>HG995253.1:14240949-15652932 GCA_905332985.1 Mimas tiliae | reverse complement strand
GGTCTATAGACATAGGTCTGATAGATAATTTCATAAAATTGGACATCTTTTGGCGAGAAACAATTAATTTTGAGAAGAATTTGTTGCCTCGCGTACCGCCGATTTTTTCAATAAAGGCATCGAATTTTAAAAAAAAAAAAAACCCACTGCGCTGGTTAAGATGCATCGATAGCATGGATGGTTACTTTGATTAATAGAAATAAAAAAGATAGAAATAAAAACTTTACTTTTTCATACAGAACGGCAATTTCATATGTAAAAAGACCGTATGTAAATATCCGACACAATTTAGCAATACTGCCTCGGTGGCGCAGTTGTAATGCGTACGCGTTACGATTGAGGTCAACGCTGAGGTCTCGGGTTCGATCCCCGGGTCGGGTAAAGTGGTATTGGGTTTTTCTATTACGATATGCTCAGTATCAGCCCAGAGGCTGAAATTTGTGCCCGGTATGACGATAGGCTCGCCCCCTATCACATAAGGGACGGAAATACGCTCGGCGAAATGTGGGTGTACTGGTTACACCTCTGCCTACCCCTTCGGGGACTACAGGCGTGGGTGCGTATGTACAATTTAGCAATATTGAAAAATTGAATGAAAGGAGAGTAGTGGAAAGAATTTATGTTGTAAATCGTTTCGTAATGTTGTAATTTCACTGAATTCATTGTCCTTCGACTGAAACAAAACTGTGCTTACAGACTACTGCTTGGCGGCAGAAATTCACAAAGTTGTGACAAAGTTCTGGTACCAACCCTGACGGTCTCTCGCGTACGTGGGAGCTACCACTGAGAATACAACTGTAATGGTAATGCACATTGTCCATTTTATTATTTATTATCTCAGCCTGTTGTCGTCCACTGTTGGACGTAAGCCTCCCCAAGTGAGCGCCAACCATCCCGGTCTTGAGCAGCCCGCATCCACCCGCTACCCGCCATCTTTTTCAAGTCGTCGGTCCACCGTGCAGCAGGGCGTCCTACACTACGTTTGCCTAACCGTGGTCTCCACTCCAGCACATGTCTGCTCCACCGACCATCTGTCCGTCTGCAGACATGACCGGCCCACTTCCACTTCAGCGTGCTAATTTTGCGAGCAATATCGATGACCTTAGTTCTCTGGCGGATGACTTCATTCCGAATTCTATCCACCAGAGAAATTCCAAGCATTGCTCGCTCCATAGCACGCTGAGCTACTTTGAACTTGTGGACCAGTCCGCTGGTCAGTGTCCACGTTTCAGCTCCGTAGGTCATTACGGGTAGGACGCACTGGTTAAAAACTCTCGTTTTTAAACATTGAGGGATCGACGACTCGAAAATGTTACGTAGCTTCCCGAATGCCGCCCAGCCCAACCGAATTCTTCTATCCACCTCCTTCTCGAAGTTGTGCCTGCCCAGTTGGATAATTTGGCCAAGGTAAACGTATTCTTGCACAACTTCGAGAGTGGCATCACCCACGACTACAGGTCTTGGGAGAATGTGACGGTTAAACATAACCTTAGTTTTATCGAGATTCATCCCGAGACCTATTCGTCTTGAAGAATAGTTAAGGCTGTTCAGCATTCCTTCCAAATCCTGCAGAGATTCTGCCATGACGACAATATCATCCGCAAATCGCAGGTGAGAGATGTACTGGCCGTTGAGGTTGATGCCCCGTCCTTTCCAATCAAGCGTCTTAAAAGCGTCCTCCAACGCGGTAGTAAACAGTTTCGGAGATATTACATCTCCCTGTCTTACCCCACGACGCAGTTGGATTGGCTTTGTGCTATGTTCCTGTACTTGGACGGTCATTGATGCGGCTTCATACAAACATCTCATCACCTGGACATATCTGTCGTCAATGAGGCATCTCTGCATGGACTGCAGAACAGCCCAGGTTTCGACGGTGTCAAAGGCTTTTTCGTAGTCCACATACGCTAGGCATAGAGGCTCATTATACTCCTCGGTCTTCTGAATAATTTGCCTTAGTGTGTGTATGTGGTCTACAGTAGCAAAGCCCCTCCGAAACCCAGCCTGCTCCGGCGGTTGGAAGTCATCGAACTTTTGGGCAAGACGATTCGAGATAACCCTCGAGAACAGCTTATAAACATGGCTCAAGAGTGATATGGGGCGGTAGTTCTTCAACTGGGTGTTATCTCCCTTTTTGAAGAACAAAACCACCACACTCTTGCTCCATGCCTCCGGTGTTATGCCAGTATGGATGACAGAGTTAAAGAGCTTAACAAGCTCTGTCGAGACAGGCGTACCCCCTGCCTTGAGTAGCTCTGTTGTAACTCCGTCATCTCCCGGAGCTTTGTTGTTGTGGAGCTCTCCGAGAGCTATTCTAATCTCACCCACGTCGATGTCGGGAAGCTCGTCCGTGTAGTGGCGAGTTAGTCTGGCTCGCGGATCACTCGCGTTGTGGGCCTCAGCGGGAGGACTTGCTTTTTGAGCATATAAGTCCCCGTAATACTTTTCGACCTCTGCGAGTATCTCTGGCATTGAGGTGACGGTGGTGTCCTGTGGTGTTCTGAGCTTTGTCAGGTGACAACTGGAGGTGTGTGGCTTGGCGAATACCCTAGTGCCTTTATTAAGCGTAATGGCATTTTCAATATCTAGGGTATTGTCCATTGCATCGTAATATATATATATATATATATATTCTAATATCAGCTGTCGCTCGCGTGTATACATGTAAATATTTAAAGGTACGGAACCATCCCATGGCTCGAGACTTACTTGCACTTCTAGTCTAGACTAATTTTCATTTTATTTGAAACATTTTAATTTTGCTCACGATTAATTATAGCTAGGATATTAAATTGAAAAATGCTTATTTCACAGAGCAATGAAGCGTTCAAAGGAAATGAAATGCTTTTACTTTTCTCTCTTTTTTTATAAGTCTCGAGAGGAAAACTTATGGAACTTTGCGAAAGTTTTATTTGCACGCTACTATTACCAGTGTAGCTTTGAAGTGATAAAATTTTATACTTTTTAACTATTTTTCTTTTATATGCCTCGGTGGCGCAGTTGTAATGCGTACGCATTAATAAATAATATATTACTAATATAGGCTAGGTATTTAACTAACAAAATTTTATGAATTGTAATTATCTGAAAATAAATGAATTGAATTGAATTGCGATTGAGGCTGGTTCGATCTCCGGGTCGGGCAAAGTGGTATTGGGTTTTTCTATTACGAAATGACCAGTATCAGCCCGGAGTCTCGAATTTGTGCCCGGTATGGCGATAGGCTCAGGCTAGGCTATCACATAAGGGACGGAAATACGCTCGGCGAAATGTGGGTGTACTGGTTACACCTCTGCCTACCCCTTCGGGGATTACAGGCGTGAGTGCGTACGTATTTAAAAAAGATTTATAAAGATCATGGGGATCATGCACAAAAATCATTATTATGATCGTTATATTGTTCCTCTTGGCATAAATTGAGTTCTAACTCAAAATAAATTATGGATGATAATTGACTTTCAACTTTGTTTTGCAACCAGCAGGCCAATTCTCGTAATTTTAAATGTTCAAAATATCATTCCGATCTAGTCTCAGCGTCAAGAAAGTTGCAAATGGCATTCTCTTAAACCAATAATCAACGTCAAATGTGAACATAGATCGTAATGATATTCAATGTAGAATAAAAGTTGACTGAAGCCAAAACGGTATAATGCTACTGCCAATGCTAGGTGCATTTGACGTTGATTATTGGTTTAAGAGAATGCCATTTGCAACTTTCTTGACGCTGAGACTAGATCGGAATGATATTTTGAAAATTTAAAATTACGAGAATTGGCCTTCAGGACTGCAATTCGGTTATTAATATTGCAAACTGGATATTTAACCTCAATGCGGGAATTACCAATAACCTAACTAATATTATTTTTATTTAAATAAATAAAGAAAAATATAAATGTTAAAGTGAGTTTGTTTGTTACGCTCTCGCGCCTAAATCGCTGAACCAATTTCGATGAATTTTGGTGCAGAGATAGATGGGACCCTGGAGACGATTATAAGCTACTTTTTATCCCGGAAAAGGTTGTTCACGTGGGCAGAGCCGCGTCAAAGCTAGTATATGATATGTATGTATGTATGTATGTACTAGTACTCGTATGGTATAGCCAAGCTGTAGACAGTTGTGTCTACAGCGTCATGAAGCTGTCAGCTATCATGAATGGGCCTGCTCGGCCTGGTTATTACCACTGTATTACAATAAATTACGAAGTAATACTTTGCTACTGTGTTTCGTACGACGAATGAAATATCCAGCGGTCCAAATTCCTCTCCCTTTCGCAATGCCTTCATCATCGCTTTCCTTTAAAGTCAGCAACGGGTCCATGATTCTCCTGACACTATTTAGGCGGTGGAGATCACTTACCACCAGGGGACCCAGTCTCTCTTTTGCCAGTTTTGCCTGACAGCCTCTGTGGCGTAGCGGGCGAGTAGCCGGTTGCGAAGCGTGAGGCCGTGGGTTCGATTCCCGCACCTAGACAAATGTTTGCCTGATTCACAAATATTTGTCTCGGGTCTGGTTGTTGTGGGACCGCAAGTCCCTCGTAGTTCCTGATACCCACGATACAGGTTTACCTAGTGTGGGGTCAGGACTATGTGTGTGACTGTTGGGTGTATTTATTTCTTATTTATTTATAGTTTATACCATAAAAAATATCGAATATAGCTTTTGGGGCTCCGCCCGCGTGAACGGCCTTTTTCCAGCATAAATTGTAGCCTATGTCCTAATCCAAGTAATGGTCTACCTGTGTATAAAATTTCATCCAAAACCGTTGAGATGTTAAAGCGTGATTGACTAGACATCCAACTTCGCAGTCACAAACATCCAAAGTTTCCCATTTATAATAGTACTCGTAGTAGAATAGGTAAAATCCGTGGCTAGCCCAGTATTTATTGTAATACATCATTACGGAACACTTTTAAGTCTGTGTTTGGGTTGGCGAGCTCTCTAATTGATTGATCGCTGAATTTTACAACCAACACACGTAAACATGGAGAAAACGGTTGTTAAAACAATCGCAGGTGGGATTTTTAAGAAATTAAACCACTAGAGTTTAGCATTCAATAGGATTTAGTATGAAAATGAAAAAGAACGATGTTCTCCATTAGATGTGCGTTTATTGTTCTTTTTCTACACTAATATTAAAAGAGGAATGATTTGTATTTTTGTATTTTTATGTAACGAATAAACTTAAAAACTACTGGACCGATTTCAAAAATTCTTTTGCCGTTACCTACATTATCACTGAGTAACATAGGCTACTTTTTATCCCGGAAAAGGCCGTTCACGCAGGCGGAGCCGAGATCAAAGGCTAGTATGTAATATGTATCCAACTAATCTAGGTTGTAGGTCCATCGTATGCGAGAGGCCGTCTGGGTAGGTACTACCGCTTTGTCTACTTCTGTCGCCAAACAGCAGTGTGTAAGCACAGTTGTGTTTCGGTTTGAAGGACATTGAAGCCAGCGAAATTACAGTGCATTATGGCTTAACATCTTATGTCTCGGGGTGACGAACGCAGTCCAGTGTCATGCAGTGCTTTGTAATTCAAAGTTATGGGTTGGTTGCTTCTGTTTATGAGCAGGCATGGCGCTTACCATCAGGTGAGCGCCCAGTGCGTTTCGTCATTCAAACTTATAAAAAATATAAACATAACTGTGAGAAAGGGGCCAAGTTCAGATCTATCAGATCAAGAGTAGGTAATAAACTTTAGTATTTTTTTTATTACATAGATCAGCAAACAAGCACGTGGGTCACCTGATGGTAAGTAAGCTCCACCGCCCATGTACGCCCACAATACCAAAAGAATCATGGACGCGTTGCCGACCTGAAATTGTTGCTAATTAAGTGATTGGGAATTTGGGCCTCCGGATATCTTTATTTTATTTATTTATTTATTTATTTTAGGATTACCAGAAGACGATACACTACACTAATATAAAAACATACGCAAACAAACAAAAAATATAGTGTTCTCCCATAAACAGGCAACCACAACTTACAATGGGTAACTAGCGCCATAAGAGTAGCAGTTATTAAATAACTTTAAATTAAGTTAAATTAAAATAAATTGGTAATTAAACATGCGTACTTACTCACAGAACGAAATGCAAAAGCAAGCCGCTACTTTACGTCGATTTTCTGTGAGACAGTGGTAACGACCCGGTCGAGCCGGACCATCTTCCATGCCGTAGACAAAACTATCTACAGCGTGGCTCTACCACTTGCAAAACAGATTGGTTGAACAAATTTTCTTTAAACATAAATAAGAAACATTTATACATTTAACTAGCTTTCAAATAAAAAGAGTAACATTCAGATTGGTCCATTCGTTTAGGCCCTACGATGCCATAAACATACACACACATATACATACAGACAGACAAACGTCAAACTTATAACAACCATCATTTTGAATAAATAAATACAACTAACAGTCACTCACCACACTAGGTTAACCTGTATCGTGAGTATCAGGAACTAATTTATTTCTTGGTTTACTATACTTCTCAAGAAGGTTCTCGAGACCCGAGTCTAGTTTATTATACAACAAGAACTCAGCTGATAACGGGTACTCAATTAACAGCTCAAGTTTGGTTTATTGTATAGTTCAGAATCTTGAGTATTTACTCAAGGTCCGTCTTAACACTGAGATGGGTTTATTAATACGGTCCTAAGAGGGACTAACGGTCTCGGAACAATATTAAAACCAATATTTCTTGAGTAAACAAATATTAATCTAGGCGCGGGAATCAAACCCAGAGCCTCACGTTGCACAGCCGGCCACACGGCTATGTTAAAACACTTCCATCTAAATCACATTAACTGGCTACAATTCAATAAAAATAAAGTAACGTATGGAAATACTCGAGTAATACAAACATCCTTTATCCATCCACACATGTGTATTCAATCATTCGATGGACGCCCACGCAACTAATTCTGCTTTGTAATAGCGTTAACTGAGAGTCACTACGTAGTGAAACGTCTTCTGCGGCGTCTGTCTCTCTGCCTTTAAGCGGTTAGCTAAGAAGATAAAGACTATCCCGCCCACATACCCGCCACTCTAACTCCTGTGCACTAAGATCGACAGTGGCACGCATTTTTATAGACACCGAACAGTCAAGGTCAACGAGTCTCTGGGAATGCACCCACCTGATGGTAAGTGGTTACCGCCGCCCATGGACCTCAGCAATGCCAGAGCACAGCCAGGCCAGGAAATTTAGGTACCTAAAATACCAATGTTTCATTGAATAAACATTCAAATTGAATCCAAACCTCATATTTAAAAAACAAACATCCACTCTGATCATTCATGGAAACAAAGCTTCTGGACAATCAATGCATGTTGAATCAATACACTGCTACGTGTTCAATTTGTTCCATTTTGTAGCGACATTTAGGTAGTAAAAATATATATTTTTTTGTCTATTAAGCAGCCAATTTTATTGATAGTAAATAACAAAAACAAAACCGGCCATAAAATAAATAAAAAGCTTAAAACAAATCAATAATTTTGAATCGGTGCTATTGTAGTTCATTGAAAGATTTGGCTTGTAGTTTTTCCGACCGGCCGCCTGCCTGACGTCAACCCCTCTGGGCAGATATTTTATTTTTTATAAAATATTTAAAAATATAAGAAAACCTTTTAAAAAGAGTACCTACTGTACAGTAAGTCGGCACGCTGATAATAAATTATCCAGCAATACAAATATTTGTATAAAACGTAAGCATACTTCGACATAAATCTTTCAAGATGTTCATACATTTTAATTAAAACAATGTATATAGGAAACATCGTGAGGAAACCTACATACCTGAGAAGTTCTTCATAAGAATTTCGAAGGTATGTGAAGTCTGCCAACCCGTATTAGGCCAGCGTGGTGGACTAAGGCCTGACCCCTCTCATTCAGTAGAGGAGCCCGTGCCCAGCAGTGGGACGTATATAATACAGGGCTAGTATTGTTATTATATTGCTGGTGGGAGGGTATGTACTGATATCGATGGACGCAATACCTCTTGACTATCCGCGTTATATTTCGACTGCACTGTACTTAATATCAGGTCCAGTGTAGTCACTTTGCCGTGCCAGGTTATAAAAAAACAGCCACAAGCACAGTGAAAGGTTCCGTATATCCTGTATCTCAAAAACAATACAACCTAGCTTATTGAAACAATTTTCGTCGGAAGTACCTTTTAAGTTATACTACCCTGATTTTATTCAGTATTTTTTTAGCTTGAGTGACGAAAAGGGCCGGTCACTCGCCTGATACTCAAAAAGATTCTTCAACCAAGCCCTTACGAATCACTTAAACATCTCATATATAAACAGAAGTAACTATTTAAACAGCTGTTTAGTATGTTTGTGTTAAACGATATGAAGCAAAGACATTTTAGTTATTTTTAACTATACGTTTAGCGTAACACGCGAGTAGTTGTTATTGGGTAATATTAACCTTCTAGCATACAATAATAATAATAATACACCCAACAGTCACACACATAGTCCTGACCCCACACTAGGTAAACCTGTGTCGTGGGTATCAGGAACTACGAGGGACTTGCGGTCCCACAACACCCAGACCCGAGACCAATATTTGTGGCCTACATAAACATTTGTCTCGGTGTGGGAATCGAACCCACGGCCTCTCGCTTCGCAGCCGACTACTCGCCCGCTGCGCCACGGAGCTGTCTAATACAGTGTAGATGCTTATAGCCAGTTGCACTCACTAATTGGTAAATTATACATTAAGAAACTTGAAACTATTAAATTATATCAAATAAAATAACGTTCAACAAAACTTTGAAACCGACTTCAAAATAAAAACACTGAAAAGTCAAATATAACAAATTTTATAGTTCTCTTTAAAAACGGCGCCTGTGTCGCTACCGGTCAAATAAAATTGCACCGATCAAATTATTGTTTTTACCAAAAAAAACGACACAAAGTTGGCGGAGAAATCGATGTACTTACATTAAAAAAAAAATGCGCCTAATTGAGAACCTCCTCCTTTTTTGAAGTCGGTTAAAGAAGCCTAACTCAAACGTTTTGTTTGTTTTTATAGCAAAGACCTGTAAACGATCAAATGGGTCACCTGATAGTAAGTGACACCCACTACCCGTGAACACTCACAACACCAAAATAATGTCAAAACCATGGGCGTGTTGCTAACCGTAAAGCGATAATTGGGAAGAAGCGATTTTAGCCTCTGATTATCTCACTAACCATGCGAAATATAATAACAAGTCTTCAGGGTTTCGATTTTGAGATAGTAGGTAACAATTCGGTCGAGCCGATTCATACTATAGAGTCATACAAAAATTGTTTAGAGCATGGCTCTACCATATAAAAATATTATTTGTAAGATATTTTTAACATTAAGGTTATTTTCAAGTTTTTTTACTAATCAAATTAATTTAATTATAAAAACCATAACCATTTTTTAAATCAACAAAGTTTCAGAATTATTTTTGCCAACATCTCATTAAACACGAGAATAAATCGTCCTAATTAATCTCGTTATACTATTTCTCATCAGCAAAAGGGCCCATTGTTCCTTCAAGTCATTAAGGCAAGTTTAATTGTCAGTTGCCATGGCAACGGGTCCCCAACCCACGTCGAACCTTCGTATCAAAACAATTCGGAACTTATTAGATCATACAAAATATGCTGTATATGAATTATAGACAAAGTTATTTGAAGAGAAACTATATGAATAAGCATTATGAAAGGCATTATGTTTTTTTTTTTATAAATACACCCAACAGTCACACACATAGTCCTGACCCCACACTAGGTAAACCTGTATCGCGGGTATCAGGAACTACGAGGGACTTGCGGTCCCACAACACCCAGACCCGAGACCAATATTTGTGGTTCACACAAACATTTGTCCCGGTGTGGGAATCGAACCCACGGCCTCTCGCTTCGCAGCCGTCTACTCGCCCGCTGCGCCACGGAATGTATATGCTTTTTGTTTTTGGTCAGCTTGATGAGTACGAGTATAAGCTGCTCACAGATTATCTCGCGCGACAGAGGTCTCTCGAGTGGTAGAGCCACGCTGTAGACTATTTTGTCTACAGCATGAATGGGCTGGCTCGTCCGGATCTTTACCACTGTCTTAAAGAAAACCGGCGTAAAGTAGCAGCATGCTGCTGCGTTTCGTACGGTGAGTGAGATATCCGGAGGCCCAAATCTCCCTCCCCTTCCCAATCCCTTATTATCCCTTTCCTTTAAGGTCGGCAACGCACACATGATTCTTTTGTATTGTGGGCGTACATGGGCGGTGGAGATCGCTTACCATCAGGTGACCCACATGCTCGTTTGCCGGCCTATACTATAAAAAAAAAGATACCTCGGTGGCGCAGTTGTAATGCGTACGCGTTACGATTGAGGCCAACGCGGAGGTCTCGGGTTCGATCCCTGGGTCGGGTAAAGTGGTATTTGGTTTTTCTATTACGAAATGCTCTGTCTCAGCCCGGAGTTAGGAATTTGTGCCCGGTATGACGATAGGCTCGCCCCCTATCACATAAGGGACGGAGATACGCTCGGCGAAATGTGGGTGTACTGGTTGTAACCAGAGGTGTACCACTGCCTACCCCTTCGGGGATTAGAGGCGTGAGTGCGTATGCTTGTGTGTATGTAAATAAGATAACTAGAACGATAACTCACATATGAATCTGCCAAAAAATACGGCTCCACTTACACATGCAAAGGTAAAACGTTCAAAATCAACGTTATTTCGTAAAAGTTAATGTCTAAATATTTAATTTCTAGATCGAGATACGACGTTCTGCACCGCACAATTAATTAGACGTATCAAGTGTCAACTAGAGATTATTATGCAGATACTTTTATAGCCCTGCCCCCTTACACAGAGTTTTAGTGGGCTAATTTTTTTGCTTGAGTTACTTTTCTTGTCATCTTGTTACGATGTTCGTACCGTAACTTGCGCCCTACGACTTAGTGATAGACATATAGAGATAACACAAGAAAACGAGGCGACATTTTCTCGTCGACAATATGATAACATCCATAGACATGTAGAGATAGCACGAAGAAACGGGTCAACAATAATTTCTCAAAGCGTTATGTTAGGCGCCCTAGCATGGCAAAATAACTACAAGGTTCTATGTAAATAATAAGTTATATGTAAATAATAAACATATGAAAAACGTAATGTATTTTTAACCATCTTTTTTATACTTATTAATCAAAAAAACCACCCATGCTATCGATGCATTTTTACCAGCGCAGCAGCAATTTATCGATGCCATTCTTAAAGAAATTGGTTGGATGGGAGGCAACAAACTCTTCAAAGGGTTTTTGAGTCCTAAATCCCTGATAGACTTTTATAAAAAATCCAATGTAGATAGATCAATCAGCAACGACTATAATCATGTTCACAGAAAATAAATTCGCTCTAATTGGTAATAAATATTCCCGCTGGAACGTCTTTTCGTACAATAAATTTTCTTAAACTGTCTCAGACTCAAATTACTCGTCATTAAAACTGTCTTTAATCATAATTACTAAATCCCATGGGGACTAGCGCCAGACTTCTTACGTAAGTACAGATGTAATTAATAATGATTACTCATTTTTTTTCTTTCGTTCTCGCGTTATCCCACTTTGATGCCAGAGGCAGCTTACTTTCTTAAGCCCGTATTCACAAACAACACTTAAGTAAGCTCTTTGCCAGTGCCCAATTCGGTGTAAAAACTAACTAATGACGTTTAGAGAAATCGTCAATTCGCGCTTACTACGAGGTATCATCTACGTTTATGAATACGGGGTTTAGACGCGTCTACTTCGCCCGGTTTTGAGCATCCTCTGTATTTTTTTTATTTTTTTTATTAACTTGAATGACGAGACGAGCAGGTCGCTCGCCTGATGGTAAGCGCCACGCCTGCTCATAAACAGAAGCAACGCCACACAGAACTTTATAAACAAAGCACTGCATAACACTGGACTGCGCTCGTCACCCCGAGGCATAAGGTGTTAAGTCTCATAATGCCCAGTAATTTCACTGGCTTCAATGTCCTTCAAACCGGAACACAACAGGTTGCTTACACACTGTTGCTTGGCGGTAGAAATAGACAAAGCGGTGGTACCAACCCAGCCGGCCTCTCGCAAACGAGGGACCTACCACCTTGTATTTGGATCATTATATCTCGTGTCTTCCTTTAAAACGTTAAACTAGCTGTTTATGGACCGTCCGCGGGATCGTACCCCTGGGGGCTTAGCATGCAACACGACATATCTCGCGCGCGAGAGAAATAACTATCGCCGACAAATAATTAGAGTAAAATTGGCAATATAAAAATAATAAATACACCCAACAGTCACACACATAGTCCTGACCCCACACTAGGTAAACCTGTATCGTGGGTATCAGGAACCACGAGGGACTTGCGGTCCCACAACACCCAGACCCGAGACAAATATTTGTGAATCAGACAAACATTTGTCTAGGTGCGGGAATCGAACCCACGGCCTCACGCTTCGCAACCGGCTACTCGCCCGCTGCGCCACGTATTCTGTCAAATAATATTGGATAACATTACGTCATCATAAAGGTTGACTGCCTCGATGGCGCAGTTGTAATGCATACGCGTTACGGCTAAGTTCTAGGGTTTCATCCCCGGGTGGGATAAAAGTGATATTGGGTTTTTCTATTACGAAATGCTCAGTATCAGTCCGGAGTCTAGAATTGGGCTCGGTATGGCGATAGGCTCGCCCCCTATCACATCATGGGAGGAAGATACGCTCGGCGAAATGTGGGTGTACTGGTTACACCTCTGCCTACCCCTTCGGGTATTACAGGCGTGACTGCGTATGTATGTATGTGTCCAGTATTCTATGTAACTATGTAGATAAAACTGGTGTTTTGCGACAAACGAGTCAACAATATTATTTCGTGTTGGATATGTTAAGCCCATTGGTACGGATCTGGCACAGGTACTTGTGTTTTTTTTTACTCCTGTGTCCTCTTTCTACAACGTTATTATTATTATTATTATCTCAGCCTGTTGCCGTCCACTGTTGGACGTAAGCCTCCCCAAGTGAGCGCCAACACCAGTTTTGAGCAGCCCGCATCCACCCCCTACCCGCCATCTTTTTCAAGGCGTCGCGTCGGTCCACCGTCCAGCGCGTCCTACACTACGTTTGCCTAAGCGTGGTCTGCACTGCAACAGGGTTATGTCGGTTAAATTACTTAACCAATTTCGATATCTTATGGAAGACCAGCGGTTGCGGCTTGACTGCGACCTCACGCTGAATAAGCCCATTTGCACACACACCATGACATTCGGAACAATGCACTTATTTTTAATATTATTATGTTTCTTCCCGCCATGCCGATATTCGTTGTATTGCATCTGTAGTGGTCTCACCGGTGCGGCGCCTCATTTGAGGAAGTAGGACGGGGCGCTTCATGTGTGGCTACTGTGGGTGTGTGCAGCGTTTGTTGGTGTGGTGGAGGGAATATGATGGTTACCATCATCACCCTCCGGTTCCGAAGCAGTTTAAAATAGTTTATTTTTAATTTTTTTTTATGTACTGCAAATGTATATTGTGCTGTGTGCAATAAATGTTTTTTATTATTTATTATTATTATATCTGATATTATATAATAATAACACAGGTCCTGAAGTATACACTGTCCCATTGTCGAGTATGGGCCTTGTCCCTCAATAGGTTTAATTTTTTTAATTATTTATATATGTTATAGAATAGATAATTAAAATGGTGAAATCTTGATATATTCTTAATTAGGTTATATTTTAATTTTTTTTAACTCTGTATTAATGAATGATGAAAATACTGCTGAATCCTAATAAAATCAATGCCCATTTGCATCTTGTGACGCGATAACTCGCAGTTTTCAAAATTAAGGACAGAAAATTCAGTCAGGACAATTTGCATAGCTTTTGGGTGTCATTTATTTATAAAATTTCCCCATAACATCTGAACAATATACCAATAAACATCTAAGTACTCGTATTATGAAAATTGCCCTAACAATACACAATACTGGAAAAATCTAATCGGATTCCGCCACTCTATTTGATTGGTCCGAATACAATGCTCGGTATATGCGGTACGGTTTACCGGGCGTGTGTGTTGCACAATCAGTGAAACAGCTTACAGGCAGTAATCTCATAAGTAGTACGTATAGTATAGTATCGATTTAACGCCCGACCGTATCGCCATCGATTCTCGCTACCACTACTATTGGTACAACTTTTTTTTTAAACAGTATTTGTGTACTTCTGCAGTCTTTGTACTTGCAGGATATGTATAATCAGGTTTTCTGTCATATACATCAGGTTATATTGACTGCCTCGGTGGCGCAGTTGTAATGCGTACGCGTTACGATTGAGGTCAACGCTGAGGTCTCGGGTTCGATCCCCGGGTCGGGTAAAGTGGTATTGGGTTTTTCTATTACGAAATGCTCAGTCTCGGAGTCTGGAATTTGTGCCCGGTATGGCGATAGGCTCGCCCCCTATCACATAAGGGACGGAAATACGCTCGGCGAAATGTGGGTGTACTGGTTACACCTCTGCCTACCCCTTCGGGGATTATAGGCGTGAGTGCGTATGTATGTATGTATGTACATCAGATTAAAAAGGATGTTGTCTTTCGGCATATTGAGCGCAGCAGTGTTCTAATGAAGAGATTTCTAAATTGAAATAGTTTTATTTCTTACCTGACGTTAACCCTTCTGGGGAGAAATCACCCCGAAACATAATTATATTTGTGGATCACACAAATATTTGTCTCTGGAATCAAACCCGCGGACTCTCGCTTCACAGTCAGCTTCTCACCTACTGCGCCACGGTGGCTATGATCTTTGTTTTTATGTTACTTTAGTGTACAATAAAAAATAATCTATCTACTGTTACAAATTCAAAAAATACATCACCTTATCAGTATTACCGGATCGTTTGCGACTTTGATTCGAGTTCCAGTGTTTAGTTAAAGTGGTGTGCGAAATGTGAAGTGTTTAGGGGCGGGGGCGTGGCGGGGGCGAGGGTGCAATTATAAGGTGATAGTATGCTATCGCACGGCGCACTCGTCTGCCGGCGACTAAGTTTTGATTAAACGGTACAACTGTGCTTCATTACGAGAAAACCACGTAAAGTCTAAATGTTTTACTATGTAATTATTTAGCATGAAACCAACCATCACTGTAATTGCTGACTTCCTTCTGCCCTTAATCCACTCGCAGTAGGGTCGGCACAACATGCTTTTTAACACGAGTTACAGAAATATTTGGCTTGTAATTGTTACGACTGCGCGCCTGCTTGACGTCAATCACACAAACATTTGTCTTAATCCGGGAATCAAACCGACGAACCTCGTTTCACAAACGGTTACTTGCTAGCTACAGCACGAAGACTGTCTATACTTTGTGGCCCTTACTTAAACTTTTTAAGCACTTATTAGTTAAAACAGTGTTTTCGTCTTTTTCTAGCCGCTTTATAAATCGCATTGACAGAGAAAGACAAAAGAGTCTTTTTTTTATCCTGACTCGGCAAAGTGACTACGCTACACCTGATGGTAAGTGTAGCGCAATCCATGAATACTGTCGACCAACGATAGACACTGAATCTATCGCAGATCGGCAGAAATATGCCGGCCTGCTTAGTTGTTTCTTCACACTCCGTTTAAAGGATCCCATGTTATAGGAAGGAGGAAACACGTGGGCCGGCAAGCTATTCCACAGCTTTATGGTCCGACAGGCCGACTTTAACTAATCATTGCTAAATAACGTTTATAAGTAAGGCTACATAACTACAACGTGAGATTAAATGTAAACAGACAAAGTCAAGTCAAGGATAGATTCCTAATTTCTGTTAAACAAATAAGGCAAGAGTACGATAAGAAATATAGCGCACAAAATATACATGATAACATACAGACCGACAAACCTAATAATTTACTATTACAGTAGAACCTCTATAGCTCGAACATCAAGGGAAACGCCAAACAATTCGACTTTTCGACTTATAGAGAACTATAAGGTCAAATAATAAGTCTCAAATAATCGAGTTGTAAAGGTTGTAAAATAAAACATTGCTATGGTCGAGATACAGAGGTAAAATTTAATTTTTCAAGTTATGGAGGGAAAATATGTACCAAAATGACTTGGAAGGATTCACTGATTATTTCGACTAATAGAGGGTTGAGGTTTCGAGTAATGGAGGTTTTGGTGTTTGAATTTATTAATTTATTTGAATTAAGCTTTTACTAATGAGCTTAGTAAGTGATATCCTGTGATTAGGGAAGCAATTACATTATTATATAATTTAGATAATAAGCTATTGGATGGCTTAGTAAAATAAATTAAATTAAATATACAACGTGTTACAGCAACAGTGTTACAGATTGCCTCGGTGGCGCAGTTGTAATGCGTACGCGTTACGATTTAAGGTAACGCTGAGGTCTCCGCTTCGTCCCCGGGTCGGGTAAAGTGGTATTGGGTTTTTCTATTACGAAATGCTCAGTATCAGCCCGGAGTCTGGAATTTGGGCCTGGTATGGCGATAGGCTCGCCCCTTATCACATCGTGGGGCGGAATCATACGCTTTGTGAAATGTGGGTGTACTAGTTACACTTCTGCCTACCCCTTCGGGGATTACAGGCGTGAGTGCGTATGTAACTTTTAGGATGTCTAGATTTTGACAAGATTCTATACATATACTCTCACTTCCAGGTGTATGTAACGACCCTTAAATATGACCACATCTTTTTGTAACACGTATTTAAGTTTTTTAATTCCTGCCTATACACCGTTATATGGAACAATTTATCGACTCAAATTTCTTATTCAACAAACAATAATTAGGTTCTTAATAATAAATCAAGTACTTGAAAAGTAACCTGAGCGTAATTAAATAAGCTGGAATAATTATGGCGGTAGTTAAGGGATATTTACGTTTCTTCTTGGGCGACAATCAGCTTTATTTGATCTTAATTTACTTTAGGGGAGATAATGGGCGAGTCTACCCCAGTTAGTAAGGATTCCAACCTCTAAGGCGTACTTGATATCACTTAATGAAAATGTTGTATTAAAGTTAAGGCAGACTTCCGATAGTCGCCTTAAGGGCTGTTTTAAGGTGCGCGACTGAGAAAAGAGACCGATTAGCATGCCAGTAGGAACACGTTAGCTTTGTATGCAATGGTATAGGTACGCTTTGAGCGACCGAGACGGGATAAAACGATGCGCGACCGTTTTCATACAATTTCATATACAGCGGACGTGTCGCTATCGCCTGTCTTGCGTCACGCGTCGCGGTCTCCCTTCAACCGCTGGTGTCAGTGGCTTTCATTTGTCAACGCCCTACCTTTCAGCTTGGCAGCCAGTGAAGAGCATTAGTGATGCTACTATCGAATGATCAGACAGCTCCGTGGCGCAGCGGGCGAGTACTCGGCTGCGAAGCGAGAGGCCGTGGGTTCGATTCCCACACCGAGACAAATGTTTGTGTGAACCACAAATATTGGTCTCGGGTCTAGGTGCTGTGGTACCGCAAGTCCCTCGTAGTTCTTGATACCCACGACACAGGTTTACTTAGTGTGGGGTCAGAACTATTGGGTGTATTATTATTATTATTATTATATAATGGTCTCCTAAAGATGTATAAACTGCGTAGTACTAACGCGCAGACGTGCCGTCACTGACGCCTATAACGCGACCATTGGAAGTCTGCCTTTAACCAAAATAGAAGAAGGTTAGGTTAGTTTACCCAAGACAAGTCTCATTTAGATTAACTCAGCTTTAACACAACATAAAAAATATCCCACGATACGCATACACATACAGACAAAACAAAGGGGCCAAACTTATAACATCGCTCTTTTTGTCAGGGGTTAAAAAATTACAAAAGTAACCCGACTTTTTGGTGTATATAAAAAACCCTACTGAAAATACCGGAGACTCACACATAAAGTTCCCTAATATAGTATTAATTAACACGAAAGTAAAAGGGATCGATAACTTAACTCTGAGTGAAAGTTAAAAAGACTTAGTTGAGATACTCAGATACCGCCAAGTTCATATCGTAAATTGAAACTTCGCCTTCATAAAGGCCGAGTTATTTCAAAAGGAACTTGCGTGTGGTGTTCACACATTAGTTTTATTGATGTTGTAACGTACATGACTACACCAGTTACAAGATTCACCAAGAGATGGCGCCACTGCCATAGCGCGATGCAAATAGTATGGCACACCTACATCTCGATGTCAAGATGCTCTGGCAAAACATGACTTCCGTACATAAGTTTGTTCTAGAAGTAAGAGAAGAGTGAAGGGGAAACGCACTTCCTTACCCTGTGGCACGTGGAAGACTTCCACCTTGTTGGTATCATCCATTGAAAGCAGATTCATTGTAAAAGTAGTATTGTAAGCGAGTGATTTTCCACCTGTTTGGGATCATTCACTATTATAATTTGGAAAGGGTTTTAAATATAGTCTCTTCCGTACCTTACGTTTTTTAATCATCGCTACAGATTACAGTCTGCTCCGCTACAATGTTCCTTTTCTTCTAGGCAAGTTTATTCTTTTGTCTAAGTTTCGTGAACCAAAGTCTATTCTTAGTACGTTCTTCCCTAATATACCCAGGTCAGCACAACTCCGTTTTACACACGAGTTTTGGTTGATGATTTTATGAACGGCGGCCTGCCGTCGACTATTTTGGGAAATAATATTATGGGTAAATGTTTTCTTAAAATAGGTGTTGCGTTCTACAAACGAGAAGGAGGTAAACAAGCTGGCATGAAAAAAGGCCGTTTGAACATCATACGTTTCTTTGATTCCCGGCATAGTTAAAGCCCTAAAATTTAATTTATGATACAGTACTACACTTGGATCTACTGTAACGGTTGTTTTTTTGAACTAAACTTCAGAACGAATTACCCTGGATGACTAAGCGAAGTTTAATATGTCTCTTACTCCCTATTTTTTTTGTTATTGGATAGACCGCCAACGAGCAGTAGGTCACCTGATGGTTAGTGATCTCCACCGCCCATGTACGCCCACAATAGAAAACAAATATGGGCGCGTTGCCGTCCTTAAAGGAAAGGGATGATAAAGGGATTGGGAAGGGGGATTTGGGCCTCCGGATATCTCACTCACCGTACGAAACGCAGCAGCAAGCTGATACTTTACGTCGGTTTTCAGTGAGACAGTGGCAACGACCCGGACGAGCCGCCCATTCGTGTCTACAGCGTTCTACCACTCATAAAAAGTTAGTCTTAGCTGGGGACACTGTCTTTATTTACATTTTCTGCCATTTCCCACTTAGCTTGGTACATAAGTCAGATTTTAAGTGTAGCTGTTTGAAAGATATAGAAACTGAGCATAAGTTTTTTTTTTTAATATATATTAGATTGAATGACGAGACGAGCAGGTCGCTCGCCTGATGGTAAGCGCCACGCCTGCTCATAAACAGAAGCAACGCCACACAGAACTTTAAATAAAGCACTGCATGACACTGGACTGCGCTCGTCACCCCGAGACATAAGGTGTTAAGTCTCATAATGCCCAGTAATTACACTGGCTTCAATGTCCTTCACACCGGAACACAACAGTGCTTACACACTGTTGCTTGGCGGCAGAAATAGACAAAGCGGTGGTACCAACCCAGCCGGTCTCTCGCAAACGAGGGACCTACCACCTTGTAAAGTAGACGATACTACGTTATTTTCCCATCAATGTCACTCAAATATTACACATGACGCGTTACCTTACTACAATGCTATTACACGTGACGCGTTACCTTACTACAATGCTATTACAAGCGTTAACTGTATACCAATGCTTTTGTCAATATGTAAAAATAGATGTACAAACTACGATAAAAGTGCTAAGTGAAACCAATATATTTATTAGCAGCCAGCTCGTGATGCTATTTGTTAAATAAAATACGAAGATGTGTGACGTTTTACTAATTTTAAGAACTTTAATCGCATACATTACTTATACAACGTGTTACAGAAAGGTGTGGTCATATTTTAGGGTCATTACACACTCCTTATAGTAAGTACCTATGTACCGGATAGTTTCAAACCAAGACATCCTAAAATTTCACGTTAATTTTAATCACTCGTTTATTAATATCGATAAGATTGATGACATCAATTTTAATTATAATGAATGACACTACCTTTTTAATAAACTTGAATAAGATTTACGTAATTTTACGGACATACGTACGTAACTTGTAATTTAAACACAAAATACCTGAAAGAGACTGTTTGCTGGAGACGATATAGGTACTCGGAAGTATTTTAAAGTTTCATTGTCGAGTCATCCATCTATGAATTTGGCTTAATACAGTCGACGAGCGTCTTATAAGCTATTATAAGTTACACCAACACAAAATACCAATACATAATACTTGTTTTTAGTCAAATACAACATATTTTTTGAACTCGTAATCATACTTCATAAAATCAGAAATTGCCGAACTGACTGCGTCAAATAAATATTGATATTTGACAATTGTTTATGTTTTTTTAATTATAAAATAATTAAATAAAAGGAGGTCTATAGTATAATTGTTTATCATTTAGTGTTGTCTAAAGTTGAAAGTCGATATCGACATGTTACTCATTCGATAACAAAGAAAATTCTTTAATTATTGTCTGTATTCTGTATTAGGGGTTGGGGGTTAGGCCTTAGTGCACCACGCTGGCCTAATGCGTGTTGGCAGACTTCACATACCTTCGAAATTCCTATGAAGAACATCTCAGGTATGCAGGTTTCATCACGATGTTTCCTTCACCGCTAAAGCAAGCGATAAAAGCAGCGATAGTTCAGTGAGGAGTGGTACGGACTGTAAAATCGAAAGTCGCAGGATCGACCCAAGAGCACACACCTCTGACTTTTCTTAGTCGGGTAAAAGTAATATTGAGTTTTTCTATTACGAATAGTGAGATTGCAGGAGGCCCAATAAACTACCATCTCCCCAGTCCTTGCCTTGGAGTGGTAGGTACCTAATCATCGGTGATGGTAATCATCTACCATCGGGTGACATATTTACGTATAAAAATGCACGGAGAAAGATTTTTACAAAACCTTTTTCGATTTGTCACGCGAATGAAATCATCCAAAAAGCCATGATATAATTATATCGAATTTTCCTTACAGGTAGCTGAGCTCCGTCGGATCAGATTAGATAAGCTGACACAAGGACGTCTCCGCTGCAAGCACAACACGAATAAATCATCATAAAAATGTATCTGACATTCTGTGAAAACGTGAGATAAAAATAAGAAGTGATAACATAAATAGTTGTTATTTACTTTTACTCAAATAATGACAAATGTGAATAAATAAAAATACAAAAATCAACGTGACATTAATATTTGAAATAATGACAAAAGTGAATTAATAAAAAACAATTTATATGAAAAATTTATTTTAAATATGAGATACAGTGAAACAAAGTGACTAAACGGTAGTCGTTTCGGATTATGTGTTAGTGCCAACTGCCAGACAGCTGTCAACCATGGGCTGCCAGTTGGGAAAGTTGGCAGCGTCAGAAAGGCGTGCCAACAACGCCGGAGCGACTCTGACTGACGGGCCTCCGCCCGCCACAGACCCTCGGCTGCCTCTGACAGCTAAGCAGAAGTACTCCATGGTGGCCTCGTGGAAAGGCATCTCCAGAGCGATGGAGAAGACTGGCATCTGTATGTTTATAAAGTGAGTATTCCTTAATTATAATATTATAACTTTCATATTACAGCTTTCTTTTAATTTATTCTTCGTCAAGTTGCTCTATATCTGTCACAATTTTGAACGTCACTTCATTAATATATATACATACGCACTCACACCTGTAATCCCTGAAGGGGTAGGCAGAGGTGTAACCAGTACACCCACATTTCGCCGAGCGTATTTCCGTCCCACGATGTGATAGGGGGCGAGCCTATCGCCATACCGGCACAAACTCCAGACTCCGGGCTGATACTGAGCATTTCGTGATAGAAAAACCCAATACCACTTTACCCGACCCGGGGATTGAACCCGAGACCTCATCGTTAGCCTCAAACGTAACGCGTACGCATTACAACTGCGCCACCGAGGCAGTCATTATTTCATTAATTCAGTAATAATTAGTAAATTAGTTCATTAATTTAGTAGCCTCTTAATAAGAAATTGGTGTCTACTCAGTCACATAATGTGATGGATATAAGCTCGGCGAACTGTGATTCACCTCAGTTACACGTCTGTCTACTCCTTTCGGGAAGACAGGCGTGAGCTTATATATAAAATATTAGATAAAATAACATCAGCTGTACATACCATGGAAAACTAACTCGAGTCTTGAAAAGAAATTATATTTAGTCTAAATTAAGTGGTGAACCTGCAAAGCGTAGTAAAGAAGGACAACCGCAAATGTAATATTCACATAAGGTACGGCGCGGCGGCCACAGACTGTGGGAAATAGGATAGGCGGCACCAGAGAAATTACGTTGTTAAAAACATACGAACGAGCAATTTGACAGCCTCTGTGGCGCAGTGGGCGGGTAGCCAGTTATGAAACGAGAGGCCGTGGGCTCGATTCCCGCACCATGACAATCGTTTGTTTCGGATCTGGGTGTCATGGGACCGCAAAATCCCTCATAGTTCCCACCACAAAAACCCACCCCTTTTTCCTAATACCCACGATACAGGCTTAACCTAGTGTGAATTCAGAACTATGTGTGTGACTGTTGGGTGTATTTTGATTAATGTTAATTATATATTTGTGTTTACTTTTTTTATAACCCTGAATGACTAAATGGCGCTTACCATCAAGCGAGTGACATACTTGTTTCGTCATTCAAGTTAATACGAAATATACGGGCATTCCACAGTCAGACTACTGTTTCAATATTTTAGCACCCAGCACGGCCAAATCTTCGGAGCATTCGGAATAAACTATCATCAAGTCAGTGCTGACAAATGAGTAACTAAAACGAATCAACAGTTCTAAACAACCAACGATGATGTTTAAAATTGTATTGGCTTCCTGGAGGTCTGAATTACCCGTCGAACTAAAACTAAGCCGGGATAACCGGGGAACGGATTCCGAAAACTTGTTACGAACGTTTTCTGTGAATATAAAGTTATGCCTTTCACATAATAGTATATAACTTGGTGGTTACGCCTTTCACTTAGTGTTTTTGAATTTGTGGTGTGATTTAGCATTAAATACCTTCAACATAAAATTATTTTGAATTAATTATTTAGTACTAGCTTTTGCTCTAGCCTCCGCCCGCGTGAATAAACTTTTCCGAAATAAAACGTAGCCTATAACCGTCTCCAGGGTCTCATCTATCTCTACATCAAAATTCATCAAATCGGTTCAGTGATTTAGGCGTGAAAGCGTAACAAACAAATAGATAATTATTATTTTTTCATAAAGAGTATCCTATGTTACTTCTTATACCTCCAAGAATATGTGTATAAAGTTTCATGATGATCGGTTACGTAGTTTTCACGTGAAAGCGTAACAAACAAACTTACATTCACATGATAGTATGATAGTTTTGCACCGTAATTTTGTTACATTGACGTTAGCTATCTCTGGTCCAAACTAGAAAACTTTCTTACCGGAAGGCAATAGTTACATACTGCTGCTTGGCGGCAGAAACAGACAAAGCGGTGGTACCTACTCAGACAGACTCCCGCATACGAGGGACCTACCACCTATTACCACCTGGCGTATGCTGAGCCTGTGGCATATTTGGCGTTACCTCGGACTCGGGAAGATGCATCGGGTGGGCGTAGGTCCGTCCCGAGCATAATTAGTTTTAAGTACTTACGGTCTATGTATATTATATTTTATGTTTCAATTAATATTTATGTATTATATTTGTATGTGCTTAACTGTTTTATGTGTTCATGTGTCCTTATGGTAATTGCCAAATAAAGCTATTTTCTTTTTTTCTTTCTATTTGTAATACATTAATACAATTCAATTTCAATTGAGTTTACATTAGATATTTTCCTCCATCTTTGTAGTGATTGTTAATAATGAATAATGAACACATACATAGTTTTGAAAAGTCAACAGTGCGTCCCCTAGGGGCTGCAGGTTTCGACCCTCAACTTCAGTCACGGCAGTCCATACCAGTCCCCACTAGGCTATCACTGACGGCCCTATTAAGGTGCATCTTTCATTCTAAGAATAATATTCTCGTCCTAAAATATGAGTATACAAGTCAAGCTGATCGCCATCACACGCGTGGCATTTTTCACTATAACGTTGCGTATTTTCTCATGCTTCCTAAAATTTCAAATATTCTCGTCTAATATAGCCAGGCGTCCGGTGACACGCGAAATAAAGCGCGCCCCATCACTGGCTATCTTTAAAAAGATGGTGAAACATCACTATCTCTCTCACTAATATGTGTTACGGTATTGATGACTATTATTATTCACTATAATAATTTAATAATTATATGTATGTATGTATATGTGTATGATGTAATATGGTATTTATATATATTCTTATTGTAAACTGTATATTTCATGTACTCTTAGACAACCCTCTCTTATTCGTACCTTAACTCCATCCTATGGTTGCCTGTAAGAGATTGCCCTGAGCGATAAGGCCGCCAATTGTACTATGTTTAAATGTTAATTGTCTTTCTAGTTTAAATATGTGTCTAATGTACAATAAAGCATTATAAATAAATAAATAGCCGGGAAATTGGCGCCACGATCCAAAACTTGGTGCTCGTTTCCAAGGAGTAATAAATATCCTGGGGGAAATTTAATAACATCAAATAAGACGGGTTGGCACTCGCATTTGAGAAGAAGTCTCAAAGACATAATAAAGATATTTAAGATTTTCATACATACCCACATTTTGCCGCCAGCCTATCGCCATACCGGGCACAATTCCAGACGCCGGGTTGATACTGAACATTTCGTAATAAAAAACCCAATATCACTTTTACCTGACCCGGGAATCGAAACCAAATCTCTGCACAGCAGTCGTACTGCGTACGCATTACAAAACACATTACACTACAGTTTCTCGAGGTTTTTTTTAATAGCTTGAGGGACAAAACGAACACGTCGCTCGCCTTATGGTAAACGCCACGCCTGCCCAAAAACAAAAGCAACACCACACAGAACTTTGAACTACAAAGCACTGCATGGTACTGCACTGTGCTCAACATTCAGATATATAAGATGTTCAGATTCATATTGCACTGGCTTCGATGACCACCAAACCTAAACACAACAATGCTTACATTTTGCTGCTTGGCGGCAGAAACAGACAAAGTGATGGTATCTAATCAGACGACCTCTCACAAAGCTCTACCACCTAGTAGATACCTTGTATATGGATTAAAAACATTGTTGATTAATCACGAAATCTTATGGATAGATATTAAGTAAAATTATTGTTTAAAATGCTTTCCACCGTCATTCAAAATGGCTCCAGTTATTATTTCAATATAATAATAATACAAAAAGCTACAAGCATTTTTCTCCACGATAACATTGTACAATAATTCTATTATATTTTAATGGCAGCATAAGGTTCTTTAATACAAGCCCTAGTTACAATAATAAACCATTAATTAACTTTTGTCGCCAGACGGTCAATTAACTCGATGAATTATTAAATTTCATCGCGAGAACTCTTTGATTTAATACATCTCATATTTTATTATGAAAATGACTTGTGGACAAAGTTATAATAAATTCTTCTTTTGTTTATCAAAGAATACAAAGGTAGGTAGGTCATTCGTATGTGCGAGACTGCTGGGGTTTTATCTATTCTGCTACCGAGAAGCAGTGTGTAAGCACTGTTGTGTTTCGGTTTGAAGGACATTGAAGCCAGTGAACTGACTACCGAGACGAAAGTCGTAGGTTCGAAACCAGCCCCAAGAGCATGCACATCATACATCATGCATGGAAACATCATGAGAAAACAAAAGAATTTTCTATAAGAATTTAAAAGGTGTGTGAAGTTTGCCAACCCGCATTAGGCCAGCGTGGTGGACTAAGACCTAACACTTCTTATTCATAGAGTAGGCCAGTTCCCAGCTGTGGGACAGTATAATATAGGGCTGTTATTATTTTTATAACTATAATAGTAATAGCAATATAAATTATAAATTCAGAGTGTTATTGGACGCGGCACGCATTGTGAGGCAGTTCCTCACTCTGGGGTCCTAACAACCACTGGCTTGGGTCCTAGGCCTCGCCATTGGAGGGTGAAACTTTTTATATTTTCAAATGTTTTATTTTGTATAATTATAATATTTAAAAATGTAAAAAACCTTTTAAAATAAAGAGCAATATAATTATTATAATTTATATAACCATCGTTGGCTTGGGTCTTATGCCTCGTCATTGATGATACTTTATATTTTGAAATGTTTTATTTTTGAAAAATGTGAAAAACCCGTTTAAAGTAAAGAGTACTGAACATAATAATAATAATAAAGATTATTGAGCAATAGGTGTACAATTTTGCCTTAAGAGGCATATATTCAACAAATAATAACTATCATATAATATTTATGGCAATATTAAACAGTGGGATCCAAACTAAGAATACGCTTGTATCTTGGAGCCCAGAATAACTATTAAACTCCTTTTTAAAAACCTAATATTCAGCATCAACCTATCCGTTTTACCATAAAATAATTTAATAACTTCTATAAAATACCACTTCCATATAAAAACTTTTCACGTAAAGGATGGAGAAACGTAAAAATCGAATAAAACTTATCCCCTATCCAAGAAGATGTAACGTTTTGAGAAATTTGTAAATATTATTTGATCGTTCCCGAAGTTGTTTATTTTATATCTTGCTATATAGGGAAGTTTTCCTTTTGGATTCATGGGGTGGTAAAATTTATTCCACTTAGATGGCTTTGCTCGATACGGATTTTGTAACTTTAATGAAAAATCTAGGTCGTTTTGTAGGCTCAACGAGTAAGTGGGTCGCATGAAGTGACTTTTTTTATTTGATGGACAATTTAATCGACTTTTCTTAGCTCGGTAACCTTGACCTGATACTGCAAACACCGCCTACATCTTCCAACTTCTCGACAGTTAATAATAGCATACAATAATTATAGTGGTTGTGCTTATTAAATGGGCTTCTCTGAGCTGGATTACTGGTGTTGATAATGGCAGTGAACTCCCTTATTCCCCTTTAAAATGTAAATTTCCAAAAACCCTTTCTCATTCGTTTCAAAATAAGCATAATGAATTTAATACTGTTCTATAAACCCACTGTCTTCTCAAATCTTTATTTAGAAATAAAGACCTGGCATTATCACGTTTAGTGCCATCACGTTTAGGGTCCACGTTCCTACTGAGACGTCTCCAGTTCGCCCGATCTTTATAATCTTCAGTAGTGAGACCATTGGCCTTCATGTCTCCCTCTAATACGTCAAGCGTATTTTGGGCCGTCGCATGACTGTACTCCTGGTACGATCTGGCACAGGCATTTGCGACCGACGTAGTAGTAGTCCTGTGGTTTTTTCAAAACGTGAACGAACCACCCTAAGCGACTTTCCTGAAGTTTATTGTCTTCTCAAGTGATTTAGTCAAATTATTCTGAAAATTTATCAGACTGAAATTCCTTAAAGGTTCTTACGGGAAGCGAAGGCGCCGACCTTTCAAATCAGGCAGACCTAAACCACTTTCGTATAATTGAAATTCAGTAACCGAGAAAATTTAACTTATATTTCAGTCTCAATCAATGTTCGCCTTTTCGCATTGTATTTTAAAGGCACAACACAGAAATCAGTAAGTAATAATATTTTGAATCGACATTGGCTTTATCAACCGAATTCAAAAATAAGAGGTTCTCAATTTATTTACATTTTTAAGTAAATCATGTCTACATCATGTCCCATAATGCCAGAAGAATCATGGACTCGTTGCCGACTTAAAAGGATAAGAATACTTAAGGGATTGGAAAGGGGAGAGGGGATTTGGGTACTTTTTATGGCATAGGCCGGAAACTAGCAGGTGGGTCACCTGATGGTAAGTGATCTCCACCGCCTATGTACGTCCACAATTCCAAAAGAATCATGGATGTGTTGCCGGTCTAAAAAGGGATAATGTAGGGGAGAGGAGATTTGGGCTTCTGGATATCTTACTCACCTTACAAAACGCAACAGCAAGCAGCTACTTCGCGACTGCATTCTGTGAAACAGTGGTAACAACCCGGTCGAGTTGACTCATATTTTATATACTGTGAACCAAACCATCATCTACACTACACTTTTTTTTTTAATTTTCGTGATTTATATACATACTATATTAATTATTTAACATGGGTCTTAGATACTTACCAGAAGGGGTTGACGTCGGGCATGCGGCCGTTAGTAAAAACTACAAGTCAAAACTTTCTGTAACATTGTTAAAAATCATGTTGACCCCACTGCGAGTGGGATAAAGGCAGGTGGAGGAAGGAGAAGGAATAATATCCCACTAATGATCGTACGAATGTATGTTAACTGAGCAAAACTCTTGTTGATTATAATACTACAAGCCTTCAAAAGAACACGAAAAGAATCAAATTTTTATTGATCTATAGAAACGAGATCTTACTTTGTTATTTGCTCGCATTTAATGAGCTTCATGATGCTCAGAAAATAAATACGTAATTTTGTTTCCCAAGTAAGCAAATTTCATGTTACCTCAAGGTAATTCGAGATTATGTTTGTTTTGAAGTAATGGTTATTTGAAGAAGTTTCTTCAATTACTGCGTCTTGGTTCTATATGAAATGTTTTGTTTTTCAAATATTGGGAAAGGACATAGAGTACTTTTGTCTTGGCAAAAGATTTTCACGCGGGCGAAGCCGCGAGCGAAGGCAGTATATCATATACAGATCTTTTTTGAAATACCCTTAATAATTCACTTCAGTCAAACATTAATTCTGAATTACAACTGAAACTTTCCTCTCCTAAAAGTAAAAGAGATTCGAGGAACTATAAGAAACATTGAGAACAGTTTAAAATCCAATTTCTGGAAAAACTTAAAGCGGTAAATTCCATTTTGGCTCTGATCCAAACGTTGGACAAACATTGGATCGACACTTTACCATTAGTGCAGGCAACCATTATCAGGCATTACAGAAAGTAGCGGATAAAGAAATAAAATTACAACTCACATAAAGTGCACGCATTGTGGGTCCCTGGGACACAATTCAACCAAGATTAGACCTTTATTGGCCTTTGTGAGGGCACGTGGTGACGCCACCGACGATGCGGACTTGGCGAACCGTATTTCATTAAACTTTAATACGGTTGGAAAACGCGTTGATAACTTTTTCCACGATGTCTTTACTCCTACTGATTTCTTAATGTAGCAAGCGAATGTCGTTTGGTGTTTCTCACGATTGTTCTAGAAATAAATGGCTATTATTTTGTCAGAGTTTAAGCCAGTTTTTAAAATTTTCCGTCGTATTTAGAGACCATCCTAGGTAACTAAGTACCACCGCTTCATCTATTTCTGACGCAGTGTGTAAGGACAGCTGTAAAACAGTCATGTTGTAAAGTCACCAATAAAGTATGTCATTTCATGTAAAGTCATTTTGTATTTAATAATACTACTCTTTCTACGTAGTCCCTAATTGTGAATTGGGTATATTATATGATGATGATGTACTGAACACAAAGAATAGAAAGATAATACAAAGTTTTTTTAATGTCATATGTCGGAAACGATCAAGTGGGTCACCTGATGGTAAGTGATCTCCACCGCCTATGTACGTCCACAATTCCAAAAGAATCATGGATGTGTTGCCGGTCTAAAAAGGGATAATGTAGGGGAGAGGAGATTTG
This sequence comes from Mimas tiliae, assembly GCA_905332985.1. NCBI lineage: Eukaryota > Metazoa > Arthropoda > Insecta > Lepidoptera > Sphingidae > Mimas > Mimas tiliae. The sequence goes on along the minus strand of HG995253.1, from coordinate 15,623,119 downwards.
GGCTTCTGGATATCTTACTCACCTTACAAAACGCAACAGCAAGCAGCTACTTCGCGACTGCATTCTGTGAAACAGTGGTAACAACCCGGTCGAGTTGACTCATATTTTATATACTGTGAACCAAACCATCATCTACACTACACTTTTTTTTTTAATTTTCGTGATTTATATACATACTATATTAATTATTTAACATGGGTCTTAGATACTTACCAGAAGGGGTTGACGTCGGGCATGCGGCCGTTAGTAAAAACTACAAGTCAAAACTTTCTGTAACATTGTTAAAAATCATGTTGACCCCACTGCGAGTGGGATAAAGGCAGGTGGAGGAAGGAGAAGGAATAATATCCCACTAATGATCGTACGAATGTATGTTAACTGAGCAAAACTCTTGTTGATTATAATACTACAAGCCTTCAAAAGAACACGAAAAGAATCAAATTTTTATTGATCTATAGAAACGAGATCTTACTTTGTTATTTGCTCGCATTTAATGAGCTTCATGATGCTCAGAAAATAAATACGTAATTTTGTTTCCCAAGTAAGCAAATTTCATGTTACCTCAAGGTAATTCGAGATTATGTTTGTTTTGAAGTAATGGTTATTTGAAGAAGTTTCTTCAATTACTGCGTCTTGGTTCTATATGAAATGTTTTGTTTTTCAAATATTGGGAAAGGACATAGAGTACTTTTGTCTTGGCAAAAGATTTTCACGCGGGCGAAGCCGCGAGCGAAGGCAGTATATCATATACAGATCTTTTTTGAAATACCCTTAATAATTCACTTCAGTCAAACATTAATTCTGAATTACAACTGAAACTTTCCTCTCCTAAAAGTAAAAGAGATTCGAGGAACTATAAGAAACATTGAGAACAGTTTAAAATCCAATTTCTGGAAAAACTTAAAGCGGTAAATTCCATTTTGGCTCTGATCCAAACGTTGGACAAACATTGGATCGACACTTTACCATTAGTGCAGGCAACCATTATCAGGCATTACAGAAAGTAGCGGATAAAGAAATAAAATTACAACTCACATAAAGTGCACGCATTGTGGGTCCCTGGGACACAATTCAACCAAGATTAGACCTTTATTGGCCTTTGTGAGGGCACGTGGTGACGCCACCGACGATGCGGACTTGGCGAACCGTATTTCATTAAACTTTAATACGGTTGGAAAACGCGTTGATAACTTTTTCCACGATGTCTTTACTCCTACTGATTTCTTAATGTAGCAAGCGAATGTCGTTTGGTGTTTCTCACGATTGTTCTAGAAATAAATGGCTATTATTTTGTCAGAGTTTAAGCCAGTTTTTAAAATTTTCCGTCGTATTTAGAGACCATCCTAGGTAACTAAGTACCACCGCTTCATCTATTTCTGACGCAGTGTGTAAGGACAGCTGTAAAACAGTCATGTTGTAAAGTCACCAATAAAGTATGTCATTTCATGTAAAGTCATTTTGTATTTAATAATACTACTCTTTCTACGTAGTCCCTAATTGTGAATTGGGTATATTATATGATGATGATGTACTGGACACAAAGAATAGAAAGATAATACAAAGTTTTTTTAATGTCATATGTCGGAAACGATCAAGTGGGTTACTTGATGGTAAGCGATCTCCACCGCCCATGTACGCCCACAATACCAAAAGAATCATGGGCGCGTTGCCGACCTTAAAGGAAAGGGATGATTAAGGGATTGGGAAGGGGAGGCGGATTTAGGCCTCCGGATATCTCACTCACCGCACGAAACGCAGCAGCAAGCCGCTACATTACGTCGGTTTTTTGTGAGACAGTGGACGAGCAGGCCCATTCATGCTGTAGACAAAAGTGTCTACAGCGTGGCTATGCCAATCGCAAAATACAAAACTATTGATTTAAGCGCTCCACTTTCTATTTATAGTGAGTACTCCACAGTTAGCAGGTGTCCGTGTACAGGTGGTACGTCTTGTACACGAGATTAAATTGTTGCGGCAGACAACGCGCTCGTAATACCTTTGACGACAAACATAAAGATCTCCAGCCTCCTACTCAACTAACACTAAACTGCCGAGTTGATTAGAAATGTTGGCGTGTCTTTGTGTATTGTGGAATAAACAGTACCCACTGAGTACGCGCTTTGGCATTCTTCGGTCATTTCGAAAATCGAATGCGTGATGATGATTTTAGATCTGTTACAACATTATGGCCCAGTTTTTTTTTTATTAGCGTCAGTGATGAACCGGCTATGTCGCTCGACTGATGGTAACTGCCTCGGTGGCGCAGTTGTAATGCGTACGCGTTACGATTGAGTCCAACGCTGAGGTCTCGGGTTCGATCCCCGGGTCGGGTAAAGTGGTATTGGGTTTTTCTATTACGAAATGCTCAGTATCAGCCCGGAGTCTGGAATTTGTGCCCGGTATGGTGATAGGCTCGCCCGCTATCACATCGTGTGATGGAGGTACGTCCGGCGAAATAAGATGCTCAATAATTTCGCTGACTTCAATTTCCTTAAAACCGAAACACAATAGTGCTTCTAAATTTTTGTTTGGCGGTAGAAATAGACAAAGTAGTCATACTACCAACCTAAAACCCAATAAACCAGCTACACGACGCGTGTTCGTGTTTCACGCGAATTAAAAACCTCTTGATGCTATTATTTTATACATTCTAGTGGACACTTTTTCTAATAGCATAGGCCGGCAAACGAGCAAGTGGGTCACCTAATGGTAAGTGATCTCCATCGCCCATGCACGCCCACAATATCAAAAGAATTATGGGTGCGTTGCCGACCTTAAAGGAAAAGGATAATTAAGGGATTGGGAAGGGGAGGGAGTTTGGGCCTCCGGATATCTCACTCACCGTACGAAAGGTAGCCGTTACTTAACGCCAGTTTTTTGTGAGACAGTGGTAACGACCCGGTAAACCGGCCAATTCATGCTGTAGACAAAACTGTCTACAATGTTGCTCTACCACTCAAAAAAACAGACTTTTTCGGCTGAAGACCCATATGCCATATTGCTCCATCCTACAACATTCTATAAGCAAAATATACATGTAAATATTCCAAAAGGTCCAATTTTAAAACAGTCCGTTATGCAAGTGGGTCGTGAATAGTACAGTACTCATCAAACGACAACAATTCGAAGTGTCTGGGGCGAACTCGCATTGGTGTTCCATTTGAAAACATGCTATCTGCAGACTGCACTTCACAATATGCAGCGTTTTGTTCGTCGGAGCTGTTAATTAAAATCTATTCGTTCGTAATTGATAGTGTTAGGCAACATTTGTTAGATCGCAACACCAGAAGGCCAATTGTCGTAATTTTAAATGTTCAAAATATCATTCCGATCCAGTCTCAGCGTCAAGAAAGTTGCAAATGGCATTCTCTTAAACCAATAATCAACGTCAAATGTGAACATAGATCGTAATGAGATTGAATGTAGAATAAAAGTTGACTGAAGCCAAAACGGTATAATGCTAATGCTAGGTGCATTTGATGTTGATTATTGGTTTAAGAGTATCTGGATGGCTTAAAATATGAACCTAATTGAGGACCTCTTCCTTAAAAAGTAGGTGGTCAACTGACTTCAAAAGAAGCTTAAGCAGTAGAGATATTTTTATAAGGCAGTAGGTCCCTTGTATGCAAGGGGCCGTCTGAGTTGGTACCACCGCTTTGTCTGACAGCAGGAAGGCAGTGAAATTACTGGGCATTATGAGACTTAACAACTTATCTCTCGTAGGGACGAGCGCAGTCTAGTGCCACGCAGTACTTTGTAATTCAAAGTTCTGTATGGCGTCCCTTCTGCTTATGGGCGGGCGTGGTGATTACCATCAGGCGAGCGGCCTACTCGTCTCGCTATCCAAACTAATAAAAAGAAGTAACTTGAAATGAAACCACTTACGTAGTGAAATATTTTCCTAAACCGAATTGGAAAAATAACTAATATTTCCTAAAACATATGGATATATTATAATGGGCTCACTTCTAATCCGACCAACGCAAAAAGTTAATATTTTACTTGGATACTGCTACTAGGTCTAACGACTTCAATCCATTTCGAACAAAAAAGAAAGCCATGAATTATGACGTAAGATATCCTCGAGTGCTCTAATGACTGCGTTTGTTGGAGACATTGTTCACAGTAGGGAACATGTATGAGTAATCACTGCTATTCAACAAAATCTACTTTGATGTGTCACTAAGATTTAAAATTTAAAGCTACATTGGGTAGACATTTCTATAACAATAATGAAATGAAATGAAATAGTTTTATTATTCATGTAGGCAATTAAAATAGCGCTTATGATAAGTCATTTATGTATTAAGAAATTTATGTATAGAAATCATATCAACTAATGTATACTTAACATACATATTTGCATCATCAAAATACACTGGGCGGCTATAAATTTTACAATATTATTATTATGGAATAGTCCAGAATTGTTAAGTATTATTATTTTATTTTATGGGTCGATATGGACCATAGGCATTACCGAAACGGCACGTGTTTTAAAACGACCACCGGATCCAAAACGACCCAGGCTGAGAAGACCCGGCGAAACAAACTATATAATAATTATTATATGTCCCGATAGTCGTTTCCGTCCATGGGTTGATACCGAAGAGTCTCGACCAACATCTTCACTATTGGACACGGCACCCATTGTGAGGAGGTTCCTCACACTGGGGCCCTAACCACCGGTGGCTTGGGTCAGGCCTCGCCATTGGAGGAGGGTGATACTTTTTGTATTTTTAAATGTTTTATTTTTGATACATACGTACATACGCACTCACGCCTGTAATCCCCGAAGGGGTAGGCAGAGGTGTAACCAGTACACCCACATTTCGCCGAGCGTATTTCCGTCCCTTATGTGATAGGGGGCGAGCCTAGCGCCATACCGGGCACAAATTCCAGACTCCGGGCTGATACTGAGCATTTCGTAATAGAAAAACCCAATACCACTTTACCCGACCCGGGGATCGAACCTGAGACCTCAGAGTTGACCTCAATCGTAACGCGTACTCATTACAATTGCGCCATCGAGGCAGTTTTATTTTTGAGAAATGTAAAAAAAAACTTTTAAAATTAAGAGTACAGTACATAATAATAATATCATGTATTCTCCTCACAAAACAGACTTTTATTACAAATTGTGTGGCATAAACATAAAACTTGCTGTATTATACAGTCTAATTTATGCGAGGAGCTGGTGTCTGAAATGGGCATAAACCTGTAATACAGATCACCAGCTCCCCACCCCACAGTATCAGGGATTACAATTAAACGTTATAAATAAAAGTGCTATACTGTAATATAATATTGTACTCACCTGCAACGTGGTTTCAGAGAATAATGTTAGTGTATCTAAGGAATGAATATGTGTGTGTGCGTGTATATGTGTGGGTTATATTTTTTTTATCTATTATTCTTACAATCAATAGATAAATTTTTTGAATAAATACGCTGGATTGACATATTAGAGGAAGAAATGAGCGGCGAAGGTCTAGGTCTCACTGTGGAGTGTGCTCAAGACCCGTCGAAATGGAATCGTTAAAGTAGAAATAAGGAAAAGAATGTGGGAGTACTGGTTACGCCTCTGCTTACCCCTTTGGAGATTCCAGGCATACTCATGCCTGTATATATGTATGATTTTTATTGTAAATAAATAAATAAATAAATACACCCAACAGTCACACACATAGTCCTGACCCCACACTAGGTAAACTGTGTCGTGGGTATCAGGAACTACGAGGGACTTGCGGTCCCACAACACCCAGACCCGAGACCAATATTTGTGGTTCACACAAACATTTGTCTCAGTGTGGGAATCGAACCCACGGCCCCTCGCTTCGCAGCCGGCTACTCGCCCGCTGCGCCACGGAGGCTGTCCTTTTTTTTTGTTTAAATAAGAACGCCTCTATAAGAACAAGCAAAATCCTAAACCCTCATTTATTTAATTTATCAAACAAAATAAAATAACTAGTCTCGACTTTCAATTAGTAAAGTTAAAAATAGACATTAAAATGTCAAGTAAATAATGTCTTGTAATTTAATTCAATGATCGAATGAAAATGTTTCCCCTAAAATAATGAATAAAGCTTCGTGCCGAGATTTAGGCGGGCCTTGAGAAGGACCCTTTTATACTTTTGTTGCAAAAAACATTTGCAACTGAATTCGGAAGGGTAGCACCGTTCTTCCTTAAGCTAGCTTAAATTCAAAAGGCTGCAAAAAACGAGTAATTAGTGTTGTTTTTGATTAAATCCACTAACGAGATAACAAAAGGAAATTATTTATTTGATAAAAGAGCGGGAATCTTAAATATTAAAGGCATGCTTAGTTACTGAAATAAGATTTATAATAATTAGGTGTACGAGGCCTTATCTCCTTGGTCTATTTGGTAATTATTTTGGCTATGAAACAGGGGTTTCTGGGTTCGATCTCCGGATCAGGCCAGCTGTTTTGTATTTTTTTTTTATTATTAGTTCATTTTTTTTTTAATGTGAGTGCGAGTGCTACGTATGTCTGGTATACTCTTGGCTATTTCTTGAAAAGGCCGATCGAGTAATTTATGTACAATTACACTCGCATAATTCTGTAACACAATGTCTGGACATTAAAAGAGGCCATAACCTATGTGTTTGTTTCGGCGTTTCTTCTCAAGGCTAGCCACGAAATGACAACATAAACGTGAATGTTATCTAGCTTAAAAAATTATTGACATGTAAAAGTGATATTTATGATCCAACTTACAGAATAAATGATTTGATTTGATTTTACTTGTTAGAAACATGTTGCGCTTACTCAAAGTTAGAATGGCAACGGGAGCATGGTGTTGGTTAGAAACGAAACTATATTGACAAAAAAGTGTTCAAGTGTGGGTTTATACGTAGGCAACATCAAGGAGGTCTATCTATGGGATTCTGGTTATGGTCCGCAAAATAAAATCACAGCAAGTAGGCAGCTTACCAAACGGAAAAATCAACAATAAAACATAATTATCCACTGACCTAGGCTCACATCTTCTTGCCTGAAATTGTTGATATATCGCGCTCCTTCTTCGAGGTTCAGCAACACCAACCAACTAGATAACTTCGCGGTCTCGGTTCTTCTTACACATAAAAACTGTTGTGGCACAATCTCACAATCAAACTGTAATCGAATCGAGTACTTTACACGACGGAATGCGTCGACGGCCGACGCACAAACCGCGGCGACAATGACGCCTGATACGCGAGGCGAAGAGCCGCTCGCCTCTGACGACATACGACTTTGCAACTACCCACGGTATTGGCAAGCGGAAGAATAAATACTAAATATTCTACCCTGCAATAGAGAATATCCAAAACGTAAAAATTGTTATGATTTTTCATTTATGACCGACTTCAAAAAAGGAGGAGGTTCTCAATTCGGCGCGTATATATTTATTTTAGCTTCTTTTTCCAAGTCGATTAAAAAAGCTGTCGTATTGGACAAAACTACAGGGATTGTCGCCTTAACGCGTCTTAACTATCTGAGCCGTTTGTAAATATGGGCTTAAGTTTAAAGGATTACTACATACCTTAGTTTTGCATATATTTCGACAAAAATATCGCAATTTCCCACCAAAGGGTTGGGGATGTTATTTCAGTAACCAGTGCAGGAAGTTTCCGATAAAGCAAATATTGGTGGAGGTGCAAAATTAATATCGGGCATGGAAAACAAATTGTGGCTCTTCAAATTTACATTGTGTGTTTTTTATGAATTGTTAAAAATTGTACCTATGAATATAAAGTACGCGTGACACAGAGGAGATTATAACAGAAATCTCTTGTTTCCTTTTTTACTGGCACAGGTTGGCAAACGAGCAAGTGGATCACCTGATGTAAGTGATCCGCCCATGAACGTCCATAATACTAGAATACAAGGATGCGTTGCCGAAAGGGATTGGGGAGGGGAAGGAATTTGGGCCTTCAGATATCTCACTCATCGTACGAAACACAACAGCAACTGCTACTACCGGTTGGTTTTTTGTGAGACAGTGGTAGCAACTCGGTCGAGCCGGCCCATTCATTCTGTTCATGAATCAAGAGTTTGTAATTCAAGATTCTGTGTGGTGTTGCTTCTGTGTAGACGCTTACCATCAGGCGAGCGATCTGCTCGTTTCGTCACTCAAGCTAATAATAATATAACGTTTAACAAAACTTAGAAACCGACTTCAATGTACATCAAACGCATGTAAATTCCAATACAATAACACAATCGCGACGAGTGTACTGCTGTCCGTTGAAGAGTTTTATTTTTTTTCTCCGTACTCCGTCATCAGATCTTAACCAAATTTATATTGGACCACATCGCAGCAAAACTCTATCGAGTGAAAGTTTTTCCTATGAAATCGATCCACAATTGGTGGAGAAATCGATGTACATACATAAAAAAATAAATTAATAAAATACGCGTTGTATTGAGAACCTCCTCCTTTTTTGAAGTCGGTTAAAAAAATACTTGCAATAAATGATGATGATCGCTTGACAAGCCAAACTATCTACTACTAGAGCTTTTATAGCAACGAGCCACGAAGCAATCTCGTTTGTATTTAAGTCAGTCACAACTCATAAGCTTTGATAATATTATTAATTAATAAAATAATAATAATACTAGCCCTGTATTATATACGTCCCACTGCTGGGCACGGGCCTCATCTACTGAATGAGAGGGGTTAGGCCTTAATCCACCACGCTGGCCTAATGCGGCTTGGTAGACTTCACATACCTTCGAAATTCTTATGAAGAAATTCTCAGGTAAGCAGGTTTCCTCACGATGTTTCCTTCACCGTTAAAGCAAGTGATAATTAACAATTAATACACACATAACTTAGAAAAGTCAGAGGTGTATGCACTTGGGGCTGGTTTCGAACCTGCGACTTTCGTCTCAACAGTCCATACCACTCCCCACTGAGCTATCACTGCTATCTATTAATTAATATATGAAGATAATCCATTGAATGTAATTAACTACTAGGTACTCAACGGTAATTTGTAATGAGTAATTTGATTTGGTTTCATGAATAATTATCTCCATAATTCGGTGGAGTGTAATTGGGTCATCAACATATTAGGCCTGAAGCAAACTTCACACTTGGTATACTATATTGATTAACGGATAAGGCAATGGCGAAACTAGGTTCCCGTTGCGGGTTGTTGGGGTATTATGCGGGTTGCCCCACATAATACCAGCCGTCGTAACTGTAATGTAGCATAAAAAAATATTGACATGTAAAAGTGATATTTATGATCCAATTTACAGAATACATGATTTGAATTTGAATTTTGAATTTAATACAAAATAAACCGTCAAATCATGATAGGAAGACGGAACCTGGCATCAAACCGGGATAACTTGAGACAGAAAGAAAGATACGCTGTGAAGTGTAAGGTCATGTTAGAGCCAATTTTTAACCCATGATAAATGAAGGGTGTTGAGACACGTTTTGTGGTGGGCGACCGAGACATGGATACCGTAACGCATGACACGAGCCCAGCCCCGGATCTAGGGGAGGCAAACCGGGGCAAAAATACCAAGCAGCAGTGTGTAAGCACTGTTGCATTTCGGTTTGAAGGACATTGAAGCCAGTGAAATTACTGGGCATTATGAGACTTAACATCTTATGTCTCGGGATGACGAGCGCAGTTCAGTGCCATGCAGTGTTCTGTAATCCAGAGTTCTGTGTGACATTGCTTCTGTTTATGGGCAGGCGTGACGTTTAATATCAGGCGAGCGACCTGCTCGTCTCGTCATTCAAGCAAATAAAAGTAAAACATTATATATTTGTGAGTTTTTTTAAATAGTTTATATCAAACGCTGGAGAGAGTTTTTGCCCCGAATCGAAAAAATCGTAGATCCGTAGTTGCGCGAGTCAGACAATAGCGACTAGTCCACTTTGTATGAAATTGTATGGAAACGGTCGCGCATCGCACAGGCGTGGGCGGTGGTCACTTACCATCAGATGACCCAAATTCAGCAGAGCGTTGACATACAATGGTATGTCAACGCTCTGCTATAAAAAATATAAATAGAAATTCTACCGTCTATTCCCGGAGAAAAGTTGCGCGAGTTGTGCCTCTAACGCCTACATAAAAATCCATAGCAAAATTGTATTCTATATGTGTTACAACCGTCAGGCGCTGCTAACCTGCTAAGCTTACAATTATTATGTCTGCTACATTCCCCGGATTTAATCGTGTTTTAAAAGTACCACAGTGTCTCTTCACTTGGGGAAATTTATCTGAATTGTAATTAGTAGTCTCACTAATTGCTTTTAAATTGTAATAGGTACTTCGAGATTTTGGTTTCAAAATTACTATTGTGTTTTTTTATTAGCCTAAATGACGAAACAAGCAGGTCTCTCGAAGTGCCACGCCTGCGCATAATGTAATTAGAAGTCTCATTTATTCAAATCGTAAAATTTCGAGCATTCGTTTCCAAAACTAATAATTGATTTTTTTTATTAGTTTAACTCCAAGAAAGTCGCTTAAGGTGGTTTGGTCACGTTTTGAGGAAACCACAGGAGTACGTCGGTCGCAGGTGCCTGGGCCAGAACGTACCAGGAGTACGAGCCCAAAAAACGCTGGTTTGACGTATTAGAGGCAGATATGAGAGCCAATGGTCTTACTACAGAGGATGCTCAAGATCGGGCGAAGTGGAGGCGTCTTAGTGGGAAGGCGGACCCTGGCAATGGCCGGGATAACGCCGGGTAGAAAGAAGAAGAAGAAGAAAAAGTTTAAATGAAGAAACAAGCAGGTCGCTCGCATAATGTTAACAGAAACAACACAATACAGAACTTTGAATTAGAACGCATTACATAGCACTGGACTGCGCTCGTCACACATTTTATTGTTTATGTAATACAACCCTTTTATGTCGAGTGATGAAAACAAATTTTGGGAACAAGTTATTATGACTGATATAAATCTGTACTTACCTATGTAGTTGTGCCACAATTACAATTTTATAAGATCAGCGATAGCTCAGTGGGGAGTGTTGCGGACTGTTGAGACGAAAATCGTGGGTTCAAAACCAGTATCAGAAGCATGTAGCTCTGACTTGTAAACTTACGTGTGTAATAATTGTAAATTATCGTTTGCTTTAACGGTGAAGTATATATCGTGAGGAAACCTGCATACCTGAGAAGTTTTCCATAAGAATTTCAAAATTATGTGAAGTCTGTCAACCCGTATTAGGCCAGCGTGGTGGACTATGCCTACCCCCTCTTCAATAGAGGCCCGTGCCCAGTGGGAAGTTTATAATACAGGGCTAGTGTAAATATTACAAATTTACGATTCTTCGTTCCAAACCCACTTATCTCAACAAGTATTAAAGATTAGACGATATGCATTAAGGGTTGATGTGCGATAAACTTTTTATAGGGCACGTTACAATACCCAGAGGGATGAGGTTGAATATTTAAGAGCGTTTTACCCCAGTTTTTAGGGATGATATGTGACAGGAGATACGATTTTATCCAAATGGCCGTTTTTAACGTCTATAGAATTGGAAGTTGGATAAGCTATTTTTATTATAGGAAAATACTTTGGATAATTTAAATTATTCAAAGATTATTTTCATTCATTCACATTCACAAGATGGTAGGATGGTAGATTGGTAACACCGTTTTGTCTATATCTGCCGCCAAATAGCAGCCGTTGTGTTCTGGTTTGAAGGACATTAGAGCCAGTGAAATTACTGGGCATTATCATCTTAACATCTTACGTCTCGGGATGACGAGCGCAGTCCAAAGCCATGCAGTGATATGTAATTCAAAGTTCTGTGTGGTTATGTTTCTGTTTATGGGCAGGCGTGGCGCTTATCATCAGGCGAGCGACCTGCTCGTTTCGTCACTCAAGCTTATTAATACATTTGTCCCGTACATGACGACCTATTGTAAGATAAACTCAATTTTTTTGCATGTACATACATACATACGCACTCACGCCTGTAATCCCCGAAGAGTTAGGCAGAGGTGTAACCAGTACACCCACATTTCGCGGAGTGTATCTCCGTCCCATGATGTTATAGGGGACGAGCCTATCGCCAATTACCGGGCACAATTACAGACTCCGGGCTGATACTGAGCAATTTTAAAAAACATTTTGTAGACTACAGTACTACACGTAAGTACTGCATGAATTAGCCAGTTCGACCGGGATGGTAAAATTGTGCTGAACACTTCACAATCACTTTAAAATATTGCTGTTACGATTGATACGGAGTGAGATTTCCGCAGGCTCAAAAAAACTCAACCTTCCCGTCCCAATTCGCACTCAGGATTTTTCTGGTACCCGACCCGGGGATCGAACCCGAGTCCTCAGCATCAAACTCAGTCGTAACGCGTACGCATTACAACTGCACCACCGAGGCAGTCTGAAATTCTTATGTAGAATCCTCTGTACGTATTCTAGCGATGTTTTCCTTCACCATTTAGCGAACGATAATACATAAATAAATAAATAAAAACACCCAACAGTCACACACATAGTCCTGACCCAAGACTAGGGTAAACCTATATCGTGGGTATCAGGAACTACAACGGACTTGCGGTCCCACAACACCCAGACCAAAAACAAATATTTGCGGATTAGACAAACATTTGGATCGGTGTGGGAATCGAACCCAGGGCCTCTCGCTTCGCAACCGGCTACTCACCCGATGCGCCACGGAGGCTGTCGTATATAGGTATTTATATACACGTAATTTCTAAAATCAGATGTGCGTGCCCGAGGAGCTGATTTAAAACCCAAGATTTCTCTCTCAGCAGTCTTTTCGAGGCCCAACTAGGCTATCGCTGATTTCATTATGTTAATATTATGCTTTTTATATTTTTACCACTTGTTTATTTTAAAATCTTCTTTTTAAGGTCTGGACATGGTATATAATTAGTAGAGGGGGCGAATAAAAACAAGGTTAGCAAGGGGTGGAATCTTCGCTCACGTAAAGCGGAGTGGCTATTTATTTGCCCGGCCCAGATGTGGGTCAAGAACGCGCTGTGTTGGCCACGAGGGAGTATTTTGTAGGAAAGTTAGCTAATTAATTACACACCTAAACTTTATTAATTACCATCATGTCTGGAACTGTGAAAGGGTAGACAGAGGTGCTAGTGATATGAGAAATGTGCTCGTCGAAATGTGAGTGTACTGGTTACACCTCTGCCTACCCCTTCGGGTATTACAGGCTTGAGTGCGTATGTATTAAAAAAGAAATAATACTGAACTTCTCATTATTATGGAGGTCACTTATCATCAGGTGGCCCACTTGTACGTTGTCAATATAGCGAAATTTATATTTTCTCAATACACAACATCAACTTCAGTTGTGAATGATGCTCATCTCAGTAAAATTAGTCAGATAAAAATATTTATACGTCTTTTAGATTCCGTCAAAAACTCTACCGCCAGCTCATAACTGTTTCGCTAGACAAGAACGTACAAGAAGCTCTAACATTGCTCTTTTCCATACTATATTATTAATTATTGAGAGCATGCCTCGGTGCCTCGGTGGCGCAGTTGTAATGCGTACGCGTTATGACTGAGGCTGACGCTGAGATCTCGGGTTCGGTCCCCGGGTCGGGTAAGAGTGATATTGGGTTTTTCTATTACGAAATGCTCAGTAACAGCCCGGAGTCTGGAATTTGTGTCCGGTATGGCGATAGGCTCGCCCCCTATAACATCAAGGGACGGAGATACGCTCGGCGAATGTGAGTGTACTGGTTACACCTCTGCCTACCCCTTCGGGGATTACTGGCGTGAGTGCGTATGTATGTATGTATGTATTGAGAGCGTAAATGCTATACAATTACAAGGTGGTAGGTCCCTCGTTTGCGAGAGACCGGCTGGGTTGGTACCACTGCTTTGTCTATTTCTGCCGCCAAGCAACAGTGTGTAAGCACTGTTGTGTTCCGGTGTGAAGGACATTGAAGCCAGTGTAATTACTGGGCATTATGAGACTTAACACCTTATGTCTCGGGGTGACGAGCGCAGTCCAGTGTCATGCAGTGCTTTATTTAAAGTTCTGTGTGGCGTTGATTCTGTTTATGAGCAGGCGTGGCGCTTACCATCAGGCGAGCGACCTGCTAGTCTCGTCATTCAATCTAATATAAAAAATAAAAATAGAGCAACTCAATTTATGTTTTTTTATTAGCTTGAGTGACGAATTACAGGGAAATGTTCAGCAGGACACGACGGCACGACAATGTTCAGCTACATTTGACAATGTGATGTTCAACTAGTTCCGACCTTTTATTATGTTCAACCAATTTGCACTAATCTTGTTGAACAACTTGTGTACCTCTTACAACGTATAGGAATTTTGTTTTGGATGTGTTCATTACTTCATTGTCTTTTGGTGTCGATCGTACTACGAAAGATATAAATAAATAAAAAATCCCAGAAATTCTGAACGCGTACTCAAGTAGCTCGTAAAACCATGCAGTGGGCGTTTTGTACAATCAGCTATCACATAAAACGCCCCGGTGTTTCATTCGCTATTTTATTCCATTACTCATTTTGTAGGTTATGCGAATATCTTATGAATACCCGTTTCGTGAAGGCAAAATTAAAGTTATGACGTATGCTCTATAAATCTCCAATCTATATTACGATACGTTTTTAGGCTTGATGTATATGACTCCTTTATTCATATACAATATATAACAAAAACCCTGTTGGGCATTTTAACTGTGATATCGGAATCGATATTCGAACATAATGAAAAAAACTCGCATACGAAAATTGGACTAAAAAAATAATCATATTTATTATTTAAACTTAAATTAATTTATTGTTTGTAAACCGTATTTCGATTGATTACCTCTGCAAGAGCGATGGCTTGGAGCCAGAGCGAGTTAGCAAGTTGCGGCGTCAACGTACATCAAACGCGCCGCGCCGGGCGCGCGCCCACGGCTTCATCAATACACATAGAAATTCAGATGTAAATAACATTTTTAAATATGTTCATATTTCTAAGCTACCTGTGTAACTATAATACCTCGCTTCTTTTTATTATTTCTTTAATTTAACTATTTTTACTATGCTGTCTATATGTATATTTTCACGACCGTAAAAGGGCCAAGAGGGTTTTTGTTACATGTTGTAAAGTTATTTTTATTAGTTTGAGCATAGCGTGGCTCTACCTTTTGATTCTTGGATACCACTTTGTTCTGTAAATCTGATTGGTCTATTTTCTACATTAAACAAAAACAGACATACATACATGCACTCACGCCTGTAATCCCCGAAGGGGTAGGCAGATGTGTACAAGTACACCCACATTTTACTGAGCGTATTTCCGTCCCATGATGTGATAGGTGACGAGCATATAGCCATACATTCCACAGTCCGTGCTGATACTGAGCATTTCATGATAGAAAAACCCAATATCACTTTTACCCCACCCGGAGATCGAACCCGAGACCTCTGCACAGCAGTGTACAGCATACTTATTACAACTGCGCCACCGCGCCAAACAATATTATATAATCAATACACATAAATTGGACACTCAGCGAACGCCTTGTAACCAATTTAAGCTTGTTATCGGAAAAGCTAAGCCCGAACTTTCAACGAACGTGCTTTGATCCCATTCGACTGAAAACCGAAGTCATTGGAGTTCATTGAGTTAACAAGTACAAAGGGTATATCGTTTGTTCATAATAATACCAGCTCTACAAATTGATTTGTTTGGCACGGAAACAGACAACAGATTAATAATATTACACTATTTGAGTAGTAGAGCCACGCTGTAGACCGTTTTGTCTACAGCATAAATGGGCCGGCTCGTCCGAGTCGTTACCACTGTCTCACAGAAAACCGGCGTAAAGTACCAGCTTGCTGCTGCGTTTCGTACGGTGAGTGAGATATCCGGTGGTCCAAATCCCCTCCCCCTCCCAATTCCTTAATTTATTATCCCTTTCCTTTAAGGTCGGCAACGTGCTGACTCTTTTGGTATTGTGGGCGTACAGGGGCGGTGGAGATCACTTACCATCAGGTGTCACACTTGCTCGTTTGCCGGCTTATACAATAAAATGTACACATTATCTTAAATGCAATACAATTTGCTCACAATCATTATTACGTTGAAGTTCATTCGTAAAAGCGTTGGCATTTTCCGTACCCGAGATTTGATCAGCGATAGATGCATCGCTGTCTACCCCTCAGACAGACATGAGCTTATGTTATGTTTAACCGAGTCATAGTAAGCAATGAATACACATGTTACTACTGAAATCAGAGGTGGGTGGCTTAAGAGCTGGGATTAAGCCCACGACCTCCGTTTTGGCAATCCACTTTGCCGAGCCAGGATAAAAAAAAAAAAAAAAAAAAAAAAAAAAAAAAAAAAACCGTTCGAGGAAGTTGCTCTCCTGATGGTAAGCGTCACGCCTGTCCATAGACAGAATCAACATCAACCAGAACTTCGAATTATGAAGTACTGCGTGACATTGAACTGCGCTCGTCTCCCTGAGACATAAGGTGTTAAGTCTCATAATGGCCAGTAACTTCAATGGCTTCAATGTCCTTCAAACCGAAACACAACAATGTTTACACACTGCTGCTTGGCGGCAGAAATCTACAATATTATAATATAGTCTGAGGTCAGTCCACCTTCGTTCCAGAATATTTATGTACATCCCAGAATATTTTTTTGTATATTTTCCCAAGCAAATAAAATAAAACTGTATCACTGCCCCTATCAATTTCTACCGAAACCGTTCCTGACCGACAGCATAGTTCTATATTTGACCAGAATGGACGTCAAAACAAACAATTCTGTTTTATATCAACAACATTGATAGAGTAAACTGTACTCAGAATAAGATTCTGCTAAAGTACCTTCAGATAATTCCATCGGAACGCAGCACCGATTCGATCAAATATATTTCAATATCAGTAGAGTAAATTGACCATAAATGCATACCTTCAAAGATAAGGGTTATTCTGTCCCATGATGTGATAGGTCATAGGAGTCTATAACAGAATTCCTGTACTAAGCAAGTATGTGTTTTTCAATTTGGCATCGAAGCCAAGGCATCACGGTTTCACAACTCAAGTACGCTACTAATCCAATGAGACGATTGTAATAGGCTAGCAATATTTGCAGAAGGCAGAAATCCGCCGTAATTTCTCCCAAACTAATACGCAAGGTTCAGTGAGCATGATTGGGTTATGCTCCCTTGATTTTGGAGTTTTCTCCGCGAGCTCGTCTCTCATTAATATAAAAGTTTTATTCGAGTGCTTCTCGTATGTAATACGTGTAGGATTAAGTCTAGTGGCAGCGTTCTGTAGTTTAGAAACCGTTACGCCCTGGATTGAAATCCCAGATACCTGCAATCACAATTTGTTTGAGTTTTCAATTCAATGCAGAAACACGAGTTCCCCGGAATTCGAATTTGGGCCAGCTATATGGATACGCTCGCCACCTATCACATCA
Organism: Mimas tiliae; assembly: GCA_905332985.1. NCBI lineage: Eukaryota > Metazoa > Arthropoda > Insecta > Lepidoptera > Sphingidae > Mimas > Mimas tiliae. The sequence goes on along the minus strand of HG995253.1, from coordinate 15,605,677 downwards.
TGAGACGGAATTATATGCTCGGTGAAATGTGGGTTATTTAGCACCTTTTGGTAGTTGCCCCTTTGCCCACCCCTTCGAAGATACATGTGTGCTTAAATGTATGTCGAGAAAGCCTATTAGCAAATTATTTCTCGTTCTTTTGGATGTCACTTATAGAACCAAAATTATTTGAAATTTCTAGATTCTTATTTCATCTTAGAAAGCTAATGAGTTAAGTCTTAGTCCACAACGCTGGCTAATATGGGTTGAAGACTTTACATACATTCGAAATTCGTTACCTGACAATGAATACCTACGTAATATAGTTTTTATATATTATAGGGCGGTAAACGAGCAAGTGGGTCACATGATGGTAAGTGATCTCCACCGCCCATGTATGCCCAAAATACTAAAAGGATCATGGGCACGTTGCCGACCTTAAAGGAGCAGGATAATTAAGAGATTAGGGAGGGGAGGATTTGGGCCTCCCGATATCTCACTCACCGTACGAAACACAGCAGCAAGCTGCTAGTTTACGTCGGTTTCCTGTGAGACAGTGGTAACGACCCGGACTGATTCATGCTGTAGATAAAACTGACTACAGCTCTACCACTCGTAAAGTTGAATGTGTGTGCCAGGTTCGAACCTGCGACAGTTAACTGTCTCGGTAGTTCATTCCACTTGGATATCGCACTACAAGATATTAATGAAACATCCTTGGTTCTTTTATCCTCAGTCGTTTGATCTACAATATAATATTTCCCGGAAAACACTGTTTAATGAACACGGAAAAAAATATATCTTCAAAGTAGGTATACGGACCTCTCGATATTTTCATAATAAATACACGTATAATGACCCTGAATTCATAATGAAAGAAATTTTAATTGGTACCTTAAAGATCCGGTAGCCTTATTGGAAAAATCTTGACGTCACTTCTGATTCTAATGATTTCTCGATATAATTGGATTCGTTATTCGTAAAATTTGAAAATAATTTATAATAAAGATTATCTTCTTCTTTTTCTCCTTCCACTTGTCCTTATCCCACTCGCAGTGGGGTCAGCGCAACATGCTTTTTAACACACATAAAGATTTGTCTTGTAATTTACAACCGGCCGCCTGCCTGAAGTCATCCCCTCTGAGGAGAATAAAGACTATCATTGGTCTATTTTTTATAGCATAGGCCGGTAAACAAGCAAGTGGGTCACCAGATGGTTAGTGACTGCGCTCGTCACACCGAGACATAAATTGCTAAGTCTCATAATGCCCAGTAATTGTACTGGCTTCAATGACTTTCAAACCGAAACACAACAGTGATTACACACTGTTGCTTGACGGCAGAAACAGACAAAGCTGTAGTACCAACCCAGACCACCTCTCGCATACGAAGGGCCTACCACATAGTAAAAAAAAAATGGCATAGGTCAGAAACGAGCAAGTGGTTCACCAGATGGTAAGTCATCTCCACCGCCCATATACGCCCACAATACCAAACGAATCATGGGCGCGTTGCCGACCTTAAAGCAAAGGGATAATTAAGGGGTTGGGAAGGGGAGGGGGATTTAGGCCTCCGGATATCTCACTCAACGTACGAAACGCTGCAGCAAGCTGCTACTTTACGACGGTTTTCTGTGTGGTAACGACCCGGACGAGCCGGCCCATTCATGCTGTAGACAAAAGTGTCTACAGCGTGGCTCTACCACTCAAAAATGGTAAATTTCTAGGCATACTACTTTTTGTTCACAATAATTATACTCTTATTGAAGTTCATTCAATTTAGGTAAAATAAATAAAGCAGTAAGCAAGATATAATCAAAAACATACTCATTTTCAATTTAAAACATGCACAAGACCGCAGAATTGCTCCTAATTGCTAATAGAAATCAACAATGGAACAGCCCTCAAACGCATAGCGGAAAGGCAAACAAAAGCTATAATAACAGCATCCAGATAGTTCTATCCAGTCCAACAATGTGGATATTGTATGCTACAATTACTGGAGACTGCCTCGGTGCTTACTATGACTCGAAGTATCTAAATAATAAATAAATACACCCAACAGTCACACACATAGTCCTGACCCCACACTAGGTTAACCTGTATCGTGGATATCAGGAACTACGAGGGACTTGCGGTCCTACAACACCCAGACCCGAGACAAATATTTGTGAATCAGACAAACATTTGTCTAGGTGCGGGAATCGAACCCATAACTTCACGCTTCGCAATCTCGCTCTACTCGCTCGCTGCACCACGGAGGCTGTCAAACAAGACTTGGTTAAACATTACTTAACTTCACGGCTGACTAGGTGGCGCAGTACTAATGCATACTACGACTGGTGTGCTGAGGTCTCGGGTTCAATCCCCGGGGCGGGCAAATGTTATTGGGTTTTTCTATCACATATTGATTAGTATCGGTCCGGAGTCTAAAACTGTGCCTGATATGGCGATAGGCTCGCCCCCTATGACATATGGGACGGAAATAATCTCGGTGAAATGTGGGTGTACCTACTGACTACACCTCTATATCGGGGAATACAGGCGTAATGAGTGCGTTCATAAATCACAAAATATAGTATTTAGTGATAAGAATGCTCTTTACCACAACTCATAAAATCATATGGATTTATAACAGGATTTCCATAAACATGTTAATGTAAAGTGAATGGGATTATTTATAGCGTAAATAATGGTATATATAGCTACATAACCTCAAGAATGAAAAATATTGTAAACATACAGAAATGTTTTACATCTTGTACACTGTTATTCAGAAATAAATATCATACTAATATTATAAATGTGAATGTAAGTTTTTTGTTACGCTTTCACGCGAAAACTACTTTACCGATCATCATGTACACATATTCTTGGAGGTATATGAAATAACATAGGATACTTTTTATGAAAAAAAAACTATTTGTTTATTATGCTTTCACGCCTCAATCACTGAACCGATTTTGATGAATTTTGATGTAAGGTTAGATGGGACCCTGGAGACGGTTATAGGCTACGTTTTATTTCGGAAAGTCTATTCACGCGGGCGGAGCCGTGAGCAAAAGCTAGTAAATATATATTTAAAAGCCCTGTTTTCATTTCATACTTTAAGATATATAGTTTATTTTTAGTAATGCAGTCCAAAAATAATGTCGACCATCGAAAAATAGCGTTCCTCGACGATCGACAAAATTATGCCGGCCTGCCCTGGAGATATAAGCTTCTACCCTCTGAGGTAGTGGGCGATTAGCAGACTGTGAAATAGGAGGCCGCGGGTTCGATTTCCTTACCAAGACAAATATTTGTCTCATTCTCAAATATTTGTTGTGTTTTGTCTGAAGGGCATTGAAGCCAGGCAAATTACTGGGCATGATGAGACTTAACATCTTATGTCTCGGGGTGACGAGCGCAGTCCATGCAGTGCTTTTAATTAAAATTCTGTGTTCTGTTTATGGGTAGGCGTGGCGCTTACCATCAGGCTAGCGTCCTGCTAGTATCGTCATTCAAGCTAATAAAAAAACGAGCAAGTGGTCTCAACCGCCCATGAACAATCACGATATCAGAAAAAGCATGGATGCGTTGCCGACCTAAGATAAGGAATGGGGATTTGGGAAAGGGGGAAAGATTTGGACCTCCGGAAATCTCACTGACTATACGAAAAGCAACAGTAAAGCCACTTTACGCCGGTTTTCGGTGAGACAACTCGGTCGAGCCCATTCATGGTGTAGAAAAACTGTCTACAGAATGACTCTACAGCTTACAACTCTTCTAATTTTCTGGCTCCTTGTGTTCGAAGTTTTATAGTTCCCCTTAATAATCATCGTCTCTCCAACAGGTTATTCGAAGAAAACCAAGATCTTTTAAACATGTTCGAGAAGTTTCGCCAGTGTCGGACGAAAGAGGAGCAGGTCAACTCGATGGAGTTAGCTGAGCACGCCAACAATGTCATGAACACTCTGGATGAAGGAATCAAAGGTCTGGACGATCTGGATAACTTCTTCGAATACATTCACCAGATTGGCGCCAGTCATAGAAGGATACCTGGCTTTAAAGTTGAATACTTTTGGGTACGTACCTCTTTATTATACCTCTTTATTATATATTTTAATTTGGTATCTTGGTACTCCGTGTAATCACTGCATTGCACTATTATTCGTAGCGCAGTAGACAATTAGCCGGCTGTGAAGCGAAAAGCCACGGGTTCGAATCTCGCACCAGGACCAATGTTTATGAGATCCATAATTATTTGTTTCGTGTCTGGGTATTTTCTCCCCAGAGGGGTTGACGTCAGGGAGGCGGCCGTCGTAAAAACTACAAGCCAAATAATGTTATAACATGTGTTAAAACATGTTGCGCCGACCCCACTGCGAGTGGGATAAGTGCAGGTAGAAGAAGACGGCAAATTGATTACACCTGGACCTGATGGTAAATGCAGTGCAGTCCAAATATAATGTGGACCGTCAAGAAATGCTATATACTATGCTTACTCGACACGATTATGCAGACCTAAAGTAGCTAAAATACACTGGGTGACCCCGGAATGCGATTCACCAGCCACTTTGGTGGGATTTTCATCATGTGTCCGGTGTGTTAGATAAGTAGGTACATAGTTTTATTTGGAGGTCTTTAACTCACGAACAGAGCCAACTTTTACCCCGCAACTTTTTTTTAGTTTGGTCTGGTCGTCTGGTGGTTGTGGTCTAGTTCGTCTACTTAGTGTTCATGGGCGGCGGTGATTGTTGTCATTAGAGTCACCTAACACTACATAGTACCTAGGTCACTACATGCTCATTTATCCCTCTTTCATAATAAAGTACAATAATATCATGTAACTAGGATCTCAAGGCCTAAGGATCCCTAGGCAACAAGAGATTCGCCAGCCAAGGGGGGAAGCCACAAGCTAGCCAAGAACCCTGTTCCGGGAATAGCGTGAGGGGGGGTGGGGAATATATGCGATGACGATGCTTTAACATTTCTCAAAGAATATAAATGATGTTTCAAGAATTCAGGACCTTTAGTAAATATGCACATCACGGCTGACCTTTGGTTGCTTATGGAATATTTTTAGCAGTACTAACAATAACTGAAAATGTAACATTTTGTATGTGTATAAAGAAATGTATTTACCAAGTCAGTCCCTTCGTGATCCGTCCGTATAGAGATGTAGAGACGTGACGCGAATAGCCTAGACATCGCATACTGATATATTTTGATTGTGTACTTAATACGTGATCTTTTTAAAATTGTTTTCCAGAAAATCGAGGCTCCGTTTCTCGCGGCGGTGGAATCAACCCTCGGCGATCGCTACACTCCAAATGTGGAAAATATCTACAAAATAACAATTAAATTTATACTAGAAACACTCGTTGAAGGCTTCGAAATGGCTGGCAACAAACCCAATGCGACGTGAGCTTCTGATATGGAAATATAAGCCCAACAGAATTCAGACGCAAAAATGAATTTCTTCCAGACCACCGGAACAAATCGATTTACAATTCGCGACCGTCGCCAGTGTTGGTTTGAATAATGTCAATTGAAAAAGTGGGAAACAGACGTTCGTGAATGCATTATTAAACTTTTGTGTGTATAATGTGAATATTTTAACGTATAGTTGTGTCGGTTGATTTCGCACGTCCGTACTTTAAGGACAAACGTCTCCAAAATAGAGCTATTTCTTTAGAACGCTTGTTAGTTATCTATTGTTTTAATGAGCATCAAATGTAGATATAGTTCATGAAATTGTGAATGTGTATTTATGGAGTAAGCGATTTAAGTGACGTATCACAAAGCTTGTTAACTTCATTCTTTGCTTCTAATTGTATTGGCTGGTCCAGTTGAGATTCCAAATATTTTGGCAATTATTTAACTAAACTACGTTTTTCGTGTAAATATTTGTTAAATTCAGAACTATTAATATATTTTACGATATTTATAATTTTACGTTATGTAGATATAAGGTGGGTTACTTTCTGTGTCTTTAACAGCGTTCGTAAGAAGCACTGGTTCACTAAGTCTACGGAATTTTACGTATTGTTAGTATTGAAAACCAAATGAAAAATCCTTTTGAACCACTATTTCTTCTGAATGCTGTTAAAATTAGAAGGTCGAAACCGCCCAGGTATAGCATTTTGAAGTGATTCTTTACTCTTCATTTTTCTTATCTATCGATTGTAATTTTTCTTACTGGCAACATTTCCAAAATGGCTAGTTTTTATTTGATCAATTAACTATAGGATCTATCATTTATCGCATAAGCCGAGTGCATTTATTTTTCTGCATCTTTATGAAACCAAAGATAGTAGAGGTAATATTTTTAAAGGGATGTTTTAATTATACAAAATGTTTTACATGTCAATTCCTATTTATAGAAGATTCGTCGAGAATCTATTTTGTTCCTTTTAGAAAGTTTTACCTGTACTTACAACAGTGTTGTACATCGAGCTGTTCTTTCTTGGACATAATACAATTTTAATTAAAAGACGTGAAGTTTCCACTCAAACTTACCACTTAGAACTCTGTAAATGACTTTCAAAGGTACACTTTTCATTACAAGAGGAGGTGCTTTCGTTTCAATTTACGATGGACAATGGCTGAGAAATCTCATTTATATTGTTTAAATAAGAAAGTCATACTAAATGCGCGTTATACGATGGCGCTGAAATAGCATTTAATCAAATTTTTAACAGACTTCAAAAGGATAAGGTTCACAATTCGTCTGGATATATTATGTTTTTATGTAGTTCACGCGTAACTCCGTCAAATGTAAAATTTTGATGGTTCTTTTTGTATTCGAGTATTTACTCTGATGGTGGTCCCGTATAAATTTAGATAAGACCTGATGACGCAGTACGAGACAAAATGGGAAATTCCGTAAACGTACCACAATTTGGGTTTTGAAATCGGTTAGGTAGCAAATTCAAACTATGCTTATAGCTAGTCCACATGGTTGAACAACTGGTATGAATTAACAAAAACTATATGGTTGTTGTTAATAAATTCGATTGAAAGCCTGTTCAGACGGTTGGAATCGCATGTGATTTAGCAGTTGATCAACTAAACTTGAGCCGTGGGAACGAGTGTGTGGTGTTAGGTTCTTCATCTGATTCAATCAGCACCGAACAAAACAACTGCAAACTATTAGCGTAGTATGAATCCTCATACTTAATTATTTTAGTACATAAGTCACAAAGACTGATATTTCTTTTAAAGCAACATTGTACAATACAGCATTAGTTACACAGTATTATGAGACTTAACATCTTATGTCTCGGAGTGATGAGCACAGTGCATTGCCGTGCAGTACATTGTACATAATTCAAAGTTCTGTGTGGTGTTGGGGCGTGGCGCGGCGTAGCGTTAACGATCAGGCGAGTGACCTGCTCGTCTCAAAAACACATGTGCATATTGGATACAAATAAACACAAGAAAATGTACACTGAACGCCCACGGCAGCGATTCAAACCAGACTTTTATATAAATAAATAATTTGTCGGTACTTTATGGAAAGAGGGGAATTTAAACAAAATATTGTTTTGTATATTACACACACCGTCTGTACTATTTCATGAATATATCCAGATGTTTTGTAAAATCAACACGCTTGTGAGTTGAAGGGATAGGCTGAGAGGAAATCCTGACTGTGCAATAGGATATCATAACCGAGCCTTCGGGAATATCACTTAACAAAACGCAAGACTGAGACAGTGGTAATATCCCGGACGAAGCAGCCCACTCATATTATAGAAAAAAGTGTACATAGCATGTCTCAACCACTTTTTGACAGTAGTGTAAACATTGTATTCAATGAGACATGAGAAGGCCAATTCTCGTATTTAACTGACACTGCGAATGAATTTTAACCGAACTGAGATTAGATTTTGATCTGACAAAAAATTGTATTCTGCTGCTCCTAAGTTCAGTCTGGTTCAATATAATCTCATTTCGATATCATTGCAATCTCAATTAGGTCACAATTTTGACATTCATTTATGGAAATGTGTCATTTAATTTTTTTAGCAGAATACCGTTTTGGTTTCAGTCAACTTTTATTCTACTTTCGACCTCATTACGATCTATGTTCACATTTGACGTTGATTATTATTGGTATAAGAGAATACCATTTGCATCTTTTTTGACACTGCGACTAGATGGGAATGATATTATGAACATTTTTAATTACGAGAATTGGCCTCCTGAATTGCAGTTGCTATCGTAAATATATAGTATCGCTCCGATGTGGCATTTACGTACGTTTATGTATACACTTTCGACAGTTTATGTCCCATAAAATGGTTTATGTACCAGTTGTGGCGTTTTAAAGAACTACTTCCAATAAAGAAATCGGTAAGGTAGAATAAAGCGCATTTAGACGCGGGCTTAACATACGCGCTTCGAGAAAATATTGACGATTAGTTTTTTGTGAAATAACCTTTCTGTCTCTTTGTCTATCGAAGCTAACATCGTTGCACATAAAACTCGACTCATTACGTAAAAAGAAAAAGTAGAGAAATAGTATCTTTTACTTCTCTACAGTATTTTGTCTACGAACATGACGTAATTTTATAATTTTATCCAGTGTTAACACTGTATCTGAGATATCTGTCGTCGCTAGTTTCCTCACTCGCGCGATATCTCGTCGGCACATGTTAGCCCTGCTGGAGAGAGTATCTCGCATGACAGAGGTGGCAATAACAGAAAACCGTAATTGACATGGTAGCGTCATAAGATTATTTTTCCAAACTATAACATAATCCGGCAAACGAGCAAGGGGGCACTTGATGACTAGTAATCTCCACCGCCCATGAAGGCTTACAATACCAGAAGTATCATAGACGCGTTGCCGACCTTAAAGGAACGGGATGATTAAGAAATTGGGAAGGGGAGGGGATTTAGGCTCCGGATATCTCACTCACCGTACGAAACGCAGCAAGCCGCTAATTTACGTCAGTTCTCTGTGAGACAGTGGTATAAACCCAATCAAGCCAGCCTACTCAAAACTACAGCTTGCCTCTACCATTGTGAAAATTGTATAATACGGTCTCATAAATGACAGTTTTCTATCACATATTAGTATAAACATAAGTTTTTAAGTCTCAAATTTTTGTTTCTTAACTTGCATGGCTAATAATTAATAATTCTACCCTCCCTGAACCACATTTCTTTCTTAAATAATCAAGAACACATCCACAAATCAAGCTCCATTCATATCAGCAGACACATACCAGTACAGACAACAACAAATAATAGTGATTTCTTATGTTTACGCGAATATTACTCATTGAAATAAAACTAGTTTATACGGATTTTATCGCGGTTTAGTTTTATTTTAGTCCCGACGTTTCGAAAGCTTTTCAGCCTTCGAGGTCACGGGAGACCAATCACTCCTTTTAATAAAAATAAAATTCTGGTTTAATAAAAAATAAACCGCGATAAAATCCGTATAAAAAAGTTTTATTTCAAAAAATATTATTTTATACATTTCCTGAACGTATTCACAGTTAGCAAACAGACAGGGGCCGGCATCCGGATGACAATTTACCGCTGAGAATGTTTTGTCTGTCTGAACGTAACTGTACCAATATTTAACTGCCTTCATAAATTTTAGAACTTCAAGGACGGTGGAGATTATCATCCAGTGACTCACTTGCTCGTGTGCCAGGCTCCTGATATAAAATAGAAAGAAAGAAAGAAAAGTAATTTATTTGCCACAACACATCACACAACATGCATACATCTTTTTAAATTATTTGATTGGTATGGTAGGATTATTGCACGTCGTGGCTGTGACAGGTAGGTGACCACTCAACGTAATGCTGTGCTGTGGTGTGAATCGCAACACAGCGCTGATTTTCAGTGGTCACCAATAAATTGTAATAAAATACGGACTTTGTTGTGAAGTAAATTGAAATGAAAGCTTCTTTGTACCAAATAATGTAACCAAATGTAAGTATGTTAACAGCTTGTAATAGAAAAACATGATAAATATCAACAAGTGTATTTATATAAATAATTTTATCATAAACGATGGATGTGTTACGTAAAATATATAAGATCTGTGTAATTAAATGTGGTATTTTTATTTTCTAATGAAAACCAAAAGGACATTTGACTGATTTTTTTAAATATTATAATCAATAATTTACGTTAACAAAAATATATTATCAAAAGGATTTTATGAATCGGGTGCAAAACAAATAAGTTTGAAGGCATTCAAATATGGTGGAAGAGGGAGGTGTCACGACAGAAAAAGGATGCACAACATGTTTATGACGTCAAGATATTGCGGTGCTGCGTGCGAGGGAAATAACATTAAAAAAAATCGAGTGGTAGAGCCACGCTGTAGACTGTTTTGTCTACAGCATGAATGGGCCAGCTCGTCTGGGTCGTTACCACTGTCTCACAGAAAACCGGCGTAAAGTAGCAGCTCGCTACTGCGTTTCGTACGATGAGTGAGATATCCGGAGACCCAAATCCCCCTCCCGTTTCCCAATCCCTTAATTATCCCTTTCCGTTAAGGTCGGCAACGCACCCATGATCCTTTTATTATTTTGGGCTTACATGGGCGGTGGAGGTCACTTACCATTAGGTGACTCACCACCCACCCACTTGACACTTTACCGACCTATGATATAAAAAAAACTATATTTTCCAACTACGACAAATATTCGGTTTAAAGTACCTACTCAAGTAAACCTCTCATTGGTGAAGTGGCAGCACACATTGCTGTGAAACCGTGGGGTCCTGGGTTCAAATCCCAACATGCTCTTCGAGTTTTCGAATCGAAAAATCACACATGAGTTACCCGGGGTTGGAATTTGTGCCGATATGGTGATTTGCCTCCTATCATGGCATGGGATTAAAATAAGATCGAAACATAGGTGTATTAGTTTCACACCTGCCTACCCCCTCAAGAATTCTGGCGTGAGCATACGCATGTATATGTTTAAAAGTATACTATATATTTCGTGGCGAACCTCATCTCGTTAATGTAAGGGTTATACACCATTATCCGTAATGACTTCCGTGTAATGATATTGCATTCAAACAACTTTAAATGTAATTGGAACGGACTTGCCGACCCTATTGATTTTAATGCTTTTTTTATCGTATAGGCCGGCAAACGAGCAAGTGGGTCACCTGATGGTAAGTGATCTCCACCGCCCATGTACACCCACAATACCAAAAGATTCATGGGCGCGTTGCCGACATTAAAGGAAAGGGATAATTGAGGAATTGGAAAGGGGAGGGAATTTGGGCCTCCGGATATCTCACTCACCGTACGAAACGCAGCAGCCAGATGCTACTTTACGTCAGTTTTCTGTGAGACAGTGGTAACGACCCGGACGAGCCGGCCCATTCATGCTGTAGACAAAACTGTCTACAGCATGGCTCTACCACCTATAAATGGAAAGCTCTGGTAAATGCAAAATATGTTGATCATCATTATCATCATCATCAGAATCTAGCAGAGTGTGGAACTGCCTGCCAAGACTGAGGGAGCAGGCATGATCCAACCATCCAACCCCCATAGCATATAACTTTTCATTGTCACGTGAGTCCCGCGTACGCGAGAGGCCGTCTGGGTTGGTGCCACCGCTTTGACTATTTCTTCCGCCAGGTAGCACTGTGTGAGCATTTTTGTGTTCCGTTTTGAAGGGCATTGAAGCCAGTGAAATTACTAGGCATTATGAGACTTAACATCTTATGTCTCGGGGTGACGAGCGCAGTCCAATGCCATGGCAGTGCTTTGTAATTCAAAGTTCTGTGTGGTGTTGCTTGTGTTTATGGGCAGGCGTAGCGCCTACCATGAGGCGAGCGACCTGCTCGTTTCGTCACTCAAGCTAATAACAAAAAATATATAATAATCGAAAGGTATAATTAACCCAATATTATTATATGGTTTAATGGGTATAATTTATATTGGGTGTGTCTATTACGAAATGCTTAGTATCAGCCTGGAATCCGGAATTGTGCCCGTTATGACGATAGGCCCTATCTCATCATGGGACGGAAATAAGCTCGGCGAAATGTGGGTGTACTGGTTACACCTCTACATACGCTTTCGGTGATTAGCGTGAGTGCGTATGTAATCACCGTATGCGGACCAACATCGTAGTGAACACTATCTAAATCAGTGCTCATTTGGCGGAGTTACGCGTGAACATACATAAAAAAATACACAGTCGAACTGAGAATCTCTTTTTTTGTCCCGGTTAAAAACAATGCTGTTATTAAACTGGGACACCGAATCAGGCATTCAAATATGATATCCGTTGTATGAAACGGTTCCTAAAATTATGAATCCCGTCCATTAAATAATAATGGTAATATAAATAAATTTCAATGACGTATACTGACCATAGTTTCATAAAAGGAATGCAATATTATCATACAATTGGTGCAAATGTGAAGTGACTATTGTTTAGTGATGTGCTTACGGTATAACATTATAACCGTTGCGACTTTATTAACCGATAAACTGTTATTGCTATATCTCAGAGACTGTTATCGAATGATGTTCTTACATGGTAAACTTGTTTGAGTTGTATTGTTTTGATTGTCAATAAAATTGCTGTCAAATATCGATTGTGAATTTCATACAACCTCCGTGGCGCAGTGGGCGAGTAGCCGACTGTGAAGCGATAGGCCGTGGGTTCGATTCACACACCGAGACGAATGTTTGTCTGATGCACAAATATTTGTTTCAGGTCTGGGTGTTGTGGGACCGCCAGTCACTCATAGTTCCTGCTACCCACGATACAGGATAACCTAGTGTGGGATCAGGACTATGTGTGTGACTGTTGGGTGTATTTATATATTTATATTCAATCGTTTTTAGGTTAAATGAAGTAGATTAAATGCATTTATTGTAGTGTAGTCTAAAAAACAATATAATATACTCGTAGTAACCAAAATGAAGTTTTTTAAAATAGCAAAATATTGATTTCTATCCATGAGATAAGTACCTAATCTAATTTTAGTTAAAAGTTCCGATAAAGACCTCATATATACATTTCTTTTGCATCCCTAGATTTAATTAAATATTTGAATGCATTTTGTATTGATTTAAGCGATAATGAAAAATGTTTGAATGAAAGCAGAGATAAATTAGCTTTGAGTAGGTTCTTCTCAACTATATAAAAAATATCATTCATGAATATACATTAATAATTTGTAAATGAGTATGAAATATTAAAAAAGTATTAAATTAAATATGACGTCTTTCAAACAAATCAGCTTCGAACACATTTTCAAAAATCCGTTTCCTTAATGCAAAATTAATTGTTATTAAAAATAACCGTTATAACAGTTTGTCGTCACATCACTAGGTAGCTGCGTTGTGCCATCGACATTCGAGTCAGTAACGAAAAAATAATCGATGGATTCACTTGTTAAACCAATTGATAGTTAACTTAATTAACAAAATAATTAATAGCAGTGAACTAAACATATTTATTTTAATAATTGTGCTTGAGTGATTTATGATAACCGTTTATCGATATTAAAAAAAGTAAAAACGCCGTCTAGTCATCATCAAAGTATTTCTATGAACATATATTTATCGCGCTAAAATTTTTATTGTAAATAAAATAATATTTATTCTGATAAAGAAATAAGAAGTCAATTACATTATAATTAATTTTAAAGGTACATAATATTAAACAATTTTTCTAGTATCTGTAAGTGATGATTAATAAAGGACCTTACGTTTTTCCCTATTAACAATTTATATTTATTCAGTGAATAATCTAATCAGTATTTTGTCCTTATACAATCTTAAAGTGCATCTCCACTTGTGACATTTCGCCGTACCAATAGGTGTGACTGTGACAAACACGCGTAACACTCTCAAGTGTGAGCAGTTATCAAATGTCACAACCTAATGTCACGGAGCAATCCGCTCTGAGATCAAGCAATCCGCTCTGAGATATTATCAAAAGGATTTTATGAATCGGGTGCAAAACAAATAAGTTTGAAGGCATTCAAATATGGTGGAAGAGGGAGGTGTCACGACAGAAAAAGGATGCACAACATGTTTATGACGTCAAGATATTGCGGTGCTGCGTGCGAGGGAAATAACATTAAAAAAAATCGAGTGGTAGAGCCACGCTGTAGACTGTTTTGTCTACAGCATGAATGGGCCAGCTCGTCTGGGTCGTTACCACTGTCTCACAGAAAACCGGCGTAAAGTAGCAGCTCGCTACTGCGTTTCGTACGATGAGTGAGATATCCGGAGACCCAAATCCCCCTCCCGTTTCCCAATCCCTTAATTATCCCTTTCCGTTAAGGTCGGCAACGCACCCATGATCCTTTTATTATTTTGGGCTTACATGGGCGGTGGAGGTCACTTACCATTAGGTGACTCACCACCCACCCACTTGACACTTTACCGACCTATGATATAAAAAAAACTATATTTTCCAACTACGACAAATATTCGGTTTAAAGTACCTACTCAAGTAAACCTCTCATTGGTGAAGTGGCAGCACACATTGCTGTGAAACCGTGGGGTCCTGGGTTCAAATCCCAACATGCTCTTCGAGTTTTCGAATCGAAAAATCACACATGAGTTACCCGGGGTTGGAATTTGTGCCGATATGGTGATTTGCCTCCTATCATGGCATGGGATTAAAATAAGATCGAAACATAGGTGTATTAGTTTCACACCTGCCTACCCCCTCAAGAATTCTGGCGTGAGCATACGCATGTATATGTTTAAAAGTATACTATATATTTCGTGGCGAACCTCATCTCGTTAATGTAAGGGTTATACACCATTATCCGTAATGACTTCCGTGTAATGATATTGCATTCAAACAACTTTAAATGTAATTGGAACGGACTTGCCGACCCTATTGATTTTAATGCTTTTTTTATCGTATAGGCCGGCAAACGAGCAAGTGGGTCACCTGATGGTAAGTGATCTCCACCGCCCATGTACACCCACAATACCAAAAGATTCATGGGCGCGTTGCCGACATTAAAGGAAAGGGATAATTGAGGAATTGGAAAGGGGAGGGAATTTGGGCCTCCGGATATCTCACTCACCGTACGAAACGCAGCAGCCAGATGCTACTTTACGTCAGTTTTCTGTGAGACAGTGGTAACGACCCGGACGAGCCGGCCCATTCATGCTGTAGACAAAACTGTCTACAGCATGGCTCTACCACCTATAAATGGAAAGCTCTGGTAAATGCAAAATATGTTGATCATCATTATCATCATCATCAGAATCTAGCAGAGTGTGGAACTGCCTGCCAAGACTGAGGGAGCAGGCATGATCCAACCATCCAACCCCCATAGCATATAACTTTTCATTGTCACGTGAGTCCCGCGTACGCGAGAGGCCGTCTGGGTTGGTGCCACCGCTTTGACTATTTCTTCCGCCAGGTAGCACTGTGTGAGCATTTTTGTGTTCCGTTTTGAAGGGCATTGAAGCCAGTGAAATTACTAGGCATTATGAGACTTAACATCTTATGTCTCGGGGTGACGAGCGCAGTCCAATGCCATGGCAGTGCTTTGTAATTCAAAGTTCTGTGTGGTGTTGCTTGTGTTTATGGGCAGGCGTAGCGCCTACCATGAGGCGAGCGACCTGCTCGTTTCGTCACTCAAGCTAATAACAAAAAATATATAATAATCGAAAGGTATAATTAACCCAATATTATTATATGGTTTAATGGGTATAATTTATATTGGGTGTGTCTATTACGAAATGCTTAGTATCAGCCTGGAATCCGGAATTGTGCCCGTTATGACGATAGGCCCTATCTCATCATGGGACGGAAATAAGCTCGGCGAAATGTGGGTGTACTGGTTACACCTCTACATACGCTTTCGGTGATTAGCGTGAGTGCGTATGTAATCACCGTATGCGGACCAACATCGTAGTGAACACTATCTAAATCAGTGCTCATTTGGCGGAGTTACGCGTGAACATACATAAAAAAATACACAGTCGAACTGAGAATCTCTTTTTTTGTCCCGGTTAAAAACAATGCTGTTATTAAACTGGGACACCGAATCAGGCATTCAAATATGATATCCGTTGTATGAAACGGTTCCTAAAATTATGAATCCCGTCCATTAAATAATAATGGTAATATAAATAAATTTCAATGACGTATACTGACCATAGTTTCATAAAAGGAATGCAATATTATCATACAATTGGTGCAAATGTGAAGTGACTATTGTTTAGTGATGTGCTTACGGTATAACATTATAACCGTTGCGACTTTATTAACCGATAAACTGTTATTGCTATATCTCAGAGACTGTTATCGAATGATGTTCTTACATGGTAAACTTGTTTGAGTTGTATTGTTTTGATTGTCAATAAAATTGCTGTCAAATATCGATTGTGAATTTCATACAACCTCCGTGGCGCAGTGGGCGAGTAGCCGACTGTGAAGCGATAGGCCGTGGGTTCGATTCACACACCGAGACGAATGTTTGTCTGATGCACAAATATTTGTTTCAGGTCTGGGTGTTGTGGGACCGCCAGTCACTCATAGTTCCTGCTACCCACGATACAGGATAACCTAGTGTGGGATCAGGACTATGTGTGTGACTGTTGGGTGTATTTATATATTTATATTCAATCGTTTTTAGGTTAAATGAAGTAGATTAAATGCATTTATTGTAGTGTAGTCTAAAAAACAATATAATATACTCGTAGTAACCAAAATGAAGTTTTTTAAAATAGCAAAATATTGATTTCTATCCATGAGATAAGTACCTAATCTAATTTTAGTTAAAAGTTCCGATAAAGACCTCATATATACATTTCTTTTGCATCCCTAGATTTAATTAAATATTTGAATGCATTTTGTATTGATTTAAGCGATAATGAAAAATGTTTGAATGAAAGCAGAGATAAATTAGCTTTGAGTAGGTTCTTCTCAACTATATAAAAAATATCATTCATGAATATACATTAATAATTTGTAAATGAGTATGAAATATTAAAAAAGTATTAAATTAAATATGACGTCTTTCAAACAAATCAGCTTCGAACACATTTTCAAAAATCCGTTTCCTTAATGCAAAATTAATTGTTATTAAAAATAACCGTTATAACAGTTTGTCGTCACATCACTAGGTAGCTGCGTTGTGCCATCGACATTCGAGTCAGTAACGAAAAAATAATCGATGGATTCACTTGTTAAACCAATTGATAGTTAACTTAATTAACAAAATAATTAATAGCAGTGAACTAAACATATTTATTTTAATAATTGTGCTTGAGTGATTTATGATAACCGTTTATCGATATTAAAAAAAGTAAAAACGCCGTCTAGTCATCATCAAAGTATTTCTATGAACATATATTTTTCGCGCTAAAATTTTTATTGTAAATAAAATAATATTTATTCTGATAAAGAAATAAGAAGTCAATTACATTATAATTAATTTTAAAGGTACATAATATTAAACAATTTTTCTAGTATCTGTAAGTGATGATTAATAAAGGACCTTACGTTTTTCCCTATTAACAATTTATATTTATTCAGTGAATAATCTAATCAGTATTTTGTCCTTATACAATCTTAAAGTGCATCTCCACTTGTGACATTTCGCCGTACCAATAGGTGTGACTGTGACAAACACGCGTAACACTCTCAAGTGTGAGCAGTTATCAAATGTCACAACCTAATGTCACGGAGCAATCCGCTCTGAGATCCCGTAACATTTCGCTGTGACATGTGATTTAAGGTTTTGTCACTTTTTAAGTCAAGGAAAATTACACATCGCATGTTTTGATACCCGTCTACATTAGCTTAACAAGTACGTGTGACAGCCACGCCTCTCGGTGCGGCGAAATGTCACGGAAGTATGGACGCGTCTTTATATGTTTAAACATTACTAATATCATAAGTAACAGGGATATTATAGTAAAATATTTAGTATCGGATAGCCAGATTATTATAGGTATAGTATTAAATATTTTGCAACTTTGCCAAATCTGAAACAGTTCTAAATGTTTAATATTGACCCACACTCTAGCGGCGAAGATTATTTCTCTCTATTATTAGACCAGAAGAAAGATTTATTAGTTTGATTTTTAACTCGCGGTTTTCGATAGTTCAGTCCGGTAGTATGCGCCACTCATTTTACCAAACACCCGCCTATGTTTAAAATAGGTTAAAAATAATTCGGTGCTACAATGTTAATATTGTAACAGTGATTTTTAGAAGTGAAAATACGAAAGAAGACTTGGTTGTAATTATTTTAAATATAAATAAATAAAAAAGTGTTAAAAAGTGACTATAAAAAAATCGCAAATCAAGTTGCCGTATAACTGAATCACCATGGGTTGCGAGCTGACGAAGCTAGCGTCATCGGAGTTCAACCATGACCTCATGGACCGTCCTCCACCACCTGCCGACCCTCGCTCACCCCTCACCACAAAGCAACAGTACTGCATGCTGGCGTCCTGGAAAGGAATATTCAGACAGATAGAGAAAACTGGGATTTTACTGTTTATAAAGTAAGATTTTTATTCATTTCTAAAGACAGATGTGGCTACCATAGTTCATGGACACAGACTTATCGGAGGCACAGCCAAGCCGCTACCGTAGAAAACGCTTCATGTCTATGTTTTTTTTTTTTTTGTGTACGCTTGCTGATAGCCTGACAACAGTCGGCTTTAGTCAGCGACACCGGACTTTCGGGCGAATGCTTTAGGCACTCCAACCCTAAAATTTAAGTGACCTTCGCTGAGGGCATGCTTTATGTCTAGTCTCAATTATGTCATATCAAAATGCCAAGGAAATATCGCAGACGGAATTTCATTCCAGAATCTGCTACTCTAGAGTCAGTCTTATACTCTTATACGTAGTTTTTGCTTTAAAGGTTTGTTTTCGAAAACAATTAAAACCGCAAGGCAGGAAGGCGAATCTTAAGAGTTATAATAATGTAATTGCCAATTAATATTATTAAGTCTAGTGTTTGACCTATCACAACTAAGAGGTCCCCAGGTTGATTCCCAAAAAAATTACGAGTTTTTAGATTCATCTTAGTTTACCAGGATTGAATCGTACCGGATATGTCGATAGACTCGCCCGCCCCTTATTACATCATGGGAGTGAAATAAGCTCCGTAAACTATGGATGCAGTAGTTCCACCACTGCCTACTCCTTCAGGGGTAAAGGTGGGGTTGTATTTATAACTAGATGTGTGACTGTTAGGTGCGTTGTTATTATTATTACTTATTGTTGTACTTTTGAAAACTGAAGTGAAGCGGCTAAATGCTATTTCGTTTAGTACCTACGGTGTGATTTCTGGAAATCCAAATATGCGTTATACATTAATAACATTTCAACGATTTTTTTTATAGCATAGGTCGGCTAACGAGCAAATGAGTCACCTGATGCTAAGTGATCTCCACCGCCCATATACGTCCAAAATACAAAAATGATTGTTGAGTTGCCGACCTAAAAGGAAAGGGATAATTTAGGGATTGATAAGGGAAGGGGGATTTGGGCCTCTGGATATCTCACTCACAAGCAAGCTGCTACTTTACGTCGGTTTTCTGTGAGACAGTGGTAACGACCCGGACGAGCCAGCCCATTCATGCTGTAGACAAAAGTGTCTACAGCGTGGCTCTATCACTCACAAATATTTAAATTACATATACAAATTACTTAGTAGGTTTCGCGTTCGTCGGTGGCTATTCTCGCACTCTAACGCTTCGTTTATCTGGATCTTGACATTTGACTGAACATAATTATAACAGGGTTATTAGATTGCCATTCTGTAGGAAAAAGTTAAAGTATTTTATTTCCGTCTTCTTATTTTGATTTACTATCTGAGAAGTTCTTCATAAGAATTTCGAAGGTATGTGAAGTCTGCCAACCCGCATTAGGCCAGCGTGGTGGACTAAGGCCTAACCCCTCTCATTCAGTAGAGAGGCCCGTGCCCAGAAGTGGGACGTATATAATACAGGGCTAGTATTATTATTATTGTGATTAATCAAAGTAGCCACCTATGGCATACATTTTTGCCAGCGCAGTGGCAACTTATCGATGCCCTTTGGACGGGCAACAAATTCTTCAAATGCGTTTTGTACTGCCTCATCGGCATTGATTTTTTCCCTGCCAAAAAGTTGTCCTAATTATGGATCATTGTGATCTGAATCACTGTAAAAGACTAAAATGGAAATGGGCTGGCCACATTGCACGTATGAACAAGCAAAAATGGACAAAAAGAATTACCAGGACCTCCTAATAAAAGAGATAGGGGTAGACCAAAAGAGAGATGGATAGACGAAATAAAACAAAAGCTGGTAATGACTGGATGACAAAGGCAAAAGACAGAGTCAAATGGAGTAAAATGGAGGAGGCCTTCACTCGTGTAGAGGTCCTTAATTGTTAATAATTTTATATTTAAATTATAGTCATTTTATATGTATATATGTATGTATATGTGTATATAACTATTTTATTAATAGTGCATGTTATGAACTTTAATTAATAATTTTTATTTTCGACTATAATTTTATGATTGTTATAATTTAATGATATGCAATATTAAGTGACAATGAAATGTAAAAAAAACACAATCAGAATAGTAGTTATTAAGGAATAAATGAAGGCTTTATTATTATTGTGATCTGATGGAGAAGCTCGCAAATCTGCAGCCAGACGTGGTCTATCGCTCATCCACGCTGCTTCTACACGACAACGTGCGACCCCATACTGCGCAACAGACGATCTCCAAGCTATAAGAGCTGGGACTAGTAGCTCTTCGTCATCCACCTTACTGACCAGACCTTGCGCCTACATACTTTTACTATTTCCATAATTTGGACAACTTTTTGACGGTTAAATAATCAATACACGAGAAGCAGTACAAATTGATTATAAAAAAAGTGATTATATCTTGCTTAATGCATTATTTATTTTACCTAAATCTCGGGTACGGAATGTGTAGCCGAAAAAAAACTCACGAGTATAATAATTATTCTACAGCATGAATGGGCCGGCTCGTCCGGGTCGTTACCACAGAATACCGACGTAAAGTAACAGCTTGCTGCGGCGTTTCGTACGGTCAGTGAGATATCCGGAGGCCCAAATCTACCTCTCCTTCCCAATCCCTTTTTATCCCCTTCCTTTAAGATCGGCAACGCGCCCATGATTCTTTGGAGTTATGTGCGTATATGGGCGGTGGAGATCACTTACCATCACGTGAACCACTTGCTCGTTACCGACCTATGCCATAAAAAAATTCATTTGAAGAGTTTCATGCCTCCCCGTTCAATCGATTTCTTCAAAAATGACATCGATAAATGTGCTGGCAAAGATATGTCGATAGCATGGGTGGTTACATCCATACTATCTATACTATACTAATATTATAAAGGTGAAGAGTTTGTTTGTTTGTTTGTTTGGTTGGTTGAACGCGCTAATGTCAGGAACTACTGGTCCAATTTGCCCATTTATTAAGGAAGTCTATATAACGTCACGCACTGGCGCAGCCGCGAGCAAAAGCTAGTTGATTTATATAAATAAAAAAGATGGAAAAACTTTTAATTTTTTTCGTTTAGAACGGCAATTTAATAAGTAAAGACCTATTTCATAAGTAATTTCATAAGTAGAGCCCAATACGCTCTTAGTTAGGTTTTTTATAATAAGAATGGTATGAACACAACAGATTCAGACGTGTGTTTTGAAATATCATTGATATGCACCAATAAAATTGTGATAAATTTTATGATAGCATTATGTTTGACCGCGGTGTGTTCCGCTGAGCATTTCGGAGGCCAATTCTCGTAATTTTAAATGTTCAAAATATCATTCCGATCTGATATTTTGAACATTTTAAATTACGAGAATTGGCCTCCAGATCGGAATGCAGTCTATTTGCGTGTGTGATTCCGTGTCTAGTGGATAGTCTGGTGATATTCCTCTTTGCTACTTTATATTACCGTCATTATGATATGTAGTGGACAAAGAATAGTTGATTCAATCGCCTCCTGAGTAACCGATGATTGTGGGTTCAAATCACAGGTCCGTAAATCACAATTTGTGTTTGAGTTGCCCGGGAATTTGTGTTACATACGCACTCATACGCACTCACGCCTGTAATCCCCGAAGTGGTAGGCAGAGGTACTGGTTACCAACCAGTACACCCACATTTCGCCGAGCGTATCTCCGTACCTTATCGCCATATCGGACACAAATTCCAAACTCCGGGCTGATACTAAGCATATCACTGCTGTACTGCTGAGCGCCACGATCAGCCCATTGATGTACAAATTAAACATGATGGGAGATGTTAATCCACCCTGTCTCACGCCACATTCCAGCCGATACGGATCCGACATTGCTCCCGCCCACGCGACGCTGTTGAGTTGGTGCGCATACCAATACTGGAAAATATTGACAAGTTCCAGCGGCAAGTTAATGTCCTTGAGCTTTTGCCACAACAGGTCATACGACACCAGATCAAAAGCTTTAGAGAGGTCGAGGAAGCAAGCATATATCGGAGTTTTACGATCAGTGTAGTAGCTGACGGTATGCTTGAGACACAGTATGGTACTCTCAGTAGATAGCCAAGGACGGAACCCTAACTGGTTATCGTGCAAATTTACATTTTTATTCAACTGTGTCTCAAGCAAACAGTCAAACACCTTAACTATGACAGTAGCCAGAGATATAGGCCTGTAATTAGATTTGTCAGTGAGATCACCTGTTTTGTTTTTCACTACAGGGACAACTACTGTCTTCATGCATTCATCTGGTAAATAAGAATGACTCACGCACAGAGAATAGAACATGGCTAAGACTCTACAGATATGTGGCCCAGCATGCTGAAGGTGCTCAATGCCGAGTCCATCGTGCCCCGGAGACTTGCCTCTGGATATTCCTTTTTTACCATTAGCTATATCTTTAGCTACGAACGAGGTTTCCACTGCTTGTATGTTCATTTCAGCATTGAGCACATCCTTTGCCGGACCTAACGGCGATCTTACCGAAAATTGTTCTTTAAAGACATTTGCAATGTCCTTCGGTTCTATCTCTCCCGCGTCGCTCACCGGAAGACCAGGTCGTATATTAGCTTTCACGTATCTCACCAGAAGCCCCGAAAATTGCCTTTCGAATGTTTTTCCGCTAGAGCGTCCATTTAAAGCCAGTGAAATAACTGGGAATTATGAGACTTATCATCTTATGTCTCGGAGTGACAAGCGCTATCCAGTGCCTTGCAGTGCTTTGTAATTCAGAGTTTTATGTGGTGTTGCCTCTGTTTATGAGCATGCGTAGCGCTTACGATAAGGCGAGAGACCTGCTCGTCTCGTCATTCAATTTAAAAAATCATTAATCCGTTTATGGTTAACACAGTAAACACATATACATAACTAAGTGGTATAAAATAAGTGGTAGAGCCACGTTGTAGTAGGTCGGTCGCCTGATGGTAATCCTCACGCCTATCCATAAACAGAAGCAACACCAATTAAACTTTCGAATTATGAAGTACTGCATGGCACTCAATTGTACTCGTCACTCCAATACATATGATTTCCAGTCTCATAACAAACAGTAATTATTGGCTCCAATTTCCTTCAAGCTAGAACACAATAGTGCTTACACATTGTTGCTTGGTGATAAAAATAGAGTGGTGGTACCTATCTAGATGGCCTCTCGCATACGATGGACCTACTACCTAGTAAATACCTTATGTGTGTATATTTTTTTAAAAGTTATAACAAAAACATTATTGTCTTTCGTTTCTACTGCATTAATCTATTTAAAACACAATTAAAACCAAATAAATGGATATTACGATTTACGAAGCAATGTTCAAAATTTAAACCAGTCACGTCACCTGACCTGTTTTAAAGTTGACAGTTTAGGGTCGCGGCCCCGTACCGACCCCTCACTCCGCCCCTGTCGCCGCAGGCTATGCCATTACCGGAAAACTGTTGACGCGTAATGTTCAATTCAATAAATACAAAGCTCTAAATACATTTTATGTTCATAATAATATGGTAAGTAGCGATGGCTCAGCGCGGAGTGGTACGGCCGAGACGAAGTGGCAGGTTCAAAACTAGCCCCAAGAGCATGCATGCACTTCTGACTTGTTTAAATTACGTATACTCATTGTTACATATTGTTTACTGTAACAGCAAAGGAAACGTCGTAAGGAAATTTCGAAGTTGAGTGGAGTTTGTGAGTGGTAGAGTCACGCTGTAGACACTATTGTGTACAGCATGAATGGGCCGGCTCGTCGGGGTAGTTACCACTGTCTCACAGAAAACCGACGTAAAGTAACAGCTTGCTGCTGCGTTTCGAACGGTGAGTGAGATATCCGGAGGCCCAAATCCCTCTCCCCTTCCCAATCCCTTAATCCTTATCCGTTTCCTTTGAGGTCGGCAACGCACCCATAATTCTTTTGGTATTGTGGGCGTACATGGCCGGTGGAGATCACTTACCATCAGGTGACCACTTGCTACTAAAAAAAAATCTAGAAGAAGTATATGTCAAAATGGTACTTCCTAAATTAGCATTATCTGGAGGATCAGAAACATTGTGAATCAGGCCCTAAAGGTGTAATTCATAAACGTAGTAAAAAAGGACATGATTAACATAAATATGTCGGCTCTCACTTACGGCCAGCTGGAACTAAATTCAGATGACGTCACACTTCCTAATGTCGAGTACAATGATGTTCCGACGATTGTCTGCCCATAAGTGGACAGTGGGCATACGTGACGCGCTGTCCAATGACGGCAATGATGGTTGGACAATGACATTATAGATCCAACAGCTACTGTTTTCTTTATTAGATTGAGTGACGAAACAAGCAGTTAGCTCGCCCTATTGGTAACCAGAAGCAACTCTGTAGAGAACTGAATTGAATTTACTTAGGTAGGTCCTTCGTATGCGAGAGGCCGTCTGGGTTGGTACCACTGCTTTGTCTATTTCTGCCGCCTAGCAACAGTGATAAACACTGGTGTGTTTCGGTTTGAAGGACATTGAAGCCAATGAAAATACTGGACATTATGGGACTTAACATCTTATGTCTCGG
This sequence comes from Mimas tiliae, assembly GCA_905332985.1. NCBI lineage: Eukaryota > Metazoa > Arthropoda > Insecta > Lepidoptera > Sphingidae > Mimas > Mimas tiliae. The sequence continues at coordinate 15,580,670 of HG995253.1, read as the reverse complement.
GGTGACGAGCACAGTCGAGTGCCATAGAGTGCTTTGTAATTCAAAGTTCTGTGTGGTGTTGCTTCTGTTTATGGACAGGCGTGGTGCTTACCATCAGGCGAGCGACCTACTCGCCTTTAAGATATGGGTCCTGTGTCTAAGAATTCTCAATTTAGAATGTATATATAGTCTACCAACAGCCTGCCTACCGCATTCAGCCAGCGTATTGAATAAAAAGCATATCACCTATCACAAGTAGATGAAGCCCATGCCCACCATTCGCATTATACCGGGCAGATATTAACTTCAAGTCTTAAGTAATTAAAAACTACAACGCACTGGTAGATTATCTCCATATTTTTATGATCATTCTGTAAATGTGTTATAGTAGAAACTTGGAAACTTTGCATAATTACATTTTACGAGCACCGAGAGACGTCCTTTTGCAATTAAAATTGTACGTCATTATCGGATTAATGGTAATAAATTTACAATCGGCTAAAATCTTCTTAACGTCTGCTTTATATTCTAAAGAACTTATCAATAGCATTTATCGATTGTATTTTTTGAACATAAGTTAATTAAGGCAAAAAGATTTGATTATTATTAGGTATTATTATTACGTTAGGTTGTTACTTTAGCTCTTGCTTGCTGTTGTGTTTTATACGGTGAGTGAGATATCCGGAGGCCCAGATCTCGCCTCCTCTTCCCTTCTCTTTAACGTCGGCAACGCGTTCATGATTCTTCTGATATTGTGAATATACATGGGCGGTGGAAATCACTTACTATCATGTGACCCATTTGCTGATTTGCCGAGCTATGCTTCTTTCTTTATTTCTGTCTAGCATTATCCTGGCGTACGCCGAGCTTAATTCCGTCCCATGATGTGATAGGAGGTGAGCCTATCACCACCGGGCATAAATTCCAATCCCGGGTAATTCATGTCAAAGTCAAAGTCAAATTGTGTTTGCCCGACCTGGTAATTGAATCCACAACCACGCTTGTTATTAGCTTCAGTGGCACTGTACTAGACCAATGAGATGATTCATAACCTGTAGAAGATCATAATATCTTCAGAAGATAGATCATAATATTTGACAGCCTCCGTCGCGCAGCGGGCGAGTAGCCGGTTGCGAAGCGCGAGGCCGTGGGTTCGACTCCCGCACTTAGACAAATGTTTGTCTGATTCACAAATATTTGTCTTGGGTCTGGGTGTTGTGGAACCGCAAGTCCCTCGTAGTTCTTGATACAGGTTTACCTAGTGTGGGGTCAGGACTATGTGTGTGACTGTTGGGTGTATTTATATTTATTATTTATTTATTTATATTCTATAATGGTGTAAAACGTTCTAGTTCACTAGCTTTATGGCATGTACATTCTAAATTGTAGCACTACGCTACTGACATTATTATCTCCAGCATGAATAGGCCCAATCAGGCTGGTAACACTGCCTTATATAAAGCCAACGTGAAGCGACAGCTTTGCTGTTATATTTTGTACCGTGAGTGACAATACACTTCTTTTCATTCCTCAATCCTTTTTCTAAAGGTTAAGCATCACACCTATAACCTTATGGCTTTTGTTTTATTTATGGGCGTCCGTTCGATTACTCGCCTCTAAAATTAATAAAATACTATGATGAGTATATTTAAAATGAGGGATATAATTAAATGTATCCTAATAAGGCATAAGGCATTCAATGTGTCAATAAAAGAATCGAGAACAAATGGTCTATTCATTTTGTTATCACAAAAAGTAATCTTGTTAGGCGCCTGCCATTCGCTTCCTCCGGGTTGATCTTTTATTCCCTCACAAAAGCCACTGAACTCATTCATTTGCTGTAATTTCCTGTAAGGAACCTTTTTTCTTTATTTACGACTAGGTTTCTACCTCGATTTTGTTCGCTTGTTATATAACTAGATTTTGACGAAATATTTTTTATTTAACTTCTTTAATAAGAGCTTGGAGATCGTACTCGTATGATTATCAGAAAAGCTAATTCTGATTAAGATAATGTTGATTTAATCTCCAGCAGCGTGAAAAGAAGTAGCTAGTCGAATTGCGCTTGGATAAATATCAAGCATTATCTACTGTAGTCTGAAATCTCCCAAACTAAATAGTTGTAATAAACCCATAACAGATTTAAAATGTTTGCAAGTTTTTGGCCGATGCGTATATTTTATATTTATATTAGATTGAATGACGAGACCAGCAGGTCGCTCGCCTGATGGTAAGCGCCACGCCTGCTCATAAACAGAAGCAACGCCACACAGAACTTTAAATAAAGCACTGCATGACACTGGACTGCGCTCGTCACCCCGAGACATAAGGTGTTAAGTCTCATAATGCCCAGTAATTACACTGGCTTCAATGTCCTTCACACCGGAACAGAACAGTGCTTACACACTGTTGCTTGGCGGCAGAAATAGACAAAGCGGTGGTACCAACCCAGCCGGTCTCTCGCAAACGAGGGACCTACCACCTTGTGAATATGTATGAGCCGAGTCAATTTATGGCCATCTATAAATTATTAGTTTGATTATCCATATAGATGCTGGAATCTACCAAACAAACTAGGTAATTTATAAGAGTGACCTTCAAACTGTATTTTGTTTAGTGCAACAGAATGCAATCGATCCGGAAAATCTCACTAAGATTCTTTATTGAAATTGGCCATTAGACAAGTCTTTCACAATATGTACAAGACATATCTACAGCGTTAACAGTCTTTTAACTACTACTGTATAGTGTATAACATTGTATTGAATTTTGAGTCTAAACATGGACATTCATGGATCTTTGTCGACTAGCAAGTCAACAAATGGCGCTCAGCGAAGTATGGAGACAGCTATGCTTACTAATATACATAATATAAGTCAAGCCTGTATCCCGAAAGGGATAGGTAGTGCTACCAGTGCGTCCACGATTCACCAAACTTATTTCCGTTCTATTATAATGAGCGTACTCTATCGCCAAACCTGGGACAATTTCTAATGGTGGGCACCTTATGGACAAAACAACACAAATTTTTATTCTTCTGGGAATTAAATCCAGAATCTCACTGGATTTTCAGCCTAAGTATGCTGGTAACTAATATAATTATAAATAGACTTTCTTGTAATTTCTAGATTGTTCGAAGAGAACGAAGAACTCCTGCATTTATTCGACAAGTTTAGTGAGTTGCGCACTAAAGAAGACCAGGCGCAGTCTGAGGAGTTGGCAGAACACGCCAACAAAGTGATGCACACATTGGACGAGGGCATCAAAGGTCTGGGCGATATTGACAACTTCTTCGCATACATCAGGCACGTTGGTGCTACACATCATCAGGTGCCAGGGTTCAAGGCGGAGAATTTTTGGGTAAATCCTCTTTAGTTCAGATGTATTATAAGTTTCTACAACTTATAAGGAAACCTTTACGTTAGGTAGGTGGCATGGTGTAAGTCAGAAAAAAGTAATGTTTATTAATTCCGTCATGTATCCCAAGAATGCTATTTTGCAAATAATTTTCACTTCGAATTCAATAAACTTCGGCTATAAGGAAGAGAGCACATGAACCAAAAATAATTCTACACATGTGGCAAAAGGGATGTCCATAAACACACAATACCAGTAGAATTGTGGGCGCATTTCCGATATGTAAATGTCGGAAATGTCCTTTATTAATAAAGGAATGGAGATTAGTAGGGGAGGGGATATTTCGACCTCTTGCAGGTAAACTAAAAGATACAGGACGAGATAAGGTCCAATTTTCTACTACATTTATTGTTATGCAATTATAGGCAACGCGTACGTACCCGAGGCTCTAGTTGGTACCTAGCTCATTTGCAGAGGCGGTCTGTTGAACTACCTTCGCTTTTTCTATCTCACCAAGCATTAGTGTTTAAGCACTATTGTGTTCCTGTCGTTTAACGACTATGAAATCAATGAAACTACTGGGTATTATGAGACTGAACATCTCAGGGTGACGAGCGTAGTGTAGTACGTACTTACGTAGTAGTAGTGTTTTATGAGTGGTAGAGCCCCGCTGTAGACAATTTGTCTACAGCATAAATGGGCCGACTCGTTACCAATGTTTCACAGAAAACCAACGTAAATTAGCAGCTTGCAAGTTTATCAGTTCCGCATGATTAATAAATATTTTTTATTGCAGAAAATCGAACAACCGTTCCTTGAGGCGGCTAAAACCACGTTAGGCGATAGATACACATCGAATGTAGAGAACATATACAAACTGACAATAAGATTTATATTAGAGAACCTCGTAAAAGGATATGAAGACTCAGCAGGCAAAGAGAATGGGAACAGTCAAACTTGACACGAGTTTTATACAAAAAAATGTAATGAATAGATTTAATTACTAAACTAAATCGTACACTAAGTATTCAAAATAACTCATTATTAAAATGAATAAAAAAAATTAAACAATGTATTTGCATTTTTAACTGATTTTTATTTTTGAAAGCAATGTTAAATTTACTGCAGACTTTTGCTTAGGGGGCATCATTTCTCACTTCATTTTTAGATATTATTAAATGATATAGAAACTAAAACATTTATTTTTATTTTTAATGGTAGTTACAGCAATACCATGCATGTAAATTCCAATACAATGGCGACGAGTGTACTGTTGTCCGTTAAGGTGTTTCATTTTTTTTCTCCGTACTCCGTCATCTTATCCTAACTAAATTTATATGGGACCACATTGCAGCTAAACTCTATCGAATATTTTTTTTTCCAAGAAAATCGGTCCCAGGCGGCGGAGAAATCGATGTACACTGTGAGGGTGCTGGTTACATCTCTGCCTACCCCTGCGGGGATTACTGCGTATTATTACTAGACAAAAGTGACGCTTACCATCAGCTGAGCAACCTGCTCCTCGAGAGATTGTTTTGAATGCTCTTAAAGAATGTTTGGAAAGGGCGTTAATTTAGAATTTGTTTAGGACGAGAGGTCTAAAAGGGACAGTAGTTTCTTCACGTTATTATTGATAAGTGAATAGTTCCGACACTTAAGTCTAACCTTGTTTTGACAGCATCGTCTATTACTCACGTATTTCGTAACGTTACGTGATGTGGCCTTAATAACAACCCATAAAGCACTGATAGTGGAGAAAATAATTAAAATAAGAATTAAAAAATATTTACCATTAGGATTGCAGAAGGCAGACATTAAGACTCCACAGGCACCTGCAGCTGCAATTCAATATGATGCAAACTACAACTACAGTAGCATTTACAGTGAATGTCTTTATATTCTTCTAGATACTGTTAGTATCGCTTGCGACGTGCGTGGTAGGTATCTTTTTTACGGCTGGGAAAATCCATCTTACGTATACCCTCCCATCCCGGGAATGGGTATGCCCGGCTCACCAGCCTTCCGACCTAGTTCACTCCCGAGTGACTGCTAGATCAAGATCCTAACTAATTTATATGCCGGTATACTAGCTAAAACCACGCGGTGGTCTCCTTCGGCGCTAGCGGGTAATTCCGGGGGATCCGGGTATACTGGATGGCTGCCTGTACCACCCCAGCGCTCTGACTTTGTGGCCCGTCTTCTTGGCCGCGCCGTAGACAAAAAATCCTTGGTGTCTGCAGCAGCGCAAGCTTTTCGCACCATGCTATCTGTCTCAGAGTGCGTGCGTAATACCTACCCAGACGGCAAAGACTTTAATGTATACCACTAGACAAGCTGCACGGTACATAGAAATTGTACCATTAAGTTGTGGTCAATTGACCGTAATTCAATATTACCATCTCGCTTACTCTCAACTAAAACCCCTATCGCGTTGCCTGTTTGTGAGTTTTTTTTTTATTATTATTATTAGATTGAATGACGAGACGAGCAGGTCGCTCGCCCGATGGTAAGCGCCACGCCTGCTCATAAACAGAAGCAACGCCACACAGAACTTAAAATAAAGCACTGCATGACACTGGACTGCGCTCGTCACCCCGAGACATAAGGTGTTAAGTCTCATAATGCCCAGTAATTACACTGGCTTCAATGTCCTTCACACCGGAACACAACAGTGCTTACACACTGTTGCTTGGCGGCAGAAATAGACAAAGCTGAGCGGAGCTGTCAAACTCCCGCGTTATGTGACACAATTTTACTTCTAAACAGCCCGTCTAGTAGTTTAAAGTCTTTGCCAGACGGTCTCTACCATCTGCTACAACTAAATCAATTTATAATGTTATTTAATCTCGAGTTTTTAAAAAAACTAAGAGATTAGATTGATATTATGTTTAAGTTTTTCCCATAGTCGACACTAACAGAACATTTTGCTAATGATCTATTTCTTTGCCTACATAATAATTTCAATGTCTAATTTGACTATGTGGCTCGGACAGCGGCTAGAACCGCTTTACGCAATTACCGACTAATTTCAATTCAAATTAACGCCCAACCACGAGAAATTTATTAGCACAACCGCGAAGTTTATAGTAGGTATAGGTACTTACTTTTAATTTAAGTTTATTATGCGTTGGTACTCGGTAGTGACAGATATGATTTATGCAAAGGTAAAATTATATTTTTGTACTTAAAGAAAGAAAGAAACCAATTACTGGCAGGCGTTAAATGGTACATGTATACAATTGATGCAGAAAAAATATTTTTATAAGTAGTAGGTTATAAAAATATTTCATTTTTATAAAAAAAAAATTTAAATGAGGGGTTAAGTACCCAGATAGCCACCCACTGTGGACGGTATATCCGGTCCCACCACGACCGCGCCAAAAGGATCCAAATCAGCATATGCCAAACATTAAATTGGCGCTGGTTTACATTATTTACCTACTTCACTTTCGTCTTATTTTATTTATTTTTATGATTTGGTAAGAACTATAGTTTTTAAGAACACCGGAAGTTAATTATATGAATAAATTTCCTCTAAAATCCCAATAAATTCAAATCAAAACCTTAAAGATATGTAACTCTTTTAAAAAAAAATTCTGCCGTCAAGCAACAGTATGTAAGCACTGTTGTGTTCCGGTTTGAAGGATATTGAAGCCAGTGAAATTATTGGGCATTATGAGACTTAACACCTTATGTCTCGGGGTGACGAGCGCAGTCCAGTGTCTTGCAGTGCTTTGTTATTCGAAGTTCTGTGTGGCGTTGCTTCTGTTTATGAGCAGGCGTGGCGCTTACCATCAGGCGAGCGACCTGCTCGTCTCGTCATTCAATTATCCAGGGAGTAACTCTTTTAATATGTTCAAATAATAATAGTTATTATTAATAATTTAATTTAGTTATCCCAAATAATAAATACCATGCAAAGATTCTCAGATTACAACAGCTTTTTTGGATATTTAATTTCTGCGTCATCTGTTGAAGTAAATTATAAATCTTACAGGACGTAAGTACGCTATTCTTACGCCTTTTAATTGATAATAATAGCCATAGATGGCGTGGTAGAATTTAACTAAAAAAAATGATTTATTTTGAATCAATTTATTATTCTCGAATTTTACGTTGTGTTTAAACAATGCAAAACCTTTTATCACTAAACATTATATTATAATGTTGCAACTTTTGCGTTTAAATTACTCTGTGGTAGGTAGTTTTACAACGCCTACCAATTTTCCGACAGGTATCGAATTTAAAATAATTTAACACAATATATTATCGATTTATGTAGTATAGGATTTCTTTTAAAATATGTCTGCTTTTATTTACTGAATATATTTTGGACTTGTTTTGGATTGAAACCTATCATCGAGATTTGGGGACCCCCTACAGGGCGGAGCATTTTAGTTATACCTACTCGTATATACGCACTGGTTCTAAAATCCATTAGAGGAGCTTCAAATGTAATATCTCCTCAACCAAAAGCTATTTTTGTGGTTTTATTAGCTTGAGTGACGAAACAAGCAGGTCGCTCGCCTGATAGTAAGCGCCACGCCATAGAACTTTAAATTACGAAGCACTGCATGGCATTTGACTGCGCTCGTCACCCTGAGACATAAGATATTAAGTCTCATAACGCCCACTTATTTCACTCGCTTCAATGTTCTTCAAACCGGTACACAACATTGCTTACACACTGTTGGAACAGAAATAGACAAAGCGGTGGTACCAACCCAAACGGTCGCGGCCTCTTGCATATGCGAGACCTACCACCTTGTAAACGTGACTGATTAAGCAGATAAAAAACAATGCTGATCAATTTCGATCAATTAAAAATTAAAAGATTTAGAAGTTCGAAATAGCAAAAACTATCGAATGCTTCCGAATGTTTTATTGAAATACCGAATTACGGATTTTTGGTTTTGCAACACTGGTATGACGTCAAACGTAATGTCATTTTTCTTAGTGACGTCTGTAGTTGTGCAGCTTTTTGATTTGTGTTGTATGAAAATCGATGGAATATTAGAAAATGTTTTGTTTGCTGCTATAGCTTAATTTATAAAATGGACTCTATAGGCGAATTTGAAAACGAAATACCAATATGGCAAGAACCCCGATGCGAGCCTTTAGGTGCACCGAAAGAGACATTATGCGACGAAAATGTACCCGAACAAGTTCCAGGGGACAGAATTCATGCCTTGGAAGAAGAACAAGAGATTCTTTCATCTTCTGTGTTTACTTTGACGTCCCACCTCGCACAAGTGGAGTTTCGTCTGCGACAGATTTTAAAAGCACCGCCCGAGGAAAAAGATTCGATGTTGAAAGCATTGGAAGAGTTCACTTCACGCGGAGTTCCCGACTCTCGGGCCGCGCCACAAGGCAGCTCCGGGGAGCCATCATGCAGCGAATGTGCCGAGTTAGAACGTAAGATACGGCGACAGCGCACGAAACAAACACACTTTATAGAGAGACTCAAGACTCAGTTAAAAGAACTGGAAAGATTCGCGTCGAATCCGGCTCCTCACGGTGACGGTAAACACAGAACACTCATCGAACACTTGCGCCACGAAATAGACCAAAGCTTAGAAGAAGGCTGCCATCAACCTCTGACTGCTGAGGAGCTGAGACATCAGATCAATTGTGCCGTCCGTCAATACGCCGATAGACAACTATCCAAAGATGAAATCATCAGCAAACTGCAAGCACACATAGAGGACATGCAGAAGTTCATACAACTGATGAAAAATGAAGACTTAAAAAATAACAAAACAAAATCAGAGGCAAAAAATATCAAATCTGAGAAGTTTGACAAAACCTTCAGCAAAAGTAAAAACAATGATGATCTACGAGCAGAAACAATTAATCTGATGAGAAAAGCATCTACACTAATACAAATATTTACTGTTTCTCAGTTTGGTTGTTCTCCAAATACAAACAGAAGGTTTGAGAGAAAGTCATCAACAACGGTCACACACTGGGGGAATTTACGTGCTAAGTTGGAGATGTCAATAGATGCCGTGTTACATTTAGTATCCAGAGAACGGCCATCACAAGCTATCATTGACAGCTATGATAGTGAGTCTGAAGAGGGTGGTGTGATTATAAATGATGCTCCTCTTACAACTGCAGTCCGTCGCCACCTAGCTGTTAATCTCCGGGATCTGCTGCAACATGGTCTCACTGGCCCAGAGTCATCATCTCTAGTACCAATAATTGGTTGTTTTCCGGTCAGAAGATCCTCCACATCCCGTTCATTGCACGTATGGGAACTTATCCTTAGATATTATGATCTAAATGATGGAGATCACTTTAATTCCACCCCTGCTAGGAAGTTGAGTCAAAGTTTTAATTTGGATATTGTTGGAGGAACTGCAATAACTAATAAGCAGAGTTTACTCAGCGCCATTGGAAGTATACTGGCCTCTCACACACCATACAAAAGGAGTTATGATGCACATTTTAAAGCTCTTGTATGCGCTGCCTTAAATGCACATAAGCTTGTAACTTGGCTGAACATAATGTTCAAATGCCGTTCACTGATAGATTCTTATTATTCAGCCACAAGTTACATTGTGAACACAGGTTTTCAGGATGCACTGCAGAGTCTTGACCGCCTTACTCCATACAACTTTGACTTACCTGTAGATCTTGCAGTGAAACAGTTCCAAAATATCAAAGATGTGTTTATGTAATGTTAAGGATATCTTTTATAAATTATACATAATCAAGTTTTTATAATGCCTTCCATGTTAGGTGATATGTGCTATTAGAGAGAGCACACTGCAAAAGTTCAAGTCTATAAAGTAATAAAATAAAACCTCATGCAAATATCAGTCTTGAAGTAGGTATTAAGTTGACAGTGTAAATGTAAGTGTATCTTTTGGGCCTGTGTATAACTTTACTAATGTCCTTACTCGCAGTACTAGTGGACCAGTAAGAATTAAATTTAGCCCTAATTTAATTTGTTACTTCTGGAGAAATGTTTGGGCCATTACCACAGGCTGCAGTTTCATACATACTATCCTTTCATTTTAAGCTATTACTTGATAGGTATGATTGTAATATCACATACATACGCACGCCTGTAATCCCCGAAGGGGTAGGCAGAGGTGTAACCAGTACACCCACTTTTCGCCGAGCGTATCTCCGTCCCACGATGTGATAGGGGGCGAGCCTATCGCCATACCGGGCACAAATTCCAGACTCCGGGCTGATACTGAGCATTTCGTAATAGAGAAACCCAATACCACACTCGACCCGGGGATCGAACCCGAGACCTCAGCGTTGGCCTCAATCGTAACGCGTACGCATTACAACTGCGCCACCGAGGCAGTCAGTCAAATATCATGTATTTAAAATGTACAAAAATTATTCCAGTTCCACTTGAGCACATAGGTACTTACTTTTTTGCATTAACACTGTTAGTACTCTCATTTGCAAACCTTTTTTTATTACTTTATGGACTTATTACAGTGACTCCTTGGACCACTATTATTATAAATCTAGTCTCTTCAATGCATCTGATTGTTGTACAGCTGGGTGCAATTAAGGCAAGGCAGCTTGCAGGCTGTGAAATAATAGTTATAGACGCTTGAAGGTAATCAAAGTTGAAATATGGAATGCCATATAAAGCACTAGTTCCACGACGCCATTTTTATGCCTGCTGCAAAGAATAGAATTAAATCAATAAATAACTTGCGACATTTAAATTTATGGTGCAAATTAATTATTGTATGTAACAGACAAGAAAATGGCACCCAGTAAATGAGGCTGTTCAGATGCGGCGGAAACTAAAATCTTCGCTTAGCTAACAATACCGCATAAGTTAAATTGGCTTAGTTTTCAGGAGACAAAATACTGATTAGTTTTTATGAACATGTGTGATGTAACCAATGAGTTGCGCGGTGACAGAACTATTTGAATATAGTGATTTGTATGGTTAATATAAATTTTGGTGTATATTTATTGGATACGCGACAAGAACAATTTTTCCAATGACTATCACATGGCAAAATTTCGAGTTACACGGTATTGTTAAGCGACGAAACGAATTGCGTCTGCGTGTTTAACGCAGTGTCTGAACTAGCGGTTGAGAAAGTGTAAGCACTCTATAATTTGCAATATATTTTAATGAATTTCGCAACATTGCTATTATACACCTGGCTTAAATATGTAAAAGTGCAATTTGTTTTAGGTCTCATAGTTATTGTACAAACTACAAATACATTCCATTGAAGTATTATTTGATAATATGTGATATATACTTGTGTTTTACCAAAGATCAACCAAAAATTATTGTATAGCTAAGCCATTCCTGAATATAATGTAGTAATAGCATTTAATACTGAGTATTTATTTAAATCCCTTTAGATTGGTTGTGTCTAGTAAATTCTACACTATAACATTAATGTAAGCATTTGTAAATACTTTATTTAAATTCACGAAAAGAAGGCATTTGGGTCCATTGAAATATATCAAGTTAATCTTGATATTATCCTACTTTCTTAGTGTTCCCTATAATTTTCATTGTTTATCATTACTTATTCCATTTTAAGTAGGTATAGTATATTCTCAATTTTTGAAATTCTAAGTGGGTCAAGCCCCCACCAAACCAAAATCCTGGATCCGCAACTGAACACACTGAACTAGACCTATACTACAAACCTGGAAAATAATGAGATTTTTTTATTACAAAAAAACATAACTCCATATTATAAATAATAATTTATTCACACAACATACTTTAAAATGTAAATTGTACATTAGACAATAAAAACAACCTTACATAAATGGAGGCATCGCATATATTCATTTTGTTGAACACTTTCGACACTAAATTAAATTATAGATATCGCAACACGAGAAATGTCTTTTTTTACTAGTCGTAATGACGACGAGCAAGTCGTTCGTATGGTGGTAAGCGCCGCCACGCCTGTCCGTAAACAGTCACAAAACCATACAGAACTTTGTATTACAAAGCACTGCATGGCACTGAACTAAGTTCGTGACCCAGTTTTATAATTCCCAATAATTACAATGGCCTTAATACCCTTCAACCGGAAACAACAGTGCTTACATACTGCTGCTTGGCGGCAGAATTAGACACCAACCCAGACTCCTCGCATACGAAGGACCCTACCATCTACTAAAACTTTACTTTTTACTATTATAGACTTTGATAATGCAACTGAAAGACGTGTTATTTAATCAATTATTTTTAAGATTATGCCTCCTGTCCCTTTGGCCAATTCCGCCAACATCAAGTGAGGCAAATACACGATAAGAATTGAAAAGTTGAACCACTCAGACGAAAAGACGTGTTTCATAAGACATATTATTGTGTCAATCAAATGCATTACACGCCGATTTCAGTCACCTCTCAAAGTTCACAATGGTTTGATTTTATATAAATGCAAGGTTATAATGTAAATTATAAGTTTTTCCTCATTTTTTTTTACAAAATATGCAATAATCAACGTACAAAACATTTCAAGTTATAAGATCTAAATTATTGTCTACCGTAAAAATACTATTGATTTTATACTATTCGTATATTGTGGCCTGCTTACTTTTAAATTTATCGATCCAAAACTTGTCTATTGACCTCCACTCTACAAACATTTCCAAAAAATAATTTATACACAAACAGGACATCGTTACAGTGTTATTATAATAAATAATCATCCAATACTTTAAGAGTGAGTTGTGGTACAGGCAGTGATTATAAAAACTCCTTAAACATACCTAATGTAGACGTCACACATGTAAACATTTTTATTATTATTTATTCGAAGTTTATCATTCAAAGTAAATAAGGTAAAAATAGACTTTCGGCAATCCCACAGCTTGGTGAATATTAGGAATGTTGAAAGTTGGGCTGTTTTAAAATTAGCGTAACCAAAATATAGTAAATACTTCAAGCTAAGTATAGTTTTCGTCCAACTTTGTGGCCGCTCTGAAGTTAATCTTCTTTCTTAGTGAATGGCGACGAGCTTAGAGTGTAGCTATTCCGTCAATGTCACGTGGTGTGTGAAGATAAACGAAGGAGATTGGTATGTTTGAGCTAGAATAGTATTGAAGAATAAATGTTATTTCACAAGTAGAATTTTGAAAAGATGCATTTCAGTTGAACTTCATCTAAAAAAAAGAGTGCTGAAGTTAATCACTAATATATCAATAATATCTTAAAAACCTCAACTGCTACGCCACTTGTATCTAACTTCAGAGCGGCCATAAACATTGATGAGAACTATACGTACACAATTTATTCAAATGAGTTTGAGACACCGTTATGTTCATTGTGAAATACGACAAAAAGCAAGTACCTATTAGTGTTTTTTTAAAAGCATGAGCCGGCAAACGAGTAAGTGGGTCACCTGACGGTCTCCACCGCTCATGAACGCTCACGCGAAAAATCTTAGACACGTTGCCGACTTTAAAGGAAACTGTGTGTGAAGGGAGGGGATTTGGGCATAGTGTGTCTATGTTGTACTTGTTCCTACTTTTTACGCATGCACTATAACCTGTCAACTCCATAGTTCATAAATATACGCTATTGCATGCATCATGACGCTTGCAATACGAACACGCAACTTTAAAATTGAAACAGCATGAATGTACATCTATCACTGCTAATTTAATTAACAAATCCTAACTGGCAAGAAAGTGACTATCATTTACAGTATGTGTAGGAGTTTCTACGGTCACCGCCATATAACGACTCGCGACGGATGCCGGTTTACTTGGGGCCGAGCATGTCTTCAGGCTTCACCCACTGGTCGAACTGTTCCGCAGTGAGGATGCCTAGCTTGATGGCAGTGTCTTTCAGCGTGCCACCTTCCTTATGCGCAGTCTTGGCGATTTGTGCCGCCTGGAAATAAACAATTAAATAAACGTTAATTGGGCTCACTAACGGCAGTTTCTGTTTTGTCTTGGCACGGAATAGTTACAACACAGGATCTGATAAGTACAGTGTAGTAGAGTCAGACATCAAGAGACATTGCGTCTCCCAACTGGTCGAGTATTTGATATTTATCTGGTCTCTGGTATCTGATATAGTCTGGTAAATATCAGATAGGTTCCAGGTCCCACCAGCCATTACAGATGCAAAAAATTATGTTTTTTTATGTGGTGGTGAATGTGAACCTAGTTTAGGTTTTCTAGAAAGTAGTATCTTGCATCGATAGCATGGGTGGTTACTTTGAGTAATATAAATAAAAAAGATGGATACAAATATTAATTTTTTATATATTTTTTTCGTACAGAACGGCAATTTTATAGGTAAAGGACCCATTATGTAAATACGCGGAAATAACTTGATGGGCCTGAAGTCAGTCACGAGCGCTATCGCGGTTATTGATTACGACTACCAATATGAATATTGATTAAGTAGAGGGCGGGTCAAGCAACTTTGTTTTCTATTTCGCCAAAGTACATGTTGGTAAGTGCAACGTAATCCAAGAATTGTGTCTAGTAACGATACACGATTAGCGTCCCATTATTTTTTGGAATCTAACTTCAAGCCAATTTTTTTCTAGATGGTAGGTCTCTCGTCGTATGCGAGAGCCCCTCTGGTTTGGCACCACCGTTTTGCCTATTTCTGCCATCAAGTTGCACTCACTTACACTCTTACACTCTTGTCACTGTTGAACTGTGCACACACTGGAACACAACAGTGTTTCGGTTTAAAGGAAAGAAAGGTGTTGATTATGTTTATGGGTAGGCGTAACGCTTACAATCAGGAGGCACTGCCAGTCTCTTCGTCGGAAGCTAATAAAAAAAACAGCCTATCATACATTGTGCATTGTGTACATACGATAAAATAACACACACATTAAAATAAACATTATATATTTTTCACAGTATAAGCATATTAAATAAAGAATATTAAACTAAAACTTTGCTTCGACAGAGTATTTTTCAGAATTATAATATTTAATTTACAGAGTATATCGTTGTGATGGATTAACACTTGAGGTTTCAATTTTACCAAAAGATAAACATCTATTAGAACCCAAGCTAACGTGCCCGTGGTATAATCCGGGGGATCGTAAACCTGTGGTATATGAACGAGGATTTCTGCCATCCAGCACAGGACCACCGTGTTCGTCTGCTTTCCATCCTTCAAAGGGAGGCCTTTCCTTTAAATCGTTTCAAACTGAAAAATGATAAATCAATCGGGTATTGTTCATCACGTACAAACATCGCAGTAATTTCGCCAAGGGCTGGTATAAATTTGAATCCGTGACCGCTGAAACCGGCCATGATCAACACATCATCGCATCCCGGCATGGTGTCAATGATGAAATCCTCATCTGGACTCATGTCGTACATACATGTCTCTCCGCGTAGAATCTCTCTTACACCTGGCATGAATATGCTTAAAAACTTCGACGTTTCTGTTCTATCATCTGCCTCATCACCAAATGGCACGTAATCTTCAATAGAACGCATTAACTTCCCGGATCCACTGTGTTTTCCCACTTTAAGCCCGTTCTGCTCTGCCGGTATCCCATAGTAAAGATCACCGTCCATTTCAATGATAAACGACGGTATCTTCTTATACACTTCATCAGCCTCATGCCACATGAAGACCTTTCGGTATATGTTTACCGGTAGGTCTGGCAGTATGTTTTTAACCCAACTACCAGCAGATATTAAGACTTTACGCGATTTGAACTTACCGGCATTGGTACTGACTTCTACACCGTTTTCAAAAGGTTCCACTCCAATCACAGTGGTATTGAATAGCTGTTCCGCACCAGCTTTTTTGGACAGCCTGACAAAAGTTTCAATCACTATTTCACATCTCAACATTCCTATATTTGGTTCGTACACCGCCACATAATCCTCAGGGGCGGTGAAGCCAGGCCATCGATTGTGCACTTCTTCGGACGTCAAAAACTGTGTATTTAGATTATATTTCGTAGAACTAGCTTGAGCAGTTATAATGAATGCTGAATTTTTTGGACCCATATTAAGCACGCCGCAATCTTTCATGATTTCTTGTCCAGATATTTGAGCCAGCTCATTCCAAAGCTCTTGGGTTCGTAGGTTCAATGGCACGTATTTAGCTCCTTCACCGTAAGCGCGTCTGTTGATCCTCGTAGAGCCGTGGTGGGTGCCACTTCTGTGTGGTGGGGTATCGCTGTCTATCATAAGAACTTTAGAACCGCCTTTAGCAGCGTAGTACCCCGCAGCAGATCCTACAGAACCGCTGCCGACTATTATTAAATCATAATATTTCATGACGGTCACAATAAATGTATTTTACAAATACTTTTTATTGCAAATAATTACTATTTTACACGAGGATGGATGTAGTAGTATAAACAAGCATTGATAAATTAAGACGACTGACGAAATTATAGTATACGATTTATCTGCTGTTGAACGTGGTCGCGATACAGGAACGAAATCAGATACAAGTGACTTGCACATAATATTATTAATGTAAATTGTATAAATCTCATTAACTATGTATTGTAAAGACTTAAGTCACACCTTCCAAACCTGTTATACACAAAAGGGTAGTTTCCTATATTTAATTTTATACATTATTTTATAAGCAACAGAAAATGATACGCAAGAGAAACCCTTTTATTAAAACACAATTAAAATTAGTTCAGAAATGTGCCCGCAGTTATGACTTTAAATGTTGTTATGAGGAAAAGTGGTTAGGGATATCTCACTATCTCACTTGCACGCGTGCACCATAATGAACATTTTACACAGTGACGTCAAAGTTTGCGTCGTCTGTCATTTGACAATTATTAATTATTTATTTTTGGTCCGATGTATAAAATTCTTTCTGCAATAGATTTTGAGTAACGTAACTAATTAATTTAAATAATAAAAAATCTAGTCAACTACCCTATTATATTTTTTAGAGGCTACTGCAGCAATTGATACAAACAATATTCTGTCATGCAGCCATATACAGATATGACTAAATTAATGAATGAAAATTAACCACAAGTCACGCCCCGTTTTGTAGGTACAGTCAGCTCTAAAATCGATTTCAAAAGGAACCATTGTTTGTGACTTTTGTTACACCGAAGAAAGCAACGTCGAAGTTTATTGAATTCATCCAATAGCATCGAAAATAGAAAATCAACTTTAATCCCTTGGTTAAATATATGATGATTGACGACAACATCGGCTCCTTCGACTGCCGCGGAACTAAACAAATGCAACGTTGCCAGACCATTGTTAGTTGGTCAACTGCATTTAAAGTGCTATATTTCTATTTATTCCATGACAATGCGAGCAACCAATCACCTAGCGACTTTTCAGTTAGGACGTAGCATACAACGATTAGTGACAATTGTCGAAACCAACTACAACATGTCAACAGACGTTTCCGTTCTGTTCCGAACTAGTCATTTTCAATAAAAAAGGCGATAGTGCAAGCTGAAGATACTCGAATCTACGGCTGAATTAGCAACAGCTTTCGACGTTAGCACCAAAACAGTATTGGTCCCTTTGCTTTAAATTAGCAAAATAAAAAAGCTTGACAAATACCCATTTGTCAAGCTTCCCACCCAGTCCAGCCCAGTCCCACGAACTTAATGATCGACAGCGCGACGTATACGATTCGAGGTCTGCCTTGCGCTACTGAACAGGCACTGAAACTAAGGAATTTTGGATTTTCTTTGACAATCGCAAGCGCTCAGCATGTCGGTTAGATCCTGGTTCAGCACCTAACCAATGCCCTAAACGAAAAATGACTCCTAGAAAAGTGATGCGTCACTTTTTGGTGGTCTAGTGCCGGTATGATTCATCACAGCTTCTTACCAAACGGGATGAACATTACTGCAGATGTGCACTGTGAAAAATTTAACACAATATTGGAGATGGTCGGTCATCTGCAGCCAGCTATAGTCAATCGCTCGTCCACGCTGTTGCTACTCGACATCGCGCGACAGAAAGTTTTTGTATTTCTTAGATCGTTCTAAAGTAGATACTTATAAGTTAAACCGACGAGTACCTGATGATGATGATACGTATCTGTCGTAGTTTTTGTATACAAAATAATATGAATTTATCAGCTGCGTTTATGTATATTATCAGTTTTACATGCCTACCATTAACTTTAACTATAATTAATGAAAACTATATGATAACAATTTTGCCAGCCATCTGTCCAACTACAGCAGCAGCTAATTATGCAAAAAAAGCCCAGTGCGAGTCGTACTCTCACACCAAGGGTTCCGTACCACTACGCGACTGGCTGGGATATCCGCCATTGGGGGACAAACTTAACGCGCACGAACATCACTGCTCCTAGCCTGTTGCCAACCCTCTTAAAGAATGAAGAATAAAATCTTTTATTTATCACGTATGCAATCAAAATAGCATTTATGACAAGTCTTTTTATTTATTGCATAGGCCGGCAAACGAGCAAGTGGGTCACCTGATGGTAAGTGATCTCCACCGCCCATGTACGCCCACAATACCAAAAGAGTCATGGGCGCGTTGCCGACCTTAAAGTCGAACTGCCGAAGTCAGTACAAAAATATAATTAGGTAAGTATACATACCATACATAGCATCATCAATAATACCTAGACAAATACACTAACCCCCGTATTCATAAACGTCACTATGAGACCTCATAGTGGGTGCGAACGCATAGTGACGATTTCTCTAAACGTCATTGGTTAGTTTTTGGCGCTAAATCAAAACCGACCAATCGTGTACACAGAATTGGATACTTGACAAAGAGCTTACTTTAAGTGTTGTTTGTGAATACGGGCCTTAATCAGTTTATTTTTTTACATTATAAAATATTTTTATTATGAAACAAGTCCAATATTGTTATCAATTTTAGACGGCGTGGGGTCATAGGCGGAAAAAACGAAGCAAAACAAACTCAGTGGGCCTATTTCACCACTGGATTCTACGCGGCCCATTAACTGACGATACTCGTATCTCTATCCAAATATTTTTCTTAAATCAAACACACTCAAGAATCACATATAAATAATATAGTCCGGACCACACTAGAATAACCTGTATTGTAGGTATCAGCAACTATGAGAGCCTTACGGTCCTACAATATGTACATGTACGCAAACAGACCGCCTCGGTGGCGCAGTTGTAATGCGTACGCGTTACGACTGAGGCTTGACGCTGAGGTCTCGGGTTCGATCCCGGGTCGGGTAAAAGTGATATTGGGGTTTCCTATTACGAAAAGCTCAGTATCAGCCCGGAGTCTGGAATTTTTGCCCGGTATGGCGATAGGCTCGCCCCCTATCACACCATGGGACGGAGATACGCTCGAC
The DNA here is from genome assembly GCA_905332985.1 of Mimas tiliae. Lineage (NCBI taxonomy): Eukaryota > Metazoa > Arthropoda > Insecta > Lepidoptera > Sphingidae > Mimas > Mimas tiliae. The sequence goes on along the minus strand of HG995253.1, from coordinate 15,561,058 downwards.
AAAATGTGGATTTACTGGTTACACCTCTGCCTACCCCTTCGGGGATTACAGTAACAGTTTATATAAAACACCTACTATCCAAATTTCATCCATATAAGTAGTCTAGACAACAGAGTTAATAGTCTCCGAGTAAAATGGCTGTGACATACGGACGGACAGATGGACATGACGAAATTACAAGGGTTCCGTTTTTGTCATTTGACTGTGAAACCCTAGTAAAAATGGTAGTATGTTTATATTATAATACTAAACTATTTATCCTGAAAACAAGCAGTAAACGATTTTTTTTTTTTCGCTAAAATTTAATTTATAAAATGACAGCCTCTCTGGCATATTGGGCGAGTAGCCGGCTGCGAAATGAGAGACCGTGCGTTCGATTCCCGCACCGAGACAAATGTTTGTGTGATCCACATATACAACGTGTTATAGAAAGGGGCGGGCAAATTTAAGCAATGAATAGTGTAAGGTATAAGTATTTATCTCCCAAAGTACCAAATCCGATTGCATTGCTATTACAATAATTATAGAATTTTCTTTTTTATCGAATGAGTATCATGTCGATATCGACTTTCAACTTTGGACAACACTAAATGATAAACAATTATACTATAGACCTCCTTTCATTTAATTATTTTATAATTAAAAAAACATTAAACAGTTGTCAAATGTCAATATTTATTTGACGCAGTCAGTTCGGCAAGTTCTGATTTTATGAAGTATGATTATGAGTTAAAAAAATATGTTGTAATTGATTAAAAACAAGTATTATGTATTGGTGTAACTGATAAAAGCTTTTAAGAGGATCGTCGACTGTAATAAGCCAAATTCATAGATGGAAGACCTGTGAATGAAGTCTTTAACGTGCTTCTAAAGGATGGTACCTATTTGTCTTCAACACACAATCTCTTTCGGTGTTAATTTGTGTTTAAATTACAAGTTACGTACGTATGTCCGGAGAATTACGTGCATCTTATTCAAGTTTATTAAAAAGTGAGTATCGTTCATAATAATTAATAGTGATGTCATCAATCTGATCGATCTTAATAAACGAGTGATTAAATTTTACGTGAAATTTTCGGATGTCTTGGTTTTGAAAAGATTCGGTACATAAGTACTAATTGTACGGTGTATGTAATGACCCTAAAATATGACCACACCTTTCTGTAACACGTTGTATATTTGTTTCGGGTCTGGCTGCTGTGGGACCGCAAGTCCCTTATTAGTTCCTGATACCCACGATAAAGGTTAACCTATAGTGTGCGGTCAGGACTATGTGGGTGACTGTTGGGTATATTTATTTATTTATTTAATACGTATGAATACTTTCATAAAAAATAGGCAGGTTCCTATTATTTTTAAAAGGTAGCTAACATACTTATGATAAATATTTTTATGTGTCAATATAAAAAAAAACATTCAAATAAAATTTATACACAATAATAATAAATAATTTATTTCACAGTATAAAGACGTAACATGAACAAAAAAAAATAACAATTAATATGTAACATAATGCATGTTAACAAACATGCCATTAGGCTCTTGTAATTGGAAGCGGACAGACGTGTAACGCATTGCGCTGCGAATTTACTGATTCTCAAGTTTAAATTCAGTGATTGGTTGTTGGCATTTTTTGGCAATTCCTTGTCGCACTCACAGTGTTCTTACCCGTAGTATACGCCCATTGGGAGGAGTTCGAGAGGGATAGCAGGTCGCGTCGCAGCTCATACTTCAAATTATATCAACAGCGAAAACATTTAAAAACATTTAAAAAGTGTCACCATCCGACCTGGTTTCGAACCAGCGGTCGCTGAGGTAAGTGACATCGAGAGTCGCGCCGTCGTACGCTGGGCCAAAGACCGATCGTCCGCCGTGTCGAAATAGCTGTACTCTACCTATCAATACGCTGCCTACTGGTGATTTTGCTTTGCATTTGTTGCTACATCCCACTCATTGCAACAAAATCAATATCAATTATGCCTCGCACTATGCGCTCGCCGCCCCAGAGTAATCCGTCAACGCTTCAAGAAACGCAGTCAGAACCTGATCTGTCTGCCACCACTAAAATCTCCGAAGCAATAATCTACGATTCGGCAAATACATCAACACGGCCCTGCAAACGCTCCAGATGCGAGGGCAACTCTCATGAGGCTGATAAGTTCGAAGAGCTTAAGACCATGCTACAGTCCTGGAAGGCAGATCAGGATGTTATCCTTAATAAATTAGTTGCAGAAATCTTCGAATTAAAACAACAAAATCTTAAAATACAAAAGTCCAACTCTGATATCGAGAAATCCATGACGTTTATAAACTCCAATTACGAAGACATGAGATCTCGCCTTGACATACTTGAAAATAAATGTATAGAGTATGAAAACCGTCTTTGCAATAGTGTGGGCCAGAATAATGTTTTTAACCTCGAATCTAGGATTGATTCTATGGAGCAACATGCTCGCCAGTGCAACTTGGAGATATGCAATTTACCCGATAAACGGAACGAAGATCTACCCGTAATTATGGAAGCTCTCGGTGCTGCTGTTAATTATCCTATAACTCAAAATGATATTATATCTATTCATAGAGTTCCGCACGCCCAGCAACATGACAAGAAGCCTAAAAACATTATCGTGAAATTTAAGTCACGTATTATCCGGGATAATCTACTCAGCGCTTATCGGAAAATTAAAACTTTGAAGTCCGACCAACTACATGTATCTGGCGCCTCAGTTACAGTCTACTTAAATGAACATCTCACATTAAAAAATAAGACGTTATTTCGCAAATGTAGAGAGGTCGCCAGGAAAAACTCTTATAAGTATGTGTGGATTAAAAACGCTACGATACTTGTACGTGAACAGGATGGAGGTCCAGTCTTTGCGATACGCTCTGACGAAGACATTAAAAAAATTATTAAGCATGTTAATCCAAACGCTTAATGTACATATTGGTTATTTACATCTCTCTGTTAATTTAATTACTCTGACTATTATTCCTTTCATGTTGTTATGTAATTTAATATGTGCTGTTGCTGGATTTCTCCTACTCTTATGTTATTTTATTACCCTATGGAAATCCCTATGTCTTACACTAATTTTATCAGCATATGCTATGAACAACTCATCTGTCTATCTACCATCTTGTATTATCGTTTTCAATAATTTCTACATTGTTGTAATGAACTATGCAGTCACCCCGCTTTGTTCTAACATCTATATTGATTTAACAAATATCTTTAACGCACTCCTTATCGCACTGTGTCTCGAGTCACTTATAACACCCTTGTTCTGTTTAGTATGTATAAATGGCTTCTAATAACATCGTTTTTTATTACCAAAATTGCAGAGGGATTCGTACAAAGTTACACACACTATTTATGAACATAATGTCATGTTCCTATGACGTTATCATATTAACCGAAACTTGGCTTATTCCGACCATTGAAGATAATGAATTTATTGACAACCGTTACATTGTTTTTAGACAAGACCGCGATCGCTCCGCTACAAATAAACGCGAAGGTGGAGGAGTGTTAATAGCTATACTTCGCGCGCTGCGTCCTACTCTGGCATTTACCCATTTCCGTGTCGCTGAAATTGAGCAGATAATGGTTCAACTGCCAGCGACTCAAACTAACAAGCGACATATCATCTGCACTGCTTACATCCCACCTCGTACGCGTGAGGAATCATATTCTCAATACTTTAACATGTTACAGGAGGTCGCTAGTGATCCAAAATGTGACTCGCTGTTCCTAGTTGGGGATTACAACTTGCCCGACATTGTCTGGTCAGATCAGGGAAATCGTGTAGTGCCACAAGTTTCGACTTCGATTGGCCAGCTTCTGAAGAGCTGCATGTCGCAATTCAATGGACTGCAGTACAATAACGTGAAAAATTGTCTTGGCAGAATACTTGATTTATTCATTTCTAATCAGGAATGTCAGGCCACGACCTGCATTCCTTTATTAATGCCCGATAGCCATCATCCACCATTTTGTATTACGACCTGCCTGAATACGCATTTTACCGCCATGACTAGACGTCCCATTCTTAAACACAATTATCATAAAGTAGACTTCAATGTCATCAATTCAGAGCTTAAAAGAATTAACTGGGAAAAATCCTTCGCTCATTTGTCCTCCGAACAAGCGGTAGATGTCTTCTACGACAAATTGTACGGTATCATTAAACAGCATGTACCATTAACCCAAACCCGTAGCTCACACTTTCCAATCTGGTTCTCACCTTCTCTCAGGCGTATTTCAAAAAAAAAAGAAAGCGCCTGGATAAAATGGAAAAAATATCACAATCTTTCAGATTATAACAACTTCTCCAATTATCGTCGGTTATTTCATCGTGAGTCAATTAAGTGTTATCACAATTATATAAGTTCAGTTGAGGATAACATACCTAAAAATATTAAAACCTTTTGGTCCTACATATCTAACAGAAAAAATAAGGCCAACCTTCCATCAACTATGCATTTTAAAAATGTCTCTTCCAACAATCCCAATATAATATGCAATCTATTCTCTACCTTCTTTAGTTCTGTTTACGAGCCTTCCACCATGGATTCAAATATATTGAAGCCATCAAATAGATATTTAGACATTTCAACCTGCATATCGGACATATTTCTTTCCAAAGAATCAGTACTGAGAGGTCTCAAATCGTTAGATATATCCAAAAGTGCTGGACCCGATGGCCTTCCACCTAAATTCTTTGTATCAACTGCACACAACATGTATTCAGCTTTGCATATGATTTTTAATAAGTGCTTACGCGAGGGCATTTTCCCTTCTATATGGAAAAAAGCCTTTATTACACCCATCTATAAAAGCGGTGCGAAGGGCGATGTCGAAAACTACCGCCCCATTTCGATACTCTCCACTCTACCTAAGCTGTTTGAGCGTCTTGTACACAACGCTTTATATCCTTCTCTTCATCATCTTATAATACCAGAACAACACGGGTTTGTTAAAAAACGGTCCACTGCGACTAATCTTATGATATTTACCAACAACCTTTTCGAGAGCATGGATCGTCGTATTCAAGTTGACGCTGTTTACACCGATTTTAAGAAGGCTTTCGACAAAGTGGACCACTCGTTACTTTTAGAAAAAATTGCCTTTAACGGTATTCGTGGTAATTTGCTCCGATGGTTCGCATCCTATGTAGTTAATAGAACTCAGAAAGTTGTCGTTAATGGTTTTGAATCCGACTGTATAATCGCTACATCTGGAGTTCCTCAAGGCTCCATATTGGGCCCCCTTCTCTTTATCATATTTATTAACGACATTAAACATTGTTTCCATAACTCAAATTTTCTTATGTACGCGGATGACATAAAAATATACAAAACTTGCAAAAACCACAACGACTGCATTCTTCTTCAAGATGACCTTAATAGATTACACACTTACTGTAAAAATAATAAATTACATCTTAATATACCTAAATGTCATGCAATATCATTTACAAAGAATAAAAATAAAATAATGTTCAATTATCTTTTAGATACTGAGCCCCTAAATAAAGCATACTTTGTACGCGATCTGGGAGTAATGCTAGATTCTAGCTTACACTTTGATTCGCACATAGATTATATAGTAAACAAAGCCTTTCGGTTGTATGGTTTCGTCATGAGATCTGCATGTGACTTTGTACGTCCCCATACTTATCTGCTTTTATATAAAACTTTAATTAGATCTCAACTCGAATACGCAGTCCCGATCTGGAATCCATTTTATAAGAAGTATACTGGTCGACTTGAAATAGTTCAGAAAAAGTTCTTACATTCTATGAACTATAAATGTCAGAATTCGAACATTTCTTACGCCCAATTGTTAAATCGATACAATATTTTAAGTTTGGAATCTAGACGCTTACTACTAGACGTCATGATGCTGCATGGTTTATGTAACAATAAGTTTGACTGTGCTGAAATTACTAATAAAATATGTTACAGAGTACCTAGAACTGTGATTAGACGTGGGGTACGCGTGCCTCAGTTGTTTCATACAGATACATGTAAAAGTAACGCCGGGGTACGAGTGCCGCTCCGTCGTCTTGTAGACACATACAACACACACTTTACAGATATAGACATATTCTCCCTCTCTAATCAAAAATTTAAGAAAACGGCCATTCACAAACTTTCCGCACAACTTTAATTTAAATTCCTAAGTTTAACCGCGTAATATCTATTTACGATTCTGTTCGCTACTATGCGTCTTTCACTCTTTTTATTTAATTTGTGGGCAATGGTGTGGGTTGTATGTTTAGATATTCATTTGTTAAGATAAGTTTGTATATTCTTAACATGTAACCGTTTATTGTCCCAATAATAAAAATAAATAAAAATAAAATAAAGCCATAGAGTAAGTAGATTAGTTAGCATCTACGAAGATTATAGGTTTCCGAAAGCATACGCTCTGGTAGTCCTCCTGATGGTAAATGGATACAGCCAGGAGTACAGCAATGCCGCTGCCTACCGTGAACAATGTTTGAGTACGCTACATCTCTCTATTATAAAAAAAAGTAACTGGTGCCGCCGCCGCCGCTGGCAAAAGCTTGTCACGCTATCGCCTTCGAAACCGCTGGGATGGGGTCGAGACCGATACCAATCGATGCAGAATAATGTGGGGAAGAAAGTAACATATGTCTCATATTCTTCGACAATTAAGTTTTTTTTTTATTTTATGTGTTGTGGAAAAACATGGACAAAGCCCCTAGTCTTATATATAAAATTCTCGTGTCACAATGTTAGTTACCATACTCCTCCGAAACGGCTTGACCGATTTTTATGAAATTTTATATGCATATTCAGTAGGTCTGAGAATCGGCTACTATTTATTTTTCATACCCCTAAGTGATAAGGGTTGTCCACCCCTAACATTATTTTTTGGTCATTTTCTTTTATTTTATTAAGGTGTGGCATTCAAAAATACATACAACCCTAAATTTTCACCCTTCTACCATCAACCCCTATTTTTTAATAGTCATTTTAGTATTTTTGTCAAGCGAGATTCTCACATCGATCGCGATGACGGGACTGGCTTGATGCGATCACAACGCCGCGCCCACCGCTATCGCCCACTAGGCTACTTTAATCCTGGAAACAGGCATTCACGTGTGCGGAGCCGCGGGCAACAGCTAGTAAATGTATAAATTCGTCAAGATATAATTTGGTACCGTCTGTCGCGTGCAGATTGTCCTCGCTTTTGCAATGCAATTTTACTCAACGCCTTTAGTTTTGTAAATTTTCACCCGTTACAAGTAGACACAAAGGGTGTTGGTTGTCCTTAAATACATCGGCAGTTGAACCATACACATCGAAATAAGATGACAAAAAACGTAACTCAAGCAAAAAAAATTACCCCAACAAAACTCTGTGCAAGGGGGCGGCGCTATAAAATTCTGTGCATAATAATCTCTAGTTGAGACTTGATACGTCTAATTTTTTGCACGGTGCAGAACGTCGTATCTCGATCTAGAAATTTAATATTTAGGCATTAACTTTTATGAAATAAAGTTGATTTTGAACGTTCATACATTTTTGTTGCGTGTATGAGTGTTACGTGTGATTTTACCTTTGCATGTAAGTAAGTGGAGCCGTATTTTTTGGCAGATTCATATGAGAGTTATCGTTCTAGTTATCTTATTTCGATGACCATCACAATTGCGAATACCTAATCAAATCGTTTTAAACTGAACGCCTCTACATCAATCGGGAATTGTTCATCACGTGCGAACATAGCAGCCATTTCACCAAGAGCCGACGTAAACTTGAACCCGTGACCGCTCAGTCCTATCATCAACAACACATCCTCGCATCCCGGCATAGTATCAATGATGAAGTCCTCATCTGGTGTCATGGCGTACTTACACGTCTCTCCGCGCAGTAATTTTCCTACGCCCGGCATGAATACATCTAAAAACTTCGAGATTTCTGTTCTGTCTTCTGGCACTTCACCAAAAGGCAAATAGTCTTCAATAGAATGCATTAACTGTCCGCCGAAGTTGTGTTTTCCCACTTTGAGCCCGTTAGCCTCTGTTGGCAGTCCGTAATAATGATCGCCGTCCATTTCAATGATAAACGAAGGTATTTTCTTATATCCTTCATCGGCCTCATGCCACATGAAGACTTTGCGTAATGTAGTTATGGGCATTTCCGGCAGTAAGTTTTTGGCGCAAGTACCAACGGAGACCAAGACTTTACGCGATTTGAACTTACCGACGTTGGTACTGACTTCTACACCGTTCTCAATAGGCTCCACAGCGGTCACAGTGGTATTAAATAATTGTTCCGCACCAGCTTTTTTGGACAGCTTGACAAAAGTCTCTACTGCTAATTCACTTCTCAGCAATCCCGATTCAGGTTCGTACACCGCTACATAATCATCAGGGGCGGTGATGCCAGGCCATCTGTTGCGCACTTCTTCAGCCGTCAAAAATTCTGTATTCAGTTTAAATTGGGTAGCACAAGCTTGAGCATTTATCATGAATTCTGAATCTTTCGGACCCATGTTGAGCATGCCACAGGCGCTTATAACTTCTTCTCCGGTTATCTGAGATAACTCGGTCCACAGTTTTTTGGAACGTAGGACCATCGGCACGTATTTTACACCTTCACCATAAGCGCACCTGATGATCCTCGTAGAGCCGTGGTGGGCACCAGTTTTGTGTGGTGGTGTATCGCTGTCTATCATAAGAACTTTAGAGCCGCCTTTGGCAGCGTAGTACCCCGCAGCAGATCCTACAGAACCGCTGCCGACTATTATCAAATCGTATTCCATAATGACCACAATAAATGCACTATACAAATACTTTGAGGGCAACCTTACACAAGGATGGTTATATTCGGATTGAACAAATTCTAGGATGGGCACACAATTTATTTAGTGCTCAACTAGACCTTGATACAGACACAGATTTAGACATAAGTATGAGCGGCTTTGCCCATAATCGTAAAAATGTAAACTGTATAACAATGCTTTCGTCATCGACCCCCATGCCCGATGCGTATCTGTCGCCTATTCTGTACAGGCTATTATCAGTTGAATTGACGCATATCCATATCGTAACATTCAATACAATATGTTCTAATTAGTTATTATAAATAAGTCCGTACAGATAGCGACAAAATTATCGATATAAATTAAAAACAATACCGTCATGAGCACTTTGTATCCTAGTTCCTAAACGGCTGACGGTACTACTTTTCATATAAGAGATTAATGTTATTTTTAACTTTCTAGTGTTCATTTTCAAATTGTTGAACAAGGAGTTAACAACAAGATAATCACAAATTATTTGTACACCTTTTTCACGTACAATTAGTATTTAGTAAATTAAAATTAAATTAAATTAATTATTCTCATATCTTTGCAATAATTGTAATCTGTATAGTGTATTAAAATAAAAATAAAAATAAATAAATTTATTAAGTAGTACTAGTTAAAACCAGTCTTTTTCAGAACGCCTTCTGTTCTTTTTTTCTTTTTTCGTTTTTATTAGCTTTAATGAACGAGACGAGCAGGTCGCTCGCCTGATGGTAAGCGCCACGTCTGCTCATAAATAGAAGCAACGCCACACAGAACTTTAAATAACAAAGCCCTGCATGACACTGTACTGCGCTCGTCACCCCGAGACATAAGGTGTTAAGTCTCAGTAATTTCAGTAAGTCTAATGCCCAGTAATTCCACTGGCTTCAAAGCGGAACATAACAGTGCTTGGCGGTAGAAATAGACAAAGCGGTGGCCCAGCCGGCCTCTCGCATACGAGGGACCTACCACCTTGTTAATTTTTCGTTACAATTATGATTTATTAAACTTTTTAGCTTTACGCGAATATTACACATTGAAATAAAACTAGTTTTATTTCAATTATTAAACTTTTTTTATTGCCTTCAGTTTGTATAATAAGCCTATGTTGTCCACATATCTATTAAAATCGAGACAACCCGCGAACATCTTAAATATGGAATCCAACCTTTGCGCCAATATCACATCTCGGATAATTACTAATTATTGTGTTTTATATTTTATATAAACCCGAGATAACATCTCATTACATTACAGACAAGCTAGTTTTATAAACAATGGTCAGTGAGCCGCAAAATAAGTATCTCATTAAATATATTTTTACAATCCGATAACCGTGTGTACGAAAATATTATGCAACATGACAACTTCTTTCCTTATGATATAAAACACAAAAGAAATGTGTAACAAAAGTTTTTTTTTTTATAGTATAAGCCGGCAAACGAGCTAGTGCGTCGCCTGATGGTAACTGATCTCCACCGCCCATAATATCAAAAGAATAATCGGCCAACAGCAGCAAGCGACGAGCAGGCCGCTCGCCTGATGGTAAGCGCCACGCCTGCTCGTAAACAGAAGCAACGCCACACAGAACTTTAAATAACAAAGCACTGCATGACACTGGATAAGGTTTAAGTCTCATAATGCCCAGTAATTACATTGCCTTCAATGTCTTTCAAATTTCCACGCAATCAATCAATAAAACATCACACATGAATCGCCTGAGATTGAAATTTGTGTCCAGTACGGCGATAGGCTCACCGACTATCACATCATGGGATGGAAATAACCACGGTGAAACGTGGTTGCAGCACTAGTTGCACCTCTACCTACCCTATATGTATGTAATAATTTACGTTACATTAAATAAAAAAAAAAATACCTACGTCCAAAAACAAATTACCCTAAAACTTTTCATAGTTTTCATTAACTTTTTATCCCGTAGTGTAACCGAAAATAAATTTTATTTTTAAAACTACATAATTATACAACCTAGCTTATTGAAACTAACTTTCGTTGGGAGTACCTTTTAGGTTATACTACCTAGAATTTTTCGTATTTTAGAATTTAGAAGGGGGGGGGGGGCATCTTGTACGGCATGGTATACACATACCTCACAAACTAATGGCTTATATGAAAAGTCATTTAGCAACCTCTATATTATTTTGAAGGGTCTCAGTTGCATGTATGGAGAGCTACGCCAATTGAAAAAAAAACACTACATTTTTGTGAAAATGGCTGTCAGTTGTGACATGACGAAATTATATGGCTTCTGTTTTTGGCTACGGAACCCTAAAAAGTATGCACGATACAAAGCATGACGTCACCGCAATTATCGTGCGGGCGTGCGAGGGAGATAGCGCTACTTCCCTCACGCTCTCACTCTACCTCATACCGATATTTGACATGTTAATTATTAGTAATTTTTGCTGCCTTACGTCACATCGAATTTTGATGTTGTTTTACAGAAAAGATAAATTTTTGGCTATTTGCTGATAATTATGTGAATATATACAAAATATATAGGTATAGTCAAATACTCTATTCTATTGCTGCTGCATTTTGTTACCAATTTTGATAGTGTTGTCACAGAAGAGTTAATTTTTCATTCGATATGTTCTCGAATATCGAATGGCAAGAGTCATATTATAATTGGTAAGTATCATTTAAATAAAACTAGTTTAAAAGGCAAAAGACCAAGAGGAAGGAACCCGAAACGTTGGTCCGACCAGGTGTCAGAACAGCTGGAGAAACCAGTCAACGTCGCAGTCCGTCAAGCCGAAGACCGGAGCAAATGGAAAAAAACCATTGCCAGAATCCTTGCACGGAGTCACGATCCTCAACAATGAGGGAACGATATAGGAGAAGGAGTTTAAAAGGATTTTATCGGGGTCTAATTTTTATTTTAGTCCCGACGTTTCGAAAGCTTTTCAGCCTTCGTGGTCACGGGAGAGACCCGTAGAAAATCCGTTTAAACTAGTTTTATTTCAATGTGTAATATTCGCGTAATCATAAGAAATCACTAAGTATCATTTACTCGCCAAGCAACAGTGTGTAAGTACTGCTGTGTTTTTTTTTTTTTTTTTTTTTATTGATCACCAACACAATGTACACCGATACAATATGCCAACAAAATGAATACAAAACTAGATAAATGCCATTGTAATTATAGGTGAAGACAGCATGCTAAAAATCGTATATAATTAATAATCATTAAACATATAACTTAAACTAAAATTCAATTAAAGAGTAAATTAAACTAAAATCAAATTAAAATGTAAATTAAACTAAAATTAAATAAAACTGTAATTAAATTAATTAAATTCAAAATTAAAATAACATTAAAAATCAGTTACAAATTTTTATGAGTAATACAATTCAGATAGAAACAAATAGGACCCTACAAAGCTTAAAGTGTTCCGGTGTGAAGGACATTGAAACCAGTGTAATTACTGGGCATTATGAGACTAACACTAACACCTTATGTCTCGGGGTGACGAGCGCAGTCCAGTGTCATGCAGTGCTTTATTTAAAGTTCTGTGCGGCGTTGCTTCTGTTTATGAGCAGGCGTGGCGCTTACCATCAGGCGAGCGACCTGCTCGTCTCGCCATTCAAGCTAATAAAAATAAAATAAAAAAATTGGCGTGGCGGTGTTGAAACAGGCGTTAATGTGCCACTTGTCAGTATTATTTTCATACAAACGTTGCGGGGTGATTACTAGATTATTTCACATCGTACGTCGAAAATTAAGCATGATATTGGTTTATCTTACCGTTATCTACGCCTGTACGTAAACATAATCATACTTATAATATTATAAATGTGAATGTAAATTTGTTTGTTACGCTTTCACGCGAAAACTACTTAACCGATCATCATGAAACTTGTACACATATTCTTGGAGGTATAAGAAGCAACATAGGATACTTTTTATGAAAAAAAAAACTATTCGTGTGTTACGCTTTCACGCCGAAATCACTGAACCGATTTTGATGAATTTTGATGTAGAGATAGATGGGACCCTGGAGACGGTTATAGGCTACGTTTTATTTTCACGCAGGCGGAGCCGCGGACAACAGGTAGTTGTATAATAAAAAGTAACTTGAAAGTTATAAGCCCTGAAAAATTCATATTACAACACTCATTTCCACACAGGTTTGGGCGTAAATAAATAACATAAGGAGTAATAAATCTATAAAACGAAATTCGTACAAGCATAGTTTAATTATCCGACAGTATAAATAAATTTACTTTGAATCAATCCATTCAGTCAGTTTGTCATAAAAATTCCGATTTCAAACTGTATTCATAAATTTTTAGGCGCTCAATTTATCACGAATTATTTTGCATTTCACTTGTACGCTTCAAGTCGCGCGATGTTAGAATGAGACGGCATGAATTTTTGGCTCCGCTCACAGGGGAGTTTGAGTCGTCGACTATGTACGTACGTATGTATAAGTAATATAAATAGTTGGTAGTCCGTACCTTGTCGTATCCGATGTGAGGGTTGAGTGCGGTGACCAGCATCAGCGACTCGCGCATGATCTTGGCGATCTGAGCCTCGTTCGCCTTGATGCCGACGGCACAGTTCTTGTTGAACGCCTGACATCCGTCACCTGGAGACAATAATAATAATACACCCAACACTCACACACATAGTCCTGACCCCACACTAGGTAAACCTGTATCGTGGGTATCAGGAACTACGAGGGACTTGCCAACCCACAAAACCCAGGCCCGAGACCAATATTTGTGGATCACACAAACATTTGTCTCGGTGTGGGAATCGAACCCACGGCCTGTCGCTTCGCAGCCGACTACTCGCCCGCTGCGCCACGGAGCTAAATAAATAAATTGGGTGTTGTCGGTAGACAAGTCCCTCGTAGTTCCTGATAGCCCACGATACAGGTTACCCTGACGTGACCCCAGCAGGCTAACCATGAGTTTGCCTCGGTAAAATCGCTAACGACGGACGCCGTAAGATATTTATATGAAAAAACTCCATGGCGCCTCTAGCGGATACGTGAGAAACTAAATTTTGTCATACAAATATTTTACCTCGTCGCTAGCGATTTTACCGAGACAAACTCATGGATGAGGCACAGGACTATGTGTGTGTTACGTTTGAAAAAAAAATACACCCAACTGTCACACACATCCTGTCACACAGTCCTGACCCCCATATCAGGGTAACCTGTATAGTGGGTATCAGTAACTATGAGGGACTTGCCAACCCACAACACCTACACCCGAAACAAATAATAATAATGTTTTATTATCATAGAAAACAAAATTAGTATACATTATTTTCTGCGAATCTTGCGAGTGTTCATGGATCACACAAACATTTGTCTCTGTGCGGGAATTGAACTTTGCATGTTTTTTTTTTTTATGGAACAGAATAAGACTGTTAAAAATAATTAAATAAACACATGTCCCACGATTTTATAAAATTTCACTCGTGAAAAGGGAGACGGGTGGTAGTGTGGTATTGTATGTATTATTAATATTGAGTGAATACTTGGTTTGTAGATCAATCACGATACACGTACGCACGCACGTACGCACGCACGCACGCACGCACGCACGCTCGTGGTACGTGCAAGTTGTGTAGTGGAGTGTGAGTGTCCCGCGGTGGTTACTTGCTACCACGTGTCCTGCTTTAAACGAGTGCAGCGGCTCAGCTATGCTCTAGTTTACCGCTCACCATCAGGCGAACCACATGCTCGACGATCCACCACAATGGCTGAACTAATTTGAATGTGATCCTACGGTGATGTATTAGGTTAAGCTTGTGGGCACGTGACAAACTGTATAGTGTATAGTGTATAGTGTATACTGACCGATGAGTCGTATGGAGCGCAGCACGTTGGAGACTATCATGGGTTTGAAGACGTTAAGTTCGAAGTGTCCGTTGCTGCCGCCGACGCTGCAGGCGACGTGGTTGCCCATCACTTGCGCTGCGATCATCGTCAACGACTCGCACTGCGTCGGATTCACTTTGCCTAAACGTAACAAACAGTATTATTCAAATAGGATTAGTACATCAAAATATTACTTTTTGAGTTATAGGGTCATGCTGTAGATAGTTTAGTCTACAGCATGAATAGCTCGACCGATTTGTTACCACTGTATCACAGAAAACCGACGTAAAGCAGCCACAAGTGGCTGTGTTTCGAACAGTGAGTGAGATATCCGCATACCCAAATCTCCCTTCCATCCCCAATCCCCCAGTTATCTCTTTCCTGTAAGGTCGGCAACGCGTACATGATAGAATGGGCATTCATGGGCGGTGGACATCACCTAATATCAGGTGAGCCACTTGTATGAAACTATTTATTTTAACTTTGAGCAGCTTGACCGAATACGGTCATATTCACACCATACATTCGTTTTGACAGGAGCGGGGCAATAATGTACTTAATACGGCAGATTATCATATAATAATATAAATTGTTTTTTTTGTATGGAGAGCGTAATCTTAGGAACTACTAAACCGATTCTAAAAAACATTTCACCATAAAAAAAAATACTATCCATAAGTACCATAGACTATATGTCTATAAAATTATATTTTATTGTAATTTGTGACATCATCATATACCAATTGTGTAGTCAATCGACGTTAAAATTGTATGCTATTATTAATAATTGACAACATTTCATTTTTTCAACATACCTTTATTGGTAGATTAAATTAAATTTGATCTAAATTAAAGAGACCTATTTCTTTCCTTTTTTCGGATATCGACTGTTTTCATTCATGGTTTTTCCTTTGAATTATATTTTATTCTAAACAGACGTAAACGCCAAATGACGTCATTTATACGGCGTAACAGTGATAATGCCATTGCTTTGCCTTTAAAAAAAAAGGTGATATTATGCTATTACGAGTTCGTGGTGTTTTTAAAATAAGACATTTGTGACATATCCAAATAATGTCAATGTAATTTTATTTATAACTTTGAGCAAAGGATGAATATCATTTGAGCCGTATATGTGACGTCATCACATGTTTTTTAGTTTTTATATTTTTTCACCGAAATTAACTAGTAATAGAAAAAAAAAAATATTGTACTTAGGATAGCAAAATAAAGAAACAAACGAAGAAAAAAGTTTGAATTTTGAAATGTTGTCAATTATTTTAATCTAATTCAATATACTTCCGTACTAATATTATAAATACGAATATGACGGACTGTTAGATCCGATGTAAGAATTGAAAAAGTGGCCAACATTTTGTTTTTCATTGTTATAACATCTATTGGTTTAAAAATCGATATCTAAGAAGCTCCACAGTTACAAACGTTAGTTGGAATGGCTAGGATTTTATGTTGGAATTGGAAGAAGTAGGCGTCATTTTATTTTTATTTATTTTATAGTTGACTGATCTCAAAATCGATAACGTAGTCGTAAATTAATTCCTGGAAGAAAGCACATTACATAAAATTACATTTTTCGTTTCACCAAGGTTGCTATGCGGGGGGAACCGCGGGCAAAATGTAATAACTTACAAGTGTGACCCTATTTTGTTTGTCTGTCTGTGATACCATAGCACTTAAATGAACGACCAACTTGGATTCGGTTTTTTTTTTAAATTAGAAAATAAATTTTATGTTGTTAGGTAGGTATACTTGACCTGATGCTGCAATCAAGCTTCTAACTCTTCAATAATTAAGAGCAGATATATCGTGTTTGAGCTCATTGGATACATTCCGATGAGTAGGCTAACTGGCCTACAGATGGTGATCAACGTTAGATGATGGTAATTCTTCCTACTGGAAGTTGGCCGCAGGAACTATTGCATATGTATTGCATGTGACAGATAGCAGTTAGAGACTGACCAGGCATGATGGAGGATCCAGGTTCGTTCTCGGGCAGGGACAGTTCTCCGAGTCCGCAGCGCGGTCCGGACGCGAGGAAGCGGATGTCGTTTCCGATCTTCATGAGCGACACGGCGATCGTGTTCAACGCTCCGGACACTTCCACCATCGTGTCGTGACACGCTAAAGCTTCGAACTTGTTCGGTGCAGTTTCGAATGGAATGCCTGTGGAAATAAAAACCAATTATAAATAACATGGGTAACAACAACTCCGAAGGGGTAGGCAGAATGGCCCCTAGTGCAGCCCGATATCGCCAAGGTTAACCTACCACCATATCGGGCACAATTTATAAATAGCTATTTGAACCAATAAAAGCGGTGGCGATTCTCAATTCGACCCGTATCTTTTTATTGAGTGGTAGAGCCACGCTGTAGACACTTGTCTACAGCATGTATGGGTCAGCTCGTCCGGGTCATTACCACTGTCTCACAGAAAACCGGCGTAAAGTAGCAGCTTGCTGCTGCGTTTCGTACGGTGAGTGAGATATCCGGAGGCCCAAACCCCCTCCCCTTCCCAATTCCTTAATTATCCCTTTCCTTTAAGGTCGGCAACGCACCTATGACTCTTTTAGTGTTGTGGGCGTACCATCAGGTGACCCACTTGCTCGTTTGCCGGCCTTGGGTTTGGGGTTTGGGAAGGGATGGGGGATTTGGACCTCTGGATATCTCATTCACCGTACGAAACGTAGCAGCAAGCCACTACTTTAAGTCGGTTTTCTGTGAGACAGCGAGACTCGGTCGAGCCAGCCCATTCTTGCTATAGACAAAACTGTCTACCACTCCAAAAAACTGTTTTTTTTTCAGGTATATCGTAATCACTTTTCCATAGCAAAACTCAATAATTACTAAAGTTAGTATCATGAAATATGTTCAGATGAAAGTTTGTTACACCTGATAATGTAATCACTTTGCCGTGCCTGAATAAAACATAAGAGTAATGTATGTATAAAATGTGAAAGGCACAGTTGGCTTCGGTCAACTTTCATAGATCAAATTGGAGATACTTTTGAGAAAAACCAGGTCAGGAGTACCCTGAACCGACGTGCATGTATGAAAAATTTAATGAGAGTGAACGAGGCCAAAGACGTATGCAAGGATCGTAGCAGGTGGAAATCCGTTATCTGTCTATCCCTATGAGAAACAGGTGTGCGTATATATATGTAGTATTTTTTATTGTAGTATAATGTATGTAGTATTTTTTCTATGTATTTTTGTTCTTCACTTTATTACAGATTATAATCCACAGTTGATATACACATTTTTTTTATTTATTTTTTCTAACTTGTTAATTATTTTTTTATTCTTTAATTATTTATAAATTTTTATTTATTGTTTGCAAGATTTTAATTAGTATTTTTAATTTTTCAATTACTATTTCAAATTGTTTATTATTGTTTCCAAGATTTTAATTCTTATTTAGAATTTTTTTATAATTTCTAATTTTTTTATTTATTTTTAATTTTTCAATTATTGTTTACAAGATCTTAATTATTATTTTTAATTTTTCAATTATTGTTTGCAAGATTTTATTTATAATTTTTATTTTTTTTATAATTTCTAATTTTTAAATTTCAATTATTGTTTGCAAGATCTAAATTATTATTTTTAATTTTTTAATTATTATTTAAATTTTTATAATCATTGTTTGCAAGATTTTATTTATAATTTTTATTTTTTTATAATATCTAATTTTTTAATTTATTTTTATATTTCAATTATTGTTTGCATGATCTTAATTATTACTTTTAATATTGGAATTATTTTTTGCAAGATTTTAATTATTATTTTTATTTTTTTTAATAATTATTTTAATTTTTATAATTATTGTTTTCAAGATTATATTGATAATTTTTATTTTTTTTATAACTTCTAAATTTTTTATTTATTTTTAAATCTCAATTATTGTTTGCAAGATCTTAATTATTATTTTTAATTTTTTAATTAATGTTTGCAAGATTTTAATTTTATAATTTTTTAATTATTAATTAAATTTTTGGAATTATTGTTTGCAAGATTTTATTTATATTTTTGTTTTTATATCTAATTTTTAATTTATTTTTAAATTTCAATGATTGTTTGCAAGATCTTAATTACTATATTAATTTTTTAAATTATTGTTTGCAAGATTTTAATTATTTATTTTTTTATTCTTTTTAATTTCTTAATTATTATTTGTGTTTATAATTAGTTATTAATAAGTAATATGATGAGTAGGATACCAGTAAGCGATGCTATCTCGGCGGCGCATTTCTCCGCGAAGCCGATGCGTGTGTTGAGTCCGGTGCCGACGGCGGTGCCGCCCAGCGCGAGCAGGTGCAGGCGCGGCAGCACGGCGCACACGCGCTCGATGCTGTACGACAGCTGCGCCGCGTAGCCGCTGAACTCCTGCCCCAGCGTCAGCGGCACCGCGTCCATCAGGTGAGTTCTGTAACAACACATTACATTACAGATCTTTCACATACATACAGTCGCAGCGGCACGGGCGCAACGGCCGAGATTCCCGCACCTAGACAAATGTTTGACTGATACACAAATATTTGTCTCGGGTCTGGGTATTGTGGGTTGGCAAGTCCCACGTAGTTCCTGATACCCACGATACAGGTTTACCTAGTGTGTGGTCAGGACTATGTGTGTGACTGTGGGGTGTATTTACTTACCATCCATACGCATTCACGCCTGGAATCACCGAAGAGGTAGGCGGATGTGCCCAACGTATCTCCATCCCATCATGTGATAGAGCGCGAGCCTATTGCTAACCGAGCATAATACCAAACAAAAGACTGATACGGGGCATTTCATAATAGAAAATCCCAATATAATTTATACCCGACCCGGGGATCGAACTCGAGACCTCGGCAACGTCAACCTCAGTCGTAACGCGTACGCATTACAACTACACCACCGAGGCAAATAGCTCTTTTACCTATGAAAATGCCGGTTCGTACGAACAAAGAAAATGTTTATTCCCCAACTTTTTGATTCCTATTAATCAAAGTAATAATCTACACTATCGATGCACCATTGCCAGCACAATGGCAATTTATCACATGCTCTCTTTGAAGAAATCGGCTGGACGGGAGGCAAGAAACTCTTCAAAGGCATTCGAGGGACACAATGTCACTCAAAAGTAGACATTATACTTGGATTGCATTGTACCTAACATCAGATCCAGTGCAGTCACTCTGACGTACATCAAAAAAGACATTGTCACCCAGTGGATTGCTGAAATTCCCATCAATGATATTAACCCTCACCTGAGGATCAATGTAAATGGGCCACTAACATCTTAAACCCAAAGCCAATCTCACTTGCACGAGGCACACTCTGCTGATTAACAGACAAGGCAATGCCGAAACTTGGATCTCGTTGTGGGTTGCGGGGGTCAGACTGCGGGTCTTCTCACATAATACGAAGTACCGTCAAATCTATGATACAAGAAGGCGGACCCTGGCATTAAGCTTGAATAAAGCCAGGCAGAAAGAAAGCCAGGTAGAAAGAAAGAGAGAGTATCGACCCTCACCTGCCGATCTTGATGATCTTATCAAACTCCTTGGACTTGGCCTGCAGCGTGTCTCTAAGCGTGCACAGTCCTGGCATCAGTCTGTCTCTCAGTTCCATGGCTACTGCGATGTGCATAGCAGTCGGGTAGGTATCGTTGGAGCTCTGGGATTTGTTCACATGGTCGTTGGGGTGAACTGGATCCTTGCTGCCGAGGGTTCCACCAAGGATTTGGATGGCACGGTTGGAGATCACCTACAAATCAAAGTTTACGTGATGTGTTAATGTTTTTTTATAGCATAGGCCGGCAAACGAGCCAGTGGGTCACCTGATAGTAAATGATCTGTATCGAATCTGAATGCTTAAGGGCGCGTTGTAAAGGAAGGTGATAATCAAGGGATTGGGAAGGGGAAGAGATGTGGGCTTCCGGATAAATCACTCACCATACGAAACGCAGCAACAAGCTGCCACTTTACGACAGTTTTCTGTGAGACAGTGGTAACAACCCGGACGAGCCGGCCCATTCATTCATGACAAAACTGTCTACAGCGTGGCTCTACTACTAATTAAATATAAATAATTTTAAACCTAGTCTTACTATAAAAGGGTAATTTTGGATGTTTGTGAGTTTGGATGTTTGTCAATCAATCCCACCTTAAGGGCTGAATAGAATTTGATGAGATTTGGCACACATATAGGCTGACCTCAATTTTTGTCATTGAAAAACATTGTACAGTTGCGAGCGTATGGTAAGTATAGCGCAATCCATGAATACTGTCGACCAACGATAGACACTGAATCTATCGCAGATCGGCAGAATTATGCCGGCCTGCTTAGTTGCTTCTTCACACTCCGTTCAAAGGATCCCAAGTTACAGGAAGGAGGAAACACGTGCGCCGGCAAGCTATTCCACAGCTTTATGGTCCGACAGAAATACGATTTTGCGAACCTCTTGGTCCGAGCCGAGATGGAAGAGACCACGAAGCTATGGTTTCGCAAGCCAGCACGCGTGGTTCTGTTAAGGAAAGGTGAGGAAGGAATAAGGTCAAACAATTCTTCAGAGCATTCACCGTGATACAGACGATAAAAGACGGAAAGCGAGGCAATGTCCCGACGCAGCTGTAGCGGCTCTAAATTTTTTGTGACGTCTGCATCATTCACAATGCGGACCGCCCGTCGCTGCAATCCGTCCAAGGCATCGAGCAAGTACTTTGCGGAACCGTCCCATAGGTGCGAACAGTATTCCGCACCCGGCCCTGCCTGCGCTTTGTATAAGCGGTAAAGCTGGCCGGGTGTAAAAAACCTACGCACCTTGATCAGGATTCCGACCCTGCGTGATGTGGCTGATATTACGCCCTCGATGTGGTTCCTTGGATTCAGATTGCAGCAAATATCCATGCCTAGGATACTTAGGCTATTCCGCATTGCGAGCGGGATACCCTGAAGATTGGGGAGGGGAGAGAACGGGGATTTTTTGCACGTAAACGCGCACACCTGGGTTTTCTTGGCATTGAACTCAACCAGATTCTTGATACCCCATTCTGAAATGAGATCGAAGGTCTGGTTAAGCTCAATGACAAGATTCTCTCGCTGCCTCTCAGTGACTTCCCGGCTACCAGGAGGCTTACTGCAGTAACGCCCATGCACAGTGCTGTCAGCTGCATAGCAATGAATGTTACCAAGTGGTAACATGTCATTGATATGCAGAATAAACAAGGTGGGCGAAAGCACAGAGCCTTGTGGGACCCCGGCATTAACTGACATGAGTTGCGAAGCGTGCCCTTCAACAGTGACACGCATTCTACGCTCATGCAGAAAGCCAGAGATTCACTTACACAGAGGAGGCCACGGTGCCAGACCCTATCAAAAGCCTTGGCAATGTCGAGACTTACAGCTAGAGCCTCGCCATGCCTGTCAGCCGCCTCCCCCCAGCAATGTAACAAGTACGCTAGAAGATCACCCGTTTATCGTTTAGACCGGAAGCCGTACTGCCGGTCATTGATCAGCGAGTGATCGTCCAAGTAGCGGACCAGCTGCGCGTTAATTATCCGCTCCATTACTTTGCACATCACTGAGGTTATGGCGATTGAACGGTAGTTGCTAGGGTCCGATCGATCACCCTTTTTTGGGATCGGTTGCACATTGGCCTCTCTCTAAGATTGGGGCACAATACCGGAGAGGAAGGAAGAGCGGTATAGGCGCGTCAGCACAGGAGACAACTCCGCCGCACACTTTTTGAGAACTATCGCTGGGATACCGTCCGGACCACTGGCTTTGCGGACATCGAGCGACTGTTCGCGCCGAACATCACAATGCTTGATTCGGACATCCGACATAGAGTGTCCGCAATCAGGCACCGTGGGTGGCAGTTTATTGCCATCCTCGAGCCGCGAATTAGCCGCAAAGAGATTTGCCAGCAAGGTGGCTTTCTCCTGCGGCCCGTGAGCAAGCGATCCATCCGGATATCTCAGCGGAGGCAGTGAAGGTCGGCAGAAATTAGATTGGATAGCTCTGGCAAGCCTCCAATAAGCTCGGCTACTTGTTGGTTGATCAGCCAAAGCACATCCAATCTTGTTAACGCGCTGTGCATCCGCTCTAACGTAAGCCTTCTTACAGGCCTTGGTGGCTTGGTTATAGGCTGCCTTGAGAGAACTTACATTGGGATCCTTTTTGGCGCGACTCCTGGTCCACTCGCGATACACCGTCTGTTTCACACTAACAGCATCAGCGCATTCGCGATTGAACCAGGAGCGTCCTCGGCCACTTCCGACGACCTCCGAGGAAGGAATGTAGTATTCCATTCCTAATCGGATCTCGTCGGCAATAGCATCGGCACTCGCAGAAGGATCAGTGCCCTCAAAGCAGCGCTGCCGCCAAGGAATGGCTGCAAAATATTCGCGCATACCATCCCAATCTGCTGACGAGTAGTGCCAGATCCTGCGCTTTACCCTCACGGGAGGTGGAGGCAAAGCACGAGGTAGCGACGATCCAACCAGGCAGTGATCAGAAGTACGCAAGGGGGCGCTTACCGTCATATTGTACCCAGCTGGATGACTCGTCAACAGAAGGTCCAGCAGTGAAGGCGCATGACCTGCCACATCAGGGATCCTGGTGGGCTGATGCACCAGTTGCGACAAGTCATGAGTCAGAGAGAATGCATGGGCCGCACGTCCAGCATGGTCAGTCTTGGAGGAACCCAGCCACAACTCATGGTGTGTGTTGAAGTCCCCCAAGACCACCAGTTCCGCTGTCGGATACTGCTCCTGCGCGTCATCTGCCGCCTGGCTGATGTAGTTAAACAGCCGAGTTGTCTCGTCATCCCCGTCATGGGATCTGTAAAGGCACGCATAGATTCGGCTCTGCGTGCCGAGATTCACGCGTACCCACAGTGTGGAAAGGGAAGGATCCTCCATGCATGTATATCATATTCAAAAGCGCTGTGACGAAAATAGTACCTCGTTAGTATTCATGTTGGACTGAGTTCCGGATCCTGTCTGCCAGATGACCAACGGGAAGTGACCCTCGCGATACAGCTTGCCTGATATCACGTCTTCGCACGCCTTCATGATGGCATCAGCTGTCAATTGCATTTACAACTATTAAGTATGTATATACATACGCACGTCACACCTTTAATATCCGAAGGGATAGGTAACAGTATACCCGCTTTTCGCCGAGCCATGATATGATAGGCAACGAGCCTATCGCCATACCGGTCACAATTCCAACGTAGGGCTGATACTAAGTATTTCGTGATAGAAAACCCCAATATCACTTTTAACCGACCCAGGGATCGAACCAGACTTAGCAGTCGTACTGCATACGCGATACAACTGCGCTACATAGGCAAGTAAGAAATAAGTACCTAAGTGAAACTAATTTACATTTTTTATCATCCGATAGAAGTGATCTCCAATGCCCATTAACATCAGAAGTGCCAGAGGAAACACAACACAACAGTGCTTACATACAGCTGCGTAACGTCTGAAATAAACAAAGCGGTAGTACCTACCCAGACAGCCTCTGGCATACGAGGGACCTACCACATAGTATCTTTCAATCCGGCATTAAGCCGGGATAATGCCAGGGTCCGCCTTCTCGCACCAGTCACAGATTTGACGGTATTTGGTAAATGGTATTACATGGGGCGACCGAGACCAAGTTTCGACATTGGCTCGTCCGTTGATCAGCAGAATGCAGGTCAAGCAGGTAAGGTTAGCTTTGGGCCTAAGATGTTCGAGGCCCACCTAGTATATCAAACAAATATAAACAGTGCGTCACTTACCAATCTTCTTATCGAGACCAAACTCTATGTTCACTTTGGCGGCTGCTTTCTTCAGAATACCAAATGCAACAATAACAGGGTACTGAAATAAAACAGAATTTAGAAATAAATAAATAACACTCAAGAGTCACACATATTTTATAGTCCCGATAATAATGGCAATTAATGCTATTACGAATTAATTTCATTAGCATGTGAATTCACGTATCTTAGCACGCTAATCACTGCTGCTAATGCTATTTGAATAATTATTGCTATATGAATAAATAAATAAATAAATACACCCAACAGTCACACACATAGAGCTGACCCCACACTAGGTTAACATGTATCGTGGAATCAGGAACTACGAGGGACTTGCGGTCCCACAACACCCAGACCCGAAACAAATATTTGTGGATCACACAAACATTTGTCTCGGTGCGGGAATCGAACCCACGGCCTCTCGCTTCGCGGCCGGCTACTCGCCCGCTACGCCAGACACAATCATTTAGTGTTCCCGCGGTGCGAAGGGGATCGTACGTTGCCACTGTTGCTGCGAGGCGCTAATACACGAATTAATAAGCGACGAATGAATTCATACTTCACATAATTTAGCAACTGTATTTAATTAGCTAAATGCTAAATGACACTTCGTATGCTAAAAATTAATGCGAATGCTAATTAATCCAATACTAGTCCTGAGCCCCACAGTAAGATACGAGTCTTGTATTGTAGGTATCAAGAGCCTTTTGGTCTCACGACAAACGGATTGTGAGAATTAACATCTTATGTCTGATGATGACGAGCACAGTCCAGTGCCATGCAATGTTTTGTAACTCAAGGTTCTGTGAAGTGTTGGTTCTGTTTATTGTCAGGCGTAGCGATAACCATCAGACGAGCGGCCTGCTCGTTTAGTCATACGGGTATATTATTATATGTATATCAAAATTGAGAAATTTTCCTTATTCTCTACACGAAGGACGTGAAAAAGAAAACAATCGTGTGCAATATTGTGTACAGAATATGAATGGTTATCCCCGTTCATCGAGTCAAGAACAATGGATCAAAACATGTTGTGTAACCAGGCACTTGTATGTGCCGTTAGGGCTCTTGGCAGAGGTCGGATGAATGTCAAACTTCAAACAAGTAGTATACTTGTGGCATAGAGTGGCCATGTTCATAAAACAGATATACATATTATGTATATACCTAGGCTAAAACAAGTTGAATTAAATTGTAGGAATATTTGCTTTCTTGCTAAACTAATTTATAAAACGAAATATAATTATGAATTTATGAGTTTGAATAAATAAATACAAAAGTAGAA
Organism: Mimas tiliae; assembly: GCA_905332985.1. Lineage (NCBI taxonomy): Eukaryota > Metazoa > Arthropoda > Insecta > Lepidoptera > Sphingidae > Mimas > Mimas tiliae. The sequence goes on along the minus strand of HG995253.1, from coordinate 15,535,262 downwards.
TTATTTTTTATTTCAATTTTATGATTTATTATGAACTCATATACATACCGAAACTAAAAATAATCATTGTTTAGACAAAAAAATAGAACAAATAATATTAATGAAACAAAATAAATATTTATTAAAATAGTAGTGAACAATAAAACTAACTGAATTACTCGCAGACACCTAAAGGCTGCCCTAGAAGAATGAATTATTTATAAATTCTCTTTACGAATTTTTACGTTCAAAAATTATTACGAAATTTTCTTTACCAGTGGCAGAGCCACGCTGTAGACATTTAGACAAAAAATAGAACAAATATAATTAATGAAACAAAATAAATATTTATTAAAATAGTAGTGAACAATAAAACTAACTGAATTACTCGCAGACACCTAAAGGCTGCCCTAGAAGAATGAATTATTTATAAATTCTCTTTACGAATTTTTACGTAAAAAAAATATTACGAAATTTTCTTTACCAAAGGCAGAGCCACGCTGTAGACACTTTTGTCTACAGCGTGAATGGGCTGGCTCGTTCTGGTCGTTACCACTGTAAAGTAGCAGCTTGCTGCTGCGTTTCGTACTGTGAGTGAGATATCCGGAGGATGAAACCCCCTCCCCTTCCCAATTCCTTAATTACCCCTTTCCTTTAAGGTCGGCAACGCACCCATGATTCTTTTGGTATTGTGGGTGTACATAGGCGGTGGAGTTCACTTACCATCAGGTGACCCACTTGCTCGTTTGCCGGCCTATACCATAAAAAAAAATATGGATTTAAATCTTTTTTCCATACGTTTATTTGTGTACAATATACATGAATTATTTATATGTCACGGTGGCTATTCTCAAGTAATTTTAACGTCAAAGGCGTGTTAAGGTCGACTGCGCGGCGTGTAATTACACATGCAGCGAACGACTGCGGCCAAACAGTGATAATAAAACCGTTCGATTTGTAACACAATTTAGCAATGGTAATTTGTAAAAAGATTTATGTCCATAACATTTAATATTGACTGCCTCGGTGGCGCAGTTGTAATACGTACGCGGTACGATTGCTGTGCTGAGGTCTCGGGTTCGATCCCCGGGTCGGGTAGTGATATTGGGTTTTTCTATCATGAAATGCTTAGTATCAGCCCGGAGTCTGGAATTGTGGCCGATATGGCAATAGGAAACAGTCGTGAGCCTATGTATGTATGTATTTATGGCGATAGGTTCGCCCCCTACCATCATGGGCCGAAAATAAGCTCGGCGAACTGTGGGTGTATTAGATACGCATCTGCCTACCCCTTCTGGGAGTACAGGCGTTAGTGCATATGTATACAAATCATATTTTAAAGCGTTGAATCTACAATGTTTTTATGCAAAATGCTTAACTCAAATTCAACTAGTAGGGTACAACCATAACAGATTGTCAACTGATTTATGGCCGTTCCCAATATTAATCTTCAATTTCACGATAGATAGCTATCGTCAAACATCCGTATTGTTCTATCTACTGTTTGGAATCGTCCCTATTTTTTAGATATGCACGTCGGATACTATGATAGCGATAGATAGGCAGTCTATCTGGGTCCTCTTGTGCGTTATGTTCATACAAGCTGAGAAAGAGGAACTATTGTTTAATTTATGTTAGAAAATATGAAGATATGATTTAGATTAGAAATATAAGTTTTAATTTAACATTTATCTATAATTCTTATTTTTTACCACTGTAAATGAAATAATAATAACGAGAAATACTTATTATGTTGCAAAACACAATGTAATATCGAAACGTTTTACTGTCAATACATTACGGCTCTGAATACAAGTCCTTTGAACAAAAATCCCAAGCGAATTTGGGGGATTTTACTGAAGTGGGGAATTATTTTGTTCGCATTAACAAATATTTATATGTCTCTTGCACTTAATTTAATTATCAAAACGGTGCATTATTTTTATTTATGGGAATTTTAGATTTTTTTTATTATTTCTTTTAGATTTTTACATAATTTATTTAGTTTTTTGTATTGCAGTGCAAGTGCCATGTAAGCCTTGTATACTCATGGCTATTTCTTCAAAATGCGTTATTTATTTCGTTTTTTTACAGCCGAGGATATCTGTTTATCGGTCAAAATCTACCGATAAAGAAAAAGCTAAATAATTTTATCGACAGATAGCACATAAAAAATATTGGGACGCTTGAACTGTCATTTTCATAGCGTTGTATATCTGTAGTCAGCTATCAGTCCTCTCATCAGTAGACAGCGATGAAGAATAGGATTACCTATCATTAGTAAGTTTATTGGGACGGTAAAACGGAAAATAGATAAAATTTTCTATCGCCGGTATAGCAAAACTAGAGACAGACAGAATATAGGGAACGGCCATTAGTGGGATAGTTGTTCGTTGGCGCCATTTTTTGTTTTTTGCCTGAATGACCATACGAGCAAGTTACTAGCCCTGATGGTGAAGGCCACGTCAGCCTGTAAACAGTAGCAACACCACCTAGAACATTGTTTATTTTTAATTTTTGTTTTTCATTAGCTTGAATGACGAGACGAGCAGGTCACTCGCCTGATGATAAGCGCCACGCCTGCTCATAAACAGTAGCAACGCCACACAGAACTTTGAATCAAAAAGCACTGGATGACAATGGACTGCACTCGTCGCGTCACCCCGAGATATAAGTTGTTAAATCTCATAATGCCCAATTATTTCCCTGACTTCAAGGTACTTTAAACCGGAACACAACAGTTCTAACACAGTTGCTTGGCGGCAGAAATAGACAAAGCGGTGGTACCAACCCAAACGGTCTCTCGCTTACGAGGAACCTACCACTTTCTTATAACCACCAATAACAAAGTACTGCACTGCACTAGTCAGTCGTCACCTCCTATTATGTTGGAACTGAGAAATTAGTCATTCGAATGACTAATTAGAAGAAGTCAAATGGTACCACATCTCTTGATGCAGGTATAGCAGTGACTAATAATTAATATATATGGTAATAAATAACATCCAACAGTTCGCACATAACATTTTGTGACAAAACAGGTTAGTGTCCTAAGAGACACACCAAACATCGAGCTTGGTGTAAACAAAATGCGTGCTACTGTCAATCCTTATGGAGTTACAGTTGCGGGCGTGAGAGCCGGATAGTCATTAGTAAGATTCACACATAATGCTTATCCCAAAGTATGACACCATTATCTTAAGTCATGGATATCGAGAAAGACATTCGGTTTCAGAACGCCACAGTCGCAGAATTTTTTTCATTGTTCTGGCGAGTGGCGCCGAAGTATAAACTAATGTCGAATTGTTAGTACAAATCGGACCATTATCCGCTTTCCACTTTCCATTGTCTCATTAAAACAGTGATGAATTACGAACTGTAAAATTATAGCGTTGGTTGAGAGAGAAAACAAAAAGCAACAATAACATTAATATTGATATTTGTTCACTTTTGTTTGTAATATAAACGAAATCATAAAAATTATCAAAATAGGCTTTCACATTCAATCTACTTGAGTAGGTATTGAAGATGACGAAATTGTTCTGTATGCTAGGAATTTTAGGTGAAAGCGAATTCATTAAGTTAAACTTGACTTTAAATCCTAACACCATCCTTCTCATTTTTAACCATTATTTTATTTTATCTCTTCATTACGTAAAATACTTTGAGAGTAAGAAACGAACTTTAATGCTGATTAAGTTAATCACTAATAGAAATATAGCTAAGACCCCGGATGAACGAATCTGGTCCACTTATAGATTTAAAAACTATTCTAAGTATACACTACTCCCAAATGCAGATCCAATATTTTCAATAGAAATAACCAGAATAATATACTCACAGGCATACGCTCCTCAATCCCACCAATGGGGAAGTTCATGACAGACCTGACGGTCTGAGCTCCATAAAGCCGGTCATCTGGAACCTCGAGCTCGCCGAAAGTGTCGCGTTCTTTTCTCTGCGGAAGATTTTTTTTATTTTATTTTAAAAGGCATACGAGGAACTAGAAAGGGATAAGGGGAATTTGTTGCTGCCTGCGATCTTACTGACCGTAGTAGCCGATCTTATCTCATCGCTCTCATCTTACTTCACGTCAATTTTCCGTCAGACATTGGTTACTGGTGAGACGATACCTAACAACCCTACATGGTGTCCCGAATAGATAGCGAACACCGTACACGTGATGAAAAGCCCGACCCGGCGAGTCACGATCCGAGGTCAGCCAGTATACTAACGCCAGTGAAGGACGAAACACTGTGACGGGCATTTTACCATATAAAAAAGATTTCCTTCAACGGTAGGCAGCGGCTTGGCTGTGCTCTGGCATTGCTGAGGTCCATGGGCGGCGGTAACCACTTACCATCAGGTGGTCCGGCTGCTCGTCCATCTAGGCAATAAAAAAAGGGGTCGCGGATACAAATATTGTTTCAAGTACTCTCCCACCAGGCGCAATGTTTGTTGAACCATTATAAAAACATCACCTCTGTAGAGCTGGTCCATTCATACTAAGACAAAACTGACTATAACGCAGCCACGTACAAAAATGCAATACGGTTGTAGTTATTTGTTTACTTAATCTTTGACCTCAGAAACTTGCGTGTCGGAGTGGGTGCATAGTGTCATCTAAACTCATCGTTAACAAATTATTGCAGTCTGCACAGTATTAAGTCTTGACTTCCAATAAAAACTAAGTCTAGTTCGAGTTTACTTGTCCTTTATTAGAAGCGATAATGTACAAATATTTATTTTATACAACAAATACTTAAAAAATACATAAAATAATTCTACCGTATCGCCAGTTCCTTAGCCAATGTCAAGGTTACATAAACAATATCAAGACAATGATTATTGAAATCGAAACTACAGCGTATTGTGAACATAATGGCAATAATAATAATGCAGAAGATATTACATTTTATAGAAGTAACATTATGACTACTAAACAGAAACCTGCTTTTTTCGTCTAAAATATTGAATTTGAACCGGTATTATATTAAAAGATTTACAAATTAATTCTATTTATAAATACTTTAAAATTGTACCAGCCGAAGGTTCCAATAGTCAACCAAAAGAATAAATTTTAGACATACAATAAAATGATTTCTAGAAACACATGAAGCCAGCATTATAGTTTCTAATAATGTGAAGTGCTAAGAGGATTATCACGAATTGAGCAGGCAGAAGCTAGCGCTAATGACACTTGCACGTTCCATCGCAATACCTAAAACCAACTGTTCACAGTAAAATCCTAAATGTGATGTTAAGAGATTAGACATAAAACTAAATGAAATAATTATCTGAAAGGTGAATTCATTCAAAGTAAATGAAAGTGAAATACTCGGTTTTGTGAGTTAAATTGCAAGTGATAATGTGTGATGGTGTGAAGAAAGTGAATTATGAATATGAGTTGTGATAACTTAGTGGCAATTGGACGTTCCATATAAACAGATGAGGTGATCAGATATCGCAAGGATGAAATCAAGATAATGATTAACATTTGAGGAGTGAAAAAAACAGGTAAGTCGCAAATAATATAGCAGAACATGATGACTGATTTCAGGAGACGAATTGCTAAAAAATATCAATCAAACTTCGAGTAATTATCAATGTCCGGCATACATAGTAAGTAATGCAACAAGTGTTTAGATACCAACCAAGCTTATGATAGCGAGTAGCACTATTATCTATTGATTATAAATTACAGAACCCAACTGTAAATAACTAACATTCTTTACGAATAAAATGAAGGATGTTTTGCGAGAATGGAGTAGATGCCAGACGATAGATTACATCGCTAGAGACCATTAATATCTTTAAAAATTACCAAAATACCGTCAGCTCCAAAAATTGAAATTGCTGAATCGGAACTTATACAAATCGTTAATTTTTTTCTGCCTGGCCTTATTTCGGCCTAGAGCTAGGGTCCACCTTAACATTTAGACGCTTTCACTTCACCGGGTCATCGATATCGTCTAAAGGTCTCCTTTGGCTCTCATTTATTAGTCCTATTTGGGCCGTTCACGGGACCGACATTACTCTTGCTATTTTCTTAAAACTTTACCAAACTAACATAACAGAAGATAGACAAAAAGGGGGAAAAAATAAACCAAAATGTATGGTAAAATGCAATAACCGCAGGCAGAGCATGAACCGCAATTGGGTAATTCAATTGTTGGCAGGATAAGTTCTAACCGATATGAGAAATATGTCTGTTTTATGTTAGCAATTTAAAGACCACACCGAGGTAAGTCAGAAATTGGTCGATTGTACGTAAAGTAACTTAATGTATCATTTATATTGAGAAAAATGCGAATACTGTAACAAAGATTTTAAATAACATTAATTTCTTACTTGAACAATAAAGTAGTAGAGATTAAAGGCCTTTTTGAGTCTATGAAATTTTCAGTTGATAAGCACTGGCACAGACTCCGTAAGGAACTCTACTCTACTACTTATTAATAGATAGTAGTATTCTTTGACTCTACTATCGTTAATATAAGAAATTAATAATTAATGTTATTTTTTACTTTTTAAGTGTTAATTTTTAAGTTTTAGTACGTTTGTTTTAAAGTATCTAGAGGTATTTGAGGATATTTAAATACGTCATTCCCTTAACATTGGAACGACAACATTTTTGTGATTACGAGAATAGTCTACGCCTTTACGTATGTTGAAATTGATAATGACCCTCATGGATGATGGAACCTTTATAAAAGTCGGTAACCAATGTTGCCAATAAAAATTGAACGCTATATATGGTAACATTCGTATGCAATTCGAAAACAACAACTGTAGGCCTAGTACAAGTTTTAATAGTTTTCTAAAACGATGAAAGTATTCGCTTTCTCTCCATACTTCAAGTACCTATCAGTAGTCTTTGGTGGGAACTATGATGAATTAAAATTAATAATATAGTTAATTTTATTTCACATTAATCGAATATGAAATTAGTTTTCAAGCGATTCTTCCCTTTATTACCGTTTGAATTCCTAGTTTGACACTTCGACGTTAGTAATTATATACGAATTCGAAAACTATGAACGTATTTGTAACTCGTACTAGGCCTACTGAATCCTTAGCAACACATGGATAAGTGTTGCTAAACAAAGCAAACACAAATCTCGATAAATAATATCCGATGAAATTGAAATAACAATTGCACAAGAGTGGAGGGTAACCTATTGCGTAAATTGTAAATACAAATTCAGATAAATTACCACATTGTTATTTTATGCCGTGAAGGAAAACAACGCAATAAAATAAATACGTTACGTAAACGTCCATATTTTTTGGTATAGGTCCTTGAAGGTTGTATATAACTCGTTATGCTTAATGCCCATTACAATTAAATGAATTATTATCAACATGATTTTTATGTGTATTATTTAGGAAGATTTCCCATGAATAAAAAATACAAAAACAGAGGTTCTCAATTAGAAACGTAAGTATATTTTTTACAGAGTGATCGGATTTTGATGGTTCTTTCCATATTTGATAGGGTACCTATCATCTTACTATGGACCAAAGTGCTTATTTATTTTTTCTTTTTGTATGTACCCAAAATGGTAACTGTACTAAGTAATAACTAGCCTAGTATAGGGGTTTGCCGCATACCTACCTATTATGGAACAGTTATCTCTAGTCGTTCTCATTCAACAGGTTTTTCAATTGTATTGTCATCTACATAACATCATCGCGATCATTATTTGAGCGAGCCAAGATAAAGGAGACACGTTAATACAGCAAGTTGCTAGAAAAACACATGTTTAATTCGAGATATATCTCGTCTAATTATGCGTGTCGTGCGTTGTTCGATCCAAAAATAACAAAAGTTCCAAGGAAGAACTAGCTAGCTCACTATCGTAGGTTTATGCGACAAACATTATGATTATTTATACACCTAAGTTATACTCACCATTTTTACCGGCTTGCCCTCCGGGTTCATACACACTGTGCACGCCATATCGACAAAACAAAATAAATACAAAAACGAGAAAAAATTACGAATACGAAAAAACAAAACGTCAACCGCGGACCCGTCAAACTAGATTCTATATTTTTTTATTCTTTTTTACAAACAGACAGTGACAATTACAAATGAAGGTTGAACGCAGAGATTCACGTCGGCTGTATACTGGGTAACGTCGTAGCCGTTGTACCGCTATTTAGTAACAAAACGAACAAGCCACGTCGCGAATTCAAAACGTAATGCAACTGATGAAACCGGTCGCTTGACCGATCCCTCCACAGAATGATTGCGTACGGCTCGAGAGCAAAAACTTTATACTTCTCAGTTCTCGGTTTATCAAACGTTCACACCGATGTGGGTGTGTTTTTTAATGTGGTTTACTGCCACAGATACGCTCTTATCAATTAACAAACTTAGATACAAATGTTTAATTAATTGTCATGTCCAATTACAGTTAGCAATAAATACTTTACACACATGTGGTATATTGCCACGATGTTATTTTAATGATACCTACTGCCAAATAGAACTTTACTACTAACGAATCATACATACATACATCCGCGGCAGCATTTGTGTCCACGACGTGGTGAATAAACTTCAGAAGTTCCGGTTAAGTTGCTTTGGTCACGGTTTGAGAAATCCACAGTGGTACGTCAACGTCGACGTCGAGCACCTGACGCTCTCGGGACACGTCTATTTTGGAACAAACCTGTGTCGCATTCACCACGGGGCCCCCATTATGGGTGTGCCATTGACGCACCATGCATTAGCCGGGACTCGCCGCGCCATGATTTAGCCGAAGCTGACGGCTCTACGCTATTCCTCCCGACAATAGTGCAAGCTATAGTCGAGGTCGAGAATAAGTGGGACTCCGTCGCCTCAATTTGCGAACATGTCATGGTCGCGAAAGAAGCGGCGGAGTGGGTGAGATAGGGAACCTAAAGGCTTCCCTCCCGTACGTGGACGAAGAAGCTGAAACCGGAGATACGATCTCCGGCCGTTATGAATTAAATTAATAACGCCGCCGGGAAGAAAGAAAGATAATTCCGTCCTAATTATAAATCCGTCCTAGTTGCCCTGGTTTCGTCCTAACTAGGCGTCCAGAATGGACGTTTTAAAATAGAGCAATAGTCGATTTTCTTTATCCAAACAAAAACGAAGGCTTATTTTTTTCAATCGCAACTATTCTACTTCATCGAAATGGTTTTGTTGAAAGTCAGCGATTTCAGTATTGAGAGGCCTGGGCCCTAAACAGCGCATAAGCCTATACAGACGCACGTGACAGATGTGGTACAAAATGTTTCTCTGTTACACAGTGGTGGATCGCCTACAATAGGTACGCATGGAATAACTATCTTGGGCTGAAGTTTGTCATTTTATGTTTGTCTTCTTCTTCCACCTGCCCTTATCCCATTCGCAGTGGGATCGGCGCAACATCCTTTTTATGACATGTTACAGAAAGATTTGGCTTTTAGTTTTTACGACTGACCGCGCCGCCTGACTGGCGTTAAACCCTCTGGGGAGAAAACACCCAGAGTCGTAACATATATTTGTAAATCACACAAACATTTGTCTCTGTGCGGGAATCGAACCCTCGGCCTCTCGCTTCTTAGCCATCTACTCGCGCACTGCGCTACGGAGGCTGTCAAGTGAAGTTTGTTATTTCAAGGCCCTGAAAACAAAAGCCGCGCCGACTGTGACTAACTTCAGGCAGGCCAAGTTATTTTGTGTGAATTGCACGCCTCAGCATACGTTTATGCTAGGTATACACAATAAACATTTGGTTCTACTTTTTCACGTAAGTATGTGGTTTTCTCAAATATGTACTAGATGTCCTGCGCGGTTTCATACAAAGTTCAACACAGGTTGTGTTACCCCCTAAAAATTAAAATTTCCAGAAATCCTTAATATTACGCTTTAGTAATTTTGAGATATTACACTGAACTAACGCTATCAATTCAATTAAGGGTAAATAAGCTGAACGACACTTTTTTCAAAATGAATGTTGTTTTTCATAACAACACTCCAAATAACCTCGAAAATGACACATATAAAATTGTTGAAAAAGAAATCACCCCAGTCAGGTTTTTTGAGACAAAGGGTAGCCTATGTCCATCCTTGGGGTTCAAACTTTCCTCATACCAAATTTCATCCAGTAGTTTAGCCGTGAAAAGGAACAGACACATAGACAGAGTTACTTTCGCTTTTATATATTAGTATGGATCTAGCGTACTTAATAACGTATGCCATAAATATTGTCGAAAACCCTTTTATCTATGGGTAACACCCACATTAGCCATAAATTAAGTGGTTTCACCATAGAAAATGGAGCAGTATCAAAGTAGTATATTTCCATCTAACAGACAACATAAAGCCATGTCTGAAAGGATATGCAGAGTTGCAGCTAGAGCATGCATGATTCACCATGCTCATTTCCTTCCCATGGTGTCATGGGTATAATATTTTACTACTGACTCTGACTCTGACTGTCTCGATGGCGCAGTTGTAATGCGTATGCGATACGACTGAGGCTGACGCTGAGGTCTCGGGTTCGATCCCCGGGTAAAAGTAATATTGGAATTTTTTATTAAGAAATGCCCAGTATCAGCCCGGAGTCTGGAATTGTGCCCGGTATGGTGATAGGCTCACCCCCTATTACATAAGGGACGGAGATACGCTCGGCGAAATGTGGGTGTACTGGTTACATCTCTGCCTACCCCTACGGGGATTACAGTACGGGAGTGCGTATGTACTTATTAACACTTTTTGTCCTAGCACTGCATACACTGGAACTGTTGTTAAGTACAACACATTCTAAATATAATGTCTTCAAGACAGTCCTTACACAGACGGCAGAATTATGCCGGCCTGAAGTTACTGGATTATACACTGGTGCCCAGGAATGCGATTAGCTTGAACAAACCACTGTGACAGGTTTTTCACCATGTATACATGCCTGGAAGGCATTAGGGGAGGCCTATGTTCAGCAGTGGACGTCTTGTGGATGATGATGATGATGATAACATATGGTGGTCTTTATCCAGTTGAGAATAAAAATATTTTTTTAATTCATATTGGCATTTTATTCATGTGCCATTATCCATTTATTTTGCAGCCTCATTGAGTAAAAGTACCTTAATCAGTCTGCAAAGTATATTTTAAAATTAATCTATTTGACAAATTTTAGCATGATTTCAGAGTTTATACATTAGATTAATTTTCTTTTTCCTTAATACAAAGCATTATTGTTAATCGAATTGCATGTGTATAGCTGGCATTAAACCATATATTACGTTTTATACATTTTGGCATCAACTTGATAATGGGCAACAAACTCCGTGGCGCAATGGTGAGAAGAGTATCATAAAGCAAGAGGTTCGATTCCTGCACCAAGACAAGAATGTTTGTGTGATCCACAAATATTTGCTTTGGGTCTGGGTGTCTACCCAGAGGGGTTGACGTCATGCAGTCGGCCGGTCGTAAAAACCTCAACCTAATTTTTGTGTAACATGTATTAAAAGCATGTTGCGCCGAGTGGGATAAGGGCATGTGGTAAAAGAACTTGAAAATGGTCAAGCAAAATAATGAAATAGAATTTTTTAAAAGACATTGAGAATCTGTTACAGGGTCATGATGGGGCTTTAAAATGAAACCAATAAACTTGTTATTAAATACTATAGTCAAAACTTTGTGATTACTATTAAATTAAACAAAATGGCTGAGACCTGTGCCCACTGCAGCCACAAATATAGGAATGACTGTGATCATTGATCAACACAACCAAACAATGAACTAAATACTTTGAATGAATGTATGATGTACGATAGCTATCAAATAACGAGCAGTGTTCACATGCAGCATCAGATTACCCATTGATACTAAGTAGGCACTACAGCCGGAACATTCAGTTTTTAATTATGCCAGGCATTATATTTTTTACATGAAATATAAAAAAAAAATTATATACAATTTTTGTATTCCAACCTAAATTGTTTAAAGAAAATATTTTGTGCTTGAACTACATAGAGTAAGGATAAATAAACATTTATTTAGTGCAATACCTACATGATAAAATATGTAAATATGGTACAATGAGACTGGCATAGTCCATGGAGATAAAAAGCCCCTAAAAATAATAGAATAAAAAAACTATATCATGAAGTAACCAAGATATTCATTTGCACCAAATGCTACATATTATGTGGATAGCCACATGCATTAGCTATTGTAAGCGGGCCACCAACATCTTAGGCCCAAATACAAGCTCACCTGCATGTGGTACATTCTACTGGTTAATAAACAGTAATTAAACTATTGTGATTGGATTTAGAGCTGAATTTGCGTGAAGGCGGCTATAAAGGTATTTTCTTTTTTGAAATACGCGAATTGCGACTTGATTTTATTCAGGAATCGGAAACTATTTAGTTTACATGTTGGCAAGGCAAGCTTATAGTATCTTTCAGGAGGTACACTGAATGACCAAGCTGGGAACATAAAAACTAGTATAAACTTAACTATATTTTCTACCCTGTAACCATACATTTAACACTGTTATTTAGTATATTATTGAAAGAAACATAAAAAGCCAATAGCATATGAAAATACCTACATTCTTACAGACCGATTATGCAACTTACCGCTGTGACATTTGTAGTTGAAATATTGCGTTTATTTATTAGGCCGACGACACAACGAAAGTTCTTCGATGAATTAATTAGAGCAGAAGATAATTTGAACATGGATGTGGCCATGATTTACATAAATTATCTCCAATTATTTGTGTTAGAAAAATAGTAAAATAAAAATGAATAACCAATGTCCTCCCGTTCTGTCAGTCAACGACAACGTCAACTGTCAAGTTGACTGAAAAGTAAACATAAAGTTGTCTATGTATTGTACATCGGAGACTGGATAAAACGACAAAATTACAAGTACTTATTACGGAATATGTGCCTGTTATGGAATAATAATAAACGGATTGCAATTTAGCTACGACAGAATAGAATATTCTATACACATCTGAAATTCCCCCTCCAGCTAGTGACGCGGCGTCCGGCAGCTAGTGAGCCTCCCGCATTCGGTGACACGTGTCGTGAGTTGTGGGTGAAAATCAAACCATTATGTAAGTTTCATTATAATTATTATATACATACCGTGTACGCATAAATATATCAATAAAGATAATGAAATATTCTAACACAATAACAATTTAATTTATTTTTATCATCATTTTTAAACACTATCATAATACGATGTGTTGATATAAAAATATGTGTTCTAAGGAATATGACTGATGTAAATATTAGTACCCTGACTCATTTTATGCACTTTGGCACCCTCCGTTTATCAACCAAAAAAGAATGTTTGTTTTATATTATGTTTTTCAAATATAGCTTGATCTGGTACAGACCTAAAATACGTAGGCACTTAATTTTCCCTTGAGTGATTGTCCAGCCTTGACCAGGCTCAGGTGAACACACATTTTTAATTGCATACCCGTAAATCTTAAGAATTCCTTAATTTTAAACGAAGATTGCCGTAGCACATAACTATAACCGTAAGGATATTTCGTTATTTATGATCACTAACTAGGCACTGGTTTCTTTAATTTTCAGAATATGGCAACGCCCGACAAAAAAAGAAAAGTTTGGGATAAAATGAATATGAAACTTGCTGTTGAGGCTGTGAAAAGTAATAAAATGGGCTATCTAAAAGCTTCACGTATGTATAATGTCCCTCGAACAACTCTCTTTCGTTTTTGCCAAGCGGACGATGAGTTGAATATAGACTGCCCACTTGGTCGTAAAACATTATTAGGGAATGAATTAGAGAATATACTTGTACAGTTCATAAAACAAATGGAAAAATGGCACTTTGGCCTTATAAGAAATGATGTTAAGAGGATGGCTTACCAGCTTGCTGTACGAAATAGATTAAAACATTCTTTTAATAATAGACAAGCTGGTCGAAAATGGCTAAAGGGATTTTTTAGAAGACATGAAGATGTTACTTGCCAACCAGCAAAAACTTTATTCGCCCGAGCTAACGGTTTCACAAAAGATAATGTTATGCGGTTTTTTAATTTTCTTGAGAAGGAATTTGAACATAATCATTATCCACCAAATAAGATCTTTAACGTTGGTCAAACTGGACTCAGCATTCAATCGAAAATACTTAAGGTTTCGGTAGCCAAGGAAAAACATCGAAGCGGAGTCTTGACTTCTGACAAAAAAAAATCGCTGATGATGACACTTTGTCTTTGCATGAGTGCAGCGGGAGATTTCGTGCCCCCATTAATAATTTTTCCACGTAAAAGAATGAATATATTATTAATGAAAGGAGCACCTGCCGGTTCTATTGGAAGATGCCATTTATCAGGTTGTATTCAAGCTGACACTTTTCTGGATTGGTTTAAACATTTTATTCGATACGCGAACCCCACAAAAGAAGATCCAGTTTTATTGATTTTGGATAGCAGATATAACTACTTTCGCAACATTCATTTTATAAACTTGGCGCGGGAAAGTTTTATAAACGTTCTTTCTTTACCTCCACACTCTACACATAAGATGCAGCCTCTAGACATTACAATCATGAGCAATTTGAAATCTTATTACAGCGAGAAAGTGCATCAGCGGCTTCTAAATAATGGGCCACTTACTCCATATGAGGTAGTGAAATTATTTGGGAAAGCGTATTCAAAAATTCAGAACGCGGAGTTAGCTATGAACGGCTTTATGGCAACAGGCATTTTCCCCCCAAACCGATATATTTTCAAAGACGACGACTATTCTACTGAACATAATAAATATAACGCCCATAGGACTACCATGCCGCAAGAGCCAATTCTTGGTATAAAACACGTATCATCCCATACTCAATGTTCAGTCATACCCATTAGAAAGGAAGATATTCCAGTAGAAAAGCTCATCACCCCTGAAGAGATTGAGACTGATCCCCAACTAAAAAGGATACAATCTGACAACAATAGAAAACGTATTATAAAACGCAAAATTTCAGGGTCTTCTTATAAAACCGAATTAGAACTTGGCAGAAACATTTTGAAACTTCAACAGCAGCAAATGATCTCTGTGTCTCAACCTTCAACAAGCGGATATCAACAAAACAAGAATCCTATGGTAGCGGATACTTCATCTCCTAATAGTGACATAATTTCTTTATCTAGTGACTCTAGTGATAGTATAAACATTGTTTCTCAAGTTAACAACCCAAATGTAGGCGCAGAATGTATATATTGTTGTGGTATCTTCTATTACGATAAACAAGAAGATTGGCATCAGTGCATTGTCTGTAGAAAATGGGTCCATGAGCAGTGTCTGGAAGCTGAATTTCTAGATTTTGTTTGTGATTTTTGTATGCATGGATAGTTGGATGACTAAATTCCGATTTCCGATAACAGAGTTAATTGATTTTTGTTGGCTTTTGACCATCATAGTTAAGTATCAATTGTTTTGTTGGATTGTTAGACACTATTTTACTAAAAATAATAATAATTTAATTAGATCATGAATTCTTTAATAAGGCGTACGATCGATATAATATTTATTGTTAGTAAATAAATTATCGTTTACTGGTCTATGTTACTGTCTTCTTCTTCGAATTCTCTTTCACGTTCCTTGCTGTTGAATGTTATCAAATAACAATTAATGACCACAGGCCAATTTCAATAAACGATCATAATTTAATTATCGCTATAGATCTCGGAAAGCAACCAAACAAACCAAGTAATTTGAATGCGTGACTTTGAATCTTTATTCTCATTTGTGTAAACAGAGTATTCCATCAACAGATTTTTACTGCCAATGATGTGTTCTACTGCTGACGACTGCTGTTAAGTCTCGCTTTTCCACTATTTCCTTCAAATCTACACTTTATTGATTTGTTACCACAGTACCTCAAGATATTGATTTTAGTAATTTTGTAAAGGAAGTAATAAACTACTCTACACGTATGCTATATTTTATTGCTTTTTTGTGACCATGGTGCCCTCCAAGATATTGATTTTGTAATAGCTCGGCATTATAACTGTATGGTATGGATAAATAAAATCAAATCCATTATTTGATACCATTAATTTATACAACGTGTTACAGAAAAGTGTGGTCATATTTTAGGGTCATTACATACACCTTACACTTCGTACTTATGTACCGGATCTTTTCAAAACCAAGACATCCAAAAATTTCACGTTAATTTTAATCACTCATTTAATAAGATCGATAAGATTGATGACATCACTATTAATTATTATGAACAACACTCACTTTTTAATAAACTTGAATAAGATGTACGGCATTCTACGGACATACGTTCGTAACTTGTAATTTAAACACAAATTAACACCTGAAAGGGGTGTAAGGGGGGCGAACAACACCTCAAGTCCCCAAGTGTCAACCCTACCTGCACGCGGTGCACCCTGCTGGCTAACGAATGAGGCTCTGGCGGCCGACTCGTGGCGGCATAACCACATAAATAAGCTGGAATGCATAAAATACTCGTACCTTCGGCGGGCAGCAGTGCCATTGGCTAAACATTCCAGTTACTGCGGTCACCAACCCGCCTGCCAAGCATGGTGACTATGGCAAATCCCCCAAACGACAGTCTCCCAAAATTTACGGCCCCCAGTTCCCGGTAGCCTCACTATTCCTGGCCAAGGTACCGGTCATGGTAACGGCGGGGTGGGGGGTGCTAAGAATCCCCGGGTTACGGCAGGGTACCACAAACGACTGTTTCTGGCAACGTACAACGGACGCTCTCTGCGGTTGGACGAGCACGTCTCAGAATTGGAAGTAGAGCTAAGTCATATTAACTGGCATATCGTGGGGCTATCTGAAGTCCGAAGACAGGGGGAGGAGAAGATGACCCTCGATACCGGTCACTTACTCTACTTCCGAGAAGGACATCGACCATCCCAAGGTGGCGTCGGATTTATGGTCCACAAGTCACTCAAAGGCAACGTTGTGGAAGATGGCAGTGTGTCAGCGAGAGTGGCGTACCTTGTCTTAAAAATAACCAAAAGATACTTACTTAAAATTATACAAGTGTACACCCCGACGTCTGCACACCCTGACAACGAAGTCGAGGCCATGTACGAAGATATAGTGAAAGCTATGACTCGTACCCAGACTTCCTACAGCGTTGTTATGGGTGACTTCAATGCCAAAGTGGGTGTACAAGGATACGGCGAATCGAGGGTAGGACCGTTCGGCTATGGGTGCAGAAATCACAGCGGGCAAATGCTAGTCAACTTCCTCGAGGCCCAAGGACTTTTTCTGATGAATTCGTTAATCCAGAAGAGGCCCCAAAGGAAGTGGACCTGGCGAAGCCCTGACAATGTGACTCGGAATGAGATCGACTTTATTATCAACGACAAGCGCCAAGTATTCAGAGATGTCTCTGTGATCAATAGGGTCAATACCGGCAGTGATCACCGATTGGTAAGAGGCACTCTGAATATAAACGTTAAAATCGAACGTGCGCGGTTGATGGGGTCGACTCTCCGACCAACTTTGCCCCAAGCCGAAATCGGATGTGAAGCTTTCCAGTTGGAGCTACAGAACCGTTTCACCGTATTGGAAACCACTGCGGATGTTGATGACGCCACTAACAGTCTGGTGCGGACTATCGGCGAGGTGGGCTACAAATACTTTCGACCAAAGAGCAATGGACGCAAGTCGAAACTCTCAAGCGAGACTCTGGAACTGTTGAGGAAATGACGAGAACTTGTAAATGTCACACCATCTGAGCGTCAGGTACTTAACAAGGAGGTAAAGAGGCTAATACGGCGCGATATTAGACGATCAAATACCCTAGATATTGAAAATGCCATTACGCTTAATAAAGGCACTAGGGTATTCGCCAAGCCACACACCTCCAGTTGTCACCTGATAAAGCTCAGAACACCACAGGACACCACCGTCACCTCAATGCCAGAGATACTCGCAGAGGTCGAAAAGTATTACGGGGACTTATATGCTCAAAAAGCAAGTCCTCCCGCTGAGGCCCACAACGCGAGTGATCCGCGAGCCAGACTAACTCGTGAGATTAGAATAGCCCTCGGACAGCTCCACAACAAAGCTCCGGGAGATGACGGAGTTACAACAGAGCTACTCAAGGCAGGGGGTACGCCTGTCTTGACAGAGCTTGTTAAGCTCTTTAACTCTGTCATCCATACTGGCATAACACCGGAGGCATGGAGCAAGAGTGTGGTGGTTTTGTTCTTCAAAAAGGGAGATAACACCCAGTTGAAGAACTACCGCCCCATATCACTCTTGAGCCATGTTTATAAGCTGTTCTCGAGGGTTATCTCGAATCATCTTGCCCAAAAGTTCGATGACTTCCAACCGCCGGAGCAGGCTGGGTTTCGGAGGGGCTTTGCTACTGTAGACCACATACACACACTAAGGCAAATTATTCAGAATACCGAGGAGTATAATGAGCCTTTATGCCTAGCGTATGTGGACTACGAAAAAGCCTTTGACACCGTCGAACCCTGGGCTGTTCTGCAGTCCATGCAGAGATGCCTCATTGACGACAGATATGTCCAGGTGATGAGATGTTTGTATGAAGCCGCATTAATGACCGTCCAAGTACAGGAACATAGCACAAAGCCAATCCAACTGCGTCGTGGGGTAAGACAGGGAGATGTAATATCTCCGAAACTGTTTACTACCGCGTTGGAGGACGCTTTTAAGACACTTGATTGGAAAGGACGGGGCATCAACCTCAACGGCCAGTACATCACTCACCTGCGATTTGCGGATGATATTGTGGTCATGGCAGAATCTCTGCAGGATTTGGAAGGAATGCTGAACAGCCTTAACCATTCTTCAAGACGAATAGGTCTCGGGATGAATCTCGATAAAACTAAGGTTATGTTTAACCGTCATATTCTCCCAAGACCTGTAGTCGTGGGTTGCAAGAATACGTTTACCTTGGCCAAATTATCCAACTGGGCAGGCACAACTTCGAGAAGGAGGCGGATAGAAGAATTCGGTTGGGCTGGGCGGCATTCGGGAAGCTACGTAACATTTTCGAGTCGTCGATCCCTCAATGTTTAAAAACTAGAGTTTCTAACTAGTGCCTTCAACATGTTGCGGCCAATGTGTGGGGCGGGCTTTACCTCTTTTTATTCCATTAAATTTTTTAGTAGGCATTCAAACCTTTCTTTGTTATTTTATGCCACTTACGACTATTTTCTGGAACCCATTATTGAGGAACATTGATCTAACAGTCTGGTGTAATAAAACTATTTGAGTTAGAGACTAAAATAATGCCTTTGCCAATCCAATGCTAATTTTCCAGTTCTAAATTTCTGAACGCATTATAAGCACAGTGCTGTCTCTGGTGGCAAAATTGTTAACTATTCTTCCGAATCGGATCCATTCGGCTTCTCTCGGCTCAGTCACGCCTAGACTCGTTCGAAAAGCGAAACCGAAATCATTCCACGGCGATGTACGAAGACTGATACTCTTGTCGTGGACTTTAGTGCAAACGTGCTATTTTACTCATTGAACGGGCTTTGATATTCGAAAAAGTTATTTTTTTAATATAATGTTGTGATTTTAAAACGTCGCTTGTGGTGTTTAAGTGTTTCAATTACATATATGTGAAATATTATAAGAAGATTGTGTGTGGTGCATTTGTGTTCTACATTTAACTTATTCTGGATTCCAAAGGATTGTTTTCATACAACAGAGAGCTAATCAATACTAAGGTACGTTTTTGATATAATTAATTGTACGAATCACTGGATAATAGTAACGCGTGGCGTTTGGAATGGCTTCCTTTTATCGACTCGCGTGCGCGGTAATGGCTGACTTTCTTTTCTTTTCGAAGGATAAGGCAATAATGGGGAGCTTTACTATAAAAGTAAAACAAGAGTGCAACTTGTAGTACTCGTGTAATGGTTTTTTATATCTGATGTGGGTGGTAGATTTAATTTTTATGAGTGGGTGTCTGCATAGAATGTTGAATGCAATCAAATGTTGCGGTATGTTGGTGCTGACCGACCGGTCGCGCGCGGTCATGCCCCGAGCTCTAGGCCTATTATTCTATTCAGTTTAATTTTTTTATCCGCCCATTGGCAACGTTTGCCCCTCGTTCATAATGTTCGACAAGATTTTTTTAATATCACTTCATTCTCTAGGTTTTAAAAGTATCACCAAACGCAAATAATTTTTGGGCTTACATATTTTGTAGTTTTTGTTTATGTGTAGATTTAGTTAGTTTGTGAACAATTTGTATATTTGACATGAATTTACGATTTATAACCATAAAATTTGTTGCATATCGCTCATTTAATCTAGTAAGTACATACTTCAAGGCTTCGTAATAGACATAATCGTTGTTTTTTATTACATTCTGTAAATGGATGTTACACTATATTTTTAATTATTTTTAATTGGAAAGTTGCATGGAATTCAAACTACAATACATGTTTTTAAGCTTTTTGTGTGTTTTCGATGTTGTTGTAGGTTGGGACTTTATTATATTTGTGTATTTAGGGACATAATAATTACAGTAATTTAAGTTATTGTAAATTTCTGTTCCTTGTATTCAAAATTCAAGTTTTATAAATACAAGTTAAATTATACCAAGATAATACAAAATCATGTAACTACAGATTAAATCAAATTAGTCATAAAATATTAATTATTTATTCATAAAGAAATTTTAGGTGCCATAATATGAATGACTCATTTTGATTTGTAAGAAGAATTTGAATGAATCAGCATTTATTCTGACTTAACATGTATAAAATGTATACAAAGTGTTAAGTAGGTAGTAATAAAAATAAAGAAATTTACATTAGCTAAGACAGACATGGAATTATCAAGAAAATATAAAAACCAAATTTTCTGTGCAATACATACAGTTGGTTTTATTTTATGATCTCTCATTAAATTTAAATGAAACATTTTAGATGTTATTCAATTTAAAAACAGCCTGTAGTTCGATTATATGTTTATTTAATTAAATATAATAAAAACAGAAACCCAGAATGTCACAAATACAAAATAAATACTATACTCATAATGTTTATGGCTTATGTACACTTGTTATATAATATACCTTATGAATTACTTATGTACAAAATATTAAAAAATGAAATCTCTGCACGTAAACTTTGTAAATCAGTGTTTATAGTTTCTATGTCTTGTTTTTATTTCTTGTAAAATAAGTTTATTCATTCATAAAACTTCAAAACCTACTGTGAATGTATATAAGTAAAATAAATTGTGCAAAATAATTTAGCCAAGCTGAAGTCGGTCACTTCACCCCCTCATCTGTGCCTCTAGACACAGTTAAGTATGTGAAAATAATCTCTGTAACACCACTTATTAGTAACTTTATTAAATATTCCTATGTCAGTTGTACTATAAAAAACATTAGTCACAACATTTTGCTTATATTCAATTGTAATAATTGTCTGATGTATAAGATTTATGAATATTTTACATGCTGTCTATATATTTAAATATTTCATGAAGTATTTCCAATATGTATGTGTATATTCACTATGGTTAGAGTTATAATTAGAGCATTACTTTTCAATGAAGTTTTTTAAACTGATGACAATAGTGAAACCATTATGTCTTGAACTGAACAATTTAAGGGGTGTATTGTTTCAAACCATCTCACTTTTAGGAGATGTTGTTAGGAATAAGTTACTGTTACTGATGAGCTCAGACAACCAAACTAAGATAATGGAATGCTATTTATTAATTACATACTTTTCTTATTATACTTGTGGGTAGATATTTTATACACTTGGGTACGTTTTCTGTTTAGTACTCAAAACTATGTAGTTATATAGGCAGTAGAACATTTTTAAAATGTATGATGGTTATAAGTATAGAAGTGGGATAATACCTAGGTAAATTATTATGAATGATATTTACCACTACAACCCCTGCATAATATGTAATATAACATATTATTATTTTAATTACTTTCCTTTGTAATTATCCGTGCAAATGGTGTACAATAAAGAGTTAAATACATAAATAAATTATTATTAGGAATTAAATTGAAAGACACATTACCAAAGGTAAATCCATTCCTAGAAATTAATTTATACTTATATTTTGAAGAAAAGCAAGTAATAGAGACAATTAAGTATTAAAAAATTACAATTAGCTATGTAGTAAATATATAAATAAAGTATCAGTCTTGTACTGCCCTGTTGCTGGGCATGGGCCTCTTCTATGATTGAAAGGGCATAAGACCTTAGTCCTCTACTACATTACCTATTATAATAAAAAAAAAAAAACCTTTCGTCAAGATGTGCAGTTAATAACTATGCTACTAATGATCATAAATTGTTATAAATTATGAACTAATCACATTTGTATTATATATCTAATTGATTTATGTATTATTACTGATATTCTTAAATATGTTTATGTACATGAAATAACACATTAGGACACTTAATCTGTTATTTCATTTACTAGTAAAACAAATAATTATGTGACATAAGCTTAATTATGTTCTTTATTAGAGGTTTATGTCTTATGATCACGGGCATATTCAAGTCTTCTTTGTTTTCTATGATTCAAATTGTTATGACCTGGTTTCTTATTCCTTGGTTAGTATTAGTATTTGGCAACTGTCACTGCCTGTATTCATATCAGTGCTATATCCCAAAAGCATTTCTCAGTGTCAAACCCTTTAGCATAGTTATCAGTGTCAACTGTCAAGACAATATTGGGTTCACATGATTCAATTTTAGTTGACCAACAGTAAAATCGCATTCTTTTTGAACCATCTGAACAGACTTTCAATCGAATTGATCAACAAAACCAATCAGCTGATTCAAGCATTTGTTGATTCAAGACAGTTGATTAATGAAATTGAACCCTGTTAACCAACTATTCTATTATCTCTTACAATTTACACTAATATTACAAAGAGGTGATTTTTAGAAGTTTGTGTCTAATAATTTATGTAAAGGATACTCTCTGATAAGTAACTAATGATGATTTTGAAAATATTTAATCAATGGGAAGCAACATTATCCCTAAGTGCTATTGGCTATTTTATCATAGTGATAAAAGTAAGTTCAGCAATCAAAATGAATAAAGAACATTTTTATTAAAATTGTAAATTGTAATTTTGTTTTACTTTATAACATACCTAAGTTATACTGTAGTCCCTTTTTGTTTTGTTCACCTTGTTAAGTAGTATTTTAGAAATATGGATCACCAAGCTGGAAATAATGGAGAAAATGGAAGAAGATAGAAGTTGGAGAAAAGAGAAGATTGGTTTTGTATGTAGGTGGAAAGAGATTTTTTCTTCATAAATTGGCCGGAATGTCTATGGCCTAGTAGAAGATTATTTGTATGTAGGTGGAAAAATAATTTCGTTCATAAAGTGTTATTAACTTTTTTTAAGTATTCAGCAATATTTGTAACAAAAAAATTAAATCATTGATCAGAACTTTTATATAACAAGTTTTAGGGGATATTTCATAATGCCAAATCAAAATTGTAATCTGGCAAATAGCATATTTGTCCTTGGGAACAAGAGTTTAGGAGTACCATACATACGCACTCACGCCTGTAATCCCCGAAGGGGTAGGCAGAGGTGTAACCAGTACACCCACATTTCGCCGAGCGTATCTCCGTCCCATAATGTGATAGGGGGCGAGCCTATCGCCATACCGAGCACAAATTCCAGACTCCGGGCTGATACTGAGCATTTCGTAATAGAAAAACCCAATACCACTTTACCCGACCTGGGGATCGAACCCGAGACCTCAGCGTTAGCTTAATCGTAACGCGTACGCATTACAACTGTGCCACCGAGGCAGTCTAGGAGTACCAGTTTGACATATTATGCCATGAGTATTGACAGTGTGATAATTTTATATGTTGCATTTATTTTGTACTCGGACATTTCCTTCGAAATGACTGGGCAGTATGATGCATAAGATCCTATGTCTCGGGATGATGCGCAGAATCCAGTGCCATGCAGTGCTTTGTAAGACATCATTCTGCTGTTGCTTCGGTTTATGGGCAAGCGTGGGTATTACCATCAGGCCTAAAAAACTAATAAAAAACTGTAAAATGTTAAAATACTTGTTGGTTATTGTCGAATTATGTTGATGGAAATTGAAAACAGAGAAGTTAATATTATCAGACAAATGAAAGGAGCTATTTCTCCTATGCAAGAGGCCCTCTGGGTTGGGACCATCGCGATTTCTATTTCTGCCGCTAGCAGTAGTTTAAAGCACTTTGAAACCAGTGAAATGACTGGGCATTATGAGACTTAATATATCTTATATCTCAGAGTGACGAGCGTAGTCCAATGCCGTATAGTGCTTACCATCGGGCGAGCGACCTGTTCGTTTCGTCATTATGGCCAATAAAAAATTTAAGCAAATTGATTAATGATACGGTAATATGTACATTTAACAGTCCTGGTAATAATCTAATAATATCTAATTTGGCTACAATTTCGCAATGAAAAACCTATAAAGCGCAATTTACATACATACGTACAGACGCACTCACGCCTGTAATCGCCGAAGGGGTAGGCAAAGGATTAATCAGTACACCCATATTTAGCCGAGCTTATTTCTGTCGCATAATATGATAGGGGGGCGACCATATCGCCATACCGGGCACAATTCCATTTACCCGACCCAGAGATCGAACCAGCGAGCTCAGCGTAACGCGTACGCATTACAACTGTGCCACCGAGGCATTCTACTATTCTGGATTCTAATTCTCAGGAACCCAGTAAGGTTGTATTTCATTACGTAAAAGCTCATAATGGAAGTGACTTGTCAGTTTGTAATCAAAATTGTATAAATATTTTAAAAACTTAAGTTCTGTAATCATAGGCATTATTACGGAAAATGATTGTTGTCATGAGAACGGCCTTTAAGAGCTGTGACGCAGCAAAGTAGATGTAAGCTCACGCCTGCATCCCCGCAGTGGTAGGCAGAGACGCAATTAGAACTTACGGTTCGCATAGCAGCTAGTTAAAAAGTAATAAAAAATGTCCCTTTAAATAAATTTCAGTTGTGTATTGTCTATATTTGGCTCTTTTGGATAACAAGGTTGCCTTATTTCCGTCCCGTAAATATAATAATACCAGCCTTGTATTATAAACCTAGCCATGACCTACGGTGCCTAGACGTGGACACTCACGGTGGGGCTAGTTCACAAACTAAAGGTCGCTCAGCGAGCTATGGAGAGAGCTATGCTCGGAGTCTCTTTGAAGGACAAACTTCGGAACGAAGTGATCCGACAAAGAACCAAAGTGGTCGACACAGCTCAAATTATTAGCAAGCTGAAGTGGCAGTGGGCTGGCCATATATCAAGAAGAACCGAGAACCGGTGGGGTATACGGGTGCTTAAGTGGAGACCGCGTTTAGGCAAACGTAGAATAGGACATCCTGCAGCAAGGTGGAGCGACGACCTGCGGAAAGCGGCGGACTGGATGCAAAGAGCAAAAGTTTGAGCTCATTGGTGTGCATTAGGAGAGGCCTATGTCCAGCAGTGCACAAATATAATCTGATGGTGATGATGTATTATATAGGTTCAACTGTTGCATACGGGCCTCCTCGACGAATTAATCCACTACGCCGCGCCGTCGGCCTAATGCGGGTTGGCAGACTTCACATACCTTCCAAATTCTTATAAATACGTAACTTAGAAAAGACAAAGGTTTGGGGGCTGGTTTCATACCTGCAACTTTCGTTTTGGCAGTCTAATCCGTACCTCTCCGCTGAGTTATTGCCGCTTTTACACACCTAATAAAAGCCAGGAATGTACAGTACTCTTTATTTTAAAAGGTGTTTTTTTTTACTTTTTTAAATATTACATTTCTCAAAGATAAAACATTTAAATATATAAAAAGTATCACCCTCCAATAGCGAGGCCTAAGACCTAAGCCACCGGTGGTTAAGGCCCCAGTGTGAGGAACCTCGTGGTGTGTTCAATAATACTGCCTTCTGCATCTGATTCCTGACCCAACCATCAATTGAGAGCCTCTGAAGATGTTGGTTGAGACTCTTCGGTATCAACCCATGGGCGGAAACGGCTATCGGGACAATGATTGTCGAGTCGGCTTTTACGAGGTTCTCATCATGCGGAATAGTGACATCAACAAGCATTGCCCGGCGCGTTAATCGATATATTACCACAATATTTGATATTTTGACGTCCTCTGTGGCACAGTGGGCGAGTAACCGGCTGTGAAACGTGAGGCCGTGTGTTCGATTCCCACACTGAGACAAAATATGTGTGTGTGATCGACAAATATTTGTTTCGGGTCTGGGTGTTGTGGGACCGCAAGTCCCTCATACTTTCTGATACCCACAACAACGGTTAACCGAGTGTGGGCTTCAGGAATATGTGTATGACTGTTCGGGTGTACTTTTTTTATTGATATCAGCAAGCCTGGAATTATTATTATAAGTTTAATATTTCTTACAAATATACTTGTTACGTAAACCATTCCGGTTTTTTGGGCCACTGGTAAGATTTATTTGGGACTCCCATGTATTGGAATATTAATTACTGCCCCAATATGGCAAAAACTCGTTTTATAAAATTAAATATGCATTAAACGACATACTGATAAATAGATCGAGTATGATAATGTGTGGTGGGAATTGATATAAATTTACATATTGACTCATTAGATTAAAGTAAATACATAAGCTCACGCCTGTATCCGCTAAGGGGTGGGCAGCGATGCAACTAGTGCATTCACTGTTTGCCGTTTCCGTCTCATGATGTGATAGGAGGAGAGCCTATCTACAGAATACCAGCTCTATATTACACATCTTCCACTACTGGGCACGGGCCTCTACTGAATGAGAAGGGTTAGGCCTTAGTACACTATGCTGATGTTATGCGGGATGGAAGACTCCGAAATTTTTATGGAGAACTTCTCAGGTATGCAGGTTTCCTCCCGATGTTTCCTTCACCGTTAAAGTAATCGATAATTACCAATGAATACATACGTAACTTAGGAAAAGAAGAGGAGTTTAGGCTGGTTTCGAACTTGCGACTTTCGTCTCGGCAGTCCGTACCACTCACCGATGAGTTATAGCTGCTTATATAATATACAAGGCATAAATTCCAACCCCGGGCAACTCGTGTGATTTTCACTCAATCGTAAACTCAAACAACCTCACGATTTTTCAGCTTAAGTACGCTGCCACTAAACCAATGTGATAAAATAAGGTGATTGTGATGTCTACGAAAATGGTTAGAAAAAAATATCGATTAATCGGATAATGGGCAAAAGCGTTCAAGGACACCTCATCGAGCGACTTTCAAAGTTGTGATTCCGATCTTCTTTCTTCATCACGCATTTCAAAGTCAGTAGTGGCAGATCCGCGCTGTAAACAGCTTTGTCTGACAGCGTGTCTAGTTCTGTTAGCAGTGTAGTATAGAACAGTATAGGCTCTATACTGTTCGCTAATACCTCACCATTGAAACGGTTCTGCCAAATGCCTTGTACCGATTGCAGCGACGACGAGCTGTCGCGTTGTGTCCGATGCTGACGTTAATGGATAAATCTGAATATTCTTTGATTTCGTTCCACTTACTATCCGGTGTTAGAGTAGTCACTTTGCCGAGCGAGGATAAAAAATAGAGTCGGGTGCAGTCTAGACACGTTCGTCATCGACTGTTTTAAAATTGTGGTTAAATTATGTACGACGCGGACAGTGCGTTGTAAAACTTGTTAATTCAATCAACGCCTCCACAACATCACGGGATGTTTCCTCATTTTATAAATTCAACTTAATAGGGCATTGTACAGACTGTGTTTCCTTCACTAAACCGCAATGGGAGCATTTCGTCTAATTGGTTGCGCGTGTTATGTACAAGTCCTTGCAGTTTCTTGCTAATAAAATAGTGTAACTCATACTGTTTTGACATATGTAGGTCGGGTCATTGACACTGTCCGAAGTCCCGCATTGTGGCCGGGAGCAATAAAGTAGGTCACCTTCTTAGCAGATGGGTCGGCGACACAAACGGCTACACCTGGAAGTTGATTATTGGATTAGCGCTGAGGATGTGTGGAGCGGAAGTTATTTTATTACGTTATTTATCGCCTTTTGTGGTCTCAATGAGGATAACGTTTATTTTTAATCGACTGATTGACGAGTCGATAATAAAATAAGTCAATAAATAAATTTTATCCTCGTTGGGATTACAAAAGGCGATAAATAACAATGACGAGATGAACACGTCGCTCGCCTGGTGATAACGGCATAACCTATAAACAGAACATAGTATTTTATGGCATAGGTCGGCAAACAAGCAAATGGGTCACCTGATGGTAAGTGATCTCCACCGCCCATATACGCCCACATTACCAAAAGAATCATGGGTTCTACCTTAAAGGAAAGATATAATTAAGGGACTGGGAAGGGGAGGGTGTTTGGGCCTCTGGATATCTCACTCATCGTACGAAACGCAGCAGCAAGCTGCTACCTTAAGCCGTTTTTTTGTGAGACAGTGGTAATGACCTGGACGAGCCGGACCATACATGCTATAGACAAAAGAGTCTACAGCGTGGCTCTACCACTCATAAAGGGACTGAAGGGCTATCATCCGGAGATGTTAAATGTTACGTCTCATAATGGCCAGTAATTTTACTGACTTCAATGTCTTTCAAACCGGACAAAATACACACTGCTGATTGGCGACAGAAAGACAAAGCGTTAAGATGGACTCTCACATGCGACATACCTATTTTTTAAACGACTTTAAAAAAAGGAGGAGGTTCTCAATTCGACTGTTTTTTATGTTACCTCAGAACTTTGGACTGGATGAACCGATTTGGATGATTCTTTTTTTATTTGAAAGCTGGTGCTTCACATGTGGTCCCATTTTATCTGACCGGTAGCGACACAGGCACCCAGGAACCGACTCGTAAAAAGAATAGAATAGATAAAAATTGTTATTTTTGACTTTTCAGTTTTTTTATTTTGAAGTCGGTTTCTAAGTTTTGTTATTTATTTTTTCAATATGATTACGATTACACACGCGTATAAGTGACTCATTTGTAACTCACTTTTCCCCTACCACTTTAGATAACCAACATGACATGACATCATATTGTTGGATTTGAACATGAGATGCGTTTAACTCGCCCTTGATTATAGTTTGTTAGCATATTTAGTCATTCTAAGCATAGTCAGAGCTTTGTTTATATTTGTTCTGTATTTTTTTATCACGTTATAAACCTGATAATGAGATTTGCAAAGTTGGCACCCAACCCCGCGGGCGGCCCAAAAAGCGTTGACTTGACGTTTTGGAGGGAAACATTAGAGCCAATGGTCTCATTATGGAGGGATGTTCAAGATCGGGCGAAGTGGAAGAGTTTGTGTATGAAAGCGAACCCTGATAATAACTCACGCCTGTAATTCCCGAAGGGGTAGGCAGAGGTGTTACCAGTACACCCACATTTCGCCGAGCGTATCTCCGTTCCGTGATGTGATAGGGGGCGAGCCTATCGCCATATCGGGCACAATTCCAGACTCCAAGTTGATACTCAGCATTTATATAATAGAAATACCCAATATCACTTTACCCGATCCGAGGATCGAATCCGAGACCTCAGAATTTATTATTCTGTAAAAAAATATAATTACAAATTACCACTCAAACATAAGATTTGGTGTCGAATGTCTGTATTTTGTGTGATAACTAAATTTCTTTTGAGAATTGAATTTGTCAGATTTACAACTAAGCTAAACATTTAACTAAATTGTTAAATCGGTAAAACATACTTAAATTTTTGTTTTAATTGATATATCCAAGAAAAAACTCCGAAATTGCCACCGTGAGGTCCCAGATACTGTGCAATTTTCAACCTTATACTATTGTATTTTAAATCATAGTCTGACCTCGTCTTAAATAATTTAATATGTATATTAAACAAAGAAAGTTTAATGATCCTTATTACAGTCCAATTTGGATTTAAATTTATTTTAAATATTCACGCGACTTGTATTATTCATTGGGCCGGCCTTGTTTGCAGCTGTTATTTTATAATATGTCTAAATGCCGCATTGGAACAACTTAATTGATTGTGTCCACGTGACAACAGTAGGCCTAGTACGAGTGACAAATACGTTCACAGTTTTCGAATTCGTATAAAATTACTACCGTCGAAGTGTCAAACTAGTAATTTATACGGTAAGAATCGCTTGAAAACAAATTAAATGTGAAATAAAATTAACCATATTATTAATTTTAATTCATCATACAACCCACTAGTGGTTACTAATATTTGACGTACGGAGAGAAATCGAAAACTTTCATAATTTAGGAATACTATTAAAATTTGTACTAGGCCTACTGAACAACACGCACAATTTGACTTGGCCGGCTTTGAAGATAGTTGCAGTCATAGCTATAGATGTGGTAGAGACGCGCTGTAAATTATGTGCAGCATGAATGGTACGGCTCGACCGGGTTGTTGCCAGAAAACCGACGTCATGGAGCAGCTCCCTTACTTGCTATGTTGTAGGTCCCAATAGAATCTATATACTTAAGCAAAACTTCATTAAACAAAACTAATGGCAGGATTTGTACTTATTTATTTTAGGATTACCAGGAGACGATACACTACACTAATATAAAACTTTTGTAACTGATATTGTTCTGTGTGTTTCCTTAATATAAATAAATAAATAAATAAAAACATACGCAAACAAACAAAAAATATAGTGTTCTCCCATAAACAGGCAACCACAACTTACAATGGGTAACTAGCGCCATAAGAGAGAGTAATAATTACACAAAGAGAGTTCATTGCACATCAAATCAGTATATATCAGAAAACTGTTACTATGAGACTTCGTCATGTCATTTCAATACGAGAATCGTAGATGTGGCCTCGGATATGACAGTTTTCTGTTAAATCGTCGCCTATGTCGTATGAGAAACTTCGTATCAATGGAGTTTAAATCGAGATTAATAAACAAAATGTCAGCATTTTGTACAAGATAAGATTATCATAAGGTAAATAAATAATAATAAAGTTTTATTTTATTATAATCTGTGTGAATACCACAATATAATTCCACTCTGTTAAAAAAAATGTACTTTGTATACTATAGCTGGCTTCCAACATTGTCATTTCATATAATTAAATTAAAATAAAACTAAGTTGTATATTAAGTTTTTGTTGGGGAAAATACTTCATAATTTAGTATTTATTATATGTATTTTTACTTTGTTATTGGTTATATTCATAGTTATATTTTTGACACTGTATAATTATATCTTTGAGACTGCCTCGGTGGCGCAGTTGTAATGCGTACGCGTTACGACTGAGGCTGACGCTGAGGTCTCGGGTTCGATCCCGGGTCGGGTAAAAGTGATATTGGGTTTACGAATTACGAATTGCTCAGTACCAGCCTCGAGTCTGGAATTGAGCCCGGTATGGCGATAGGCTTGCCCCCTATAATATCCTGGGACGGAGATATGCTCGGCAAAATGTGGGTGTACTGGTTACACCTCTGCCTAGCCCTAGGATAACAGGCGTGAGTGCGTATTGTTTTTAATTTAATCTTTGACATTGTAATAATCATGTCATGTGAATAACATTGTTACGCTTGGGTTGCCCACAAAAATATAAATAAATTAATTCTACAAAAAACTCAGTGTACCATAACTAACTCAGGCTAATGACTGTAAGGTTCTGGGTTTAAAGTCCAGATCGAGAGATCACAACTTGTGTTCGAGTTATCTATTCGTAAAATTATTCATTAGTTACCAGGGATTGGAATTTGTGTCCGGTATGGCGATAGGCTCCCCCCTATCACATAATGGGACGGCAACAACTCTGCGAAACATTAGTTACACCTCTGCTTATCCGGTAAAGGCGTGAGCATATGTATGTAAAAAAATGCTATTTGCTTCTTTGTCAGCTTCGCTTGTGCCCATTTTATGATTAGGTATATCAATACCTATTATAAGTTTTGGGGTTATAGCGTTCCATTTGTATTTAGTCAACCCACTGACGGTTTTTTTTAAATTTATAAACTAGCTTTTGCTCGGAGCTTCGCCCGCGTGAATGACATTTTCCGGTATAAAAAAGGGCCTAAGTAGCCTAAGTTACTCCTTATTACATCAGCTATCTGCCAGTGGAAGTCCCGTCAAAATAAGTCCAGCCGTTCCAGAGATTTGACGGAACAAATAGACACACAGACAAAATTGTAAAAGATGTTATTTTGGTATATGTACCGTATATACATTCATACGCATGTAGTAAAAAGCGGTTATTTTAATATTACAAACAGACAATTTTATTTTATTTGTATAGATCGGCGCGGTGATTGCAACTTATGTGTCATGTCGATTGACTTGGTTGTTTTTGGATCTGGGGAAGAGTACAATCCGGTTCTGTTCGGTCATGCCCTGGGAACAAAAAATATTAATGTGAGTGAAGGGCAACTATAAAAATTATTTGAATTAAGCGAAATATGTACTTTAATAATCGACAGCCTCCGTGGTGCTCGCCTGATGGTAAGCGCAACGCCTGCCCATAAACAGAAGCAACACCACACAGAACTTTGAATTACAGAGCACTGCATGACATTGTACTACGCTGCTACCCTGAGGCATAAGATGTTGTGTCTCATAATGCCCAGTAGTAACTGGCTTCAATGTCCTTCAAGCAGAAACATAACAGTGCTTATACACTGGTGTTTCGCGGCAGAAATGGACAAAGCGGTGGTGCCAACCCAGACGGTCTTTCGCATACGATGGACCTACCTTGTAATTGGTATCCCAAGATTAACGAAGTATTTCGAAGTGCCTGATTATGTGTAAATAATAATACATACGCACTCAGGCCCGTAATCCCCGAAAGGGTAGGTGTAAACAGTACACCTACACTTCGCCGAGCGTATCTCCGTCCCATATGAGGGAGCGAGCTTATCCAAACCAAGCACAAATTCCAGACTCCAGGCTGATACTGAGTGTTTCGTAATAGAAAAACCTTATACACTTTTAGCCGACCCGGGGATCGAACCCAAGACCTCAGCTTCAGCCTCGAGACGTAACGCGTACGCATTACAATTGCGCCATCGAGGCAGTAAATAATAATAATTATTGTAAATAATGCGTAATATTGTAGGCATCTAGTAAATAGTAGAATTCTAGTATGAATAAATGTCGAAATGCGCATTGCATTTACATATTGCATTAATTATTGATAACAATACAATGAACCGGAAACCGGAGTTTCTCAACACAGTTATTATATTTGTTTTTTTAAACAATATTGGTGTAAAATATGACTACATAAATAAAATGGCGAAATAATTTTGTTATTTGCAGTAAATTGATATAGATACGCATTGCATTTTTACTGTTAAATAGGTACATGTATATACTTGGCATTTAAAGAATAATGCTATTATAAATTTTGTTTGGTTTTTATTTTAATATATAACTAGTTGTAGCTGAGTAAGAAAAATAATTTTATTTTGATGCGTAGTACGTTGTTGTATGAATCTTACGGCAGACTATTAATGTTGTGAAATAACTCACGTCATAATAATAATAGTACCTATACTGACATGTGGGACGTTGACTCGACAATCATTGTCCCGATAGTCGTTTCTGCTAATGGGCTGATACCAGCGCCTCTATCAACACCACCAGAGGCTCTCGATTGATCGCTGGGTCAGGAGACAGGATTCAGAAAGCGGTGTTATTGGACGCGGCACGCATTGTGAGGAGGTTCCTCACTCTGGGGTCCACCAATGGCTTGGGTCCTAGGCCTCGCCATTGGAGGGTGATACTTTAATATTTTTAATGTTTTATTTTTTAGAAATGTAATAATTAAAATTTTTAAAAAATCCTTCTAAAATAAAGAGTACTTACTGTACATAGTACCTATAACTATACATCCAGTTCTACTAGCCTTACGTTCTCATTTAGGTGGTGCAGTTTTAATGCACGAGTAGACAGCATGCTGCAAAACGACACGAAATAAAAGTGCATTAAAAGTATGCGTGTGTATATGGCGTTACGTGTTAACAGTGCTGTCAACTCGTGTTTTAAAACTACATTAATGAGGCATAACATCGACGCTATCGTGGCGCATCGCATACGGTCACACGATATAAACAGTGCGTGTGCGTTGTTACAGGTCTCGGCCACACGCCCGCCGCTGTCACCGCACTATGAGAGTGCCCCTCACGCGCTTATGATCTCGATATAGAACAAGAATCACACTCTGAGCTCGCTGCGTACCCAACAATGACATTCCTGTAAGTACGCCTCTCTCCTTACACTATCGATGTTTTTAGTTGATCCGTCATTTATTTTATCATTTTGTTTTTATCGTTGCGCTACCACGTTCACTCCCTCGTTGCGAACAGCATGCCAAATTATTGTTTTAGTTGTTTCCCACTTTATGATGCTGAGGCTTTCGTCGGCGTGTGACTTGTAACTCAGTGCCCCGAGCGCGTCGGGTCGCCTGTGACCTCATTGTCCTGGTACTGACCTATTTTCGACCGTATGTTGTGTGATATGTAGACCATTCAGTCAACAAACCACCTAAGCATAATGTACACATTCAAAACGATAACAAGTATTTATCATTCGGTTTCATCTTTTGACATTCGAAGTTATTTTTATCAGTTAGTTTAAATAATGAACAGGTCATCCGCCAGTAGGTGTATTGCAATGAAAAATAGGTCGGTACCGATATCGTATATCGTATATCACGGATGAGGGTCACCGCGAGCGTTCGCCACAGCTCGCGTACTCGCTCCGATCGCACTGAACCCCTCCGAGCCGAGGCGCGGTACAATACAATTAGTTCGAGCACACTCATGGTGCTTTTGACTCGCGCTAGGTCGCTAGGTAGGCGAGATAGGCGTGGAGCGGCGGCGGAGCGGTGCGGTGCGATGGGAGCCGGACGGCGGCGGCGCGCTGAGTGCGTGTATCGCGTTGCAGATGGTCGGGGCGGGCGGGCGGCGCTGGCGGCGGACGGCGGCGCGCGCGGTAGAGTGCGGCCACATGCACCCGCGCCGATATGTGGCGCGTGCTGCTGGCGTTGGGGGCCGCGTGCGTCGCCGCGCGCGCCTCCCAGGACGTGGTGCGCACCTTCACCGACCCCGTGTCGGCGCCCAGCTCACTCTTCAATCATCTCGTCGTGGATCGCAACACGGGCCGCGTGTACGTCGGTGCGGTCAACAGGATCTACCAGCTGTCGCCCGATCTGGAGGTCGCTCAGTGGATAGTCACGGGCCCCGTCAACGACTCGGCACTATGTACCTTCGATTGCCCCTCGAACTATGTTAAGAAGCCCACGGACAATGTGAACAAGGCGTTAGTGATCGATTATGCGACCAGTCGTCTCATCACGTGCGGCTCTGTGCTTCAAGGTCTTTGCTCTGTACGGAACCTGAACAACATTTCTCATGATGTGCGCGAAGTTCGCGAGCCGGTCGTGGCGAATAACGCGACAGCATCTACGGTGGCTTTCATTGCCCCCGGCCCCCCTAATCCACCGATGACGCAAGTGATGTACGTTGGGGTCACTTTCACAGGCAACTCTCCATATCGCTCTGAAGTTCCTACAGTAAGCAGTCGTTCTCTCGAAGATGAGCGTCTGTTCATGATAGCCCGGACTGCAGTCACTACTGGCACTAGAATGTTCGTCAATTCCTTATCTCGAGAGCGATATCCTATAAATTATGTGTACGGGTTTAGCTCCGAAGGATTCAGTTACTTCTTGACCACTCAATTAAGGGGTGTGGGATCTGACACATACTACAGCAAGTTAGTACGCGTGTGCCATGACGATGAAAATTACTACTCCTACACTGAGATTCCCATGTCTTGCACAGGAGAAGGAGGCGGTAATTTTGGCTACAATCTAGTGCAAGCAGCATTTGTGGGCAAAGCTGGCTCTGTGCTCGCCGGAGAGTTAGGAATAACCGCCCAGCATGATGTGCTTTTCGCTGCATTCAGTCAGAGTGAGTCCATAAACACGAACACCCCGTCAAATTTGTCTGCTCTCTGTGTGTATTCACTCAAAGCTATTCGTCGTAAGTTTATGCAGAACATAAAGACGTGCTTCAGCGGCAATGGCTCCCGAGGTTTAGATTTCATATCACCATCCCACCCCTGTATTGGTACAAAACTGCAGTCCATTAGCGAAGATTTCTGTGGGTTAGATGTGAATACTCCTCTTGGTGGCGAGCAGCCAGTAGAAGCAGTACCAGTGGCGGTATTCACCAAGAGGCTGACGGCGGTGGCGGCGACTGCCACCGGCGACTACACAGTGGTGTTTGCGGGCACCGCGCAGGGCCACCTCAAGAAAATCGTAGTGGAGAGCGCCACCTCCGCCTTCGAGTACGGCGACATCGTCGTCGACGAGGGCTCCCCGGTCAACAAGTACTTATTCTTCGATACTCAATCGATGCATTTATATGTGATGACCGAACGCAAAGTGTCCAAAGTGAAAGTGCAAGAGTGTAGCGTGTATAAGTCGTGTTTAACGTGTCTCGGAGCCAAAGACCCATATTGCGGATGGTGTTCTCTGGAGAACAAATGTAGTCTCCGTTCGGACTGCCAGGACGCCGCCAAAGATCCTCTGTATTGGATCCCGTACCGTAGCGGCCGCTGTACCACCATCACGCAAGTGACGCCCAATCAACTACAGCGGACTACGGCTAGAACATTAGATTTACTTATTGAAAATTTGCCTACTCTTAATGGACAGTTCTTATGTGCATTTACAGCTTTAGATCGTACTCTTATTACTAATGCAACGCGAAAAACTTATGGTGTTAATTGTACCACACCGCGCACCGACACGCTCCCACCGATTCCCGCCGGTCAGCATCACTTCACAGCAAAACTGTCGGTGCGCACTACTCAGGGACCTGATTTCGTAGCGACTAATTTTACATTCTTCGATTGTAACACGTACAGCTCGTGCACACAGTGCGTCAGTTCCTCGTTCCCTTGCGACTGGTGCGTCGATGGCCACCGGTGTACGCACGACACCGCCGAAAATTGTCGCAATGACATCTTAGTTACCGGTGTTAGTAGAATAGGTCCTAGTTATCGTTCGGGTCCGGGATTTTGTCCGACAATTAACTCCACCTCCGATGGCACCAATGAGATTTTAGTACCGTCTGGCGTCAAGAAGGCTATTAAAGTTAAGGTTCACATAATCGGACAGTTTATCGTACAGACTAGGTTCGTATGCCAGTTCAACATAGAAGGGCGGGTGACTCACGTGAACGCGCAACTTCTAGCCGACACCATTTATTGCGAAGCCGTTGAATTTACGTACACATCGCGCGCTCCTAATATTACTGCTTCGTTCGCTGTCATATGGGGTGGCTCCAAACCCTTAGATAATCCGGATAATACTCACATTCTCATTTATCGTTGTAATGACATGGCGGATAACTGCGGCATGTGTCTCGCCCTGCCGGAAAAGTTTGGGTGTGGATGGTGCCAAGGCTCCGACAAATGCGAAGTTCAAGAGCAATGTGGTGCTCCTAGCGTGTGGCTGAATCGTACTCAGACTTGTCCGAACCCAGAGATTCACTCCTTCAAGCCCCTCCTAGGTCCCTGGGATGGTGGTACTAATATCACAATTGAGGGCATTAATCTCGGTCGTAATATTTCGGACATATATAATGGCGTCACTATAGCGGGAATAAAATGTCAGCCCATCATAGAATTGTATGTTAAAACTAAGCAAATAGTATGCACTGTAGATGGACCCGGGGAGGAAGTGCCGCGGGACGGCCCTGTTGTGGTTCGCGTCGCCGACTACCGTGGGGAGTCGAAACAACATTACGCTTTTGTCAATCCTAAAATCAACTCTATCCAACCGAAGTATGGTCCACAATCTGGCGGAACCAAGTTGCGAATTACGGGCGAATATCTCAATGCGGGCAGTAACATACAGGCATATATCGACGACTTGCCATGCGCTATTTTGTCTGTCTCGCACGAGGAAGCCGTTTGTAGAACTAGCCATTCGTATCAACTCAAAATGGGAACATTGCGGATGCGTTTCGATACCGGCAAGCGAACTTTGGAACGGGAAAAGTTTGAATACATAGAGGATCCTGTCGTTGTGTCTGTAGAATCCGGTCCGCCTTCATTATCGCAACGAAAACAACCCAAAGGCATTCCCTCCGGCGGGATAAACATCAAAGTGATGGGTCGGAATTTCCATTCAATTCTATTGCCACAGATATACGTGTATCACGATAATAGACCGTATATAGCCCCTTGCAACAGGGTTGATTTTCAAACGCACCTCATATGTCAATCTCCCGGTATTGAAAGCGCCGGTCTTAATATAGATCCAGATAGACCTTTAGAATTAGAGTACGGATTCAATATGGACGACGTTCAAAGCGTGCAAAATCTCACTACCAAAACCGGCGATCCGTTCCTTCTGTACCCGGATCCTATTTATGAGAAATTCGACGAAGACGTCAAGTATTATAAGTCTGAATATTTAACTATTAACGGTCAAAATTTAGATAGGGCTTGCACAGAAAGTGACGTGGAAGTTCGTATAGGTGATAGTTTATGTAATGTGACGTCGTTGTCGCGACATCAGCTGACTTGTCGGCCGCCGTCCCGTGATGAGTTGCCGGACGGAGTTGACACGCCTGAGGTGGAGGTGCGCGTCGGACGTGCACTCACATTCAAGATCGGCAAACTGTCGTATTCCTCGCAGGCCGGCCTGCAAGCGGCAATCGGCAAACCGGCCTTGATTGGCATCGGCGTCAGTATAGGTGTACTTTTACTCATAGTTTTCGGATTTTTAGTTATGTATAGAAGGAAGTCGACAGAGAATATTAGAGTATTAAAGAATATGCAAGAGCAAATGGATATTTTAGAGTTAAGAGTAGCTGCTGAGTGCAAGGAAGCGTTTGCAGAGTTGCAAACCGAAATGACTGATCTGACGGGTGACGTGACGGGCGGTATACCATTCCTGGACTACCGCACGTACGCCATGAAGATATTGTTCCCCAATATCGACGATCATGCCGTCCTCCAGTGGGAACGTCCAGAGCTTATTAGAAGAGAGAAAGGTCTGAGAATGTTTGGGCAGCTTATTATGAACAAAACATTCCTTTTATTATTTATACGTACTTTAGAAAGCAATAGATATTTTTCAATGCGCGATCGTGTCAATGTAGCTTCTCTTATTATGGTTACGCTGCAAAGTAAGATGGAATATTGCACTGACGTTTTAAAGACATTATTGGCTGATTTGATAGAGAAATGTATGGAAGGGAAGAACCACCCGAAACTGTTGCTCAGACGCACCGAAAGCGTCGCCGAGAAGATGTTGAGCGCATGGTTTACCTTCCTTCTGTACAAATTCCTTCGCGAGTGCGCCGGCGAGCCGCTGTACCTTCTGTTCAGGTCAATGAAAGGCCAGGTCGACAAAGGCCCGGTTGACGCTATAACATCGGAGGCTCGCTACTCGCTCAGCGAAGAGAAACTCATTAGGCAGTCGATAGATTTCAAACCTATGACCGTGAACGTATCCATATCGCAGCAGACACTTTTTGTCAGCGGCTTAGAGGCTACCACGGAGAACGTGCAGGTCAAAGTGTTAGACTGTGATACCATAAGTCAAGTGAAAGAGAAATGCTTAGATGCTATTTATCGTGCAACTCCATATTCTCAACGGCCAAGTCGCGACGACTTAGATTTGGAGTGGCGCACGGGCGCTTGTGGTCGGTTGATCCTTTACGATGAGGACAGCACCACTAAATGTGAAGGCGAATGGCGTAAAGTTAACACCCTCAATCATTACCGCGTACCGGACGGCGCTTGTCTCAGTCTCGTTGCCAAACAGAGCTCCGTCTACAATCTATCCAACATGGAAAAGAACGATAAGTCTCACACTTACGAGACGCTCAATCGTGGTAAATACGGTTCCGCGAGTCCACCTGCCAGCCCTCTCAAATACGAACACGGTGGCGGCTTTAAGTACTGGCATCTGGTGCGACACCATGACGATGACGCACGCAAGGAGGGTGAGCGCGGCAATAAAATGGTGTCGGAAATATATCTCACGCGCCTTCTCGCCACCAAGGGAACGTTGCAAAAGTTTGTCGATGATTTGTTCGAAACTATTTTCAGCACGGCTCACCGCGGCTCCGCTTTGCCTCTGGCAATAAAGTACATGTTTGATTTCCTCGACGACCAGGCGCTACAGCACGCCATTTCCGATCCCGAAGTGGTACACACGTGGAAGAGCAATTCTCTCCCGCTCCGTTTCTGGGTCAATCTCATTAAAAATCCCAATTTCGTTTTCGACGTTCACAAGTCGAACACCGTAGACTCTTGCTTGTCTGTCATCGCGCAAACTTTCATGGACTCTTGCTCCACATCCGATCACATTCTTGGCAAAGATTCTCCGTCTTCTAAGCTTCTTTACGCTAAAGACATACCGGTGTACAAAGAGTGGGTGGAGCGTTATTACGCGGACATAAAGTTGATGCCGGCGATATCCGACCAGGATATGAACGCGATGCTGGCGGAGGAGTCGCGCCTCCATACGAAGGAGTTCAACACGAACTGCGCGCTGAACGAGCTGTACGCGTACGCGGATCGGTACAACGAGCAGTTGACTGTCACGCTCGAGGAGGATGAGTTCTCGCAGAAACAGCGGCTCGCCTATCGCCTCGAGCAAGTGCACAGTCTGATCGCACACGATTACAACGTGTGAACCACGCCCACCGGCCACCGCCATGTATATACAGCTCCGCACATATCTACGCTGGCAACTATTGTATATATTAGATAGTGTACAGTCTTAATATTGTAATTTTTGTATAATTTCAGCGTTCTGATGTCATTTTTTAATTTTATATAAATGAACTTTGTATTGTTTTTACACGACGAGCTCGGCCGGCCGCGGTCGTGCCGCAAGTATGCATCATAAACTAAAATAAAAATTGTGTATGTCTGTCTATGTGTGCTCGCGTACGAGTTAATGTTACGTCGATCGGTGTAAAATGTGTGTCGCAAAAGAAAACGCATGTGAGCTCGCCGGCGAGCGAGGCCGTCGCTCGCCGACGGGCCAATTTTAAATTTGTACTCGCAGTCTTAATGAAATAACCGGCAGTGAATCCGTGAAAGATTCCATTAATAAATATCGTCGAATGTAAAGTTGTGTGTTTGATTTGGGGAGTTTGAGCGGCGGTACGGCGCAGCGCGATCGTCTGCGCACGACGAAAGCCCCCGCATCTCGGCAGCTGTCGGCAGGGAGAACGCGGTCCGGTGCCATGTCGGCTCGCCACGTGCCACGCGTCACGCGACACGCGCCTCGTGTCTAACACCTAGCATTTCATGTCACACCACTCATGTGCACGTCCCAGCGCGAGCCGCGTGACGCGCGCGACGCGTGACGCGTGACGCGCGGCGAGACGGCCATGGATCAACCGAGGCGGCCCTGCTGTTTCAGTCGGTACGTGCGGATCGTGGCGCGGACGACATTCGCGGTCGTCAACAACCTATACTGCATCCCCGCGTACGTCGTGTGGATGATGGCGCTGCGCCTCGTCAGACCCTTGTTCGCACCCCTCTATTGGAAGATCGAAGGACTCATGTACCACTGGCTGCTGGCAATGGTCTCCCTCTGGTCCTGGACAGCCGGATACGAAAGTAAGTACGATTTTATTATAGGATGCGCTGTCAAACTACATAAAGGCATTACTTACGTGTAACCGCTATTGACTTGGCTCGATCAGAATGCCGATGAACGTATTTGAGATACTAAACGAAATGACAGACATACTTTCATCTATCATAGCGTAACGTTTGTTACTCTCGATGCGCACAACTTTCCGCCACAAATGACGTAATTATCGTTTGTATGGTAATGTTGGATCGCGTTTCAGATAAGCATAAAGCGCAAACAAACTTTTACCATTGTTCTTGAGCCATTGTTACTTGGTAATAAGTTTTTAGTAGGAAAATATGAAAGATGACGGTCCCATTATTACGCTGGAGAATATTGAAGATCGTATTACGGGAGCGAAATCGAATATGCGTTCGGTACGAACCGAAATCTAGGGTGAATCTAAATACGTTTTACAATAATAAAAATTCGATGATATTATCACGTACACACTGTACGGTGACATAAATTATACGTTAAGATTTTTAAGAATTAGTACGAATATGTACAATAAAATTATCCAGGTCCGGTCAGTGACTAAGAGAAAAATAAGTTTGTACATAACCTAATGTAGTAATAGTAATAATTGGTCTGTATTAATTCTTCATGATGACACGCTTGTATCATCGAAATTTCATGTATTTGCCAAACCGCATAATTTTTCTCTTAGAAGTGTACATTTTTACATACACGAAGGAAAATAATCGAGAAAACACGTATTACACATGCTTGCTTATTCATAGACATTCTTATTTATGATGATGGTATATTAATAGTATATCAAAGAGATGTTTGATATATTAATTTATTTTCACTACACGCACAGGCACACTAAAATTATTCACTGTCATCGAAACTGATAATTATTTTCTATTTCTAAAATACCTATTCCTAAATCTGAAAAAATATTTTCACACACAGTGTACGCACATAATTAATGCTCATATTCGTTAGGATGTATCTAGAAGGAACGGTTCAAGGCGGACGGACGGTCGGTCGTAAAAATCATAAGCCGAAACTTCAATCTGTATAAAAATAAGCGATACCACGTATGGTCTGGGCCAACGAACTTTGACTGAAATGTAAACAATAGTAAACGGAATCCTTGAATGATGACGATTATGAAAGAAATGTAGCTCGAATAGATATATAGAAGAAAATTATTATGTGATACTAGTAGATCGCGATGTATTAGAGGGACACATGAGGGCCAATGGTCTCACTACTGAAG
Source organism: Mimas tiliae (assembly GCA_905332985.1). Lineage (NCBI taxonomy): Eukaryota > Metazoa > Arthropoda > Insecta > Lepidoptera > Sphingidae > Mimas > Mimas tiliae. The sequence continues at coordinate 15,492,369 of HG995253.1, read as the reverse complement.
ATGATAAAATTCGGGCGAAGTGGAGGCGTCTTAGTAGGAAGGCGGACACTGGCACTAGCCGGGATAACGCCAGGTAGAAAGAAAGAAAGAGAAAATCTAGTATGAGTTACAAATACCTTCACAGCTTTCTAATCCGTATAATAATGTCATCGTTTTCGAAAACAATCAATACTTTTTTTTATAGTATAGGCCAGCAAACGAGCAAGTAGGTCACCTGATGGTAAGTGATCTCCACCGCCCATGTACGCCCACAATACTAAAATAATCACGGGTGCGTTGCCGATCTTAAAGGAAGGGGAGGGGGATTTGGGCCTCCGGATATCTCACTCACCGTACGAAACGCAGCAGCAAGCTGCTACTTTACGCCGGTTTACGAGACAGTGGTAACGACCCGGACGAGCCGGCCCATTCATGCTGCAGACAAAACTGTCTGCAGCGTGGCTCTACCACTCAGAAATTAGTTTTAAACCTACTAGTACCAAGTAGAACTGAAACTAAAACAATTGAATTATCCACGTCAACGTTATTTATTGATATGATTGTTTTTGCATTGGGAGATTACTATCAAAGATTTGTTAATTATCTAACCTAAGCTCATTGGCCCAGAATGTGGATAAGTGCAAAGATTTAGTGATAATTTAGAATATTCGCTAAATCATGCTAATACTCATTGCCATGATACAGTTTAGTAACAGCTGGCAAACATTGATGGAACAATATTTATAACGTTTTTGGATAGAATTTGCAGGAACTAGGTATAAGCTTTTTTATCGTGACACTGGACCTGATGTTAAGTACAGTGCAGTCTAAATATAAGGTCGACCGTCAAGAGACATTGTGTCTCTTAAGTTCTTAACGGTCAGCAGAATTATCCTGGTCTGAAGTTACTGGCTGCCTCCGGAACGCGACTCGCCTGAACGAGCCACTATGTCCGGTTTTTCACCATGTGGTCGGTGGTTGCTATCCAGTCCGGTACCATCCTACCAGCTGGACATTTAACCAATACTTCACTATAAGTGTTCATAGTAAGATACATCGACCATGGTTTTAGATGATACTTTAGACTGAACTGCACATCCATCTAAGAATTTACAAAAAAATTGCAAAATTGGTAATAATATCAAATTGTTTATACTAACTGAAAATTTTGTTGAAAAACGCTCTGTTAATATAGTTTTTTGGCTACCCTGAATAACGAAACGAGCAGGTCGCTCCTCTGGTTATTATACTAAGTAGGTCCCTTGTATGCGAAAGTATGTCTAGATAGGTACTACCGCTTTATTTATTTCAGCTTCGCACACTGCGACCGTGCAGTAAGCCAGTGGAATTACTAGACATTATGAGACCGAGCGCAGCGCAATGCCATGCAGTACTTTGTAATTCACAGTTCTAAATGATGATGCTACTGCTTATAGACAGGCGTGGCGTCTGCTATCATGCGACAGACCTGCTCTTGTCGTCATTCAGGAAAAAAACTAACAATTGTCAACTAAAGCAATTATGAAATGTGGAGATATAATTTAAATCTTGATTACTCGTCGATATAGACATAAATCTACACGTAAAACACAAACCGTCTTAGGTATTAAGATCTGTAAATATCTTGCATTGAGTTTGCTAAAATTAAGTTTCACGATGTTACGAAACGTGCAACAATCGAGACGGCGCGGCGCGGCGTGGCGTGGCGCACACCGAGAGGCAGTTAAGGTAAGTTTGATTTCTTTTTACTGACTAATGGCCGTCAATAATGATTAATGATCTTCGATTGAGTCTGCGGATCGATCTTACTAACAAACCAATAAGAATACAGTTTAAAAGTCACGCGTACAAATTACTTAGTTTGATTGGTTAATTACTCGGATCGATGTGAAGATTCGGGTTGAGATCGTTTATTGAATCGGTCGTAAGATGTATTAAAATGACACAAGACATATAATTGCGTGATATATACGCTATGTCGAAACTTGATGTGGTAGGATATTCAGCCAGGGATGAGATAAATCGAACTAGATTGTCTTGTGGTGGACACTTGTGTTCTTCCCATTTCCATTCGGTTAGTTCTTCAAGCTTGAGCGATTGCGTAAGGATAAGGTCATCAGTCCCTGCCTAGTCATATGCCTCTATCAAAAGCATGCCACTTAGCCCGATACTTGACTCTACTCATCTAAGGATGACAGCTGAAATTAATTCATAAACACACGAGTATATTTAAATAGTTTCTAAGTTTATTCGAAGAAAACTGAGCAACATTGCATTACGTTGACGTCATAGTTGCGTCTCGAACAACTGGTTCTTATGTCATTCACTTACGAAATATGTAACACAGCGAAATAGACGAATATTAGCGTAATTCACTATTTTTATACATTCCACTGAATGGAAAGTTGATCTCTATGCAAATTGGTTTTACTGTACTGAAGTAACGTTTACACATTGCCAGGTATTTCAATATTAAACTTTATACAATATATCAAGGCCCTGATTGATCAGCAAGTAAAACTGCTGTTGTACTTGTTGGTCTCACTGGTAAAATACACTTTTATATAGCAAAACCACGGTTTTAAATACCGACGAACCAGGTCCCAGGCTTGCCAATTGTCAGCAACCTCCAACGCTATACTGCTTAGTTCGCCAGTCGATCAGCGCCATTTGGTGCAAGGAAAACCGTGATATTACGCCTCGTAAATGGATAAGCCGCTTACTTAGTCCTTTCCACCAGATTTATGCGAGGATGGGTACCTAGGGTTGTGTGTGACACCCACTAATAGGATGGTTGGATTTTTGTAGAACGGTCATTTTAGCTTTGGTGCAAAAAGACATGTAAGTCGGTGCATAGCTTTGCCCTCGCTCACCGCTTAGCTACCTCACACATCTTTGGTGTAAAGCCTTAAGGGATCTTGCTTCCGTGAGTCCTGGTCAGGGATCACCTAGTGTCAAATCAGTAGTGATCTAAAAGCGATTGCCAATGGTGGCTTTTTTCATCAATTTGTTGCGGAAGTCGTTTTGAACTATTGAATATGGACTTTGTAGTCTCTTTGTTATCCTGGCATGACAAAGTGACTATAACAAACTTGATGTGAAGTACAGTGCAAGAGACATTGCGTCTCTCGACGGTCGGCAGAATAATTTCAGCCTAAAGTTACTAGATGTATACTGGTTGACCCCGGAACGCAACTCGCTTGACCGGCCTAATCGTCTGTAGGTTCTAGAGCATATTTTTCACCAAGTGTACAGTGGTCGGTAACCAATCGGATATAAAAATGTATGAAATTCAAATCAATTCAAAATATTTATTAAATCTATAGAATATTATACATTTAGATTTTTATAAACTCTACCGCCAGTTCGGAAGGCTGTTGCGCTATAGAAGAAAGGGGAAGAAACTTCAGCTTTGCTCTTTTCAAAACTAGTTTACAATTATTATTATCGAGAGCGTAAAGGTTTTACAATATTTATTTGGAATTAGATCAGCTTAATTTATATTAATAAGCAATTACAGAAATGGCATCTACGCATTGGATTAGCATGCATGACCTACATAAGCATGACGTTGAGGTCCCACCAGCAGCTGTGCTGAACAACTAAAAAGGGTTAAAAAATTATACTCAACATACACGTTTAGCAAGACATTTTTTTCCACTCTGTCTGCTTTTTAGCCTTTGATAAGATATTGCAAAAAAATGTGTTAATGTTACACATGTTTAATCTTATCACGCTTTTATAGTCAGTGATATCATTCAGGGAAACATTTGAATGGCTTCCATGTCTGTCACTGCGTTTATAAACACGCGATTTTCAATTCTAACTCTGTGTAATAAATGCTATAGAGTTACACGTTTATCAGCCTTGTTTTGATATACAACATAAAAGGTATTATCGCATTTCAGTTTATTGTATCAGAACTTGGTGACTGTTGTTATGTGGTATTCGATATCAGTGGATTCATTGGGTAAAGTGTCTTCGATTTTCTCGATCTAGAACAAGATCTGAATAGCCTGAAAGTAATAGTTTTAGAATTAGAGCTAAAAAGCGTCTCAATATTGACTTCTGAAGTGTTTTAAAGGCAAACGTCAGTAATAAATTATAAACATGTAGATCTAACGTCTGGCGTAGTGTGTTGTGTCGCCTATTTCACAATTTAAAGAAATATACCTAATGTATTGCATTTTTCGATTTGGGAATGTTATCTATTTTTGTCTTTTAGGTTTGATAACGTTGGTTGTTTAGCCGCAAGTCCGTACGTATTTTTTTTTGTTTGGTAATTTGACCTAAAATCATAACGTGTCTACTACAACAGCAAAATAAGGTAAAAAATACTCTGAAGTCTTGGTCATCTTTTTTGTATTTATGCCAATGTTTTACCTTCATTGTGAATGCCTATTTCAAAGAAGTATAATGAGTAGTCTTAAAAGATGTCTACCTGGGAATTTAACGGTCAGATTTCTTTTAAAAGTTCAACATTGAACGTCGGGAATGCGGTCACGCGGACGGCCCAAAAAAAGTTGTTTCGACGTCGCTGGACGGGATATGAAATCCAACGGACGAAATTAAAAGGGAATGCTGTGGAAAATGGAAATTGAGGATGTAGAGTCTGTACTTTTTCGTATGAACGGCACCAACTCGGGATAGTTTTCTACTATCTTCCATATTATAACGGATAATAGACATATAGGCTCTAATTTTTTTTTATTTTTATAAATTGTGTTGGCAAAGAGAAAGACAAAAGAGTATTTAACTTATAAATAGTTAAGTAACGTTTATAAGTAAGGCCCATCATGTACATTTATCTAGATTATTTTTATCCATAGTTTGAAACTATTGCATTAATAATATTCAGTTGTATAAAAGGAATAAAGACCTCATTTAGTTTAAAGCATATTGTGTAAAGGTTATTAAAAATAGATCACTTAGTCTGAAGCGAATCTTGCCAGAGCAGATTGAACAGCTCAAAGTGCTATCAATATCAGAAAAAGACATTGTTGAGGTTCATGAGAGTGGTGATCACTTACCATGAGGTGACCGACTTGCTCGCTTGCTTGCCTTTATGTCATAAAGATGTAATGGTATACGCGATATCTCAGAAGCAGGAGGAAGAGGTGCATCTTTTGTACCCAGATTTCGCCAATATTATTTCTGTCACATGATGATAATTAAATTGTCGATATATTAGACACGTCCAATCCCTGGTAAGCCTGATTTTTTATTTAAAACGGCTTTAAGTCTCATTGTTCACAGTCAAGGACTCCCAGTAGACCAAGGAAGCGGTTTAATTAGAACGAACACCTACAATGCGAGGGTAATCAGGGATGCGTTGCTGACCTGAAAATGCATGAGTTTTGGAAAAGGGGATTTGTTGGGTGACTGATAATCCCACTGACCGTAGGAAATGAAATGACCGTAGGAATGAATAGAAAACTACAATTTCATCCTGGTTTGTTACTACCCCGGTAGTATCGAGCTATTCATAATGGAGTTAAAAAAATTACATACGTAATATTTCAGGTGATAAATTGTTGCCATGCAACTATTACGGTTGTATTAACAGAACGGATTACGTTAATTTAAGATAATGTGCTATTGCGTAAGTTTAAATTAGATTTCTTATGTGTCCGTAATTGATTTTCGAGTTCGACTGCGAACAATAGCGTGTTTCGAAACTTCAAGCGCGCTTGGACCGGTCTGGTGGCGCGATGTGGTGTTACCACGCTATGGGGATACGTGTTTTACTGAGATGTGGGAAGTATTCACTAGAAATTAAGATGGGATATTGCTTTACCCTCAGGAAGGGAAGGGAAGGTTTTTCGTTGTTGGTTGAATTGTACAAAGTTTTAGGTTAATAGATAATAATTTGATGATTGCCTATAAAATAAGTTTTTAATAATAGTCGGATGTAGCATAAAACCTTACAAATGACTACGCTATTGACGTTTAGCCACGCCACAGATTAATAATATAAAATTGCTCGTATTGTTTTGGCAAAAATCGAAACGCAAGCTTTGGTTTACTAATTTTAATGGGCCCACATGGACAATCCAAATGTGTACCAAAGAATAAGCCCAACTGTAGTATTTGTCTAAGCTTGTCGTCATCGAATATTCACCAAATTAATACAATAATAACTCCAGACAGAGAGACAACCTCCGTGGTGCAGTAGGCGAGTAGCCGACTGTGAAGCGAGAGGCTGCGGGTTCGATTCTCGCACCGAAACAAATGTTTGTGTGATCACAAATATCATGTTTCGGGTCTTTTCTCTCCTGAGGGGTTGACGTCAGGCAGGCGGCTGGTCGTAAAAATTACAAGCCAAACCTTTCTGTAACATGTGGTAAAAAAGCATGTTGCACCGACCCCACTACGAGTGGGATAGGGGCAGGTGGAAGAAAAATAACTCAAATGAAATTATTATTATTACTATTTAATCCTTAATAAAAAAATACAATTTCCAAATAATTTCTCACTAACAAGCTAAAATTATATTCAATATTTAAATTACAATATATCATTATTCCAACGATATATGGGTAAATAATTATAGTTACGGTTAATTTTCCATGTAACGAGCTCTCAGAAACTTGTTATCTGTCCGCCCGTTCAATGTGGGTTAAAGGATGCAGCGGTTTAATTGAAGCGTAATTCTCGTGTTTTTTCCTTTTAATTAAGTAATAAAATGTAGAATACAGCGGGTGAAGTGGCAAAAGAGCGGATACGACCACATCTGGTCACACTGCGCAGGCTGTATTGACCTTATGCGACTGCGTAGTTTATGCGCGGCCGGCTGAGGACGGTCGATGACCGCGAGCCCCTCCCCCCCTTCGCCTATCACCTCCCGCCCGACACCGCTCACTAGGAATGCCTACCCCCCACTGCCGGCACGTCACGTTGCATTCGCGGATTTGCATGATAGCTATAGACGTTTCCGAACAGTCACCGGCGAATTTGTTGCCGGTGATTGGTGAAAGCGCGTGAAAGGCGCGGATTATTTTTCACAAAAAACCGATACGTTGACAGATCTAGATTGTATTTGATTGATGGTTTTGTGTTAGGGGCTGTATCGTGTTCCTGTTTCATTGTCTTTATGCCATTTATAGATATGTGCAAGATTTATAAGGATTTGAGTTAATTCGCAATACCCCCGTGATTCGGGGACCACGTTTAACAGTGGTCCCCGTGGTTGCAAATTATTATCAATCGAAAATTCAAGTCAATAATCATTAAAGTGATCACTAAAGTAATTCAGAAATAAAAAGCAAATGTTTTAACCGATTTAAAAAAGGAGGGGGTTTTCATATTTGTACACCAACACATACATATATTTGTAAGAACGTATTCGATACAGAGATCGATGATTACAAGGATTTTGGTCCTACATCACTCAGAATCAAAATATCTATTGTTGCATCGACATTTGCCCAGCTGCGAAAAAAAGAAACTTCGACCTTCACCCACTTAATGGAGGTCGTTGTAATTATAATACAACCTAAATAATTAACGCCTCGCGTGTTTTTAGTTTTGCTCCGATGGCGGACATTTTTCTGAGGTTAATTATTAATCTTTTTTTATAGCAGAACGTAGGCAAACTAGCAAGCGGGTCACCTGACGGTAAGTGGTCTCCATAGTTCTTAACAACCCATAATACCAGAAGAATTATTGGTGTTTTGGCGACCTTATCGAGATGAAAGGAATACTTATTGGTTATACTAAAAATGATTAATAGACGAGAACATTGACAATTATGCTACTAAGTGCTAACATTACAATAGTGACAGCCTCCGTGGCGCAGTGGGCGAGTAGCCGGCGGTGCAGCGAGAGGTCGTGGATTCGATTACAGCACAAAGACAAAAATGTTTGTGTGATCCATAAAACATTGTTTCGAGTCTGGGTGTTTTCTTCTCGGGGTCGGTCTTCTGTGAGACAGTGGTATCGAAACGGTCGACCCGGTCCGTTCATGCTGTAGGCAAAATTGTCTACGGGGCGATGCTATCACTCAAATACTTATTCCCGTCCCATGATATTATAGTCGGCGAGCCTATCTCCATACCGGGCACAAATTATAATTCTGGGCAACTTCTTCAATTTCTTCGGCAACCGATTTTTCTAATCGAAAACTCAAACTCGAATTGTGATTGCCCAGGTCCTCAAGGTTTTCCAGCCTTAGTGGGTTGCCACAACCAGTAAAGTGAATAAAGCAAAATATTAACAATACAATGATGGTGTGACAAAGGCTATGGGAATTAATTTTTTTGTGACAATATTCTTAAAATAAATTAAACAATAGTTTCATTATTCTTTTAATTAAAAATATTAATGAAGATGAAAATGTACCACGAGCACTTGGCTTTGGTCGCTTCTGCCAGATAGTTCCAGGTACGATCTCGCGGACCCGAAAAGCGCTGGCTTGACGCATTAGCCAAAGACCATATGGTCTCATTATGGTGGATGCTCGAGATCGGGCGAAGTGGAGGCGTCCTAGTAAGAAAGCACCTTTGCACTAAGCCGGGATAACGACAGGCAGAAAGAATGATGCATTCATACGCACTCACGCCTGTAATCCCCAAAGGGTTAGGCAGAGGTGTAACCAGTACACCCACATTTCGCCGCGTGTATCTCCGTCCCTTATGTGATAGGGGGCGAGCCTATCGCCATACCGGGCACAAATTCCAGACTCCGGGCTGATACTGAGCATTTCGTAATAGAAAATCCCAATACCTCTTTACCCGACCCGGGGATCGAACCCGAGACGTCAGCGTTGGCCTCCATCGTAACGCATACGCATTACAACTGCGCCAACGAGGCATGAAGATGAATGAGTATAAAAATGTGACATGACAATCCAGTGTGTGTGACAGCCTCCGTGGCGCTAAGAGCGAGTAGCCGGCTGCCAGGCGAGAGGCCGTGGGTTCGATTCCCGTACCGAGACAAATGTTTGTGTGATTCACAAAATTTGTTTCAGATCTGGGTGTTGTGGGACCGCAAGTCCCTCGTAGTTCCTGATAGCCACGATACAAGTTTACCTAGTGTGGGGTCAGGGCTACGTGTGTGACTGTTGGGTGTATTTATTATTATTATTGTTTGCTATTTTAAGTGCCTATTTCACAATAACACCCAGACCCGAGACCAATATTTGTGGTTCACACAAACATTTGCCCCGTGTGGTGTGGGAATCGAACCCACGGCCTCTCGCTTCGCAGCCGTCTACTCGCCCGCTGCGCCACGGAGCTGTCAAAGCATTAACAATAGTCTTCCTAAAAGATGGGTTCCTTTATATGGAGTGTGGAGAAGTAAAGGCATGCCAGCATAGTTTTGGCGACCTATGATAGATGTATCGTCTGTATTTGCTCGACACTATTCTTAGATTGTGCTGTACTTGGTGCAACTTAGTCACTTTGCCGAACCAGGATAAAAGTGTACCCAAGCTTACTAACATATTATAAATATAAGGAAAATAAATGAGTCTAAGAAACAATTATACCAACAATTTGACAAAAAATATCAGCTATATTAAGTCTTATCTATGACTAAGGCCTATTTGCACAGCGATCCTAAATCCAGTTTTTTTTTTATTAGCAATAAAAGGCATAACACAGAATACAATCATACAAGTAATATAACTTAAATATTATAATTTTATGTACTAGATCGTCTTCCTAAACATATGCCCTAATAGAAAAACAGTGCGGAAATGACAAACTAAGACAAATTAATTAATATTGTTAATCTATAACAAAGAGAAGAGAAAGTCAAGAAAATTCGTAAAGTTCATTGTACAACCGACACATGCGTATGATAGGATTATAATAGGATGTGTTATTAGCAAACATGCGCAGCGTAAAGATGTTTGGATTACGGATCCTATAATTTGTGTTAAAATATAATAAGGATAGTAGTTCTGGGGAATCTATTTGCGATTGAATGTTTAACTCACTAAACCAGTAAGTAAATATAAGTTTAGTGGTTAATCTCTATTTAGTATCGTGGTGCAAATGTCAGCCTTAATGTCTGTCATTGACTTTACTAAGGTCAAGTGACAACGACATTTATTAATCGATCAATAGTTTTCGACACAAGCTGCTGCCACTAGTATTAAAAAATGTGCGATGTTAACATAAAATATGTAATTTAAAATTCAAATCGGTCCTGGTTCAGGCTAATGACCTGATTATTTTACCTGATTGTGACCGGTTGGGGCTTCCGTTCCTGTTTGACGTAAATACTAAGTATCTGAGCTGATTCGTTGAATTACATTTAAACTGAATTGAGTAATGTCATTAGGCAACAAACAAGGAACAGTAAGCATTACCTTTTTATAGCAGAGGGTGCGAACAAGTGGGTCACCTGATAAGCGTCTCACCGCCCATGAACGCCCACAATGCCAGAAGTATCATAAATGCATTACGACCAATTGGGTAGGCGATAGGGTATTTGGGCTGGCAATCTCATTATACGCGCAAAAGCGAGCTGCCACTGCACGTCGGTTTTCTGTGTGACAGTGGTAATAACCCGGTCGAGCCGGTTCACATATGCTATAGACAAATTGTTTACAGCGTGGTTCTATCACTTAAAGTTTCAAATATTATTTAGTGACTAGTGGATATGTCGTGATCAAATTGTAGAATTGATCATTACATGAAATAGTTGACCATTTCATGAAATGGACTGAACAAAATCATGCGCATGCGCTCATGCGCAATACAGCAATATGCTGAGTGATCACCTGCCTGCCACAGCCACGGCATGCAACTGCTTACTTTTTATTGGTTTCTTTTTTTTAATTGACTTTTATATCCTAGCAAGTTGCGTGTACATAAATTTAAATAAATAATAAAAATAAATAAAATTATTTTTCTTTTTTTCTAAATCATTGTATAAAGATCGTTTGACGATATACTACCAAACACATGATTCATTTCATGACGTGATCATAACTTAAAATAGTTACATTATCCACCAATAGTGACGCTAATAGCGCTTTGTATAAGGGATGTAATACAGGAAGGGTGAAGAATACGCAACGAAATGCAAAGAACTAAGAGTATTACTGACTTTTCAAACATGACATAATGGAAATTGCGGATGAGGAATTATTAATGTTCAAAAAGAAACGCATGCACGGTTATAGCTACCTGATAACACGACCGTTTAAAGTAAAAACTATCGATGAAATAAAAGTTTGCAATCAGCATGCATTTATTGACGCAGTTCTAACGTAACATAACCTAACTGGTGTTAAGAGTAATAAATAAGTTTCGAGTTAATTTGTATGCGAATACAGCCAAACTTCTATGAACAAATCGCTTAACGTTAAACATTTAATGATATGGTTAGTAATAACTGGCTATTTCATGAAATGCGACCATTTCATAAAATGATCAATAGGGTAGTTGATTAGATTTTTTTTACTATTTAAATCTATAAGTTACATTACTCAAACTCGATTGCAGAAAGAAATTTATTAATCGGACCAAAAATTAATAAGTTAGAAGCCATTCAAATCCTGTAGAAGGGGTAATTGTCAAATGACAGACGACGCAAACTTTGACGTCACTGTGTAAAATGTTCATTATGGTGCACGCGTGCAAGCGAGATAGTGAGATATCCCTACTACGCACCCACTTTTCCTCATACCAACATTTAAAGTCATAACTGCGGGCACATTTCGGAACCAATTTTGATTGTTTTTTAATAAAAGGGTTTCTTTTGCGTATCATTTTCTGTTGCTTATAAAATAATGTATAAAATCCAATATAGGAAACTACCCTATTCTACGATTTTGTCACGACAGCCGGTATAATATATAAGGTATATGGCCTTAGATTTTCATTATTTACATACATACGCACTCACGCCTGTAATTTCCTAAGGGATAGGCAGAGGTGTAACCAGTACACCCAGATTTCGCCGAGCGTATCTCCATCCCACGATGTGATAGGGGGCGAGCCTATCGCCATACCGGAGACCTCAGTATTGGCCTCAATCGTAACGCGTACGCATTACAACAGCGCCACCGAGGCAGTCATTTTCATTATTTGTTTACTTCTAAAAAATTGTAACTATGTTGCTTGATCATTTTGATTTGTTTTTCATTGTCTCGTATTTTAAATTAACGGCATATCAGTTGCCATGGTAAAAAGGTTCCTGTATAATAAAAACTTGATACTATCGAATATTTCAACCAACATAAAACATGTCTAAACAAAAAAAATCGATTGCCGAGTTCTAGAGCGATAGAAATTCCGTCGTGAAGCCGGGCTTGGACCGTTCAAATTCCATCCATGCCGAAGATAAATTAACATTGAAAGACGCCAAGTATTATTCAAGTCGAGTCGACCCACGTATTAGAGATGTAACTGAGTAAGTATCAGTTGATAAGAATCAAATGTACAGGAAATGAAAGGTATATCTTTTATCTTAAGTATTAAAGTATTCGTTGCAAATGATTATTTAAATTGACCCGTGTACGTTTCTTTTGTCATATAGGATCCAATCGAAGAAAGGAATCAATAAAAAAAGCTGATATGAAAATAACACAGTGTGTTTAAAAATTGTATTTTATTACAATTATACTGTCTCGCTCTACTACACTACTTAGTAGATAATGAGTATTGAATAATTTCTTAGAGAAATCTCCCAGACCCGAAACAAATATTTGTGGATCATACAAACAGTCTCAGTGCGGGAATCGAATCCCCGGCCTCTCATTTCACAACCGGTTACTCGCCCACTGCGCCAAGAAGGCTGTCAAGGCGTTCTATGCTCACTATTAGAATTCTAGCGTATTTCTTTCAAAAAACTTTTCGAATGCGTATTATATGATAATAATAAATCCGCATTATTAGAATCTGAACCAATCGCAACATCACTAGTAGTTATTGGTCACGTGGTGGCGACATTACAATCGGAGTTATGTCCTTCGGGGCATATGTACCCTGCGTATGTCGGGAGTCTAATTGGGACCTTTCTATGTTGAACTCCAACTATGTAACTTAACGAGTAGAGCCACGCTGTAGATACTCATGTCTACAGCACGAATGGGCCGGCTCGTCCGGGTCGTACTCGCTGTTTACATTGTCTCACAGAAAACCGACGTAAAGTAGCAGCGTGCTTCTGCGTTTCGTACAGTGAATGAGATATCCGGAGGCCCAAATCCCCCTCCCCATCCCAATCCTTCCCTATATCTTTCCTTTAAGGTTGGCAACGCGCCCATGACTCTTTCCATCAGGTGACCCACTTTGCCAGCCGGAGTTATCAAGTTATTTGTGAATGCCTTTTTCCGGCATAAAAAGTAGCCCATATTGTGCGGAATTCATCAAAATCCATGCTTTGTTGAGGTGTGATTGTTTGACAAACATTTAAATTCACAAACATCCAACCTTTCCAATTTATATCATAAGCAGTATGTAGGAAGTAGGATATGGTGTTGTAGCCAGGAACTGGTGATAATTTTTCAAAAATGAGTTCGAAAAGTGATAGGCGAGTTTAGACTTTGTGTCAAGTTTATTTAGTAGTATTTTTTTTTATGGCATAGGGCGGCAACGAGCAAATGGATCACCTGATGGTAAGTGATCTCCACCGCCCATGTACGCCCACAATACCAAAAGAATTATGGGCGCGTTGCCGACCTTAAAGGAAAGGGATAATAAGGGATTACGAAGGGGAGGGGGTTTGGGCCTCCGGATATCTCACTCACCGTACGAAACGCACCAGCAAGCTTCTACTTTACGCCGGTTTTCTGTGAGACAGTGGTAATGACCCGGACGAGCCGACCCATACATGCTGTAGACAAAATTATCTACAGCGTGGCTCTACCACTCATAAATCGAGTTAAATTGTTCAGGGTCGAGGGCTGGATATCACTTAACATCAGGTGACCCACTGAATCGGTTTTGAAAAAACAAACGAGGTTTGTAAGCTGGCGATCATTCTTTTTATAATATTGACTATGCGTGATTTTTACTACTATGCATTTCCTCATAATCCTGAGAAATTTCAACCTTTATGATGAAGGTATTGGATTTATATGTACCGTTTATCGTGTATGTATTCAAAGAGTAGATTTTAGCTCAGAGAATTACAGAAATGATGATGCATGAATTTTATACATACATACATCAGCTCCGCATGTATCATCGAAGAGGTAGGCAAAGGAGCAACTAAGGTACCTACGGTTCACCTAGCTAATATCAGTCTCGGTGAGTGAGACAATAAGGCATTGGGCGAGAACCAGGAAACTCAGGTAAATAGTTAAATTCGCACAAGTTTTTCATTACCCGACCTAGGGTTTGAATCCAGGACAATACGGATTTCTCAGTGTTAAGTACCTACGTTTCTACTAGACGTAAATATACCATTGAGGTAATTTTACAAACATACATACATACACACTCACGCCTGTCCTCCCCGAAGAGGTAGGCAGAGGTGTAACTATTACACATTTCGCCGACCTTACTTCCGTCCCATCATGTGATCACACTCCAGGTTGATACTAAGCATTTAATGATAGAAAAACCCAATATCACTTCAGCCGACCCGAGGATCGAACCCGAGACATCGGCACAACAGTCGTACCGCGTACGCATCAAAACTGCGCCACCAATCAATTTTATGAACAGTTACTGAAATTGTTTCCTTTGTAACAATATGAGGAAAACTGCGGACTTAGCGGACAAGGTAAAAACAAAGTCTATGCGACAAATTAATATAACTAATCATGCAGTTTAATTGTGTTTTCACACAATTATACATTTAGATTTGAATATCATTATACGTAATTGCCTCGATGGCGTAGTTGTAATGCGTACGCGTTACGAATGAAGCTGACGCTGAGATCTCTTGGGCGATCGCCGGGTCGGGTAAAAGTGATATTGGGTTTTTCTATTACGAAATGCTCAGTATCAGCCCGGAGTCTGGAATTGTGCCCGGTATGGCGATAGGCTCGGTATCACATTATGGGACGGAGACAGCTCGGCGAAACGTGGGTGTACTGGTTACACCTCTGCCTACCCCTTCGGGGATTACAGGCGTGAGTGCGTATGTAGTTTTACACAAGATTAAATACATTAATTAAGAGCCTTCTAGTACCTAAATCAACATAGCTTTTAATCCAAGCGGATTTCAATTTCCTTTATCCTGAACTATATTGTTTTAATTATTACACTAAAATAAGTAGGTTCTTTCAAATAATAGATTAGAGAGTCTAAGTGGCATGGCCAATATAAAATATATGATCAAATGCATGAAAACACGACAGCAGTTTTGGCGAGACGACTTGACGCACGGACAGACATTGTAGTTCGCCTACAAACAGGTCCTAAGGACGGTCAATGAACGTTCTAGGCTGCCGTGTAATGACTAGGCAAGTCTGGCGGATAGATATGAAAACTATTGCGCCAGATATTTAAACTTGTGTTGCACTTAAAGATGTAATGCTACTCTGTATTAGATGGTGATAGATCAAAAAACTACCGGAAAATAACAGCACATTGTTGAGTGTGCTCTTTAATTTAAAACTAGGCTATAAATGTATTTGATTACTGGTTATTACGATCATTATTGAACTTTATAGGTTACTAGGTTTTGCTCGTGGGTTCGCCGACGCGAATGGCTTTTTCCAGGATAAAAAGAAGCCTATATCCTAATCCAGGTCATGATCTACCTGTGTGCCAAATTTTATTTGACCGACAAACATCCAAGTTCACAAATATCCACACTTTCACATTTATATTAGTGGTATGATTAAGCCTCATGACATCCTGAAGTCCAGGTTTATAAATCAATTAAGTAAAGCTTTTTATACAACGCCATTTTGTTTGTGATTCATAATCTAGAACAGTGTTCCCAATTAGTGGTACGCGTACCCCCAGGGGTACGTGAAGTTGCATCAAGGGGTACGTGCGGCTATCAGTAAAAACAAGAACAATTTCCAAAATATTATTTTATTACAATCATCAGTAAAAACAAGAACACACACACACTCACAAACTTTCGCATTTATAATATTAGTGTGTTTGCTACAATAAGGGGTACGCAGGTTTGAGGTCTTTTTTGAAGTGGTACGCAGCAAAAACTAATTGGGAACCACTGATCTAGAACAAATAATATATCGATGGTTGCAGTTTGTTTAGGCGACACAGCGGTAAGCCAATAAGCATTAAATGGATTAGTTAGTCACAGTCGGTCAGTATTACTTGTACATAGGATGTTTGAAATAAATATGTAAATGACCATGTGCAAGATCCGACTTGCTCGCAGAAGGTGTCATTCAGGAGCTCCACACTGACGCAATATGACCGGTTTTTCACTTTTTATTATAGTGCAGGAATTCTAGGATCATTATCATTATCTAGAAACATGTATCAAGACATTGGATCAATGGAGCCAGAGGTTACATACTGCCACTCGAATTACAATACAAACCTGCATTAGGCCAACGTGAGTGGACTAATGCCTAATCCCTCATTAGAAAACATTAGGTCATAAGTAGCAATAATAATGTATATACTAAAATTAAAATTTGTATTGATATGGAATTTATTCTGGATTAAATAAATAAATAAATTAGACCTTCTCTCAGAAGACTCATGACCAACGTGGGATAACTTGCAAGTATGTAGCATGTTATGTTTATTATAATAATATCAGCCCGGTATTAAATACTGTTTCACTGCTGGGAACTGGCCTCGTCTACTTTTTAGAGGGTTGAGACCTTAGTATACTACGCTGGCCTAATTCAGGTTGGTAGATTTCAAATCATTTTTATGGAAAACTCTCATGAGGATCATGCGCAAAAATCATTATAAATACGCAAAAATTATTTTTCTTTATAATGTTTCTCGTTGACATACGATAATTGAGCTGCTCTAACTCTAATTCAAAATTAACTGTATTAATGTATTGCAAATATTATAAATAAATTTTTAAAAGACCAACGTTAGAATTTCTGAACTGGCGGTAGAGTTACAATTTGACTGAATTTAAAATATGTACCTATAACATTTTATGGATTTAATAAATATTTTTGTTTTATTTTCATTTCATACGTGTTTCCTCACAATGGTTTCCTTCACATTTAAAACTAGCGATATTTTGCAATGAATACACACGTAGCCACTAAGACTGAGCTAGCGACGTTTACAACTTTGTTGTTTATTACAAAAACTTTAATACTATAGACGGGCTGTTCAGAACTAAAATTGTGTTGCATACGCGGCCGGCGAGGCGGGAAGACGTCTAAGGCGTGGGAGCGAGAAGAGTTGAGAGTAAGCCAGATGGCAATATTGAGACGGCTGTTTTGTTTGGTATTAGTTTTCATTCACAATAAATAAATATAATAAAAATAAGAAATTATATAGTTACTTCCGTAAAATAACTTCAAATTGAAAGAATATTATATTCATGTAAATAATGACAATGTTTTATGGGTCACAATAAACAATTTCGTGTTAGTTTATCGAATTTAACGTTATCAGCTATTCAAACAACGACAACTGCTCTCGTCGCTTGCTCGCGGGCGACTAAATGAGTTGCGGTCAATTGACCGTAATTTCTTTGTACCGCACAGCTTGTCTAGTAGTATACATTAAAGTCTTTGGTTTATTAATATTATTTGTGTCATAATTACTTCATGTACGTTTTGATAACTGTAGGTCATGGCGAGACTATAAATAAGTACATACCATGTTGTGTACAATAAGTACATACCATGTTGTGTACAATAAGTACATACCATGTTGTGTACAATAAGTACATACCATGTTGTGTACAATAAGTACATACCATGTTGTGTACAATGCTGACATAGTCTCAAAATTATTGTTTAGATTTGAAGCTTATTCTCTTTTTGCTTTTGAATTTCTTTGAAGTAGTTTTGTTAGTTAAATAGGTTTTTCACAACTTTGAAATAATCATCAAAAATCGGTGCATAATTGCCGAAATTTTAATCGTTCATCCCCGATTTCGCCACTTTAGGTGTATTTTTTTTCTTCAAAGTTAAACAGAACCAACTTTGAGCTATCCTATCAAATATAAAATCATAATCTTCATCTATCACTCCGTGAAAAGAAATGCGTGGCAAGAAAAAAAAACAAATATATGCCTCGCATTGGGTACCTCCATCTTTTCTCCGTCGGTTAAAAATAAAACACTCGCAACTCATTGACAGTAAGTTGAATTTTGTCACGACCACATTTTCGTCTTGAAGCGGCCATTTTAATGTCTTGGCACAGAATCTATTAGTGTCGCCCAACTAAGCAAAAAATTGTCGAATCGGGGTTACGGCGCCCGCCATGTGGCCGAAACGGGGTTTCTGATTACAACCAGTCTGTAGTTTTACTTGCTGTTAATGTTTTAACTTGAGTTTCGTTTTAAAATTGTTGTAAAAGTAAATATAGACAAATTTGAGTCCTATATCCCCTTCCCATTCCCAATCCCTTAATTATCCCTTTCCTTTAAGGTCGGCAACGCGCCCATGATTATTCTGGTATAGTGGGTGTATATGTGCGGTGGAGATCACTTACCATCAGGTGACCCACTTGCTCGTTTGCCGGCCTATGATGTATAAAAAAAAATGAACGTGAATTTTAGGGATGCCATTTTGTTTTTGTATCTACTAGGTGGTAGGTCCCTCGTATGCGTAAGTAAGGCCGTCTAGGTTGAAATCACAGCTTTCTCTATTTCTGCCGCCAAGCAGTAGTGTGTAATCATTGTTGTGTTTCGGTTTGAAGGACTTTGAAACCAGTGAAATGGCTGGGCTGACTGAGCATTATCTCATGTCTCAGGGTGACGAACACAGTCCAGTGCACAGTGCCGTGTTAGTGCTTTGTAACTTTAAAGTTCTGTGTTATGTATCTGTTTATAGGCAGGCGTGGCGCTTAGGTATCATCAGGCGAGTGATCTGCTCGTTTCGTCATTCAAACTAAAAAAAAATCATAAATTACTACTTTGATCAATACATGGTTTTATAATTAAAAAAAACTATTTAAATCTAGCACTTTGTTTTTTGTACGAATAAATTATTCGTGTATGAGTCACATGAATTTTATGTTTTTTACCATTTTATATATTACTAAACATCATATAGAATTGGGGTAAATATAAGAGGGACTAATGCGTAACCCCTCTCATTAGTGGAGGTCGGTGCCCAGCTGTGGGACATTGTATGATAATACAGGGGCTACTATTATTAATATCATAGGGTTAGTAGATACGAATCAACAGTGACACACTTTTGTACATGTAATACATACGTACTCGTACGTCTGTAATCCCCGAAGGGGTAGGCAAAGGTGTAACCAGTACACCCACATTTCGCCGAGCGTATCTCCGTTCCATGATGTGATAAGAGGCGAGCCTATCGCCATATCGGGCACAATTCCAGACTCTGGGTTGATACTAAGCATTTCATTTCGTGATAGAAAAACCCAATATCACTTTACCCGACCCGGGAATCGAACCCGAGACCTCAGCGTTGGCCTCGCCACCGAGGCACCTTTTATTAAATAAGTAAAATTGAACCCTCGTCGAACCTCGTTGAACCTTCGTCGTCGTACCGTCTTATAATTGGCAGACTCCAAAGGTCTGAAAAGACACCAGTGAAATTACTGGGCATTATGAGACTTAACAACTTATGCCTCAGGGTGAGAAATGAAGTCCAGTGCCATGCAGTGATTTGTAATTTAAAGTTCGGTATGGTATTGCTTTTGTTTATGGGTAGGTTTTTTTTTCGCTTACCATCAGGCGAGTGACCTGCTCGTTTCGTCAATCAAACTAATAAAAAAAATATACCGGAGGCTCAAATACCCCACTATTTGAGCCTCCGGTATACGCATCAGCAAGCTGCTACTTCATGTCGGTTGTCAACGTCAACTGCTATGCACATTTCTTCGGATATATTTTTTGTCCACCATGAATCACATACGTCCTGCCCGTTTGAATGGTATCATTGATTGGCTTTGTGAGTGTAATAATAGTTTATGAGTCACTTTCCGGACAAGGCGCCTATCAGGCCCGCTTTGAGTGTTTATAGCTGGGACTCTCACATTATAATTCTTGATATACGATATTATGTACCCAGTGAATTTGGAACGGCGATATTGGGAATAAGGTCTCAAATAATATCAACTTACTGAAATTATACATACATAAACTCACGTCTGTCTACCTGAAAGGGTTAGCAGAGGTGCAACTAGTGTTGCTCCCACAGTTCAAACTCGAACACAAATTGTGATTATCCACCCTGTAGTAGCAAGTCGCTACTTCTCGTCGATTTTCTGTGAGACAGTGGTAACAACCCGGTCGAGCCAGGCCCATTCTTGTTGTAGAGAAAACTGTTTACAGCTTGACTCTACCACTCTTATCTTATACTCAACCAAAAATATTCACAAATTCGCGTAAAACTAGAACGAATCGAGTGAGAAATTTTACATTAAATGCATTTGTTAAATAACCCATAGGCACATCAGTTACGGTATTATGAATGTCCGGGCGAAAGTGTACTGCTCACCTGCCGTGCCAATACCAACCACGTAGCGAATACAGTTGGTGTTAGTAAAAAAACTACTTTTAAAGTCAAAATTAACAATTTCAAGATGTCTTTTGCAGTCGGTCCTGGTGCCGCTGCTAGTCAAATGAAATTGCACTGACTTCAAAAAGAACTCTAGAACCTGTTGTATTTTGACTTTTCAGTGTTAATTTTAGAATACGGACTTTAAGTTTTGATTACTTATTTTAATTTTCATGTTTTAGTTATGGGAAGTGGCACGTAAATTCCAATAAAATAACACATAGGTACGCGACGAGTATGCTGTGTTATCTATCCAATAGGGGGTTTTTTTACTCCGTACTTCGCCATCAGATCGCCCTACAATTTCCGAATCCCTTGATTATTTCTTCGCTTTAAGTTTTTCATAGTTACTGATGCTATGACACAATACAATCGTCTCTTACTGTGGGGACAGGCCACTTATTTAATGCTGACCACTCTGGGTCTGCTGGGCTGGGTCTCTTGTACTAAATAGACTTTCGTTCAGCATGCTGCCATAGATTTCCAGACTTCACATACCTTCAAATGTTTCCTTAAATTGTATTTTTCATTGGCCATAATAATTCATCTTGATTTATAGAACTGTCACCATGTGGGTCAGACAGTTAAATTTAAGATACACTGTGAGATTACCTCTTATCTAAATGTTGATTTTATTTCAGTGAGTAAAAGTGTTACAACCCGCAATTTTACCAGATAAGGATTTTATGACTAAGGCAAATTTTGCTTCTGTACTATATACGCACTCACGCCTGTGATCCCCGAAGAAGTAGGCAGAGGTGTAATCAGTGCACCTTCATTTCACCGAGCGTATCTCTGTGCCATTATGTGATAGGGGGCGAGCCTATCGCCATACCTAGCACAATTCCAGACTCCGTGCTGATACTGAGCATTTCGTAATAGAAAAACCCAATATCATTTTTACCCGACCCGGCAATCGAATCCGAGAACTCAGCGTCAGCCTCGGTCGTAATGCGTACGCATTACAACTGTGCCACGGAGGCAGTCCGTGGCTTCTGTGTTAAAATAAAAATTATCTAAAATACCTACCTTATTTATTTATACCATTCTCACGAAATATTCGTTGCTTAGCATCGGTCGGCATATTAATTACGGCTATATTTTTAACCGACTTAACAGACGAGCTACTGTATTCTATTCATTATGTATATTGTATACTGTATATGTATGTAAACTTGTTGGAATGTTTTCAAAAACGCATGAATTTATTTTTGATAATTGTTTTACTAAACTAATGCACATGATTTCAGGGAGGTTAAGTGTATAATAAGGTTATCATCATGTATAAATAATAAGTTAAATTATTTAGGTACCCAATATTGTAATATAATATATACAACGTTTAACAAAACTTAGAAACCTACTTCAAGCAATAGCATGTAAATTCCAATACAATAACACAATCGCGACGAGTGTACTGTTGTCCGTTGAGGAGTTTTGTTTTTTTTCTCCGTACTCCGTCATCAGATCTTAAGCAAATTTATATGGGACCACATCGCAGCTAAACTCTATCGAGTGAAATTATTTCCAACAAAATCGGTCCATAATAGGCGGAGAAATCGATGTACATACATTAAAAAAAGCAAAAAGAGAAATTAAAAAACGTGCCGAATTGGGAACCTCCTCCTTTTTTGAAGTGGTTTAAAAATAAGTTTACACAAGGATTAAACATAGAAACTTTACTTATTATTACATCTATCTGTTCAATAGAAATAAAGAAAGAAAATATAATATTTAATAATACGGTATCTTGAGTGGTAGAGCCACGCTGTAGAAAGTTTTGTCTGCAGCACGAATGGGTTGGCTGACGGAGAGGCCCGACGGAGACCCAAATCCCCCTCCCTTCCCCAATATCTTAATTATCACTTTCCTTTAAGGTCGGTAACGCTTCCAAGATTCTTCCGGTATTCCGCACATGGGCAGTAGAGATCACTTACCATCAGATGACCCACTTGCTCGTTTGCCGGCCTTTGAAATTTGGTTAAATATATTGTATAAGTTATGATTAAAAATCTAGAGCCTTAGCAGGTATTTAGGCAAAGGGTGCATATTAATGACAGCCTCCGTGGCGCAGTGGGCGAGTAGCCGGCTGCGAAGCGAGAGGCCGTGGGTTCGATTCCCACACAGAGACAAATGTTTGTTATTTGTTTCGGGTCTGGGACCGCAAGCCCCTCGTAGTTCCCGATACCCACTATACAGGTTAACTTAGTGTGGGGTCAGGACTATGTGCGTGACTGTTGTTGGGTGTATTGTATTGAATTAATCAATAGTCCCATCTCAGCTTAAAAATGCTATGAAGTGATGAAGTGTTGCAGCGCTGGTTTCCAGATGGTAACGAGTTACTATGTTTATTTATTTATTTATTACAGTATCAATACAATATTATTATGTTACATTGTGCGTGACCATCTTCAATCGACATGTTTGTTTTGTAACTGTCTACGGAACGAATTGCATTATTTTGAGATGTAATCGTTGACACCTGTAGCGTTATATTATCACGAGATGTAATTAGATTTAATCACTGATATGCATGAAGTGTTAGTCGATGTTGTAATGAACTGACAGTTACGATACTAGAAGTTTTATTATTCAAGTAGAGGCCAATAAACAAGCAGAGGTGTATGTCGCTCGCAAATGCCTGAGTCAGGTCGTACCAAGCGTACTATCCCGCGGTCAGAACATATATACGCTGTCTTGACTTATTAGTGGGATTTATGAGAGCCAATGGTCTGATTACGGAGTATGCTCAAGATCTGATGAAATGGATGCATTTTAATTGGGAAGGCGGAAAAGAAAAAGAGTAGGTAGAGGTCAGCAAACTAGCAAGGTCACCTGATGGTAAGTGATGTTCCTCGGGGTAGGTAGGTAAGGGGTAGGCAGAGGTGTAACTAGTACACCCACATTACGTCGAGCGTATCTCCGTCCCACGATGTGATAGCGCGCCTATCGCCATACCGGGCACAAATTCCAGACTCCGGGCCGGGTTAGCTTAATCTTAACGCGTACGCATTAGAACTGCGCCACCGAGGCAGTCAATACCCACACAATACTAGAAGAATCATACAACAACAGGAACCAAGTTTCAACATTGTCTCGTCCGTTAATCAGCAGTGTACCACGTGCAGGTGAGGTTGGCTTTGGACCTAAGATGTTGGTGGCCCACTAACACGTGTATGCACATAATAATAATGGTTTTTTGGTTGAACGCGCTAATCTCAGGAACTACTGGTCCGATTTGAAAAATTCTTTCGGTGTTAGATAACCCATTTATTGAGGAAGGCTATATAAGACTTTTTTCCCGGAATAGGCCGTTCACGCGGGCGGAGCTGCGAGCAAAATCTAGTGTATTATTATACACGTATTATATCTAAATGTATGCCTGTATGTAACATTGGTTATATCCGGACCTACAAATCCGGTTCCTGCACTGATTAATGTGTTCAGTTAATTTAACCCGTTAGCCTATTAATACACAGTTAAAGTAGTTTTAGAAAGGTAAAACAGCTGTTTTTGTTGATTGACATAATGTAATGGTCATAAAAAAAAAAACGTTAAAAACATTTTGTGCCATTTTATTGTGTACGTGATGTTCGTATAATTATATTTTTGTATATTTACTTACTAAAACTTACAGCTTGCGTGGCGCAGTGGTGGAGTAGCCGGCTGTGAAGCGAGAGGCCGCGGGTTCGATTCCCGCACCGAAATAAAAATATTTGTGTTATACACATATATATTTGTTTCGGGTCTAGGTATTTTCTCCCCAGAGGGGTTTAAGTCAGACAGGCGTCCGGTCGTAAAAACTACAAGCCAGATCTTTCTGTAACATGTGAAAAAGCATGTTGCGCCGATCTTACTGCGAGTGGGACAAGGGCAGTAAGAATATTAAAATTAAGATTAAACTAATACCAATTTAAAGTAGCGGCACCGTACGATGCCACTTGGAACAATTTACATACATACGCACTCACGCGAGGTCTCGAGTTCGATTCCCGGGTCGGGTAAAAATTATATTGGGTTTTTCTATCATGAAATGCTAAGTATCAGCCTGGAGTCTGGAATAGGGTAGTTGACTAGATTTTTTTAATTATTTAAATCAATAAGTTACGTTACTCAAAATCTATTACAGAAAGAATTTTATAAACCGGAGCAAAAATAAATAAGATAGGAGCCATTCAAATCCTGTAGAAGGGGTACTTGTCAAATGACAGACGACGGAAACTTTGACGTCACTGTGTAAAATGTTCATTATAATGCACGCGTGCAAGCGAGATAGTGCGATATCCCTACTAAGCACCCACTTTTTCTCATACCAACATTTAAAGTCATAACTGCGGGCACATTTCTGAGCCAATTTTGATTGTGTTTTAATAAAAGGGTTTCTTTTGCGTATCATTTTCTGTTGCTTATAAAATAATGTACAATATTCAATATAGGAAACTACTTTATTGTGCCAGGTATGGCGATAGGCTCGTCACATAAAGAGACGGAAATAAGCTCGACGAAATCTGGGTGTACTGGTTACACCTCTGCCTACCCATTAGCAGGGAATTATAGGCGTGAGTGCGTATATATGTATAATAATAAAACGTAAAATAATACTATCGGAACGAGAATATCTCTAAGTCGTTTCAAAATCTTTAACAAGTTATAAGTACAAACTTATGACTTAACGATGAGTCAAGTAATACCAAGAAATTATTATTCAGAATAAATGCTCGTTTCGGACGCGGCCCTTATCGGTGCGACGCAATTCCTGTCTCCAGTTACTCATTGTAATTCCATTAGTATTATCCATTCATATAAAACGTTTTACATGTACAGTGACATTGGTTTTTATTAGAAATGTTTTCAATATCGTCTGTAATGACTTCGAAGAGGTCGTTAACCATGCTTATGGTTGCGATGGCGCTTAAGTACGAGTATATGCGACAGTCACGTATTTATACACTGACATAGACACTACAGTATTGCCATTAAATATTGCATTAAATCACGGTGTGCCTTTGAGTTTTTCAAATTCAGAAAACAAAGAATTACTCAGAATAGTGTAGACTGTATTTATATACTAATTTAATCAATAAGTTGGCTTATCAATCCCAAATCTATCATCATCATCATCAGCCACAAGACGTCCACTGCTGAACATAGGCCTCCCCTAACGCCTTCCAGGCCGACCTGTTGGAAGCGGCCTGCATCCATCGGCTTCCTGCAACCGTGGTCAGGTCGTCAAAATCAAAATCTATACTCGAAATAATTTTTCTCAACAATAAATATGCTAGAACCCATTGAAATCTGGTGGAAAGGGTAAGGGTCAAATGGCAAATGCACGAAGTGGTTTGTGACGTAACCGACCGCGATGGCGATTGAGCATGTATGTATTGTATGGATGCGCCGTAGATTAGTCAGATGTTCCTACTGCGCTTACCTTTAATATTTAAAACTAACTTTTATGCTTATAAAATAATGTACAAAATCGAGCAAAGGCAACTATCTTATTGGAACTTGTGCCCGGTAGGTATGGCGATATGCTCAACAACTATCATATCATCGGACGGAAATACACTCTGCGAGCCGTGGGTGCACTAGTTGTATCTAACTCTGCTTATTTCTTGAAGGATACAGGTGCGAGCTTATGTATGCCATATTTGCAATAGCATAGCTCTCAAAATAAATAAATAGGCATGCATTCGAAGCGAGTCTTTATCTCACAGTCATCGTGTGCTCTTTTTATCTGACCTTCGCTGTTCAATCTCATTGCGAGACGGATCTTGTTTTAAAATATTATTTTGATTTTATGTACGGCCACTTTCGCCATTGCATCGGTGTCACTTGACTTTAATAAGAATGAAAGATTTAAAGTGTTATACGATTTGTTTTTTCTTTGTGTCCGACGTTACCGCTTTCCCATCATGATTTGGGGGTGTATTTGGTAATATTTAGGGCGAACCGCTGTCTGACCCCATAATCCGCAACGGGAACCGAGGTTCCTCATTGCCTCGTCCGTTAATCAGCAGTGTACCACGTGCAGGTGAATATTTGCATCTATTTATTGACAGCCTCCGTGGCGCAGTGGGCGAGTAGCCGGCTGCGAAGCGTGAGGCCGTGGGTTCGATTCCCACACCGAGACAAATGTTTGTCTAATCCACAAATATTTGTTTCGGGTCTGGGTGTTGTGGGACCGCAAGTCCCTCGTAGTTCCCGATACCCACGATACAGGTTAACCTAGTGTGGGGTCGGGACTATGTGTGTGACTGTTGGGTGTATTTATTATATTTATTTATTATTTATTTAGGTCAATTTGATAGAACGATACAACTGGCCTAATCAGGGGCATCAGTGCCTGTTTTCTAGTTCTATATATTGAATTGTGTGGACACGACATCGATAATAATAATAAAAGATATTTAAGAAACTCCGTTTGACCATGTCAGCTAAAAGAACTAGTGGCTGTGTACAAAAGTATTGCAACGTTAGATCTTGAGTTTCTATGATCAGTAGTTGATTTCCAATCGTGTAGCCGGGTACTATTATTGGATCTTCTCCATTTACCAAAGATGATGCCGTTTAAACATACCTATATTAAGCTTATAAAAACGCAAATAAGCCAGTGTTTAAAGGATTGTGTTTGATGTCAGAGTTTATTCCTCAAAAGAAAAGTTGGAAGAAAACCAATCTCGGTAGTTAAAAACCGACATGCAGATGCATTTACATACATTGATAAATTTTACAAACGCACAAACGACCTTAGTTCTATTTCTACGTAGTTGATGCAGATAGACGGCCTTGCTAGCAATGAGAGTGCATTACGAGGTATGTGCGCGTCTACAAAACGCTCTGTTGCGACAACCTTCGTGCAACAATTTCGTGGCACCATATTGTTTTTTGTTTTGTAACGATATTGTTTTGCAGCACCGGCTGCGCGGTACATATAAATTGCGGACTAGGTTGTGGTCAATTCGATATTACCATCTCGCTTACCCTTATAGAATACCTGCGTTTCGTATGGTGAGTGAGATATCCGGAGGCCCAACTCCCCATCTGTTTCTCAATCCCTTTAATATCCCTTTCCTTTAAGGTCGGTAACGCGCCCATGATTCTTCTGATATTGTGGGTGTACATGGACAGTAGAGATCACTTACCATCAGGTGACCCACTTGCTGATTTGGGCCTCCGGATATCTTAAGTACGAAACGCAGCAGCAAGCTGCTACATTACGTCGGTTTTCTGTGAGACAGTGTTAAAAATCCGGACGAGCTGGCCCATACATGCTGTAGATGAAAGTGTCTACGGCGTGGCTCTACCACTCATAATATCATTCATCATATTTTGTTTTTCGTTTATTCAAATACCAACTCCTGTAGAAACTTAACGTGGAAGAAATATCCAGTAAATTATATATTTTTAATAAACAAATAGAGGGTTAGTGTGATGTAATACGCTAAAGAAGAGAAATATAATATATTTTTAGTAAGATATGAAGGAACTAATAATATATCCAGCATTCAATTTATACGGGCTGATTAATTAGAGCAGTGTTCAAATAAGACACTAAACTGTTATCAGTAGCACGATCAGTCTACACTGAATAGCAATAATATGTTTAATATCTACCAACACAATATATTGCCAATATATATGGGAACATGTATTAAAGCTTTGTGCAATAATAATACAATCCGGCTTAGTTGATGGATGCAGTTGAATCCATTTAGGAAGTCCATTATCATATCAGAAATGTATTTTGCATCTAGCAAATCGCCCACATAGTAAGATAGGCTTAGTATAAAATACATTTATGATATTAATTATTATAAATTGAAAGGTCCTAGATTCTCTGCGAGTGGAGTAGTTCTTTGCATTAGTATTTAAATTCGAGAGATTTGATTGTGTTTGCTATGATTATAAACTCATCCTGTGTAACATCATATGACGGAAGTATCGATGATGAAATCTGAATGCACTGGTTTAATCTGTGACTCCCACTTTGAGTATTGAGAATGATGATATATTATTTTAAAGATGCATTACTAAAAGCGGCGTCAGCCTACTGAGAAGTAGAATGAAATACCAAGACAGCGCTCGTGCCATCGATTCCAGCCCCCAGAGCACGCTTCTCTGACTTTTCGAAGTTGCGTGTATGCTCCATCTAACGTTGAAGCAAAACATTGTGAGGAAACCTGTATATCTGAGAATTCTCCATATGAATTTCTAAAGTATGTGAAGTCTGGCAACCCGCGTTCGGCCAGCATGATGGACTAAATGCCTAACCGTTCATGATTGTAGAGAAGGACCGTGCCTAGTAATTCGATAGTGTTTCCTCTCTGTGTTATCTCTATTATGTAGGGTTTTAATCAGTGAAAGAACTATCGAAATAAGGCAATCCAGTTCGTGATGGAATTTAACTTATCTATTCAGTTCCTTAATGACCGAATAGCAACTTCGCACACAGACACGATGTCCGAAATGTTTTGTATCTGTAAACGGCTTACAATCAATATGCAGAATTCCAATCTAACTAGGAATTCGTTTGAAACGTAGTGTAAGATTTTGTGATAAATACGGGGTTGCACGATTTTGGATAGGAAGCGTTTTATGTGCATAATATAGGTAGTTTTAAATTTGTTGAGGTAACATTAGAGTTTTCGGGACGCCATGTTGCCATTTGGCTACATTTTGATTCATCTCTTCTTCTGCCTCCGTTATTCTGTACATTTTCCAGGGTCCGTCTTCCCACTTGACACTTCCACTTTGTTAGTCTTGAGCATTCTCTGTAGTGAGACTAATATGTCAAGTCAGCCCTTTTTGGGCGGCGCCGCGCTGTCCGCGAGACATCATGCATCTTAATTCCTATAGTAGATATTAAAGTTAGCTGCCAAACCAAAATATAAGGTTGGACCGATTATATCTCTATTTGCCATATACAAATAACATGTGATTATATTGAATGATGACCTTTTTCATCAAAATGATAAATAACATTGTGATCTCTTTGACCTACATTCTTACACATGGCAAATATAAAAAACTATGTTGCTAAAAGCCGTGCAATCTAAGCCAGATTTGATTGTGTAAAAATTATAAAAATAAAAACTGAACCTTATTAACAACGGACATAGTATGTTCAGATTAGTGTACCGCAAAGTATATGAGCCTCGCAATGAACCCGCAGCCGGGAGCGTGCGTGTGTAGGTCAGACAACGTCCAATCAGGAATCCGGTATGCACGTGTGGGTGCATCGCGTACACACAGTGTCCATTGTTTGTATTCCGTGCGGTGGCGATGTGGCATGTCGAATGTTATTATTTTTTATAAGTGCAACGACTAAATGGATTTAAATTTAGAACCGTTTGAGACACGTGCTTGCGAGTATGAGCATGCATTTGTCTCTGGTAAATAAAGAAAAAAGCAAAAAGGATTTTAATAAAAAATATAAGTAAGTAGTAGCTTTTGTATAGCATTTTCAATAAATATTTAGTAAATTACTTACATGGTATATTAGAACCATTTGTAGCGTGTAGGTCAACATTATCGCATCTTGCATTATAGTGAGATTATTTCAGAATACGGAACATGGCATTCTTTCAGAAAACGTCGTCGATTTTTTAACTGCTTTGGTAACAATACTCTTCAGTGGCTGCTATTACCTTTGTTTAATTCTGCCGGTAACAGTGTGTAAGCACTTGTATTCCGGATTGTTGGGTTCTGAAACCAGTGAAACTATAAGTCATTACGGCTACACTGGGTACTAAATGGGCAGGCGTGACACTTATTAAGCGAGCGACCGGCTGGACTCGAGATTCCTTATAGAATTTGTCAAGGAAGGAAACACAAAGAACATACACAGCCTCCGTGGCGCATTGGGCGAGTAGACGGATGCGAAGAGAGAGGCTGTTGGTTCGATTCCCGCACCGATACAAGTGTTAATGCGATCTACAAATATTTGTTTCGGGTCTGGGTGTTGTGGGACCGCAAGTACCTCGTAGTATCTGATACCCACGATACAGGTTTACCTAGTGTGGGGTCAGGACTATGTGTGTGACTGTTGGGTGTATTTATCGCCGCCGGGAGCCCAAAACCTCTTCGCCCCCTCAATCCCTAAATGTTCCTTTCCTTTGTCAGCAACGCGTCCATTACCATCAGGTGACCCACTTGTTCGTTTGACGGCATCTGCTATAAAACTTATTTATTTTTTGAATATAAGCTTCCGTTACATTAGTGAGTTTGCATCGTAAAGAGGTTCGGTTCGCGTGTCGCCGCTAACTGCCCGGTTTATAAAAGAAATTCTTGTCAACATTGTTATGGTATTATAAACATACATTATGTAGGGCACGTGATGTAAAGAAAAACGAATACCTCGTTAAAAAATAAATATACCTAACAGTCACACATACACCTGACCCCACACTAGATTATCTTGTATCGTGGGTATCAGAAACTGCGAGGGATTTACGGTCTCAACACGAGCGTATATGAGCTGTGATCACTTACAATCAGATGACCCACTTGCTCGTTTGTCGTATTATAAAAATGTTTTTTTTTTATATCTTATCAATGCATATTTGAATAACTATTACACCATATTTGACCACATCTTTCTGTAACACGTTGTATATTGTATTGTAGATATGAACTCAACTTATCAACATATTGAGTCATAATTTTATCGGCAGAAAATAAAAATAAAACTTTTGTTGCTGCATTCTATGAAACAATGAAGGGAAAAAACACTGTAGAGTACGAAGTCCAATGCAAAATGACTCACTGTGTAATGTTTACAAACTAATTGAGCGCACATTTCACTAGGTGGTAGGTCCCTCGTATGCGAGAGGCCGTCTGGGTTGGTACCACCGCATTGTATATTTCTGCCGCCAAGCAGCAGTGTGTAAGCATTGTTGTGTATCGGTTTGAAGCACATTGAAACCAGTGAAATTACTGGGCATTATGAGACTTAACAACTGAGGTCTCGAGGTGACGAGCGTGCCTATGTACACTCATAATACCAGAAGAATCATGGACGCGTTGCCGACCTTAAAGGAAAGGGATAATTAAGGGATTCTAATGGGAAAGAGGATTTGGGCCTCCGGCTATTTCACTCACCGTGCGAAACGCACCAGCAAGCTGCTACATCACGTCGGTTTTCTGTGAGGCAGTAAACCGAAGTTGTAACAACTGTGATGAACCAGCCTATTCTTTCTGTAGACAAAACTATTTACAGCGTGGCTTTACCACTATAAAAAAGTTACACCTATGCCCTCACCCCTGTCTTACCCTTTCTGGAATAAAAGCGTGAGCTTATGAATTATTTTAAATGAATAACGTTAAGTTTAAATTGCCTAATCAGCTCTATTGTAAATAATTATGTACAGTTAGTTACTTTTGTAGCATCAAACTTTTTTTATAACAATAGTTGATTCAATAATTCATTCCCAGTTTGCAGACCACATTAAATATTTATTTTGACTCAACAAACAATTATTTCAATCAATCAGCTATTAAAATGATTGTTTTCAGCTATTTGACAGCCTCCGTGGCGCAGCGGGCGAGTAGCCGGCTGCGAAGCGAGAGGCCGTGGGTTCGATTCCCGCACCGAGACAAATGTTTGTGTGATCCACTAATATTTGTCTCGGGCCTGGGTGTTGTGGGACCGCAAGTCCCTCGTAGTTCCTGATACCCACGATACAGGTTAACCCAGGGGTCAGGACTATGTGTGTGACTGTTGGGTGTATTTATTTATTTATTCGCTATGCACGAGAACATACTTATACTCTTTCTTTACAATGAATCAATTTCATCGCTTTGTACACATTGTAATAATTAGTGCCTTCTTGTTTATTGTTCGAAATGCATCTATCTGGTGTACGTCCCATAACCAGATCATCGACAAAGTTACAACTGCGATTCAAGAGGGCCACACTTGCGCCACATCTTCTATGAAAAACACGCTTAGCTCATACATTTGTAACTGCATTTATAAATTTGTAAACATGTACGCAGTGATAACTGCTCTATAAATAACTCGGGACCCTCGTTTTCAATGTTTTATTTGGTTTAAACATTTTTTTGTATGATGCTATCGGCTGTGAATGAATTTTAGTTGAGTGATGGTAAAAGTACGGTAGGCACTGGGATACCTTGTCATCGACAGTTGACTACAGATAACTTACTTCAAGTTTTGTGTTGTTTATGATTTCGAGTTCGAAATGTGGCTACAGAAGTGGCGAAGGCTAATCATTTTCGAAAGACATTTAGTTTTTAATTATATACGAGCATTGCGCAATTATTGTCACAGATTACTTTCTATAAAATACTAATGATCGTGTTAGTAATAAGTGTAATTTTTTTACATGTTTTTAAAAGGAATCTGAAAAGAGTATTGATAATGTAAATAAAAAAACTTAATATTTCATTATTTTCTTAATATCACTCCCTTATTAATAAAAACAAGTCACTTACACTGTCTGCAAGTTTTATAAAAAAACGAGGCTTATGTGAATGACTCACTAACTTGATTTTACCGTGTGTTGGTGGACGCTACAGTACTTTTCCAGGAAAGTAAGGACTAATCGAGATTTTTACTATCAGACTTGGTTGTTTCATACTCGATTTCGTAAATTGCGTTATCCAAATGCGATGTATATTAACCCTCGACGCTAAAAGAGGGGTGTTATAAGTTTCAAACCTTTGAAATCATTGGACATGTGGAATGTGGACCAATTTCTATACATTTTTTTTTATGTGACGATATTAGACTTCTCGAGTTCGAAGATAATCTTTTCAGCCTTAAAATGTACTTTCAGATACTTTTCTAACCGATGTCGGGGTATATACTTATACCTACTGTTAGTCTGTTATATACCGAATTAAGAATTTTTATAGTCGGTATAGCAAAAATTTTGGCTAAAAAATAAAAAATAAATTAGGGGTGGACCACCCTTGACATTTAGGGGGATGAAAAATATATGTTGGTCTATTCTCAGACCTACCCGATATGCACACAAAATTTCGTACAAATCGGTCCAGCCGTTTCGGAGGAGTATGGGAACCAACATTGTGACATGAGAATTTTATATATTAGAAGATTATACGTGCTACTGACTTCCTTGGACGTTACGATGCGATGACCGCTAGTGAGTGAATGTGTATTGTATTGATATTTTTTTTGGTGTATAGTACCATGTACCATAAAAATATATAGTGAGTGCCCAGTACAGAAACATCGTGAGGAAACCTGCATTCCCGAGAATTCTCCATAAGAATTTCATAGGTGTGTGAAGTCTGCCAACTTGCATTAGATCAGCGTGGAGGCCTAACCCCTGTCATTCGTATTTGAAGCCTGTGTCCAGCAGTGGGTCGTGTATACAGGGCTGGTTATATTATTATTATAATCAGTGATACGATATGCTTGGTTTCTTTTGTGGGTTGTGGGGTTTGGACCGCGGGTCGCCCCATATAATGCCAAATACCGTTGCACCGGTACGAGAAGGCGGGCCCTGATATAAAGCCGGGATAGCGCCAGGTAGAGAGAAGGTCAATGATACGATGTAGGTTAGTATATAATGTCAGCTTATCCTTGGATCTTACGTCGCATATCACATTAAAATAAAACTGACATACTTTAGTGATCGTTGTAAGTGGTAATATGTAATAATTACAACTCGGCTTGTTATGTGTTTCACTGTAAACGCAATTAACGTGTTATCTTTTACATGTAATGTCATGTTTAACTTGACTTTCATATTTATTGGATCTTGTTTCTTAAATCTTATGGATTAGTAGTAAGTATTAGAATTGTATCAGTATTTCGAACAATACACAAACCGGGAACGATTAGTAAATATTAGACATACATACATACATACATACATACAAGGTAGGCAAAGGTGCAACTAGTGTATCAAAGTTCGCCGAGCTTACTTCAGTCCCATGATGTGATAGGGGCGAGCCTATCAATTCCAATCCCAAGCATCTCATGTGTGATTTATTGAATTGAATTTGATTAGGTCAGGCAAATTGAAATCGAACAGAAATTCAGTTTTTCTGACCTGGGATTTCAACTCGGGAACTCACCGGTGTAGATATACTGTAAACTTACGTGTGTAGATAGATAGATAGAATATTCTTTATTGCACACCAAATAAAGTAGGTAGATTATAAACAAGGATCATACAGTAAGGGTGATACAATGGGCGGTCTTATCGCAAACGGCGATTTCTTCCAGACAACCTTGTGTAGGTACATAATATCGATGTCAAAAACGAAACCGGCATCCAAATACAAAAGTAAGGAGAGTTTTAAAACATTTTTTTTACGTCTGTTGAGAAATCCATTCACTGACGCGACGCAGTCGCAGGGCTCGTGTGAGACACAAAACCGGTTGGTTTCGGAATCCGACGGTTTTTTGTACACCTTTTTATTCATTACCACGCGCTCTCGTATCCTTAGTGACTGACTGCTTTCATTTTATGAGCATCTATGTATGTAGATAGATTTCTTAGAAGATATATTTTTATGTTTAGCAGTGTAAAAGTGGTATGTATCTTTAATGTGTTAAGTACCAAAAGAACTCTTGATCGACCATGCTGGTCTAATGCGCGTTGGCAGACTTCTCATACCTTCGAAATTCTTATGAAAAACTTCTCAGGTAAGCAGGTTTCCTCACGATGTTTCCTTCACCGTTAAAGCAAGCGAACAATTAATACACACACAATTCAGAAAAGTCAGATGTGTACGCTCTTTGGACTGGTTTCGAACCTGCGACTTTCGTCTTGACAGTCCTTACCACTCCCCATTGAGCTGTCGCTGCTATATACCAATTACATGATAAAATATAAAATAAACCAATCATACTGCGTCATTTTGCGATGGGTCAATCAAACATTTCCGGGATTTCAATTATCGTTTAATTTCGGCCGAACATTAATTATTCTTCACTAACGATGTTGTACATTGTTATGGTCTGAAGGATCTTACAAATTCGTTCCATAAGGTCAAACGTACGAATATAATCGAAAACCTGGGTGATAGATTTTACTAGGTGATAGGTTCCTTGTATCTGATTGATATTGCTTCTGTTTATGGGCAGGCGTGACGTTTAGCATCAGACGAGCGTAATGCTCGTCACGGCATTTTTGCTAGTAAAAAAACTGACTTACACAAGTGAATGTTGTAAATGAATTGGTGTTTTGCTACAGAACGATCGTCAGTTGGTTAGGCCTCCAGACAAAAACTTGAACTATCTTTATATATATAATTCTACTGTACGTGTGTATGTCACTGAAGTCCTCCTAAACGGTTGGACCGATTTGAATGATATCTTTTTGTATGCGTTTGGGTGGCGCCCTGAATGGTTTAGATTCACAAATCAGCCTGGCAGATGGCGCTGCAATTGTAAGCTGCGGGTGAAACCGCGCGGGACGTACAGCTAGTATTATATAAATTTCAATACAGCATTTATTTTATACATTAATACGATGTGGAAATCACACTTATAAATGTAGAATAAGAACATTTATCGTGATTAAGGCGTGGTGAATGGTGACATTAAGGATGGGTGTGGTGAAGAAATTGAGGCTCCGTTTACGAGAGCATGGTATGCCACCGCCGCACCGGTCCTGGTTGCGAAACGACATGGCGCTATGTTTGTGAAGCAATTGATTTTACTAAATTGTATATCGGTTGTAAAATTGTCAATGGAGAGGTGAGTCTAATATAGGATTTGTGAATGAAGATTTTCATCTAGTGAAAGGTATAGCGGTTTCACACGGTTCGATTTTATTTGCTCAACTGCTAAATCGCATTTTTATTAATTTTTTTATTGCCTAGATAGGCAGACGAGCAGACGAACCACCTGATGGTAAGTGGTTACCGCCGCCCATGGACCTCAGCAATGCCAGAGCACAGCCAAGCCGCTGCCTACCGTTAATATGCATGCATGCAGTTTGATCCGTCTGAACAGATTTTTAATCTTATTAATATCAACAAAAACCATACAGATTTTGTTGATTCAAGTCAGTTGATCAATTAAAATGGAAATGTGTGAAC
Organism: Mimas tiliae; assembly: GCA_905332985.1. Taxonomy (NCBI): domain Eukaryota; kingdom Metazoa; phylum Arthropoda; class Insecta; order Lepidoptera; family Sphingidae; genus Mimas; species Mimas tiliae. The sequence goes on along the minus strand of HG995253.1, from coordinate 15,455,774 downwards.
CAACTATTATACGTTTGTTGATAATCAATTGCATTGTATTTATTGTCTGTGAATATACAAAGTTGATTTGTGAACTGCACTTTTACTTTGTCCATCAATGGTCGTATCAAAGCGTTTTAATTATTGTTTACATACGCACATACATACGCACTCACGCCTGTAATCCCCGAAGGGGTAGGCAGAGGTGTAACTAGTACACCCACATTTCGCCGAGCGTATCTCCGTCCCACGATGTGATAGGGGGCGAGCCTATCGCCATACCGGGCACAAATTCCAGACTCCGGGCTGATACTGAGAATTTCGAAATAGAAAAACCCAATACCACTTTACCCGACCTGGGGATCGAACCCGAGACCTCAGAGTTAGCCTCAATTGTAACGCGTACGCATTACAACTGCGCCACCGAGGCAGTCGATTATTGTTTATTATAATTAAAACATCGTATGAATAAACATGGAAACAGTGGATTCGTGGATTAAATAATAAAATATGTACTGTAAATTAAGTAATACCATGTAGTATTATCAATAATAATAAGAGAATAATAGGGTCATGAATGTTTAATACAGTAGTAGGTAGAGCCACGTTGTAGCCAGTACAACTCCCCGGGTTCGACGGGGGTAATACCACTGCCTCATATAATATCGACTCAACAACTTTGCTTTTGTGTTTGATACAGAGATTATCGGGTGCTTAAGAGCCTGCCCCCAATCAACATACCTTTCCTTAAAACTCGGCAACGCTTCCACGATTCCACTGGTATTCTGATTGTCCCATAGCGACTGGGTAATCACATGCCACCAGCTCGTCCACTTCCGTTCCGTTCATTTGCCGGACTTCTACAATAATTATACTTATGTTTAATAATTCTTCTTTCTAAAAAGAATACGCGGCATATGAATACAACGCACGCTCGAACATAGTTTCACGTTTGTTTTGTTTCCAATATCTTCCAAAAACCCATTTAGACGTGTGTTTGTTTATAAAGAATACGTCGTTGTAGCGGGGCTGCACGGCTGAAAGGTCCGGATGTGTATGCACTCGTGGTTGTTTGTATAAATGTTTGTGTGCTCCTCATGACGTACACACACCGACCGACACCGACATCCATCCCGATTGTGATTAAAAATAATATGAATGGGAAAGGCGAAGGTTTTTAAGACTCAAAGAACGGTGGTTTTTTGTTTTTTTTTTTAAATTGTAGAATGATATATTCTAAATCCGAATTCTTTTAGTCAGTTTTTTAGTTATTCTGACTGCCTTGGTAGCGCAATTGTAATGCGTATGCGGTACGATTGCTGGGGTCGATCGGGTAAAAGAGATATTGATTTTTTCTGTTACGAAATGCTCAGTATCAGCCCGGAGTCTGGAATTGTGCCCGGTTTGGCGATAGGCTCGCCCCCTATCATATATAGGACGGAAACAAGCTCGCGTCAAATGTGGGTGTACTGCAGGTTATACCTTCGGGGGTTTCTACTGGCATGTCGTAATTGTTTGGTTCTTAAAATATTTTAACTGGAATTTATTGAGTTACATATATACGACACCCTCTATGGCTTAGTTGGCAAGAAGCCGGCTGGCTGAGAGACCGCGGGTTGGATCTCCACACCGGGTCCAATATTTGTGTCATCCACAAATATTGAGTCATGTCATTCTTCACGTTACTTCAACCAAATATTCATACGAGTTCAACAGTTAAGTTTAAAGTTGTTAATACCTGTGTATTTTTTTTATTAGCCTAAGTGACGAAACTAGCACGTCGCTCGCCTGATGGTAAGCGCTACGCCTGCCCTTAAACAGATGCAACACCATACAGAACTTTAAATTACAAAGCAGTGCTTAATAATAATAGTTAAGATTAGTAGTTAAGATAGTTTTGAGTGGTAGAGCCACACTGTAGACACTTTTGACTACAGCATGAATGGGCCGGCTCGTCCAGGTTGTTACCACTGTCTTACAGAAAACCGGCGTAAAGTAGCAGCTTGCTGCTGCGTTTCGTACGGTGCGTGAGATATCTGGAGGCCCAAATTCCCCTCCCCTTCCCAATCCCTAACTTATCCCTTTCCCTTAGGGTCGGCAACGCACCCATAATTATTTTGGTATTATGGGTGTACATGGGCGTTGGAGATCACTTACCATCAGGTGACCCACTTGCTCGTTTGCCGGCCTATACTATAAAAAAAACAGATATAATAACTTAAAGATTTCATACTAAGTACAGACATACAAAGTACATTCCACCATTAGTTACACAAGATACACGGTAACTGAAGCAGCGACCTACACTTAGTTATCAATATCAGTCTTTGACCCACTTGCTCGTTTGCCGGCCTATACTATAAAAAAAACAGATATAATAACTTAAAGATTTCATACTAAGTACAGACATACAAAGTACATTCCACCATTAGTTACACAAGATACACGGTAACTGAAGCAGCGACCTACACTTAGTTATCAATATCAGTCTTTGACCCACTTGCTCGTTTGCCGGCCTATACTATAAAAAAAACAGATATAATAACTTAAAGATTTCATACTAAGTACAGACATACAAAGTACATTCCACCATTAGTTACACAAGATACACGGTAACTGAAGCAGCGACCTACACTTAGTTATCAATATCAGTCTTTGAACCCCATGGTTTGTTATCTGTTCAGTTATCTACCAAGGTTAATTACAAGCACGGATGCCATAGTGCTGTTTAACTACGGAAGTCTCGTGTAGTCATTATGGACAGGGGAATGTGTTTTTAATTGGTTTAAGTTTGGGTTTATTAATAGATGTGTTTGGGGTAAAAGGTAAATGTTGAAGGGTAGCGTATTTACGTAGAACTAGGTTAGGTAGGCCAGCAAAGGACTAAGTGGGTCGCCTGATGGTAAATGATCTCTACCGCCCGTGTACACCCATGTCAGAAGAACCATGGGCGCGTTGCCGACCTTAAAGGAAAGGGATAATTAAGGGATTGCGAAGGGGAGGCGGTTAGGACTGCTACGCTGAGGTCTTGGATTCGATCCCCGGATCGGGAAAAGTGGTATTGGGTTTTATCTATTACGAAAAGCTCACTATCAGCCGGGAGTCTGGAATTTGTGCCCGGTATCGCGATAGGCTCTCCCCCTATCACATAATGGGACGGAAATAAGCTCGGCAAAATTTCGGGGTACTGGTTACACCTCTGCCTACCCCTTCAGGGATTACAGGCGTGAGTGCGTATCCATTAAAATAGGTAAATACGTAGGCGTCGACGTAAAATTATAGCTTGTATGACCTTAATTCACGCTTCAACTTGTAAAGTCATAGAAATTACTCACACGCATAACGTCACGAATTCTAGAATATAATCCAAGTGCCAATAAATCAAGTCCCGCATTGTCTAGGCGGGGATCCACCTTTGATCAAGTCTTTCCGGACGGCGAATTAGTATTCAACTTTCATCCAGTTAATATGCCTTCCTCGGAACATGACAATATCGCATCAACAGGATGTCTGTCTGTGTGCCGCGACTCTTCTCCCGACAGGAAGCCGTGCCCCGAGCCGTTTTGTTTCAATTAAAACTTGCCGTTTTCTTGATTTACAAATTTAGCAAACCATTTTAGGGCTATTTGTAATTTATTTTATTGCTATGTTTCATAATTTCGCAAAATGTAACTTTATGGGTCCAATTTATATTGATTTTGTTTATGGCATAGGCCGGCAAACGAGCAAGTGGGTCACCTGATGGTAAGTGATCTCCACCGCCCATGTACGCCCACAATACCAAAAGAGTCATGGTTGCGTTGCCGACCTTAAAGGAAAGGTATAATTAAGGAGTTGGGAAGGGGAGGGGGTTTTGGGCCGCCTTTAAAACTTTACGCCGGTTTTCTGTGAGACAGTAGTAATGTCCCGGACGAGCCGGCCCATACATTCTGTAGACAAAAGTGACGACAGCGTGGCTCTATCACCCATTACATTGGGCTTGTAGAATTGCCGTCAAGGACCGGATTTAAATAGACTATAACTTAAATAAATTTGAGGGGATTAATAAAATTCTTTCTATTATGAATCATGGACAATGTAAGCTATTGATTAAAATCATAAAAAAGTACATGCATCGAACCTACTAGATACTTTCATTGATTCATCTCGATCTATCCAATAATCGTTTAGTTCTCTATGATTCTTCTTACTTCCGCAGTTAACACAGTGCTGTGCTAGTGTTATTTAATACTTTTTATTACATTGAATGACGAGACCAGCAGGTCGCTCGCCTGATGGTAAGCGCCACGCCTGCTCATACACAAAAGCAACGCCACACAGAACTTTAAATAAAGCACTGCATGACACTGGACTGCGCTCGTCACCCCGAGACATAAGGTGTTAAGTCTCATAATGCCCAGTAATTACACTGGCTTCAATGTCCTTCACACCGGAACACAACAGTGCTTATACACTGTTGCTTGGCGGCAGAAATAGACAAAGCGGTGGTACCAACCCAACCGGTCTCTCGCAAACGAGGGACCTACCACCTTGTACTTAGGAATGCATTCGTCACTCGTCCCCTATTGCAACGTCCTTCCCGATTCGAAACCAGTCGACTCCCACGCGTGATGCGGGCTGGGATTGTGGAAATAAAAAAACGGGGATAGTCTTTAGATCCTTTCCGATGGAATGTATTAACGTTTGATTAAAGTACATTTATTTATCTACTGTGGTAATTTACGGGCTACTTGTGATTTAGAGGCGTGTGTTAAAATACTGATTTATTTTATTGTACTACGAGTATGTTCTCGATATCTATCTATCGACAGAGTTGCTTACTGGCAGTAAAGTTTTGACATATTTTGTATGGAAGATCTGTCAAAACACTATCGATGGTAAGCAAATCTGCCGATAGACAGAATATAGGGAACGGCCATTATATACTAAGTTTTTTTATCTCTGGTTTGACTAAACTATTTTTACTAAACATAATGGTAAGGAAATAAACTTAATTGTAGGAGTACCTACACTATTTTGGGGGATTTGAAATGTGGTTTCAGTAAAAGTATAAGGACAAGTGTAAAGTATACTGCCTCGGTGGCGCAGTTCAATCCTCGGGTCGGGTAAAAGTGATATTGGGGGTTTCTATTACGAAATGCTCATTATCAGGCCGGCGCGGAGTCTGGAATTGTACCCGGTATGGCGATAGGCTCGCCCCTATCACATCATGGGACGGAGATATACTTGGCCAAATGAGGGTCGTACCCCTTCGGGAATTACAGAGGTGAGTGCGTATGTATAATGTAGATATCATTAATCATACATTTATATAGGAATTATTATTAAATACATAATATATAACTGTAAAAATAAAATTGAAGTACTATTCCTATACTAAGGCCTCTCAATCAGTAGAGGAGGCCCGTCCCAGCAGTGGGACATGTATAATATAGAGATTATTATTATTCCTAAAGCCTCAAATCCCTTTCTCCTTCACGATCCCTTTCCTTAAAAAGGTGAGATACGCGTCCACGATTCCTCTGCCATTGTGAGTGTTAATTAGCGGTGGAGATCACTTACCATCAGGTGACCCACTTGCTCGTTTGCTAGTTTAGCTATAAAAACTATCAAGCTTACTCCGCCGTAAACATTTTTAAACTAAGATCACGTAAACTATAAGAATAGGAAGTATATGCCGTATGTTTATGAAACATTTGTGTTATCAACATCCGACCCACACGTGATAACGTATCGTTGACCAAACCACTCGTGACACTGACGTTTGACACACATCTTTTTCTCGTATCAATTTGGAGCAAAAAAGTTTGATCAAATGTTTGCGTGTACATTTACAATACGCCCAAAATAACCTAACCAGCAATAAATAGCAGATAATTAGCAATAAATAATTATTAATAATAAGTAATAATGTTAACAATAATAATAAGAAATGATTAATAATAATAAAATAGGAAACACCTTTGATAAATAAAAAAAATAGGTTTAATAGTAAAGGAAAAAAATGTAATAGATTATTTAGCACGTAAGTTTTCAATGTCGCCACATTATTAATAATGGCAGACATAATCAATAATTAAAAAAACTTGACCGGGCTGATGTTAGTAATTTTACTTTCCTTCTACGTCTATCATCACCATTGAGACTCTGAAAGCAATAGACGCGACGCCATTTGTGGCTAGCTTCAGGCCGGACAAGTTGTTTTGCCCGTGACGTAAAATAGCAATTATTTTATAGCATAGGCCGGCAAACGAGCAAGTGGGTAATCTGATGATAAGTAATTTCCACCGCCCATGTACAATACCACAAGAATCATGGGCGCGTTGGTGAACTTAAAGGAAGGGTATAATTAAGGGATTGTGAAGGAAAGGATTTGGGCGTCCGGATATCTCACTCACCGTACGAAACGCTAATTTTCGTTGGTTTTTTGTGAGACAGTGGTAACGACCCGGCCCATTCGTGCTGGAGACAACTGTCTACAGCATTTCTCTACCACTCTACATTCTAAATATATACATCTATTTAAGGGATTTCCAGTAAAGCGTGATCGTGTAACACTGTAAAACCACTCTTTGAAATTCTACCGATTGGTCTGGCTCGTAGTTCATGGAGCGTCATCTAAGCTTCAGCTTCAAACTGTTTCCAGGTAGTCAAGATTACTTGCCCCTTGTAAAATGGTTGGCTTTAAAAAGGTACAAATTAAGGTCGTACTCCGATCATTCGCTTAAGATTAGATTACCATATGATCATGCTAAGTTTTTGTGGCCCCAAATATTAATTATTAGGACGATCTCTTTGTTCAGTCGTCTGTACGTGTCTCAATCAATATTTCTGTAATCTAAGATATTTACCTACGTCTGAAAGTCATGCGAACTTTAAAAACCCCATAAATGAAAACCGTTATTTGAATTTATACAACTTTTAACTATCAACCGTTACGAGTTTCACCTTCATGTAATGACATCCGAACTTGGTGTCCATATGCGTATAGTATCATAAGTTGCCCCTCCCACGCGTCCCCGCTGAGCGTCTCGGGTTCCTTTACAAAAGCCGGTTGAAGGAATAGTAAAGGTATTATTATATTCATGGAACACGCGACAAAATGTTTTAAAGTTTACTTTTAGTGGTGCAGAACGACCATTGTAGTGTCATGTTTTTAACCTACATTTATTTGGATGTTATAAAAAGTACATTTTAGTGCTAGAAGTTACGTGAGACGAGTATTATTCTACTAATACCAAACGACAGTAATCACTTTAACTCATAGTTTATTGGGTACATTTACAATATCACTGCTTTACAGACCACAACCCCATGTCAGGATTCTCTAGAGACCGCTCTCTAATTACAACTAAAACAACTAGAACCGAATAGTAAACCAGCATAGCTACCGCGTAATGAACTCTTGGACCATCGACTGAGCACTGATCTTAGTGAACTGGTGACTGACTGTCTGACCGACTGCGGGCAAAAGACCTCCAGTTATGGCGAAAACCTCTTTTACACCATTTAACCACCCTTCCACATCTATATCGCACCATTACTATTTCAGTGTACCCAACGTTGCTTTCTCAGAGACCCTCACATTAATAATTTGTGATTGTATGCCTAATGTTATGTTAAGCGTTTGTTTTACTATGTCTGAGTAAATGCTACTCATTAGTAGCTGTAGTGTCTTTTAAGTTAATTGGTGGCTAAATCTTACTAGAAAGTTGGGAAAAGGTTGTCGCTAATTATGAATCAATTCAGACAATCTAATAATAATATAAATAGCCCAACATGCATGCAACATGACTGCCTCGGTGGCTCAGTTATAATGCGTATGCGTTACGATTAAGCTAACGCTGAGGTCTCGGGTTCGATCCCGGGTCGGGTTAAGTGGTATTGGGTTTTTTTATTACGAAATGCTCAGTATCAGCCCGGAGTCTGGAATTTGTGCCCGGTATGGCGATATGCTCGCCCCCTATCACATCGTGGGACTGAGAAACGCTCGGCGAAATGTGGGTGTACTTGTTACACCTCTGTTTACCCCTTCGGGGATTACAGGCGTGAGTGCGTATATATATATAGCCCTGTTATATTAATTGTATGTGTTAAATAAAGTTTACTTAGACATTGTGAATCAAGAGCTTTCAATAATTTGATACTTTATTCAATATAAACATCATATCACTGTTGTTTTCATGCTACACTATATACCAATCAATTGTGACATGTTTTAAAAAACATGTCGAGACTTGTAGATTTTATTTGAAATAATTTAATAAATGTGTACGTGCCGGAAATCGCGTACAATTGATGCGTTTGGTGTTGCAACTACTATAATGTACTCTATTGTTATAAAAGTGTCGTACTTATACCACTGGAAATTGATTTATTTGTATTGTTTTTTTGTACAACTGAGTGAAGTAGCTTGCAGGTTGCGCGTGACTGTAAATGGTACTTATTATAGATGGACAAGATCGTGCGCGACCGTCCTGCGGGGTACAAGACGTTGGGGGGAAGAGGTTCTTTAGATGTCAGCGGGGGCCGGGCGGTTGTATTTGTTTCCCTTCCCCGCTGCACAAACCGTCCCCCCAACGTCTTGTACCCGCAGGACGGTTGCGCACGATCTTGTCCATCTATAAGTGCTACGCTTGCACATAAACAGAAGCAACACCGCTCAGAACTTTAAAAGTACTGCATGGTATTGCACTGCGCTTGTCATGCAGAGATACATGATGTTAAGTCTCACAATGTCCAGTAATTTGACTAGCTTTAATGTCCTTTAAACTAAAACACAACAGTGCTTACACACTGCTGGCTGTCTGGAAGAAATCGCTGTTTGCGATAAGACCGCCCATTGTATCACCCTTACTGTATGATCCTCGTTTATAAGCTACCTACTTTATTTGGTGTGCAATAAAGAATATTCTATCTATCTACTGTTATCAAAACCTATGTGTTATACTGCTGATTGTTTGTACCGTGAAATTAAATTAGTTACCTAAAGAATTAAGTTATTTGACAGTGTCTAGGTGATCTAGGTCTAAACTAAGAGTAAATGGGTTACGACCCTTCCCAAACTATGTCCACAAGTCGCTAGTGTCAAGTCACACAATTTCAGTTGCTGCCAACGCGTACCTTAGCGTTATCACAGGGTTTACATTTCGATTTAATGGTATTAATTGGGATTTCATATGTTTACGCGAAAATTACACATAAAAAAACTAGGTTTTACAAACCACAAATCTTTGCCAAAGAACACCGATTCCTAAAATAAAATACCAACATTTTAATAGAGATGGTTGGAAGCTTGCTCAAGCCTGGGATCCAATTATACATTTAATTAAATCGGAACCCAAAAGACCAACTGTTCAAGACCCAAGACACCATGAGCTCTTTCTGCGTAGATAGGACTAGTGTTAACTAACTTTAAAAAAATACATTTATAATCTTAAAATGAAGGTAGGCAATGTAACATAAACTTTTTGAGACGACCTACACGTCAGTTTCTCCCGTGACCACGAAGGCTGAAAAGATTTCGAAACGTCTGCACTAAAATAGAATTAAACCGCTATAAAATCCGTATAAACTAGTTTTATTTTAATGGTATTAAGCTGTTTTCTGACGTCACAGCTCACAAGTAATTAATAATACTGGATCGAATAGCAAGTAAGTTTTTTTGGATTTATTAAATTTTTTTGTGTTTGTGACTTATGATTATTCTAAGCAGCAATTTGAGGAAAGTTTAGTCTCGGTAGAGTAGGTTCTATCATTAAATATTTTATTTAATAGATAACGAGACACCAACCAGATTTTTTCTACGATATCCAATTTTGTATTGTATATTTATTCGACCGAATGAAAGTATCCTCCCACACATTCGGGTATGATGTTAGGAATGCGTCAAAACTTTCTTGAATGCAAATGCGACCATTGACTCTCGTATAAAATTAATGTAAATAATAGCTCGATCTCAGTTGGTTTCCAGGGTGATATTTTTAAAAAGCCAACGTGGAAGATGTCTAACATAAAATGGCGACTGATGCTACTCAATATTGAATCTTATTGCACTCAAAATAGAATTGTGCGTGGGTTGGTGATACGCGTCTACTTAGTTTTGAAAAGCTAGACATATTTCATTCAATTGTTGGCTATATTCAATTGTGTGAATATTAGGATTCCAATTAAAAACATGTTGAATTTGAAGTTGAATTGAATAAACTATCTTCTCTGTTTAAAATCTAGGGTTGCTACCTCTTTGTCTAAGAAATAAAAAACATTAGGATTGAAGAATGAAAATATACGGTATTTTAATTTTTAATGATTTTGAATACTTACATATTTGAGTGCTCTGCGCCTGGGGCGCAAGATGTAAGCACCGTAAAGATGAAAGTTTATTTTGATCCATGGTTCTGGATACCAAAGATGATTTAAACAGAATTTTCCATATTCTATTTTTATTGAACAGTATTAACATTACTTTTTAACAATTTGGTTGGCAACCCTATTTTAACCGTCAGTAAGATATTGTATAATTAGTTAGCGGTAGGTAGCCCTATTGTAAACTTGTCCAGACATGATTGACTGGCTTCGTGGAATGTACGATTGTGAAGTGTGGACAGAAAAAATACATTAGACATTATCGTGTATGACTGTATAAATAGTAGGGTATGCTGCCATTTGTAATGGCTGTTTGGTGTGTTATTTAGTATTAAAGTAGAAATAAAACAAAAAATTGCAGAAGATCGTCAAACGAGCAAGTGGCAGGGCATCATATGCGGGAGGCTGTCTTTGTGTTCCACTATTTTATCTATTTTTGCTGCCAAGCATCAGTATCTTGAGTGGTAGAGCCACGCTGTAGATACTTTTGTCTATTGCATGAATGGGTCGTCTCGACCGGGCTGTTACCACTGTCACAGAAAACCGATGTAAAGTAACAGCTTGGTGCTGCGATTCGTACGGTGAGAGAAAGGAACGAAAGCCCAAATCCCTCACCCATTCCCAATCCCTTAATTATCTCTTTCCTTTAAGGTTGGTAACGCGCCCATGATTCTTTTGGTATTGTGGGTGTACATGGGCGGTGGATATCACTTACCATCAGGTGACCCACTTGCTCGTTTGCCGGCCTATAATACTATAAAATATATAATAATAAATATAAAAACCTAGTGGTACAATTTCTATGTACCGCGCAGCTTGTCTAGTAGTATACATTAAAGTCTTTGGAAGATGAAGTCAATTGACCGTAACTCAATATTACCATCTCGCTTACTCTCAACGAGAACCCCTACCGCGCTTTCAAACTCCCGCGTTATGTGACGCAATTTTACTTCTAAACAGCCCCTCTAGTAGTATACATAAAAGTCTGAGTATTTCTGCCTCGGTGGCGCAGTTGTAATGCGTACGCGTTACGATTGAGTCAACGCTGAGGTCTCGGGTTCGATCCCCGGGTCGGGTAAGGTGGTAATGGGCTTTTTCTATTACGAAATGCTCAGTATCAGTCCGGAGTCTGGAATTTGTGCCCGGTATGGCGATGGGCTCGCCCCTATCACATAAGGGACGGAAATACGCTCGGCGAAGTGTGGGTGTACTGGTTACACCTCTGCTTACCCCTTCGGGGATTGCAGGCGTGAGTGCGTATGTATGTATGTATCTGAGTATTTTACATCAGTTTTCTATGAGCCCGTACTCGTACCACCCTTGTCCAAGTGGACCTTTTCATTGTAGAAAATACTAACGGGGCTGTTCGTTAGTATACATTTGATATTTCTTTTGTTTGAACCGTTTTCAAACAAGTCGAAACAGGTCGAAACACGTTGCGAGATATAAGTAACCTTCGGTGGAAGGGGAGTAAGATTTAAATTTTCTTGCAAACTTAATTTAAGGTGTGACTTTCGCGTTGAGTAGAGATAGATAAATGCCTTTTGTTAGCTTCCATTACTTTATCTTGCATTTATGTAAAGCATATTGTTAGTTACTAACATTTTGCTAAAAGTAAAGAGGGTACACTATATAATTAATGACAATCGCTTTTGGCGTAAATAAGTAAAATGGAGGAGAAGAAGGTATAAAAGTGTATGTTCTCGGCATCAAGTGCAGTTACTGTTCATAGTAAAATGCAGTGTAACCATAAATGCTTGTAATTCTATTAAAGCATATACAACGTGTTACGGAATGGTGTGGTCATATTTAAGTGTCGTTACATACACCTGACAGTAAGTTTTTATATGCGAGATCTTTATTAAAAAAATTCCCGCTAATTTTAATAAATCGTTTTTTTAATAAATAATAAACAGAATTGAGATATTATTCTTACATAGCTAGCTTAGAAAAATGAACATAGTTAAAAAATGTAATGTACTTACATCTGAATATCTGTGTGTATTGAGGAAACCCGGGACCGCGGCGCGTTTGATGTATGTGGACACCGCAACTTGCTATCTCGCTCTGGCTCTGAGACATCGGTCACAAACGGTTTACAAACAATAAATTAATTAAAGTTAAAGAAATTAATATGGTTATTTTTATAGTCGAATTTTCATATGCGAGCGTTTTTATTACGTTTGAATATCGTTTCCAATATCACGGTTAAAACGCCCAACAGGGTTTTTGTTAGATATTGTATAAAAGAAGACTACATTGGACAAGCTGTTTCATTTAATCGGCCTGGAATATCCTTATACTGTCTAGTAAAATGTGAATATAATGCCTTAAGATATTTTTGTACATCGCCGTTCTAGGTGCACATTACTGCAAACGATATAGTAAATTAATCCGGCTTTTAAATGTAAAAACACTTAAACAAAATATTTCTCGAGACTGGAACTGTACCCAGCACCTCACGGACCATGGTTCCCGGCCCTATGTTGTTGATATGAAATAAAGTAAGATTTATAAGTAAAACTTTTGGTGCCACTTACACAGATATCAGTTTTAACAAACGAGTGTACCTAATTAATACTGTATTACGAGAAATTCCATCGGCGAGCGACCGTCAACGATGGTATGATGGTAGCCAGTGGTATCTGCCGCTCATTAACCCGTGGCGTTTCGTTTAATGACCACAAAATGCCTGCTATCTAAGCAGTAGTGTTAAATTATTACTTGTACAGGTGTGTATTGAGGTGATAGTTTGGGTTTAAATAATAAATAAATAATACACCCAACAGTCACACACATAGTCCTGACCCCACACTAGGTTAAACCTGTATCGTGGGTATCAAGAACTACGAGGGACTTGCGGTCCCACAACACCCAGACCCGAGACAAATATTTGTGGATCAGACAAACATTTGTCAAGGTGCGGGAATCGAACCCACGGCCTCACGCTTCGCGACCGGCTACTCGCCCGCTGCGCCACGGAGGCTGTCTCACAGGTTTTTTTTAACTGTAAGTATACAGTTGTTCTATGCAAACCAATGTTGAGTGTCGATGCGATGTCGATGTATCGTTTAGACCCTGTGCTCCAATGATATTCCTACATAATTTTTATGTCAATAATCAATGGCAAAACTCAAGAACGGCTGAACCGATTTTGATGATTTTTTCGGTGTGTGTTTAAGTGAGTCCCTGGATGGTTTATATTCACAATTACACCCGGTAGGTGGCGGTGCAATCAGGGCGCGGGACAGCTAGTGTATTCTAAAGTTATCTAAACTCTAAATTCAAAATATATATTTACCGATTACTTTCTCTTGTTATTATGAATATTTATATTTGTGAGAACTTATAATGAACCTCTTTCTTGTTTATATTATTTATCATGTTATCATGTTAATTGTAAGTTTTCTAGAACAATAAAATATAAAAAATTCAAACTCCGTGTGGTGTTGCTTCTGTTTATGCGCAGACGTGACGCTTACCATCAGGCAAGCGACCTGCTCGTTTCATCACAAAAAATATCTTAGCACATTACTATTTCTCGATCAGTTTCATAAACTTCACAGTTACCGAATGTATGCACTTCACGTACCAGTTGTATAGAACTGAGGCAAAGTTTGTAAGACTCATTCCTGTTAATGATAATTGCAGTTTGGGAGTTCAGGAGTTGAACACCCCTTAGTAGTGGGTTCGTACAATTAAGATAAAATCTATGTCTCAGTAAAGATTTCATCTGAGTTTGGGACGAGACTAAATGAGATAATCATGGAATCGTCTTTACCGGATGTTGAGATAAAATCTCGCTTTCGCCTTCCGATACAATTGAAGCGTTTTGCTCTTATTTCTTTATCCTCGGTAACAATCTTGCTGGAGAGCCGTAACTTTTTTTATTTTAATGAAAAACACTTAAGTTTTTTTAAGATTTCGGTACCCAAAGTGTGCCTAGTCCCATCAGAACTCTATACCGTCTTTACCGTTTTTATTCCTACACCGTCTGTCTATCTTTTAAGAGTCTATATTTTCAATCGCAATAGCTATTTGCTTCAAAAACTCACATATAATGTGTTATCATGGCGGATTTCTTACAAGGTGGTAGGTCTCTCGAATGCGAGAGGTCGTCTGGGTTCGTAACACCGCTTTGTCCTTTTCTGCCGCCATGCAACAGTATGTAAGCACTATTGTGTTCCGGTTTGAAGGACATTGAAGCCAGTGAAATTACTGGGCATTATAATGAATGAATGAATGAATGAATGAATGATACTTTTATTTGCAAGAATGTGGTTACATGGAGATGTTATAATTATAGATAAGTAGAATCGCACACTCTGTCATTCTTGACGTGCAAATATTAATATTACTTATAAATTAAAAATGTCATAAATTTAACTAATTACAATTCAAAATATTCATGGTTTGTTTAACGCCTATTAAAAATGTTTTATGTCAAAGTTGTTCTATGTCAATATCTCTATCATTAAAAAAATCATTTAGATTATAATATAACTTATTTAGTAGTATTCGAGTTAATTTATTTTTAAATACATTTCATTCAGATTCTTTTAGTTCGACTGACTAAACATCGTATGTCTCGGGGTGACGAGTGCAGTCCATTACCATGCAGTGCTTTGTCAAAGTTCTATGTGTTGTATCCGTTTATGAGGAGGCGTAGCGCTTACCATCAGGCGAGCGACTTGCTCGTTTCGGCACACAAGCTAATAAAAAAAAATACTTAAACAAAAAGTTAATATTCAGAGGTGTGGTACCCTTTGGTACGTTGTTCCGACTCTCACTTGCCCGGTTTTTACTTTTAATAAATGTTTTAATAAAAACCTTCAAATAAATAAATAAACCTAAGACAATATACCGTATCAAACATTGGGGCCCCTTATAATATTGCTGAAATACTTCCCTGCGTACACAACCACTATATTTAGACCTTCGCTAGCAAGATAGGTCCATATGGACGCGGGCCAGTTAATTTGGTATATGTACGAGGTGCGGTCATTTCGTGGGCGGGTAGCGAGGTGTCACTAACCTGTTAATACGTTCGACTCATTGAGAAGAAAACGTGTGTAAATCCGATGTGTTTTATTACGACGTTGAGCTATATGTGACTGGAGTTATGTGTGATAAAAACGTTTGTTTTTTTGAGACATATCAGTCATCGTTACGTAAAGTTTATATTTTATTTGTGTAATACTAGTCTGTATTTCAACTTCTATCGGTTCGATTATTCTAATTAGGTCATAGTTATGGATTTTTTTGAACTTTTGACAAATATGCTACAGCATATGCTATAGTCCTAGAGCTGTGTGTGTATTCTCGAAGTGTTAGGCAAAGGTGCAACTAGCGCTGTACCCATAGTTCGCCGACCTTATTTCCGTCCTATTATGTGAGCCTATCGCCGAACTTGGCACAGATTTCAATCCCGCCCCAGCAACAAATATGTGATATTTGGTATAAAAAACTCAAACACAAACCCAGATTGAGATTGCTTGATCTGGGATTTGAACACAGGACCTCACGGTTTCTGTGCAAGCTGACCAATTAGGTATACAAAGAGCCGCAGGTGATGATTACCTATATTTCGTTTTTCCTCATCAGACTTTCACTTCTATCACATGGAAACTTCCCCTCTTATTAAAAAAACTGTTCTAGGCTAGTTTGTTCATTTTTATTATTAGGCCAATGAACTGAAATTAGGTACACCATTTAAGAAAAAATGATGCTTATATGAGCATTAAACATCGTATTATTTAGTAACATTTAATTCTAACCGCAACTATTGTTTTGGTTAATATTATCTATTGCTGTTAAAAGTTCATTGACCTAAAGATTTATATTGTTTTCATGATTCATAATATACACGCCGTTCAATGTAACGCATGTCATCTATAAATATATATTTTTTACGATAGTTTATTTTTGCTCTATTCCAATCATTACATACTAGCTTTTGCTCGCGGCTCCAGATCCGTACAACCGTCAAACCGTAATTGATTAACAAACATCCAAATATCCAAACTCACAAACTCGATAACTTCCAAATTGTCACATGTAAAATATTAGTAGGATTAGCAGAATAGTAGGAAGTAGGATTAGGTCTAATACATTCATGTTTACTCGCTCCCGCTGTCGCTACAGGCGATCTTCGTCAACACCACCACCGCTTCCTTATTACCATAGATAAAAGCCTGTACATGCGGTCGGTAGGTTATCACCGTTGAGATACCACCGTCCGGTGGTAGGGCAGCAGTCAGCACGTACGATGACCTTTCGTTATCTACACCGCGCTTTGATTTACTTATTATTGTGGCTTTTATTGCGAATGTTGGGGTTTTATGTTTACTTTTGTGTGGGAATAAAGAAATAATTATAATTGAAGATAAATTAATAAGTCCGTATAACACATATGTATAATCATTATAAGAACCTTTGTTGTAACTATCAGGAACTACTTTTCGGGTCCAAAACATACATTCCTACTCAGAGCCAGACTTGAAACTCATATTTAGGCATCAAAAATTGATCTAGTGCCGAAATCTTCAAACTTTCTTTTGCTTGGCGCTATCCCGGTTTAGTGTCAGGGTCCGCCTTCCTATTTGGACGCTTTCACTTCACTCAGTCTTGAGCTTCCTCCAACGTGACCTAAAGGTTGACAACGTTTGGTTTGCAAAACAAAATGATAAAATTTAATTTGATTTCGAATCCAGAACTGTTTTACAACTAGTAAAGCCAGTTACATTATTAGTCTGTCATACCTACTGCACCACAACACTTATCCTTAACTAGTTAGGTGTTTTGGGTATTTTAGTATTATCAGTAAATTCTTCAAGCATTATATTAAAATTAGAATTTGATTTTGAATCTACAAGGTTTTCTAAAGCTGAATGATCAGTAGTGAATCAAGCCACTAACCTAACAGTTCCGAATGATGTAATAATTCGACTACTAGCCGATGAATGTCGATGAGTCAGTGGCCGAGTGTTGATAAAAATAACTTCACATAAACATTTTTATAACGCTGTATGTGACTAGTTTTATTTAGACCCGTTTGATGACCGCTTGAGATGCGCTTGGGAAATTAGAAGGTGAATTATTGGAGAGGTTTTTTTGTTTTGGATTTGGTCGTTTTGTGAGTCAAAGACTGTTTGTAATGTATTCAAATGTAGTGAGTATCGTTGATAGATAATAGAATGGGGGTCAATACCCCCGAGGAAGCCAATCTGCTAAGCTGATCTAATTTGGTCAAATAGGAGTCCTACAGTTGAAACAGTATCTAGTTGTTAGTTTATACGAGAATAATGAGAGGCATCAATATAATAGAAAACATGGAAATTCAGGGATAGATCTAAGTATTCTTATAAACAATAAAAAATATACCATAAAAATATTAAAATGTATGGTTTTATGAACATGTCTGAAAAACTAATTTAAACTACAAATAAGCAAATTGTTTAGGCGTTAAGCACTGTTGTGTTCTGGTTTAAAGGACTTTGAGGCCAGTGAAATTACTGGGCATTATGAGACTTAACACCTTATGTCTCAAGGTGACGAGCGAAGTTCAGTACTTCATAATTCGAAGTTCTCATTGGTGTTGCTTCTGTTTATGGGCAAGCGTGATGCTCATGGTAAGCGACCTGCTTGTCCGTCATCTAAAACTAATAAAAAAATATGCATTGTAAATTTGGACTAGCTGTAGTCAGACATATTCGAATATCGCAAAAATAAAATTAAAGATCTTAATAATGGTATTTAATCTTTAAGAAAAAGCCCTAGATCACATTTCAGTTATAAACTACATCGCTGTAAAATTGGCTTCATTAATAACAAGTAAACAATCAACGTTTTAAAATAATAAGTAAGGGAATTTAAACCAACATTTTTATAAAGTTATTTATGTATTTGACTGTCAACACTGAATGACACCATTAATCCAGCATTCGGTATATGCATCCAATTTTATTTCGAAAACTGAGTAAAGCACCGAAATTGATTGGAATCCACGCGCTCCAGTTCCTCTATTATGACAGTTTTACATCGAAAAATTTCATTCACACTGCCGATCCACATTCGCTTCGCCCGTTTCTCGTTTCGCAATAAATTAGCTTTATGCTGTTTGCTACTTATTTATTGGCTTTTAACATACTCGTTGATTTTGTTTACTGATGTTTTTTATGGTGAGTAAATAATGATGTATTCGTTCTGATATTCATCTACAGTACCAGTGTTTGTATCTTCATTGGCTTTTTTGAGAGCATCCACGCGTATGTAATATACGTTTATAGCAAACAGAATGTTTTAAGTTATGTAATTGGAGCTAAAAAACCTACTGAGTTTACAGTTCAACTGGTAAAACCCAAGATTGATATTGCTTAAATGGCATGAACTCAGATTTTGAAAGCAACTACGTCTCACAGTTTCGATGTAAAGTGGCAACGTGCCTTGAAACCTTAAGTTTGTTTTTGTGAACTCATAGTTATTGAGTCATGCCAGAAAGTCAGGACGATGTAGCGTTGATCAACAATAAAATATGTCTATGGAGGTATATACAGTCATCCCCAAGACTTAAGACTTACAGTTAAATAATTGTGTCGTCTTAAATTGGTTCTAATTATCAGCATTGTATTATACTATCCAATGGTTTGTTTCCTCTACTGATGTGAGGATTTACTCGTAGGCCTTAGTCCACCATAAATCACCATATTGTCCTAAACAATCTTGCAAGATTTTGAATCCTTATGGCGAACTAGCCGTAACAGATATTTTATTTTCTAATTAAACGATACAAACCAAAACATTAGTTATACAACTGCTCTAATGAATCACACGATCCGCCTGTCACTGAAAAAAACCAATCTGGAATTTTATCCACTCAATCAAATTGAAACAACTGAATGGATTTGAAATAAATTGATGGATCGATTCAAAAGCTCTCAATCCAGTTACTACGCGATGAAACAGTATTCAATGGTCATATCATTTTTGTTATCAGGGGAAAAATAGGCAAGCGGACAAGCTAGTGCCTGAACCCCGATGATAGTGAGCACAACCGTCCTTTAACACAAAATAAGAGAATCCTGGGTGCGTTGTCGACGTTTGAGTTAAATGAATGGTAGATTGGCAGGTTCTAAGGCTTTCAATAATAACACTGGCCACAGCAATGCTATTTACAATGTTTGTTTTCATCGAGCACATTCATGGTCTACTGTAGACCATGAATGTGACATGACTTGTGTAGACTCTACACAAAGCTATCATTTAAAAATGACACAAATACGAAACAATTTGGTCGTCGCGTCGGTGCCAAATGTTCACAAATTACACGGTGAAATCGGAAAGCGACCATTAACCCTTTTATCGTTGGACATCAAACGGCGTTCAACTACTATGTGCAGTTCGGAACAACTATTTTGTCAACCAACTCACGTTAATTCTCGTCTAACTGTCATTTGGTTTGTTTCATGTCAGATAGATAATAATATCTTACATTATTGCTTAGCATATTTACAGAATTAGTTAGTTTGGGATTTTATTAGGTAAGACCCTTGTATGCGTGAAGCCGTCGAGGTTGGTACCTCCGCTTTATCTATTTCTTCCACTAAGAGGCAGTGTGTAAGCACTGTTGTGTTTTGGTTTGAATCCAATGGAATTACTATAGTGGGGTGACGAGCGCAATCCAATGCCATGCAGTACTTTGTAATTCGAAGTTCTAATTGTTGTTGCTTCTGTTTATGGGCAGACGTGGCGCTTACCATCAGGCGAGCGTCCTGCTCGTCTCGAAATTAAGGTTAATAAAGGATTTTTATGTGACGAATTATTTCTATGATTGATTTGTCTTGAATATGTTTTTAGAGTTTCTGGGTTCAAATCGTTGGTCGGGCACCACTCTACGTATTATATGAGTGCATCTACTGCGATTTGAACGGGATTTATTCCTCTGCAAGTGGTTTACTTTAGGTAAGCGATCAGTCATAAAAAATAATCCAAATAATTTCTGCATCATATGTAAAAGTATGTTGCGCTATCTCATATTACAATGGGTCGAATGTGAGATAGCGCAACACGGACGGAAGGATGATGAGATGACGAATGGTCTCTGACTAAATGTCATATTTATAACACCCAGGAAACTAAGGAAATTTAAGAGACATAGTAGTCTCCAAATAACAGATATAAATCAGTTTTTAGTAATTCTTTTTAAATTTTTCTTCCATCACTCCTTATTATATTTAGGTAAGTTTAAAGAAGTTTAGCAAATCTTTGGATCTATATACAGCTATTACAGCAAAAGTAACTTCCATAGGCACTCAAGAATGTATCCTGAAGTAAATGCTAAAGGCAATTATCGGCATCAGATAGGATTTTAAAGTGTATGGCATGTATAGGACTGTTAATGAGGTATCCTTTAATAAAAAAGAAACAAACAGTTTGTCAGAATAAAAACATGTTCAAGGGCGACATTCACAATGTACAGTTCCTTGCAGGAAAACAAAAAATGATAGCAGACTCAACTGTACTGGAAAGGGGAAGCGACATTTCTCGAGATGCTGATTGCGTGAGCGAATACATAAGCGTCAGTCATTTAGAAACGGATGGAGACTTGTTCACAGTTATTTTACTGCAGTCTTTGTAAAAGGGACTCGTAGCTGTGATGGTGACAAGCACGATATGAGAATATTACGTGGAGTAAAATTTCGGAATGATGTGCTCTTTCGGGTCTTTAAAATCTAGCTTTCTCGGAAGGTATTGTTTGCTGCTGTTTTGTATGGAGCAATGCTGCAGTTTGTAAGTGGTAGAGTTACGTTGCAAACAGATTTTTTTAAATCATGAATCACCTATCGTTGTTGTTCAGTGATGAACGAGTAGCAGTGATAGTTCAGCGGGAAGTGGTAAGGACTGTTGAGACGAAAGTCGAAGGTTCTAAACCAGTGCATGCACTTCTGACTTTCCTAAAGTTACGTGTGTATTAATTGTTACACACACTATGTGTAATTGTAGTACACACACTCACAAATATATAAAGGGGTTGTACTTATAACACCCCTCTAGTCTTGTCTAACACCCCTTTGTCCGGGGTTAAAAACCTATGTGAATAGATTGAAAGTAATCATAACGAGCCAGTAGCCACTAGCCTTATGAGAAACTATTCTTCTATCTAGTGAAATGTCCAGATTTTGTAACTTAGGTTAGATTGGTGTCACTTATCGAAAACTCTGATATCAAATATACCATTATCAATAAAATCACCAAACAAAACCCAGACAACTGTAGCGTGTTGAAAATATTTGTTCTCCCATAATCTTTTACATTGTAGCGTCTTTACAGCTACGGCGTCTGAATGTTTTGGATAGTATCAGTCTGCAGCCGTAAATGCGCTTGCAATAAAATTGAACGTGCTGTGAAGATACGTTCTGGAAAATGGTTTTCACTAAGTTTTATAAATTCAATGCAATAGAAGCAGCAACGTTTCGATGTTTGTTTACATTAGCTTAGTAAAAAAAAATGATTATATACGGAGGTCTGCTTATTGTTGATATACCGGCCCAAATCCTCGTTTTCCTTCCCAATACCTGAATTATCCCTTCCCTTTAATGTCGGCAACGCGTCCATGAGTCTTCTGATATTGTTCATGGAGAAATTACTACCATCAGGTGACCTACTGTGTTCATTTGCTGACCTGTGCTGTAAAGGAAATATTTGGTAGTAAAATAAAAGTCAGCTGTGTGATGAGTCACAGATTCGATCTCGATATTTACGTTCGTTAGATACCAAATCCTTTTTAAATCTTACTCTCTTTAAGCGGGCTAGTTAAATTAGATTATCAGACAAATATGATGCAAATAATAAAAGCAATCGATCGAGTGTTCATTCCTGACGTGTCACGAGTACAACTGCCATTGCTAACCGGTCTGGCACCTGCTAGTGAACGTTGCTAATACGGACTGTTTGGCTTAAAAAGTAAGGGCTGGTTCTATCATATCTCTGGAATTATATTTATTTATCCTGTCTCGGCAAAGTGACTAGACTGGATTTAATGTGAAGTACAGTGCTGCCCAAATATGCTGTCGACTATGATGACACATTATGTCCCTCGACGGTCGAATGTCGGCCTAAAATTACTGGATATAATAATATATACTGGCTGAAACAGGAACGTGACTCTCCTGAACGAACTACTATTTAACACTTTGTATACGATGGGGTTATCCAGTAGGGTACAAAAATAGGTACACTCCCACCAGAAGTCCTTCTGCAGATTTCTGTTTACTAACTACTAATGCTTATCCATTGTTTCGACCTTCAGCATTAAGTCGCACAATCATACCTTTAAGTATAAGTGTTGTTCATGCACAAACGGTTGGTATTCAGTTCAAAAGGATGTGAGCCGGTTGCGTAAGGCCCGCACCTTGAAATCGGTCGCAGCACGTCCTCACCACGCTCCGTTTGCGGTGACCTTTACGGACGCAATTAGGTGCAATAACTATTCAAGTTATGGCGATGGGTCTGTTTCGAAATTTATTTGTTGGAAATTAGATTTGGACGAATTTACTTATAAACGTGATCGTAATTATAATCATTTTCTTAAGCTTTATAATAAAGAGGTGCGTGCTCTGAAGGCTGGAAACGAACCCGCGATTCCCGTGTCGGCAGTCCGTTCCCTTTCCATCTAGGCTATCACTACTTAAACTAAAACATAAATACATCTAAAAGAAGTTACAATTACAGTTCTGTCTGACCATAAAGCTGTGGAATAGTTTGCCGGCGCACGTGTTTCATCCCTCCTATAACATGGGATCCTTTAAATGGAGTGTGAAGAAGCAATTACGCAGGCCGGCATAATTCTGTCGATCTACGATACATACAGTGTCTATCGTTGGTCGACAGTATTCTTGGATTGCGCTACACTTACCATCAGGTGTAGTGTCACTACTTACTTTGGCTACTAGTCACTTTGCCGAGTCAGGATAGTAAAAAAAGTACCACACAATGTTTATAATATTCCGCGTCTACACTAAGAAATTCCCAAAATGTCACGCGTAATCGTGATTTGGTTCCGGGTGCCCAATTATTCTAATCTGATTCGATCGAGATGGCCCGACGAATTGTTAGTGTTGCCACAACTAAAACGTAAATTAACCTCCAAACTGTTCACTAATTGGTCCCTATTTTTATCTCTTTCCGTAACTACCATCGAATGTTTGGGTGTCGTTAACGTTTTGAATGTTTTGGTTACTTTACATGATTATGCTTTTAGGCATTATCTTTGAAATTAACTTTGAAAATAAATCACCAGTTTTTATATAACATACATTTGTTGATCTTTGTAATTTTCGTGATTAAGATTTCTAAACTTAATTAAGTTGATGTAACATAATCGTTCAAACATTGTTCTCATGTAATTTAAGTAATTGATGGTTTAGTTAAAAAAGAACCGTTAATAAAAACCGATGGCCTGTATTGATTATGGACCGAAGTATTTTAAATTATATTGCATATTATAGAATCATCCATCCAGTCTAATACGGGGTACCTAGAAATACAATTACATCAATATCTGAAGTAAATTAGTGGCTGAATATTCCTTCATATCTTCGTGTTAAATTTGAGGTAAAAACTGAATGATATTTCCCTCCATCTCGTGAGACGTACTTGATGATTTAAATACAATGGTGGTATCATTTACTGGTATTATAGAAGTGTTACGTCACAATTTACTTTGCAGATAAAACTAAGGTTATTCTCAAATTGCTTTTTTGGCTTATATGGGATTAATGTTTGAGTTCTTCTAACATTAGATAGACTTGATCGTTTTTTGGTTTAGCAGCAGTGTAGTTAAACTGAGAAACCGTTGACGAGTCGGGTTCAAATCACAAGTCGAGTAATTACAGTTCGATTCGAAAAATCACTTGCGTTAGCTGGAATTTGTGCTCTTTAAGGTGATAGGACGGAAATAATCTTCGCAAACCGATGCACTAATTGTACCTACTCCTTCAGACCATACAGCGGGAGCTTATGCCATGTTAAATCCGACTTAATTGCCGATTCTGCTTCGTCCGATTATTAGCTTAGTTTATGACGACATCAAGCCGTCAATGCTTTTTCCCGGGTAAGAAAATACCCTGGGATTTATTGGCTACGTAAATACGATAGTTAAAAGTATATCCATTGCATTCGAGCGAAAGGCATTAAACATTTAAGGAAACAATAGCTTTCATATTAATAGCGTTCGTGCAACAGCACAATTCAGCAAATGGCGGGCTTTTAACAAAATGGCGCTGGACAAGATGGCGGCTTTAATACAAAATTGTTCGATAATTGAGGTCCGCGTGTAGTGCACGGGCGAGTTGCGATAGTTTTGTGATCATATTTAATTAATAACAAAATTGACGTATTGACGTGACGGTAGGCGACATTCGTGTCAAGGCGCGGTAAAAAAAAACGTAACTACACGAACCGGTGTTTGTCTATTGTTAATTTAGACTTCACGTTTAATCATTTTTTAAGTGTATTATTGGGCATAATACTTACGTTTAGATCCTGACCCGATTTGAAGCGTCTTTTTGTGTCCCTTGATTTCCTGTAGTAGTCTCTTTGCCGAGCCAGGATAAAAAAGAATTTGGAGTATAGCCGAAGAAGCATAAGGGATTAATTGTTTATACAGGTTTTCCTGTTATATCAGGACCTACATTACATTTACATGTTTATGACACAAAATTATTAAATTAATAACATTAAATTATATACGTAATACGTGACGGTACCTAGTGCAGTTATAATGCGTACGCGATACAAATGCTGTGTCTCGGGTTCGATCCCCAGGTCGTGTAAAAGTGTTATTGGATTTTTTATCAGGAATTGCTTAGTATCAGCCTGGAGTTTGAAATTGTGCCCGGTATTGCGTTAGGTTCGCACCCTATTACACTTTGGGACGGAAATAAGCTCGGCGTATGTATGTATATGTTATGTAGATATTAAAGTGCAAAGACCTGCCTGCGATGACCTACCTATTTTAATAATGTTAACGGCAGACTGCGGTGCCGATATAAATTATAATACACGTCAATTATTGTACACAATTGTGCTGAAACAAAAGCGTTTTATTGAACACTACCTTTTACTGGCGGCTCCGCCCGCCTGAAAGTCTTCGTGAAATAAGTTCGGCGAATCGTTGGTGCACTTGTAACACCTCTGCCTACCTCTATAATAGTTTATGTTATGTGTTCATTAAAACTAGGTCATCGTATTGAATGGAACAGTCATGCAGACAAAAGGTCGTCGCCCTTCAATTCTAAGTAACGTTTAACTATTTAACTCGCGTGATGTACAGATGAGACGCTGCTGGCTGGGGTTATAGTTATCTATAATTTGACAACAAAAAATTATGAGTTAACCTAAAAATTAAAACCCGACTTTAAATGTGGTAAGGTCCCTCGTATGCAAGAGGCCGTCTGGGCAGGTATGCAGTACCTCTGCATTGTTTATTTCTACCGCCAATTTATTTATCTTTTTCATTTATTTACCGTTTACAAAGAGTTACAAATAATTGTACAGTAATAGCAACTAAGAAACCACTAAGGTTTGTATTAAAGTGTTATGTTCCGATTTGAAGGACATTGTAGCCAGTGAAGTTACTGGGCATTATGAGACTTAACATCGTGTGCCTCGGGGGGACGAGCGCAGTCCAATACCATACAGTGCTTTGTAACTCAATATTCTGTGTGGTGTTGCTTCTGTTTATGGGCAGGCGTGACGCTTACCATCAGGCGACCGACCTGCTGGCTTCGTCCCTCAAGATAATAATTATATAAAACATACAGTTATTTGTTGAGGAGTTGTCGAGAGTTATCAGATCATAAACATATTTATACCAAAATATGTAATTTCATTGTCATTAGGTACAAAGGACTCAACGTGGCCCTCAAGTCTCTGCCTACCCCCATAGGACATAGGTGTGAGTGTGTGTGTATGTATGTCTTAACGTCTAATAAGCGGCACGTAGATACTCGTATGCCCAAAAACATAAGCAACACAACCCTCAAATTTTAATTACGACGTATTGTTTATCTACGTTGTCATCCCGAGGCATATATTACGTCTTATAATGCGCAGTAATTTCATTTGCTTTTTTTATTACTTAGGCCGGCAAACGAGCAAATTGGTCACCTGATGGTAAGTGATCTCCACAACCCTTGTACGCCCACAATACCAAAATAATCATGGGCACGTTGTCGGCTTTAAAGGAAAGGGATAATTAGGGGATCGGGAAGGCCCAAATCCTCCTCGGATTTGGGCCTCCGGATATTTCACTCACCATACGAAACGCAGCAGCAAGCTGCTACTTTAAGTCAGTTTTCTGTGAGACAGTGGTAATGACCGGGACGAGCCGACCACTCAAATAATAATTGGCCTGAATTATGTCTACAAAAAGTAAGTTTTTGTAAAATTTTGTGTACACAAGTTCCATTAAAAATATTATAGATGAGCTCATCAATCAATACATGAATGGATTCTCAAGTAACGTCAACGTAAGTACGAGTTATATCATTGTAGTCGCGAAGGTCGTAAGTATTCATTGTCTATGCCGACGACCTGTCGATGGATCTGTGCATGTATCGCCGGTTAAACGACCGTTAATTTTGAGTTTGGGCTTGGTGATTCATCAATAATCAAGGTTCGTTGGATTATGTAACTGAATAGTATACTTTGAAATAAAATTTGTTTATACGGATTTTATCGCGGTTCAATTTTTATTTTAGTCCCGACATTTCGAAAGCTTTTCAGCCGTAAAATAAATAAGCAACTTTTTTCCCTATCCAAATATGAGATGAATCTAATGCGTGTATTTTTTAGAACGAAAATCCCAATTATATTGCGTATCGAGTACCTAAAAGTCCTTGATGGTATTTAAAAATTACAGAGATAAAATGCGAAAATATTGCTGATATTTTTATTAATGGATCGATTGAGCAATGGACATACCGGTCGGACCATCGCACAATAAAACGCAACGGGCTGTGTGTAGGGTTACCAACTCTTAGGCTATATTTTATCATCAGCCTTGTATTAACTAGGAATCGGGTAGTTTCCTATATTGAATTTTATACATTATTTTATAAGCAACAGAAAATGATACGCAAAAGAAACCCTTTTATTAAAACACAATCAAAATTGGTTCAGAAATGTGCCCGCAGTTATGACTTTAAATGTTGGCATGAGGAAAAGTGGGTGTGTAGTAGGGATATCTCACTATCTCGCTTGCACGCGTGTACCATAATGAACATTTTACACAGTGACGTCAAAGGTTGCGTCGTCTGTCATTTGACAATTACCCCTTCTACAGGATTTGAATGGCTTCTAACTTTTTGGTCTGATTTATAAAATTCTTTCTGCAATAGATTTTGAGTAACGTAACTTATTGATTTAAATAATAAAAAAATCTAGTCAACTACCCTATTATGAAGTACTGTATGGCACTGCACTGCGCTCGTCACCTCGAGACATACGATGTTAAGCGTCATAATGCCCAGTAATATCACTGGCTTCAATGCCTTTCAAACTGGAACATAACAGTGATTACTCACTTCTGGTTGGCGGCAGAAATGGACAAAGCGGTGGTACCTACACAGACGGCCTCTCGCATACGAAGGACCTACCACCTAATAAGTACAGTTACGTATAATTTACAGGATTTAAGTACAACACGTTTACTAACTTCAGTCACAAGACTACGTTATAGGTACGTTAAAGTGTTGTGTTAAGCGAATAGCAAAACCACTCAGAATGTTGAATTACAAAGTACTATTGCATGGAGAACAGATCCATCTGTTCTCCGCTCGTCACCCCGAGACGTAGATATTTATAATGTTTAGTAATTTCACTAGCTTCAATCTCTTTCAAACGTGAACAGTGCTTCTAGTACTTTAATGGAACCACGAGCTTAAAATTATTGGTAAATTTGCTTTCTGCTTTGGGTTGGGTCTGGTTGGGTATTAAAAAATTATGATCCGCGGACAGAAACGGCTAAGTTATATATGTAATTTTTCAAAGTTTTGCCCACAGGCAAATTTGGCCAAATCCTAGAAAACTAGGGCGTATGGTGCTCCTAGCTGTGGGTATCATGAATATGAGTTCATACCGCGCACAACTGCGGCCGTACAATTTATTGCACCGGGGAAATACCTGGTTTTCACACGACAATATTGATTTAAAACATTCATAGGCGGTCATGATAGTCCAACGGTACGGTAGTTCTGTTGCTTTGCGGATCACCGCGGTTTTAAAAGCCCGCTTTGTTGGATTTTTCACCTGCGGCCCTCAAAATGTGTTATAGCTTTTGCATTTTGTGCTGTTTTTAACAGAGTATTTAATTTTCATATAACATGCACAGTTTTGACGGTCTCCCTTTTTATAACAAACTAGCTTTTGCTCGCAGCTCCGCGTGATCGGCCTTTTCCGGGATAAAAAGTAGCCTATGTCACCCGGGGATAGTGTAGCTTCCCAAAAGTGAAAGAATTTTTGAATCGGTTCAGTAGTTTCGGAGCCTATTCAATGCAAACAAACAAACAATTCAATCTTTCCTCTTTATAATATTAGTATAGACAAGCAAATGGGCTTCTGACAGGCTCCGTGGCGCAGTAGGCGAGTAACCGACTGTGAAACGTGAGGCCGCGGGTTCGATCCCCGCACCGAGACAAATATTCGTCTAATCCACAAATATTTGTTTCCGGTCTGGGTGTTGAGAGACCGAAAGTCTCTCGTAGTGCCTGATACCCATGACACAAGACTCGTATCTTACTGTGGGTTCCGGATTATGTGTGTGACTGTTGGGTGTTATAAAAAAAGTGGGTCATTTGATGGTGAGTGATCTCCACCGACCTTATACACCCACAATACCAGAATCATGACTGACTGAAAGGGGATTGAGAAGGGGAGGGGGAATTATTTAGCCCTTCGTATATATCAATCAACTTCACTTCAAGTTTGTTTTTTGTCAGACAGTGGTATTAACCCAGAGTCGGCCCAATAAATCCTGTAAACAACTATATACAACAGAGCTCTATCACTTTTTAATCTCTCTGATAGCACTAAGATTTTTTAAATTAAACGGATTGAGCAAAGGAAACTGGTGCATAAAGCCGTTACTTTATTTGATGTCTAATTCACTTTTATTTATTGTGCGTCTAATTTACTTTAGTCATTTTTATCTAGTCAATGACACTTTTAAAATGTCTGAAGATTATTCTGAATACTGTTGGTAATTTCCTAGATTTTTTTTCATCACGATCATGAAATCATTATTTTTACCAATCTCACGGTGGTATGCTGCTCATCAAATAATTTTGGCAATGTTCACTTAACTAATGAAATTAAATAAAATTTTGAAGATATTGCCACAGGAACTGTCATTACACGTAAGACTATAGGCAGTATGGTCGAAAGACTAGACTCGACGAACTTATTTAAAAAAAGAAACATCAAGCACCGTCAAATACATTTAGACAGATATTAAATGAGCAGTATATACCCACTTGGGTGTTTTCTTAATTATAAAATTACAACTACTCATTCGTACTATTAGTCCATAAATTTCCAAATGTACGCTAATATTTCTCGAATGTAAACATTTCTTACCAACTCACTACACAAACCCACAACGGAGCCATATTTAGATAAAAGAACTGGTTACCAATTACAATTAATAAAACCGCTGTTGCATTCCTTCACTTCTGCTCCAAGTAAACAAGGGCCTTGCGGGCCCATTGTACCAGCCGCCATTCAACGGGTTATGTTGGCGGGAACAGGATGCTCTTTGTACTCAGACATTAATTAAACCCTCTCGCTGCTTGTGACTGATAACTTGCCAGGCGACCATAGACACGCGGCGTTCTTTTTTATTTTGTTCAATTTTTTCTTTCTTTAATAGTAGTACGACTTACATTTCTTTCTACATTAGGTATTAGCTATTTCTATGTAGAAACGCCATACTGGTATACCAGTACACATCAGGTTGTACCTTTTCTGTTGGGTTTTTGTTTTATTAGCTTTAGATGACGAGACGAGCAGGTCGCTCGGCTGATGGTGAGCCTGCGTCTGCCCATAAACAGAAGCAACACCAATCAGAACTATGAATTATGAAGTACTGCATGGTTCTCGTCACCCCGAGACATAAGATGTTAAATCTCATACTAGTAATGCCCAGTTATCTAACTGGTTTCAATGTCCTTCATTCGAAACACAACAGTGCTTACACACTGCTGCTTAACGGCAGAAATAGACAATGCCGTGGTACCAACCCGGCCTCTCGCATACGAAGGATCTGCCACGTAGTAATATTATTATACAAGAATTTACAATAGACGAAAAAACTGCATTTCATGGCATGCCTACTAAGAAATTCCAACCGCTTTAATCCAAGCGTCAAATACCAAAACGACGAAATATGTTCATAAATGGCCTTGATATAGACAATATTTGAACAAGAAACAAACCTATAGAAATAGTTTGAGGATAGATATTTTTCCCCGCAATGCCGTGTTTATTTTTGTTAGAACGAAAAAATATAACCTGCGTTTACGCAGGCGCCGTTCACTCACACATGGAGGCGGAGGCGTTGATTGGTTGGTGACTTGTGAGTATGTCCGTGTATAAGGCTGTGTGTGCTAGGTACTACATAGTCTAAAAATCTAACGGTCTGTCAACACGTTTGGTGTTGACGAAAAGGCGACATCCTCTAGCGATTTTAGTGGGTAGTATTCGTGCTGCGGTTCGACATTAGACTTATTTGTACTAATGTAATGTGTTGGAAACATAAAACCCATGGGGGTTCGGTATGGGACGAGTTGCCATTAATGTAAATACTGCGTTCCATCATCGTCTAACGCCCAACTTTTATCAGCGTCGAGTAGCCAACAAGTTTTTGTGATACATCGAAGACAAGGGGAATGTAAGCGGCGAAGGGAAAAGGTAAGCGACAGTTATTGGAACCAGTGTTTGGTAAATACCTTGTTAAGTTTGCCATTTATTGTAAAGCTTAAAAAAATCAAGTAATGTTTGTCTTAACGGTAATTATATTTTCTACGAAATTGTGTAACTTAAAATTCTGTCCATAATTATCAATAGACTACAGGTTTATATTGTGTCTGAAAATAAGATAATTGTGTATAACATATTTATATCTGTTGTATCAAATAAATAAAATGAATTTAATCCTATCTGTGGCTGCCGCAACACCTGAGTAACATTGGCTACCATGCAACTTGGACACACCGCCTGCGGCCCACACCGCACCGCACCACACAATTGCCTCGCAGCAGACGCCTTCGTTGAGAGTCTGTATTGTTTATAGACTGTGTAAGAAAGGTATCTCAGTGCGACCTTGCGTACCGAACGTGACTAATGCGGTCGACACACCGGCACACCGCCGCGCCGCGCACCGCGCAACTCTATAAATATGTGATGGATTGAGTGCGTGTCTGTTGATTTTATTTCTATTATTTGCATTTCTAGTTTTAATTTATTTATTTTACAATTGATTTAGATTAAAAGTTCATGTCACTTGATTAGATATACGGAACTAGTACATCTGCTGTAGCCTTGGTGTCCGCGACGTGGCGGATAAACTCATGTAATACCGCTTAAAGTTTTTTTTATTTTTTTTATTAGCTTGAGTAACGAAACGATGAAAGACGAAGGGTCGCTCGCCT
Organism: Mimas tiliae; assembly: GCA_905332985.1. NCBI lineage: Eukaryota > Metazoa > Arthropoda > Insecta > Lepidoptera > Sphingidae > Mimas > Mimas tiliae. Next base: position 15,423,723 of record HG995253.1, on the reverse strand, counting down.
GATGGTACGAGTCACGTCTGCCCATAAATAGAAGGATACATGAGAGCCAATAGTCTAACTACGGCGCGGTGGATGCTCAAGTACGTACTAAATGCGAAGACTTTAATGTATACTACTAGAAAGGCTGTGCGGCACAAAGAATTTGCGCACTAAGTTACGGTCAAAACATTGTCATTATTTACGTGCACATATTATTTATTAATTTTGAATTTATTTTAAGGAAGTAACAATACTATTTCTTGGTTTTGATCGAAAATATAATTTATTGTGAATGAAAATGAATACAAAAGAAAACAGCCGTCTCAATATTGCCATCTCGCTTACTCAAATCTTACGCTCAACTCCTCTCGCTCCCTCGCCTTAGACTTCATTCCCACATCGCCGGTCGAGTATGCAACACAATTTTACTTCTGATCAGCACGTCTATAGCATTAAAGTCTTTGACTAAATGCAAAGACGGATCCTAGCAATAAGCCAGGTAGAAAGAACGAAAGGAAGTTTAAAAAATCAATAGTTAACACAGGTAAAAATTATGATGAATTCTATTAAAAAAAATCTTGTAAAATATTATTTATAAAGAGAATATGTGTGATACTTAGTTGATGCTTTCATGTCTAAAGTTTTGGATCTTATAATGAGCTTAATATATCTTCTTCGCGGCGCAATAGGCGAGAAGTCGACTGTTAAATGAGACCTCGCGGGTTCGATCAATGAAATTTGTCATCTTGGGTAAAATTTACTACGTGTAAGGTCCCCAGTATGCGTATGACCGTCTTGGTAGGTATAACAGCTTTGTCTATTTTTGTCCAAGCAGCAGTGTGTTGTATTCCACTTTTTAAGACATTTCGATTTGTTATACGTTAATTTGTGGTTAAATATTACTCGAACTTTGTGAATTCCTCCTCCGTCGTCGTCCCAAACATGTTTTGGCTGATCCCAACGTCTCGATCATAGTAGCTATCGAAGTAGCACTTTCCCTGCCCAATCCGAATCGCAATAATAATACGCGACCCCGACATAGGACACGCATGCGAGTACGAAGAACTCCCATAACTGACCGTCGGCACAATGATGTGCAGAGGCGGCCCTAAACTATACTCCCCAGCGATTGCTCAAGCTGAGGTCTGAGCCTTCTATAAGGCGCCTCTGTGCTCAATCGCTACTAAGTACATTACACATATCTCTGACTAGAGCGCTATAAGCGCCGGCTTTATTGTCAGGTGAAGTTGTAAAAGCAATATAAGCTAACAGCACAAATACATTTGAAAAAAAAGTTCCACCAATACCAATTCCACAGTAACGTGCCAAATCCGGCGAACAGTATCGCGTGCGACGGCTAGTGTAAATCAAAAGTTTATTTGCACTAGTTCCGCCTCGCGGCGCCGCGTACGTTTAGTTAACGCCAACACCTCGGTAATGTAAACAAATACAGAGTTTAATGCTCTCTAGTGTGTAGGCAGTCTGTTCACTGTTAAAATATAGGACACATTCATTCATGGCGTAGCGGGCGAGTAGCCGGCTGCGAAGCGAGAGGCCGTGGGTTCGATTCCCGCGCCAATACAAATGTTTGTATGATTCACAACGGGTCACCAGGGGTATTTCGGGTCTGGGTGTTGTGGTACCGCAAGTCCCTCGTAGTTCGTGATTCCCACGATGCAGGTTAACCAAGTGTGGGGTCAGAACTATGTGTGTGACTGTTGGGTGTATTTATTTATTATTACTAGGGGCTTTGTCCATGTTTTCCACAAAACATAAAATAAAAATAAAACTTAAAGTCCAACGAATATGAGACATATCTTACTTTCTTCCCCACATTATTCTGCATCGATTGGTATCGGTCTCGACCCCATAGGTACCCCCAGCGGTTTCGGAGGAGATAGCGTGACAAGCTTTTGGCAGCGGCGGCGGCGCCAGTTACTTTTTTTTTGAATAGAGTGATTAGAATTCATAGATTAGGGTTTTTAGAATTAATTGTTATAATAGGTAACGCGGTCTCTAAATTTTTAGTTGAAAATAATTGCAAAGGATAATGGTTAATTTTGTTTATAGCATAGGGCAGTAAACGTGCAAGTGGGTCACCTCATTGTAAGTGATCACCGTCCATGAACGCCAACAATACCAGTATATTCATGGACTTTAAAATGCTAGTTCTTAAAGAGTTATTATGAGTTGTGTGTTAGAGCAACGCTGTAGACAGTTTTGTCTACAGGACGAATGGACCGACTCGACCGGGTTGTTACCACTGTCTCATAGGGAACTGTCGTAAAGTAATAGCTTGTTGTTTGGTTTCGTACAAAGTCTTTAATGTATACTACTAGACAAGCTGCGCGGTACATAGAAATTGTACCACTAAGTTGCGGTCAATTGAACGTAACTCAATATTACCATCTCGCTTACTCTCAACCAGAACCCCCATCGCGCTCCTCGTTTGTGAGCTGTGAAACCCCCGCGTTATGTGACGCAATTTTACTTCTAAACAGCCCGTCTAGTAGTGAAATTGTACCACTAAGTTGCGGTCAATTGACCGTAACTCAATATTACCATCTCGCTTACTCTCAACCAGAACCCCCATCGCGCTCCTTGTTTGTGAGCTGTGAAACCCCCGCGTTATGTGACGCAATTTTACTTCTAAACAGCCCGTCTAGTAGTGAAATTGTACCACTAAGTTGCGGTCAATTGACCGTAACTCAATATTACCATCTCGCTTACTCTCAACCAGAACCCCCATCGCGCTCCTTGTTTGTGAGCTGTGAAACCACCGCGTTATGTGACGCAATTTTACTTCTAAACAGCCCGTCTAGTAGTATACATTAAGTCTTTGGTTTCGTACGGTGATTGAGATATCTGAAGTCCCCCTTGTCTTTCCAATCCCTTAATTTCCCCTTTTCTTTTAAGTCAGTAACACGTCCATGTTTCTGATATTGTGGATGTTCATGGCCAGTGGAAATCACTTACCACCAGGTGACCCATTTGCTCGTTTTCCGGCTTCTGCTATAAAAACACTGGCAATTAACAATAGATGACACAAAAGAAGTTTATCCGCCGCGGTTTACTTTTACGGTTCATGACGATTTTTTAAAATCATTTGTCTGTTTATGGGCAAGTGTAGCGCTTACCATAAGGCGAGCGATCTGCTCGTGTAGTCATTCAAGCAAATGAATTTAAAAAATCTGAATAAGATCATCTCAAGCTACCTCTTAGAGTAAAATCCGTGATAATATCTACTTATTACCATCAATATGCAAACCGCGCCCTGGCATTGACGCGGCTCATCCAATAACTCAGTACAATAACGCCCGATCGATTGGGCGATACTTAAAGAATTAGAAATGAGACAATAAATAAGGCCCGTGGCTCTCCCGCTACATATCTGGCATATTTATGGGCGAGATAATGTTGTAGTCAGACGGTTATTTAATGTCGATATCGTACCTACATGGTGATATGAAAATTTAAGAATATATTTTGGATAATTGATAATGTAAAGCCTAATATCCAAATACCGTCAAACCTAGTATGGTACGAGAAGGTGGACAGAAAGATCATGTAGAGGATTTTTTCTTCAATCTGTTATGTTTTCAACCTTTGGTGCTGGTGGGCAATCGATTCCTTATGGTGGTGGGTAATTGAATCGAAAAAAACTTAAAATGACTTGTGATTTTTTTAGTCGAAAAGTGTCAGTGAGACAGTCAATATACTCGTAACAATAAAAGGCAACGCCTGTATATGAAGTGTATGTAATAACGTGGCTAAGTATTATCTGATACACGAATCGATACGCGCTCGGATTTTTATGTACGCGTTGACTACAAGCCTGTTTGGTTAAGATCCGATGATACGGGCTTTTAATTATCACTCTAGGTATCTTAAACGTGTTTGTATTCATGTATCGTTGTACATTCATTTATTTTGTTGTCCTGCCACGACACAGTGACTACACTGCACTGGTTGTAATTGTTGTGAAATTCAATGGTGTATTTTTCACCACGGTAGTCGCTATACAGTCGGTCTTTTGTTTTATAGGTGACATTTTATTTTATTACTTGATATTTAAAATGTATATTTGTAAGAGTAATCTACATATATATAGTAATCTACGTATTATAAAGAGGTAAAGTTTGTCAATTAGTTTGTTGTAATCTCTGATATACCACTGATCCGATTCTGACAATTTTGTCAACAATAGTAATGTAGCTTACATTATGCAGTAGTTTGTAATTTTAAGTTCTGAGTATCTTTTCTGTTTATGTCCATAAATGTCACTCGTTTCGTGAAATAAATAAAAAGTCTATTACTATACCCACAAGAGTATAAAACATGCGAATAAAAACTACACAAACTACATAAAATTCCTGAACACAGAGCGGAATATAAAACTGTTCTGAAGACGTCCAATCATAAAACACTTTGGTGATGCACGTTCATGTTTGATGTATGCGGCTCACGATGAATATTTTATATGAAGTGCTCTCGAGTCTCGACCCTGGAGTCTGGAGACCGTGTGAAGATTCTGAACAAGTTTCTTATTAATAGATTATGTATTTTTGTACACTCGTTATGCCTTAATTCTATGTGATTCAGAGTCACCATATTATTTTTCGATCATTGCGGGATTTGTTAATATGTTTACGTAGCTTAGGTGTTTTTTTTAATATTTCCTCTACCTGCTGCTTCGGGCTGATGCTGCATCCTCCAAGACTTTTATTTCTATACTGCTTTCTTCCAAGGATGTTTCCTATTGTGAGCAAACCGTCCGATCACACTTTTTTACTATATTTTTACAAACCGATTTTATTTTAGTAACTATGCTTTATACTATATTTTATTTCTAATAACTTATACTATGTTTCATACTAATATAACCTTAAAATACCTCCGATATCAAAAATAACTGTAGTATCTAAATCATTGAAATTGACATATTCGGCAACGGCGAATTGTGATTTGATCTTGTGATGTTGATAGTTTTTTTAGTTTATTAGTTCTAAATTGCGATGTTTCTTTAAAGCCACTCATTATTTTGTATAAAAGAGGGGGCAAAAGAAGAACTGGGCTCCCTGATGGTAAGTAACCACTGCCGCCCATGAACCACAATACTAGAAACATCGCGTACATGTACGATGGATGCAATCAGGTACAAAATATGAACCAGGTAACTTCACACCAATGTTTGACCGATTAAAGGAAGCAAGATTTTTTTGAGCTTCCAGAAACTAATTACAACAAATCTGTCATTTTTAATTAATACTCGTACATACATACTCCTGTAATGACCGAAGGGGTAGACAAAGGTGTAGCCACTACACGCACATTTCAGCAAGCATATTTCCGTCCCATGATGTGGTTAAGACCCGCAGCCCGGACCGAACAAGCGCACCCGGAGGAACATCGTTGGGTTTTAGTCCGTGGAAGTCGGACATAATCGCCCCGGCCGACCATGCGGTGGGGTAGTGTACCCATACAGGGTTTCCTAACGTAACGCACAATTGCAGACTCCGTGCTGATACTAAAAAAAACATAGTAGAAAAACCTAATAAGTAATGATAACCATGTATTAGGTATGCCTACTGCATATGCTGCCTATGTATTAGGACTGCCTCGGTGGCGCAGTTGTAATGCGTACGCGTTACAATTGAGGTCTCAAGTTCGATCCCCGGGTCGGGTAAAATGGATGGATGGTCGCCCCCTATCACATACTACTGGTTGTACGTACTGGTTACACCTCTGTCTACCTCTTCGGGGATTACAGGCGTGAGTGTGTATGTATGTATGTATATTAGGTATGATGAAAAAATAAAACGGTTATTTACTTATCATAAAACAATTCCGGATGGCTACGATGATAAACATAAATTCTGGGTAATTCGCTTCGATAGCGATCCTAATGTGTAATAAAAATAGTATTTACATCATGTGTTATCTCTCGGTAAGTTTTTATGGCGTTGGCATTTATTCATTACTAGCTTTTGTTCTTGGTTCCTTCCGTGAACGGCCTTTTCCGGGATAGAGGGTGGCTTATGTCCTATCCTGGTCTACCTGTCTGACCTGTGTACCTTAAATTTCATCCATGAATATCAGTCGTTAGAGCGAATAACAAACATCCAAATCACAAACTTAGTACTAGGACGATTTAGGGCACCGATAAAAAATTGGTTAAATTTAGAGCTAATTATTTAATTATATGTGTTCTTTTAAGTCTTTTTATTTTATATAAAAACGCGTGAGTGCGCATAGATTTAATGGGAACATATTTTAGGGTAGATATACTATAGGATATGATAATATCTAACAAAGAATCAGTATGTATGTGTGTAGAGAAAATATATGGTTTAAAAATTGGAATACTCTCGGTGATATGCGTGGTTAAACATACAAAAACGACATATACTCGTATACCTACGCGTGGAATTGAGAACCTCTCCGCGTTTTTCTTTTTCACTGCCTGACGTTATCAATGCTTAAATCCAGAGTTAGCTTCTCATATATATTTGACGGTATTTGGTTATAAATGGTTCGATCCGCTGTCTGAACTCTACAACCCACAACGGGAACCAAGTTTTGCCATTGTTGATCAGCAGAATGTACCACATGCATGTGAAGTTAGCTTTGGGCCTAAGATGTTGGTGGTCCACTTATGTTCTCACTTTAATCGCGATTAAAAATTAATCAAACAAAATTTGTTAACACTTCGTTTTTCATACGTACGCACTCGCGCCTGTTATGCCCGAAGGGGTAAGCAGAGGTGTAACCAGTACACCCACATTTCGCCGAGCGTATCTCCGTCCCACGATGTGATAGGGGGCGAGCCTATCGCCATACCGGGCACAAATTCCAGACTCCGGGCTCATACTGAGCATATCATAATAGAAAAACCCAATACCACTTTACCCGACCCGAGCATCGAACCCGAGACCTCAGCGTTAGCCTCAATCGTAACGCATACGCATTACAACTGCGCAGTCTTCTTCTTTCGTTGGTAAAAATAACCATCAACTAATACAAAGTTTTTGGTTGCGTATTCATTTCATCCTTAACTCACGATTACGCCTCGGTTGCGTGTAAACGGCCATAATTAGCCGAAAGTTCAGCAAGATGTTAATTTATACGATCTCGCCGGTGATATTTTGTCGATTATCATTATTGCTGTGAGAAGGATAGCTGGAACACCGTCGTAACTGAAACTATGAAATATGTGATTTATCAGAACACCAAAAACTGGGTCTAACATTTCAACTTTGGATATTAATTATTATCATACGCAACAGCGAGCGATTGTGTCCAGAATATTTTAGTAACAATCCTTTAAATACTTTTATTACGATGATAAATCGTCCATATAATAATGTAAGTACTATTTTATGCCTGAACATAAAAAAGTTCGAAATTAGTCTTTTCGTAATTTAGACATTGTTGTTCTTGAAGTTCACGAAGCTACTTGAAACAATTAAGAAAGAAAATAATTTAAGGGGCAGAATAAATGAAATCCTGTGTCAAATTATGTCCGATTTCAATAAACAATCTTGGTTTGATTCTCCAGATCAATCCGAAAAATCGACCAATCAAACTAAGTAACTTTTATGCGTGACTTTTAAAGTGTATTCTTATTGGCTCATTAGTGGGATCGTTCGGGAGACTCAATCCAAGATTGTTTATTGAAATTGGGCGTTAGTCTGTAATCAAATCTAATAGAATCAGAAACATAGGTACGTGCCTTTGAGTATCAAACCGTAGTTACTATAGAACCGAGCCGAGCCATTCAAACATCTTATCAACTGTGTACACTGCACAGAGCACTGCTGTATGACGGACCGAGTCCATCGTGCTGTTGACATAGGTGTTGACGTGTCAAATTAATGTGCACGCGACAATGAATTCAGCTTTGTTTACAGCAGGCTAACCATGAGTTTGTCGCGGTAAAATCGCTAGCGACGGCGTAAGATATGAAAAACTCAGTGGCGCCTCTAGCGGATACATGAGAAACTAAATTTTATCATACAAAAAATTTAAGTCGTCGCTACCCATTTTACTGAGATAAACTTATGGTTGAGGCACTGTCTAGCATTGGAGTGATATTGTGCTTGGATAGTTTAAGTTAATAATCTAAAATCGACTTCAAAATCTGATTTGCGGTGCGTATGCTGTCTGTTGAGGAGTCTCTCATTTTTCTTCGTATCTACCCCGTCAACAGATTTTACCAAAAAATTTATCGCGTGACACAAAAACAATACTGAAGAATTGAGGTTGAAGGTGATTACGTTGTAAGAGTGATCTAAAGAGATCAACATTTCTATACGCACTCACTCACGCCTGTAATCTCTGAAGGGGTAGGCAGAGGTGTAACCAGTACACCCACATTTCTCCGAGCGCATCTCCGTCCCACAATGTGATAGGGGGCGAGCCTATCGCCATACCGGGCACAAATTCCAGACTCCGGGCTGATACTGAGCATTTCGTAATAGAAAAACCCAATACCACTTTACCCGACCCGGGGATCGAACCCGAGACCTCAGCGTTAGCCTCAATCGTAACGTGTACGTATTACAACTGCGCCACCGAGGTAGTCATCAACATTTCTTTAGGAATATAATCTTTTTGCAATGAAAGAAGATGTAGTGATGAGAATTGAATAAGGCATGTTGGTTTGACTCATTACGCCTGTGAAATAGATACACAAGGCGAGTGTGATAACATCTCGGTCGTGGTGGCAAATTTATGCTGTAGACAAGACTGTCTACAGTGTGGCTCTACCACTTACAAAATGTTAATGCACTTTATATCAAGCAATGAAAGCCAAACACGATAGCTATGCGACTCTCCCCTAACGCCACATAAGGGCCTGAGAACTGAACCGCCTTGACCGGCCTGAGAGGGCAATTTATTATTAGAATGGATGTTCTGAATATCGCAGGAGTGGGCATCGTGATATCATAAATATAAACTGAATGGATCGTACACGAACAGACGTAAATTATCAACTGACAATTAGATTTCGGCAGTGAACTATTATCTGGGCAGCGTGTTCGATTGTACGAGTCAGTTTATACTGGTTTATAGCTGATATTATCAAATTACTGACAGCCTCTGTGGGCGAGTAGCCAGCTGCAAAGCGTGAGGCCGTGGGTTCGATTCCCACTCCGAGACAAATGGTTGTGTGATCCACAAATACTTCTTTCAGGTCTGGGTGTTGTGTCAAGCCCCTCGTAGTTCCTGATACCAACGATACAGGTTAACCTAGTGTGGGGTCAGGACTTTGTATATATGACTGTTGGGTGTATTTATTTAGTTAATAGTTTATTATTTTAGTATATCATGTTTTTTTTTTATAAATGTTCATCAAGCGATGTGTAAGCACTGTTGTGTTTCGGTTTGAAGGACATTGAAGCCATCGAAATTACTGGTCATTATGAGACTTAAGATCTTATGTCTCGGGATGACGAGCGCAGTTCCGTGCCATGCAGTGCTCTGTAATCCACAGTTCTGTGAGACGTGGCTTCTGTTTATGGACAGGCGTGACGCTTAACATCAGGTGACCGGCCTGCTCGTCTCGTCATTAAAGCAAATAAAAAAGATGCACCGAATTATCTATACAATTCGGGCTTCGAATTTCGAAGTTTACATCAACATGGCGCACCCTCCTCAAGTAGTAGTACACCCTCGAAGCATTACGGTGAGTGGTGTACCACGCTATTGTTCACCTCTCGTGGACAGGGTGTTTGTAAACCTCGCCTGCATTATGAGAGATTTGTGCGTGTGAAAGTATTGTTCAAGAGTGTTATCTCCTTGAAAGAGGGTTGTGTCAGCAGTTTGTTTGAAGGATTAAAGTATTGATTCGTGTGTATTGAATTACAATGTGAGGGCTCAGGGTTCAGGGTTCGATTTATGGATCGTTTTTTTTTTGTTCGTAATAGGTTTGCGTTTGGCCACCATCTCGCCTGATGGTAAGCGATGATGCGGCCTCACATGAATCACGCTTGCCTCAGTTTATTGTTTGAGCTTATTGTTATTGAAAAACGTGATTTGGTCACACTCATTGGTTTAGTGACAGCGTACTAAAGCTGAGAACCGTGTGGTCCTGGGTTCAATTCCCATGTCGGGCAATCACAATTAGAGTTTGACTATTCGATTAAAAAAATCACACTTGAATAGGGTAGTTTCCTATATTGAATTTTATACATTATTTTATAAGCAACAGAAAATGATACGCAAAAGAAACCCTTTTATTAAAACACAATCAAAATTGGTTCAGAAATGTGCCCGCAGTTATGACTTTAAATGTTGGTATGAGGAAAAGTGGGTGCGTAGTAGGGATATCTCACTATCTCGCTTGCACGCGTGCACTATAATGAACATTTTACACAGTGACGTCAAAGGTTGCATCGTCTGTCATTTGACAATTACCCCTTCTACAGGATTTGAATGGCTTCTATCTTATTTATTTTTGGTCAGATTTATAAAATTCTTTCTGCAATAGATTTTGAGTAACATAACTTATTGATTTAAATAATAAAAAAAATCTAGTCAACTACCCTATTGCCTGGGCCCAATCCCATTTATGCCCGGTATGGCGATAGGGTTGCCCGATATTACATCATTGGATGAAAATAAGCTCGGCGAAATTTTTGCTGCAACGCTAGCAGCACCTCTGCCTGCACATCCACTTTGGGGATAAAGGCATGAGCTAATGTTATGATTTGGAAGAGAGGATTTGGCGATATGCTTGTCCATTATTATCATGTCGCAAATACCGTGGCGAAATGTCGTGTAGTCGTCACACTCCTCTCTACCTTTTCATGGGTGAGAGTGATATTATATTATTATGTACAGTATATAATACATGGTGAGTAGCCGGCTGCGAAGCGTAAGACCGTGGGTTCGATTCCCGCACCGAGACTTATATTTGTGTGATCTACAACTGTTTGTTTCGGGTCTGGGTGTTGTGGGACCAAGTCCCTCGTAGTTTCTGATACCCACGACACAGGTTTTGGATGTTGGATGTTTCTATTTATTTATTTATGTAAATTTTCTAGCTCTCTGATGCTAGTAAATACGTACTCCGCAAAGGATCAAGACCGAATAGGTTCGACCAAGTGTTTATCAACAGCAGTTATCTTTACCAATTATAAATATTTGATACCTTAAATAAATGCAATAATGGACTATACTAAAATGAGAGAAGGGACAGCCAAAGAATCCAGTAGACGATACGCTATGTACAATTCAAACATATGTAACAGCAATAAAATATTAGTTTACAAAGAGAAATAAATCATTTGTTAATTCCTCAAAATTGCACATATTTCACCAGTGATTTAACATCGGTGTAAAAGGATGAAAGAAAAAACCCGAGCCGTGCGTACAAAATCCTCATTCACACAGAAAACACCCCATTAAGTATTTTTTTCTGTCCAAATCTAATTTTGAGGGTGGACTGCACATGGGTCTTTTGGACTTCAACATTTATCTAAATAGAACTCTATGACGTGGAACTATAGTTAGAAATGAACCAGCAAATCTTGTTTTTCTGAATTATACGCAGCTGCAAGCGGATGCATCACGGGCTACCCTCCGTTTTGCAGTACTATAATAATAATAAATTCTCAAAGACAAGGTTATGTTGCATTCGGTTGTGTAACGTAAGGGTTGGCGCAATTATCAGGAGATTTCTTATGTGTTGAAAGTAAAGAAAGCAGTGGGGACTGCAGGAATATTTTACATTTTTGATTGCACAATTTGAAATATTGTTCTTGCAAAAAATTGTTTAGATGGTCCTGGTTTACAATCATAGGGGATTCGTGCCTGGATCTGTGTTGGAATATTTTTATTGCATTTCTTACCGATGGTATGAGAATGTAAATTTGCGTTCATATAGAAGTCATTTTTATTGCGTTGGTGCTACTTTTTATTAACCGACATATTTATATAATTGTTTCATCTGAAGTTAATTAACTTTACCTTATAAAAAAATTTGAAATAATATGATAGTAATATGTGAACATAAAACATATGTCTACATTCATATATTTTAAAGTAAAGACAAAATTTGAGAGTGGTATGGGCCGGCCCGTCCGGGTCATTACCACTGTCTTACAAAAAACCGGCGTCAAGTAGCAGCTTGCTGCTGCGTTTCGTACGGTGAGTGAGATATCCGGAGGCCCAAACCCCCTCCCCTTCCCAATTCCTTAATTATCCCTTTCCTTTAAAGGTCGGCAACGCACCCATAATTCTTTTGGTATTGTGGGCTAACATGGGCGGTGGAGATCACTTACCATCAGGTGACCCACTTGCTGGTTTGCCGGCCTATGCTATAAAAGAGAAAAAAAAACAATACTTTAGAATTCCTATTTATCACATATTTAGTGTTACACAAATGATTTAATATAATTTCTAAAATATTTGAACAGCTGAATACAAAAGCAGGCAAAACACAGTTACATTAACGTATCTAGTTATGTAGAGTATGATTGCGTCGGGGTTTCTAGATTTTGTTGCATCACCATACGAAATCTTATTTTAACGGCGAATCGCCTATTGCAAGAAGATGAGCAACTAAAGTTCTATCACAGGTTTTTCTAACTCATAGTAAAGGTGCCGGATATACTGAAATCCTTAGATGCCCGATGCAACTGATGATAAGAAATCAGAACGAGAAAATGCAAGGCATTTTTTGTAACAACATTTGTTGAACAAGTGGGTCATCATGATCTTCACAATACTTGAGCAATCATGGATGCGTTGCCAAACCTAAATGAAAAGGATAATTAAGGGATAGGGAAGGGGAGGGAAATTTGGGCCGGAACGTAACAGCAAATTGCTACTTTACGTCACTTTTCTGTGAGACAGTAGTAACAACCCGATCGAGCCGGCCCTTGCTGCTGTAGACAAAACTGTCTACAGTGTGGTTTTATCACTTTGAGTGGTAAAACACACACACAAAAATCATTACATCCATCTCAATAGCTTTAATTAGATTCGTTCTGGCTAGGTAAAGTAGGTCGCTCGTATGCATGAGGCCGTCTCTGTAGGTACCACCGCTTGTCAGAAATAGTGTGACGCCTGCAGCAGTTTGTGAGCATTATTGTGTTTTCTGAGGACATTGAAGTCGGTAAAACCGCGTACTACTTAGTAAGTACTACTTACAAAGTAGTACGCGGCGTAGTAGTTTATAAGCGTAGCGGTTACCATCAGCCGGGTGATGCAGAGGTCTCGTCATTCAAGCGAATAAAAAAATGGAACGCGGTCAAAACTATCAAATATTTAAACCGCAGCTCATGGTCCCATATCATAATTTCCATATAAAAAGCTTTGTACGATGCCTGCATTGTTGAAGAGCTCAAATGACACGCCGACCGAAGCAGCGCAAAACTCAGTAATATATTTGCACAACTGGCCCGTACAATACCATGAGACGGTCTCACAAAAGAGTGTTTACTTAAACCCCTTTCACACGTCTATTGTTAAATGACCAGTTTAAGAAGACCTCTCTGCTTGCTTTCGACTCACCGCACGAGACGTTAAAACGTAGGAACAAAAGTGGTGAGGTGGGTCGTGTTTTTTTGGATGGATGGGACACTGAATGGCCGTAATGCTGAATCGAGTAGTCTTTGCGGGGTGAGCAGGAATTTTAAACACGAAGTGTTGACGGTATATTTTAATGGAGCGAGATTTACTGCATTTGTTTGTGGATGTGTGCGGTTCTGTGATGTATTGTTGAATAATAGAGACAATGCGAGTCTTTGTTTGTGTTGACATGTGACGATCAGCTTATGTATGAGGTCAGAGCTCTCGTTTAATTATGACAGAGAGTTTGAGCAGTAGACCCTACATACCAGATTGATTCAAAGTGGGTTGATGGACGGCTACATTTTTGATTAAATTGTCAAAGTTATAAATATCTTAAACGATAGTGATGATATAATTAATATTTTATGTGCTATATTAATCCAGGTTGTTTACATATTACATTATTTAAGCTATTTCAATAATTAAAAAAACCAAGCTAATTAAATTAAACAGACTAGATTCTTAATCTATATATTTATGGATTAAGAATTCAATGTTTCTAACCCCAAAACACACCTTATTCCTGTGTTCTGGGTTTCCAACCCTCTGTAATCGTAAAAGCGTTCATAAGAAGCAATAGTTCCCACTGATTTTGATTTTGACATATTGATAATACTGAAAACAACATTAACCATAGCTTATGTTAGAAAGGTTTTCAGCCGACTTAATATGACTTCGGATGGTTCGTAACAACCCACGCTAAATCGATATACTTGACTAACATGTTAGCATTATATTATTAATTTATATTAACACTATTACTATTATTATCAGTAGTAGAATCAGGCTATAGACAGACTTCTGGGTGATCATGGGTGGTGGAGATCACTGACCATCAGGTGATCAACAAGGACTTTTGCTGTCTTTTGCTATAAAAAAAACATGCGGGGCAGTCTTTGGGGTCTGCCGATAGAAGTGAAAACTAAGTAACTTGTGAATTATATCGTCGAAATTATTAGCTTATACCTACTCTTTGTATATGTATAATGTATACTAATAACGCACAGAGGTATATCTCTTTACATATATACACAGTATACATATAACTCATGGAAAGCGTTCGGTGACGATGACGCGAGTTCCATGATTTTTGTTCATCCAAAAAGTGCTCAACGCGCCTAAAGAACTACACTCGACTACAAAGGAAAGGGTTTGATTAAAGGATTGGGAAGGGAAAGTGTATTTGGGCCTCCGGATATCTTATTCACCGTAAGAAGCGCAACAGCATGCTGCTACTTCATGTCGGTTTTTTGTGAGACAGTCGTAACAAACCGGTCGAACCAGCCCATTTATGTTGTAGGCAAAACTACCAACAGCGTAGCTCTACCACTTCTAAAATAAGAATATTTTCTTTTTAATCGACTTCAAAAAGGAGGCGAATTCATTTGATCGACACCTGCACCGGCACCGACTCAAAAAATACCAATAGAAAATGTTATTTTTGACTTTAAAGTGTTATAGTGATTTCTTAGGTTTACGCGAATATTACACATTGAAATAAAACTAGTTTATACGGATTTTATCGCGGATTTACGGATTTAAAGTGTTATTTTTTAAGTCGGGTCTTAAGTTTTGTTATTTCTTTTTTTATTTACTGAAATAAAACGTCCTTCATAAATCAACACTCTATACACAAATGTAAACTCAATGAATAGTTTAGTATCTCAATTCCCATTAAATTATTTAACACTGCTAATGAAACACCCGATGTAGTAAACAGTAACAGCAAAAGTACACTTACAAGTTGATCACCGAACTTAATAGATAACTACTTCAAAAGACTTGCTTGTTTCTAACAGATGTTGCGCTTAATGTCCATCACAACTTGACCTTCCTACCCTCATTCAGTTTCTCCCCATCGCGTACTATTTTAACGGCGTCGCGAGGCGAGGTGGGTCTTGCTAAACTGGTCGTGTGTTTACAGGGGTGATTCAAGGGGTTCTATTGTCCCACATGTTTTGGACCCCACGCATCGTCGCGAGTGATTTATTGGGTAAAAAAGTATCTGGAGATAGTAAGCTTGCTGTTGTGTCCATTTTTGTTGACACAGAGTCTTGCCGTGCGGATCGCGTGATATGATTTTTAATAGTTTTTTCTGATTGTTTATGAATCCGGTTTTCATTGTGACTATGATAATCTAAAGGGACACTTGAATTTTTGATAACTTTATACCGCAGAGTCCGTTAGTGGTTAACATTTTTTTATGGCATAGGTCGGAAACGAGCAAGTGGGTCACCTTATGGTAAGTGATCTGCACCGCCCATATACGTCCACAATACCAAAAGAATCATGGGCGCGTCGCCGACCTTAAAGGAAAGGGATTGGGAAGGAAAGGGGAATTTGGGCCTCCGGATATCTCACTCACCGTACGAAACGCAGCAGCAAGCTGCTACTTTACGACGGTTTTCTGTGAAACAGTAGTAACGACCCGGACGAGCCGGCCCATTCATGCTGTAGACAAAGGTGTCAGTATAGCGTGTTTCTACCACTTAAATAATAATTGATGTTATAAAGGTCAAAAACGGTCCAAAAAGCGCTGCCTTCTCGTTTTAAAGGAACAGATGAGAGCCAATGATGTCAATACAGAGGAAACTCAAGACCAGACGAAATAAAAGCGTTTCAATGGGAATATAGACTCTGGTACTAAGCCGGGATGAGGCAAGGCAGAAGGAAAATCCTACTACCATTATAAATGTAAAAGTTTTGATGTTTGTGAGTTTGTGAATTTTGATGTATGTTAGTCAATCACGTTAACATCTTAAACGTTTTGGATGTCATTTGGCACACAGGTAGACCATGACTTGTATTAGAATTGTTCACATGGGCGGAGTCAAAATCTAGTAATATCATAAAGCTTTAATAATATTGCTTTAAGGCAAGTAAGTAAGGTTTTAGCGAATTTAACAATTCAAATTCAAATTATTTATATACGCAGTCACGCCTGTAATCCCTGAAGGGGTAGGCAGAGGTGTAACCAGTACACCCACATTTCGCCGAGCGCATCTGCGTCCCACGATGTGATAGGGGGCGAGCCTATCGCCATACCGGGCACAAATTCCAGACTCCGGTCTGATACGGAGCATTTCGTAATAGAAAAACCCAATACCACTTTACCCGACCCGGGGATCGAACCCGAGACCTCAGCGTTAGCCTCAATCGTAACGCGTACGCATTACAACTGCGCCACCGAGGCAGTCGGCAGGCAAATTATTTATTGAATCCATAAAATGTTATACATCATATAGATTCAGTCAAATTTTTACTCTTAAAATTTTAACTCTACCGCCAGTTCAGAATGCTGTTTCGCTAGAGAAGAACAGACAAGAAACTCTAACGTTGCTCTTTTCAAAATCGATTTACAATATTGATACTACGAGTACATTAATACAATCTAACTTCAGTTAAAGTAGCTCAGTTTATGCCAAGAGGAACATTATAACAAAATAATGATTATTGACCATGAGTCTCATGACCACGATGAATAAATTAGGACCATAAATTTAAAAAAATATAACAATAAATAACAGTTTGAGCAGACCAGTCCACACAAGCAGCACCCGTTCACGAGTATGACGCATGTGCTAGCCATCAACCATGTTACAGGGAAGTGACCGGCACACGAATGAATTACGAACACGTTTTCGGAGGAAACACACATGTAGATATAGGTTTTAATTGTACATTTACCTGTACATAAAGGGTTTATACTAAAGTAACTAGACACATAGCCAAGCGAAACGCACTGTGCAGTGGCAGCGGATACAACATGCACCTGTACATAAGGACGCCTCACGTGCGAGTTGCGACGGAATACAAAGCTTACGGTAGTCTGTAGACTGTACTTACAGAACCTTGTACCGTACTGTAAGGTAGATATGAATGTCAGTTCATTGTGATTTATATTTAGATATGTTTTCAAAGTCTGGTACGTATATGTGGAATGTTATATTTTGTTAACAGAAAAAAAATTGCCTCGGAAAAAGAACTAACACTTAAGTCTGAAAAGTTAAAGCTAAGGAAGTGAGTTGGTGTAAATCACATTTAGTATTAAACAATGGCAAGATTCCATGATATATCAGTTAGGACTTCCCTTTTTAACCGACTTCAAAAAAGGAGGAGGTTCGTAATTCGCCTGTTTTTTATGTTTGTTACCTCAGATCTTTCGACTGGGTGAACCGATTTTGACGATTCTTATTTTTAATGTATGTACATCGATTTCTCCGCTAATTGTAGACCGATATTGTTGGAAAAAAAATCATTCGATAGAGGTTAGATACGATGTGGTCCCATATAAATTTGGTTAAGATCTGATGACCGAGTAAAAAAATTCAACTCCTCAACGGATAACAGCACACTAATCGCAATTGTGTTATTGTATTTGAATTTACATGCCATAGCAGTGCTTGCCGCAAAAATTTAAGAATAAAAAAATCTTTAACAAAACTTAAAACTAACACTCATGAAAAGTCAAAAATAACAATTTCTGAAGGACTTTCTGACGCCGGTGCAGTTGGCATAGCAAATGAAATTGCATCGACTTCGATTTTGACTTTTCATCAGTAGGTATTATTTTTATGAGGCCGGTTTTATGTTTTTATATGTAATAGAGATTGATCTCATTGTAAGACACTGTATTTTCCATCGCGGCTACACATCGGTGTGAGCATCGCTCCTTCAGTCAGTGTTTCAACAGTTGTCATTCAGTTTAAGCCGGCAGCCGGCAGACGGCATGGCAGCTGAAACTCGGCGCCGACTTGGGCCGCTTGTCTCTCTGTTTGACTTCGCCGCCACTTCAGCCTGTATAATTAGTCGGATTAAACACTCAGCACGGTGCGTTCTAGAACTGTACTGTACGCTTTGTTCTACGTGTTTCGGGTGCTACGCTATGCGGTTTTTTTTTGTGTAGGCGAAGGAATAAGCCTGTACTTTTTACATAACATATTTTTTTTATAGCAGAGTCAACGAGCAAGTGGGACACTTAATGGTAGGACAGCTCCGAGCTCCATCGCTCATGAACATCCAAAAATATCTGAGGAATCATAGAAGCGTTGCCGACCTTAAAGGAAAGGGATAATTTAAGTGATTGGGAAGGGGAGGGCAGCTCCGAATAACTTACCGTACGCAACGCAACAGCAAGCTGCTACTTCACGTCGGATAGTGGTAACAACCCGGTCGAGCCGGTCCATTCATGTTGTAATGTATGTCAACTATCTAAAGCCTAGCTTTATCATTTTTAAAGAAGGGTATTTATGGTAGGAGTGGCAAACGAGCAAGTGAATCCTGATTGTAAGTGACCAATGCCACCCATGTTACCCAACAAAACCATGTGAAACGTGGATGTGTTGCTAACTTTTGTGGATAGGATAGGGAGGTTTGGAGAGTGGGTTGCGACGAAGTATAGTCGAGCTGTGGGTACTGGCACCCATCTGGATTGTGTCCACCATATTATGTTGGTGGAGAGATGCGATGAATGAAAAAATACCCATACACTTTTACTCATTCTCGTGGAATGTGTTTCGGTATCATTCAGAAATTTGTTTCATACACACACACTCACGCCGGTATTCCCCGAAGGTAGGCAGAGGTGTAGCCAGTAGGTACAAAGTCAAATTTGAAATAGTCAAAACGGTGGTACCCACCAATAAGGCTTGTCACATACGAAAAACCTACCTCATGGTATACGTGGTTTATTAAGCTTTCGAAAAGGTGATTAAATTGCATTGTAAATGATGCAGACGTCACAAAAAATTTGAGCCGTTACAGCTGCGTAGGGATATTGCCTCGCATTCCGTTTTGTATCGTCTGTATCACGGTGAATACTCTGAAGAATTGTTTGACCTTATCCCTTGCTCACCTTTCCTTAACAGAAGAACGCGTGCTGGCTTGCGAAATCATAGCTTCGTGGTCTCTTACATCTCGGCTCGGACCAAGAGGTTCGCAAAATCATACTTCTGTCGTACCATAAAGCTGTGGAATAGTTTGCCGGCGCACGTGTTTCCTCCTTCCTATAACATGGGATCCTGTAATCGGAGTGTGAAGAAGCATTTAAGCAGTCCGACATAAATCTGCCGATCTACGATAGGCACAGTGTCTATCGTTGGTCGACAGTATTCTTAGATTGCGCTACACTTACCATCAGGTGTAGCGTAGTCACTTTGCCGAACCAGGATAAAAAATCACTGATATTAAAAGTATCGTGTGTGCTGATGCCCGTCGATTTTAATATATCAAGGGTTACCATTCGAGCGTGTTTAAACCCTTCATTATAAGAATGTATCCGATAGGTATTAATTACTTTTTTTCTAAGCCGTAGCGGAATATTATGCCCTAATGGGTACCTGTGTACGGTTGACCTATTATTTTCTCTTAGTAAGCTGTAAAGAAAAAAGACAAAGGTTTCATTTCACTAAACATAGTAATTGTTTAATGACTTGTCTATTCTGTATTTTTTCATAGCAAAGGCCCGCAAACGAGAAAACAGATGGCACATGATCTCCACCGCCCTTGAATACGACGATATATACAAAGTGTTACAGAAAGACTGCCTCGGTGGCGCAGTTGTAATGCGTACGCGATACGATTGAGGTCAATGCTGAGGTCTCGGGTTCAATCCCCGGGACGGGTAAAGTGGTACTGCACCTCTGCCTACTCCTTCGGGGATTACAGGCGTGAGTGCGTGTGAAAGGACATTTACGTGGGCGGAGCCGCGAGCAAAAGCTATTAAGAATTATAAAATTAACAGCAACATATTGCGCCGTGAATGCGGGTTGCACATGGGTAGGTAGTGGCCACGGGGCGCGTTGGCATTACAAATAGTGGCGATTAAAGCCCCCACACGCGGCGCCTTTGCCGCCCCAATACTGTAATCGGGGATCGGTTCTCACGATAACACGCGATTTCCGGACTCGGTTGTGGTGTCAGCGCATAAAGATGTTAAGTTTCGTCGTATTTTAAGGTGGGTTAACGGCTTATCCCGTGACTTAAATCGCAGAGGTTAGAGAAGTCTGTCAAAATTGTGTGTATTTGGGGGAAATAGAAGATAGAATTTTTCCCCGGTATTTTAATACGCGTGTAAGAAAATATTAAGCGCTAGTTTTAATTAAATTACCGGATATTCCATTTGTTTTGAAATGTGTCCGCAAGACGTTCTCTAAAAACCTTGCATACTCTTACACTTAAGTCTGATAAACAAATATAAATGCATGGTTCAAAATATGATTTGACAATGATTTTTATGATTAGAAAATATGTGTTGATAAACTATTATAAAAACGTAAACTATTACGAATACACAAAATATGTTGAATCATCTTCGCATATAATGCTTTGTCATTATACTAGGAAGGAATATATTCTGAGACACGCATGCATCAAGACACTAATTATTTTTAAGGATTTGTGATTCATAAAAATTTGACCAACGTTTTGTTGTTGTTATTTTTAAACACGATTGTATTGAAATTGAATTCTTATTACTCATAATGGTTAAGATCAATCATCCAACACCAAGATTCGGAAATGCACTTTGAACCTTATGATATTTATTAGACTGATAAAATTCATCATGATTACCTCATCATTCTTGATGTAGGTATTTAAATGATATTGAAGACAGGCTTTCAAAATAACCTGTAATGTTTAAAAAAATATTTTAAAAGCCCTGATTTTGACGCTCAATACTACGAAAAAACGGAACATTCCATTTTTATTTATTTTTAACTGTAACATACTTATTTTTCAAGTTAAAACCCTTTGATGGCTATTCCATTCCCTCCTGTCGTGGTATATCGGTACCCTTAAAATTATTTTCACAAATAATATTGTCAGCAATTTTACTTGCTCATAATTTCTTAACATGAACATTCCCGCTAACAATACAACCCCATCCTTACCAGGCGGTCATGTTGAATTAATAGAAGAGTAGGTTTTTTAATGTTTAATTTTAGGAAAAAAACGGCCTTTCGGCATCTCCTTCGTTTTGTTTGTCCTGTTATTAAGAACTTGGGGTGTGTTATTTTTATGACGGCGCGGGAATTTGAGGTTTTTTGTGAAATTTTGTTAGACGTTGATGGTTCCATTGATTTTATTGAGTTATTGTTAAAATTAGTTTTCAATGAGCATATGATGAGAACTTTATTATAATATGACTATCATTAATTATACTTCTTCTTTACCTAATGATATTTCCCTTACTTTATACCTACAATTAATGTGTATGAAGACCTTATGTAACATATTTTATGATAGGTTTTTGTTACGTATTATTTTGTATAATATGTCTTATGTCTTAATCATTACAGTATTATGTGGTAATTCTTTACCTATTATTATGTAGACTACAAAACAGTTATTTTATTTTATAGTTATGATAGTAATAAAATATTTTTCACTCTTATAAATGTTATAGCTTTTTTTTTAACTTTCACCATATTATGTTTATGATCCTCACTTAAAAATCAATGTATGAAACACATTTTTCCCATCAACAAATTACCAAGTTTTAAGGAAAATATATGTTAGCTGATATTTCTTTTGCATTTGAGTGCGTGACGTTGCACGTAGCGATTTTTAGGCTTACAATTGTGAGTATGCGTTGTTTGGACATCTACCTTCTGTTCTAAGGTTTATAAATTTTGATTTTACACAATTATTTTCAAACCTCAAAGATATATTTCGGTTTCCAACCAAAGAGGGCAATGTTGAGTTAAAGCGTTGACAATCGTTCACGGTAAAGTTGACTGTCAACGATACTTAACCTCACTCGATACGTGGCCTCGACTTGACCGCGAAGCCCTTAACCACAACGGCACTTTGTCTTAAAATATATTTGACAATTTAAAAGAACGGTTCCTCTGAATTAAAACATTTGTTTATATCGATACATACATACATACGCAATCACGCCTGTAATCCCCGAAGGAGTAGCCTTTGTGCTTTATTTCTGTATGGGCTTTTACTGGCCGCTCTGTCCTCGATAACTGTCCGTCATTCCTGACGACTGTAGATTGAAAATCTACTCGATAAATCATATTCGGCTTTCAGATGAAAACTATGAAGTATTTTTTATTTAGTTGATTGATTTTTAATAATATTTTGACGTTGGATACATTATACAATTGAATTCTACGTTACATACATACGCAATCACGCCTGTAATCCCCGAAGTGGTAGGCGGAAGTGTAACCAGTACACCCACATTTCGCCGAGCGTATCTCCGTCCCATGATGTTAGAGGGGGCGAGCCTATCGTCATACCGGGCACAATGCCAGACTCCGGGCTGTTACTGAGCATTTCGTAATAGAAAAACCCAATATCACTGTTACCCGAACCGGGGATCGAACGTAGACCTCAGTCGTAACGCATACGCATTACAATTGCGCCACCGTGGCAGTCATATAATAAAAATATTATAAAGATCTCATTAAATCCATATCCAGATTCCATGGCAACATAGTTATCACGAACAATTAACACATGCATAATAAAGGGATTTTTTCAAACCCCATACGTACCATATTTTGATCCGATGAAAGCAATCACGATTACAACTATTGTAACGGTACAATGAGTGACAAAGGGCGTATTATTCCTTTTGTATGAAACAATGGGGATACTGAAAGGGTAAAAAAAATATCGAAGTTATTAATGTTTTATAACATAGGTCGTGGAATATGAAACAAGCATTGAACTTCAAAAACGACTTCAAAAACTTTTTTTGACGATGTACATAAATTATGTCGTTACAATAAAAAAAAAAAAAAAAATCTTGAGAATCATTATCGCTTTACTGCGCTTAACACTAAATGCTCAGTATCAGCTCGGAGTCTCGAATTGAGCCCGGTATGGCGATAGGCTCGCCCCCTATCACATCATGGGACGGAGATACGCTCGGCGAAAAGTGGGTTACACCTCTGCCTACCCCTTCGGGAATACAGGCGTGAGTGCGTATGTATGTGTTTATATTATTATGATCTTTTTTAAATGCTTGAATGACGAGATTAGCAGGTCGCTCGTATGATGGTAAATATTTAAATTGTAACTTTGAAATCAAAAGTATTGCATGGCAGTACATTGCGCTCGTTAAGTCTTATAATGCCCAGTAATTCAATGGCTTCAATTTCCTGAAAACCAGAACATAACAGGCCGACAAACGGGCAAGTGGGTCACCTGTTGGTAAACGATCTCCACAGCTCACAACCGCCGATCAATAAGAATTACAATTTTGGATTTGTATTGGATCCTGCGTCTGTAACATGAGAAATTTTAAACCAGTAGATATATAATAATAATACCAGCCCTGTATTATATACGTCCCACTGTTGGGCATGGGCCTCCTCTACTGAATGAGAGGGGTTAGGGCCTCAGTCCACCTCGCTGGCCTAATGCGGGTTGGCAGACTTCATATAACTTCGAAATTCTGATGAAGAACTTCTCAGGTATGCAGGTTTCCTCACGATGTTTCCTTCACCGTTACGAGTGGTAGAGCCACGCTGTAAACAATTTTGTCTACAGTAGTACATATACATCAGAAGTAAATAGGCCAATTAAAAAACCAGTACCTACTATATCAATTTGGGCTATCTTATTAAAATCGATATCACTTTATGATGTAATATATTATAGAACTTGAATATTGAATAACTAATATCCGTTCATTCATTGGGATACGAAAGTCGATACCTTCTGCGTGACACACAAAATGACTGATTACACCTTATTATTAGTATCACTGTACCGTCACGAACCGATTAATCACCCAGCACATCTTTATACGCTGCTGTAGTATCTGTGATTCTAGTGGGGCTAGTGTTGGCTTTAATATAATACTTATGGTTTTTTTATGCCATAGGCCAGAAAACGAGCAAGTGGGTCACCTGATGGTAAATGATCTCCACCTCCACTGCCCATGAAATGAAATGAAATATTTTATTAATAAAATAGCGCTTATGACAAGCGCTATATGAATACAAATACCAAAAGAATTATGAGCGCGTTGTCGACCCAAAAGTAAAGGGATAATTAAGGGAATGGGAAGGGGAGGGGATTTGGGCCTCCGGATATTTCACTCACCATACTAACGCAGCAGAAAGCTGTTACTTCACGTCGGATTTCTGTGAGACAGTGGTAACGACCCGGACGAGCCGGCCCATTCATGCTGTCTACAGCGTGGCTCTACTACCCAAGTTTTTGTAGCGTATCAAGAGTAGTATATTCGTCGTATATTTAACTTTCTTGTTAGTTCTTCTGCTGGTATGTTCCAGTTAAATTTGTTTTCTTTTTTTATACTTTTGAATGACGAAATGATCAGGCCACTCGTGATGTTACGTCACGTCTGCAATTAAACAGTAGCAACACTACTTAGAACTTTGAAGTACAGAGTACTGCATGGCCCTGCACTGCGCTCTTCATCCCGAGATAAGATCGTAGATTTAAATATCCTTCTAAACGAAACAAAACAGTGCTTACACAATGCTCCTTTGCCTAGGGTTACTAGATAAAAATAAATAAATAGTTAATGAGTATTAAAAGTGTCCTGACTTTCGCAACATGCCCGCGGGCATTTCTATCACATTTCAGGACAGATTTTAAAGTCTGGTAACCATAGCTTGGCCGGAAGAAATAGATGAAACAGTGGTACTTACCTAGAGGGACTCTCGCGTAGAAGAGACCTACCACCCAGTAGAACACTTGATTATCAAACCTCTAAATACCTATAATTATCTTTTATAGAGCTATGTAAAGGTATCATAGATAGCAACCAATTCCCACTATGCTACCGTAGTAGACTAATGGCCGTTGCAGACGATGCGCAGTAGCTTGCGCAAGTACTAATACTGTGCATAAAGTTTCATCATGAACATATTTTGCTTAGTAAAAGTGCGAGTGCAAGTTGCTTAGTTGTACTCGCTTTGGTCCTTGCGCGAGCACTACCCGTTTCCCCGCTACGCCTGCTCAACCTCGCGCAGCTCGCATTGCGCATCGTGTGAACACGACGCCGTCAGTACTGGCGCCAGTTCATTCTTGTTACTAATGATTAGTACTTGCGCAAGCTACTGCGCATCGTCTGCAACGGCCATAAGTCCCAAGCTCTCCCATTGGTAGAGGAGGTCCGTGTCCAATATTGGGATATAACAGGGCTTTATAAGAGAGGTACATCTTATATTATATCCTCAAATAATTGTAGGATTGGATGAATGGCAGAATAACTGATAGGATAGGGATGTTGAGTAAATATAGTAAATAGGTAGGAATGAACGAGGAAATGATCGGATGTGTGGAGAGAAGTAAGATGGCGGTTCAACTTACTGAAGAGTGAAGACGTGCCCTTTAAAAGACATACGCACTCACGCCTGTAATACCCCAAAGGGGTAGGCAGAGGTGTAACCATTACACCCACATTTCGCCGAGAGTATCTCCGCCTCATGATGTGATAGGGGGCGAGCCTATCGCCATACCGGGCACAAATTCCACACTCCGGACTAATACTGAGCATATCGTAGTAGTAGAAAAACCCAATACCACTTTACCCGACCCGGGGATCAAACCCGAGGCCTCAGCGTCAGCCTCCGTCGTAACGCGTACGCATTACAACTGCGCCACCAAGGCAGTCAAAAGAAGAATCCCTTTAAAAGATTTTAAGTTTAATTGTTAATTGTACTAATTATACAGTTATATATATTGAAAACCCGCATTTTTTATCCTCGAACCCTATATAATTATATTTCGGCGAGGTGTGAGGTGTCTTAGTACTAATAGAATTAAACATATCTATTTTGCCACTAAATAAATACATCAGAATATTAAGACAGTGTTATGAAGGCGCTCAAGTCCAAAAAACCATAATAGTTTTCAATAATTTTGACACTACGAAACCAACGCTGCAGCACAGTACACTTAAATGTAATGATCGAGTATTAAAACCTCTTTCGACAGCGTTTAGTTACGTATTTTTTATCTGTGGCATAAAAAATGTTACCGCCGTCCCTTTCTCGCGTCACGAGTTGGTCAATGCGATGATCTTTAGAAGTGAGATAGGTCGCGAGCGCAATCTGTCGGCCGGCCCGTGAAACTGTACCCCTTTTGTGTGAGATGATACCACAGTACAGAGCGTGTCAGTATTGCAGACCAATTATTGTGTTCCAAGCGTGTAGAGTTTACAAATAAATCTGGTTTCATTTGGTTTGACCCAGGAAAATAATTTTGCATTATGGGATTTATCATCTTATGTTGATTTACCACCACTTTGTCTATTTCTGCCGCCAAGCAACAATGTGAAAGCACTGTTGTGTTTCGGTTAGAAGGACATTGAAGTCAGTGAAATTATTGGGCATTATGAGACTTAACGTTTTATATCTCGGGGTGACGAGCGCAATCCAATGCTATGCAGTGCTTTGTAATTAAAAGTTCTGTGTGGCGTTGCTTCTGTTTATTGGCAGGCGTGGCGCTTACCATTAGTCGAGCGACCTGCTCGTTTCGTCACTCGAGCTATTAAAAAAAGGTAAAAAAATATAGCAACATAGTGTAGTGCCATGGAGTATTCTGTAATTCAATGTGACTGGTGATAGTGTTTGTGGGTTGGCGTGACGCATACCATCAATCGAGTTGTTTGCTCGTCTTGTCATTTAAGAAAAAAAAGTCTGTTAGGAGTCACGTAAAAGAACTACGTGACTCCTAAATATCTGTATAAGAATATAAATAAAATTTGGTCCAACAAATTACGCGAAACGGATAAAACTTAACTAAACTTGGCCTTGGGACAAGCCTTATAAAGATATCAAGTAGCTGAGATTATCAGATAATGGGATTATCGTTGTTTACACAGTTTTCATATAATGTTTGTTGTTTATTCCTTATTTTATTAGTTAGACTGCTTCGGTGGCGCAGTTGTAATGCGACTCGGGGATCGAATCTGAAACCTCAGCACAGCAGTTGTACCGCGTAGGCATCACAATTACTGCGCCACCGAGGAAGGAACTAATACTATCCAGGAATTAAATGAGGCTCTTGGTCTCACAACAACCAGACTTGAAACAAATAATTTGTTTGTCTTACACTTTGCGCACGTTCCATTGAAAAGTATAATACAGGTAATGTTCGCGCATATTGACACCAGTTCCATTTTCATTCATTCATTCCAGCTTTTATGCGCCCACTGCAGGTTATAAGCCTCCTCCGCTTTACGTCATTCTACTCTATGTTGAGCCAATCTTTGCCAAGTGATACCTGCAAACTTTTCCAGATCATCGACCCATCTAGATAGCGGTCTGCCACGTTTATGTTGACCATCGCGTGGCCACCATTCTGTCAATGACTTACTCCACCTGACATCGTCGCGTCTTGTCATATGTCCTGCCCATCGCCACTTGAGTTTCGCTATACGAGACCCGATGTCTTCCACCTTAGTCATTCGTCGAATGTATTCCATTCTCATATCAGTAACAAAAACCTGACATACTTCAAGCACCTCCACTGTCAACACAACACAGCTTTCTACGCTCAGGCGCATAACATCAACACGACATCAATTTATAACCGTATATCTCACAAAATAGATTCCAATATCCCTTGTACAAACAGCCAAGAGATTCTAACATTTATTTACGTCTGCGGCGATCGTATTTCCTATACATTGACGGCACTATATACCCTGATATTTCACCGTTTTGGATTTGTGTTCTGTTGAAAGGAGATGGATGGTATCTTGCTAAGAGAACTGCTCCACTATTTTGAACTTTGGTTGTATGACTTTAGGGTTGGTTTGGGATTGTTGTGTCTATGTCAGTAATAGGCACACCCGAGGGCGACTCGGTGAACGTATGGTTGTGAAACGCACCAAGGATTCGAGTCGTGTACCGTTCCTTTATGATTTAGGCGAATGGATTTAGTGGTATTCGGTTCCATTCGCATATTGTGTTTTTATGCCCCCGGCGCGGCAGTGTTTGTATAGAGAATTCAAACTAGTTGTTACGTGAATGTGCTAGTCTATTTTAATATATCATTTACAAGGTGGTAGGTCCCTCGTATGCGAGAGGCCGTCTGGTTGGTACCACCGCTTTGTCTATATCTGCCACCACGCAACAGTGTGTAAGCACTGTTGTGTTCCGGTGTGAAGGACATTGAAGCCAGTGTAATTACTGGACATTATGAGACTTAACACCTTACGCCTCGGGGTGACGAGCGCAGTCCAGTGTCATGCCATTTGTTATTTAAAGTTCTGTGTAGCGTTGCTTCTGTTTATGAGCAGGCGTGGCGCTTACCATCAGGCGAGCGGACTGCTCGTCTCGTCATTCAGGCTAATAAAAAATATATATATGAGTATGAATCTGGGAAAAGTGATCGTGTATGCCCTAATCCAGTTCATGGTCTAACTGTGTGCCAAATTTCATTCAAAACGGTTCCGATGTTAGGATGTGATTGACTTTTTTTTTATAGCTTAGGCCAGCAAACAAGCAAGTGGGTCACCTGATGGTAAGTGATCACCACCGCTCATGTACGCCCACAATACCAAAAGAGTCATAGGCGAGTTGCCGACCTCAAAGGAAAGGGATAGTTAAGGGATTGGGAAGGGGACGGGTTTGGGCCTACGGATATCTCACTCACCGCACGAAACGCAGCAGCTAGCTGCTACTTAACGCCGGTTTTCTGTGAGACAGTGGTAACGACCCAGACGAGCCGGCCCATTCGTGCTGTAGCCGACTAAAAAACATCCAAATTCACAGTCACAAACAACAAAATTTTCACATTTATAATATTAGCAGGATTTGACTTTGGTATTTTTCAAAATTCAACTCCAAACGGGAGTAAAGGTGTGGGAAAGTTTGTATGTATATTTATAACGCAGGAAGAGATGCGAGCGGAAAGCTAATACGCACTCATACGCACTCACGCCTGTAATCCCCGAAGGGGTAGGCAGTGGTGTAACCAGTACACCCACATTTCGCCGAGCGTATCTCCGTCTCATGATGTGATAGGGGGCGAGCCTATCGACATACCGGGCACAAATTCCAGACTCCGGGCTGATACCGAGCTTTTCGTAATAGCAAAACCCAATATCACTTTTACCCGACCCGGGGATCGAACCCGAGACTTTAGCGTCAGCCTCAGTCGTAACGCGTACAAATTACAACTGCGCCACCGAGGCAGTCTAGAAAGCTAATATTATATTAAAGAGTCCAATTTGAATATATTAAATAGGCAAACCAATCATCATCAATCTATTCATCTGCACAGACAAATCACAGTTCACAGTGGAGCTGATGTTTGCGAAGGAACTCATTTGCGCCGTGTCGGTCATACATTATGTTGACGCATTGCCGCCGCTCCGCCGCTCCGCCGCTGGCCCGGAAAATATACAGACGTGACCTTTTGTTGAAACCTTATGAGGAATTGACTGTTCGGAGCTATTTCGTTGACTGAACTGTGTGGAGGTTATAAAGATTTTAGAAAGAAAGAAAGAAAGCATTTATTGGCAGGCGTTAGGTGGTGCATGTATACAACTGATGCAGAAAAAAACATTTTTATAAGTAGTAGAGGGGGGGTACCTAGATACCCACCCACTGTGGACGGTATATGTCCCATCACGACCGTGCCACAAGGATCCAAATCAGCATATGCCAAACATTAAGTGCTTGGCGCTGGTTTTCATTTTGCATTTTTAGAGTTGACTGTCATTATTAAAGTAGGTTTGATTGTTGGTTAAAGAAAGTACTTATTTAATCTTTATGTTACAACTGACTGCCTTGGTGGCTCAGTTGTAAAGCATACGCGTTACGATTGAGGCTAACGCTGAGGTCTCGGGTTCTATCGCCGGGTCGGGTAAAGTGGTATTGGGTTTTTCTTTTACGAAATGCTCAGCATCAGCCCGGAGTCTGGAGTTTGTGTCCGGTATGGCGATAGGCTCGCCCCCTATCACATCGTGGGACAGAAATACGCTCGGCGAAATGTGGGTGTACTGGTTACACCTCTGCCTACCCCTTCGGGGATTACAGGCGTGAGTGCGTATGTATGTTACAACTTTTGCTGAAGCTGAACTCAAGCTGTGGTAGAGTTACGCTGTAAATAATTTTTTCTACAGTATGAATGGGCCGGCTAGATTGCGTTGTTACCACTCTTTTACGGAAAACCGTCGTGAAGTAGCAGCTTGCTGTTGCGATTCGTACAGTGAGATAGAGATATCCGGAGGCCCAAATCCCCTCCTTTTCCCAATCCATGAATTACCGCTTTCCTTTAAGGTTGGCAATGCGCCTATGATAATTCTGGTATTGTTGGCTTACATGCACGCTGGAGATTACTTAGCATCAGGTGACCCACTGGCCGATGCTATAAGAAAATCTACTGCTTAAAATTTCTCCAACAAATGAAGCATCTGAACCATTATGCCATCTTCCTCAATTATTTACCACTCCCAATCTGTCGAGCTGTCTGTCACGATGCGACGTTCAGAGATGTGATCATAGGATTATACAATAACTGTTTTTGTGGGGGAAAAACGTCGCTGATTTTATTTTATCCTGGTCCGTAGTATTTACAGATTGTGAATGTCGACGAAATGTCAATTAAGTATGTATTAGCCATCGAAATAAGATAACTAGAACGATAACTCTCATATGAATCTGCCAAAAATACGGCTCCATTTACTTACACATGCAAAGGTTTAAGTATCACACGTAACACTCATACCCGCAACAAAAATAAATGAACGTTCAAAATCAACTTAATTTTATAAAAGTTAAACTCTAAATATTAAATTTCTAAATCGAGATACGACGTTTTGCACCGCGCAAAAAAATTGACGTATTAAGTGTCAACTAGAGATCATGAATAAATTTTTATGAATTGATGAATGAATGAGCTGCACAGACCTTTATATCTCCTTGCACAGAGTTTTTGTGGCGTCAATTTTTTACTTGAGTTACGTTTCTTGTCACCTTATTCCGATGGTATTAACATTAATTCCTGCGTTTCTTTTCTTAAACGTCGGCAATGCACCTACGATTCCTCTGACTTTGTATACGTTGATGATGGTGAAGAGTAACTGCTAGGTGACCCACTTGCTCGTCTGCCAGTCATCTGAACAAAAAGAAATTAAGAATCAACTTTGAAAATAAATATATTTAGTATATTATATTAAATAAATATATTTCCTTAGTTATTTCTACTAATGTTGTCTCTAATATTGTGGCAAATATCAATCCATCTATGATTTAATTCGAGTCACTCTTAATTTAAATACCATAATTTGACATTTGCAAAACATTACTTGTATTCAAATCAGTCTTCCCATTAGTTTTATATCCAACAGCCAAATCCTTTAACGAGTTCTGAGTCATGCTAATGTAAGTCTGAATACTAGTAACCAATTTGACCTTTCCAAAACATTGCTTGTATACCGTAAGGCAAACGTCGTGACATTGTGAAAACGTTGGTATTATTGAGACCGCAGTGGTAGAAGTTAATCCGCGCTCGTCACGCAACTCATTGTCAAGGTCTTGAAGGGATTGTTTCGGACACTGTATTGCTATTGGATTTTGGATTTTTTGATAATTCGTATCCAATTTTGATAAATTCAATGTTCTCAGAGTATTGGAAATTCGACGAAATTCACTTTTTTTTCTTTTATATGCCGGCAAACGAGGAAGTGTGTCACCTGGTGTCTTGAAAATACTGAATGAGAAACTGTTGAATAGAATCTTTACGTTGCCAGTAAATATTGAAGCCTACAGAAGTCTATGGCATATGAAGCTCTGTCGTTTCTAAGATGCCTAATGCTACTAAACACCTAATACTTTCCAAACAAATAAATAGGCAGATGAATTCGTATGTAGGGTATACAAAGTAGAGAATGCTCCCATTACGGTGGCGGTGTCGCAGTCACTGTGGTAGGTACGGGCGCCAGTCGTCGCGGCGCCAATGTACGGATGTCTACAGGGCCGCATCCATACAGCGTGGAGTGGGAGATATAGTATGTAGGTCGGTAGGAGCCTTTTTTACAGAGGGGGCAAATGAGCAAGCGGGCCACCTGATGTTAAGTATTCGCTGTCGCCGTGCGTTGCTAGGCTTTTAAAAATTAAAGGCTCTTTTCTTGAAGGTCCCTAATTCGTATCGGTCTGCCTGGCAATACCGCAGCGACAGCTTGTTCCACAAGGACGTTGCATGGGGAAGAAAAAAGAGACAAAAAAAATTGGTTCCAAACCAAAACAAGATTTGTGCCATGAAGTAGCACATACTGTACGCAATAAAAAATTATAACTTACACTGTTCTAGAAAAGTTAATAAATGACAAAAATAAACAAAAGATTTCCTAAGACAACGTGGGCAACATTCCCCTTAGGAAACTCCAAATCCGTTCCCTCAACTAAAATGAATACAAACTGCAAAATGCATCGTAAAAATAGCATAATGTGACGTAGCATTATTATTTATATGTGTTTTAGATACTATAAAGTGATACAAATAGGTTTACGAACATCCCCCGTGAATGGTAAGTGGATTGTGAATACATTACTCGAAAATGTTATTGTACTTTGTTGTTTATTTACAGTAGGTAGTAATATAGTTTTTTTTTTCTAAGACTACTTTTTTATGCTAGCTCGGCAAATTGACTACGCTACACCTGATTTTAAATGCAGCGCAATCCAAGAATAGTGTCGACCAACGACAGACGATGTGTTTATCATAGATCGGAAAATATTACGGACTGCCTAATTGCTTCTTCGCACTCCGTTTAAAGGACCCCATATTATAGGAAGGAGGGAACACGTGTGCCGGCAAACGATTCCACAGCTTGATGGGCCGGCAGAAGTAAGATTTTGCGAACTTTTTAGTTCTAGCCGAGATGGAAGGGATTACGAAGCTGTGGTACCGTAAGCCAGCAAGCGTGGTTCTGTTAAGGAAAGGTGAGGATGGGACTTGATCTGCTTCAGTATCTAAAGAGATGATAAAAACAGGATAGCTACCTCTTGTGTTAATTCTGTTTCTGGATAGACGTGACGCTTATCATCAGGCGAGCGACTTGTTCGTCTCGTCATTCAAGCTAAAGATTAAAACAATTGGACCCTTATTATTAACATACATACACATTCCGACATATATTAATAATACTTTTATATAACTCGGACTGCCTCGGTGGCGCAGTTGTAATGCGTACGCGTTACAATTGAGACTAATGCTGAGGTCTCGGGTTCGATCCCCGGGTCGGGTAAAGTGGTATTGGTTTTCTCTATTACGATGTGCTCAGTAACAGCCCGGAGTCTAGAATTTGTGCCCGGTATGGCGATAGGCTTACCCCCTATCACATTGTGGGACGGAGATACGCTCGGCGAAATGTGGGTGTACTAGTTACACCTCTGTCTACCCCTTCAGGGATTACAGGCGTGAGTGCATATGTATTTTTATATATTTGATTCGACAACCAAACTTGTGTTTGTTTCAAGAAAACGTTTCGCTTGAATAGTATCAATAATATAATGAAATAATACATCCATAATTCAATTTATTCTCCCCTCACGTTTAAAATATATCAATAAAGAAATGGCCAGTTTATGATTTATATAGAAAGTTGAGTATCGACCGGGGCGAGGGCCGCTACAGGCTACTTGCAATAGGGTAGTTGACTAGTTTTTTTTTATTATTTAAATCAATAAGTTACTTTACTCAAAATATATGGCAGAAAGAATTTTATAAATCGGACCAAAAATAAATAAGTTAGAAGCCATTCAAATCCTGTGGAAGGGGTAATTGTCAAATGAAAGACGATGCAACCATTGACGTCACTGTGTAAAATGTTCATTATGGTGCACGCGTGCAAGCGAGATAGTGAGATATCCCCACTACGCACCCACTTTTCTTCATACCAACATTTAAAGTCATAACTGCGGGCACATTTCTGAACCAATTTATATTGTGTTTTAATAAAAGGGTTTCTTTTGCGTGTCATTTTCTGTTGCTTATAAAATAATGTATAAAATTCAATATAGGAAACTACCCTATTGCGGTTGTACGGGAAATAAATCTGAACAAGTGGGTCGCGCGCTGTTCGCCATGCTTCTACGTCACTGCACCCGACATGCTTTACTAGAAGAGGAATTTATAACTTGGGTGTAAGCGAGATAATAATAATAATACACCCAACAGTCACACACATAGTCCTGACCCCACACTAGGTAAACCTGTGTCGTGGGTATCAGGAACTACGAGGGACTTGCGGTCCCACAATACCCAGACCCGAGACCAATATTTGTGGTTCACACAAACATTTGTCTCGGTGTGGGAATCGAACCCACGGCCTCTCGCTTCGCAGCCGACTACTCGCCCGCTGCGCCACGGAGATGGCAATATTGAGACTGCTGTTTTGTTTGGTATTAGTTTTCATTCACAATAAATGATTTTTTGATCAAAACCAACAAATAATATAGTTACTTTCGTAAAATAACTTCAAATTGAAAGAATAATATATGCACGTAAATAATGACAATATTTGTGTCGTGTTAATTTATCGAATTTAACGTTCGCAGCTATTCAAACAACAACAACTGCTTTTGTTGCGGTCACTAAGTGCGCAATTTCTTTGTACCGCACAGCTTGTCTCGTTGTATACATTAAAGTCTTTGCTTGGGTGTTATATTGTAATACAAATACATTAATAAAGTATTGAACAAGCAAACATTGTTTAAACATATTAAAATATCAGTTTAAATGTAGGTACGAGTATTCGGTTCATCAGTGCGAACCAAATACTTCAATGTATACTACTAGACGGGCTGATTAGAAGTAAAATTATATCGCGGGAGTTTGACATTTTACAAACAAGGAGTGCGATATGGGTTCTAGTTGCGAGTAAGCGAGATGGTAATATTGAGTTACGGTCAATGAGCACAACTTATTGGTACAATTCCTATGTACCGCGCAGCTTGTCTAGTAGTATACATTAAAGTGTTTGGTGCGAACCAAGTACCTCGGATTGTAAAGACTGTTAGCGAGTCACTTCAGAATTGAATCCTAAACGTATCAGATGGTTATTTATTTATTCCCGTAATACATACTATTGGGAAATCGGAATGTGACCAAACTCCGACGGACTAGGAATGTAAATATATTTTTATATATAGTTAGTAGAATAGTTTTATTTGTTTGATTTAAATGTTTTATTTTCGTGTCGGGTATTCCAATATATAATTCTTTTGGTTTTTTGTTAAGACAAAGTATCAGATGGATTCTTCCCCTATCACAGCTTAGTTTTCCCAAAGACTGTTTTGTTGTTTTGTTAGAGTGGTAGAGCCACGCTGTAGACACTTGTGTCTACAAAACGAATGGGCCGGCTCGTCCGGGTCGTTACCACTGTCTTACAGAATACCGGCGTAAAGTAGCAGCTTGCTGCTGCGGTTCGTACGGTGAGTGAGATATCCGGAGGCCCAAACCCCCTCCCCTGCCCAATCCCCTAATTATCCCTTTCCTTTAAGGTCGGCAACGCACCCATAATTCTTTTAGTATTGTAGGCGTACATGGGCGGTGGAGATCACTTACCATCAGGTGACCCACTTGCTCGTTTGCCGGCCTATGCTATATAAAAAAAAGACACCGAACTACATTTACTACTCAATGTCAACATCCATATTACATACATACATACGCATTTCGCCGAGCTTATCTCCGGCCCATGATATGATGCTTAGCAAGCCAGTACAAGCCTATCGCCGTACCGGGCAAAATTCCAGACTCCGGGTTGGTACTGAGCATTTTCGTAATAGAAATACCCAATATCACTTTTACCCGACCCGGGGTTCGAACCCGAGACCTCAGCGTCAGCCTCAGACGTAACGCGCACGCATTACAACTGCGCCACCGAGGCAGTCAACATCCATATTATACACATATTATAATCTATATTTCACGGCTAAATCACTGAATCTTTTGGTAAGAAGAAAACTTGAACCATAGATTTTGAAAACTTCAGAACCTACATAAACATTCAATTTCATGTGTATATAACAACCCTTAAACAAGATCACACATTTCAGATGTATATACACCCTTTCATACATTGTATATACATCCTATAAAACTATAAACACATTACACACTTGCCGAACGTCGGCGCTTCAATATCGCGCGCTATTGAACTTGCTCCTTTATAAAATCCCCTTCGGATATTGGCGCGGCTGTCTGGAACACGCGGTGTGTCCCGTCTTGTCGCGCCTCTATTCCCGTGTTCCCGCTTGTCCCGGGACGATATTGATGTTTGAACACCTTTTGTCACTTAATATTTGACGTGAACGTGGTTGGCAACAGGTTTTCGGGTTTGGTTGCGGGACGATATGGCTTAGGCTTTTTTATATGGCAGAAGTACGCAAGCGAGATGTTAAATGATCATCATTACTTATGAACCCCCAATGCTTGGAGAATTTAGTGTGCGTTTTTTTTTAAGTAAAGGAATGGTAATTGGGATGGAGAGGATACTCTTACGTACCGTGTAGTGTATTGATGGTATGGCTATTGATGGTACCGCCACTATCGAAGTATGGCAGACTTGATAGTGGCGGTAAATAAGAATACGGATGACATCTACGTCAGATGACACCTTATAAATACGCTCGCCACTACGGGGAA
Organism: Mimas tiliae; assembly: GCA_905332985.1. Taxonomy (NCBI): domain Eukaryota; kingdom Metazoa; phylum Arthropoda; class Insecta; order Lepidoptera; family Sphingidae; genus Mimas; species Mimas tiliae. The sequence goes on along the minus strand of HG995253.1, from coordinate 15,386,559 downwards.
CACAGTTCTCTCTCCTTGGTTCTCTTTGGAATCTAGATATATTAGGATGCGCATCGAACTGGATATTGATCTATCAACATGCCAATAAGTTAAAGATAAATCGATCGCCAATTACCATGAACACGGGACATTAAGAATCCACTCCAATCACACGATACACGGCACAACTGTTCGGTGTTCGCGCATGCTCGTCGAGTTTACGACGCTGATAAAAAACTAATCGTTTAACACAGATGCGAACGATAGCTCGGCGAGTGTGTAAACGAGTTTTTATCTTATGAATTTACATCAGTTCTTTCTAAGTAGTCTGTGAATTTACAGTCCGACAACTGAGACCACTTGACGAGATGAGTGGCGCTGTCGATTAAATATCTATTTTAACAGATTATTCAATACATTTTCAATTAGTTAAAATTGACGCACTTTAACCATAGTTTGTTCTTTTAACTGACTGCATTGACTGCCTCGGTAGCGCAGCTTTAATGCGTAAGCGGTACGACTGCTATGTCTCGGGTTCGATCTCCGGGTCGGGTGAAAGCGACATTGGGTTTTTTCTATTTCGTAATAGTCAGTATCGGCCCGGTATTTGGAATTGTGCCCAGTATTGCCTTAGGCTCGCCCCTTATCACATCATGGGATGGAATAAGCTCGGCGAAATGTTCTATGGCGAGTGTTCTGGTTCCACCTCTGCCTACCACTTCGGGGATTACAGGCGTGAGTGCGTATGGATATTCTTTTAATTCCGGAGAATAGTCTAAGGGCGATTAAACTTCTTGCTAAGCCTTTGCAAATTCCTACACCTTTGTGTAGCGGTTCATAGAATACACCTACCATCCAAATTTCATCCCTATAGTACTAATAGTCTCCGAGTAAAATGGCTGTGACATACGGAAGAACATACAAACATGACGAAATTATAAGGCTACGGAACCCTATAAACAGATGAGGCGCGAGCAAAAGCTAGTCGGTAATAATAAATACACCATCCAATATTTTCTATTGTTTTTATAGTTGAAAAGAAATAGAGCTGAATAAAAAATACACTGAAAACCATTCGAAACGCCGCCAGCTCAGCGAATACAAGTTGTAACGTAGATAAAGGTTGGTAACATTCCACTACCGCGGAATATCATTATTCACAGTATATACTCGGTATAAACTGAACATAAAGTGCGCGATGTACCGTCCTTCCGTTTTGTCTGAATCCAATGTCGATCTCGGTGAATAGGTGGGCGGGGCCAGTAGATTCGCGATTCGCTGATGTTTATTTTACTAACGTATTAGAATGGAATTATATGGAGAATGTAGAGTCTATATATAAATACACCCAATAGTCACACACATAGTCCTGACCCCACACTAGGTAAACCGTATCGTGGGTATCAGGAACTACGAGGGACTTGCGGTCCCACAACACCAAATTTTTGTGAATCAGACAACCATTTGTCTAGGTACGGGAATCGAACCGACGGCCTCACGCTTCGCATCAGATACTTGCCCGCTGTGCCACGGAGGCTGTCGAGAAATATGGATTTTAATACGTGAAGATGTAGTGACAACGATTGAGAAAATATTTCCATGGTTTGATAAAGAGACTGATGATACTGGGAGAAAGGAAAGAAATGTGTTTGGAGTGTACCTACCACTTGGAGAGATATGACAGAGAAGGCCTCGGGTTCTACAGGCGAGATTTTTTTTATAGCATAGGCCGGCAAGCGAGCAAGTGGGTCACCTGATGGTAAGCGATCTCCACCGCCCATGTACCCCCACAATACAAAAAAAATATGGGCGCGTTGCCGACCTTAAAGGAAAGGGATTTTGAAGGGAGGGGGATTTGGGCCTCTGGTTATCTCACTCACCGTACGAACGCAGCAGTAAGCTGCTACTTTACGCCGGTTTTCTGTGAGACAGTAGTAACGACCCGGACAAGCCAATTCATGCTGTAGACAAAATAGTGTACAGCGTGGCTCTACCACTCGTAAAAGTGCCCAGACTTCAGCGGGAATCGCTCCTGCGCGTTGCCGCCTTACAGCCCGTCTCTTTATGTGTTGGGGCTCAGAGGGCACAACCAACATAATATGCATTGCATGCATTTCTGTTTAATTAATCGCTTATTTTATTTGTTTCAGGTAAGTGCTGTTTGCATATAAAATAATAAGGAAACGTGTTCTCCTGTTTATAAGGTAAGGTAAACTTGTAAATGATTATTAATAAAACACTATACTAGGAATGTTACCCAATGCAAACGTACCATTGAAATTACTTATATACCATTAAATCTCACTGCGACGGAACTGACGCCAGCTCCAGCTCTATGCCATTTTCATATGTTTGGATATGAATTACGCGACGTAGGAAATATATGATAAAATGTATTTTATATGTCAAATTAAATGACCGACTGATGAATGGCGATGTTCGATCAGCCTACCCTTGAAATACGATTTCAGTATGGAAACAATTTTAAAGCAGTTTCGTTCATTTTCATACTTTCGACTACTCTTTTAGTACGATGGTGGTGCCAATTAGCTAGTGGAATTATAAGGAATTAATAATTATTATTTTAATCATGTGTAGTGGCAGTGGGCTGGTCACATTTGTCGCCGCAACGATGGCCGTTGGGGTCGATAGGTGCTAGAGTGGAGACCACGTCTATCCAAGCGTAGTGTAGGCCGACCTCGAACCCGCTGGACCGACGACCTGATACACGTAGCGGGAAGCGGCTGGATGAGGAAGGCGGAGGACCGTCAAGGGTGGCGCCAACTTGGAAAAGCCTATGTCCAGCAGTGGACGAATTCAGGCTGATGATGAATGATTTTAATCATTAGTTTTAGAGCAGATATGATGAGTGTTTACAAACTCTTTATAGTTTTTTTTTAATCATTGACAGGCATCCCATTGCACTTCACATGCCGTTAACTTTCTCTCTATTAAAAAAAAAGTTACTGGCGCCCCCGCCGCCGCTGCCAAAAGCTTGCCACGCTATCACCTCCGAAACCGCTGGGGGTATGGGGTCGAGACCGATACCAATCGATGCGGAATAATGTGGGGAAGAAAGTAAGATATGTCTCATATTCGTCGGGCTTTAAGTTTTTTTTTATTTTATGTTTTGTGGAAAAACATGGGTAAAGCCCCTAGTACGGTAAACGATCTTATCAGAATGCGATCCCAAGACGATTTTAATTTCCAGAGTTGTGATTTTATTAAGAATCGTAATGGGATTGATATCGCCTTGAATGGCTTTAATGTTACTTTATAGAGTAGACTAGCAGGTGTTATTGTGACTCAACATTATCAATTAATATTTTCGCTACTCTCTACACTTACATAGTCGCTAATTTAATGGTGCCACACATCAGCAACATTGGAAATATTGTAGGAACGCATCCCGTCGATCGCGTTCAATCTCCGGTCGCAGTTACAATGTAAGGCCAATTTTACATTCACTCTGATTCATATCAGAGTAAATAAATAAATAAATAAATAAAAATATGCATTTGTAGTAGATGAATCTCCCCGATTGCAAGTATGCACTATCCTTATATGTGAATAAAAAAATGCGTAGCATTCGCATCGAAATTGCAACTATTCCTAGTGAATGAAAATATGTCTTTTGATACTTTACAAGATGTTGATTTAAAAATTGCTTCTTCAAACCTGATAGATATACGGCAGGATAACATTAACATCTTGTACATGAATACATAGACTCACACTAGTTTTCCATAGGGGTAGGCAGAGACAATGGATTTCGAATTATTGTTGAGCATTTTATGTTTAAAAAATTTCTTCGATAGGAAGAGTTCATGAGTTTCACAATATACACGGCGCAAGGACATGGGAATGCTTATTTCACACCACTGATGAAATACCATGGAAACATTGTGTTTAACGGTTTTACAGCGTAAGAAGGTAAATGAGCAAATGGGTTATCTTACGGTAAGTGATCACCACCGCCCAATGCCCATGAACCTACACAATAAGTTGGTCTAACGTTGTCTTGGTGTTGCTTCTGTTGGGCAGGCATTACATTAACCATCCGGCGAGTGACCTGCTCGTCTCGTCATTAACGCTAATAAAAAAGGCTCGCCCCGTCACATCATAAGACGGAAATGTGGGTGAACAAGTTGCACCTCTTTCTGCCTCTTTGGGCCCAATACCAGTTTATACTAATATGTTTGGTACCAAGTACCAACCACCATAAATCTATATTTATTAAATAACTTGATATGTTATACTGCGCAATACTGAGTCCTTTATCACGCCTTATATCCATGAACTATGGTAATTGTAAAGACAAGCTAATGACGCGATGTCTTACCTATTTACTAGTTAATAAAATGAGCTTGCCATGTTTTCCTTCACCCCGTAAAGTTAATCATACTAATATTATAAATGTTAATGTAAGTTTGTTTATTACGCTTTCACGCGAAAACTACTAAACCGATCATCATGAAACTTTGTACACATATTCTTGGAGGCTTAAGAAGTAACAGGATACTTTTTATGTTTTTTTTTATCTATTTGTTTGTTACGCTTTTACGTCTAAATCACTGAACGGATTTTGATGAATTTTGATGTAGAAAAAATGGGATGATGGGACCCTAGAGACGGTTATAGGCTACGTTTTATTTCGGAAAAGTCTATTCACGCGGGCGGAGCCGCGAGCAAAACCTAGTAAATAATAAATAAATACATTCAACAGTGACACACAGAGTTCTGACCCCCACACTAGGTTAACACGAGATCAAACCTGTATCAGGGGAGGGGATAAGGACCTACGAGGGACTGACTGTCCCACAACACCCAGACTCAAAACAAATATTTATGAATCACACTAATATTTGTGTCGATGCGGGGATCTAACCCGCGGCCTCTCGCTTCACAGTCGGCTACTCGTCTACTGCACCACGGAGGCCGTCGATAATGGCACAATAATAAACTGAAATAACTGATGTTTATTCTAAGGTCTAATTGCACGGCGATCCTAAATCGAGATTCACCATCAAACTTATTTACTTAGGTAAAATTTTCCAAACACAAATCACCCCTTCCCATCAAAATCCCTATTCATATCCTTTAAGGTCTGTTTATCACCCATGAACACCCATCATTCTTTTAGAGTGATGGGTGTTCATGGGTGATAAACATCACTTATTATCAGGTGACCCATTTGGTCGTTTGCCGTCGTCTGCTATATAAAAAAACATCAACAAGACTACATACATACGCACATACACACTCACGCCTGTAATCCCCGAAAGGGTAGGCAGAGGTGTAACCAGTACACCCACATTTCGCCGAGCGTATCTCCGTCCCACAATGTGATAGGGGTCGAGCCTATCGTCATACCGGGCACAAATTCCAGACTCCGGGCTGATACTGAGCATTTCGTAATAGAAAAACCCAATACCACTTTACCCGACCCGGGGATCGAACCCGAGACCTCAGCGTTGGCCTCAATCGTTACGCATACGCATTACAACTGCACCACCGAGGCAGTCCAACAAGACTCTACATTTAAATTTTGTTATTATTAGAAAATAATATATTCTTTGCAGTGGTAGAGCCACGCTGTAGACAAAATTGTCTGAGCATGAATGGGCCGGCTCATCCGGGTCGTTACCACTGTCTCACAGAAAACCGGCGTAAAGTAGCAGCTTACTGCTGCGTTTCGTACGGTGAGTGAGATATCCGGAGGCCTAAATCTCCCTCCCCTTCCCAATCCCTTATTATCCCTTTCCTTAGGTCGGCAACGCGCCCATAATTCTTTTGTATTGTGGGCGTACATGGGCGGTGGAAATCGCTTACCATCAGGTGACGCATTTGCTCGTTTGTCGGCCTATACTATATAAAAAAAAAAAATACTCAAAATATCCACCTATCTTTAAACTAATAACACGGAGGCGGTATCGATGCTCATTACATGACATACATCACTATAATAAAGAGCCTGTACACAGTACACGACGGATGGAAGCGAAACGAGCCGCGTCCGAAAAGGCACAAGAATTTTTCACCCCGTGGGAAATAACGGCAATTCTTTTTGTTGCGTCAGTATCGGAGATTGTATCGGTTGTCGGTTACTTGTTAGGTGTACGGTGTATGCGATGAGAGGTGGGATGTTTTGAAATAGTTATAAACTACTAAGTTAGTTGTGTATTAATTGTTAACTATCAACTGCTTTAACGGTGACGGAAACATCGTGAGGAAACCTGCATACCTGAGAAGTTCTCCATAAGAATATCGATGGTATGTGAAGTCTGCTAACCCGCATTAGGTCAGCGTAGTGGAATATGGCCTAACCCCTCTCATTCATCGTCATTCTGACGCGTCTATAATAAAGCAAAAAAGAAAGTTTAAACCAAAATATATGTCTTGCCATGTGATAAGTAGAGGTCAATAGAAATTAGGCAGGATGTGTGCTGTCCCGGAGGGATAGGTTTATAAGCCGTAAATCCGCGCTGTAGACACATTTGTCTACAGAATAAATGAGTCTGTTCGACTGGGTTGTTCCCACTATCTCACATAAAAACGTCGTGAAGTGGCATATCCGAGTGGAGATGTCCGAAGGCCCAAATCCCCTCCTTGTCTTCTTTTACTTTAAAGTGGGCCAAAAACATAGTTGACCTAATTTCCCGCCTCTACGTTATATATCGGGCCACACAACATGTTATTGTGTCGTATTGTTATTACGGCGGTCGAGGCGGAGAGGCGGTATTATGCAATTTGCGGTCGATACCGTCAACTCGCGACGTCAGTCGATCCGCTCTTCGACAACTTTGTGAAATGAGCCGACTCATAAACGGTACAGCCATTATCGAATTATATAGGTATTTTGCGGTAGGTACTAGTTTTTGGGCTTGACTTTGCCACTCGTTTTGTTCGCGGGTGACAAGTTTATCGCTGCCACCCTAACTTCAGAGAGGCGAGACGGATTGTATTATATCATAGGCTGGTCAACAAGCAAGTGGGCCACCTGATGGTAAGTGATCTCCAGCGCCCATGTACACCCACAATACCAAAAGAATTATAGGCGCGTTGCCGACCTTAAAGGAAAGGGATAATTAATGGGTTGGCAAGGGGAGAGGGATTTGGGCCTCCGGATATCTCACGCACCGTACGAAACGTATCAGCAAGCTGCTACTTTACGTCGGTTTTCTCGAGTAGACAAAAGTGTCTACAGCGTGGCTCTACCACTAAAACAAGTATCTTATAACCCAACGTTAAATAGCCTTAAAAAGTGTCTTCATCTGGGAGACATCTGAGTGTATTTTCTACCAAATAAACTACACCCGCATGCAAACCTAAACCCCGAGGTGACCTTCATTAGCGCGTTAGGGACGGCCACGACGTGTTTCCAATGCTGAGAGAAGCGCTTGGCTGTCCACCTGGCTTATCCGATGTCTATGAGCATCGATGACCAAGTGGTCATCGGTGGTGGACCCACTTGATGGTAAGTACCATCAAGTGGGCTGTAAATGAGCATGCCTTTGAAGCTAAGAAGCATAGAGTCACGATTTATTTAATTATATGTTTGCCGACCCGTTGTTATTTAGCCTATAATGTATTAAAAAAAATGTGCTATTGTGTACTTATGTTAAAACTGGATTATTTTAATAGCACAACCACAGATTTAACCGTTATTAGAATAGAATTTAATAACCCGTAAATCATAAACGTAAGCTCTCTCCTACATTCATTACGTGATATATAGAATTCCACCAAATATTTTTGGTAGAATTCTATTATGAAATGAATGACTAGTTGAAATTTCGAATACATACACACTCACGTCTGTAATCCTCGAAGGGTAGGCGGAGGTGTAACCAGTACACCCCCATTTTGCCGAGCTTATTTCCGCCCCATGATGTGTTAGGGGCGAGCTTATACCATACCAGACACAATTGTAGCCCCCGGGCTGATACTAAGCATTAGTAAATTAACCCAATATCATTTTTACCTGACCCGGGGATCGAACTCGAGACTTCAGCACAGCAGTCGTATCGCGTACGCATTATAACTGTGCCACAGAAGCGGTGTAATTTCGAAATATTTTTAAATCAAATGGTTTCTTTCCTATGTTTTCTGAATAAAAAGTAGCTTAAGTAACTCTTCAGCCCATAAATTAGATTTATAAAAAAAAAACGATCCGTTGCTGTATGAAAGAATTGTATTTCTATTTCTTTCACACACACACTTTCGGAAAAGGATTCATTTTTTTTATTGAAAAAATTGAAAATTATTATAGGTATTGAAAAAACTTTCACTGCCATAGTAAAATTACGTAATTATAAATGTTTACTTTCGTTTTTAAACTAACTCTTCTATAACAATACTTTCTGCACTCCTAATTGTTGAAAGTAAAACTTATAAACACAGACATTGTTTTTTTTCTCACGGTAATATATTTACGTTATATTACTCATTGCAGGAAGTTATAACTTGTTATATTAGAACTCTCACAGTTCACGATTCCGCTTATGTGTTTTCACAAAGAGAAATAAACAATTACTCCCAAATATACGTCAACTGCCTCGGTGGCGCAGTTGTAATGCGTACGCGTTACGATTGAGATGACTGAGGTCTCGGGTTCGATCCCCGGGTCGGGTAAAGTGGTATTGGGTTTTTCTATTACGAAATGCTCAGTATCAGCCCGGAGTCTGGAATTTGTGCCCGGTAAGGCGATAGGCTCGCCCCCTATCACATAAGGGACGGAAATATATTCGGCGAAATGTGGGTGTACTGGTTACACCTCTACTACCCCTTCGGGGAGTACAGGCGTGAGTGCCTATGTATGTAGCATGTATATACGTCAAATATAAGACCTCGGGTTAAGTTTGCCAGTTTTTATGCTAAGTCAACAACGAGCAAGTGGATTACATAATGGCAAGCGATCTCAACCCCTCATCCACAATACCTGAAGAACCATGGACGCGTTGTCGACCTGGGCTTTCGTATATCTCAGTCACCGTTCGAAACGCAACAGTTAGCTGTTACTTCACGTCGGTTTACTTTGAGCCAGTGGAACAAACCCGGTTGAGTCAGCCCATCAATGGTGTAGATAAAACTGGCTACAGCTGCTGGAATCGCGGTGCGTTTGCTGTTCAAATCGGTGGATATTTGTTGGAGTTATGCGTGACATGCATACGAATTGAGAACCACCTCCTTATTTGAAGTCGGTTAGCGATATTGAACGATAAATGAATTATATGGTTGATGGCATCATCACATTATACATACGCACTCACGCCTGTAATCCCCGAAGTGGTAGGCAGAGGTGTAACCAGTACACCCACATTTCGCCGTATCTCCGTCCCATGATGTGATAGGGGGCGAGCCTATCGCTATACCGGGCACAAATATCAGACTGCGGGCTGATACTGAGTTGATTCTGATTTCGTAATAGAAAAACCCAATACCACTTTACCCGACCCGGGGATCGAACCCGAGACCTCAGCATTGACCTCAATCGTAACGCGTACGCATTACAACTGCGCTACCGAGGCAGAATTGAGAACCACCTCCTTATTTGAAATCGGTTAAGGATATTGAATAATACAATAAATGAAATATATGGTTGATGGTATCATCACATTACGTCATAATTATATATCTTACTTGCACAAGAATGACGTCATTCCATCAAAAGCCAGTAATACGAAACCACAACCCTCGCTAATGTTTGCAAGTTGGTATATTGTTGTTGGAATAAATAATAAATTAGTTCAAATGGAACAGGTCTCCTCTCGGGAGCTATTCCTGTTTCACCAACATATTCCGGCGTAAACTCAAATGTGGGTTATATTGTTTGAACCAATTGTCTGTGAACTAACTCCAATAAATTTAACATTTCGGATGATTCATTTGTAACTTAAATGTTGTTAAAGATAGTTCTATTATTTACGCTAGTCATTAGTTTAACGAAGGAATAAGAATGTGTTACAAATCTGATACTGTGAAATGAAATCGTAGAGATGCACTTTTTGTTTATAATATTGTGGTGTTATCTACAATGTGTCAAAGACTTTAATACCATAGACTGCTGTAACCATAGGCTGTTCAGAAATAAAATTGTGTTGAATACGCGGCCCGCGAGGCGGGAATGACGTCTAAGGCGTGGGAGCGATAGGAGTTGAAAGTAAGAGAGATGGTAATATTGAGACGGCTGTTTTGTTTGGTATTAGTTTTCATTCACAATAAATGAATTTTTCGGTCAATACCAAGAAATAATATAGTACTTCAAATTGAATGAATAATTCATTATATCATTGCACTTAAATAATGGCAAAAGGTCACAATAAACAATTTCGTGTTAGTTTATCGTATAACGTTCACAGCTATTCATACAACAACAACTGCTCTTGTCGCTCTCTCGCGGGCGACTAAATGAGTTGCGGTCAATTGACCATAATTAAGTGCGCAATTTCTTTGTACCGCACAGCTTGTCTAGTAGTATACATTAAAGTCTTTGCAATGTGTTACCGAAAGGTGTGGTCAAATATAAATTACATGTAGTGCACGATATAAGTTTTTCCCAGTAGTACCAAATCCGATTGCATTAGTAAATAAAGCCGTTTTCCTTTTCTTTGTTATTGATGAGTTATGCCCGTTGCATACGATGCGCAGTAGCTTGCGCAAGTACTAATACTGTGCATAAAGTTTCATCGTGTGAACATATTTTGCTTAGTTGTACTCACTCTGGTCCTTGCGCGAGTACTACCCGTTTTCCCCCGCTACGCCGGCTCAACCCCGCGCAGCTCGCATTGCGCATCGTGTGAACACGACGCCGTCAGTACTGGCGCCAGTTCATTCTTGTTACTAATGATTAGTACTTGCGCAAGCTACTGCGCATCGTCTGCAACGGGCATAACATGTCAGTATTCTACTTGCAACTTTCGACAACACTAAAAATGGTAAACAGGTCATACTAGACGCGCAGAGGTACCTAATACATATAATTTATAGTGCTGCGACCGATATTTTCGATCGTAATAATCGAATGATTAACATTAGCGTAAAATTTTAGGATATCTAGATTTTGATAAGATTGTAAGGTCAATCAATACTCTTTATATATATTTTAGATATGCCAATTTATGCGTTTGCTTAATTATTTTTGTTTGTAATTATGTGTTTTTGTCGCAATAAAGTTTATTTTATTATTATTATTCTTATTATAAACACTCACTGTCATGTGTATTAAATATGACCACACCTTTCTGTAACACATTGTATAACACTTAAGCGCTGATTCTATCAAGGACCACCTCGAGACCACTACATGTCAGATGTACAAACATATCACAGAAAAATTACATGTTGTGGTCGTTTTGCTGTTACATTTTGTACAAATCAGGATATGTTTCTGTAAAATATTAGCGTTGTACTCACTGTTCTATAGAATTAGGGTATTCAAGAGCAGTGGGGATGGTTTATTATCAGGTGACCCACAAGCTCGTTGGCTTGCCCTCTGTAATAAAAATAAACTTGTAAAAGCTCGAATTGAGACAAAGTATTCATTTCTCAGTAGTTGGTTAATTGTATTCGAGAGGCCGTCTACCTACCCACCGCTACCGCCGCTTTAGCCATTTCTACTATCAAATAACACTGTATAAGCATTGGTGTGTTTTGGTTGAAGCCAGTGACTTCACAAGTTATTATGGACAGTGCAGTACTTTTTAATTCAAGGTGTAACTACTATGTATGTACAGGCATGACGCTTATCATCAGGAAAATGATCTGTTTGTCTTGATGAATAAAAAAATATTCAGTTCATTACGTATTCAAAATGAAAATCAAATTAAAAATATTTATAGAAGCCATAAAATGTTGTACATCACTTAGATTCAGTCAAATAACTCTACCGCCACTTCGGAATACTGTTTCGCTAGAGAAGAACGGGCAAGAAACTCTACAGTTGCTCTTTTCAAACCAGATTTACAATATTTGCACTACATTAATACAATTAATAATACTGCCTCGGTGGCGCAGTTGTAATGCGTGTACGCGTTACGATTGAGGTAAACGCTGAGGTCACGGGTTCGATCCCCGGGTCGGGTAAAGTGGTATTGGGTTTTTCTATTACGAAATGCTCAGTATCAGCCCGGAGTCTGGAATTTGTGCCCGGTATGGCGATAGGCTCGCCCCCTATCACATCGTAGGACGGAGATACGCTCGGCGAAATGTGGGTGTACTGGTTACACCTCTGCCTACCCCTTCGGGGATTACAGGCGTCAGTGAGTCAGTGAAATAAATAAAAATGTACATTTAGTGCGTATTAGTAGGCATCATGCTGTTATACATTTTTACTGTAAAACATAAATCATAAAGATACCATCTAAAAATCAATTAGTACCAGTTACATACAATTTCGAAACATAAATTATAGAACAACCATTTATAAGTTACTAATTCTCACCCAATCGTTGGATTCCGTTAGATCTTCGTTTATTTTTTGCTCTCCTAACAAAGGGTCTTTTGTGACACCGCCGGCCCTTTGGACCACTTTTCTTTTGTCACAAGTAGTTTTTTTTTGTTCAAAGCTTGCCCCAACTTGCCTTCGTTGTCGAACAAGTTGAAACTTGATTTCGTAACAGATAGCGTCAGTTCTCGGTTCCTTGCGGGTCCTTTTGTATTCTTCTTAAGTAATTAGATACCTTTACTTATTTCGGAGAAGTGTTTTATGTTTATGATCAATTGCATTTAAGTTGTTGGTTGCAAGTTATTGAATTGCTACTTTGTTAATAGATTTAATGTTGCGTTGTGCAAATTACTTTAGCATCGTTATTTATCCGAATTAAAAAAGATATTCTGTTTTAGTAATATTCGTGTTAACACTTTTTACATTAACAACAACAACATCAATAAATAATAAATAAATAAATACGTTCAACAGTCACACACATATTTCTGACCCCACACTAGGTTAACCTGTATTGTGGGTATCAGGAACTACGAACGACTTGCGGTCCCACAACACCCATACCCGAGACAAATATCTGTGGATCACACAAACATTTGTCTAGGTGTGGGAATGGAACAGCCACCGATGCTGTCACAGATGATGGCTGAAAAATCAATGATGGTCATTTCTATATAGCGGACAATTTAAAAATAAACTGGGTCGAATGTTTTAATATCAATTTTCACAAGATGCACCTCGATTGCTTTCGATATGCGACTCCCAATTCTTGTGGCTCCGTTGTTAGTCATTACCTTCCCATCATCAGTTGTAATGCGTACGCGTTACGATTGAGGTCAACGTTGAGGTCTCGGGTTCGATCCCCGGGCCGGGTAAAGTGGTATTGGGTTTTTCTATTACGAAATGCTCAGTATTAGCCCGGAGTCTGGAATTTGTGCCCGGTATGACGATAGGCACGCCCCCTATCACATAAGGGACGGAAATACGCTCGGCGAAATGTGGGTGTACTGGTTACACCTACCTACCCCTTCGGGGATTACAGGCGTGATGAACAAAAAGCTATGTTGGTGGGTGGGTGGAAGGGAAGGGTGGAATCCTCGGTGCTCGAATGCGATTCACACTTAATCAGTTTTTTATCATTGAACACACGTAGCCGATTGCGTAACATTTTTCGATTTCAACCGTCCGTGGTCAAGGTACGTTTATCGTTCCATAGAGACTACTCCTCATTAGCATTCGCTAGTGGATCGACGACCCCGCTGTAAATTCTGTGGCCGTACCGACCGACCGCTCGTAACATATCTCCACGTGTACTGATTACACGCCCGATAGAGCGTTTTGTGAACGCCATTGTTTTTACTTTCGTTCAGTTTGACGTGTGGATGATTGTCTTTTTTTATTTGCTTGAATGACGTGACGAGCAGGTCGCTCGCCTGCATGTTAATTCATGCACACAGAATTCTGTGTTACAGAGCACTGCATGGCACTGAACTGCGCTCGTCACCCCGAGATATAAGATGTTGTCTCATAATGCCTAGTAATTTCACCGGCTTCTATGTCCTTCAAACCGAAACACAACAGTGCTTACAAACAGCTGTTTGGCGGCAGAAATAAACAACGCGGTGGTACCAAACCCTTGAGCGATTGAGGTTTCAGTATTTGTTTATATGTATGTATATACAGCCAGCACAGACAGCCTCCGTGGCGCAGTGAGCGAGTAGCCGGATGCGAAGCGTGAGGACGTGGGTTCGATTCCCACACCGAGACAAATGTTTGTCTAATCCACAAATATTTGTTTCGGGTCTGGGTGTTGTGGGACCGCAAGTCCCTCGTAGTTCCCGATACCCACGATACAGGTTTACCTAGTGTGGGGTCGGGACTATGTGTGTGACTGTTGGGTGTATTTATTTATTTATATGTTATGTATTTGTTTTGTCGAGACGGTGATTCATAGCTACGTAACATCACGCTACAACTCACGGGAGCGGAGCAGCAAAATGCACGCTGATGAAACCACAAGGGACAACAGCTGGTGTTCTATAAAATGTTTACAAGACTATCAAAAGATATAACGAACATGATTCAAAAGTTCACGATATCGACCATCCAAGTTTTCCATTCCCCCACGTGGTGTATGTCACAATTCCCACATCAGCAGTCACGTGCCACAGGACCGAACAACTTTAGTTGTTGGTGCACTCGTTGAACGAGGCGAATTCATAATGCGGAGTGCAGCCGCGGGACTTGCTTATAGTGCGGTAAGGTGAAATATGTTCATTGGAATATTCACAAGGAAATTTTGTTGCTAAGTTTGAAAGTTGTGTGTTGAATGCTAATTTTGGGATTATTTATCACAGACTTTAATTAAAAAGAAGATTCTAAATTTGATGCGTGTTTTTGCTCTTTTTGTTTACACATGTAAACCGACGTAAAGTTGGAGCTTTCTGCTGCGTTTCGTAGATAATACAATTGTTAATATTGAAACATTTTGTTTATAGAAATATATTCACTGTTTATTTTACGCCCATTACACTTATATATTATGTTAAACAATATTACACAGCAAAAACATGACATTGGACGGCGCAGTCTTGTGCAAGAGAGAGTTGCCAGGAAACAGGAAAAGGGAACATTGTAAATGTAGAGTGTTGCCACTACTCACTCTCAAAATCTAACACGCCTCCTTACATTTATAATGTTTTCCTTTATACATTTTCAAAACTAACATTTACAATCCAATCCTTATAGTAAACATATCATATTTCTAAAATTTACAAACAAAACTTTTGCTAAAGATTTTGTTAATATATCAGCCATATTTTGTTTAGTGGATACCTTCACAACATCAATTACACCGTTCTTATAATTTTCATGTACATAATGATAATGGACTTCTATGTGTTTTGAATTTTTTGTAAAGTTTCCATATTTAGCAATAGCAAGTGCTCCTGAATTATCTTCATATATTTTTACAGGTTTACAGTTCAATCCAAAAACATTATTAATTAAAGAAACTAAGAAAACAATTTCAGTGACCGCTTCTGACAGCGCTACATACTCGGCAAATGAAGATGATTTTGTTACACAACTTTGCTTCTTTGATTTCCAATAAATTACATTTCCAAAGAATCTTATTACATAACCCGTTGTACTTTTCCTACTAATTATATCCCCTGCAAAATCTGAATCTACAAAACAATCTAATATGTTTGCATCTATATTTTTACAATATGTGAGTTTTAAATCTTTAGTTAGGTACAAATATTTCAGGACTCTCAGTGCATGTTTGAAATGTGTTTCATTGTAACAATTTTGGAATCTACTTAGGTAGTTAATACTATAAGAAATGTCTGGTCTAGTTCCTGAACTGATATACAAAAGTGCTCCAATCAAATTTCTATACTTAATATTTTCATTTACATCACACTGTTCTAATTTAAGGTTTACTTCCATTGGAGTTTTGGGCAATTTAGAGTTTTCAATATTATAATGCTTTGCAAGTAGTTCAATGTATGCCTTTTGACTTAATGTCATTGTATTAGAATTTTCATAATCATATTCAATATCAATTCCAATATAGCTTTTAACTTTACCCATATCTTTCATAACAAATTTATTCACAAGTTTATTTTTGACATCTGATATTATTTTATCGCTTTTTGAACAAATTAACATGTCATCAACGAATAGTAATATGTATACATCAGTTGTAAAATAAAAACAATAATCATATTTGCTTCTTTGAAAACCAAGACCACTTAGGAAATCATTTACACATTCGTACCAAGCTCTAGGACTTTCTTTGAGACCGTACAATGATTTATTTAATTTATATACTTTATCAGTACCATCTTCATAACCAAGAGGTTGTTTTACATAAACTTCAGAAATTACTTTACCATTTAGAAAAGCAGTTTCAACATCCATTTGGTGTATATTTAAATTATAATGACAACAATAAGAGAGAAGCAACTTTAAACTTTGCATTTTAGCAACAGGTGAATACGTATCATCAATATGATCAGTCTGTTGAAAACCTCTGACTACTAACCTAGCTTTATACTCCCCACTTGGGGTAGATTTTCTTTTATATATCCATTTTACGTCAAGAGCTTTCTTACCATCTGGTTTTTGTACAAGCGTCCAAGTATTATTCTTTACCAAACTGTCCATTTCCCGATTCATTGCCTCTTCCCATTTTATTTTATCTTCACATTGGTTCGCCTCCTTAAAATTATCTGGAATAAAACAATAATTAGCAAATACACAATAG
Organism: Mimas tiliae; assembly: GCA_905332985.1. Lineage (NCBI taxonomy): Eukaryota > Metazoa > Arthropoda > Insecta > Lepidoptera > Sphingidae > Mimas > Mimas tiliae. The sequence continues at coordinate 15,369,862 of HG995253.1, read as the reverse complement.
CCAAATTCTTCATCAAATCTCAATGGTTTTTTAATTGTTCTTTGTGGCCTTATATCTTCATTTAATGTGACAATATGATCCTTTTCACTTTCTTTTCTTACTGAAGAACTTGATTCTTGTGTTTCTTTTAACTGGATATCTTTAATTTCTTGTATGTCCTCCTTTTTGTCTCTGTTTTCTAGCCTTTGATCTTCAAATCCAATGCATGTAACATTTTCTTCAATGATGTCACAGTGTCTTGCTACAATTACTCTATTTTGTATAAGTACTCGGTATCCAACATCTGTATATCCAAGAAGAACTCCAGGCTCCGCTTTCTTATCAAATTTCGATTTCCTTTTAGCCTCTGGTACTCTGACATAGACTATGCTTCCATACATGCGCAGATAGCTGTATGATGGTTTTCTTTTGAAAAATATTTCAAATGGAGTTTTTCTTTCTATTGTGTTTGTTAAGGTTCGGTTTTTTAAATATGTCGCAGCTTTTACTACTTCAGGCCAGAAACTTCGGTCCACTTTAGCTTCTGATAAGAGACATCTTGCCATATCCATGATTGTTCTATTAAATCTCTCCGCAGTGCCATTCAACTCATGTACATATGCTGGACATGGTTTCAAAATTATACCTTTTTCCCTTGCAAATTCAGTTACTTTTGTATTTATGTACTCTGTCCCATTATCACATATAATTTGTTTTATCCTTTTGCCAGTAAAATTTTGACATTCATTCACATACTGTATTAAACATTCATAAACTTGATCTTTTGACTTGATACAATAGACTTTGGCCAATTTACTGTAGTCATCAATGAAGCTCAAAAAGTATCTTTCACCTTGATATCCAATGGTTTTGTGAGGACCGTTCAAATCTGTATGCACTATTTCTAAAATATCTTCCGCCCTTCTTCTGTTATTTCTGAAAGGTAAATTATGCATTTTATTCTCCAAACATATGGCACACTTCATATACTCTTCTTCAATTTGTTTAGGTATTCCTTCCAATAATTGCTCTCTACACATTGTCTTTAACTTATTAAAATTTATATGTCCCAACGTTCGGTGCATTTTTTCTTTCACAGTCATAGAAGCCACATTAGCTTGATTTGCAGATTTACAATCAGTATAGCTTTTCAAAATATAAAGGTTGTTTTCCACTGTAGCTATCGCTACTAATTGTCTTCTTTGGTTGTATATTTTTGAAAATTTTCCTTTAGATATTATGCAAAATTTGTTTCTGGTTATTTTTGAGCAGCTCAATAAATTTGCTTTCATATCCTTTACATAAAATACTCTTGTCAAAGTGACCTCAGACTTCTTTCCATAAATTTTAAAATATATTTTAATATTACCAACTTTTGTAGCAGATAAAAGCCTTCCATCTCCGACTTTAACTTGCATAGGAGTTTCTAAAGTCTCATACTTATCAAAGTAGTTGTCGTTGTTAATTATGTGGTCTGAACAGCCGCTGTCGAGTAACCAACGCAAATCATTTTTATTTTCCTCTTCATTAGTGCTTGAAGTATGATGAACCTCTGTATAAAAAGTGTTGCTATATTGTTCACTTTGCAAATTTGGCCTGCCTCGTCCTCTTCCTCGAAAACGTGAAGAACCTCTGCCTCCACCTCTATTATTTTTATGCCAACAATCTTTTTTGAAGTGATTGGTCTTGCCGCATATAAAGCACCCCTTTTTCTTTTGGGATTCAGCCTTAAAAACATTTGACTGGTTACTGCTATCTGTTTTCTCTGTGTTTTCTTCAAGACTTTTTAATTTTATTTTGCTCTTCAAGTAGTCTACTGTCTTTTCTTTTTCCGGTAGCACATCAATCAAATCACCAATATGACTATAACCAGGTGGCAGCGCTTTTATCATGTAATTCAGTTTTTCTTGCTCACTTACCAAGGCTCCAGCCTGCTTGAGCTCATTTATTGCCTTTTCAAAGTCATCAAAAAATAAGTTAACATCGGAATAATTTTTCAATTTCAAACTTTCTAATTTGTTTCTACACACAATTTGTAAAGCTGTAGATTTTTTTAAGTACATTTCGTCAAATTTGCACATTATTTCATACGTCGAATTTAAATCACTAACATATTCAAGTTGTTTGTTCGAAATGGCGCTGTAGATATAGTTTGTGGCTTGAATATCCATTTCGTCCCATTGTGACGCATCATCTGTTGATTTTTTCCCTCGAATAGCCACATCCTTACACTTTTTAAATTGGAGAAATTTGATTATTCTTATTTTCCAGTTATTATAATCGGAACCGTCGAATATCGGAATAAGTATTTCCGAATTTTTGATGCACGCCATTTTCTTCCCTTGTGCCGGGCGCCTCATAATTAGACGTCTCCACTTCGCCCCGTATTGAGCATCCTTCGAAGAGTGATTATTGTCTTTTTTATAGCAGAGGCCAGCAAACGAGCAAGTTGGTCACCCGATGATAAGTGACATCCACCGCCCATGGATAAACACAGTCCTAGTAGAATCTAGCGTTGCCGAACTTGAAGGAAATTGATAACAGATTGGAAAGGGGAGGGCGGATATGGGCCTCAGCGTGTATCATTTCACGTCGGTGGTCTATGAGACAGTGGTAACAAACCGATCGATCTAACCCATTCATACTGAGGACAAAACTGTTTACTATTTAGCATAATTACTTATATACTACTGACTAAAACAATCAAGCCAGCGCATTGGACTGTTCGCATGATGTTAATACTGGTTGCGACTGACTTGCACCTTGGAATTCCTCAAACCATGACCAAACCTCTTTTAAGCAACCAAATACCTTTTTGGTTATATATCTCAGCCTGTTGCCGTCCACTGTTGGACGTAAGCCTCCCCAACTGAGCGTCAACCATCCTGGTCTTGAGCAGCCTGCATCTATCCGCTACCGCCATAGCTTTTTCAAGTCGTCGGTCCACCGTGCAGCAGGACGCCCTACATTACGTTTGCCTAACAAAATGTAGTGTTTACTACTTATTATTATTAATTTATTAATAAGTAGGCTGCTATTTTTGGATATAATATACACTAATCCAAGATAAACTTATTTAGCGGGTTCACAAAACCAAACTGAGTAAATAAAATTACATAAGGCGTTTCTTTCCTAATCAACCGAAAGTCATTTCGGTAACTGTTCCGTCGCAAAAACGTAAACTATTGCGGTATCTAATGCGTTTAATGTATCCGCTAATATCACAGTTAAGTTATACATCCGTGGTAATTCAATGACGTAATATCCGGAGTGTTGGTAAAAGTTGATTCTTTAATTTCAAAATATGAACATAAGACTATCAGCCCTGTTTGTATACACCCAACAGTCACACATATAGTCCTGACCCTACACTAGGTTAAACTGCATCGTGGGTATCAGGAACTACGAGGGACTTGCGGTCCCACAACACCCAGACCCGAAACAAATATTTGTAGGTCACACAGAAATTTGTCTCGGTGCGGGAATTGAACCCACGGCCTCACGGTTCGCAGCCGGCTACTCGCCCACTAAGCCAAGGAGGCTTTCGGTATATACTCCAGCAGGGACATGGGTGACTGGTCTCCGATACAGCTAATGCGAGGGGTTAGACCTTAAGTCCATCATGATGGTCTAATGCAGGTTGGTAGTCTTCCCATACCTTCAAAATTATGAGAACTATCACGACTGCAGGCTTCGTCACCATGTTTGCCTTCACCTTCATAGCTCGCGATAATTAACAATGAATATCCATGTAAATTAATAAAGACAGAAGTGGGTGCTTTGAGATAGAACCCGAGACCTTTGTCTCGGTAGTCTATTATACTCCCGCTTGCTTATCGCTGCTAGAAGTACAATTAATTATTGACTAAAATGGCGTATGTTAACATTGACGGCAATGCTAAGCGATTAATCCATTCTTAAGAGTGTTAAAAGTGCTACAAGGGGCGATTCATGAGCCAATAAAGCCGTGTGCCATAACCCTTTAAGACGTTGGTAATATTGTTACGTCGATCAAGTTGGTAATATCGGAAGTGTAGGCGATTGTTACGCGTGAACTTTTTATTATATTTTTTCGTGGGTTCAATGTACGTTTAATTTGTATCCGGTATCCCTTTACTATTAAGGTGCGGTTTGATGTGCTAGTCCCGTTGATCGTTAAGCCTATGGGTATGGATTACCCATTGTTATAAAGATCTAATTTTGGCATTTCTTGGAAATACTTGGTATGTTACTTTCGTCCTCACATTATGTTCTGTCTCGTATATACAACGTGCTACAGAAAGGTGTGGATAATTTTAAGCAATATATAGTGTACGATATAAGTCTTATCCCCCATAGTGCCAAATCGAATTGCATTGTTAGGACATCATTAATAGAATTTTCTTTTTTATCGAACGATTAACATGTCGATATCGACTTGCTACTTTGGACAACACTAAATGATGAACATTGGTACTTAAAACCTCCTTTCGTTTCAATTTTGTTTTATTTCGAATTAATAAATACTTGCCAAATGTATTAAAATTCATTTGAGGCAGTCAGTTCGGTAATTTCTAAAGTATGGTTACGAGTATTTTTTTTAAATATGTTGTTTTTAACTAAAACCAAGTATTATGAATTGGTGTTTTATGTTGGAGCAGCTGATAATAATTTATGAGAGACTCATCGGTTGTTTTAAGCCAAGTTCACAGATGGAAGACCCGAGAATGAAGTCTTTAAAGTGCTTCTAGAAAACGGTATATCGTCTTCAGCACACAGTGAATGTTCCAGTGTAGTTCTCAAATTTGGTATGCATATGGTATTCATATTGTACATTGTAAAATAAACTGAATATTTCGGCAGGGTGTTACAATTACGTAACGTTTCACACTGTCACCACGTTTGTGTGCGTGTATAATGTATACGGCCTGAAGGATGGGCGACGTACGTGTCTCTTGAATGTGCGCACTTCTTGCATGACAACTACTTGGTGTGCGTCAGTTCAGAACAACCACATTGTATTTGTACACAAGCAAATTTTTTAAACTTTTGATCACGCCTGTATCCCCGAAGGGTCGGAGTTGGAAATGTGAAAGATGGCGAACCTGTCGCTACATCGGGCACCAATTCTAATCCTGGGCAAACTCATGTGTTGTTTTTCATATTGAACATTCAAACACCAATTTGTGATTTCTAGTTCTGGAATTTTAACCTCAAGGCTTTCTCAGCCTAAGTACGTTGTCACTAGATCAATGAATCGATATTTTGTGTTTTTATTTCAGCGTACTATTAATTCGAATTACCAAACCATATGAATGTTTAGTTTAGAAATGAGGTAGTAAAATGAAATAGATATTTTTGTATTGTTATTTGTGGTGCATATTATATGTTTCAAGACAAGTATAAAATATGTTAAATGTGAGAAACTATTAAACCAGTCTTGTTCATATTCACTCCGTTTTACCCTACTAAATTATATTGTAAGACATAGTAAGTACAAAATGTAATCCTTACCCGCCAGCACGACGCGCATATCACCCAACCCGGCCGTACTCGATATTTCACACACGATAGCATACTTATTCAAGGGATCAGAGGTGTTGGGGCTGATTTATTCACGGGACTACTTGGTTTAGATTGTTGCCTGACTAGGTCTGACGGTTCACGGCGAGTCCTTATGTTGGGCTATACATTTGGGTGTGTGATCTTGAATTTTAAAAATTATGTTACATATCTTATCTTATCTTATACTAGCCGTTTTGGTCCCACTGGTGGGAAAAGGCCTCTCGTCGGCCTTATATTACATAGGGTGATGTTAATTGAGTACAGCCCCAAAAGCATGCACCTCCAAACTTTCGCGTGTATTCGTTGTAAATTATCGCTTGCTTTAATGATGGATAACACCTTGAGGAAATCTGCATACTTGAGCAGTTCTCTATAAAAATTTCGAAGGTAGATATATGAAGTCTGCCAATCCGCAAGCTAAGGATGAAAAACATGACCTATCTCCAGGAGCACTGGGGTACGTTCGAAAATCTCACTCAATTTGTGCTACTCTGAGGGTTACTCGGTTAAGCTGGATTATTCATGCTGTAGATAATGCTGTCTATAACGTAGCTCTCCCACCTCTAAAACTGCATGTGGGTTTATTACATAATCTTGGTCCCAACCTTTAAACGCACTAGTAATGTACGGGTCTCTGGAGCCTGTAAATATATCAATACCAAAAATATAACTTCACACGTATTCCATATAAATTTTCAACTACAATACATCGGGCAGTACAAGATTTACTCCCTTAATGCGTCCGAGATGTGTCGATAAGCTGTAATGTTCCGCATAATGGAGCGAAACGTACTTTAGAGCCTCAATTCTGTATGTCAAACCGCGTGGATTCCCCGCGGTTTCGAAAGTACGATTCGAGGGTCTTGGACCGTAATTCCAATGTGGACTCGTAGATACCTTACTTAGTTAATAAACTTAGTAAATATTATTAGTAATATTTACGAAATCTGATTAAACGTTATGGTGCACTAAAATATATACAACGTGTTACAGAAAGGTGTGGCCAAATTTAAGCAACGTATAGTGTACAATGCAAGTATTTCACCCCCTATAGCACCAAATCAGATTACATTGTTCGGACATAAATAAAGCATTTTTTTATCGCATGAATAACATGCCGATATTCGCCTTGAAATTTTGGACATTACTAAATTATAAACAGCTGAGCTTTTGTCTCACTCCAGCTTAGGCACTTAACTTAATTTATAGGGATGTGGTCGATCTTAGCGTTAGAATTAACGTGAACCTTGTGTTTTGGTTTGAAGGACATTAAAGCCAGTGAAATTGCTGGGTATTGTGAGACTTAATATCTTATGTTTCGAAGTGAAGAGCGCAGTCCAATGCTAAGCAGTGTTTTGCTATACAAAGTTCTGTGAGGTGTTGCTTCTGTTTATGAGCAGGCGTTTACCATAAGGTGACCGACCAGGTTGTTTCGTCATTAAAACTTATTTGAAAAAAGGATTAATATTTGTATTGTTCTGATATGGTTTATATGGGGCAAGACTTACGCGTGATATGATTAATACAGAATTGAGCCGTTGTGTCGAATATTATATTATGCGGAGGACGGAATCCGCTAATGGTCGCGCTTATGTGCCGTCTATTGTGACGGGATCTGGGTAGGGATGTGGATCTTATGGGACTGTGGATGTTTTTGGCCAACTTAACTTAGTCGTTTGTGTGTTTGTTGACTGTGTTTATGGAATAAACGACAATAAGTATAAAAATATTCACGGACTGCCTCGGTGGCGCAGTTGTATTGCGTACGCGGTACGACTGCTGTGCTGAGGTCTCGATTTCGATCCCCGGGTCGGGTAAAGTGATATTGTGTTTTTCTATCATGAAATGCTTAGTAACGACTCGGATAAATAACGGATATACCAATAATGCGGTAGATAGAATAAACTGAAATTAAAATGTCAACGTAGATATTTGGCGTAACCAATATTATATATACAGACAGCCTCCGTGGCGCAGCGGGCGAGTAGCCGGCTACGAAGCGGGAGGCCGTGGTTTCGATTCCCGCACTGAGACAAATGTTTGTGTGATCCACAAAAATTTGTTTCGGGTCTGGGTGTTATGGGACCGCAAGTCCCTCGTAGTTCCTGATACCCACGATACAGGTTTTACCTAGTGTGGGGTCAGGACTATGTGTGTGACTGTTGGGTGTATTATTATATACCTATACACCAATATTCTTGATGGATAATATCACAAAAACAAGGTAATCTTTTTAGAGTGACACAAAAGGGCAAACAAGGCAAACCTACGCGACTTTCATCACCCACGCTCTACCTGCGACATTTTTCCTAGAAGAAAGCTGTTCAGTTCGAAATAATAATTATTTTAAATTTGTATGACAAAAATACAGGATAGGTTCACTTTTGTTTACTTTTTAATTGTATTGTATATTTAGCTATGTAGATTTAAAAACAGAGCTTAAAAATTTATTTTAAAAAGTTTTCAGCAACGATTTTTTTGTATCAGAATCATGTACGTATTGCCGACCTTAAAGGAAAGAGATGAATTAAGGGACTGCCTCGGTGGCACAGTTGTAATGTGTACGGGGTACTACTGTGTTGAGGTCTCTGGTTCGAGCCCCGGGTCGGCTAGTGATATTGGGTTTTTCTATTATAAAATGCTTAGTATCGACTCGGAGTCTGGAATTGTGCCTGATATGGTGATAGGCTATCACATCACATCACATCATGGGACGGAAATAAGCTTGGCGAAATGTGGGTGTATTAGTTACACCTCTACCTCGAAGAACTAATTAGTCAGTCAAAGCAAAGCAAGATAGATATATACCAAATTCGTAAAGTCAATTGAATATTCTGACGCTTTAAGTTATACAATATTAATAAGTGATAACACATAAACAGACAATACTAAATATTAACAATATACATTCGATTGTATCGCAGGTCATTGTATACACCCGTAGGGCTGATTGCGGAACAAGGCAACAATATAAGCCCATTGTCCGGTGACAAATCATTTCCCTAATGGGTGCCGGAGGTCACGTCGTAGATAAATGATGTGCTGTGCCATTGATTAGCAATAAACCCAGTTACGACGTTAAACAGACATAAATAACATCGATCTCGCCTTGACCTGACCTGTAGTGGTAAAAACAGTTAATTAATAACAAAAAGTTTAAAATCTTTTATTGTAAAAAAGCATTTTTTGTTTACTATTATTTATTTTTTAGTTGGATTTTCTATAAAAGCGTGTTTTTTATTTTTTTTAAACTATTATTATTTTTTAGTTGGATTATCTATAAAAGCGTGTTTTTTTTTAACTATTATCGATTTTCAATAATTTTCATTAAAATTTAAATTAATGATTAAAATTAAATAAATTTAATTTTTTGAATTATCATCGGTCAAGTATGCCAAATAATCTGACGTTTTGAAGGGGGTCAAAATTATGTTCAAAGTTTCCGTTACATACATACATACGTATGAAGCTAATAAAAGCGTATTAAAAATGAATTGACATCATTGAATAGTTATTATTTTCATTAAATTATTACATACATTATACATAATTTCTCAAGTATCCCCGAAGGATAAAGGAGCAACTAATGCACCTACGGTTCGCCGCGCTTGTTTCCGTCCCATGATGTGATAAGCAAGCCTATCGCCACACCGGGGACAAATGTCAATTCCAGACAACTCATGTCTGGTTTTTGGTATTGAAAACTCATGTATAAATTATGTTTATATGACCTGAGATTTGAACTAAGTAGCTTACGTATTTTCCATTCCAACTTGCAAATAAATAGCACCTGTCTATCTTTAAGTATGTGGCTCAAACGTGTTCTTCTCTCTCGGTGGCGCACTTCAAAGGACGTAACACGGTGTTATGTTACCCAAAAGACGGATAAGGATGATTAATGTACCCAGTAATGATTTCCTCATTTTCTTGATGAATAACATCCAATTTATTAATACATGTGCGGCAAACGTCCATGTAATAAACCTGACCAGATATTCGAAAATGGCGAAGCAATTACGTAAAAAGCCATTAGATTCTAGCACCGTTTGTGCACAGTTTGTGAACTAAACGAGTTCATTTGCCACTGTGCGGGGCCATTGATGGCGCGTTTATGAAAAAATAAAAAGTTTCTATTAGAACATTACGCAACTAAAATTTAAAAACAGACTTCATATATCAATATCAAAGACCAATGTATACTGCTAGACAAGCTGCGCGGTACATGGAAAATGTACCACTAAGTTGCGGTCAATTGACCGTAACTCTATATTACTCTCAACTAGAACCCCTATCGCGCTCCCTTTTTTGTTTTTTTTTATTGCATAGGCCGGCAAACGAGCAAGTGGGTCACCTGATGGTAAGTGATCTCCAACGCCCATGTACGCCCACAATACCAAAAAAGAGATCATGGAGAGTCATGGGCGCGTTGCCGACCTTAAAGGAAAGGGAGAATCCCTTGATTGGGAAGGGGAGGGGGATTTGGGTCTCCCTGTCTGTGCGCTGTCAAACTCCCGCAAAATGTGGCGCGATTTTACTTCTAAACGGCCTGTCTAGTAGTATACATTAAAATCTTCACTACTTATAAACTAATACTTATAAACTAATACTTATTAACTAAGTGCACGGCATTGACTGCGCTCATCACCTCGAGGCATAAAATGTTAAGTCTCATATTGTCCAGTTATTTCACTGGCTTCGATGTCCTTCAAGCCAGAACACAACAGTGCTTACACACTGTTGTTTGGCGGTAGAAATAGATAAAGCAGTGGTACCAACCCAGACGGCCTTCCACATACGAGGGTCCTACCACCTACTAAAACGGATAATAATAGTGTCGAATTTTAAGTTTAAATTTTAGACAGCTCCGTGGCTTAGCGGGCGAGTAGTCGGCTGCAAAGCGATAGGCCGTGGGTTCGATTCCCACACCGAGACAAATGTTTGTGTGAACCACAAATATTGATCTCGAGTCTGGACCGCAAGTCCCTCGTAGTTCCTGATACCCACGACACAGGTTTACCTAGTGTGGGGTCAGGACTATGTGTGTGACGCTTGGGTGTATTATTATTATTAATTAAATTCCCTCCACTCCTCGCTCACATCGCCCGCCGACACAACGGCTCTACACTATCTAGGTCATCAGTTAATTGGTGTTTTGGTACTGTAGACAGCATCAGAACGATTCGTGTACTCTGTACTCAGCGAGTCAATTAAAAACGTTAAGCCCCACCTCGCCATCATACTCGATAATTAATTAATGAGTACACTAATTGGATGCCAGCTCTAGTGTTGTACTCGTACCCTTATGCCAGAATTATTATTCGATCATAACACGTCCCATTGGAATAAATCTGGGACTAAAACTGATGTATATTTTGTGGTATACATATTCAATTAAACTAAAATTATTATTTAAATTTTTATTTCCCTTTGGTGGCGCAGTTCGAATGCGTCCGCGGTACTGCTGTACTAAGGTCTCGGATTCGATCTCCGGGTCGGGTAAAAGTGATATTGGGTTTTTCTATTATGAAAATGTTCAGTATCAGTCCGGAGGCTGGAATTGTGCCCGGTGTTAAGATAGGCTCGCCCCCTATAAAATTTGTAATGCTAAGTTCTGTGTGGTGTTTTTTCTGTTTATGGGAAGGCGTGACGTGACGCTCACCATCGGGTGGGCGACCCGCTCGTCTCGTCATTCAAGGTGGATCTAGATCTTTATGCTTTGTAGTTTTTTTATATCGTATTTTTTTTTTGTTGTCATCATGTTTAATACGATAGATAACCTTTATAAGTAAATGGTGAATAAATCTAAAACGTACCACCACCCTAGTTATATGTTATATTAAGGGCTGACTAGCCGAAAATATTTGCCCCAATAGCGTTTATTTAGTAAATTCCACATTTCCAAGTAACTTATTCAAACTGGAACATAAATCTACCTGTAAACTTAGATCCGAGTCAACGTTACGTTTCGCTGAACTAGCTTTATCTGAAACTAGCGAGTGAGAACCGGATTTGCCCGGATTCGTTTCAGATCTAAGATAAAATAAATCAACCTATAGGTATAAAAGTACATCAGTAACTATACTGGATGTGCTACTTTGAATCGGCCACTTCTTTGTTTATTGAAGTTGGATTTTCTTATTTTTGTGTAAGATTTTATTATTTTGGTGTAAAAAAATGTGCAATTGTTTTTTACTAGCCCTGTGATATACACTTCCCACTGCTGGGCACGGGCATCCTCTACTGAATGAGAGGGAGTTAGGCCTTAGTACTCGTATTGTCAATTGCGGAACGGAATACTTCTATCATCTCAGTGGCCAAATCTATGCCACATACATATTTTATATTTACTAAAATGATCGAAAAGACCCACCATAATGGCTCGTTCAGATGAATCGCGTTCCGGGATCATCCAGTATAACATCCAGTAACTTTTAACCGGCACAATTCTGCCGAACGTCGCGTCGGGGGCGCAATATCTTGACAATCGACATAACATTTTGACTGCACTGTACTTAACATCGAGTCTATTGCAGTACCGTTCCAGGACAAAAAAATAAGCTTTGTGCTCATTAAACCTTATGCTCATTATATTTTCAGTAATGAATTCAATATAAGATACCATCGATATTTTTACTTACTTTTACATTGATAAAAAAGAAAAACGTCTTTTTAAAGTGGTAGAGCTACGCTGTAGACAGTTTTGTCTACAGTATGAATAGGCCGGCTCGATCGGTTTGTAAACACTGTCTCACAGAAAATCACCGTGAAGTACCAGCTTACTGTTGCGTAGGGTGAGCGGGATATCCGGAGGCCCAAACCCCCTCCTCTTCCCAATCCCTTAATTATCCATTTCCTTTAAGGTCGGCAACGCACCCATGATTCTTTTGGTATTGTGGACGTACATGGGCAGTGGCGATTACTTACCATCAGGTGACCCACATGCTCGTCGGCAAAAAGGCTTTTTAAAGAGGTAGAGCTACGCTACCACTTTGTCTACAGCATGAATAGGCCGGCTCAATCGGTTTGTAACTACTGTCTCACAGAAAATCACAGTGAAGTAACAGCTTGCTGTAGTGGTTCGTACGGTGAGCGAGATATCCGGAGACCTAAATCTCCTCATCCCAATCCCTCCAAGGTCCATAAATCTCCGTTCATAATTCTTTGGGTATTGTGAATGTTCATGGGCGATGGAGATAATTTACCATCATCAGATGACCCACTTTCTCGTTTGCCTGCTTCTGTATATAAAAAGATAATTTCATCAACAATATACTTTCATACTTTCCTTTACATGTTTTTAGCAAAGCTTGACAAGTTGCCAGGAACCCGTTCTCTAATTACCTTATTTCTAACTACAAACAATATTTATTTAAGAGATATGTTTTTTTTTTTTTTATGTACAAGACTGCCTCGGTGGCGCAGTTGTAATGCGTACGCGTTACGATTGAGGTCAACGCTGAGGCCTCGGCTTCGATCCCCGAGTCGAGTAAAGTGATATTGGGTTTTTCTAATACGAAATGCTCAATCAGCCCGGAGTCTGTGGGTGTACTGGTTAAACCTCTACCTACCCCTTAGGGGATTACAGATGTGAGTGCGTATGTATGTATGTACAAGAGCATTAGAGCAGTTCGTCCATTTAGAATCCAGATGGACAATCGGATCCTTTTATATAGAAGTGTTGAAAGATTTAGCTCTACTCGTAAAATCTGACCCCAATTCGAAGCCATCGATCCCTCGGATGGGATTGGTAGTTGGTAGGTTTAATATTCATGTGTATTAAACTTTGCACAGCATTTATCATAAAATGCTTGTGATGAGAGATTGTGGGCGAAACTGATGTAGATTAAAGGTATCGATAATTAATTAGTGCACGTTTTGCTATATTTATACATACATACATACTCACTCAGACCCCTAATCCCCAAAGGGGTAGGCAGAGGTGTAACCAGTACACCCTCATTTCGCCGAGCATATCTCCGTCCCACCACGTGATAGGTGGTGAGCCTATCGCTATACCGGGCACAAATTCCTGACTCCGGGTTGATACTGAGCATTTTGTAATAGAAAAACCCAATACCACTTTCCGACCTTCCGACCCGGGGATCGAAGCCGAGACCAGGAGGCCAATTCTCGTAATTTTAAATGTTCAAAATATCATTCCGATCTAGTCTCAGCGTCAAGAAAGTTGCAAATGGCATTCTCTTAAACCAATAATCAACGTCAAATGTGAACATAGATCGTAATGAGATTGAATATAGAATAAAAGTTGCAGCCAAAACGGTATAATGCTAATGCTAATGCTAGGTGCATTTGACGTTGATTATTGGTTTAAGAGAATGCAATTTGCAACTTTCTTGACGCTGAGACTAGATCGGAATGATATTTTGAACATTTAAAATTACGAGAATTGGCCTTCTCAGCGTTAGCCTCAATCGTAACGTGTACGCATTACAACTGCGCCACCGCGGCAGTTGCTATATTTATTATTATGTCAATAGGTCAGCAAGCAAGTGGGTCACATGATGGTAGTCCGCATAAACACCCACAATACCAGAATAGTCATAGATTCGTTGCCGACCTTAAAGTAAAGAGATAAGGGATCGAAAAGGGGATTTGGGCCTTCTTATAAAAGTGTTATCGTTTCTGTTTCTGAATATAATTGTAAATACATACGATAATAATCCCCGAAGGGGTAGGCAGAGGTGTAATAATTGTATTTTTTTTTATTCCAATAAGACGAAGCTGGTCGCTCGCCTGATGTTTACGTCTGACTATAAACTATAGCAACACCACTTATAACTTTGAATTACAAAGCACTGCATGGCTCTGCATTGCGCTCATCATCCCGAAACATAACCTGTTAAATATCATAATGTCATTTACACACTGGCTTCAATGTCCTTCAAACCGAAACACAACAGTGCTTACACACTGTTACTTGACGGCAGAAATAGACACAGTGGTGGTACGAACCCTGCGGTTTTAGTATATACAACACGACTTTTGTAGACTTATTTTTCGTGAAAAAAGAACATTTACCTGGTTATCTGTATACCTATCGAAGCTTTCATGCATAGAATACTCGACTCGTTATGTCAGAAGTAGAGATAATGTAGAGGTAAAATAATTCTAACTCTATCTTAAATTCAAATTCTATCTATTCTATTCTCTTTGGAGTCGTGCAATTTTATTCGACCGCCGACACAGGCACCGACTCTAAAGAGAATAGATATAATTAGTTATTTTTGACTTTTCAGTGTTTTTATTTTGAAGTTGGTTTCAAAGTTTTGTTAAACGTTATTTTATTTTTAATTTGTTAGTGGTAGCTACAGCAATAGCATGTAAAACACAATCGAGACGAGTGTACTGTTGTCCGTTGAGGAGTTTTATTTTTTTACTCCGTACCCCGTCATCAGATCTTAACCAAATTGAAATGGGACCACACGGGAAGCACCAGATTTCAAATAAAAAAAGGATCATCAAAATCGGTTCACCCAGCCGAAAGTTCTGAGGTAACAAACATTAAAAAAACATATAGTCGAATTGAGAACCTCCTACTTTTTTTTGAAGTCGTTTAAAAAGTAGAGAAAATAGTACTTACTTTCAATCTCTGTATTATTTTGTCTGCGCACTCTAACATGACGGCGTAATTTTATCGAGTATTGACAGTTTTACCCGAGATATTTGTCATCGATACTTATCTATCTCGCACGCGATATATGTCGTGTTGCATGTGCTAGGCCCGCAGACTCGCGCATACGAGACCTATCTAGTAGTAAAAGTGACAAAAGTATTTTAACGCACATAAAGCATCATACTAATATTATAAATGTGAATGTAAGTTTGTTTGTTACGTTTTCACGCGAAAACTACGCCCGCGCTCGTTCGAAAGGTTAACCGATCATCATGAAACTTTGTACACATATTCTTGGAGGTATAATAACTAACATAGGATACTTTTTATGAAAAAAAAATCGATTGGTTTGTTACGCTTTCATGCCTAAATCACTGAACTGATTTTGATGAATTTTGATGTAGAGATAGTTGGGACTCTGGAGACGGTTATATGCTACGAGTACGTTTATTTTCGGAAAAGTCTATTCACGCGGGCGGAGCCGCGAGCAACAGCTAGTAACATATAATAATAAAATAATCAAACGGCAATTAATTATTTGCCGAATAATTTTATCATCAATTAATTATATCATAAAGTGGCCAATTAAGCTCTACAACGGGATATAATTATCGTATGGAATGTTTCCTGGTTTTCATATCAATGCTCCGATAAATACAAATAAGCTGGCGGGAAACGTGATATATTATTTGTACATACATACATAAACTCACGCCTGTTTCCGATAGGGGTAAGCAGAGACTATTATTATTATTACTATAATTTGTACTCGTCTGGATATCAAACACAGTACACATGGTGGAAAATCAAACATAGTGGCTCGTTCAGTCGCGTCCCTGAGTCAACCATTGTATAACCAGTAACTACCTCCGTGGCGCAGTGAGTGAGTAGCCGGCTTCGAAGCGAGAGGGCGTGGGTTCGATTCCCGCACATAGACAACTGTTTGTGTGTTTCTGGAATTTAATAACATAACGTTTAAAAAACCGACTTCAAGCAATAGCATGTAAATTCCAATACAATAACACAATCGCGACGAGTGTACTGTTGTCCTTTATGGAGTTTTATTTTTTTACTCTGTACTCCGTTATCAGATCTTAACCTAAATTTATATGGGACCACAGTGCAGCTAAACTCTATCGAGTGAATTTGAGTGAATTTTTCCAACAAAATCAGTCCACAATTGGCGTAGAAATCGATGTACATAAATAACAAAAAACGCAAATAGTAAAATTTAAAAAAAGCGCCGAATTGAGAACCTCCTTCTTTTTTGAAGTTGGTTAAAAACGACCATGATAATCCTGATTACTAAATTGAAACCTAGATCTCATTAGCTCAAAGCACATGTGCGTTGCCACTAAACCCAATGAAACGATTACTAATTACGCTACGTTATAAATATATTTTATTATCATATATACGCACTCACGCCTATAATCCCCGAAGGGGTAGGCAGAGGTGTAACCAGTACACCCACATTTCGCCGAGCGTATCTCCGTCCCACAATGTGATAGGGGGCGAGCCTATCGCCATACCGGGCGCAAATTCCGGGCTGATACTGAGCATATCGTAATAGAAAAACCCAATATCATTTTACCCGACCCGGGGATCGAACCCGAGACCTCAGGGTTAGCCTCAATCGTAACGCGTACGCATTACAACTGCGCCACCGAGGCAGGCAGATATTTTATTATCTTACTCAAAAAAACAGCGGGGAATGGTACGGACTGCTGATAACAAAGGCGCAGGTTCAAAACCAGCCGCAAGAGTATGCTGACATTTCTAAGTTACATGTGTATTCATTGTAATAATCGCTTGCTGTAACGGTGAAGGAAACATCGTGAGGAAACCTACATATATGAGAAGTTAAGAATTTCGAAGATATGTGAAGCCTGCCAACCCGCATTAGGGGCGAGTGATGGACTAAGTTTTGCATCTCTCATTCGTAGATGAAGCTTATGCTCTGCTGTGTCACGTATATAATTTGTACAATGCTGGTATTATATAAATAAAAAAAAAATGGTCCATAATCTCGAGATCAATTTTATTATTCACACGGCAGATTGAGACTAAATTTTTTCCTAATCAAGGCTGGTGATGACGTCACGGGCGTGCCGAGCGTAGTCCCAGGTTGGGCATAAATTATTTATAATACTCGGTCACAATTAGTATTCCGGAGCGGACGCTTCTCTACGATAGAGTTTTGTGTTGATATATACCTCACTTTCTTGTTTAATAATGTTTCTGATACTTGCACCATCTTTTTTGGGTGTTCTTGTTATGAATTATTAATTAGTTTTCATTTATACTTTTAATGGCTTTTGCTCGCGGCTGCACCCGCGTGAATGTCCGGGATAAATGTAAGTTCTTCCCCAGGATATAAGCTGTCTCTTTACAACATTTCATTCAAATACATTCAGCCGTTGAGCCGTGAAAACGTAACAGACAGACAGTTACTAAACTAAACATATGTACGGGAATCGAACCAACGGCCTTCGCAGCCGGCTACTCGCCCGCTGAGCCACAGAGGCTGTATGATATGATGATGTACTTTACCATTGCATTTTACGCGGCGTGACCCAGTCCTGAGAAGATCCAGCTAGTCAAACTCAGTGGGCTTGTTTTTGGTCCGGTCTTTCAATCCAAAATAATTAGGGAAATACAAAGTCCTATTTTTATTTTAAGGGAGATTGATACGGACCGTGTGATCTCCAAATTATGAGCTATAATTTCGTCATTCTGCCTTAAAAAAAAGTTACATAGGCCCGCTATAATCTACACATACCTAGAAAATCCTTGCATAGTTTACTTGTCACGTACATATGTATCTATGTCGGTCCACTGGCTTCAAATCAACATGATGAGGGGCTGCCACAACAATTGTCTCGTAATTAGAGCCACGCCAACTATGTCGTGCTAATGATGCGTCTTGCGGTCGCGACCGACTGTTGTCCGCACAGCACCGGCCTACGCGAGATTTGCATACCTTCAAATTATTCTAGGCACGTGTATTTGAATTCCACAAGTCTGTTTATTAGAGAGTATATACCGAGAATAGTTTGCGTCTGATAGTTTGATGGTACAGGCTTGTAATTATAGCGTGTGTTACATATAAAGCTATTAGCTGTCGCCCGCGGCTGCGCCCGTGTAAATGTCTTTATCCGAAATAAACACCACACTTTTAAAGCGAAAATTTATAATTGTCACCTTTATGCTCTTTCCTAAAATCAATACATAAATACGCACTCACGCCTATAATCCCCGAAGGTGTTGGCGAAGGTGTAACCAGTACACCCACATTTCGCCGAGCGTATCTCATGATGTGATACGGGGCGAGCCTATCGCCATACCGGGCACAAATTCCAGACTCCAGGTTGATACTGACGATTTCGTAACAGAAAATCCCAATATAACTTTTACCCGACCCGGGGATCGAACCGAAGACCTCAGCGTCAGCCTCAGTCGTAACGCGTACGCATTACAATTACGCCACCGAGGCAATCAGTGTGGAGAGTGTTAATGATTAAAGTTTAACTAAAACTTATAAACTGACATCAAATGTTATCAGTTGAGAAGTTTCCAATTATACTTTAGCACTTCGTCATCGGGTATAAACCAAAAATGCAAGAATATCCTTAAATAAAACCCTATGAAATATAAAAATTCTCATCCAAATCCGTCTACTATTAATTTTGGCAAAGTTGTATATCATACATTAAATACGCTTGGGTATGAGAACCTCCTCGTTTTTGGAATCGGATTGTTTTTTTATGGCATAGGCCAGAAAACGAGCAAGTTGGTCACCTGATGGTAAGTGATTTCCACCGCCCATGTACGCCCACAATACCAAAAGAATCATGGGTGCGTTGCCGACCTTCAAGAAAAGGTATAATTAAGGAATTGGGAAGGAATTTGGGCCTCCGGATATCTCACTCACCGTACGAAACACAGGAGCATGCTGCTTGCTACTTTTCGCCGGTTTTCTGTAAGACAGTGGTAATGACCCGGACGAGCCGGCCCATATATGCTGTAGGCAAAAGTGTCTATAGCGTGGCTCTACCACTAATTAGACTATAGCTGTAGTTAATGAAGACTAAACAGTTGCGAATCAGTTGGCTTTGTAGTAACATTGTAACGGTGTTACTTATAACCTTTGTGCGTGCTTAATGGTGCGGTAAAAGTTGGTAACTTTTCGGTTCGATCAGGGATAAAGTTTCTTCGCGTGGGTCGGCTACAGTAAATACAAGTTCGAATCAAGTTAAACAACTATTCAGATCGTATTATTTGTGTATTGGCAGTATAGTTGAGAAACCTTGAGGTTTTGAGTTCAAAGCCCATATCCAAAGACTTTTTTGTATGCTACTAGACGGGCTGTATAGAAGTAAAATCGCGTCACATAACGCGGGAGTTTGACAGCTCACAAACAGAGAGCGCGATAGGGGGTCTAGTTGAGAGTAAGCGAGATGGTAATATTGAGTTACGGTCAATTGACCGCAACTTAGTGGTACAATTTCTATGTACCGCGCAGCTTGTCTAGTAGTATACATTCAAGTCTTTGCCCTGGTCGGGCAATAACAATTTGTGTTTGTGTTTTCGATTTTAAAAGAGGCGTTGACGTCAGGCAGACGACCGGTCGTATAAACTACAAGCCAATCCTTTGTGTTACATGTGTTAACAAACATATTGCGCCAACCCCACTGCGAGTGGGATAAGGGCAGGTGGAAGGGGTGGTGATATCACTCGATCTCGACCCATATCCACGATCCACTCTTTGTAAAGCTTATTTCTATTCATGATCATTTAAGGGATCGAGCCTGAGCCTATCGTCATACCGATCACAAACAATCCCGGGTAGCTGGTGCTTTTTTCTGTGATTGCCCAGCCTGGGATTTGAATCCAGCTCCTTGCGGTGTCTCAGCCTAAGTACTCGAGTACTCATGATTTCTAGGCCTATTCATGAGGATAAGACTGGATCCAGCGTGGTACTTCCACTCAAAAGATTTCATGCCCACATAATTCTAAATGTGCATAACATACCGTAGGCGGAGAATAGATAGAGTCCTACTAACTTTTAAGTTGGAGTTTTTGGGGCCTCCCACGCTCACTCAACTGAAATTGAAATAACACCTACATAATTGCTAACTCTCTATATTATTCATATAACCGTAATAACTGCGTACCGTCATCCACACATCCTCATTTTAAATTTAGCACCAAATAGTTTTTAACCCCCGAACCAAAAAGAGTTTTATAAACTTGAACTTTTGTTTGACTGACAACGTAGGTCATAGCTGCTAAACGGGTACACCGATTTAAATGCTTTCTTAACAGACTTAAAAAGCTGGTACAGTATCAACGCGGTGCTGTTAATTTTTGACTGATAAAACCACAATAGCATCGACCCAAAATTGGGTAGCTTACAGGACCTTAGTGTCGAACTTATAATTAAGCGATTGGGAAGGGTAGGGGAATTTGAGCCTCCGGATATCTCACTCACCGTAGGAAACGCAGCAGCAAGCTGCTCTTTACGCCGGTTTTCTGTGAGACGGTGGTAACAACCCGGACGAGCTGGCCCATTCATGCATTTAAAATTATCTACAGCGTGGCTCTACCACTCAATCTATGCTATGTTTGAGAAAATCAGTAGAGTTCAAAATAAATAAATACACCCAACAGTCACACACATAGTCCTGACTCCACACTAGGTTAACCTGTATCGTGGGTATCAGGCACTACGAGGGACTTGCGGTCCCACAACACCCAGACCCGACACAAATATTTGTGTATTAGACAAACATTTGTCTTGGTATGGGAATCGAACCCACGGCCTCACGCATCACAGCCGGCTACTCGGCCACTGCGCCACGGATGCTGTCAAAATGCCGATATATTAATTAGGCTCGGATTTTGAACGGTTTTTTATGACTATGTATTACCATGTCAAAGGGCCTGCTTGTAAAGTTAGTAGGGGTCAGTCATAGGCCGAAGTTTGCCCCAGCCGACCCCGCGACCTATACATAATTTAACTGCCGGGTTAGTTTTGGATATGGCTTCTGTTTGTAAGTTTAGTTTTGTATTTGTGGGTGTTATTAATCATTTTGTTGTACAAAATATCATACTGTGCGACAAAATTATATAAGCAACCATAGCTCAGCGAGGCGTGGTACGGACTGAGACGAAAGTCGCAGGTTTCAAACTAGCCTTGCATGCACCTCTGACTTTTCTATGTTACGTGTGTATCGTTTTTCAGTTATCGCTTGGTTTAATGGTGAATGGAACATCGTGAGAAATCCTGCATACCTAAGTATTCCCGCATTTGGCCAGTGTGGTGGACTAAGGTCTAATCCTTCTAAATAAACAGAGGAGGCCCATGCATCGAAATAAGATGACAAAAAACGTAACTCAAGCAAACAAATTACCCCATGTTTGTGCGTAAAAATCTCTAGTCGACACTTGATACGTCAATTTTAATACGATCTACAATCTCGATCTAAAAATTTAATATTTAGACTTTAACTTTTATGAAACAAAGTTGATTTTGAAAGTTTATTAATTTTTATTGCGTGTATGAGTGTTACGTGTTTACCTTACGTTACGTGTTAAGTGTGTGATTACCTTTGCATGTGTAAGTAAGTGGAGCCGTATTTTTAGGCAGATTCATATGAGAGTTATCATTCTAGTTATCTTATTCCGATAGGCCCATGCCCATGAGTAGGACGTGTATAAACGTTTATATATGTAACGTGTATATACATACTATTTATTTTCTTTCAGACAGTGGTACTACCCCGGCCGAGCAGACCCATTCATGCTGTAGATATAAATGTCTATAGAATGGCTCTACAATGTAAAAAATAACATATAAGCCCAAAATCCTAAACAATACTGCGTTCAAACTGTGACAAACCATAAAATTAAGTTTTTTTATAATTACTTGGATTTTGCCTATAAAATAAATGAACCATTGTATTTCTAAATGTCAAAGATTATTTTAATTGGTTTTCGGTACGGATGTAATTTACATTGTCAGCAATAAAACATCTACTTAATGTGATGCCCTTCGAACAGATAAAAGAAGCTTAATTTATTATTCGTCCGTTTTAATTTATGCTTTATGACCTCTTAATAAGATTGTACTATGTTAAACGAGATACACCTACAGTAGCGGCACAATTACACTTGAGATAATTAATAATTGTGTTGTAACTACATATCAGTGAGCAGTGATAGCTCAGCGGGGAGTGGTACGGACTGTCGAGACGAAAGTCGCAGGTTCGAAACCAGCCCCAAGTGCATACACCTCTGACTTTTCTAAGTTATGTGTATATTAATTGTTAATTATCACTTGCTTTAACGGTGAAGGAAAAACATCGTGAGGAAACCTGCATACCTGAGAAGTTCTTCATAAGAATTTCGAAGGTATGTGAAGTTTGCCAACCCACATTAGGCCAGTGTGGTAGACTAAGGCCTAACCCCTCTCATTCAGTAGAGGAGGCCCGTGCCCAGCAGTGGGACGTATATAATAAAGGGCTAGTAAAAAAAAAAAAAAACTATATATCACTGGTACGATAATATGGTAGATATGACATATATTTTATAGAATGGTAGAGCCACGCTGTAGACACTTTTGTCTACAGTATCAATGGGCCGGCTCGTCCGGGTCGTTACCACTGTCTCCTGCAGCTTGCTGCTGCGTTTCGTACGGTGAGTGAGATATCTGGAGGCCAAATCCCCCTCCCCTTCCTAGTCCCTTAATCATCCCTTTCCTTTAAGGTCGGAAACGCGCCCATATTTTTTCGGTATTTTGGGTGTACATGGGCGGTGGAGATCACTTACCATAAAGTGACCCACTTGCTCGTTTACCAGCCTATGATATAAAAAAGTACGTACACTAACATAATGTTTACATAGCTTCTATCACATCTCGATATATATAGTCTAAAACATCTACGGTAAACGTCTCAAGCCTTCATACATTGTAAAGCGCCGGTGTTTTAATCAAAATGTACATTACGCATCGTGCACGAATAAAACCGAAAGGCAATCCTTTTGCGCTCAAAGGGTAAAGTAAACAGCGACACCGAGAATGCATTTGCGCGCGGCCGGGCACGTCGCGTCGGCACAAACACAGGGCTAACGGTATAGGACAGGTAATGTTGACCATACATTCC
Organism: Mimas tiliae; assembly: GCA_905332985.1. Classification (NCBI taxonomy): domain Eukaryota; kingdom Metazoa; phylum Arthropoda; class Insecta; order Lepidoptera; family Sphingidae; genus Mimas; species Mimas tiliae. Next base: position 15,346,537 of record HG995253.1, on the reverse strand, counting down.
TGGTGTCACAGGATTAGTCCGGATAACCATTGCAATCATGAGATGGATAAAGCCCGGTACATCATGAGTGTACTAGTCACGTTTTTATCTACTCCTTCGTCTTTCCTACTTTTAAGGTAGTTCATACATACACACATACGTACTCATGCCTGTAATCCCCGTAGGGGTAGGCAGAGGTGTAACCAGTACACCCACATTTCGCCAAGCGTATCTTCGTCCCACGATGTGATAGGGGGGAGCCTACCGCCATACCGGGCACAAATTCCAGACTCCGGGCTGATACTGAGCATTTCATTATAGAAAAACCCAATACCACTTTACCCGACCCGGGGATCGAACCCGAGACCTCAGCGTTAGCCTCAATCGTAACGCGTACGCATTACAATTGCGTCACCGAGGCAGTAAGGTAGTTCATGCCAAGGAAAAACCAAATTGGATATGTTTATTCAGAAATTAATGAATGATTAAGTGATTACGAATAAGGGGAGAGAATATTCTATTATTAGCAGTGACGTAGCTTCGTACTCACATAACTATTAACAATATCTGTCAAGTTATATCAGTTAAATATTTATTTCGGGTCTGGGTGCTGTGAGACCGAAAGTCTCTCGTAGTTCTTGATACCCACGACACAAGATAATCGTATCTTACTGGGGATTCAGTGCTTTGGGTGCTATTTTTGACGATAACTGGACAATGCGGAGCGATAATATTCAAATTGCTTATTGGTTTCCTATTGAGGTCTTATGTGCTTTCAATATGTTAACATAGTCGTATTCGATTCTAATTCTAACTCACGTCACGCTTTTTGAAGCGATATTATGGACGAATTAAACGTTATTTATTTAGCTACAAGATGCTTTGTAACCATAATCCTATTTAAGTTAACATTATATTCTGTGTATGAAATAATAAATAGTAAACACAACCAACAGTCACACACATAGTCCTCATCCCACACTAGGTAAACCTGTATCGTGGGTATCAGGAACTACGAGGGACTTGTGGTCCCACAACACCCAGACCCGAGACCAATATTTGTGGATCACACAAACATTTGTCTCGGTGTGGCAATCGTACCCACGGCCTCTCGCTTCGCAGCCGGCTACTCGCCCACTGCGCCACGGAGCTGTCAAATCTGTAATAAATCTACAATTGAGCTATTTTTATGTCCGACGCGACGTAACAAAGTTTCTAAAATTACAGCACTCTGTTTCGGTACATTTGCCCTTTATCCCAACACTGAAGCTTGATATGGCTAGCCTACGCAATACAAAACACGGCGGCGGGTGGGCGCGCAATCGAATTTACCGCTCACCGCCGCAAAGCCGAAAACTCGATGACTTCGGCTATTCTGTTCGGCATGTCGCGCACCCGCCGTGTTGTGCGCCCGCCTTTACGTCCTAAGGCTCGGTCGTAGTTTTATTATCGGCTGTAAATGTTTTAAGATCTATATAGTTTGGATTATTTTATTCAACTAGGGGCTTTGCCCGTGTTTTTCCACAAAACATAAAATAAAAAAAAAACTTAAAGTCCGACGAATATGAGACATATCTTACTTTCTTCCCCACATTATTCTGCATCGATTGGTATCGGTCTAGACCCCAGCGGTTTCGGAGGAGATAGCCTGACAAGCTTTTGACAGCGGCGGCGGCGGCGGCGCCATTACTTTTTTTTAGAATAGAGAGATACACTTTTTATTTAGTTATGTATGGAGAATATATTTTCTTGAGTAAATAAAAAGGCTAAAAGAGTTGGTTTGAGAAACGTCTACGAAGTCCGTCATTTAAACGAATACATAGATTAGCTCACGTCTTTATCCTCGAAGGGGTAAGCAGAGGTACAGAGGAGGTCAAGAGATATTGCGTCTTTCGAAGTTCAACGGTTTTTTTTCGGTCCGATACATCTAGATATTCACCAGCTGTCCCCGATATTCGACTCGCCTGAACGAACGACTATGGCGGCAGGTTACTCACCATTACGGTGGTGTTTATCCAGTCTCTCTGGATATCTCACGCACCGTACAAAACGTGGCAGCAAGCTGCTACTTTACGCCGGTTTTCTGTGAGACAGTGGTAACGACTCGGACGAGGCGGCCCATTCATGCTGTATACAAAACTGTCTACAGCGTGGCTCTACCACTCAGAAAAGCGTGTACTAAGTGATCGCCCGCACTTAATTATTGAAGCTTAAAAATCAACAAGTCTATTTAAGGTTAAAACAAGCAGTCACTTAACGAACCATGACATACCAAGATAAACACTTTCTTACCTTATGGATCAATGAGGTCGCCCAAATGAACGGTTTTCTAAATATTGTTCTATCGCTTGCATATAGAATATCCATTATAATTTGACAGATTTGTTACTAGTAGTTGGAAAGTGGTCTCTAGTATCATCAGGTGTCAATTTATAATGGACAATAGTTATTCTCACAGTATCCTACATAGATAAATAAACATGAATACGCCCCATGAATTAATGGTGGATTCACATTAGTGTCATGACGTATCAGAATGTTTATTTTGAATATAGGCACACTCTTCTGTCGTGACGTCAGAATCTATTTTTCACGTCTTCGCGCAGTATACGGCTTCAATGTGACTCCGCTGATATTCTGATGTACCACGATGCAACACGACATTTGAGTATGAATCTTTCTTAAGTTTTGTATGGAAACACAAAAGCAGAGGTGGGTAAAATGTTTTTAATTTGTTAGCATAAACACACGCTGAAAGTGGACAGTTACGCGTTGGAAACCAGCGCGATTTAGATGTAACAAGTGGTAGAGCCACGGTGTAGACACTTTTGTCTATAGCATGAATGAGCGGGCGGACTGTCTTATAGAAAATTAACGTAAAATGGCAGCTCACTCTTGTATTTCGTACTGTGAATGAGATTACCGGAGGCCCAAATCCCTTTGCCTTTCCAATTCCCATTCCTTTCCTTTAATGTTTCTATAATTCTTCTGGTTTGATAGGTGTTCATGGGTGGTGAAGATAACATACTATTTGGCGACTCACTTCTTCGTATACTTCTGCTACAAAAACCTGTGATGTAACTGATGACATATCTGTTAATAATCACCGAATGGGGGTGTTTGACGTGCTCTTGTGATACTGATGCTACTTAAGCTTAACGACCGGTAGTACCGTGTAATGTTACGTCTTGTAGGTTTATTTGTCTGGATTTCACACGTCACATCGTATCGTCGCTCCACAAACGACAGTTACTTGATGTCGGAGCGGCATTTTGTGTGTCTAATTAATTCTCATTGTGATATCATAATGACTATTACTTATTGAATTATAGTCTTAATGCCGACGGAGTAGAGTTGTAATTACTGTGACTGGATAGGGAGTTGTAGGCAACTAGCGTTTACCTGCGACTTTCGCGTGTCAGTTCCTGCTATTTATGGTTAATTGATTGTAACGGTTGTGGAGATAACACAAACCTTATTAAGGAAACTATATACATGAGAGATCAATTAGGATAAATTTGGTGGGAGGGTATTTAATACATCATTGCACCCGACTGGATAATGACCACCGTACAAACACTTGGTAAAAAACCCGTAAAATAGTGGATCATTCCAGCGAGTCTGGTGGTGGGGTACGCCCTTATTCTGAAGCCAGCAAGTGGGTATCTGTATGTTAAGTGAGCTCCACTGCTCAATCCAAGATGTCAGAAGATTCGTGGATGCGTTGCTTTAAAATAAAGGAAGGACAGAAGGGGAGAGAAATTCAGGAGGCCAATTCCCGTAATTTAAAATGTTCAAAATATCATTCCGATCTAGTCTTAGTGGCAAGAAAGTTGCAAATGGTATTCTCTTAAACCAATAATCAACGTCAAATGTGAACATAGATCGTAATGAGAGCGAAAGTAGTATTGTAACGGCATTCTGCTAACATTTTTAAATGATACATGTACATAAATAAACGTTGAAATTGTGGCTGAATTGAGATTAAAGTGACATCGAGATGAGATTATATTAACACCAGACTGAACCCATAGAGGAGGAGAGAATACCATTTTGAAGTCAAATCAAAATCTAATATCAGTTCGGTTAAAATTCATTCTCAGTGTCAGTTAAATACGAGAATTGGCTTCAAGCTTTCAGAAATCTCACTCATCGTATGAAAAGCTACAACAAGCTGCCAATTCACGTCAGTTTTCTGTAAGAGTGTGGTACCACCCCTGAGCCAGATCATTCGTGCTGTAGACAAAACTGTCTACGTGGCTTTACCACTTATTAAACACATTACACTTGATAAGTAAGCAGTACTTGGTAAGTAAGTGTTCTGACTGCACTATATTGCAGGCCAAATATAATGGCGTGGGTTCGATTCCTGCACCGAGACAAATGTTTATGCGATCCACAAATATTTGTTTCGGGTCTGGGTGTTGTGGAACCACAAGTCCTTCGAAGTTCCTGATACCCACGATACAGATTAACCTAGTGTGGGGTCAGGAATATGTGTGTTTTGAATATGTGAGTTTTTTGTGAAGTAGTAGCTTGCTGTTGTGTTTCGTACGGTGAGTTTGATGTCCGGAGACCCAAATCCCCCTCCCTGTCCCAATTCCCTAATTATCCCTTCCCTTCAAGGTCGGCAACGCATCCATGATTCCTCAGGTATTATGGATACTCATGCATGGTGGAGCTCACATACTATCAGGTGAACCACTTGCTCGTACGCCTCTGCTATAAAAAAGCCACATTGCCGAGAATGATAAAAAAATTATGTGTGCAATTCACACGTGGTAGAAGTGAAACCTTCAAAAATTTTGGTACACGTATACAAAACACCACGGTTGTTGTGATGCCTTTTCTCAAGCTTTGTACTACGCGTGCGCGCACAACTGTATAATGCTTTCTATCTCATTTTCTCCCACGTTAAATCTTTATGTGTATGTCTCTTTTTCGTTTCACCGCTTTTTCGTTTCATCGATTTTCAAATCAGAACGATGCTAAAGAAGTTTTCACTTCAAAAATACACACAAAACTGGTTCATGCAAAAGCTACGTAACCCTCGTTTCATTAACATCCATTTGACGTATCAAGATGAAACGAAGTTGGAATAATGAACGAAGCCCAAACTCGTCATAATTTGCATTAAGTTATGGAACCCCTGCCCTACCGTAGTTAAGTAACCTTTTCTCCTTCGTCTGGCGACTGTCAAACTTCGCGAAAGTAGTTATAAGGAATGTCGTCATATCTCAAATTTGGCGAAAGACTAAACGCGGTATTATTTCACAGCTCCTTGGCGCAGTGGACGAGTAGCCGGCTGTGAAGCGAGAAACCGTGGGTTCGATTCCCACACCGAGACAAATGTTTGTGTGATCCACAAATATTGGTCTTGGGTCTGGGTGTTGTGGGGCCGCAAGTCCCTCGTAGTTCCTGATACCCACGATACAGGTTAACCTAGTGTCAAAGAAGAAAGAAAGACAATTTATTTAGTGTGGGGTCAGAAAGTCAGTTGTAGTAAAAAAAAATGGATAAATGATTCGTCTTGCTTTATTTATTAAAATTATAATATAAAAAGATAAATAACTGTATAACTAGCAGTGTATTTCCACATTTATAATAAGTGAAACGCTAGTTTTAAACTCAAAATGTAGCAGTAAACCGACGTGCATGTATGAAAAATTTAATGAGAGTGAATGAGGCCAAAGAGGTATGCAAGGATCGTAGGAAGTGGAAATCCGTTGTCTCTGCCTACCCCTATGGGAAACAGGCGTGAGTCTATGTATGTAATATAACAGTATAAGCTCTCGCCTGTATCCCCGAAGGAGTAGGTGATCTTCATCGAGCTGATTTCCGTCCTATAATGTGATGTGACAAGCTTAATGTCACATCGAGCACAAATTCATATGCCTAACGATCCACGTGTTTTTAGAATGTAAAAGCGCACGTTTGAATGCTAGTCTAATCAATCAATCGAATCCAAAACTTACCGTTTTCATAAACATCCACTAAACCGATGAAACTCAAAATAACTTTGCATAGGTCATGGAGACAACTGTCAAGAACCGTTTTCGACCATCCGATGTCAAAATAAAGGAATACAAATGTGGCATTACAGTAAAAATATCGGAAACTGTGGGCAGTAACTAATCAATTTACATTCTGTAACAGTAAATTCATTCAACTTTGACATCCGAAGCACAAATCAATAAATATATGAAGAATATTTGTTCACAAACGGACAGTAGTTCCATCGATAGGTACCCCTGCAGCGGACGTAAGTTATGGCCTTGATGCCAACGTACTTGTACAACGAATTTATACGTGCCGGTGGGCGAAGACGGTAAATAAAGGAGTGCCGTATGAAGTTGCGTACACACTAGAAGTAACTATAACTGTTGTATTTTAACCCCCGAAAAAAAGGCGTATGATATAAATTTGTTCTGGAAATCTGTTGTCTCTGCCTACTCCTATGGGAAACAGGTGTGAGTCTATGTATGTATATAAATTTGACCCCTTTGTTTATATGTAGTTTTGATTTGTGTGACAGTGGTCCATTAGCCGCCATTTTATACTATTAAGAGGTACACACAGCAAGAATAAGCCGAAATGTCTTTGCATTGATCGTGCTGCCTTTTCGAATCGATGATTTAATGACTGTTTAACACAAAGAGAGGTTACGAAGGCAATTGCAGGGCATAGTACAACTTTGCCGCTTTATTCGGAACTGAGTTTATATAAATAGATAGATATAGTTTACTGGTGTGGTCTTCAGAATCATTAATTTTATATGATCATGAATATCCCACATGATAATTAAGTAATAAATACACCCAACAGTCACACATATAGTTCTGATTCCATACTAGGTTGACCTGTATTGTGGGTATCAGGAATTACGGAGGACTTGCGTTCCCACAACACCCAGACCCGAAACGAATATTTGTGGACCACACAAACATTTACTTCGGTGCGGGAATCAAACCCATAGCCTCTCACTTTACAGCCGGCAACTCGCCTGCTGGGCCACGGATTCATTTTATTTTGTAACCACGACAGTTACAGTTGTTACCATGAGTACCCACCTTTACGTTGAAAACTTCAGCTCTCACGTTTCATCCATGTTTTTGTGTACATGTTTTCCGTTGAAGGTCAAAGGTTCTGCTTTTGTTTAGATTACACCCGCATATTTGGAAGGAATTGAGCGAAATTACTTTTGGTGTTTTTGTACTCGTGTTTGAATATGAAAGCGTCAGCGGGACATGAAATAGATTAATTAGAATAATTTTGAATGTAGGTGGTAGATTTACCGTTCACCTCATCCGTATTCACGAAAATATGTATGAAAATCCGTACAGGGTCCCTAGCGGATCTTATTGGAAACTTATTATTGTTATACATTTTTCTTGTGACCTCCTTGCTCATTTGCCGGCCTATGCAATAAAAAAAGTAGTGAACTATTGGGAAGTTAATAACTTCCCGTTAGCATTATTATCTATATTGTGCTATTGATTTAGTTCATTACGTAAAACTCGTTCTACTACTCGTACTACGTTCCGCTCGCGTGAATATCTTTATCCGGAACATCTCCCACCCTTTTAAAGCAATTTACCCCTTAAAGGGTGATTTTCGAGATATCGCGAAATAATTAGTTGCTTATTTGTTTTTAGGAACACTCCTACAAAGTTTTGATTCGAAATGTCTATTTGATATTGAAATAAAACTAGTTTATACGGATTTTATCGCGGTTTAATTTTATTTTAGTCCCGACGTTTCGAAAGCTTTTCAGCCTTCGTGGTCACGGGAGAGACTGAGGTGTGGGTCGTCTCGAAAAGTTAATGTTACATTGGCTACCTTCATTTTAAAATTATACATTTATAAAATAAAATCCGTATAAACTAGTTTTATTTCAATTTGTAATATTCGCGTAAACATAAGAAATCACTATGTCTATTTGATATATTTACATCATACAAACTTATTGTAAAGAATCCCCTTTAAATGATAAATTTCCAAAAATCCCTTACGTCTCACTTACGTCATTAAATGAACCTTTGTACAAAATTGAAAGCCGCAGCGGTTTAGGCTCTGTTGAGTAACTACTAACTATAGTTACTTTGTAGTGCCAGGGTAAAAAAAAAACTAATGATGAATTCTAAAAGAAGTTTTTTTTATCATTATTGAATGACGAAACGAGTAGGTCGCTCGCCTTATGCTAAGCGCCATGTCTATCCATAAACAGAAGCAACACCAGACAGAACTTTGAATTACAAAGCACTACATGACACTGGACTGTGTTCGTCACCCTGAGACATAAATTGTTAAGTCTCATAATGTCCAGTAACTTCACTGGTTTCAAACCGAAACACAACGGTGCTTACACACTTTGCTGTAAGACGAATATTATCTGGCTTATCACCTATATATTTATACGATTTATGAAATGGATACAAAGCGGAACGATTTTCATTTGAATTGGATACAAAGCGTATGAAATAACCAGTTGTTAAAATATAAACAGCATCCAAAAATATATCTGTTCTATTGCTGTTCTCACAAATTAAACGTGTGTGCAGCTCAATTGTTGAAATTGCCGCGTGACGTCATACGTTGTAACTATGTCGTTTCCGGATCATTGTCTGTCGGTCTGTAATTATTTGAACATGGACATTTTACTACGTGTTCTAGTGATTTGGCTAAGTTGGACCTTGGTTTATTAACTGGTACATACATACGCACTCGAGCATGTAATCCCCGAAGTGGTAGGCAGAGGTGTAACCAGTACACCCACATTTCGTCGAGCGTATCTCCGTCCCACGATATGATAGGGGGCAAGCCTATCGCCATACTGGATCCAAATTCCAGACGCCGGGCTGATACTGAGCATTTCTTAATAGAAAAACCCAATACCACTTTACCCGACCCGAGGAACCCGTTGGAATTGAACCGCGTTGGTCTCAAACAACTGCGCCACCGAGGCAGGTTGTTTGTATTAACTGGTGGTATAGGAATATGTACCACCATATAGCAGCAGCGATAGCTCAGCGGGGATTCATATGGCTACGGATTGTAGAGACGAAAGTAGCAAGTTTGAAATCAGCGCCGATACGAGGCACTTTTTTAAGTTACGTTTGTATTCATTGTCAATCAATGGCTTCTTATTACGGTGAAGGAAACATCTTGAGGATACTGATCTTTCTAATGGCCGTTCCCAATATTCCATATAAAGATATATTTGCTTACTATCAATAGTGTTTAGACAGGTCTTCCATACAAAATGTGTAAAAATTTTACTGCCGGTAAGCAAATCTGGCGACAGATAGATTATTGGGAACGGCCATTAAATGATTTCAATTTTGACGGATTGTTAGTAAGTGCTGAAAACAAATAAAAATATTAGTATTAAAACATATTTTAATACATTTATTAGTAACGTGAAGTATTGCGTCTTTCGAATTACTGCCTATTTAAAACAATCCTCGCATAATACCAATTACTAGATGGTAATTTTAATTATCAATTTATTAATGTAGATTTATATACATGTAAAATACTACCATTAAAGTTAAGCTACAACAATCTAGTTTTTAGGATTTAATATTAATATGCAACCAATTTACAGTCGTCAAGCCTGCTCCTGAGAAAAGTTAATACCACTCAAATGATGTTTAATAATTGCACTGTAAAATTGCATTATAACATATTCCAACTGTTTTAGAGTGGTACTGTTTTTTTTAATGGTAGAGCCACGCTGTAGACTCTTGTCTACAGCCGGCTCGTCTGGGTCATTACCACTGTCTCACAGAAAACCGGCGGTGAGTGAGATATCCGGAGGCCCAAACCCCCTCCCCTTCCCAATCCCTTAATTATCCCTTTCCTTTAAGGTCGGCAACGCACCCATGATTCTTTTGGTATTGTGGGCGTACATGGGCGGTGGAGATCACTTAGAAAAAAAGAAATAAGAATAAAGGAAAGCTATCCCTTTATAATAGAAAATCGAACCATCACAGAATGTCTAATACGAAGTACCGTAACCATCTCCACGTACAATCAAGACACGGCACAAGTATCGAGTGTGCGTAATGGAGCGGAGCCATCCTTAATCATGCAGTCGGTGTCCGAGGGACTAATCTGATTACACCATACGGGCGCGGTCATGACCTGTGCTCACTGTACTGGTGGGTTCGAAGCTTCGGCATGTTGATTTTGACGCTCTAGTGCGACGGTGATGTTTGACTTGGTACTAGGTTCTGCCTTCAAATCTTATTAACGCGGATGGTTTGGTAAAGCTAGAGATGAAAAGTAGATAAATATGTTGTAACTAAATGTCTGTCCCGGTTTCATCCGCGTGCATGTTACTGCGTGAATATACTGTACTGTATTATGTCGTTTATACGTCAGAGAAACTATTATGAACAGGGAGTGGTACGGACTGACGATTCTCAGATACACAGGTTTCCTAACATTGCTTCTTTAGACTGCGACCAGAATTATGGTCTGAATTATGGTCTTTACTAGGTGGTAGGTCCCTCGTATACGAGAGGCCTCTTAGGGTAGGTGCCACCGCTTTGTTTATTTCTGCCGCCAAACAGCAGTGTGTAAGCATTGTTGTGTTTCCGTTTGAAAGACATTAAAGCCAGTGCAATTACTGGGCATTATGATACTTAACATATTTACGTCTCCGGGTGACTAGCGCAGTCCGGTGCCATACAGTGCTTTGTAACTCCAAGTTCTGTGTCTGTTTATGGGCAGACGTTATGCTTTTTTTGATTTTGATTTTGATTCTGGGCTCCTTTTCTCCGCACTTAGCCCGTTGATCGTCGGGCCATTGTGCGTGAAGTTTGTGCCGGCTAGAGATCTAGCCAGCCTAACTCCGACCAGAAGCGCAGGATCCTCCTGGTGTCTCCACAGGCTTCTCGGAGTGACCTCGGTGTGTTGAGGATTTCCGCCCGTTGTGTAGCTACACCTTCACATTCCAGGATGACGTGTGAAGCTGTTTCATCAGCCGACAGACATCCCCTACATAGGGGGCTGTCGGTTATACCTAGAACATATAAATGTTTGTTAAGTGGGCAATGTCCTGTAATATTGCCTACGATTATTCGTAGGGATGTCCTGTCTAAGGATAGCAGGCGCTTTGTTAAACGTGCATCCGGGTGTGGCACCGTTTCCCGGGATTGTCTGCACGCACTGGTGTTTGCCCATTGATCTGCATGTTGTTCAAGCGTTCTGTGGCGTAGCCATGACCTTAGACGTTATGCTTACCATCAGGCAAGCGACCTGCTCGTTTGGTCATTCAACATAATATATTCTTAAAAAGGTTATGGATATGGACTAAGGCCTAACCCCTCTCATTCAGTAGAGGAGGCCCGTACCCAGCAGTGGGACAGTGGTGGTGGTGTATAGTACAGGGCTAGTAGTATTATTATTATGGATATACACCGGCCCAAACGAGCCACAACAGTGTGTATTTCACAATGTGTACAATGGTCAATGTCCAGCCGTTCACGTTCACACATTTCTCACAAATAGGTCATTCTCCTACAAGCATCAATTAGCCAATTGGTGCACAGGATATGTTTATTGATACGTGGTCTGGACCACCTACGTGTAACGTTTATAAGGATGTAGATATGACCCTGGCGTGTAGGAAGCTGTTTACTTGCACTCAGTCTTTATTCGCTGAAGTGGACCGACATTATATGTAGGGCTCGTGACGTGGGATTTTTAAGTGGTAGAGCCACGCTGTAGACAGTTACCTATAGCATGAATGCGCCAGCTCGATTGGGTTATTACCATTGTCTTATAGAAAACCGACGTGAAGGGCAGCTTGCTGTTGCATTTCAGTAACAATTTTTTTTTCGTAGCCCGGCTTCCGTGATTAAGCTTTTAGTTACCTTTACGGACTATGGGACAGTATAATAAATAAGTACGCCAAAAAATTTCCTTCATACAAAAAAATCCTTTTTCAACATTTCTCCCCCGTAATCGAAGCCGTTACGGGGTATTGTATATAAATTTATAGATTCTAGAACATTTAGGTATATCCTAATGTTTATAATACATCTACTTCTATAATATGCGATCGAGAGTACTCTAATAAATAAGATCTAACTTCTGTTTCCAATTTCATTTGCGTTGAAGTCCCAATACCTTCAAATATAATAAACTCTTTATATCTTTCTTGTATACTATTCATCTTGCTCTCGCGTCGAGTCGCATCGTATTCGTCCACGCTCAGAACGTAGCGTAAGCGACACGTTTTATTTTATAACTCAACTTCCCAACTTATTAAGATCAAACTGACTTCAGTCTTTGAGATATTGTGTAGTAAAAATATCAAAGTTAATATTATTTTCACATTATTAATTATTTGTTACTAGCCTTTACGCGCCGCTTGGTCCGTGTGTTTTTTTTCTAGGGTAAAAAGTTTATGTTCTAATCCAGGTTATGGTCCTGTGTGCCAAATTGTATTCAAATCTGTTAATGTGTGTGACTGACAGACATTCAAATACTAAAATTCATAAATATCATAATTTTACCTATATAAGTAGGGAGTAGGATTTTCTTTGTTATTTTTTGTATAGTTAGTTTAGAGACCGGCTAACGAGTAAGAGGGTCACCTGATGGTAAGTGATCTCCTCCGCCCATGAACATCCGCAATACCTAAAGATCATAAACGCGTTGCTGACCTTAAATGAAACCGATAATTAAGGGATTGGGATTGGGGAGGAGATTTGAGCCTCCGAATATCTCACTCACGGTACGGAACACAACAGCAAACTGCGACTTTATGTCGGTTTCCTGTGAGATAGTGGCAGCAACCCGGTCGAGCCGGCGGATTTATACTGTAGACTAAACTGTCTACAGCGTGGCTCTATCATTAATTTAAAGTAGTTCGTTGTAATTGCCGAAAAAATCATAGGTGATTTTTACTTTCTTTTGTTCTTACTTTCTGAGATTCTTACTTTTCTATTCCATTCCTGAGTGTATTTTCAATAGATATCATTTATATGACTGAACTAAAAAAACAACTCATACGAAAAATAAGATGCTTATCATTCATTCGACATCGAAGAGAACCAGAAACGAGGTACCTAATGAACGAAAAATGTTGGTGACCTTAAAATGTTAATGTAGCTAAGTCTAGCACGGGTATTTGGGAGTACTGCTGAGGGGTGAGTGCGAGGAGAGGCGCGGGGGTGATGCGGGGTGTGGGGGAGGGCGTCAGAGCGGGAGCCGGGAGGGGAGGATATACTGATTTAGTTTGCACACGCCGAGACATTATCGATTTGGTCCGCGCGTCGGATGAGGCACTGTGGTGTTTTTGTCAGATGGGCCGGGGTGTCAACTGTTTCTGGTTTGCGTACGTGCGGTAATGGGTTCGGATTAGCGGTGTTGTTTTAATACTATGTTTTAGATGTTGAGGATTTTATAGAGCGCTTATTTTGTCACTTTAATTTGTTTCGGTTGGTCTATTTTCGGGATTGGAATTTAAATTGAGAACTGGTTTGTTAGTATTCAGTACTAAAAATGTGTTCTCAGATCGCTTTGTTTTATCTATGTTGCTGTTTACCAATTCAGCGATCGCATTCTGTTTTCTACATTCAAATTAAATAAATAAATAAATAAATAAATACACCCAACAGTCACACACATAGTTCTGACCCCACACTAGGTTAAACCTGTATCGTGGGTATCAGAAACTACGAGGGACTTGCGGTCCCACAACACCCAGGCCCGAAACAAATATTTGTGGATTAGACAAACATTTGTCTCGGTGTGGGAATCGAACCCACGGCCTCACGCTTCGCAGCCGGCTACTCGCCCACTGCGCCACGGAGGCTGTGAGATTAATTAGTAATTTAAAATACTAAACATGTGTTTATATACAACCTTTATTTATTCCAAGATTGCCTATGTCGATGGGATCATAAAATAAAATAAAACAACGAATAAGACCGTATATTACATTTCTCTTATTACGGGAAGCAAAGTCACTACCACTGTCTCACAAAAAACCGACGTTAAGCAGCGTCTCGTCCTGCCCGTCCCAATCCCTATTCTATCCCTAGGATAATAATAATAATACCAGCCCTGTATTATACATGTCCCACTGCTGCGCACGGGCCTCCTCTACTGAATGAGAGGGGTTAGGCTGTAGTCCACCACGCTGGCCTAATGCGGGTTGGCAGACTTCACATACCTTCGAAATTCTTATGGAGAACTTCTCAGGTATGTAGGTTTCCTCACGATGTTTCCTTCACCGTTAAAGCAAGTGATAATTAACAATTAATATACACGTAAATTAGAAAAGTTAGAGGTGTATGCTCTTGGGGCTGGTTTCGAACCTGCGACTTTCGTCTCGACAGTCCACACCACTCCCACCTGAGCTATCACTGCTTGTGATAAGGACCATTCAAAGAATTATCCTTTTCCTTTAAGGTCGGAAACGCACCCATGATTCTGCTGATGTTGTGGACGTACATAGGCGGTGGAGATCACTTATCATCAGGTGCCCCACTTGCTTGTTTGCCGGACTATGCTATAAAAAAAACTACTCTATCACGACGCAATCATTAATGACAAAGTTCCACAAAAGCAACATTAAAGATTTATGTTTTAATTGGACCAGCGTTAGGTTACAATAGCCTCCCCTTTAGCCTATCATTACGGTCTGTGACATATGGGATAGAATAAAAATCTATTCCCTATCTATTATTAGCCCTCATTTACCACCCCTTTCAGCCCCTAAATACCGGATATAGCGTATCATTATAAGTCGATTAGTTTGTTTGTTTTGGGAATCAGTTGTGTTTGTATTTCATTGGATTCGTGGGTTATGTGGCTTTTATTTCGATTGATTGCTATGGTTTCTTTAGTGTAATGATAAATGTAGGGAATAAATAATAAATAGAAATTCGGCCAAGTGCGTGCAGGACCACGCATAGTGAAGGATTCCGTAGTGTAACCGAACAAATCCCATATATCTAAAACTATTTATACTAGCTTGTTGAGACTAATTACAAGATAATGTATGCAAGAGGCCGTCTGGGTTGGTACCACTCCTTTGTCTATTCCTGCCGCCGAGTAACAGTGTGTAAGTACTGTTGTATTCCAGTTTGAAGGGCATTGAAGCCAGTGAAATTACTGGGCATTATTAGACTTAACAACTTATTTTTATTTTTATTTTTTATTTAATACACTTCATACAAAATAAGTACAGGCGGACTTAATGCCAGAGGCATTCTCTACCAGTCAACCATTGGGTGGTGCAGAGAATAAACAAGGCAGGTGTATAAAAGTAATGAGATGGAGGGGAGGTTATTATTAAATATATAGAAATACATACTAATACGTAAACTTATCGTACATAATAATATAATATAATTAAATATAAATACCCACATAATGTATATAATACATATCTTATGTTTTGGGGTGACGAGCGCAGTCCAGTGGCATGCAATGATTTATAATTCAAATTTCTGTGTGGCGTTGATTCTGTTTATGGCCTCCTCCCCCGGGATGGGAGGGTATCCGTAAGATGGATTTCCCCCGCGGCAAAAAAAAAGGCGTGGCGCTTACCATCAGGCGATCGAACTGCTCGTCTCGTTATTCAAGCGTTTAAGTTATACTACCTTGAATTTTTCAGAATTTTCTACTCCATAATTTAAATTTTAGAGGGCGGGAAACATATTTTTATGACTTTGGACACGCATATCGCACACACTAATCACTTATATCATTCAAAAGTCATTTAGCAGCGTAGGCAACTTTACTACACAGAACTTTTATATTCGGTGAAATACACAAGAAAATTATTTATAATAAAACATAAGTAAATTTATCAAATAAAAATAACTACATACGCACATACGCACTCACGCCTGTAATCCCCGAAGGGGTAGGCAGAGGTGTAACCAGTACACCCACATTTCGCCGAGCGTATCTCCGTCCCATAATGTGATAGGGGGCGAGCCTATCGCCATACCGGCGATAACTATTTACAACTAAACTATATATTCACTTATACTAACATATATTTATAAAACACAATCTTATAATAATATTCTTAACCTATAATATATATGTCTAACAATATATATTTACATTTATATATTAATATCAATATGATGCTTATCAGTTTGTCGATATCGATATCGATTATCGAACACTGCATCAACGGACTCACATCACTAGTCCGTTATATACTTGACAAACTACCCGCGCGGCATGCGCTTGCGCATCGCGCATGTACCAACTGTCAAGTGAGTCGGGCCTCTGTTGCGACGCTGAACGCACGCTTCTCTGCTTAAGCTTATGTACTTATCGCCTATATACTTGTTCGCTTGTGCCTAATTTTAAGACTTTCTAGTGCTATCATTTCGAACTATTCTTACTTTCTTCTTGACTGTATACTGTGCTTGTGCTTCCTCTCTGTTGTGCCTTCTATCTTGTGTGTCCGGAATTACAAACCTACAAACAGTGAGTTGGACTATTCATTTTACCGTACCCTACTACACACACAAAAATAATATTGCGATGGATTGCGGTGGCATTCGTTTTTACGCCTCGCCACCAACACCCATATTGATAACTCCTATAGCAGCATATTACATCATTTTTAAGGTCCTATCCAATGATACGACATATACCTTAGTTACGTATGTGCATAAACTACAAGCCAAATGTAACATGTGTTAAAAAGCATGTTGCGCCGACCCCACTGCGAGTGGGATAAGGGCAGGTGAAAGAAGAAGAATAACCGTACAGTCGTTGTTATTGAAATTTAATAGTCAATTATTGATAGAAAGCACTACGAGTTCAAAATTGGATATTTTTTATTTCTTGCTTTTAGTTTTGTCGAGTCGGTTTCATTTTTGTTAAAAGGTTATTTGAAAAAAACATTCCATTCGTTTTGACCACTCTACATATTCTCTCTATTCTAAAAAAAAGTAACTGGCGCCGCCGCTGCCTAAAGCTTGTCACGCTATCTCCTCCGAAACCGCTGGGGGTATGCGGTCGAGACCGATACCAATCGATGCAAAATAATGTGGGGAAGAAAGTAGATATATCTCATATGCGTTGGACTTTAAGTTTTTTTTATTTTATGTGTTGTGGAAAAACATGCGCAACGCCCCTAGTATTAATAAATAAAGTCTGTTAAAAATAGAAATATAACCAACTCTGGATCCAACAATCTTCCAAACATTGCCTCTAGAGCTTGGCTCTAATAAAAGTATACGGTTAAGACACTACTCCTTGGGGATGTCCTGAGCAAATGTTTGCTGTGTTACACATACCGTTACAAAACTATACGGCTAGACATGTGCGGCGCCGTGTAATCCTCTGCTCAGCTGGATGTATCGTCCTCTATGGTAAAGTAAAGCGCTTCATTTTGTTTTTACAGTTTGTACATTTGATTTTTTTTAGTAGCTTGTTTTTTTTTTTATTATTTTATTGTATAGGCCGACAAACGACCAAGTGGGTCACCTGATGGTAAGCGCCACCGCCCATGAACGCCCACAATACCAAAAGAATCATGGGCGCGTTGCCGACCTTAAAGGAAAGGGATAATTAAGGGATTGGGAAGGGGAGGGCATTTAGGCCTCCGGATATCCCACTCACCGTACGAAACGCAGCAGCAAGCTGCTACTTTACGTCGGTTTTCTGTGAGACAGTGGTAACGACCCGGACGAGCCGGCCCATTCATGCTGTAGACAAAATTGTCTACAGCGTGGCTCTACCACTCGTAAAGAATGACGAGACTAGCACGTCGCTCACCTGATGGTAAGCGCCACGCCTGCTTATAAACAGAAGCAACGCCACACAGAACTTTAAATAACAAAGCACTGCATGACATTGGACTGCGTTCGTCACCCCGAGACATAAGGTAGGTAGGTAACCTAATGGTAAGCGCCATGCCTGCCCATAAACAGAAGCAACACCATATATCTCTCGGGTGACGACCGCAGTCTAGTGTTATCCAGAGGTTACATATACATACGCACTCATGCCTGTAACCCCCGAAGGGGTAGGCAGAGGTGTAACCAGTACACCCACATTTCGCTGAGCGTATTTCCGTCCCTTATGTGATAGGGGGCGAGCCTATCGCCATACCGGGCACAAATTCCAGACTCCGGGCTGATAATGAGCATTTCATAATAGGAAATCCCAATACCACTTTACCCGACCCGGGGATCGAACCCGAGACCTCAGCGGCAGCCTCAGTCGTAACGTGTACGCATTACAACTGCGCCACCGAGGCAGTCTATATCCAGAGGTTTGTAATTCAAAGCTCTGAATAACATATCCGAACGGTGGGCAGAAGTGGCTCAAATGCTCGTATGGCGGTCTCGGCTATAGAAAAAAAAAAATAACTGGTCAAGTCACGTGCTCTCATCCAAAATATTACCCTAACTTTCTCAGCACTGTATCGTACGCAAAGCATCATCGGTTTCCCCTCCGTCGACGTCCCAAACATGTTTTGGCAGATCCCAACGACTCCATCACAGTCGCTATCGAAGAAGCACTTTCCCTGCCCAATCCGAATCGCAATAATGATACGCGACCCCGACATAGGACACGCCTGCGAGTCCGAAGAGATCCCACAACTGGCCCTCGGCATAATGATGTGCAGAGGCGGCCCTAAACTATACTCCCAAGCGATTGCTCAAGCAGAGGTCTGAGCCTTCTAAAAGGCCTCTGTGCTTAATCGCTACTAAATACACTATACATATTTCTGGCTAGAGCGTCATAAGCGCCGGCTTTATTATCAGGTGAAGCTGTAAAAGCAATATAGGCTAACAGCACAAATCCATTGGGAAAAAACATCGGTTTTACACACATAATGAAATGTTTTTACATTATTTTAATCCAGATTCACTGCAACACGTGATGTTCTTCGTCTCTCCCGAAACAGTAATTCTACACACAACACTAATTTACACAAATGAAACGGTCCGACTGTACGGAGTTGCTTTGAATATTCCTCTAGAGCTCTATGTTAACTTAGTTAATTTTCTTTATACCCTAATATTGCTGTAGCAGTGTGTAAGCTTTGGTGTTAACCGAAAGGGTACACCAGTGTCGCATGTTGTCTTTGGATTTTGTATTTTTACAGCATAGGTGAACGAGTTTTACAAGGTGGCAGGTCTCTTGTTTGCGAGAGGCCGTCTGGGTTGGTCTTTATCTATTTCTGCTGCCAAGAACAGTGCGAAAGCACTATTGTGTTTCGGTTTGAAGGACATTGACACCAGTGAAATTACTGGGAATTCTGAGACTTAACATTCATGTCTGGGGCTGACGAGCGCAGTCCAACGCCATGCAGTGCTTTGTAATTCAAAGGCGAGCGACCTGCTCGTTTCGTCACTACATACATACGCACTCATGTCTGTAATCCCCGAAGGAGTAGGCAGAGGTGTAACCAGTACAGCCACATTTTACCGAGTGTATCTCCGTCCCACGACGTAATAGGGGGCGAGCCTAGCGCCATACCGGGCATTCCAGATTCCGGGCTGATACTGAGCATTTCGTAATAGAAAAACCCAATACCACTTTACCTGACCCGGGGATCGAACCCGAGACCTCAGCTTTAGACTCAATAGTTACGCGTACGCATTACAACTGCGCCAACGAGGCACTGAACTCTCCTTTAATAAAGTTCAATAAGGCAAATATCATAAGTATGAATACAGGCGTACCGCAGGTTCACCTAGTGAACTCCGCGCAATGCAGGTGACATCATCAAGTGACGTCACACCCACTC
This sequence comes from Mimas tiliae, assembly GCA_905332985.1. Taxonomy (NCBI): domain Eukaryota; kingdom Metazoa; phylum Arthropoda; class Insecta; order Lepidoptera; family Sphingidae; genus Mimas; species Mimas tiliae. Next base: position 15,326,802 of record HG995253.1, on the reverse strand, counting down.
GCGCCGCAGTGGACTGCTTGCGTAAATTACTTATTCTTGATTTAACATAACATAAGCACACGCCTTTATCCCGGAAGGGTAGACACAGGTGCAACCTAGTAGCAGTACTACTATTTAGAGAAACGTGGGTGCAGACCCACGTTTCATCGTGCTTTTTATGTAGATCGGCAAATGAGCATGTGGGGTATGTGATTTCGACCGCCCATGAACGCCCACAATACCAGAAGAAAAATGGGCGCGATGCCGATCTTAATAGAAAAGGATAGTTAAGGGATTGGGAAGGGAAGGGGGATTTTGGGTCTCCGGATATCTCACTCATAGTACGAAATGCAACAGCAGCCCGCTACTTTACGTCAGTTTTCTGTCAGTAGTGGGAACAACCCAGTCGAGCTGTCTCATTCATGCTGTAGACAAAACTGTCTACAACGTGGCTCTAATCGAAAATATTGTTAATATTTCCCAAAATATATTTAAGGATGTGTTAACTAAGCATTTTCAAATTCTTGCTATGTTATAAATGGCATGACTTGCAGGCGGCAGTACACCAGTAGAAGTAAAAACTGGTTCCAATTAATAGTTAAAGCCAAATCTTTGGTAAAGTGCCAAGTGGTGCGATTTTATGTGATTTTTAATGCAGTGACGTCTTGATACACGACCATTGCCATGCCATTCGTTAAAATATATCCGTAAAGTAGAAGCTATGTTACGCATTCTTCTTTCTCTTTCTCATAAAAAAAAGGTCGACGATAATTTATATATTCGACCTAATTTTTTGGGTCGATCGGTTGTACATTTGTATCAGCTTGTGACGTCACAACCTGAGTGTTTTATTCTAACCAAATATTACTAGCAACAGAGTTTATGCGAGGTGTCGCTTGCGTCACTGCGCACGAGCGCTCGCATGAATAAACTAGACGTCACATCGACTTGCTAATGTCTCATTCACTCTCGATATGACTCACTTGGCGCAAGTTAGGAGAAATAGCCAAGGCGGTTCAGATACTAGATTGTATGTAGAATAAATAATAGTAAATACACCCAACAGTCACACACATAGTCCTGACCCCACACAAGGTTAACCTGTATAGTGGGTATCAAGAACTACGAGGAATTTGCGGCCCCACTACACCTAGACCCGAAACAAATATTTGTGGGTCACACAAACATTTATGTCGGTGCCGGAATCGAACCCACGGCCTCACGCTTCGCAGCCGGCTATGCGCCCACTGAGCTGATGTTCGAGCTTGAAACAACAGTGTCCACGACGTGACGTGTCGCTTGCGTCACTGCGCATGAATTAACTACTCTCTCTAAACTCTTGTGCGATCAGGCAAAAACTTTAATGAACTATGCAAGGAATTTGCGTTTGATCCATTTTCCACGGCTGTCCATGTAACTGACCCTTAAATTTTCAAGTAAGTTATAACAATTCAAGCGTAACTTAGCTTAGCTTTCTAGACTAAAATAGTATTAAAATAAGTTAGCTAGCTTAGTAGTCAGTAAGCGTTAGGCATATACATGTAAGCATGAATATTCTTTTATTTGTCACAGGCACTCTATCTGTGTACTTTGTGTTAAATATTGTATTTAAATAGTTAACCGTGAAAACCTGTTATTAGCTTTTAGTTTTTACTTCAGTTTCCTAATAATGTTAATTTAGCTATTGGATTTTCTAAAAATATTTTTTTACTAGCTGACTATTATATACGTCCCACTGCTGGGCAGGGGTTTCCTCTACTGAATGAGAGGGGTCAGGCCTTAATCCACAACGCTGGCCTAATGCGGGTTGGCAAACTTCACATACATTCGAAATTATTATGAGTAACTTCTCAGGTATGCAGGTTTCACGACGTTTCCTTCAACGTTACCGCAAGCGATAATTAACAACTAATACACATATAACTTAGAAAAGTCAGAGGTGTGTGCTCTTGGGAATAGTTTCGAACCTGCGACTTTCGGCTTGACAGTCCGTACCATCGCTGCTTGACAATAAATAAAATATGTTAGGTTTAGTATAGACCTATTCATCTTAGCTCTACCTATATCTGTCACTTTTTGAATGTTGTAACCGCTTGTCATGCTCAACCCGCTGTCGCCCATCACCAACACCACCCGCAGCAGGTTCTGCCACACGTCGCATCGTTGTCTCTAATTCGATACACAGATTATTTTCGCTCTCATTGTCACATTCGCCCCATTTAAATGACAATTGTATATTTATTCATGTCATAATTGTATTCAAATTGGATCCTTTTAATTTATACGACTAATTAGCTGAATATTGGGTCATCTGTTTTAATATCGAATTATTGAGAAAGTAAAGTATCACTTTAAGAAATACTGTCTGATGCAAGACAGTCCATCTACCACAGTAGCTCTTTGTTCCCCTTCTAGATCACTCCCAGATAATGGAGTAACTATTAATTTATAGTCATGAAAGGGGGCAACAAAAATGATCTCTTTAATGGACACGGGCCTCCTCTACTAAAGTATACTTCGTGTTGGCAGACCACAATCTTATAAAAAAACTCTCCAATAAGCAGTTTGCTCACCATTTTGCTCCATCAAACTAGATTACATAGAAAAAAACGCATTGAAAACGCTCATATACAGGTAGTAATACCTCCCTAGTTTTCCTCTACCTGACATCATCCCCGCTTGTTGCCTGGATCGAAAGGCTGGCGAGTATATAATCATCTCCCTTTCTCCTGATGCTGAAAAGGTGATGGGAAACCGTAAATAGGATTTGCCCCGCGGGGAAACAAAACATGGGACCGCCTTCCATGTTAGACGCTTTTATTTCGTCGATCTTGAGCATCTTTCAAAGTGTGACCATTATTGGCTTTCATATCGTGCTCTAAGTAGTACCTAACACGTGTCTCTAGGCCACGACCTGGTCAAGGCACCTGCGACCGAGTTACCCCTGCGGTTTCCTTAAAACGTGACCAAACATCTTTTTTTATTAGCTTGGGTGACGACGAACAAAAACAAAAAAAGGGAAAGCCTTCCATTTGAGACGCTTTTATTTCGTCGATTTTGAGCATCTTCCATGGTGATGGTCTCACCAATGGCTTTCATGTCATCGTCTATGGTTAAGGAAACGTTTTTTGGGCAGATAGTACCCATAGTACGATCTGGCATAGGCACCCGCGACCGAGTTACCCCTAGGGTTTCCTCAAAACGTGACAAAACCTTAGCGCGATTCCTGGACTTTATCTGTCACGTTCACAAAATTTCCAAACACATTAAATAAAACTTCCGCACTATTCAAATCACCCGTGTAGTTTCTATTAGCGAGTTATTGTATTCGGAACCAGCAGGAAGCGATGCTTAAGTTGTGTTCGTTTTGCATGAAGATAAGTAGGCCAATTCTCGTAATTTTAAATGTTCAAAATATCATTCCGATCTAGTCTCAGCGTCAAGAAAGTTGCAAATGGCATTTTCTTAAACCAATAATCAACGTCAAATGTGAACATAGATCGTAATGAGATTGAATGTAGAATAAAAGTTGACTGAAGCCAAAACGGTATAATGCTACTGCTAATGCTAGGTGCATTTGACGTTGATTGTTGGATTAAGAGAATGCCATTTGCAACTTTCTTGACGCCGAGACTAGATCGGAATGATATTTTGAACATTTAAAATTACGAGAATTGGCCTAAAGATCCGAACGGTGATTCATAGGACACGCGAAACTGCTATTTAATATCGCCTTGCGGTTAAGCAAGGTCGGACACACTGCGCCGAGACGATGGCACGCCGCGTGCCAAGTACGTTGGTAACCTTTGCCCAAATCAAAGTTATGTAGAATGAAACTAGGTTGCAGCTTGAACGTAATAAATATAGTTTTTTAAAGCAGAAGCCGGCAAAAGCGCATGTGGCTCGCGTATCACATTTACTCAGCGGTGGTGAAACAAGCGCTAAGCATTCATAGGTCGTAAGTAATAAAAAATCAAATTATTTATTGAACTTATATTACATCATCTGTCAAATTTTAACTATACGAGTTCGGAATGATGTTTCGTTAGAGTCAAATCAAGAAGCTCTTTCTCTTTTCAAAACTGATTTTAAATATTGGCACTACATTAATACAGTTTAATTTCAGTTAAAGCAGCTCAATGTATGCCAAGAGGACCATTATAACATAAAATAATGATTATTGAGCATGATCCCCATGACCACGATGAATAAATTAAGAATATAAATTAAAAAGGTTATAACAAAAAAAACGGTTTCAGCAGACCAGTCCAGTAATTTCAGCAAACGACGTGAGTCATTAAATGTGTAATTAAGAATAGTATCGTAAACACTGTATTTCGAATGAAATGAGTCAACGAGAAAAGTTGATTAATGATTTGTGCCAAAACTAAGTCATAAACGGACGCCAATGACACTGTCAACATTGTTTTTTAAAGTTCTTTGTTTGTATTGCAATTGGACAGTCCCCGTGGTGCAGTGGGCGTGTAGCGAGAGGCCGCAGGTTTGATTCCCGCACCGAGACAAAATGTTTGTGTGATCCACAAATATTTGTTTCGGGTCTGAATGTTTTCTCCCCAGAGGGGATGACGTCAGGCAGGCGGCCCCTCGTAAAAACTACAAACTAAATCTTTCTGTAACATGTCTTAAAAAACCTGTACCGATCCCACTGCGAGTGGGATAAGGATAGGTGGAAGAAGAAGAGCTTGAGAGACATTAAATATGAAGACATTGCATACAAAGCGGACGTGCGCTCTTTTCGCACATCGCGGTTTCTCGTCTCGGTCGCGCTCTTCAAAACGGACCTCATAATCAACCTTGCTAGTCTCTCAAGTTTATATAAACTTTATATTAACGTTTATATAAGTTTATGTAATCTTTCGAATTTTAGAAATATACGATGACGCGGTGGTTTGGTCTCGTTTTGGGGAAACCGCAAGAGTACGTGGCGTCCGACGCAAATACCTGTGTTACCAGGTACACGATCCCGCAGTCAGTCAAATAGCACAGCCTTGGCGCATTAGGGTAGACATGACAGCTAAGGGGAAGCACAGACCGTGGCATAAGGCCGAGATTACGCCGACCATAAAGAGATAAAAAACTTTTCTAACTTTTAAATAACATAATTTCTTCAAATATAGCTAGATATCATCATCGAAAAAAGACATTGAAATCGGGCCATTTGTTTAGGTGCTAGACACACACACACACACGCACGCATGCATTCGCGCACTTACACATTCACCCACATACATGCAAACGGGTCATATAAATAAATAAATAATAAATACACCCAACAGTCACACACATAGTCCTGACCCCACACTAGGTTAACCTGTATCGTGAATATCAGGAACTACGAAGGACTTGCGGTCCCACAACACCCAGACCCGAAACAAATATTTGTGGATCACACAAAAATTTGTCTCAGTGCGGGAATCGAACCCACGGCCTCTCGCTTCGCAGGCGGCTACTCGCCCACTGCGCCACAGAGGCTGTCAAATATATATCTATCACTACTCTTTATTTTAGGGGGTTTAAAAGTAGCAGGACGTCGTGTGCATTAACTGTACCGTGTTGATACATATATTTTCTCGTTCGTTTACCATAAACACGTGTGTCTGGCACTGCAGAGCAACCTTCCGCACGACCTTGCGGTACGTGGCAAATTGTGCATCGGCCGGATGAATTATTTACCAGTGTTGCATGTATTACAACATTCCATTACTATTCGCTATATTTTATGAGAGTGTTTTTAGTGACTGCCTCGGTGGCGCAGTTGTAATGCGTACGCGTTACGATTGGGGCCAATGCTGAGGTCTGGGGTTCGATCTCCGGGTCGGGTAAAGTGGTATTGGGTTTTTCTAATACGGAATGCTCAGTATCAGCCCGGAGTTTGGAATTTGCTCCCGGTATGGCGATAGGCTCGCCCCCTATCACATCGTGGGACGGAGATACGCTCGGCGAAATGTGGGGGTACTGGTTACACCTCTGCCTACCCCTTCGGGATTTCAGGCGTGAGTGCATATATGTTTTTATAGCATAGGCCGAAAAACGATCAAGTGGGTAAGTGATCTCCACCGTCCATGTACCTACGACAAAACACAAGAAGAATCATAGACGCGTTACCGACCTTGAAGGAAAGGTATAATTAAGGGATTGGGAAGGGGAGAGGGATTTGGGCTTCCGGATATCTCACTTACCGTACGAAACGCAGTAGCAAGCTGCTACTTTACGCCGGTTTTCTGTGAGACAGTGGTAACGACCCGGACGAGCCGGCCCATTCATGTTGTAGACAGAATTGTCTACAGTGTGGCTCTACCACTTGGAAAACCACTTTACCATCAGGCAAACGCGATGCTCGTCTAATTAAGCGAGCAAAAAAATCTTACGGCTGATAAAAAACACAAGACTGACTCTAATAGAAGTCCTACCCACATACTCATATCAGTCAATTTTCTCAAATAATGTTATATAAAGCACCCATACAAGATTGACCAGTGCGTCGACCGAGCCCCCGCGGAGGCTGGAACGGTATCGCCGCGGGGCGTCCTCAACGATTTATACCAAGTCGTTTGGAATCGGTCGTGCGTAGTGTGCGCTGATTGATTTGTGATCAATCAGTGGTTTCAGGACAGTGGATGCTGTATAAAAATGAATAAATAAAATCATGTTTCTGAGTTTCGTGCTAAACTCAAGTGGTTACCTATACGACTTCGCCGGAATACCCACATTCTTTCTCTTCTTTACAATATACTGTTTAATCCCCTTACCCCTACCTATCTCAAATCTCGTTTCCAATTTCTTCATGACACGCATACAAGGTGCCTGCGATCATCGGAGAACCTGAAACTAAAGATGCCGGCACATTCCACAACATTTATGGATAAATCATTCACTGTACAGGCGACTAGGTTGTGGAATGCGTTGCCAGTTGCCATAAGGCGTGCGCAATCTCTGGCAGTTTTAAAAAAAATGGTCAAGGAACACTTTTTGTTATAATTTATTTGACAATTGAGTGACATTGTTTTATTTAATATTCTATTATATTAGTAACGTATATTATACCTATTATATTTGATATGTATATAGTGTATATTTATGATTGTATGTACATACTTTATCACTATTTATTATTTATTATATATATATTTGTATTTATTTCAAATGTATTTTTAAGTTTTTTCTATTGATTGTACTAAAATAAATGTTTATTTTACAGGCAGCTTGATCTCAAAATCATAAAAAAATGGAAATTATTTAAACATGCTTATACAGGGATGATTTCCCATGTGTTACACTCGCTCACTCCCTTTGTAGTTCTGTATGCGTTCAATTTATTACACGTTATTTTCATGACAAAATAACTAGATAGTTGTAATGAAAAATATTGTTTTTGAGTAAGTATGACTTTTTGCATTTATATTAAAGTAGAAATTTAATTTTTGACAGCCACGTCACGCGCGGTGGGCGCAGGTTCGATTCCCGCAGAGAGACAAATTGTTTGTGAGATCCAAAAATATTTGGGTTCCGATTTGGGTGTTTTCTCCCCACAGGGGTTGATGTCAGACAGGCGGCAGATTGTAAAAACTACAAGCCAAATCTTTCTGCTACAGTAGTGCCTATCGCCATACCGGGCACCGGGATAATTTTAATCACTCTTATTACTGTAACCTGTAACTTAAGTGAAACGCGTGAGCAAGAATAACAGTAACTGGGGTGAGACTAAAGCTAAGCTGTTTATCATTTAGTGTTGTCCAAAGTTGCAAATCGAATATCAACAAAAAAATAAATTTGATAAATAAGAAAATTATTTATGGTCTACTCGTAGCACTGGAACCGAATTTGGTACTTAAATAAATATTTATGTCATACACTATATGTTACTTAAATTTGACCACACATTTCTGTAACACGTTGTATATTCTACATGTTAAAATTCCTACGTCATCTCCGTCATTTTAACGGTAGGCAGCGGCTTGGCTATGCTCTGGCATTGCTGAGGTCCATGGACGGCGGTAACCACTTACCATCAGATGGCTCGTCTGCCTATCTAGGCAATAAATCTTTCTTTCTGTTCGCGTTCCCATCATGATTTAACAGTGGATTTGGTATCATACGGGGCGACCCGCCGTCTGACCCAGACTATCCGCAACGGGAACCAAGTTTCGCCATTGCCTCGTCTGTTAATCAGCAGAGTTTACCACATGCAGGTTGGGCTATCACCTACTAAACTCTAGGTATACATTGAGTTTAGCAGGTGATAGCCCATAGATACAACTATGTAAGAATGTTTGCTCAGCGTGTTATGTCGTCTGTAGATTAGCAGGTAGATTGTATAGTAGAGCCAAAGTAGTAGATATTAAAATCAGATAACTTATTTATTCAGAGCATCGACATAACTGATATTACATATATAAAACAAAAGTAAACAGAAAACAATAATCTAATGGTCTTATTCATAATAAGTTAGTTGTTACTTGTTAGTTGTGTTTGCCTGTAACTGGGTAGTATGTTATATTTGTTTGTTACTTAATAAGTTTTATATGTACACCCATTGGCGATCCAAAAAAAAAAAAAAAAGTTATCGGAGCTTTATAAGGCCGTTATTAGATGATTGTTTAAAATTGTTATTCATAATCGTTCAATAACGCTAAAACGCTCATCAACTCTCCTATAAAGTGTCACTAATTTATTTATTATATTTTTTTTTTATTTATTTGTTTGTTTACTTTTCTTGACATTTGACATTGATGAGATGCCAATTTTCTTTTTAATTAGTTTGTTTCCAGTCTTTCCAGAGACAACCCATATTAAAATCATTCAATCAATCAATCTTTTTCTGTAACTGGCAACTTTGTGTATGATAAACCTATTTTAGTTATCAGAGCTTTATCAAACGATTATGAATAAAGAATTTTATTGAACTTTCTATAGGCTTAAAATACGTTTTAACTAATGAAGGTTTATACCTTCGATAACCGTTTTATTATGAATGAGACCCTAAACCTTCTGAATACATTACACAGGTGAAGTTGGCTTTGGCCATAAGATGTTTTTGGTCTACATACACTCCTGTTGGATGATAAATAAACGTTGTTTGTCAAATAGACGAGAGATGTACTTAATGTTAAATAAAACAGGATCTAAACCATACACCGCCAAATTAATAATTCATCACGAATTTAAGATGTTTACGGCTAATTAAATAACAAAATTAAGATATGCTAATTGAAGGAGAGCCCTCCATGCCGCGTCGGGTTTCTTAAATCAAGCATTACTTACCTTCAATTATTCAAGGCAATGCTGCTCGGGTCGACTTAATTGCCGGTGTCTTTGTACATTAATATTTCAGCCTTTAGCTTTTCGCAAAGACTTGAAATAGATATTCTTTAGATAGCGCCTTATTGGTCCAATGACAGCCTGCTTAAAAAACTGAGATTTAAATTCAAGGTCGGGCATTCATAATGTGTGGCTTTTCTGTTTGACAGCCTCCGTGGCGTAATCGGCAAGGAGCCGGCGGAAGCGAGAGGCCGTGGGTTCGATTCCCACACCGAGACAAATGTTGGTGTTATCCACAAATAATTGTTTCGGGTCTGGGTGTTGTGGGACCGCAAGTCCCTCGTTGTACCTGATACCCACGATACAGGTTAACCTAGTGCGGAGTCAGGACTATGTGTGTGACTGTTGGGTGTATTTATTTATTTGAAGTATGGCATATACTTGAACACTAGTTTGTTCAGTGGCTATGACCCTCAAGCGGAATTCCCAGAGTCGGTGAAAGAATCCTCAAGAAATAATTAATCTAACGGTTTACATGTATATATAAGATTTAATTAGATCATTCTCACGCATTCGTATGTCTAAAATAAATGAAAGATTCCGAAGAAATGTAACTCGTAGAATTAATATTACAATATTTTGAGCCACAAAAATTGTAAACACGAAATTACTCCCAATATTTTGATCTAGATTACAAATCCCTTTGAAAAGTAAAGTATATGTGACATTAAAAGTAAATCACTTTGAGCGCTCAATCACGACTTCGGAATTAGCATAACAAAAGAAACTTTTGCATTACATTTTTCGTCTCAAATAAATGGCTCGGTATTAAGATTCAAATTACTGAATATCCAGTCAGCCGCCCTCCCACGATCCACCCCTAAATAAATAACCCTCGGTTCTATCAATTTCATGAGAGATGGCTCAGTAAAAATTATTAACATTTTCATGAATTCGTAATATTGTTTGTGTGGCGTCGCGTAGCGTCGTGTCGTGTCGTGTGAATGTGTCTATGCGTGGTTACCTACATTTGTGCTTGTTTGAATAATATATGCGTGTTGTCTTATGTCGGGGGTTAGTTTTTATGATTTTTGTAGGAAGCTGGTTGTATTCTGAAGGGCAGGTTTGGTCTTGTGTATTTTCTAGCTTTATTATAATAACGATGGGTATATTTGGCGTAGATTGAACCATCCGTCGGTTAAAGGGAAATATTATTGTAATAAGCAGTAATTTAACATAAATTTAGAGAATGACGTTTGTTTTCAGTACTAAAACTGTCAAAATATGTAGATGTACTGAACCTTTTGAGTGGTAGAGCCACGCTGTAGAAACTTGTCTACAGCGTGTATGGGCCGGCTCGTCCGGGTCATTACCACTGTCTCACAGAAAACCGGCGTAAAGTAGCAGCTTGCTGCTGCGTGAATGAGGCCGAAGAGGTATGCAAGGATCGTAGCGAGTGGAAATCCGTTGTCTCTGCCTACCCCTATGGGAAACAGGCGTGAGTCTATGTATGTATGTATGTATGTATGCTGCTGCGTTTCGTACGGTGAGTGAGATATCCGGAGGCCCAAATCCCCTCCCCGTCCCAATCCCTTAATTATCCCTTTCCTTTAAGGTCGGCAACGCGCCCATGATTAATTTAGTATTGTGGGCGTACATGGGCAGTGGAGATCACTTACCACCAGGTGACCCACTTGCTCGTTTGCCGGCCTATACTAAAAAAAACCTTTGCTTGTTACAATAACTATAGATATCAACTGTTTGACAACAACGGACGAGGCGATGATGAAACTTGGTTGCCACTGCGGGTTGTAGGGGTCAGACGGCGGGTCGTCTCATATAATGCCAAATACCGTCAAAACTATGGTATGAGAAGGAGAACCCTGGCTTTAAGCCGGGATAGCGCCAGACAGAAAGAAAATTAAAAAACATGTCTTTCAAAGACAATCAAATCTACATTTCTATAAACTAAAGTACGTAAATAAAAACCAGCTACAAATTGCATATCCTCAGACGTAGTTCCCATTAATATAATTTTAATTTTTCCACTCCCGTTGGACACAAATCTCTGTCGGCGATTCAAAGCCCCTTTGAGCAACGTCTGCAAACATTAGTCGGCGAGCATACACCTAAACCGGGCACCGTAAAGTATGGTTCCCAACAGTACCTACTGATTACCGGTCACGACGGGATGGAAAAGCTGTTTTTGAACGTTTTTTTTTATGTTATAAGCCGGCAAACAAGCAAGGGGGTCACCTGATGGTAAGTGATCTCCACCGCCCATGTACGCCCACAATACTACAAGAATCATGAGTGCGTTGCCGACCTTAAAGGAAAGAGATAATTAAGGAATTGGGAAGGGGAGGGGGGTTGGCCTCCGGATATCTCACTCACCGTACGAAACGCAGCAGCAAGCTGCTACTTTACGCCAGTTTTCTGTGAGACAGTGGTAATGACCCGGACGAGCCGGCCCATACATGCTGTAGACAAAAGTGTCTACAGCGTGGCTCTGCAACTCATATGTTTTATTATATTTACTCATAATTTTATTTTAAAATCCTATTTTACTCATCTAGAAAGGAGATTGCGACTAGTCTGAATAGGGTAGTCGACTAGTTTTTTTTATTATTTAAATCAATAAGTTACGTCACTCAAAATCTATTGCAGAAAGAATTTTATAAATCGGACCAAAAATAAATAGTTAGAAGCCATTCAATTCTGTAGAAGGGGTAATTGTCAAATGACAGACAACGCAACCTTTGACGTCACTGTGTAAAATGTTCGTTATGGTGCACGCGCGCAAGCGACATAGTGAGTTATCCCTACTACGCACAGACTTTTCCTCATACCAACATTTACACAAGTCATAACTGCGGGCACATTTCTGATCTAATTTTGATTGTGTTTTAATAAAAGGGTTTCTTTTGCGTATGATTTTCTGTTGCTTATAAAATAATGTATAAAATTCAATATAGGAAACTACCTTGTATGCAATTGTATAGGTATGATGTATGCGACCAAGACAGGACACCGCGACCGATTGATACAATTTCATACAAAGGAAACTTGTCGCTATCGACTGACTCGCGACACGCGTCTTGGTCTCGGTCGCGTACCTCAAAACAGGCCTTTAGCGTTTTCATATTTTGCATTCCGGGATGAGTTGGTGTCTATCCAGTTTCAGGCCGCCGATTTCTGGAGAAATTGTGACGTCACTCAACAGTCAACATTATATTTATATAGAACTCAATAACAATTAAAAGTTAACCTTAGTTAACCTAGTTGATATTAGATTATTGTCTGTTATTGTGATGGCAACACGTACATCTGTCGCCACTTCGCCTATCTGTAATGACCTTAAACGCCTCGGCATCCTACGACGGAACGGAACGGAACATTTAAAAAAATATCAAATGGTTTCAAATTGGCAAGTTAAATTAAATGTAAAATGGATCACCGGCGTTGACTATTTCGTTCCGTTCCAACATAGTGTGACGAGCTCCTAAAAGCCTCTTTGGCAGATGCCTATATTAATCCGGGGGCAACTGGAACTCGACTCGTTAAAGAAAACTCTTCATTAGGTGCCTTTATTAACTTGTGATATTCACTGCCCCCGCCGCGCCGCGCTGTGCTACGAGAAGTGGGAAGCGGTTTTTTCGGATACGCAATGTGGTGATTTAGATGGTTTAATTTGCTATTTTTATATAGTGGGGTTATTTTTTAAAATGTGCCTTGTCGATTAATTAAATAAATATACATAATACAACGTGTTACAGAAAGGTGTGGTCATATTTTGGGTCGTTACCTACATATATGTACCGCCTACCATTTGATTTGAGTATTTGTGTACTGAATCTTATTAAAATATACGTAAGCTCACCCCTGATCTCCGAAGGAATGGGTAAAGGTACAACTAGTGCTGCACTACTGGACATTGGTTAGATATAGTCCGAATTTTATTATTTGCTTTGAGATTTTTCAGTCGGTTTTAATTAATTTGTTAATTTTGTTCATTTTCTGCTCCGCCATCATGTAGATTTACTTAGCTTTAATTTGTAAGAGAATTTTATTTTAAGTTGAACCCCAGACGGGTTGATGTCATGCAGGCGGCCGGTCGTAAAAACTACAAGCCAAATCTTTCCGTAACTCGTGTTAAAAAGCATGTTGCGCCGACCCCACTGCGAGTGGGATAAGGGCAGGTGAAAGAAGAAGAAACATTTTTAGTTTTTTATATTCTAAAATTACGTTAAAAAAAAACCGCATCTATAACCGCGTTCGACATCTTTGTTGGCAGACAACCCTCCGGCGGGCGCGGCGGGCGCGGCGGGCGCGGCGGGCGCGGCGGGCGCGGCGGGCGCGGCGGGTCATTACTAAAGACCTACTCTAGGGTACACCTCGCCTTTTATTGCCGACGCGACCGTTGCGACTCGCTGAGACGTTTTTATTTCACTCTTAACGATACACGTAATGCCGCTGCGTGCTTGTTAATGTTGCTTGTATATGTTTCGAATGGCTTTCGGCTCTTTGAGAAGTTATGGTAGGTAGAAATAAGGAGCGAACTTAACACGGCGCGGTGAAGAACTCCCACAACTGGCCCTCGGCACAATGATGTGCAGAGACGGCCCTAAACTATAATCCCCAGCGGTTGCTCAAGCCGAGGTCTGAGCCTTCTAAAATATTGCATAATAAAACATATTGTGACGATATAGCTGCGAATTGGATTAGGGCAAGTCGAAGATTCAACTTTAGAACAAGTTTTTACAGTACCACCTGAACCATACACTCACGCCTGTAATCCCCGAAGGGATTTTATTGTCCACGATGTGATAGACGGCGAGCCTATCGCCATACCGGGCACAAATTCCAGACTCCGGGCTGATACTGAGTGTTTCATAATAGAAAAACCCAATATCACTTTTACCTGACCGGGGATCGAACCTGAGACCTCAGCGTCAGACTCAGTCGTAACGCGTCATAAAGTACATACATTTTATTAAATTTTATTCAATTATTCACCAGTCAGGGTGGTGGATGAGACTTAAAAATCTTCGCAAAGCGTATCTCGGGGAGTGCATTAAGCCGTCGACAGCGGTTAGTATCAAATGGCAGAAGTCATTAGGCCACGTCGGAACCCCCATGGGTGAAGTAAATTTTGGCGCCCAATTGACCGTTAGTAACTAACATTGCCTACTAACTGCTCAGTGTGAGTGAAGATTTGTGTTCTGTATATATTAAGATCTAATGGTACCAAGCTAGGTTAGCGAGTTATAGTTCAATTTAGGACTTGCAAGACATGTTCTGACGTATATTAAATAAAATTGTTGGCAACATTATGAGTTTCATATCTCAGACTACATGCAATATGATGCCTGTACACCGCGCGTGTAATATACGCTGGTTGAGGTTGGTTATATGTAAAGAAGTGCGAAGATCTACTGTCAGGAGGTGCTTGCGTTAAATGAGATATTTATACAATACTAGCTGTCCCGCGCGGTTTCACCTGCAACTACAGCAGCGCCACCTACCGGGTCCAATTGTGAATCTAAACCCATTCAGGGCGCCACACAAACGCATACAAAAAAAAACATTCAAATCGGTCCAACCGTTCAGAAGGAGTTGAGTCACATACACACGTACAGTAGAATTATATATAAAGACCTATCTTTATATATAATTTAAGGCATTTAGCTCATGCATGCTGCGGACACATGTAGTGTGTGCCTTCATTTGCCTCAATTATTTGCACTATTAACTTCTTCTTCAACCTGTCCTTACCCCGCAGTGGGGTCAGCGCAACATTTTAGCACATTTTACAGAAAGATTTGCCTGTAGTTTTTACGACCGACTCCTAGCCTGACGTCAACCCCTCTGGGAAGAAAACACCCAGACGCGAAACAAATATTTGTATACCTTCTAGAAACCGCAATGGCAAATCCTGCTTCTTCTTTCTGCCTGGTGTTATACCGGCTTAACCTCAGGGTCCGCCCTCACATCATAATTTGACGTTGGATTTAGTATTATGTGGGGCGACCCGCCGTCTGACCCCCACAACCATTTCGCCATTGCCTTGTCCGCTAATCAGCAGTGTCCTACGTGCAGGTGAAGTTGGTGGCCAACTTAATCTCCCTCTCCTGCAATCTACACCATCATAGTTACTAATATTATAAATGTGAATGTAACTTTGTTTGTTACGCTTTCACGCGAAAACTACTTAACCGATCATCATGAAACTTTGTACACATATTCTGGGAGGTACGAGTATAAGAAGTAACATATGATACTTTTTATGAAAAAAAATCTGTTTGCTTGTTACGTTTTCACGCCTACATCACTGAACCGATTTTGATGAATTTTGATGTAGAGATAGATGGGACCCTGGAGACGGTTATAGGCTACGTTTTATTTCGTCTATTCACGCGGGCGGAGCCGCGAGAAAAAGCTAGTAACTTAATATAAATGGACAACATCCACAAAGTAAACAATAAACATCGTATGAAATAGGTACGTTTCCATATAGAAAAGAATTCATAAGCCCCACACGATTGTATTTTCTGAAAACTCGATCGCGACGTTTCATGTCACGTACGGTAAACATAAGGGGCCTGCGTCCTAAACGCTGCGAGCACGAAAACGTCGCTTTGTGTTGCGTGGAGTGGCCGAAGCGACCGCGTCGACCACAGTATAGACGACGCGAGAATAGGGTAGTTTCCTATATTGAATTTTATACATTATTTTATAAGCAACAGAAAATGACACGCAAAAGAAACCCTTTTATTAAAACACAATCAAAATTGGTTCAGAAATGTGCCCGCAGTTATGACTTTAAATGTTGGTATGAAGAAAAGTGGGTGCGTAGTAGGGATATCTCACTATCTCGCTTGCACGCGTGCACCATAATGAACATTTTACACAGTGACGTCAATGGTTGCATCGTCTGTCATTTGACAATTACCCCTTCCACAGGATTTGAATGGCTTCTTACTTATTTATTTTTGGTGCGATTTATAAAATTCTTTCTGCAATATATTTTGAGTAAAGTAACTTATTGATTTAAATAATTAAAAAAAACTAGTCAACTACCCTATTGTATGGGTTGATGTGAATAGACCGAGCGAATGTTTGCTGAGAGTGTTTATTGTTATATTGAATTTTAAAATAAATTTGATTATATAGACTTTTTTTGTTTTATATACGATATCAGTTACATAATTTTTACTTGAACGTTATGGAACAATTTGCAAGGTGGTAGGTCCCTCGTATCCTAGAGGCCGTTTGTGTCGGTACCATCACTTTTTCAGCCGCCAAGCAACAGTGTGTAAGCACTGTTGTGTTCCGGTTTGAAAGACATTGAAGGCATTGAAATAACTTAGCATTATAAGACTTGACATCTTATGTCTCGGGGTAACGAGCGCAGTCAAATGACATACAGTGCTTTGTAATTCAAAGTCCTGTGTGGTGTTGCTTTGTTTATGGCAAGGCGTGACGCTTACCATCAGGCGAGAGTTTCGTCACTCAAGATAATAAAAAAAAACAATTCCTTAATATTACAAAATCTAATGAAGACAGTTACATGTTAATACTTAACACAATATGGCGAAAGACCATTTCTAGTTTTATTTAACTCGCATAGTAAATACATCACATAGCCTGTCCCATCTACTTATTCTCCCCTATAGGGTTTACATAAATAAAACCTTAAAAGGGAATGTTCGACAAGATCGCTCGTAAAACGGGAGAAAAACAGGACGCCTTGACGGATGGAAATCATAAACATTATGGACCCGACGGAATCAATTTTGTACCGGTATATATATTTTTTATTTTGTATCTTCTCTTTTTGGAGTATCGTTGTCGCAATTTTCGAGATGATTTAAGTTTTACTGTTGGTAGTTTGATGTGTTTGCTGGTTTTAGTTATGAAGGAATATAATTTACTAGGTGGTAGGTCTTCCGCTCTCGAGAGCTTGTCTAAATAGGTATAGGAGCAAGTGGGTCACCTGATGATAAGTGATCTCCAACGTCCATGTACGTCCACAATACCAAAAGAATTATGGGCGCGTTGCAGACCTTAAAGGAAATAAGAGATTATATAATTAAGAGACTGTGAAGGGGAGGGGGATTTGAGCCTCAGGATATTTCACTCACCGTAAGAAACGCAGCAGCAAGCTGTTACTTTACGTTGGTTTTCTGTAAGACAGTGGTAACGACCCGGATGAGCCGGCCCTTTCCTGCTGTAGACAAAAGTGTCACAATGTGTGAGGAATGTATTTTTTTTACTTGCCTGAATGACAAACCTATCAGTACACTTGCCTGATGGTAAGCGTCACGCCTGCTCATAAACAGAAGCAACACCACACAGAACTTTGAATTACAAAGCACTGCATGGTACTGGATTGCGTTCTTCACTACGATACTTTATCTCGTTAAGTTTATTTTTATAATTTCACTGGCTTTGACATCTTGATAATCATGTCCATTGTCCACAGTAATGGAAACAGGCGACGAGCCGGCCGCCTGCAGTGGGCGTCGAACCCTTGTCCTCGCCAATCATCAGAGCACAGCTGACGTGCCCATACTGATGTGCGCGTGGAACCCTCGACCCGGAGTGCTGCCGAACCTCATGTGGATCATGGACAGGGTGTTCAAGTTCACTAACTTTGGAATAGTCAGCGTGCTGCATGAGGACTTCTTTATACAAGCGGTGAGTGCTATTTTTAGGTCCTGATCTAATCTACCAGCGTTATAATCTACATACGCACTCACGCCTGTAATCCCCGAAGGGGTAGACAGAGGTGTAACCAGTATGGCGATACCCGGCAGTGCCCGGTATGCCGATAGGCTCGCCCCCTATCACATCATGGGACGGAGATACGCTCGGCGAAATGTGGGTGTACTAGTTACACCTCGGCCTACCCCTTCGGGGATTACAGGCGTGAGTGAGTGCGTGTATAAATATTCATGAGATTGTAAGCATGTAATTTTACATCATAGACATTATGATATTTTGAACACTGCTAAGTGCTTTAATGGTAATACTTCCAAATCATATCCTACCAGAGCCTCATAGGTATATGTATAAAACATGTCATTCAAACTCTCAAATCCAAAAGTGATGACCTCTGACCTATACTCGTATTCAATTAACACGAATGCAATAATATACAAACTGTAAATCATACTGTTCATATTGGACAGAAAAACACCAATGTTATTAATCGGTCACTAGGTGCTCCAGTTTGGCTGGACGACCGATGTCAAACACCAATAAAGGTTTAATCACACCTCGACGATAAATTACATGCCGCGTCGTAAATCAGGCTCGTCGGCGCTGAACGTACCTTCGGAGATGCGCGAAAGGATTGGTGAAACGTTTGAGAGTTCGGTATATAAAGTAATATTTTTTAACAATCTTGGTTTTCATTGCTGGTTGTGGGCGTCAGGTGGCGGTTCAGAAATAGTCAGAAATGATGTTACGACGAAACATGAACATCTAAAAAGACCTGAAAAATCATAGACGCGTTACTGATGTTTAAGCAAAGGGATGATATGGTATTGGGAAGGGGAAGGGGATTTGGGCCTCCAGATATCTCATTCAATGTAGGAAACGCAACAGCTCTGTTTACTCCAAGGGCGCTGCCGTCTGAGGCTCTTTGGCAAATCTTGAGCTTGAACTTCTATGAGTTATAAAATTACCACTTTCAAATTAATCGTTTGCATTGTGTGCTTTATGAGGAGATCCGTAGACGAACGAAGGTAACCGACATAGCCCAGCGGATTAGCATGTTGAAGTGGCAGTGGGCAGGCCACATAGCTCGCAGAACTGATAGCCGATGGGGCAGAAAAGTTCTCGAATGGAGGCCACGTACGGGCAAGCGCAACAGATGACGTCCACCTACAAGATGGACCGACGACCTGACAAGGGTTGCAGGAAGCCGATGGATGCAGGCACCTTCCAATAGATCGCCCTGGAAGGCATTAGGGGAGGCCTATGTTCAGCAGTGGACGTCTTGTGGCTGATAATGATGATGATGATGCTTGTGTGGTTTTCCTTTATAAGACCTCTTGATAAAGACAGGGGTCCTTCTAGATGGAAGATATTCCCGATCTTCCTTATAGCAATCTAATTGCAAATCTGTGCAAATATGTAAATTTATTTGTTACTAAATGATCATAGAATCGTAAAACACTTTATAGCATCTAGCATGTCAACTATTATATTATTCATCTCCAGTGGCCAGATCGTAAAACACATTGAGTGTACACAATTTAAATTGTTACGCAACTGGCAACCCAGACACTGTCAAAACAATTAATTTTCAGACATAAATCATTTCTGCGCAGTTGGTTTTTATTTTCACTACTAGACGGTATTCAGATAAGTTTATAATTTAATTTTATGATTGTCAGTTACGACTTACGATTGTCATTTATTATATATGGCGAATTACAGATTTGGGATCCAGAATGTTGAATGAATTTGTATTAAAACGTTTTATTGTGATGTCATGAAATTAAACGAAACTTTATTTTATAGCTAGCTTTTGTTCGCAGCTCTACCGCGTAAATGTCTTTTTCTGGGGTGCTGGCTGATTTCAGAAGCTTAAATACTAATGAATAATAATGTGAATGAGGCCAAAGAGGTATGCGAGGATCGTAGCAAGTGGAAATCCGTTGTCTCTGCCTACCCCTATGGGAAACAGGCGTGAGTGTATGTATTTATGTATGTATGGTCTACTTGTGTGCCAAATTTCATCTGAATCCGTTCAGCTGTTAAGGCGTGATTGATTTACACCCGTATACATAAACGTTACTATGAGACCTAATATTGACAATTTCTCTAAACGTCATTGGTTAGTTTTTGGCGCTAAATCAAAACAGACCAATCATGTACACAGAATTGCACACTTGGCAAAGAGCTTACTTAAGTGTCGTTTGTGAATACGGGCCTTAAACTCACAAATAACATTTTTAATATAAGTGGGACGTTATGACAGGAGTGTAAGTTGGCCACTAACAACTTAGACCCAAAGCCAACCTCACCTGCACGTGGTACACTCTGCCGATTAACGGACGAGCCAATGGCGAAACTTGGTTCGCGTTGCGAGTTGTGGGGGGTAGAAGGCGGGTCGCCCCACATAAAACCGTACCCACCTTCAAATCATGATGGGAAGGCCGACCTTGGTATTAAGCCGGTATTAGGCGCCGGCAGTTACAAAGGTATAAATGCGCTTCTAATTCAAGAAGTCAGGTATTTTTACAATATTTAGTAGCTCACGTCTGTATCCCCGAGGAGGTAGGATAACATCTATTTTGAGGTGCGAGATCGAGATAGGTAACGCGTGACGTAGTCAGCTGATAGCTACAAGTCTGCTTGGTATGAAATAGGGTAGTTTCCTATATTGAATTTTATACATTATTTTATAAGCAACAGAAAATGATACGCAAAAGAAACCCTTTTATTAAAACACAATCATAATTGGTTCAGAAATGTGCCCGCAGTTATGACTTTAAATGTTGGTATGAGGAAAAGTGGGTGCGTAGTAGGGATATCTCACTATCTCGCTTGCACGCGTGCACTATAATGAACATTTTACACAGTGACGTCAAAGGTTGCATCGTCTGTCATTTGACAATTACCCCTTCTACAGGATTTCAATGGCTTCTATCTTATTTATTTTTGGTCCGATTTATAAAATTCATTCTGCAATAGTTTTTGAGTAACGTAACTTATTGATTTAAATAATAAAAAAAATCTAGTCAACTACCCTATTGTATGGAAAGGGCGCGCCCTGTGTCTGTCTTATACCACAATTGCATACAAAACGGACGTGTCACTGTCGTCGTTGTTCCGGTCTCATGTCTCGGACGAGCACCTCAATGCAGGCTTTAATGGGGTAGGTTACTCGTGCACCCACGTTTAGTCAAGCCTATTTCCACAAGATGTGATGTCGAACCTGTCACCATATCAGGCACGAATTCTAATCCCGAGCGAAACAAGTGTTGTTTGAATCAAAAACTTGATAGAGTGAACCTTAGGATTGAAGTTAACTTCAAATTATCAAGTCCCTAAGGCCTTATCAGTTTCATAGACTACGTATGCGGATACGACATACGACAGTAATATTATTATAGCAAATATGAATGTCGAACTTTCAGTTTTTCGTTCCCATTTTCACTATTTCTTCAAATTTAAATGGAAACTATGAACTATATCGAAAAAAAAATACAAAATCGGGTCATTCGGGTATTCAAAAATATGCGAGGTTATACATATCTATACAAAAATACAATTATACACGTCGAATTGCGAACGTCTGCCTTTTTTGCGACTTAAAAATATAGAAAGAAGATGTCATAGGTTTCCCACCATATCTAGAAAATCAAATTATCAATCCATGACATATATTAAAATTAAATAGTTCTTAGTGCTAGCCCATTACGACAGCGATTCGTATAGTGGGTTCCGCGGAAACTAAGGGTTCTTGTTTTACCTGACACGCCAAAGTGACTAAACCTGATATTAAATACAGTGCAGTCCAAATATAATGCCGAACGTCAAATGTGATTGATTTAGACAAGAGGTTCCCAAACTTTTTTTTCATATTCCACTTTCAAAATTTAGCTTGTTCCGGTGGACCCCTGCAGCTACATTTCTACCATATTCCCAAAACTCGTCAATAAATGTGAAGATTATATCTAACTATGGACCCCCGTCGAGTCTCCCGTGGGGTCGTCTGGGGGTCCACCTGAACCACTTTGGGAACTAATCATTTAGACGCACTTTAGTATTAAACAATTCCACAATAGATTTCAAGTTCAAGTGGCCTTGAAAGTGTTGAGTTCTAACTCAACTATCTTTGCCTAATAATCTGGATGTTTAGGAATTCAGTGCAGTTAAATGTGAAATGTTACTCACTTAAATACATTTACTTGTGTTTCAGTTAATTTGCCCACAAATGTATGTTTCAGTTGCGTGATTCACTGAGACAAGTTTAGGTACTTATGTGACAACTTTGTACACCACGTGACGATTGCGATACGATTTTAGTTTTAATAAATATACGATGTATATTAGCAATATTGAGCAAGAGGAATATTCTAAAATATATTTTTATTTATTTATGGCAATTGCTCTATTTGTCTCAAAGTTGTATAAGATTAATAATATAGCCCTGTATTATACACGTCTTATTGCTGGACACGGGCTTTCGCTACTAAATGATAACGCTGGCCTAATGCGGCTTGGCAGACTTCACATACCATCGAAATTTCTATGGGGAACTTCTCAGGTATGCAGGTTTCCTCACGATGTTTCCTTCACTGTTAAAGCAAGAGATAATTAACAATGAACTTAACACACGTAACTTAGAAAAGTCAAAGGTGCATGCTCTTAGGGTAGGTTTCGAACCAGCGACTTTCGTCTCGACAGTCCGTACCATTCCCCATTGAGCTATCGCTGCTATATAGAAGATTACCATAACAATATTTCTAAATAAGTAAGCGGTGATAGTGCGGTCGGAGCGGCGGTCGTGGGTTCGATCCTAAACTCCAAAGGTCACACTTATTGCAATTTGACTTTATGTGTATGTTAATTGCTAATTATTGCTTGCTTTAACGGTGAAAGAAAACATTGAGAGAAAACTTGCATGCTTATGCATTTTTTCTCCATAAGATTTTTGTTTTTTATTGTCTAGATAGACAGACGAGCAGACGGCCCACCTGATGGTAAGTGGTTACCGCCGCCCATGGACCTGAACAATGCCAGAGCACAGCCAAGCCGCTGCCTACCGTTGTTGTTAAGTATGCGAAGTCTATCAACCCGTATTAGGTTAGCGTAGTGAACTAAGGTCTGAGCCTTCATTAGTAGCGAGGTATACCATACCCAGCAGTGGTGGTGCAGTGTTGTAATAGAGGTCTGAATTTACTATATCTTTTAATGATCACATTTATTGACGTTAAATTCGCTTTCCTAAACGCCTCTATGACTTCAAAATATTGATAATCGGTATTGTAATGCAGACCCTTAGAACTTACACAACATTTGTTAAGTCAGTTTAAAATGTAGAAGTACTTTAGCTAAGTCAGCAATCCTAGTAGCTAATACCATAGTTCAGTTGAAATGAAAAAGAAGCAAAATAACTATTTTCGCAGCGCAATTTCATACTTTAATCCCCCGATCCTTCCGTAGCTCGTACGTATGTTCGTAACACAAGTTTATGTAATAAAATACAACGTTGAACTAAAAGTTATATTAGCTTGTGAGCCTGTAACTACATGTTATTACTCGCTAGTTTGTTTGCAACTTCTTTACGTTGTTACTAAATGAGCTGGGCTATCGAACGTTGCGGAAATTGTGGGTAGCATATAATACTTATTGCCGTTCCCTATATTTTATTTATAGATAGATTTGCTTACTATCAATAGTGTTTTGACAGATCTTCCATACAAAATATGTCAAAAATTAACTGCCAGTAAGCAAATCGCAGATATGTAGAATATTGGGAACGGTCATTAATAGTTATACATACTGAATCACTACGAGCGAGAGCTTGTTTGCAATAAAATTAGGCGGGATTGGTCTATCTTAATTTGTGACTCAGTCTTTACCAGGGAGCGCCTTGTAAGTTGTAAGAGACAGTCCTGGTTTTGTTCATCAGTTTTTTAATAAGTTAGTTATTTTACTTTATAAAATATATGACTGTCTCAGTAGCGCAGATTAATGAGGTCTCGGGTTCGATCCCTGGGTCGGGTACAAGTGACATTGGGTTTTTATTACGAAATGCTCAGTATCAGCCCGATGTCTGGAATTATACCCGGTATGGCGAGAACCTCGCCTCCATCATATGACCGAAATAGATTTGGCGAAATGTCTACCCTTCGAGGATTACAGGCCTGAGTGCGTATATAAGTAGCTAAAATATATGCGTTATCAACACGTACTTTAAAAGAGATCATGTGTATAATATTATCATTAAAAATTAAATTTATAGCTATTTTTCAGACTTACCGTTTCGAAACACCTTAAAAAATGAGTCAATACAAGTTTTACTTAGATTTTTTTACTAATAATATTTATATTACGGCACTTTCGACATATTCATAAGGCGACGATATCATTCCGACATTATCGTACGACATATATCGTGGGTCGTAAATGTCACAGCTCGATCTCATCACTCATTGTCTCGGCCGTGTCTTGGTTGTCTCGTTTGCGCATCTGTTTGATAGCGTGTTTTAATGCTTGTTATGTGCAAGTAGGGTAGCCATTATGAGATAAGTGATGGGGCTTGACTTACTTAAATGGAAATGTTTTGTTCAGTAACCCCCTGACGAAAAAATAGAGATGTTATTTAAAACTTTTGCCTATCTGTCTTTGGCAAAGACATTGAACCATAGTAGCTCCAAAACGGGTGAATAAATTTAATTTGAAAGTTAGTTTAATCGAGATGGTTTTTTTTTAAATTAAATACAATTTTCTAATTGGTGTCGAGTTTTGAACACCTTTTTAATTATTTTATTTTATACCAGGTATTAATATAACTATTCTATTTACTAATAGTATGTAAATACTTTGATAGTAATCAGTGTAACGTGGTGATTTTACGTGGACTGCCCACGCGGCGCAGTTGTAATGCGTACGCGATACGACTGCTGTGCGGAGGTCTCGGGTTCGATCCCCGGGTCGAGTACAAGTGATATTGGGTTTTTCTATTACGAAATGCCCGGAGTCTGGAATTGTGAACGGTATGGCGATAGACTCGCCTCCTATCACATCATGACACGGAAATAAACTCGGCAAAATTTGGGTGTACTGGTTACACCACTGTCTACCCCTTCGGGCATTACAGGTGTGAGTGCGTATGTATGTATTTTTTTATTAATTATTAATTTAAAATATATTCCACAGTTTTGTGTTACATTGTTTTATTATGGGCATGCCTTTTACACTTAACAAATCTTTTAAACTTTAAACATGTCCTACCAAATAAAAATTGTTGGTGACCCCATGTATAAGGGATGGTAATACTTCTTCATAAATTGCATTCATTTTGTTTTTAATGATTTATTAGATGGTGCCTCGTTATTATTCGATATAATAATAACAGAAGGAGATACATTAAAGAAGATACTTACACTTTTTCTTTTTATTATGGATTTAAACCAATTATTGGTTTTTATTTGTGTAAAGTTTGACTGGAAGAGAATGCTTATAACATTAAGTCCACCACCACGTAAAAACGTTATACATAGTAAAATGTAAATAAATAAATAAATTAATGAATAAAAATAATTCATGTAGTCAATCATAGGGTCCTTTGGCTTTACCCTAATCGGGTAAAACTTTAAGAGATAACAAATTAAAATACTTTTATAAAATTATGCGCTACTTTCTACCTACAAACCTGTACATTATATACTTACAAAACAACAAATAATACATTATCATATTTAGATTTATTATTACCTAAAAAAAGTCCCCCACACTCATTTTAAGCAGACGTCTCGAAGTAAGCTTATTCCACTCAGATCAAATGAATTAAAAGTAAGTAGAAATATATATCAAAAAGAATTGAAACTCACAGAAGCACCCTCTTTCTGTTTATATGCACATACATTTGCATTGTTTTATGCAATATTACGTTTAATGCTTAATAATTCATGGCGGTTTTAAAATCTTTGCGTTTTGTTTCGACTCCCCTCTGTAATCCTCTTAGAGTTATAGGCAGTTATATCACAGTATAAAAATCAACAATGATGTTAATGAGTTTAATGTTGAAATAAAATCCGACATCCACTGGTGAATGTATTATAACGTACCTATACCTATCCACACCACACGACTAGCACGCGCCGCACCTATCGAATTTTAGAATTCTTTGTATGTATGAAATTATATGCGATCTTGCACACCTATCCGCATCGCACCTTACGAGCATTGTGCAGCGCGGCGTGCATGTAATTTCATATAGATGCGGATAGTTATACGTTTATCCCCTAATAGTCTATAGGCATATCTATATCAATCTATCATAGTATAAGCAAAAAAATATATAAAATCACTTTGCTCAATTTCTCTAGCCTATGTAGTATATTTTACCAGAAGCTGATGAGTCCTAGTGTATTTTGTCCTAAAATATTTGACACAATGTTATTCAATCATCCATTTTTATTTATCAAGTGGGCATCCTGCTAATATTAGTAATGTGAAAGTTTGAATGCTTGTTAATCAATCACACCTTAACGGCTGAACGGAATTAAATGAATTTTTGTGCACAGGTAGACCATGATCTGAATTAGGACCTACCTAGGCTATGTTTTGTACATTCACGCGGGTCAAGCCTCAAAAGCTAATGTAAGAATATTTGCTGAGAGGCAAATATGGTGCTAACTTAAACCTGACCATTAGACACTGAAGCGGCTGTCACCCGATGAACATTGTTATTATTACTACAAAGTGAAAGGGGTGCGTATCGCCCGCGTCTTACACGATAGCATGGCACGATTGTCCCGTCTAGACGCCGTCGTTGACAGACTGTATGATTGTTATACTGTGTTTATAGGTTGGGACCATATAAGTATTATTGAGGAAACAATGACGTACAATATTCTTACAATGTAGTAATTTAAGTATGATTGAAGAGTTATTGCAGGGCGTGGTGTTTGGCTAAGATTTGCTATTGGTTACTTTGTAGTTTTAGCTCGTAGGTTTTAGCCCCCGACGCAAAAAGAGGGATATTTAATATCTAAACATTTATATATATCTGTGACATTAAAGCTTCCTAAAGAGTTGAACAATTTGAATGCAACTTTTTTATTAGAATGTGTTGGATATTGTTTACGTTTTGGATATTCTTTATTGTAGGGTAGAATATTTAATATTTATTTTTCCGCTTGCCAATGCCGTGGGTAGTTGCAGAGTCGTATGTCGTCCGAGGCGAGCGGCTCTTCGCCTCGCGTATCAGGCATCGTAGTCGCCGCGGCTCGTGTGTACATTCCGTCGTGTACTCGATTCGACTCCAGACCCGCGAGATTTTCTTTGTGCTAATTTTCCAAACCCGAGAACGCGAAGTTACCTAGTTGGTTGGTGTTACTGAACGGATCCTCCAAGAAACAGGAGCGCGGTATATCATCAATCCCAGGCAAGAAGCTGCGAGTCCAGGTCAGTGCATATGTTCTCTTGGTGGCTGCTCCGATTGGCAAGCGGCTTCCTGTGATTTTAATTTCCAATACGTAACCAAAATATACAGACTACTTTTTCAAACAGAAGGTATTTATCGACGATTAGAGTCCCTATTGGCACCAAGGACTTTAATACTACTAGAAAAGCTGCGCGGTACATAGGAATTGCGCCACAAAGTTACGGTCAATTGACCGTAAGTCAATATTACTGTCTCGCTTACTCTCAACTAGAAACTAGCCCGTCTAGTAGTATACTTTAAAGTCTTTGATTGGCACACACAACATTTTTAGTCATAATTTTATATCGCATAACTGTTTTTGGCATAACCATCACCTCGAATAACGCTCAAATGTCATAACCGATATGGCGTATTTTTTTTTCGCATAATGTCTGCCGTCTAAACAATCTGTAACAATCATAATTCTGCAAATCCAAAAAAGCTTATATTATCACAATACGTATTGTATTAAAAATAATTTTGATTATAGGCCCAAGGGCCACCCAGCCATACCTTAACCTATTAGAATTTTATGTCAACCAACGTTATGCAAACAAATAAATAGGGCAAGTAATACTTATGACAATGACAACATTATGCCTGAAAACAGTTGTGGCAAATAACAATTATGGAAAAATATTTTATGCCGAATGTGTTAGGATTATCAACATCATGTCAAACAATGTTATGCGAAATTGGGCGCGCCCGACGATTATTTTAACTGGCGTTTATACACGTACGCACTCACGCCTGTAATCCCCCAAGGGGTAGGCAGAGGTGTAACCAGTACACTCACATTTCGCCGAGCGTATCTCCGTCCCACGATGTGATAGGGGGCGAGTCTATCGCCATACCGGGCACAAATTCCAGACTCCGGGCTGATACTGAGCATTTCATAATAGAAAAACCCAATACCATTTTACCCGACCCGGGGATCGAACCCGAGACCTCCGCTTTAGTCTTAATCGTAACGCGTACGCATTACAACTGCGCCACCGAGGCAGTAACTGGCGTTTGTCGTTTAAAATATACAATCCAAATTAATTTTCCAAAAAAATCCAGGTGTCACAAACCATTTACCACAAATGTAAGAGAGAATCAATGCGCCATTAACAGCCATACAGCCCGGATATGTCACGTACGATGAACAATGTTGGACGAGCACAAACCGCCGTTGACGGGTTTACTGCGTTGCTACAAAGTTTACATTTAATTGTACCGACTGCAGTGGAGCGTTTGGCGTTCAAGTGCTGGAGGGTTGAGTGACGAGCGATGAGCGATTCGATTGTTATGACGATGGATATGGCCTTTTTTTATAGCATAGGCCGGTAAGCGAGCAAGTGGGTCACTTGATGGTAATGATCTCCACCGCCCATGTACGCCCACAATACCGAAAGAATTATAGGCGCGTTGCCGACCTTAAAGGAAAGGGATAATTAAGGGAATGGGAAGGGGAGGGAATTTGGGCCTCTGGATATCTCACTCACCGTACGAAACGCAGCAGAAAGCTGCTAATTTACGTCGAGTTTCCGTGAGACAGTGGTAACGACCCGGACGAGCCGGCCTATTCATGCTGTAGACAAAAATGTCTATAGCGTACTTCTACCACTCTACTCTACTACACTCTACCAAAGAGAACTTAGTGATTATTTTTAGGGTTCCTTAGCTAAAACGTGCCTATCGAACCCTATTGCGCCTACACCATCTGTGTCTGTCCTACGTTTAAAAGGTCATGTCTTTTAAGCTGTAATAGTTAGCTGGCTGAATTTTTCACTTAATATGTTACTATTGTGAGTGTCCTAACAAATACCGAAGTCCATCGTAATCCCTTAATTACTCCTTTGCTTTAAGGTCGGCAACGCAGCCGTGATGCCTCAGATATTGTGGATGTTCATAGGTGGAGCACACTTACCATCAGGTGGCCCAATTATTTGTATAAAATATATAAAAAAATAAATGTTAAAGAATAAGTTGTGTGGTCGGAACACTCAATGCGCGAGTCCGACTTACACTATACCTGTTTCTCATATGTATTCGCCTGAATGACGCGGAGAGTAAATCGCTTGCTTGATGGTAAGCGTCATGCTTGCCCATAAACAGAGGCTATGGGAATAAACTTGTTTAAACTAGTTCCTTTATCTACACACACAGAGAGAATAACTTATAAAGCTCTTTTTTCGGGAGTTAAAAACAATTTCGTCCGCTGTCACTCTCTCCCCAAACCGTCTTAGAAAGATTAAAAACAATGTAGTGTGTACGGTCATAGGAGGACAGTTTACGACCCCTGCCCCTTTTATAGACACGACTAATAAAATGGAATCGTTATACGAGCGTACCGGGGTGCTGTGTATAGTTTATTTAATGAGCTACCGGTATTAGAGCGAGGATGTGGAACTTGGACGGCAGAGCGTATTTGGTACCTTGAAAATTCGGCTCGTAAATTGTGTCGAGATGTTTTGTGCAAACAGTTTGGTGATTTTGGTGGAGCAAGTTCTAGACTTACTGTATCTAGAATTAGATCCTACCTACACTATTCTTTTACTAATATAGATCGGAAAACGAGCACATGGGTCTCTTGATGGTAAGTGTAAAGTGATCTCCCCCGCCCATGAATATCTAAATAAAATACTTGAAGAGTCATAGGCGCGTTGTCGATCTTAAAGGAAAGGGATAATTAAGGGATTGGGAAGGGGAGGGGGATTTTAACCTTCAGATATACTTACTCACCGTACGAAACGCAGCAGCAAGCTGCTACTTTACGTCGGTTTTCTGTGAGACAGTGGTAACGACCCGGACGAGCCGGCCTATCATGCTGTAGACAAAAGTGTCTACAGCGTGGCTCTACCACTCAAAAAAAACATTTAAATATTCACCTATATTTGTAAATTTAAAAATTCTTTGTCCTCAAGCCACTCAGACTACATCTTCATATTTTGTAGGTGTTATAGATTTTACTGTTTAGCATTATACTTTTTCATTACATTGCGACTTCCTGTTACTTAATTAACGTACAGGTAATAAAGTCGCCGGTGATTTTGGAATGCTTTCTTCAATTAACATTCGACTATTTATCATTGTTCTATTTTAAAACCGTTTTTTAATTTGAAACTTTACAATACCGAACAAAATACAGAGCGGTTGACGTCACAGGCCGAAAACTTCGAGGCAAATCGTTTTTTTAAATATTGTGTAAAAAAGCATGCCGACCCCCTTCGAGTGGAATAAGGTCAGGTGGAAGAAGAATAAGACAATATCGAAAAAAGTAGTTCATAAATCTTAAGAGCAGTCTCATAGTTTCCTGGTCATTCATAATACAGTTATTTTCTAGATTCAGAATATAACAGAAAATTTTCGATTTTCGAATGTTGTGGCCTCGTTTTTTTTTTTATATTCTCACTTATGTCGTACGAGAAATACTCACTTTGTAAAAGGCGCTTAACAATAGATGCTTGCTCATTGCTTTGATTTGGTAACGAGTTGGGTGGTGATCACTTACCATCAAGGTGACCCACTTGCTTGTTCATAAATGTTCATAATACCTATGCTATAAAAAATACTTTCGGTTTCACAACATCCAGACTCATAATAATATTTGTGGATCACACCAAACTTCACCACCGGGTATCGAATTTGATACTCGCTCACAAACAGCTACTCGCAAACTGCGCCATAAAGGCCGTAAAAAAAAATACTCTAAAAAAATATCCGCCTTGTGTTATTATACTTTTCTACCGCTAAGCACCGATCCCCCCTACTAGCGAGGAGGGTTAGGCCTTAGTTCACCACGTTAACGAAATCCGGGTTGGTAGACCTCACATACCTTCCAAGTTCTTAAAATTCTCATGTACGCCATTTTCCTTACGAAGTATTCCTTCACCGTTAAAGCAAGACACGTATCTTCGATAAGTTAGAGGTGCATGTCTTTGGGGTTGAGTTCGAACCTGCGACTTTTGTCTCAACAGTCCGTACCGGTACCCATGCGGCCAGGCTATCGTTGTTTTTAGATATCACACCGTTAAACAAATCACAATGTAACTGAACACCTGTAATTGCGAAGTTGTTATTCAAGATGGCCACTTTTTGGACGAGGTGAGGGGTGGAAACCTGGGATAGGGGTGGGGGGATGCTCGGGGCGACATTAAACATGCCATTACCGGCGCAATTACAAAGGAAGCGATCATCGCGCCCGGCGGGTGTTATTGCTTCCTATAATCGACTCAAATCCCAATTTTATTATCGAAGGAGTTTTTTGGCCACGCAGTAATTGTAAATAGTGGTGTTGATGAAAACTGAGATTATTAGGTAAAAAATGTAGTTCCATTATTGAATTATTGTATTACACCTCATAAAGGTCACTGATTTAACATCTAATTTTTCGGGGTGACGAGCGCAGTCCAGTGCCATGCAATGCTTTGTAATTCAAAGCTCTGTGTGATGTTGTTTCTCTTTATGGGCACGCGATGCGTTTACTATCAGACGAGCGACCTGTTCGTTTCGTCATACAATTTGATAAAAAAATACATACATACGCACTCACGCCTGTAATCCCCGAAGGGGTAGGTAGAGGTGTAACCAGTACACCCACATTTCTCCGAGCGTATCTCCGTCCCATGTAATAGGGGGCGAGACTATCGCCGTACCGGGCACAATTCCAGACTCCGGGCTGATGACTGAGCATTTCAAAATATAAAAACCCAATATCACTGTTACCCGATCCGGGGATCGAACCCGAGACCTCAGCGTCAACGCATACGCATTACAACTGCGCCACCGAGACAGTCAATAAAAACATCAGTTATGTATATATACTGTCCAGAAACGGGACTCTTCTAATGATAAACGTTAAGCATTGCCTAAAGCGGGTTGATATTGGACCTATAGTAATTTAACAGAAACATAAAGATTTACAATTCTATTACTTCGTCCATTCTGTGCCAATCCAAAACGGATAGTATGAAAGCATAAACAGGATGTTTATTTACGTTTACACCACGGTAATTGAGTTTTAGATCCGAGAAGGATCCGGTGTCTGCCGGTAGGCGAAATTTAAAATTAACAATTCTTGCCGATTCCGATTTCGTTGGTATTAGAATTACATGATATAAAGTAGGTACTAGATTTGGCCTTGGTCATGAAAATTTGCTAACATTTCTAACTGATGGAAATCTTTTTTTTTTTTTTTTTTATTAGATTGAATGACGAGACGAGCAGGTCGCTCGCCTGATGGTAAGCGCCACGCCTGCTCATAAACAGAAGCAACGCCACACAGAACTTTAAATAAAGCACTGCATGACACTGGACTGCGCTCGTCATCCCGAGACATAAGGTGTTAAGTCTCATAATGCCCAGTAATTACACTGGCTTCAATGTCCTTCACACCGGAACACAACAGCGGTCACACACTGTTGCTTGGCGGCAGAAATAGGCAAAGCGGTGGTAGCAACCCAGCCGATCTCTCGCAAACGAGGGACCTACCACCTTGTAAATGGAGGAGACTATCAATTTGACGCATATATTTTTTACCTCACCTGTGCCTCAACCATTAGTTTGTCACGGTAAAATCCTCCGTATACGGGAGAAACTAAATTTTGTCATACAAATATTTTACGTCGTTGCTAGCGATTTTACTGAGATAAACACATGGTTAGCCTGCTGGACGCGTTGCCGACCTTAAAGGAAAGGAAAATTAAGGAATTGAGAAGGGGAGGAGGTTGGGCCTTCGGATATCTCACTCACAGTACAATACGCAACAGCAAGCTGCTACTTCACGTTTGTTTTCTGTGAGACGGTGGCAACAACCCGGATGAACCGGCCCATTTCATGTTATATACAAAATTGTCTACACTGAGGCTCTACCACTTTTTATATAATACGATAGGATATTTAGAGAGCAAAGTTAGGGTGTAATCCGGGATGAAAGACAAACGCACTTAGAAATCTCAATTAACTTTAAATTACATTATATCATATCTTAGAATTCAATTATTTCCACACTTGAGCCAATTAATGCGTTATACTCTGTTACTGAATACAAAAAATGTTTAATGCTTCGTTTTTGGGTACATAAATAATCTTAATTTACGAGACGACAATTTCACAGAGGGGTTGACGTCAGGCAGGCGGCCGGTCGTAAAATCTACTTAAAAAGCCAAATCTTTATGTAACATGTGTTAAAAAGAATGTCGCGCCGACCCCACTGCGAGTGGGATAAGGACGAGACAACGATCAAGATTGTCTTTATATATATAATTCTACTGTACGTGTGTATGTGACTGAACTCCTCCTAAACGGCTGGACGGCGATAGGTGGCGCTGCTGTAGTTGTGGGTGAAACCATTTTTTAAAGTACTTCCAGCCATCCCCAAATCTATGTACATATAAAATATCGGAGCGTTATCGCGGGCGAGCAGGTACGAAAAAGAGATGGGGGGGGAAGGGAGCGTTAATTCCACCGCCACCTGATTTCCGTGTAATTAAAGATGGGATTTCCAACGTAAGAAGAAGGGTGGGCAGTATAATTTGTCGAAATTAATTCGCGTTTTCGGAGCAGGCTATGTGCCACTTAAAACTGGCGCTAAATAGTTTCTTATATTGGACCGTTCGGCTTTTAATTAGTTTTAAGTGTTGCTCGTGTTAAAATGTGTTTTTTAAAGCATTGGTCGGTAAATAACCCCAGAGTGGTTGATGTCAGGCAGGCGGCCGGTCGTAAAAACTACAAGCCCAATCCTTCTGTAATATGTGATAAAAACAGCCTCCGTGGTGCGGTCGGTGAGTAGCCGACTGCGAAGCTTGAGGCCGTGGGTTCGATTCCCGCACCAAGACAAATGTTTGTGTAATCTGCAAATGTTTGTTTCGGGTCTGGGTGTTGTGGGACCAAGTACCTCGTAGTTCCTAAAACCCACGATACAGGTTAACCTAGTGTGGGGGTCAGGACTATGTGTGTGACTGTTGGATGTATTTATTTAAAACAAAGCATGTTGCGCCGACCCCCCTTAGCGTGGGATCAGGTGGAAGAAGGAGAAGATAGGTCGGTAAATAAGCAATCTGATGGTAAGTGATTTCCACCACTCATGAACACGCACAATACCAGAAGAGCCATGGATGTTCCGGTGACGTTTAAGGAAAGGTATGGTGTTACCACTGCTTACTGCCGTACTCAGAGATTTCAATCAAGTTTAAGTATTCATTAGCTATTTTTTGAGTTCCATTAAAGAGTCCGTCTTAAAACGTTAATTATTAGTATTTTCTATATCCAGTAACTAAGCATATAGAGCTTTTTTTCTTATTAATGGAGCATATGTCATTAATAGCACTTAGAGTGACAATAATTAAATTATTAAAAATGAATCCAATTAAAGTTAATTGGCCAATTAAAGTTTCTGTTAAGCCCATGCAAAAAACCATGTTTTCACTCCATTCAAAGAATAACTATGTAACCGTGTCTCTTATTTAGACCACCAAGGCAATATATCTTATCGGCTGACAGATGATTAACCTGCTGGCCCCGAGCCAGAGGTACAGGGTTCGATGCTCGAGTTACACACGCGCCATTGTCTCCCGAATGTGTGATGTTTGATTTATATGAGCATTAGGTTTGACATGGCGCGTGGATTACGCCTGAATGATCGAGTTAATTATCCGGTTCAATTGAATTGGCCTTGTCAGGTTGTTGTTGTTAAGCTGTAAAAGCGTGGTTACTTATAGTACCTAGCAGTATATTATTATAGATTTTAAGATTGTTTTAGTTTTGCAAACCGTTTTGTTTGTAGTATGGGTTGCTTTGGCTTCCGGAAGTCATTCTAGGAGGCCACTGAAAACCAGCGCTGTGTTGTGGTTTACCCCATAATCACAGTATTATATTGAGCTCCTGTTGTCACCGTGAAGGCATGCAACTGTATAGTTTTAATATTAATGTTAAGTTGGTTGAATATTAATTATATTGTGTACTGCATTATGATTGTTGCATGTCTTATGATGACAATAAACTTTTCTTTCTTTCTTTCTGTTATTGTTAACTAACTGCATTACGTGTATATTACCTTTCATTAAATATTACAGTTTTTTTTATTCGCCCCAATGCAATGACGAGACGAGCAGGTCGCTCGCTTAATGTGTAGGTTTCACGTACTTGTACGTATCAGCAGTACTAAATTGCATAATACTTATCTTTTAAGGTACACGTGAGAGGCAAACTATTTCTTTTTTTATATTGGCGGTAAATAAACGGGCAAATGGGTCACCTGAGTGTAAGTGATCTCTACCGCCAAAGAACATCTACAATACACAAAGAATCATAGACACGTTGCCGACCTTGAAGGAAAGGGATAATTAAGGGATTCGGAAGTGGATGGGGTTTTCGGGCCTCCATATGTCTCACTCATCGCACGAAACAACAGCAAGCTGCTTTTCTGTAGACAAAACCGTCTACAGCATTGCGTTACCACTTATAAAACACGTCGGTTTTAGCAGAAATAGATCAACAAATAATAGTCTGGCAACGCTATTATTGATTTTGCTCGAGGTGACTGTTTGAAGGCTTGTGTTAAAGTACGTGACTGAGTCAGGGTGACCGCAGATGAGGCAAGCGCTAACAACAAGTCCGCTTTGTATGGAACTATATGGAATCGGTTGCTCGTCTCGGTGCCGTATCCCAGTCCCATACAAAAAACCTTAACTGAAGTTTGTATGACGACTGCCGAATCGGCCTTAATTGCAGTATTACACAAGTTTGAAAACTGCGGTTTTACTCCGTAGTCTATCCACGCTTTAGTCTCTTACAATGCTGTAAATATGCATGGACAATAATCATGCTCATTCGTTACCTGTAAGGTAACCAACGCATCTATAAATAAAATAAAATAAGACTGCCACGGTGGCGCAGTTGTAATGCTTACGCGTTACGATTGAGGCTGACGCTGAGGTCTCGGGTTCGATCCCCGGGTCGGGTACAAGTTATTGGGTTTTTCTATTACAAAATGCTCAGTATCAGCCCGGAGTCTGGAATGTGTGCTCGGTATGGCGATAGGCTCGCCCCCTATCATATTGTGGGACGGAGATACGCTCGGCGAAATGTGGGTGTATTGGTTACACCTCTGCCTACCGCCTTCGGGGATTACTGGCGTGAGTGCGTATAAAATAAAATAAATAAATACACCCAACAGTCACACACATAGTCCTGATCCCACACTAGGTAAACCTGTATCGTGGGTATAAGGAACTACGAGGGACTTGCGGTCCCACAACACCCAGACCCGAATCATTTTTTTGTGGATCACACAATCATTTGACTCAGTGCGGGTATCGAGCCCACGGCCTCTCGCTAAGCAGCCGGCTACTCGCCCGCTGCGCCACGGAGGGTGTCTATCTATGATTCTTATGATCCATCACCACTTGCTCGTTTGCCGAACTTTACTATGAAAAAAATCATCATTCGTAACATATGTTTTTTTAAAATAAAAACCAACCCATGAAAGAAAATACGGTTCACTATCGACACAGTTATTTAAACTAACTGTTTATACCACGTTGGCCTGCCTCCAAAAACGCGGCGCGGAGTTTTAAACCTTGTCAACTCGATTCTAGCATTTGGGGCTGATTCTATTGACTACCAAGTAGGAATACTGAACGAGGGCAAAGTTTTTTTATCGGAAAATACCTAGACATTTGTGGAATACCTGGATGGGATCATCAGTAACATAAATAAAAAGAGAGCTAAGTTGCAAAGGGAGCTAAGTTTGGTGCAATCGACGTTCGTGGTTGTCGCAGGTATGAGTTGAGATCTGAACTGCTAGAAGTTACGCGAGACGAGTATTATTCTATTAATACCAAACGACAGTAATCACTTTAACTCATAGTTTATTGGTTACATTTACAATATTACCTACTACTTTGCAGACCACAACCTCATGTCACGATTCTCTATACACCGTTCTCTAATAATAACTCAAACCAGAACCGAATAGTAAACCAGCATAGCTACCGCGTAATGAACACTTGGACTATCGACTGAGCACTGATCTTACTGAACTGGAGGCTGACCGATTGACTGCGGACATAATACCCTCCAGTTATGACGACAACCTCTTTTATACCATTTAACTACCCTTCCACAACTATATCGCACCATTATTATTACAGTGTACCCAACGTTGCTTTCTTAGCCACCTTCAATATACCAATATTAACAATACGCTAACAGAACGGGTACCAAGTTCCATTGCAGTTCCTTAAATCATAACAACTACATGTACAATGTAAATACAACGTTCTTCAATTGATTTAATAGAATATTTGTTACGTACCATCTTTGATATTGAATTATACCTTGGTTCAATTGCTCAATAAATTATATAATAATAAATATACTTATGACTGCCCTCGGTGGCGCAGTTGTAATGCGTACGCGTTACGATTGAGTCCAAAGCTGAGGTCTCGGGTTCAATCCCCGGGTCGGGTAAAGTGGTATTGGGTTTTTCTATTACGAAATGCTCAGTATCAGCCCGGAGTTTGGAATTTGTGCCCGGTATGGCGATAGGCTCGCCCCCTATCACATCTTGGGACGGAGATACGCTCGGCGAAATGTGGGTGTACTGGTTACACCTCTGTCTACCCCTTCGGGGAATTGCAGGCGTGAGTGCGTATGTATGTCTATATGTATATACTTATTCCTAAATGTAACACTTTTATTTGTTCTATTTTATTACTACTAACAATTAAGTTGGATATTTAAATTTAACACATAGGCTATGGGGGTTTAATGGGGAAAATCAGGACATTTTATGATTACACTATCGTAGATGTTCAATTGTAATAAAATTACAATATAAAGATGCAGTTAAAATCCTAGCACATCGAAATAAAGAATAATATATGTTTGCTTTATAAACCAACCGTAAAGGTCTATGACCTCAATCACGAACGAGACAGGGAGACCGCGACACGTGACGCGTGTCAAGCAATAGCGACACGTCTACTTTGGTCGCGTAAACGGTCGCGCGTCTCGTTCTTCCAAGCCTAATCTCGCACCTTAAAACAGGTCTTTAAGGAATCCATATTCCCTCTATAAGATATCCCTGAAATGAAACCACACTGAAATAACAAACATCGCGAAGTTATCATAAAATACATACATACGCACCCACACCTGTAATCCCCGAAGGGGTAGGTAGAGGTCTAACCAGTACACCCACATTTCGCCGAGCACATCTCCGTCCCATGATATGATAGGGGGCGAGCCTATCGCCATATCAGGCACAATTCCAGACTCCGGGTTGATACTAAGCATTTCATGGTGGAAAAACCCAATATCACTTTACCCGACCCGGGAATCGAACCCGAGACCTCAGCGTTAGCCTCAGTCGTAACGCATACGCATTACAACTGCGCCATCGAGGCAGTTACCATAAAAGCATACTGTAAACTTATTGTAGGTCACACTGAAAGTTTCAGTCGTTCGTTCGGGCCGCTGAAAATTTCACAATGTGTACAGACTTTGGCACCGCGCCAGATATATCCAGTTGCGTTTTTTACTATTTATTCAATGATTCTTTGCGCATTTGGATTTAGGCCGATATACATGTAACTGGTCTTAATACCATTTTATTAGCAAAAGGATTTTTTATAGGAAGATTTTCGAAGTTATGTGAAGTCTGCCAACCCGAATTAGGCCAGCGTGGTGGATGAAAGACCTGCGGCTCAACGAAGGCTCGAGTATTCGTTGCGTTCAAGCTTATTAGTGAGGTTATGCCGCTATGAGGCAACCTCCAAGGTTTATTAGTTAGCCAACAGGGTGCCCCGCTAACAGGTAGGGTTGGCAATTAGGGCCTTAGGTGTTGTTCGCCTCCCCTTTGCATCGCGTCACCGTATATACTCTGTATACGAGAAATATGCAAACATACATAGGCACTCACGCCTGTAATCCCCGAAGGGGTAGGCAGAGGTGTAACCAGTACACCCACATTTCGCCGAGCGTATCTCCGTGCCACGATGTGATAGAGGGCGAGCTTATCGCCATACCGGGCACAAATTCCAGACTCCAGGCTGAGCATTTCATAATAGAAAAACCCAATACCACTTTAACCGACCCGGGGATCGAACCTGAGACCTCAGCGTTGGGCTCAATCGTAACGCGTACGCATTACAACTGCTCGACCAAGGCAGTCAGGTAAAACATGTCCAATACAATCCACTGAAGGCGCTGCAGCTTTCGAAACACTTTCAAAATCGTACACGAAGGGCACTGTAGCAGAACAGTGTATAATAGAGAGCTCAAGTAACTTTTTATTTCTAATACTAGGGGGGTAGCCCATGTATTTCCACAAAACATAAAATAAAAAAAAAAACTTAAAGTCCGATGAATATGAGACATACCTTACTTTCTTCCTCACATTATTCTGAATCGATTGGTATCGGTCTCGGGCCCATACCCCCAGCGGTTGCGGAGGAGATAGCGTGACAAGCTTTTGGCAGCGGCGCCAATTACTTTTTTTTAGAATAGAGAGAAGAGAGATTATTATTATTAGTAAATCGCAAGAAAATGAAAGCGTCATCTGTTGTATCATAATGCCAGAGGAATTGCGCTTTACCAATCTTTAAGCAAATGAATCAGGATTGGAGGAGAGGCGGGTGATTTATCGGGCCTCAGACAATCTTACTGACTGTCCGCAATAACAAAGCGGTCTTTGGTTTTCCTTGAGACCTTGACACTACACTGGTAGAGCCAGCACTTCCGACATTCTTCTACCTGACCTTATCCTATTCGCAGTAGGTTCGGCGCAACACGTGTTAAAATGTTACAGAAAGCTTCTGCTTGTAGTTTTTACGACCGGCCGCCTACCTAACGTCAACTTCTCTGGGGAGAAAACACCCAGATCCGAAACAAATAAATATTTGTGGACCACACAAACGTTTTTGTCCCGGTTGCGGGAATCGAACCCGCGGCCTCTCGCTTCACAGCCGGCTACTCGTCACGGAGGCTGTCCGTAGAATATGAACTTCCTTTTTGCCCTTTGTCCCCAATCGTATCACACTTAGAGTTCGTATCCTTAGTTCATTATTTGTCCCTCGCTTTGGTACGGAGGGAAGAAGAAAATTGTATATTTCCAACTGCTCCCTATCTTTCTGATTAATTTAGTTGCGGGAAAAAGACAGTATTCCCAGAGATTTCCGAGCTTCTCTGCTCGGTTTTAAAACATGCGGGACACTGTCCATCCCTATGCTATAATTCCGCAATGAAGTTCGGAACATTAATAGAATAAAGTATAGGTATAGAAAATAGACTTGACAATATTTTGATATAAATTATTACAACTAAAAGTAGCTTGGGATAACTCCCAAGCACTAACGTGCTCCCAAACTAGTATTTTCCTATCGTACCTTTACTGCAACGCATATGCATGTGACAAATGTGTGCGCTGAATAACATATGTCGATAAAACGTGGGATTTGCAAATGGAAACCAACTTTCTCAATGTAGATCGTTCCTTGTTAATTGATTAGTGAGTAGGTATTCTCGGTTTATTTATGGTTGATTAATACTTATTTTTATTGTGAGTTGGTTTTGTTTTTAATTCGTTAACACTCGTTTTTAAGAAGAAAACACTTTAAAACAAAATAAAACAGACTCAAAAAACCTAAAATCAAAAAATAAGCAAATTTGAGTTGGCGCTATTGAATTTAATAATAATAATAATGTTAATTTCATTCCCTTATAAAAGTTTACAATTTAGGATTCGGGGTCTCTTTTTAAGCAAAGATTTGCTTATATTAGAAGATACCGCTCTTCCGTAATTACCATATATTATAATATGAATTTGATATGCAATCAAATTTTAATTTATTAATATTATTTTATTGTCCCTTTTTATGATCAATGATTGATAATACCAACTCCATAATAATATTAATCCTGTATTATACGTGGCCCACTACTGGGCACCGGCCTTCTCTAATAAATGCGAGGGGTTGGACCTTAATCCACCATGCTGGCCTAATGCGGATTGGCAGATTTCACATATCTTCAAAATTTTTATGGAGAACTTCTCAGGTATGCAGGGACTTTCAAAAATAATTGTCTTATACGTTAATTGGTGGTCATAAATTACTCGGATATTATGTAATAACTCTTCTGTACAACTAGTACGACGCGACGTATGTAAGTACCGTTGTGTCATATGCCAATAAAACAAAAGTTAATTATTTATATGACATAACAAATAACCATAATTATTTATACCTTCATAACACTGGCCAGCTATTACAAAATCGGCAATGTTGTATATGTCACTTAATGACATCATCGTCATTGTGCGTGACATTTTGTCTAACATGCGACATAATAGCGTGCCAGACGAACTTAACCTTCCCGTGCGTCCCTCGGTCGGTTGAACCCTTAAATGACATTCTACAGTGATTCCATCCCCGTTGCATACTTGATGCTACCTAATGCGGTTAGCTTTAATGGGTTTTCTATCCATATGAGGGTTTTAATCAGGTGAAATTTTAATTGAGGGAATTTCGGGTTCTATGTTTCGCTCGTAAGGGCGTGAGTTGGGATTCGTACACCTGTGTAAATTGAAATAGAAAATTCTGTAGCATTGTGTGGTGTCTCAACCTTCCAATTCTTATCTTCTAACCGATGAAAATAGAGGTTTTCGACTCGCCTCATATATTTTTTTCTCGTACATGAATGGGTTTCCTAATACGCAGCTGGGGTTTTCGCGGGAATTCTGACAGTGCGCTTGATCTCTTAGTGTAATTATTTCCTAATCTAGTTTAAAGTTGCGTTTGTTGTATAGATGTAGTGTGGATTTGTATATGAACATTGGCGATCATGAACAGTGTATGGCAATAAGTGAATTTAGGTGATTTTGGACCAAGTGTTGATTCACCATGCTCGTTCCACCCGCTTGGTGAAAATCATCTATGAAGCGTCGTTCTGGAAGAAATTGACACCAAAACTCCAATAAGTCTTTGAAATTGGCCAGATGTTTTATCATTTTTGTGAATATTTGAAAATAATAAATACAAATTGTCATTGGCTATAGGCATAAATAATGCGAAGCCAGTATTAATTATTATGAGACTTAATATCTTATATCTCGGGGCAACGAGCTGGTATAGATATATAATGCACGCTTCCTTGCAGACCACACACCTTTCTTGCTCACCATACATTCCCATCCTGCAAATTCAGCATTCCTGAATATTTAAGTCCATCGCACCTTCCCTTTCACACCAGTCTCATTCCATCATCCACGATAGACGGTTGCCTTAAAAATAATCCGTATTAAAACCGAAATTCAAAGAGGCTCATAACAGAGCACAGTCCAAAGCCATGCACTGCTTTCTAATTTAGAATTCTGTATGGTGTTGCTTCTGTTTATGGACAGGAGAGCTGCTCACCACCAGGCGAGCATCCTGCTCGTTTTATCATTCAGGCTAATAATAAATAAGTTGTATCCATATATTAGTTTACCGCTCGCAGTTCCGCCCACGTTACATACAACCTTGTCAACCCCCTTTCTTTCCGTAGGGGCTCGAATTTTGAGAAGTCTCTTCTTAAATGGTTTTACAGCTCAAAATTATAATAAATTAATGTTTTTTTAAAAATTGTTTAATTTTTAACTTTTTTTTTTGAGTTGGTTATATTTTTTGTTAAAACTACATACATACATACGCACTCACGCCTGTAATCTCCGAAGGGGTAGGCAGAGGTGTAACTAGTACACCCACATTTCTTCGAGCGTATCTCCGTCCCACGATGTGATAGGGGGCGAGCCTATCGCCATACCGGGCACAAATTCCAGACTCCGGGCTGATACTGAGAATTTCGAAATAGAAAAACCCAATACCACTTTACCCGACCTGGGGATCGAACCCGAGACCTCAGAGTTAGCCTCAATTGTAACGCGTACGCATTACAACTGCGCCACCGAGGCAGTCTTAAAACTTGTTGTTAAAACTATTTTTGTAAATATAGACAAAGACAATGGTTTTGTATTTTTGATGTCAGTGGATCATTCATTACTAACAGCCCGTGGCGTACATAACTACTTAATGAGGATATTTATCCGTAGTTGTTTGGGGTCGTTGCGACCATGTCGTTTGGCAAGTGGGTCGCGGGTCCGGTCCGGCAGACACGTGTTGCGCTCTTTGTGACCATTGTTTCGGTAATATGGGTATATTTCAACATAGTTTAGTTTTTTTGGAAATAAGAGGATTATTAAAAAACATTTTAATCCAGTACCAGTTGCATCGAGATTGCATCGATAGCGCAGCGGAAAGTGGTATTGAGTGTTAAGACGAAAGTCGCAGGTTCAAAACCAACGCCAAGAGCATGCACCTCTGACTTTTCTAAGT
This sequence comes from Mimas tiliae, assembly GCA_905332985.1. NCBI lineage: Eukaryota > Metazoa > Arthropoda > Insecta > Lepidoptera > Sphingidae > Mimas > Mimas tiliae. Next base: position 15,283,008 of record HG995253.1, on the reverse strand, counting down.
TACGTGTGTATTGGTTGTTAATTATCGCGGTTTAATTTTATTTTAATGATACGGAAGAAAAGATGTGGGATGTGCAAGCGGGATTTAGAAAGGGAATGGGCTGCTCTGATCAAGTTTTTTCCATAAGGTGCATCACTGAAAAACATGTGGCTAAGTCCCAAAAACTGTACTGTGCCTTCATAGATCTGGAAAAAGCCTACGATCGTGTGCAGAGGGATGAACTGTGGTCAACACTACTGACATATGGGGTTGGGGGCCACCTGGTGAGGGCTTTGAAGTCTCTGTATGAGAACTCCAAAGCCTGTATAAGGGTAAATGGAGCGTACTCAGACTGGTTTAACATCTCAAGAGGTGTTAGACAGGGATGTGTTGCGTCTCCATGGCTTTTCAACCTTTATATGGACAGCTGTTTGACAGGTCTGAAAGAAATGGAATGTGGACTTAGAATGGATGAGTTGCGTGTCAAGTGTCTCCTCTATGCCGATGACCAAGTGTTACTTGCGCCGTCGGCGGAGGAGTTACAAGAAATGTTAGACTTAGTGAATGTGTCGTTTAAGAAGAAGGGAATGAAAATTAATGCAAGCAAGACGAAAGTTATGGTGATAGAAAGAGAGGAAGATGCTACTACATGTAGTATTAGTATAGAAGACGAGAGAGTGGAACAAGTGAAAGAATTTATGTATCTGGGTAACAAGATAACGAGAGATGGGAAGTGCGAGGGGGATATTGAAAGCAGAGTGACGGCAGGTAACAAAGTGAATGGTGCCTTGCACGCAGTAATGAGCAGCCAGTCGGTGTCACAAAAGGCACGAATGGCTGTTCACAATGGTGTGCTGGTACCGACACTTATGTATGGCAGTGAAAGTTGGGTTTGGCAGAAGAAGCATGAAAGTAGAATAAATGCGGTGGAAATGCGTTCCCTACGTAGTATGTGTGGAGTCACCCTTGCTGACCGGATGAGGAATAGTGTGATAAGGGATCGCTGTAAGTTGAAGAATGATGTGGTGACTAGGATCGAAAAGGGTATGCTGAAATGGTTTGGGCATATGGAGAGGATGGATGAAAGACGACTTACGAAAGGTATTTATCGTGCGAATGTGAATGGTAGGGTTGGAAGAGGGCGCCCGAGGAGAACATATGCGGATCAAATAAATGACATTCTCCGAAAAGGGCACGTCACGAGTACCCTCAACCGACGAAAATGTATGAGAAGATGTATGAATGTGGAAGAGGCGAAAGAGGTGTGTCAGGATCGTAGCTTGTGGTACTCAATAGTCTCTGCCTACCCCTATGGGACATAGGCGTGAGTGTGTATGTATGTATGTATGTAATTTTATTTTAGGCCTGACGAATAAACTGCGATAAAATCCGTATAAATTAGTTATATTCCAATGTGTAGTATTCGCGTAAACATAAGAAGTGACTGTACATCATTTGTTATAAATTTTATAAGAAATTCTCTCAGTCTTCATAGCTCATGGTGTCCGTAGCGATCACAGCAGAGGTCGCTGAGGCAGGTCGCCAGTTACTAGCTCGTGCGGAGACTGTTCATCTAATGAGTGTAATAAGCCAAGTTCCATACCGCATGCATTGACCGTAACTGAATGTGCGCAGCTAAATCGCATTGGTACGGTGTATTGTGACTTTATTGAAATATACAAGGTGGTAGGTCCCTCGTATGCGAGAGGCCGGCTGGGTTGGTACCACCGCTTTGTCTATTTCTGCCGCAGAACTGTCTAAGCACTGTTGTGTTCCGGTTTGAAGGACATTGAAGCCAGTGAAATTACTGGGCATTATGATGCTTAACACCTTATGTCTCGGAGTGACGAGCGCAGTCCAGTGTCATGCAATGCTTTGTTATTTAAAGTTCTGTGTGGCGTTGCTTCTGTTTATGAGCAGGCGTGGCGCTTACCATCAGGCGAGCGACCTGCTCGTCTAGTCAATCAAAGCCAATAATAAAAAAAATGCCTTAGAAGATTTCGAAGTTCATAAGAATCGAGTTGACGTCAGGCAGGCGGTCGGTCGTAAAAACTACAAGCCAAATCTCTCTGTAAAATGTATTAAAAGGTATGTTGCGACCCCACTGCGAATGGGATAAGGGGATGTGCAGAAGAAGATATAAGGATCTTGTCAGAACATTTAAGAACCACAGTCTTTATACAACGTGTTTCAGAAAAGTGTGGTCATATTTAAGGGATTCAAAGTTCTGTATGGTTTTGTGTATATTTAAGAGGTGGTGTGGTGCTTACCATCAGGCGAGCGATCTGCTGGTTTGTCGTTATAGCGAAAAAACTATCTACAGCATGAATGGCTCGTCCGGGTCGTTACCACTGTCTCACAGAAAACCGACGTAAAGTAGCAGCGTGCTGCTGCGTTTTGTATGGTGAGTGAGATATCCGGAGGCCCAAATCCCCCTCCCCTTCCCAATCCCTTAATTATCCCTTTCCTTTAAGGTTGGCAACGCGCCCATGACTCTTGGTATTGTGAGCGTACATGGGCGGTGGAGATCACTTACCATCAGGTAACCCACTTGATCGTTCGCCGGCCTATACAATAAAAACACATCATTCCTCGCTCATCTTTTAGCTAAATCTAGTATCTTATACATGTAAGCGAATAATGTATCCACTGTGACTCCAAATGGAATATTCAAGAGTCGCCATCTGTGAAATTAAGTACGTTGAGACAATGCGGTGCGGGTTACGTAAGTAGCGGCGGGTCGGTTTAGAATACTGAACTTAGTATTAGGTACTTATGATTTTTAGCGTTCCATAGCCAATGGCAAACACGGAACCCTTATAATATCGTCATGTCCGTTCGTATGTCACAGCTATTTTATTCGGAGACTTTTACGAGTGGTAGAGCCACGCTGTAGACAATTTTGTCTACAGCATGAATGGGCCGGCTCGTCCGGGTCCTTACCACTAACTCACAGAAAACCGGCGTAAAGTAGCAGCTGGCTGCTGCGTTTCATACGGTGAGTGAGATATCCGGAGGCTCAAATCCCCTCCCCTTCCCAATCCCTTATTATCCCTTTCCTTTAAGGTCGGCAACGCGCTAATAATTCTTTTGTATTGTGGGCGTACATGGGCGGTGGCGATCGCTTACCATCAGGTGACCCACTTGCTCGTTTGCCGGCCTATACTATAAAACAAGAAGACTATTAGCACTATTAAGGCTCCTCAAGGATCTTCAGTAATGAAGAATACGACTAAGGCGAGATTAGCGCTATATGGATAAAATTTGGAATGTAGGTGTATTGTATGAACCGCTACATAAAGGTGTGCAATAAAAAAAATCCTTTTTTTGTGGTGTCTCCATACATGTAACTAAGGATGTATTTTTTCTATTGCACATGGGCATGTAGTAATAATACTATTTTAAGAAGGTATCCAATGGGATACGTTCTTAAAAATAAGAAAAGTTTATTGATAATATGATTGATTTCTTTGGATGATTATTAAATAAAATTGGGAATCAAACACACTCCAGTTCTTTAAAAAAATCAATTACCGAAAACTCCGTCTAAGATTATCTGACTTCGATCTCTAATACTTTAATAAAAAAGTTTTGCGAGCGTTGAAATTTTTATTTCCGATGAAATGTGATAAAAGTTTCCATGAAACGTTCGCGTTCGCCAGATGGAAGTGTTATCTATTCCTTTGAGTTTGTGTGAATTTAAAAATACAGAACCAAAAATAAACCAGAAATATGTGCCCCCAAAAATACTGCAAAGGTGTTGGTTATTGTAAATAAACAACCAAAATAAAAATCTACCATCATTGAAATAGAATAAAATAGTAACGAAATTGTGTCTCATCAAAGTATGTAAATATTATTTTCTTTTTAACCGACTCAAAAAACAAAGGTTCGCAATACGTCTATATTTCATATATATTTTTATGTATCTTAATTAGACCACACCTTTCTGTAACACGTTGGGACGAATTAAGCACCTCCTAACTTTTTAAGTTGGTTATAAACACGCGTTAACACATATTCACATACATAATATTCATTATGCATACAGACAAGTACCAGACAATAATACGCTCACATCGAAATTAATTTACTAATTGCCAATATCGTAGTTGCAGCCGTCGGAATTGGGGATCAGTCAAAGCCCTCCCATCCCCATCGGTAATCCACCGCAGTCACTAACTGATTGAGATTCCATTATTATCGACCGGATAATGCTCGCATCTTTACAGCTCAGTAAATGCCTTTGAGACTGTCTTTGTACTTGAGACTATGCGGTGTAGTTTAGAGGTTTTAATTGTTTGACAATAGTAGGCAAGAAGAGCGCGTCGCTGATCTGATGGTAAGCGTCACACCTGCCCTTTATGGTATATCAGAGAATTATGAAGTACTGCATGACACTGAACTGCGCTCGTCACCCTGAAACATAAGGTGTTAATTATAAGATATAAAAACCAATTATTTCACTAGATTCAATGTCCTTCAAACCAGAACCTCGGTGTTTACAAAGTGTAGACACTTTTGTCTACAGCAACGGGTGGCCTTGATCGACCACTGTTTTACAGAAAATATATGTAATGGAGGCTTCACACGGTTCGGTTTTAATTAATCAACTGCTAAATGACACGCGATCTGAACCGTCTGAACAGACTTTCAATGGAATTGATCAACAAAAACCGTACAGATATTGTTGATTCCAATATATTGAATTCGACTTGCGTTTCGTATGATAGATGAGATTTTCGGTGGAGCAATCTAAACCTAGTCCCCATTATTCTCTTTTATGATTCGTAACGTATCCATATTTTTTTATTACCTTTAGATGACGAGACGAGCAGATCGCTCATCTGGTGGTAAGCGTGATGCCTGTCCATAATTAGAAGCAACGCCACACAGAACTTTGAACTACAAAGCACTGCAGGGTACTGCACTTTATATACAATTCGTCTGGTATTATGGGTGTTTATGTGCGGTGGAGGTCACCTACCATCAAGTGATCCACTTCCTCGTCTTCCTGTCTCTGCTATAAATTAAAAACACTATGAGAACACCAATCACCTTGTATTTCGAACAGGCTAGTAAGACATGCCTTACAATCAGGTAATGTGGATTATGATTCTTTAAAATACAAAGTTGAAAATTCTCATACTTCAGCATAAAATAAAGAGTTACACGCTCACAGACGTACCACAACTTTATTCGCATAACATTCTCAAAAGAAAAATATATTTCTCGACAAGCGTCCCGACCGTTATTTACCTTACAAAAATCTCTCTGTCCGATGTCGCGTTAAAAATGAACCAAATATTTTATTTCTGTTATATACTTGTGAAACGTTCGTCGGGATGTTTCTGACTTTTGTTTGCCGTGGCGAGATGCAAGGCTTTGATTAATTAACGTCTTTAATTAGAGTTGTTTTTATATTCTTTTTTGATGTAGTATTTTTTATGAGGATGTTCTACTGCAGGGCAAAAACCTCATTTCCATTTGAAAGGTTTAGACCAATGGTCAATTCTACCAGGTCGGTATCAAAATCTCACAGAAAACCATGAAGACTCAATAATTCCCGGTCTTTTCCTAATAAGTCAGTATTGACGAAAGCTCTGTTATTGTTAGTGTTAATGATTACTTTCCATCAACCTATCTACTAGCTCCTTTCATCATCTCAGCCGTCCACTGTTAGATGAAGGCCTCTCCAAGTAAGCGCCAACAAGCCCGATATTTGGCAGCCCGCATCTATCCGCTACCCGCCATCTTTTTCAAGTCGTCGGTCCACCGTGCAGAAGGACGTCCTATACTAAGTTTGCCTTAGCGCGGTCGCCACTCCAGCACGTGTCTGCTTCCGCCAACCTGTCCGTCTGCAGACATTACAGACCTACTTCCGCTTCAATGTTCGAATTTGCGAGTAATATCGATGACATTAGTTCTCTGGCGGATGACTTCATTTAGAATGTGATTATCCACCAGATTCCAAGCATTCATAGCACTTTGAGCGACTATGATCTTGTGAACCGGTATGCTGGTCAGAATCCACATTTTAGCTCCGTAGGTCATTACGGATAGGACGCACTGCTTATAAACTCTTTTTTTAAACACTGCGGGTTCGACGACACGAAACGTTACGTTAGGTTTGAGTGTGATGTGTGATTTTTGGAGGCCAAGATCCCCCTTCCACTTCCCAATACCTTAATTACCCCTTTCCTTTAAGGTCGGCAACGCTTCCATAATTCTTCTAATATTGTGAGTGTTCATAGCGGTGGTGATTTTCCATCAAATCACACGCTCGCTCTTTGCTTACTTCCAATAAAAAATCAAATAAAACCCAAGTGAAACAGCAAACTCCAGCTAGTGGAATGTCTGAATGGAGACACAATTTCCCGTGATGCAATCCCTGTGCAGTTGAAAAGTACAGGGCGCCACGGTTGAATAGGCAACGTGATACGTCAAACAGGGCTCGATCCATCAGCAAATGAGGCACCGATGTGTATCGGTACAGCATTGATCTCTGTTACGGAAAATTTTGCGTTGGCTGTATTTTGTCCCTTACTAGTGGTTTGTTTTGGGTGCTACTCATTACAGTGTTGTAAGTAATTTATTTCGTTTCGATTGTGAAATAGTCCCTTTAGATTCTAGTTTTCTAATGTTTAGAAGAATAAGGTTTTACGAGTATAATCATATGCGTCAAAAATTATAGTCTCATAATGAAATTGCAATCGAACTAATGTAAGCTATATTGGTATTTATTATTGTACTGAAAGTATTGTTAAATATCTGAATGGTGCTAGTCACATCAAAATTGCAAGAAAATCTCTGCGCGGGAAACTATAATTTGTTTAACAGAAAGCTTGATATTTTCATATTTGACTTTGTTTTTCTAATAATACCTACGTTAAAGACTTACGTAGTAATTATGTCAAGATTTTAAAAAGTGTAAGTTATGTCGAATGATGTACTTGGCTTCTCTTTACTTCTCATACGAGTCCCATTTGAGGCATCAAATCTTTACACATCTTCACACGTCACACTGTCGGCATTCGCGTTTTATTTCGTTGAATGAGTTACTAGTCTAATTATCATTTTCATAGTAATGCTGACTGCCTCGGTGGCGCAGTTGTAATGCGTACGCGTTACGATTGAGGCTGACGATGAGGTCTCGGGTTCGATCCCCGGGTCAGGTACAAGTGGTATTGGGTATGGCGATAGGCTCGCCCCCTATCACATCATGGGACGAAGATAGGCTCGGAAAAATGTGGGTGTATTGGTTATACCTCTGCCTACCCCCTTTGGAGATAACAGGCGTGAGTGCGTATATATGTAGTAATGCTATATGCAAAAATGAACAAGTCATTTCTAAAAATATGGTAAAGGACTATCGAATTCCGTAGCTACGAACCCCTGCTAGTATTAAATTTATCTAATGTTCAAACAATATTATCTTTTCTTCAAAATTGTCACAATTAACTAAACTTAACTGACAAGTCTAAACATTTGGAAACATGTAAAAGCACTACGTAAATATAGACACTGAAACGCATAGTAAGGGTGTTCTGAATAAAAATAGAATTGAAAATGCGCTCTCCCAACATCATCCCCTTTGCAATCAATCAATTAGCCAGTCTCCTTGCCGGCTGCTTTGTCTTCGGCACGGCGTCCCAGGACGACAGCCCTTCACCATATTGTAAATGTTAAAATGTATTCCTTTTGTTCATCAATAGATAATGTTGGTGATTTTATTCATATTAAATGTTATCAGTCATAATCTTTCGAAGTATGAATTCCACAGTGAGTTTGTTTGTCGTTTCTTTATTTATGGCTTACCTATTAAAGCTTTTTGTCTTTTTACCTGGCGTTATCCCAGCCTAGTGCTAATGTCTGATTTCCTACATAGACGTTTTCTCCTCGCCCGGTCTTAAGCATCCTTCCTATTGAGACCATTGACTCTCATATCTTCCTATACGTCAGGCCATGGATTGTTAGGCTGCCTGGTCCGGAATCGTACCCGTAACGGCTGGCACATGTAACTGCAACTAACGGTATCCTCAAAATGCGACCAACCCACCTTAGCGAAATTCTTGGAAGTTATCTGTCACCTCGCGAATACGAAAGCTCCCACGGATGTATTCATAGTTTTTAATCTACGATTCCCAGACTAAAACTAATCAACACCACACCTGAACGGCTCAAGCAATAACAATAATATAAACCTTCGGATATCCCTTTATCCTGTTCTGACTTCCCCCAAATTGTAAACCACGACGAAAAGACCCTGTACACAAACTCTTTAAAGAATCCAACGTAAAAAGAAATCCACCACGAATAAAAGCTGCCGCGCGCGAAACCATCCTTTTCTTTTTATCCAAAGAATTCATTCCGTTAATATAAATTTAAGATTTTCAACCTCATTACCTCTTATCGGCGATTTAAAAAGGTCCGAGAGGGCCGGAGTGCCGCGGATTCCCTTCCATTATAGGTACGTCTGTGCCGAACTGCGATCAATGTAATACGCCATGATTAGAAATTGGGAAATGTCTACCTTTTTTTGTAAAAAAACGTCCCGATTGGTGGATTTAAATTCGGAACGTCGTTTTTTTTACGCAACGCCAAACGATGGTCGGCGCTGCTTAATGATGTTGATTTTACGGAATATTTTTTGACGGATTTTATTTTATATGTATTTTCTTCATTTTGCCTCATTGAAATCATGTCTATGGTTTGGAAAAGGAATATTTCGTATTTAGTAAGTGTTATTCCATTTAATTGTGAATAATAATCATATCTTAAGCTTTCCTTTATCGTTACTGAACTACAGTTTACTTTTTTTTATTTGCCTGAATGATGAGACGAGGAGGTTTCTCGTCTGATGGTCGCGCCACTTGTTCATAAACAGAAGCAACACCACATAGAACTTGAACTACACCGTTCACTCCTTTTCGTCCCATGATATGATAGGGAGCGAAACTATTACCATATCGATAAACAAATACTCTTGTAAGTCATTATTATTAAACAGAATTTTAAAACTATAAAATACAAGACTCATATCTTCAAAGCTTTTTAATAAGTTCAATATAGGTTAACAATACATGCTACCAAATGCGGCATGTATAAGAAAACGATGTCACAAAATAATATAAAAAGACATTACATCAAACAGGTATATTCGCTTTTTCTAATTTAAATTTCGTTAACATCAAGGGGCTTGGTAAGGTAAGTAGGTTATGCATCGCTCTTCTATCTTGATGTATTTCCCCCTAAAATATATCCGATAGGGCAAAATCAATCGATCACTTTCTTACACCACACTAGTCGTTAAAGCCTTACAGATAAGGTTAAATTTCCTCTGGCACAGTTAACATTGTCAGGGGTGCCCGAATGAAAGATTGGTCTTTGTTGTGAGGTGTATAAAAAATTTGACGATATTACAGCTCTATGTAAGTGAAATGCGCTTCGGGAGTGATTTTAACTTTTTTCGAGGTAAACCCCGATATCTTAGGTGGAGGGCTTTTGATATTTTCGGCGGTGATTTACACCAAGTAGGGTTTAATATCGAAAAAGGATATAGACGGTGACATGCAGTAGACTGCTTCGGTGGCGCAGTTGAAATGCGAACGCGTTACGACTGAGGCTGACGCTGAGGTCTCGGGTTCAATCCCCTGGTCGGGTAAAAGTGATATTGGGTTTTTCTATTACGAAATGCTCAGTATCAGCCCGGGGTCTGGAATTTGTGCCCGATATGGCGATACGCTCGCCCCCTATCACACCATTGGACGGAGACGGAGATACGCTCTGCGAAATGTGGGTGTACTGGTTACACCTCTGCCTACCCCTTCGGGGATTACAGGCGTGAGTGCGTATGTATGCAGTATGAGTTCCGGTAGGAAACAATTTTATTTTGGAGTTTAATGATACGCGCCACGTGTTGTGGTGCAGCGCCACAATTGCCTACTAGTTCTGCTGTACCATGCAATACTTAGAAAGTGCTTGGCGCTTGTCACTTTGAGACATAAAGCTACGTTTACGAGTAGTAGAGCCACGCTGTAGACAGTTTTGTCTGCAGCAAGAATGGGCCGGCTCCTCCGGGTCATTACCACTATCTCACAGAAAACCGACGTAAAGTAGCAGCTTGCTGCTGCGTTCCCAACCCCTTATCCCTTTCTCCCTTTCCTTTACGGTCGGCAACGCGCCCCTGACTCTTGGTATTGTGGGCGTACATGGGCGGTGGAGATCACTTGCCATCTGGTGACCCGCTCGTTTTCCGGAGTATGCAATAAAAAAAAAGTTTTGGTGTTTGCGACCGAGACAGGAGAATGTGACACGTGACGCCAGTCAGGCAGTCTGTGTTGTATAAAATTGTATTAAAACTGTACCGCGCCGTATACCTCTAAGCGCACTTCAAAAATGTAAAGTTTTATAATGCACAGGAATGTCAGCTTCAATGTCCTGGAAACCGCAACACAACGGTGCTTACACATTGATGCTTAGCGGTAGAAATAGACACAATGATAGTACCTACCCAGATGAACTCACGTATGCGACTTATCACCTTAAAATATTATACATATCATTCAATCACGACTTTATACCCGAAGGGGTAGGGTAGCGGTTCTACTAGTGCTGCACGTTTTGCCGAGGTTAGATAGGTTAATCCCGAGCCTAATCACGGGAAATTTATGTAGGATTTTTCGATCGGTTACTCAAATTGTGATAGCCCGACCTGGGAATTGAACCCAGGACCTCACGATCAGCCTTAGTACGCTGCGAGCAGACCAATGAGGCGATTATTATACCATCAATTATTACAAAAAAATATTATACCATCTAGAAATTGAAATCCGAGGCTTTAAAGGTATTCAAATCTATATTAGTTCGTAAAAAAAAATCATATTCAACGCAATAAAGCCTTTATTGGAGTCATTAAGATATATTTGTGCATTTTATTATCGCTGAGCTGGGCCATTATCATGTTATTACTTTTAGCTGCCTTTAGCCTGAGGTCGAGGTTCAAATAAAGACCTCTGAGAGGGAAGAGGACAAAGGTCGCTCAGTATTAATTTAATGTGATATCATTGGATGCTGTAATAGAAATCCGCTTTTTTTTGAGGTAACATATTAATTGGCTATTCACTTTTATTATTTTGTTACTTTCAATAAAGCGGGAGACAGCCTCCGCGGCGCAGTGGGCGAGTGTGAAGCGAGAAGCCGCGGGTTCGATTCCCCGCACCAAGACAAATGTTTGTGTGATCAGGCAGGCAGGCGGTCGGTCGTAAAAACTACAAGCGAAATATTTCTGTAACATGTGTTAATAATAAAAAAAAAGCATATTGCGCTGACCCACTACCAGTGGGATAAAGGCAGATGGAAGAAAAAGACTAAAGTGGAAGACAAAATAATGAACTAAGGACGTATTAACCTCAAGTATGACGCGATTGAGGACAAAGGGAATAAAGGGAGTTGATATTCAACGGGCAGCCTCCGTGACGCAGTGGGCGAGTAGCCGACTGTGAAGCGAGCGGCCGCGGGTTCGATTCCCGCACCGAGCCAAATGTTTGTGTGACCTATAAATATTGGTTTCGGTTCTGGGTGTTGTGGTACCACAAGTCCCTCGTAGTTCTTGATACTCCCGATACAGGTTAACCTAGTGTGGGGTCAGGACTATGTGTGTTCCTGTTGGGTGTATTTATTTATTTATATGTATACTTCGAAATCGCACTGACTGTTTTAATTCGAACAATGGACTTATTTATGGTCAACGTCTCGCAAAATAAAATCTACGTCACTTCGAAAACTCGGTGGAAAAAGGGACGGAATATAATAGAAATACTGGGAACATTTCGCGAAATAACGAAATTGCCTGCGTATGAATGGTTAATGCTGAGACGTGGGGAGCCCGTGTGGTATCCCGCGGGAGCACGGGGGTTCCGCGCGCCCATTATGTTATTTATGTGGTCATTAATTCTATTGTTGTATATTGGCAAAATGTTGCCAATTTTCTATTTGTCTTTCACGTATGCACGTTAGTTGACATAGTAGTCAGAGGTAAACATTTTATACATAAGCTGGAAGCCTTTATTATCGAAGGCGGAGGCAGAGGTACAACAAGTTCTGCACTCACGTTTTTTGTTTTTATTAGATTGAATGACGAGACGGACAATTCGCTCGCCTATAGCGTCACGTCTGCCCAATAACGGAAGCAACACAATACAGAACTTTGAATTACAAAGCACTGCATGGCTGGACTGCGACTCTGAGACATAAGATATTAAGTCTCATAATGCCTAGTAATTTAATTAGCTTCAATGCCCTTCAAACCGAAATACAAATGTGCTTCCACACTGTAGCTTGGCGGCAGAAATATACAAAGTGGTGGTACCAACCCAGACGGCCGTCTGAGAGTCCACCTTGTAAATTATATGTTCTATCCCGAAAATCAAACTAAGATCGTTAATTAAAAACTAACATTTGCTTACGGCTCTGCCCGCGTGAACGGCCTTTTCCGGGATAAAAAGTAGCCTATGTTACTCAGTGATAATGTAGCTTATTAACGGCAAAAGAATTTGAAATTGAAATCGGTTCAGTAGATTTTAAGTTTATTCGTTACATACAAAAATACATCTTTTCTCTTTATAATATTGCATACGCACTCACGCCTGCAATCCCCGAAGAGGTAGGCAGAGGTGTAACCAGTACACCCACATTTCGCAGAGCGTATCTCCGTCCCTTATGTGATAGGGGGCGAGCCCATCGCCATACCGGGCACAAATTCCAGACTCTGGGTTGATACTGAGTATTTCGTAATAGAAAAACCCAATATCACTTTATCCGACCCGGGGATCGAATCCGAGATCTCAGCGTTGGCCTTATTCGTAACGCGTATATCACAACTGCGCCACCGAGACAGTCGGTTATAATATTAGTATAGATAAAGCCAGAGATCAAAAGTCTGATCAGTCCTGGATTGTATATCCCACTGCTGGTCACAGACCTCTTATATTAATGAAGGATTAGGCCGTAGTTCATCGCGCTGCTGATACAGGTTCCAGACTCAAACAAGTCTACAACCAAAACGAGCACGAAAAAGACGGAATTTATCAATTCAAATCCACCCAATCTCGCCCAAGACAGCGATTACATAGGTTTCTTAATGCAATCCAGTGCGGAATTAACGCAAGTTGAATTTCATTAAGGGAGCATTCCGTTGCTCGCGACGGCGACCAGGAGGTCAATTCTCGTAATTTTAAATGTTCAAAATATCATTCCGATCTAGTCTCAGCGTCAAGAAAGTTGCAAATGGCATTCTCTAAACCAATAATCAACGTCAAATGCACCTACCATTAGCAGTAGCATTATACCGTTTTGGTTACAGTCAACTTTTATTCTACATTCAATCTCATTACGATCTATGTTCACATTTGACGTTGATTATTGGTTTAAGAGAATGCCATTTGCAACTTTCTTGACGCTGAGACTAGATCGGAATGATATTTTGAACATTTAAAATTACGAGAATTGGTCTTCAGTGTAAATCGCGCGGGTGTAAATAATTTTTAATTAAAATCAGGCGGAGGTCGTTTGGCCCGCGGCGGTGTCTGCTGTTTACTCTTTGCGTTTGTGCTATTTGAGCTACGTAGCATGTATTTGGGTATCTATATTTGTATTTTGTTTAACCCGACTGTATGAGAAGACGCCTCGCCGGCCTGAGGATATGCGACATTTCTGCCCATAATAATAGCAACACCACGTAGAACTTGATTTCAAAGTCTTGTGCGGTACTGCACTTGTCAACCCGAGACATTAGATGTTTATACCCAGTAATTTCATATCGTTTAACACAAGAATGATTTACACTTTCCTTGGTGACAGAAATAAACACACAACAATGATATATATACAAGGTTGTAGGTCCCTCGTTTGCGAGAGGCCGGCTGGATTGGTACCACCGCTTTGTCTATTTCTGCCGCCAAGCAACAGTGTGTAAGCACTGTTGTGTTTCGGCTTGAAGGACATTGAAGCCAGTGAAATTACTGGGCATTATGAGACTTAACACCTTATGTCTCGCGGTAACGAGCGCAGTCCAGTGTCATGCAGTGATTTTTTATTTAAAGTTCTGTGTGGCGTTGCTTCTGTTTATGAGCAGGTGTGGCGCTTACCATCAGGCGAGCGACCGGCTCGTCTCATTCAAGCTAATAAATAAAATTAATTATAAAAATACTCCTTCTTGGCGGCAGAAATAGACAAGGTGGGAGTACTTGCCCAGATTAACTTTCTAACCTAGTTGTATGTGAAATTTTCCTATGGATATACAATAGCATGATGCTACACTTACAGTACATATTTAACGCTTAATAATACAAGTACATACTTTCTTTTCACCTGCCTTATACCACTCGGAGTGGGGTCGGAGCAACATGCTTTTTAACACATGTTACAGAAAGATTTGGCTTGTAGTTATTACGACCGGCCGCCTGCCTGACGTCAACCCCTCCGGGGAGACACCCAGACCCGAAAAAAATATTTGTGGATCACACAAACACTTTGTCTCGGTGCGGGAATCGAACCCGCGGCCTCTCGCTTCACAGCTGGCTACTCGCCCACTGCGCCACGGAGGCTAAACATACTAAGAAAAAGAAGTCGGTTATAAAGTAAACTGGTTACGAAAGCAATCAAACAAATCTGGAAACAAAAAGATAAAAAAAACAGATGCCGTTTTGATAATATACGTTATACTTAGTTCAAGATATACACAGATTTGCAAAAATAAAAACCAATTCCTAAATGAAAATCACTAAAACATCAGCAATATCATCAATGAAGTTACGTAGCTCCCACCACATCCAGATCGAAGCTAAATTATGAAAAAAAAACACAATGCAACTGAAAACGGCCCATAAGAGAAAATCACCTCACTATTTCGCGCTCCGAAAGAGCGAAATACTAAAACGAGTTCTTAATATAAAATACTAGCTTTTGCTCGCAGCTCCACCCGCGTGAATAGACTTTTTCGAAATAAAACGTAGCCTCTAACCGACTCCAGGATCCCATCTATATCTACATCAAAATTCATCAAAATCGGTTCAGTGATTTAGGCGTGAAAGCGTAACAAACAAATAGATATTTTTTTTCATAAAAAGTATCGTATGTTACTTCTTTTACCTCCAAGAATATGTGTACAAAGTTTCATGATGATCGGTTAAGTAGTTTTCGCGTCAAAGCGTAACAAACAAACTTACATTCACATTTATAATATTAGTATGATATCTCGGATTACAGTGAGCGCAAATTTTAAACCAGTACTCAGAGTGGAAACTCGCAATGGAAATTTTAAACTCGAAACGCTCTCGAAAACTGAAAACTTTCCTTTCAAAGCAAAACCCGTAATACTGTAATTCGAGTGCTGTAAAAATGAAAGTGTATGATACCTTCGCAAAAGAAAACGGTCCGTGTTATAATGCTATATAAATTATTGTGTTTTATTTTGTGAGGATTCCGTAGGTGTATTGTCGCGGATTAATAATATAAATAATAATAGTACCAGCCCTGTATTATATACGTCCCACTGCTGGGCACGGGCCTCCTCTACTGAATGAGAGGGGTTAGGCCTTAGTCTACCACACTGTCTTAATGTGGGTTGGCAGACTTCACATACCTTCGAAATTCTTATGAAGAACTTCTCAGGTATGCAGGTTTCCTCACGGTGTTTTTCCTTCACCGTTAAAGCAAGTGATAATTAACAATTAATATAAACATAACTTAGAAAAGTCAGAGGTGTATGCACTTGGGGCTGGTTTCGAACCTGCTACTTTCGTCTCGACAGTCCATACCACTCCCCGCTGAGCTATCACTGTTATTCTGAGAGCTGTCGCGGAATATTTGAGATAAACTTTTCACCTATACTTTTTTAGCTTCAATGTGGAAAAAACAGGTCGCTAGCCTTATGGTAATTACCACCTGCCCATGAACAATACCAACACTACAAATTACAATTTATTGCATGACACATCGAAATAAGATGACAAGAAATGTAACTCAAGCAAAAAAAAACTGCCACCAAAACTCTGTGCAAGAGGCGGGACTATAAAAGTCTGTGCATAATAATGTCTAGTTGTCACTTGAAACGTTTAATTTTTGCGCGGTGCAGAACGTCGTATCTCAATCTAGAAACTTAATATTTAGACATCAACTTTTATGAAACAAAGTTGATTTTGAACGTTCATTATTTTTTGTTACTGTTATTTTACCTTTGCATGTGTAAGTGAGTAGAGCCGTATTTTTTGGCAGATTCATGAGAGTTATCGTTCTAGTTATGTTATTTCGATGGCATGGCATTACACTGCTACTCCTCACTCATTCCGTATCATAGATATTAAGTATTAGGCTGAATAAAGAAACGAGGATTGTAATCGCCACCACACCTGCCGTAACATATGAAACACCACACATAATTCTGAGCTACAAAGTACTGCCCTGGCGTTGGACCGCGCTCTTTACCCCGAGACATAAAATACTTAACATCTCATAATATCCAGTCATTTATCTAACTCCAATCTCTTTTAAACCGAAACACAATAGTGCTTACGCACTGCTGTGTGGCAGTAGATATAGAAAAAGTGTGGTATAAGAAGACGGCCTCTCGCATACGAGGGACCCACCACCTAGTGTACCTAGTAAGTCTTATAATACCCAGTAATTGCATTGGATTCAATGTTCTTCAAACAACAGTGCTTAGACTCTACTGCTTGGCGGCAGAAATAGACAAACAGGTGGTATCTCCGTGGCGCAGCGAGCGAGTAGCCGGCTGCGAAGCCAGAGACCGTGGGTTCGATTCCCGCACGGCGACAAATTTTTGTGCGATCCACAAATATTTGTTTCGGGTCTTGCTATTGTGGGATCGCAAGTCCTTCGTAGTTCCTGATACCCACGATACAGGTTAACCTAGTGTGGGGTCGGGACTTTGTTTGTGACTGTTGTAAAAAAAACTACCTACCTAGACGGACTCTCGCGTACGAGCGTATTACTATCTTGTCTTTTATTTGGGAGATAATATTTTCATCTGTATTTATTAACTCGGAAACGATAAGAATATTACCGAAGACTTGCCATAATTTAAAAATATTAACAATCAGTGATTTATCGCTCAGTATATCCATTTATAAAGTAAAAATATCATCGTACGGGCTCAAGTTGAACCAATTCTGACCTACGTCGAATTAATGAGGCATATATTTATTGCGACATTATGGCAATAACCTCTTAAAGTCCTATGTTTCCTTATCGATTGACCTTTGTCGCCTAAATGTATACCGTATTACTCAGAAACCCAATTCTATAAATCAGTTGAAACTTCGCCGCTTAACCAAACAGAACTTGCAATGTTAGTTAGTAACGATGTATTTGCTCAAAGGTTTCATATCGTTTTTAACCGGCTTCAAAAAAGCGGGTGTGGTCAATTCGGATATATTATATAAATCTTTCGAGACATCTCAGTTTACTTCCGAGTGTGGTAAAGTATGAGAAAAAAAATCCTCAATGGAGGTTAATTAGGTTTTGTTTTGAAGATTACATGCAATAGAATGTGTTCCTAAGATATTTTTGTCAGTCCTACATACGCACTCACGCCTGTAATCCCCGAAGTGGTAGGCAGAGGTGTAACCAGTACACCCACATTTCGTCGAGCGTGTCGCCGTCCCATGATGTGATAGGTGACGAGCCTATCGCCATACCGGGCACAAATTCTGGACCCCGGGCTGATACTGAGCATTTCGTAATAGAAAAACCCAATATCACTTTTACCCGACCAAGGGATCGTACCCGAGACCTCAGTCGGGTACGCATTACAACTGCGCCACCGAGGCAGTCGTCGTCGATTTTTGTCACTCCTGTATTATAATATACTGTGACCTCTGCTGGATACGGGCCTCGTCACGAGGGAGGGGCCATATGCTTTACTCGACGACACAATATTGCCTTAATGCAGGTTGATAGACTTCACATACCTACTTTTATTGAATTTGTAATAATATTGATAGAAATAGTGATTTAATGACTGCCTCAGTGGCGCAGTTGTAATGCGTACGTGTTACGACTGAGGCTGACGCTGAGGTCTCAGGTTCGATCCACGGGTCGGGTAACAGTTATATCCGTACTAATGAAAATAAATAGATAAATACTTACGAAATAAGAAACATACATACATACATAGACTCACGCCTGTTTCCCATAGGGGTTGGCAGAGACAACGGATTTCCACTTGCTACGATCCTTGCATACCTCTTTAAATAAGAAACATTGTAATTTAAAAAAGAGTTCATCGACGGAACCCTGAAAAACGGCAAAGACCAACATTGGTTAATATTCGCTCGGCGGATAAAGTTTTGCGTTCCTCATTCATTATTTCCAACAAAGAATGTTTAATGCAATACAAACACCTAGTCGAAGACTCGGTCTTGTTGGGGTTACCGGTTGAACGGGAATAATCTTCCATCCACGTAGACGATGTAGTTTAATGCTATTCGTTCTTTTATTTCATACTAGCTTTTGCTTAAGGCTACGCCTGCGTGTATGTCTTTTTAAGGAGTAAAAGCAGCCATGTCTTGGTCCAAGTCAAGGTCTTACCTGTAAGTATGTAAAATTTTATAAAAATCCGTTTAGACGTTAAGGTGTGATTGATTAACAAACATCCAAATTTAAAAACTGGCAAACAATCAAACTTTCGCATTTTAAGTATTATTACGAGAAGAATATTCGAATTATAATAATAATCGAAAAAGTCTTGAAACATTAGGATGTACTACTTGCCCAGTGAAAAAAATATGAAAGTTGTTTCTATAGGAATACATTATAGCTTAGTCTTATGACAAAAGGTTTAGGCCACATCTATTTCTCCATTCGATCGATTAATTATTGACAAGTCTTTTTGTCCCATAATGTGATCCAGCCTCGCCGTCATACCGGGCACAGATTTGAATTCGAATTAGATTTTCCGAAAACTCAACACCGAATTTCATTGCTCATCATGGAATGGGCCTCACTGTTTCCACAGCCTATGTAACCGACACTAGGACAATGAGACTGAAATCTAGTATTTTGCTTTGTATCGTTAGAAATAAAAACCATAGTCTGTTACACATTCGCCCCTACAATTGCTTTTGGGTTTTAACTAGTAAAATCGAACAGTCGAAAGCTTATTTTTTTAGCATTAACAATTTTATAGCAGTGGATGCGGGACAATCCATACTTAATCCACTGGGTAGGTGGATAAAGAGAGTGTTTGCGTACAGGGGTGGATTAGGAGCCACCCTCGACTGTCGCTCCCGCACCCCGCGCCACCCCGCGCCACCCCTCACACGCCCCCGTCACGTGACGTTTGATTACCGCGTGACAAAACACGCCGAGCGCCACTTTTGTGTTTTTTTCCACCGTTTTTTCGTCACCCCATGCGAAAAGTAAATTATTTTTCTTTCAGTCGGCATTACTCGTAATTCTTCAACACGTGTATTCTATTGAATATGTTTGTTTCCGTGTTGTTTTTTAATTATGATTCGTGTTTGTTCGGTGTTTTTCGGCGCTCGTCGGCGACGGTCGCGGATTATGTGATCCTGGTGTCGTTTTAATTAGGCTTACGTCAGGTACTTGGTTTGTTGGTTAACGGAATTGTGGATTTATTGGATTTGATGCGAATACGAGTGAATGGATTGGTGTTTAATTAAAAGATTTTGGCCTTTCGTCAAATTTAGACATGTTGTTTTTTTTATATCATAGGCCGGCAAACGAGAAAGTGGGTCACCTGATGGTAAGCGATCTCCACCGCCCATGTACGCCCACAATACAAAAAATTATGGGCGCGTTGCCGACCTTAAAAGAAAGGGATAATTAAGGGATTGTGAAGGGAAGGGGGATTTATTGTAGCTTAGTATGTTTTTTCACAGCAGAGGCTGGTAAACGAACAAGTGGGTCACCTTTTTTATAATCCTAGCTCAGCAAAGTGACCTAATGACTGAGAGTAAAGTATAATGCAATCCAAGAATACTGTTGACCAATGACAAACGATGTAAGTATCCATCATAGGTTGGCAGAATTATGCCGGTTGCCCAATTGTTTGTTTACACTCCGTATAAAGGATCCCATGTTGTAGGATCCTGATGGTATGTGATTTCCACCACCAATTAACACCCACGACACTAGAGGAATCATGGAAGCGTTGGCGACCATGGAATCATGGAAGGTAGATATGGGAATTGGGCAGAAGAGAGGGATTCGACCTTCCGAAAATGTTTTATTATGAAACCACACTCTTAAGTGAGAAAAAATGATTTTCACCGACTTAAAAAAACGAAGAAGATCTCAATTCGACGAGTTTTTAATCTATGTTTTTTTATTCATTTATGTTACGTTATTTCTTCGCCGAATATGGACTGATTTTAAACTTAGGCATAGATACATAATTGCGTCTATGACTTAGGCGATACTGTTCATCTCAAGGGTCTCTTAAAAGTTTGGCTAAAAGAAAAAAATATGAGGAAAAGTTTTATGGATATCACTATATTTTGAAGTCGGTTTTTAAGCTTTATTCAATTTTTTTCAGGAATGTTAACTGGCTGTTAAAGCTTACGATATCGCAGTTTTATTTAATGTTCACTAGTTTACCATTGTTTCGCGAACTTTAGTGTTACCATGAGCAAATAACGCATTCTATTTTTCGAACACTCGCAACAAAAATTCTATACGAAAAAATTCAGTTCCCATAATATTATTCTTTGCGCAAAATGCCTCAATGTCCCTCGGTAACGACGTCTTAAAAACTGATGCGTTCGTTCATACAGTGCCATGTGGTATGGGCTATAAGGCCGGCACGTGAGCCGACTAACAACTGAGCCATTATGGCCTGTACCTGTGATGATGCGATGGGGTTTGAATACGGTTGATATACAGTATTAATAAGGTGCAGTGATCAACGTCTCTTATACCCGTTCCCTATATTCTATTCAAAGATAGATTTGATAATAACCAATAGTATTTTGACAGATTTTCCATACAAAACAAAAGCAAATTTGATATCAGTTTTGTAGTAATGTGTCAAGATTTTACTGCCAATAAGCATTCGATAGATAGAATATTGGGAACACCCATTACTATTTGGCTCCTAGATATACAACAATTACAGAAATATGTGACCACATATTTCTGTAATTGTTAAATATGACCATATTTAAGGGTTATTGAAGTGAAAACTTCTTTAGGCGCGTTGAGCACTTTTTGGGTGAACAAAAATCATGGTACTCGCGTCATCGTCACCGCACGCTTCCTATGAGCTATATGTGTACTGTGTATATATGCACATAGATATATCTCCGTGCGTTATTAGTATACCTAATACCTAATACTAGCCCTGTATTATATACGTCCCACTGCTGAGCACGGGCCTCCTCTACTGAATGAGAGGGGTTAGGCCTTAGTCCACCACGCTGGCCTAATGCGGGTTGGCAATTATATATATATACAAAGAGTATCATACATACATACTACATACATATATATGTAGAGACATATGTATTAAATTGGTCATTAACACTTATTTACAAACCAAAAATAATTCAAAAATAACAATGTAAAAGCTCGACGATACAATTCACAAGTTACTTAGTTTTCACTTCTATCGGCAGTCCCCAATGACTGCCCCGCATGTTTTTTTTATATACATCTGACAGTGAGTGTTGATAGACACCCCTCCTCCCTATGGTATAGCCATGCCAGACTCACCAGCCATCGGACCCTGTTGTCTGAAAGACCGCTGGTTTGAGTCCTTAACCAAAAACTCTACGCTTCTACACCGACTAATGGCCGTTCCCAATATTCTGTCTATTGACAGATTTGCTTACTGGCAGTTAAATTTTGACACATTTTGTATAGAAGATCTGTCAAAACACTATTGATGGTAAGCAAATCTGTCGATAGATAGAATATAGGGAACGGCCATAAATACACCGCAGTAACTTTCTTCGGCGCAAGTGGAATGGTTCCGGGAGATCCTAAGTACTCTGGATTACTGCTGGAACAGCTTCTGCGCTGTGCGGCCCGTTTCCTACGAACAAAGACACCATCACAATCTGCCAAAGAATCACAAATCTTTCTCTACAAAAGATGTTTCCTTTGAAAACATAGCAGTTTCCTGCTGTTTAAAATTAACTAGACTCCTTAGTTACCTTTTTTAATTAAATCCTTTCATAAGGTAGCGTTTTGTATTTCATCTGTGCGTTTGAAACGCCGTGAAAGAGGTTTCTTGTAGGGATGTGTGATTAATGGAATATAATCGATTATAAAAAATCGATTTTTCTTTATTCAAAATTAATCGGTTTGTCAAAAATCGATTTAAACAAGTAATTTATGTAATCGATTTACTAAAAATCGATTAATATTACCATAAAAAATCTATGATAAAAATCGATTAAGAGAAAATAATAATCGATTTAAATAAAAATCGATTATATTTTAACATCCCTAGTTTCTTGCGAGCACTACTGTTATTAATGTTAACGGCGCGGCTGTCGGGAACCTTTTTCTTATCGTAACTTGAAAAAATTAGTTCTTGAGTCTACGCTAGTTGTGTTGCGTGACTAGTCTTACTTCGATTGAATTTTGTTGCTAATGAAACACATATAGGTGAATTTATTAACCAAATTGTATTAACTTATTTTTATCAAACCACGTTATGCAAAAGTTAAAACAATGTCTGGACATTAAAAGAGGCCATAACCCATGAGTTTGTTTCGGCATTTCTTCTCATGGCTAGTCCCGAAATGCCGTCGTAAATGTAATGTAGCATAAAAAATGATTGACATGTAAAAGTGATATTTATGATCCAATTTACAGAATACATGATTTGAATTTGAATTTGTTAAATTAGAATGAAGAAAAATTATGAATTATAAGCTTTTAAAATTGCGTGGCAAGGGTAACTGGTCAATGCATTACAAGGAAGTTGGTCCCGCGTATGCGAGATGCCGCCTGGTTGGCGGCAGGAATAGTCAAAGCGGTAGTACCTATCCAGGCGGCCTCTCGATAACGAGAGACCTACTACCTAGTAAAATATAATTCAACGGTCAAAAACTCAAGTCACAAATTACCCATAGACACAGTTCGAAACTTATTCGAGTGTAGGTACGATACAGCCCCTTCGGACGTTGTAACAAATGAGTGTAATTGGTCAGCCTGTCGCCAGTCACGGGGTCCGGGGTCCGGGCCCGGGATCCGAGAGGCCCGGGATTGCGTTCAAATTGATGTATAATAGTATCGCGGAGGGCTAAGACTGCGCTATTAGATTTCCACGAAAACATTATTTGAGAACTGGACTTTCCGGGATAGCTGGTCGTTGAGTTAAATTGGGTTTTTATCTCAATGACCCTCGGAGTAATGGGAAAGTTTGGAAAAAGTCGTGTGTTACCTTGAATGTGGTTGAAGCCTAAAATTGATAGTTTTCGAAGACGTTTTTATTAAATGACTTAAAAAAGGAGGAGGTTCTCAATTCGGCGAGGTTTGAAAGCGGTGGAGCCTAAAATTGATAGTTTTCGAAGAGGTTTTTATTAACCGACTTCAAAATAGAGGAGGTTCGCAATTCGGCGAGGTTTGAAAGCGGTGGAGCCTAAAATTTTTTGTTTTCGAAGAGGTTTTTTACTAACCGACTTCAAAAAGGAGGAAGTTCTCAATTCGGCGAGTTTTTTTTTTGCCTTTTTATGTTTGTACATCGATTTCTCCGCCAATGGTGGACCGATTTTGTTGGAAAATATTTCATTCGATAGATTTTGGCTGCGATGTGGTACCATATAAATTTATTCAAGATCTGATGACGGAGTACGGAGTAAAAAAATGAAACTTCTCAAAGGACAACAGTACATACATACATACCTTACCTATACATACAATACATTAATAAAAGCAAATAAAAAATGCGCCGAATTGACAACCTTCTCCTTTTTTGAAGTCGGTTAATGAATCTGAATAATTTCACTAAATTAAAAAAAGCAACAACTTTTCAGACATTTTTCATCATTGCGTTTCATAACTGGAATACGCAGCTCCATTGTATAATTACATAAAGTAATCAACGCCGCCGTCTAAGCGTGAATTCATCACAAACTCGATAATCATCCAACTTTTTTAATTTCCACCCAAGCGACGAATTGTCATTTGGAAAGTAATTACTCGTTTTATGCTACTTGTTGCCGGTTTACGGGAATGTCATTAACTTTTTATGAGACACAAAATGACGTCACTGGGGCGCTGGATCCTCACGCAGTAGCGCTAAAACGGAGTGCGGGAAAAAACGTAGATGTAAGTTAGGTGTTTCTTGAATCGGATCGGAGCGGAGTGGTAGATTTTCAGCTGTTCGATTGGTCTATATTTATAATGTCATCTCTCTACTCCGTCTACATCAGTGAAACACACTCTTAAGACTAAGCTTATGATGAGACTTAGTTGACCCAGTAATTTTAAAATAGATAAATGTCAAATGTAATTTCTTACAAGGTATCACCTTGCCTCGACTGCCTCGGTGGCGCAGTTGTAATGCGTAAGCGTTACGACTAAGGCTGACGCTGAGGTCTCGGGTTCAATCCCCGGGTCGGGTAATATGATATTGGGTTTTCTATCATGAAATGCTTAGTATCAACCTGGAGTCTGGAATTGTGCCCGATATGGCGATAGGCTCGCCTCCTATCATATCATGGGACTGAAATACGCTCGGTGAAATCTGGGTGTACTGGTTACACCTCTGCCTACCCCTTCGGGGAGTACAGACGTGAGTGCATATATATGTATGTATTAACTTCCTCCAAGGTGCCTTGTTTCCTCAGAGAGGTTGATGTCAGGCAGGCGGCTGGTCGTAAAAACTACAAGCCAAAGGTTTCTGTAACATGTGTTAGAAGCATGTTGCGCCGACCCCACTGCTAGTGGGATGAGGGCAGGTAGAAGAAGGAGGAGGCAGGTCCTTTGTATGCGAGAGGCCGTCTGGGTTGGTACCACCGTTTTGTGTATTTCTGCTGCCAAACAGCAGTGTATAAGCATTCAATGAGTATCCCTACACCTTTCGTCTACTCTCCGCTCTACTTCGCTTTGGAAACGTCCCCTAACTGGGACATATCTCGTTGGTAATATGAGTAATGGACGCGTAATACGCAAATGGGAACCATACTTTAATGATGCTCTGGGCGCGCGTCATTGTTTTATGACTGTTTGTAACCGTTAAAGTTTTGTAGTTTTGTTGATCAATGTCGGTAATGCGTGTGAAGATAAAAAATTAAGGCTAATTTGGTGATCTGACACAATGTTCATTAAAAACTTATATAGCTATCAGTTTACTGTAGAAGTCTATGTGCCTAGTGCGAGGTTTTTCGATAACTGACACGTGATCTAAATTTCAGTGTAGTTATAAAAATACATTTATAATGCAATCCGTTTGTGGCGATATTTGGTATTTACGAATGACGGGAGGGGTATAGAAAAACTCGAACTAGGGACACTAATTGACATATTGGTATGAAGTTTAACAGCTTGTATTGTAGAACCCGTTATATAATTCGTATTGCATTACAACTTTCTATGCTAGCGGTTGATACCTCTTTAGTTCATTATTTTGTCTCCCGCTTTGCTATGGAGGGAAGTGGCAATTTATAATACCAACTCCTCCCTAACTTTCTATTTGATTAATTTCGTTGCAGAACGATAGCTTCGCATTCCTAGAGACTCGCTGAGCTTCATTGCTCGGTGTCAAAAATGCATGCCTCTGTCGATCTTGGTTTACAAGAGTTACAGTGCTGAATGTGTCAGTGGGATCTCTTATCTAGCAGTTTGATGATAATATTGATAATGACAAAATTAATATAATACAACCATTGAAATAAAACTAGTTTATACGGATTTTATCGCGGTTTAATTTTTATTTTAGTCCCGACGTTTCGAAAGCTTTTCAGCCTTCGTGGTCACGGGAGAGACTGAGGTGTAGGTCGTCTCGAAAAGTTAATGTTACAATGGCTACCTTCATTTTAAAATTATACATATATTTTCAATTATTTAAAAAAGTTAGTTGACACTAGTCCGATCTACGCAGAAAGAGCTCACGGTATCTTGAGGTCTTGCAGTTGGTCTTTTGGGTTCCGATTTAATTAAATGTATAATTGGATCCCAGGCTTGTGCAAGCTTCCAACCATCTTCTCTATTGAAGTTTGGGTGTTTCTTAATTTCAATAGCCTCGCGAATCATCCTAGGTAGGAATCGGTTTTCTTTGGCAAGGATTTGTGGTTTGTCAAATCTAAGGTAATGTTTGGAGCCTTCATCTGAATGTTCAGCAACTGCAGACTTCGTAGAGCGTCGGTGTTTAACATCAGCTATGTGTTCTTTTACGCGGGTCCCTATGCTAGTTTTATTTCAATGTCTAATATTCGCGTAAACCTAAGAAATCACTATAATACAACCAGTTGACCCGTGCGAATAATTCTCACCGGTAGTGGTCAGTTACGGAATATAATAAAGTAGAAATATGTGTATTGGCAAAGCCTATCATTTTAAAACGACAGCCTCCGTGGCGCAGCGGGTGAGCGCCAGTTGCGAAGCGTGAGGCCGTGGGTTCGATTCCCGCACCTTGACAAATGTTTGTCTGATCCACAAATATTTGTCTCGGGGTCTGGGTGTTGTGGGACCGCAAGTCCCTCGTAGTTCTTGATACCCACGATACAGGTTTACCTAGTGTGGGGTGTAATAAAACTATGTGTGTGACTGTTATCATACAAAAGTATTTTTTATTACTTTCACAATTTCGTTAAAAGTTGTCTTCGTATTTAAATCTGCCATCAAATGAACTATTTTATTAACTAACATATAATATATTCCTTAGAAAAGGTTGATTGCCTCATTAATTCAAACGTTTCGCTTATCTGAAACCGCTGCGATCTTGTGTCCGAAGCACAATTTGAATACGAAAGGCCGCCCTGCCCGCCCGCCCGTCACATTAGACTGCCTTTATTAACTCGCTCTTTTTGTTTCAGGTAAGTGAGCCTTCTGTAACGATATTGCTTGCGTAAGTACTTTGTTATATTGAAGATAAGTGGCTTGTGTCGTGTGACGAAATTGCGTTTTAAATTTGATTTTGTCAGCGTTGTAAATTCGTCTGTTGAAATCCTGACACGGCAAAGCGACTACACTGCACCTAATGGTAAGTTTATTTTATTAGCTTGAATTACGAGACGAGCAGGTCGCTCGCCTGATGGTGAGAGCCACGCCTGCCCATGTACAGAAGCAATACAACACTAAGCTTTGAATTACAAAGCACTGCATGACGTTGAATTGCGCTCGTCACCCCAAGACATGCGATGATAATTCTCATTATGTCCAGTGATTTTACTGGCTTGAATGTCCTTCAAACCGGAACCCAACAGTGGTTACACACTGTTGCTTGGCGGCGGAAATAGACTAAGCGTCGGTGTCAACCCAGACGGCCACTCGCATTCGGGGGACCTACCACCTTGTAAAAAAATATCTGTTGGTTTTTACAATATGTACGGTGGTCCCTTTCCAGATACAAATATTATATTCTACTAGCAGAAGAAAAGTAAGGTAAGTATTATATAATTTATCCAAATTACCGCAAAATCAAAAATAGATACACTCACGCAGTTAGTGCGCAGCATGTGAAGCTCAACATGTTTGGCAACGTTGCATCACGGTGGCAGATCATGTCGCGTGTGTCTGAAAAACTGCATCCATACTCGCTCGTCTTCGTCTTCAACTTGCGTCTAGTTTTGACGTATGCCTTTCGGTGCCCGTAGTGCAAGATTTTGTGAGTAATTCGATAGATAGATTCGAAAAACTCTCACTACGACTATAGATTAATGTGCGTGCCGTTTTCACTGTGAAGTGTTATTAAATTTACTTGCATACTTAACTTACATGACAGCTATTTTTAAAGACATCTTTATTCCGGTATATATTGTTATGTAAGAGTGTGACTTGCGTATTTTAACTTGGTAAATAGGACGCAAAGAGCCAATATGGAGCTCAATGGTGTACATTGGGAGGGGCCTATGTCCAGCAGTGGACAAGTGTGGGCTGATGATGTTGAAATAGGATTTACTCAGATGTGGGGAAATACAATAATTTAATAGGTTTTGGTGCCAGCAAGTACAAATTTTATTATTAAAAAAATACTAACATTGTCTTTAACCACTTCAGAACTAAACTCATTAAAAATAATAATCAAATAAATCTTTCATGTAAAAAAATGTGAGTGAAAGTAATAAAACTTCAAAATAAAGTTTAAAATTACTCGAAATACCAATAACATCAACATTCCAGAAGTTTTTTAATACGCTTCTCACTCAAGCATAATAAAATGCTAACGTTATTAAAGAGCGAGTGCTTTTTCCCGACAAGAGCTCTCCGCAGTTACTGCGAACGCAAGGACTGTATGGATAATTCAACTCATTGTTGCACGTCTTGCTTATTTTACATTACCATTATTAGTGTTGTCAATCATTGAATAATAAATTAATAAATAATTAATTTTATTTTAGCTTTTTATGTCTGATTCATGACTGCTCATTAATTACATACTTATATTGGAAGACATATTCAGATGTTTGTAAGTAATTAGTTTGTAAGACCTTAATTAGTGTAGGTACTCTGATATCAACTGAAATACATATAAAGATTAACTGCCTGCCTCGGTGGCGCAGTTGTAATGCGTACGCGTTATGATTGAGGCTAACTCTGTTTCGATCCCCGGGTCGGGTAAAGTGGTATTGGGTTTTTCTATTACGAAATGCTCAGTATCAGCCCGGAGTCTGGAATTTGTGCCCGGTAAGGCGATAGGCTCGCCCCCTATCACATAAGGGACGGAGATACGCTCGGCGAAATGTGGGTGTACTGGTTACACCTCCGCCTACCCCTTTGAGGATTACAGGAGTGGGTGCGTATGTAATTAACAAAATTAGATAAAATGAAATATAATTTATATAGGACTACTAGAGAAGCGGGCGTGTGAGAGTAAGGATCATGTTTACTTAGTTTCTAGCATTAAGCATTCCTGTGTGGATACGCCTTAACGTCTTGAGCTTACAAGCTTAGACTATATTTTAGCGTGTAAGATGGTGTAAATTTGTTTACACATATTTTTATAACACGGAGGCTGTTTGGAATAAACAAATGAATTATAAATAATACAAGCCTTGTATTATATTATTCCACTGCTAGGCTTCCTATCATAATGAGAGCAGTTAGCCCTCAATACGGTAGACTTCACATACCTTCGATTTTTTTGGAGAATTTTCAGGTATGCAGGTTTCCTCGCAATGTTTCACTGTTAAAGCGAGTGATTATTAACAATGAATACGTACAAACTTAACTTCGACAAACAAAGAGGAGTCTGCCCTAGGGCTGGAATTAAATCTGCGACCTCTCTCACGGCAGTACATTCCACACCCCGCTATCGCCTCGCCGCTTTGTTAAAAGGTTTATATACGAGTTCTTCATATTCATATCTTATTAATCATAATTAGTATCAATACTGGATATCCGTTGTCTCTGCCTACCTCTATGGGAAACAGGTGTGAGTCTATGTATGTATTAATCATAAAAAACTCAGTTTCATAATAAGTCAATCTACTTCATTGTATGCGTATACATTGTATGTATCCCTTCGCGAAGTGAAATTGATGGCCGGTATCAGCTAACAGGACTGGGGGAAAAATGTCAGTTCGCGACCTTCGACTTAAATTACAACCATTATTAATGACTATAATAAAACAATACACCCATCACAGACATTGCAGATTATACGAAACTGTCGCACCTCACCATAAATCTGGCAACCGAACCACCTGAGCGTTCGACGTCCCCGTGATTATGAATGAGGGGTTCTTCTCCCCATGGCCCCCCACGCCACCCAAGTTGACATCCTATCACGATGTATTAAGACGCAATTTTGAATAACTAAAACTCATTCCAATAACAGAATTAACGTTCGAAAAGCAGACCCTATTCCTTGTTGCATAGCATACAAATTGTTCGTGGCGATTTTATTGTGGAACACGTTTGAATTTCAACTCTAAAGTTACATATTTGGAGTTGAATTTCGAATGGTTGTTAGTGCTAGGGTGTTTTTGAGGGGTCGTTTACACGGCGGGGTCCCGGGACTAGCTCGTCTCCCGGGCGACCGGCGACCCGGCAGGCTGCACTTGCACAAAGTATCCGCCAAGTGCGCCCCGCTACCAATTCGCATTTTTGACGATTGGATGCTTTTAAATTCACATCGCTCTGTCGCTGAGTGACTGGTCTTTTAAAATGTTAAAATTAACGTTTGGAAACTTTTTTTCATATTAAAGTTGGTATTTCAACTGTTCTAATTGAGGATGGGCTTTTAAATGGTGATTGATGTCTTTAAAATCTCATGAAATTTGCGGATTTATTTGATCATCGCGTTACGAGTAGCATTATATTTTTGCGATATGAATTATAACTTTTCGCTTGTATTAGGCATTTGACTTCAAGAAATATCTTAGGTTTACGCGAATATTACACATTGAAATAAAACTAGTATATAGGTACGGATTTTATCGCGGGTTAATTTTTATTTTAGTCCCGACGATTCGGAAGCTTTTCAGCCTTCGTGGTCACGGGAGAGACTGAGGTGTAAGTAGTCTCGAAAAGTTAATGTTACATCGCCGAACTTCATCTTAAATAAATAAATAATAAATAATTTTAAAATAATACATTTATTTTCAACTAACTTTTTAAATAATTAAAAATATTAGCTAGATAGTAGCTTATTTAATACTTATAATAATGTTAGAAATAGTCCACCACGATGGCTAATGCGGGTTGGTAGACTCAAAATACCTTCGAAATTCTTATGCAGAATTCTTAAATATAATAGAGTATTACCTAATATTATATGACTTCATTATTCTTTTTCTACCTACTTTTATCACACTCGCAGTGGGATTGGCGCAACATGCTATTTAACACATGTTACAGAAACATTTGTCTTGTAGTTTTTATCTGCTAGAGGTCAACCACTCGGGGGAGAAAACACCCAGACCCGAAAAAACTATTTGTAAATCACACAAACATAAACATTTTGTGTCAGTGCGGGAATCATACACGCGGACTCTCGCAACACAGCAGGCTACTCGCCCACTGCCCCACGAAAGCTGTCATATGTAACTTTATAATTAAATAATAAAAAAGTTATATGACCAAAATCAACGTTTGATTCTTAAATTACTATGATTTTCATTTCGAATACTTTCTGACTTACTTATTAATAAAAAAATAGATTTACAAAGAGCCTTTTTTCATAAAAGAAGGGGCAAAGTAAATAAATTATTCAACGCGCACTTTCAAGACTTGTGACTTGGAGGCCAATTCTCGTAATTTTAAATGGTCAAAATATCATTCCGATCTAGTCTCAGCGTCAAGAAAGTTGCAAATGGAATTCTCTTAAACCAATAATCAACGTCAAATGTGAACATAAATCGTAATGAGATTGAATGTAGAATAAAAGTTGACTGAAGCCAAAACGGTATAATGCTACTGCTAATGCTAGGTGCATTTGACGTTGCTTATTGGTTTAAGAGAATGCCATTTGCAACTTTCTTGACGCTGAGACTAGATCGGAATGATATTTTGAACATTTAAAATTACGAGAATTGGACTCCTGATATAATTGCAAAGTTGGGGTGGGCGTAGAGTCGAACTATCGTTAGCAATTCAATGAAAGCAATTCGACCTAGACTGAAACGGATATTGGTTCTTTACAAATGAAATGTAAGATGTCGTATACCACACAATATTTATTTGGTAACACTAATTTAATATTTCATTTCCTACAGAGGAAGAAAACTGTAATGCTTTTGTAAAATAAGAATAATTTTTATATATTATTTATTTTTAGATGGGGGTTACTTTTACGAGAGAGTAGGATTTAAAAAAAATACTTACGAGTCCTTTCTGTTAATCTGTACTTAATGAACCTACTTACGGAAATACGAATAATAATGAAAGCAATTAATAAACTGCAATCTTTCCAAAACACACATAACATAAGCTCACACCTGTATCCCCGAAAGTGGTAGGAGAGGTACAACTAGGCTACCCACCACGGTTCGCTGAGCTTCCCATGATGTGATAGGGGTGACCCTATCGCCATAATGCCTACCTAATGCCTACCCCGGATCGTGTGGGATTTATCGGATGGAAAACTTGAACACAAATTCTGATAGTTTGACGTGAGATTTGAACCCAGGTCATCACGATTAATCAGCTATAGTAGATCGCCAGTATACCAATGAAGCAATATCTTGATATAATATTAGCATATAATATAATATTGCCTCAGTGGCGCAGTTGTAATGCGTACGCGTTACGATTGAGGCTAACGCTGAAGTCTCGGGTTCGATCCCCAGGTCGGGTAAAGTGATATTAAGTTTTTCTATTACGAAATGCTCAGTATCAGCCCGGAGACTGGAATTTGTGACCGGTATGGCAATAGGCTCGCCCCCATCACATCGTGGGATGGAGATACGCTCGGCGAAATGTGGGTGTACTGGTTACACCTCTGCCTACCCCTCCGGGGATTACAGGCGTGAGTGCGTATGTAATATAATATTAATATACTTAAGCGTTTCACAATTTTTCTATCTCAAAAACAATGTAATTGGTCCTTAGCTCTTGGCTGCATTGTAGAACCAATTTTCTTCAGTTTAAGCTAAGCTATATAGAATTGTGAACTACAAAGCGGGCCAAGCGGACCATAGAATATGAACAGAGTGAGTCTGGCAATAGGACGGTCTCAAGGACCGTTCTTGATTTAACTGGATGCCTTACGGTAGCCTGGGCCTGCGTGTTGCCCCACTATAAAACCTTAAATGGGAGATTAGTTAATGCGATGGTCGGGTATTGTGCCTACGAGAAGACTGTCTTTAAGAGGAATGGAACAATTCTAGGTAGGGATTTATTATAATTTTATCGACCCGATTTAAGTTATGATGTCATGTATTATTAAAATCCAGCTGTTAATAATGATAACGTTCTCTGCTACCACCTGCCTCTATACCACTAGCAGTGGTGTCGCAACATGCTTTTCTACAACATGTTTCAGAACGATGAAACTTCAACTTACTGAAACTTACATTCGTGGATCACACAAATATTTGTCTCTGTGCGGAAATCGAACTCGCGGCCTCTCGCGTCAAAGTCGGCTACTTGCCCATTGCGCCACGGATGCTTTTAATCAGAGAATATATTAATTCGTATAATTATTATAACTTTTCTTCGTTGCTCTGGAATTGTGAATAACATGTTTTTTAGGAAAAGATTAACGCAGGTTTTTATTGACGTACGGTATAACTTATCCCATCGAATGTTACTATATTTTATGACAGTATTTATTTTACGTCAAGAAGTCAGGTTATTCATTAATCATAAATTTTTAAAATAGACCATATTTGACATCACAAAGGTATATTATCAAAACAAACATCTGTAGAACTTAATCTATGCCAACTGCCACAAGAAGAGGGCGTCTTGAAGAAAGCGGCGCGGATATTGCCCGTAAACGTATGTCGATATGAACCCCGTTTCCTTACCGCGCCGCGCCTGTCTCACCCCCGCTGACACACTGGAACCCCGCCGGAGGGACCGGCAGGGGTGCACCAGAGGCGCGAGGGGCCGCCGGCGGTACTTAGAACTTGTACAGTCAGCCCCGTCAATTATGCTTTGAAAAATACTGCAGTTTTATGTTCGCTCTCGAGTTTACCTTTTTTAATAGAAGGAACTACTTATAGCCACTCAGTGATTGGAGTTTTGTTTTTTATAATTGTGTTTTGCGTAGGTTTGATTATTTTATAAATTGATTGATGCGTACGGTGGTGGTAGGCATCGAAATAAGATAACTAGAACGATTACTCTCATATGAATCTGCCAAAAATACGGCTCCACTTACTTACACAAAGGTAATGAATTACACGTAACACTCATACGTTAATTAAAATCAAAATTAATGAACTTTCAAAATCAACTTTATCTCATAAAAGTTAATGTCTAAATATTAAATTTCTAAATCGAGATACGACTTTCTGCACCGCGCAAAAAATTAGACGTATTAAGTGTCAACTAGAGTTCTTGAATCAATTTTTATGAATTGATGAATGTACGAGCTGCACAGACTTTTATAGCCCCGCCCTCTTGCACAGAGTTTTGGTGGGGTCATTTTTTTGCTTGAGTTACGTTTCTTGTCATCTTATTCTGATGGTGGTAGGGTACCTGATCATTTTTGTGCCCGACTAAAAATTCCTGCGAAATTCTTATAGAGAACTTTTCAGGTATTCAGGTTTCCTCACGATGTTTCCTTCACCGTTAAACCAAGCGATAATTACCAATTAATATACATGTAACTTAGAAAAATCAGAGGTGCATACTCTAGCTAGAGTCTGAAGGCCAATTCTCGTATTTAACTAGTTAAATACGAGGCATTCAGTGCCATCACTGCGACTAAATTTTGACCGAACTGAGATTAGATTATGATTTGACTAAAAAATTGTTATTCTCTCCTCTTTCAAGTTCAGAGCTGTGTCAATATGATCTCATCTCGATCTCAAATCAGTCACAATTTTGACGTTTATGTAGCGACATGGGTCATTCAAAAATGTTAGCGGGATACCGTTTTGATTTCCGTCAACTTTTTCGATCTCATTACGATCTATGTTCACATTTCACTTGATTATTGGTTTATGAGAATGCAACTAAAACTAAACCGGAATCATATTTTGAAAGTACGAGAGAATTTTAAGTACGAGAATTGGTCTTCTGGTTTCGAACTTGCGACTTTCATTTCGACAGTCAGTTCCATTCCCCGCTGAAATATCGCCGCTTGCTATATTTAAATAAAGTTTTAATGGCAGAGACCTTTGCTTACTTTAACTGTGCCATTGGACCGATAGAATCTGATCTAGTGATCTCTGCGATCTAAAAGACCTCTATAGTGTTCACACAATACACAGTAAATATAATGGCATGGCAAAACACAAAAAACACAAAAGTCCGTCTCATGAGAAGTCTAGTCTTTCCAATTCTGCTTTATGGAGCAGAGACGTGGACTCTCAGAATACAGGACCGCCGAAAAATAGATGCGCTGGAGATGTGGTGCTGGAGGCGACTATTGCGAATACCCTGGACTGCACATCGTACAAACGTCTCCATACTCAAAGAGCTCAAGATCAAAGAAAGATTATCGTCGACTGTGCAAATACGAATTCTCAAATATTTCGGCCATGTCATCCGTAACCAAGAGTCTATGGAGCGTTTAATTGTCCTGGGTTCTGTAGAAGGGAAACGATCCCGTGGCCGATGTCCAACGCGCTGGACAGATCTCATCAAAGCTGCCACACAAAGTTCTATTGTGGAATGCTCGCGCGACGCAACCAACCGATGTCGATGGAGACGCATCGCCAAGGCTTCTGTAACGAAGGACTAATTACCTACTAATAACCCAACATCGATCATCATAAACCACGACCACTCTGTCAAGAGTGCACGACTAAAGAAGAATAATGTCATAGTAGTAAGATATCACATACTATCGCGGTGTAAAGTTTACGTGTGGGCGTGTGTAGGCGGCTATCTGATGCAACGCGTCTAGTTCAAATCTAATGAGTAACTTAACTATATTTTAACAGCCTCGGATCTAGGAGGCGTTAGTTTCAGGGTACGCCAAAATCATAATATAATATGATTAAAAATAAAAGACTTGCACCACAAAGCGCCTAGCATACGGAATCCTGGTTGGCTCACTGTCTTCTTACACCGTCTTCACCGGGTTCTTATTGTCCCATTCACGAAAAATGCCAACCATTTTATATTTGTGAGTTTTTTTTTAATAATTTATCTCAAACTCTGGAGAAGGGCGACACTATCAAGTTTCTGCCCCGTTACGAAAAAATCTTAGATCCGGGGTTGTATTTTAACTAATCTTTGAATGGTTGGTAATTGAGAATCCTCTTTACTTGTAAATGTGAAGGTATGGATATTTGTGAATTTGGATGTTTGATAGTTAATCACGCCTTAACGGCTCAACAATTTTGGATGAAATTTGGCACAAAGGTAGACCGTAGTCTGAATAATGAAATAAGCAACTTAAATCGCGGAAAAGGCTGTCCACGGAGCCGGGAGCAAAAGTTAGTAGTAACTAAATTACTACATACAGGGACAGGCATAGATGAAACTATGCACATATGGTTCCCCGAACGTATTTTTGTCTCATGTGTGGTTTAAGGACACAAACCTACCGAACACAAATTCCAATCACGGGCAACTCATCTGTGTTTTTAAAAATCGAAATCATGAATGCCTGACCTGAGTTTTGAATCCAGGACGTCAAGGTTTTTAAGCCTAATTGGCTTGCCTATAGACCAATTAGGCGATATGAATTGAAAAATCGGTCCAAAGTATTAAACTTGCGCCACTGCATACTGTAAACTGTGCGAGACAATGAGTTGCGCAACGCATCCGTTTCATTGTAGCTCCATACAAGGCATCAGACCAACACTTTCTAACTCTAACATCCAGTGGCTTTACATGTGTTCATTTGTTAATAAGACCGGATTATTATACTAGTATTAGTAGTAGTAGTTTTCTGAGTGGTAGAGCCACGCTGTAGACAATTTCGTCTTTAGCATGAATGGGCCGGCTCGTCCATGTCGTTACCACTGTCTCACAGAAAACCGGCGTAAAGTAGCAGCATGCTGCTGCTCTTCGTACGGTGAGTGAGATATTCGGAGATAACGTGTTTGAATGAAATTTGGCATCCAGATAGACCATGTGCCTGGATTAGGACCTAGGCTATATTACATCCATAATGGAGCCGCGAACAAAAGCTAGCCTATACCGTAATAATCTACTATTGAATTAAGATTTTTGTACTCCGAGACTATCCACTTTTATTGCAGTTTTAATAAATGTCATTTTAAAAGGACGTCCCACCCCAATCCAAGGTTTGATTTTAAACAAGTAAGAGCGAATTATATACGCATTCGTGCCCACACATCGGGCAATACGTCTGTCAGATTATCCAATTACGTTTCACGGACACGTGTGCTCCGTACCATAGCTGCATAGGTACCCCAAACCTCATCAATGGGGCGTCTGACAGACGGAAAAAATTGCCCACAATGCGAATTCAACGGGGATGCAAAGGAAAATTGCGTTTGCACACCCCAGGGACGGGTGCAGTGAAAAAAAGGAATTCGAATGGGAGGCGGTCGAGCGATTTATCGGTCGATCTGGTCGGATGAAATGTGTCGACAAACGGCGCATGATGGTTGAAATGGGGCGAAGCGGACATTCGTTGGTTGTATGCTTGCATAATGAATGGAATAAAATATAATGTATTGACAGTCTCCGTGGCGTAGTGGGCGAGTAGCCGGCTGCGAAGCGTGAGGCCGTGGGTTCGATTTCCGCACCGAGATAAATGTTAGTGTGACCCACAATTATTTGTTTCGGGTCTGGGTGTGGATTATTTTAGTATTGTGGGTGTACATGGATGGTGGAGATCATTTACCATCAGGTGACCCATTCGCTCGTTTGCCAGCCTATGCTACAAAAAAAACTGGATATACACTAGTTGACAGCAGTAACTTCAGGACGGCATTATTCTGCCGACCGTCGAAGGACATAATATCTTTTGACGGATGACATTATATTTGGACTGCAATGTACTTAACATCAGGTCCAGTATCACACAAAGTATCATAAAAAACGTGTAATAATAAAATGCGGCACAAAAAAAAAACTATACAGAGATAAACTTAAAAAAAAAACCATTCGCGCCGAGTTAAAATCGTCGGTGGAAACGGAGGGCCTGCTAGGGGCTTTTGTCAACATTTTTAGCCCAGTTAAAAATGCATAAAACAGCTCTCTTTGTGGCACAGTTTATGCAACACTTAGTTTTAGACTCGGCTCTATTGTGAATTTTTCTAAATTAAATTTCCGACGCTCCGCCTTTTTGAAGGACTCCTATGAGATACTAGTCTGTCGAATTTTTACGGTATCTATATGGAGATGTGCTTTTTTATAGTATAGGCCGGCAAACGAGCAAGTGGGTCACCTGATGGTAAGTGATCTCCACCGCCCATGTACGCCCACAATACTAAAATAATCATGGGTGCGTTGCCGACCTTAAAGGAAAGGGATAATAATTAAGGGATTGGGAAGGGGGCTGGGTTTGGGCCTCCGGATATCTCACTCACCGTACGAAAGGCAGCAGCAATCTGGTACTTTACGTCGGTTTTCTGTGAGACAGTGTTAACGACCCGGACGAGCCGGCCCATTCATGCTGTAGTCAGAACTGTCTACAGTATTCTATGTCGTAAAGGGGATGTTTTGTCCAGTTTGTATTTTTTTATTATCACATGTCATTTGACAAGTAACTACTAGCGAGTGGACGAGTAGCCGGTTGTGAAGCAAGAGGCTACGGATTCGATTCCCGCACCGAGACAATTGTTTGTGTCATCCACAAATATCCCTGGATGTCTGGGTGTTTTCTCACCAGAGGGGTTGACGTCAAGCAGGCGGCCGTAAAAGCTACAAGCTAAAAAATTGTGTAATATGTGCTAAAAAGTATTTTGCGCCGACCCCACTGCGAGTGGGATAAACGCAGGTGAATGAAGAGCTTTGACAAGTAACTACCCTTTCCACTTGATTTTAATGGCTTCTAACTTATTTATTTTTGAACGCATTTATAAAACTATTTCTACAATTGGTTTCTCCCTATTCTAAAAAAGTAACTGGCGCCGCCGCCGCCGCCGCTGCCAAAAGTTTGTCACGCTATCTCCTCCGAAACCGCTGGGGGTATGGGGTCGAAACCGATACCAATCGATGCAGAATAATGTGGGGAAGAAAGTAAGATATGTCTCATATTCGTCAGACTTTAAGTTTTTTTTATTTTATGTTTTGTGGAAAAACATGGGCAAAGCCCCTAGTGAGTTAAAAAAACTAGTCAAGTAGCCTATTGTGCGATCTGGGATTCGAACCCAGGAACTCAATGTTTCTCAGCCTGAGTAAGCTGCCACAAGACCAATGAGGCGATGATGTACACACATTTGTTGTATTATGAAATACATGTACCCAAAATCTAAAATCCTTCCCCCTCGGTGCCACACGCATTCACGCATGAACAATACCAGTTAATGAAAGCATTCCGAAGTCACGCGGCGGGGCCCGACCCCACGGGGGGCTATAGTCAATGTTTACCTGTGGTGCGTCTATATTGGCAGATAAAATTTGTGTCTCTATAAAGCATAGAAATGATGAAATGTGTGAGTACAGACTTTTAGAAATTGTGTATTTAATTAGGCCTAGTATGAGTTACAAATACGTTCACAGTTTTCCAATTGGTATAAAATGACTACCGTCGAAGTGTCAAACTAGTAATTCATACGGTAATAAAGAAAAGAATTGCTTGAAAACAAATTTCATATTCGACTAATATGAAATAAAATTAACCATATTATTAATTCCAACCAGCACACCCGCATTTCGCCGAGCGTATCTCCGTCCCTTATGTGATAGGGGGCGAGCTTATCGTCATACCAGGCACAATTCCAGACTCCGGGCTGATCCTAAGCATTTCATGATAGAAAACCCCCAATATCACTTTTACCCGACCCGGGGATCGAACTTGAGACCCCAGCACAGCAGACGTTCCGCGTACCCACTACGAATTACAACTGCGCCACGAAGGAGTCCAACACAAACTCTCAAAGTTAATAAATATAATCCTAGAATCGAGCGAATGTTTTTTTTTAATTTATTAACTTGAATGACGAGACGAGCAGGTCGCTCGCCTGATGGTAAGCGCCCCGCCTGCTCATAAACAGAAGCAACGCCACACAGAACTTTAAATAACAAAGCACTGCATGACATTGGACTGCGCTAGTCAGCCCGAGACATACGGTGCTAAGTCTTATAATGCCCAGTAATTTCACTGGCTTCAATGTCCCTCAAACCGAAACACAACAGTGCTTACACACTGTTGCTTGGCGGCAGAAATAGGCAAAGCAGTGGTACCAACCCGGAGAGACTCTCGCATACGAAAGACCTACCACCTTGTAAAATGTTTCGCATACCTTCACCATTACCCTACGAGTCCATCATGTAAACATATAAGCTCAACCGTTTATTACGGCTCACAAATAACATGATCATGCCAATGACACGGACAAGCTGTAACGCATCTCATTCCAAACGTCAAAATACGCCACTTTTCCGCCGCGGAGGCGGAGGTGGCGGAGGGGCGGTATTTGCGCCCTGTGTGCAAATGACGTGATTTTGTTAACGTACCGTCCGCCCACGGCGACGTCACATGAAAGACGTATTAAACGGCCGTGTGGACCGTGTTTCATAACAGGCTCGGCTGTAGATTAATTTAGTTCAGAAAGGACAGACTGTTTTATATGAAACGACTTCTAATATAATATGTGTCAAAAGTTTAGGTAATATAAATAAATAATTTTACCGACCGATATACGTTACGTAAAAGTGTCTTGTTACAATTTTAATACAAACATACGCAGTCACGCCTGTAATCCCCGAAGGGGTAGGCAGAGGTGTAATTATTACACCCACATTTCGCCGAGCGTATGTCCGTCCATGATGGGATAGGGGACGAGTCAATCGACATAGCGGGCACAAATAACTTGAATGTAGAGACGAGCAGGTAAACAAAAGCAACACCACACATAACTTTGAATTACATAGCACTGCATGGCACTGGATTGCGCTCGTCAGCCCGAGACATAAGTAAGTTGTTAAGTCTCATAATGCCCAATAATTGCATTGGCTTCAATGTCCTTCAAACCTGATCATAACAGTGCTTACACACCATTGCTTGGCGGCAGAAATAGTCAAAGTGGTGGTACCAACCCCGACGACGAGAGACCTATCACCTTGTAATTTGGTAAGCATTTACTGAGAGTCGGTGGAATACTATTATACTTGTCTTGCTCGGTTAGGCGCTACATACGATACTCGTATCTCATCTACCTTAACAAAGTTTAATCTTTGATACATTTTCATTACGGCCAG
This sequence comes from Mimas tiliae, assembly GCA_905332985.1. Lineage (NCBI taxonomy): Eukaryota > Metazoa > Arthropoda > Insecta > Lepidoptera > Sphingidae > Mimas > Mimas tiliae. The sequence continues at coordinate 15,241,911 of HG995253.1, read as the reverse complement.
CAAAGGCCCGTCTGCGGTTATATTTGTCTGTACCACAGTCATACGTGTATCCTATTTATTTTGTACGTCTATTTTGTCAGAACTACGATGTTTAAACCCACTTTGAGAATCGTTTAGAACTATGTAAATTATATTTGTTTTTAGTTTATGATATGGGATTGTTTGCTAGGACTTGGGTACCGGATGGAAATAATTTTAGGTAAAACGATGATTTATTAATGTTTGATGTTAAGGCAGAGGAATTCGTTTGGATTCATAAGCGTTATAAAATAAGTTTTGACGAAACTTAGAAACCGACTTCAAAATGAAAATACTGAAAAGTCCAAAATAACAATTTCTATAGGTCTCTTTGGAGTCGGTGCAATTTTATTTGTCGGGCAGTGAGACAGGCGCAGACTGTCTGCCAAATAACACAATCGCGACGAGTGTACTGTTGTCCGTTGAGGAGTTTCATTTTCTTACTCTGTATTCCGTCATCAGATTTAACCAAATTTATATGGAACCACATCACAGCTAAACTCTATCGAATGATTTTTTCCAACAAAATGGGTCCACCATTGGCGAGAAATCGATGTATATACATTAAAAAAAAGGAAACAAAACCGCACCGAATTGCGAACCTTTAGGACCTTTAATTTAAGTCCGTTAAAATAAACAAAATCCAACTACTATTAGTGAAGTTTGTGAATTTGTATGTTTGTTAGTCAATCGCGCCTTAACAGCTGAACAGTTTTGGGTGAATTTGGCACACAGGTAGATCATGACCTGGATTAGAACATGGGCAACTTTTTAAACCGGAAAAGGCCGGCCGAAAAAAAAAACTGAAGACTCTCGCGGTCAATGGCCGCGCGCAAGGAGTGATGGAAGAGGCAACAGGGGTACGTCAGGATCATAGTTTGTGATACTCAATAGTATTTGCCTAACCTCATGGTATACAGGCGTGAGTGTGTATGCCCTCTGAGTGGGCACGTGTAATTATGTATCTTTTGTATTCCAAAATGTAAATTAATTAAAATAAAATCACAAGACCTATGGCTGAGTTTTTTTGGTACTTCTCAGACCAGTAGACATTTCGAAGCATCGTTAATTTTAAAATGGACGTGTAAAAAGTGGCCGCCATAAAGAATTTAGTTTTATTTGACCGTTCAAACCTACGTGAAAATTAATATTTTCTATTATTTGTTTCAGGTAAGTACATATTTACATTCTTGTACCGCGATCCAGTTTGGCGTAAACTAGGTAAGGAAGTGATTTTTTTAATCTCCGACTAAAAAAGAAGGGTTAGATGAAATAAGTTTAACTCCGTTGTCTCTTGTGGATGTGTGTGAGTGTATGTGTGACTATCGGTGACATCGCAGAGTCTAAAAGAATGCACCAATGTAAATGTGTTTTTTTTATTAAATTTGGTGTAATCGAGATGGTTTATGGGCGATGGTGATCACTTACCACCAAGTGACGCACATGCTCATTTGCCGGCGTTTGTTGTATAAAAGTTACTCCTTAATATAGCGGCGCAGTAATTAATTAATAATTAATAATCTTTATTGGTACAGAAAATGTTACAAAAGTGCAATTAAAAGCGCCCACCTCCGGATCCAAAAAAAAGATAGGCGGTAGATAAAACTAACAATTTATAAGAAAGGGATATAACTAGATTAGTATAATGTAGTTTATGTAGGTTTGTGTGTGTGTGCGTGCGTGCGTGCGTGCGTGCGTACGTGCGTGTGTGTGTGTGTGTGCGTGCGTGCGTGCGTGCGTGCGTGCGTGTGTGAGTGTGTGTGTGTGTGTGTGTGGTGTGTGTGTGCGTGCGTGTGTGGGTGTGTGGTATGTGGCCGAACATAATTTAAGTGTTGTTTCTCGAATCATATACTAGAGCGTAAACTAGTACATATTCCATAAGAGATTTTCCAGCAGTGGTCGAGTAGCCGGCTGTGAAGCGAGAGGTCGCGTGTTCGAGTCCCGTACCGAGGCAAATATTTATGGGATCCACAAATATTTGTTTCGACTCTGGGTGTTTCTGTCCAAAGGGGTTGACGTCAGGTGGTCGGTCGTAAAATCTACAAGCCAAATCTTAATGTAACATGTATTAAAAGGAATATTAAATAGACAACATAAACACACAAAACAATCTTCCAAAAGCCACTGGTTGGAACAGACATGCTATTACTATATTTTACTACATATTTATATGAAATTGAGGTAAATGGTTAAGGTCAGGTGGGCAGTTCGTTTATAATCCAGCGCATTCACAATGACACGGCTCGGCTTCGTCCGTCAGTCCATCCGTCATGCAACAAGTTGGATGTATTCACACCGACCGTGTACCGATGTGAAGTGAAAATCGACTTGAAATGCAAAGCTGGCGCTCGAGATTGCACGGTCGATTTGTTGCCAGGATGTAGTGGAATTTTATGTTTGCTATTTTTTTTCCTGGCACGGGAAAGTGTTAAACTGGACGTGATGTTGAGTACTAAATGTCTAAATATAACGTTGACCGTCAAGAAACATTGCCGTCCGCCGACGAACGGCAGTATTTTGCCGGCCTGAAGTTGAACGAGCCGCTATGGCGAGTTTTTGGTTACCGTGTGAATGGCTATCGCATTTGAGTATAGTCTAGTATGTAAGCATGATAGTCGTTCGATTCCTTTAGACGCAAGAAATTAAAATTAAATACTATCTTACACTGGCAACCAATTGCCTTTTTAATACTCGACAAAAAAGAGAGGGAGTTATAAGCTTATATTATATTATACTGAAATGAAATGAAATGAAATATTTTATTAATCATGTAGGCAATTAAAATAGCGCTTATGATAAGTCAGTACAAAATAAAGAAAATTATGTATAGAAATCATATCAACTAATATATACATAACATACACAAATAAAATACACTAGGCAATTACACTGAATTGTTTAAGTATTTGTCTTTTCATTTACATTAGTAACACATATTTGTACTATGGAAACGTCCAGAATTATTAAATATTTTGAGTCGATATGTCGATATGAGTCGACCACAGTCATTTACCGATATACTATGCTATGTATTATGTATTATAATATGTAAGTAAAGTCATGTATATTAAGCTGCTTGAATACTTACGATTCTTAACGAATTTGTTCAGCCATTTAAAAATTATAGGCCTTCTTTTCTGATTGATGTTGAGGGTTTTAAAGGTTCTAATTTCATGAGAATGTTTGATAACGCTATTAAAAAGGTTCTCACATGAAAAAAAGTCCTCATACACTTCAATTTATTTTCAAATTCGAGGCAGAGTTTTGCGTGAACATATTAATTGGTTTTCACCGCGGCAATTATGCATATTGGATAATCCGCTTATACCAAAATATTTTGGCAATTTATTATAAAACACGAAAAAGCTTCTGTAAGCTTCAATTTATAATATGTAAAAATAACATTTTATTTTATCGCCTCATTGTTTTAGTGTAGAACAGCCTTTCCCAACTTGTTTTTAGGACGGACCCCATCATCTTACTATGATCCGCGGACCCCTAGCGCCATCTTACCATGGACCGCAGATTGATTAATTTTGGAAGTGGATCTCGGTGGGAAACCCTGTTGTAGAGTAAGTACTAGCTGATAAACTGGTGAAATACGAGATTCAAATTCCAGGTCGGGAAAGAAAATGAGTTATCGTTCTGAAATAATTAGATGCGTTGCCGACCAACCGAGACGGCACCTCGCATACGAGGGACCTACCTACATACATAGATACGCACTGACGCATGTTATCCCCAAAGGGTAAGCAGAGGTGTAACCAGTACACCCACATTTCGCCGAGCGTATCTCCGACCCATGATGTAATAAGGGGCGAGCCTATCGCCATACCGGGCACTAATTCCAGACTCCGGGCTGATACTGAGCATTTCATAATAGAAAAACCCAATATCACTTTTACCCGACTCGGGGATCGAACCCGAGACCTCAGCGTTAGCCTTAAGGGTTATGCGTATGCATTACAACTGCGCCACCGAGTCAGTCACCTTGTATTTTATTACCACTAAATATTTAGACGCAATACGCTTAACCTTAAGCATGCAAAACACATATAATATGATTTACTGTAATAGTCGAGTTATAAACTCGAACAATATTTCATATCATTTAAACTTCGGGATGGTGGAGTAAAGCCCAATTTATGAACTCAGCCGATGGGAGTGTTGCGTTGGGATGAATACAGTGTTTTGTTAAATGTTGTATGTTTAAGAATTTCTTAAGAAGTAGAATTCTGCATTGACACTGCCATTGGCCTATATTTTTAATCGGTCTCTCAGTGATGGTGTTTTTCCAGACGACTGGAAGAAGGCGAGGGTTATTCCATTACATAAAAAGGGCAATCAAAGTGAAGCAAAGAATTATCGACCTATAACCATACTTTCCTGCATCTCTAAATTATTTGAGTCACTTGTTTGTTCTCAACTATCTAGTTATATTGATCCACTTTTATCACCTAACCAACACGGATTTCGAGCTGGTCATTCAACGATAACTAATCTAACTTCATACGTTTCTGATCTCTCACATGAACTTGACCAAGGTCGTCAAGTCGATGCCATCTACACCGATTTTACTAGCGCCTTCGATAGAGTCAGTCATTCATTATTACTAAAAAAAATGGAATATTATGGAATACAGGGATCCCCATTACACTGGTGTCGGTCTTATTTAGCGAAAAGACTCCATTATGTTGTAGCTAACGGTTTCACTTCTTTTGAATATTACGCAGTCTCTGGAGTACCACAGGGATCGCATCTTGGCCCAATCCTATTATCCCCATCCTATTATCCCAATCTATATTTATCAATAATATTGTTTCCGTTATACATCACTGTAAGAGTTTGCTGTTTGCTGATGACCTAAATATTTAAAAAACTATTTATTCTGCAGATGATGTAACACAAATTCAAGATGACTTATCTCGAGTCCAGGAATGGTGCACTCATAACAGCATGGAACTCAATTCAAATAAATGTTTTCACATAACGTTCACAAAGAAAAAGCGCCCCATACAATCGAACTATAAAATAGGTGGTACAAATATACTTGCAGTGGACGAAATAAGAGACCTCGGCGTAGTCATTGACAGGCAATTACGATTCTCAGCGCATGTAGATTCAGTTGTTAAGAAGTCTGCACGAATGCTCGTTTTCATGAAGCGTAACACTAGAGGCTTCAGACATATAAGAACAAAGATAGTGATATACAACGCTATTGTGCGTAGTAATTTAGAATATGGTAGTATAATTTGGAATCCATTCTATAGTGTACAATCTCAAAGTGTAGAAAGTATTCAACGAGGTTTTACAAGACAATTAGCATTTCACTCCAATGGCATAAGTCACCGTGGTAGCTACAAATCACGTTTGGCTTTTTTCAAAATGAACACACTATCTGACCGACGTAAAATCAGTGACGTAATATTTTTGTACAAATTAATCAACAACATGGTTAACGACAGTAATATTCTTAGTCAAATCAGCCTAGCGGTTCCGCATAAACTGCCTAGATATGCCATTACTAAAACTTATACCACCCATCCGCACCAATACTGGTCTTAACTCACCAATAGTTAGAATATGTAATGAATACAATACTCTCAACACTAAAACTCCTGGTCTAGACGTATTCGGTACATCATTGCCAAAGTTCAGACGCGAAGCACTGACCCTTTTGCTTGACATATTCAACTGAATTAGTATATTAAGTTTTAACTTGTGCACTGGACTGATTGTATACATTTATTATCTTTATAATTTAATTTTGTCCTGTATTTTCATACTTGGTTACAATTTTTTTTAACGTTAGTCTTATTGTTTGTTACAATTAATTACTTACTAACTTAATATATAAAATGTTACTCATATAATATTGTGAATGCTGTACACACCTTCAATAGGCGTGTGCATCAGTTCTTTTTCGCATTGTTGTTATTTCTTGTAATTTTAATGCATATGTCACTGGTGTGTTTATTTAAATAAATAATAATAAAAATAAATAAATAAGAATCAGATTTTTATAACTAGCCTAAATGGCGAGATGAGCAATAATTCTTTCTTTCTTTCTTTCTTTCCTCCTGCCCTTATCCCACACGTAGTGGGGTCGGCGCAACATACTTCTTAACACATGTTACAGAAAGATTTGGCTTGTAGTTATTACGATCGGCCGCATGGCTGACGTCAACCCCTCTGGGGAGGAAACACCCAGACCCGAAATATCATCACACAAACATTATTAAATTAAATTCTAATTCTAAATTTGAAATTTCCCCTCTCACGACAGCATTAATTTAATAAAGTCACAAACACCATAATTCAACCAAAACATCCACCTAATACGTCTGCAGTCGCCACACAATACCGGAATCACAATTGAAACAACAAGACAATGTTATCCCCTCCAATTATTGGCCACCCCCAAATAATCTGGATGGTGGCAACCCTATCCGTAAACATTTGTCTAACGCCTTAGGGCTGTCACAGTGCGAAATTACGTCCATTTGTATGCAGATGTCAGTGGAATTAAGTCGCCGGCGCGTTTGACTCAATGCAAATAACTCTTGGAAATTAACCCATCGATATCTGACGAAATCTCGACGGAGCGTTGTTTTGTTGATACGGGCCTCTCAGACCAATGTGTGTAGAATAAGCAAAAGCTTTGATTGGAGTATAGCATGTGGGGAGAGATAACTAAAAACTAGCCACAGTATAGCAAGGAAACATGTAATTGATTGATTCTGTCTAAAATAACATGGCTTTTAAAATTACTAGACTTGATTTCAACCTATTTATTGGCGAACCTTTGATCAAGTATTATATAACTAAATTTACTTACGAATTAATTTCTTTATTCAGCCTTTTCATTCTGACTCCTTCGAAAATTAATAATTATTTTTTTCTGTCTGTAATTTCTGACAATCGAGCACATCTTTTTTTTATAGTATAGGCCGGCAAACGATCAAGTAGGTCACCTGATGGTAAGTGATCTCCACCGCCCATGTACGCCCACAATACTAAAATAATCATGGGCGCGTTGCCGACCTTAAAGGAATCGAATAGTTAAGGGATTTGGAAGGGGAGGGGAATTTGGGCCTCCGGATATCTCACTCACCGTACAAAAGCTCTCACAGCAAGCTGCTACTTTACGCCGGTTTTCTGTGAGACAGTGGTAACGACCCGGACGAGCCTGCCCATTCAAGCTGTACACAGAACTGTCTACAGCGTGGCTCTACCACTCAGAAAACTCAGCTTGTAATAATAATTAATATATTTCGCATCAGAACTGTTCACACGAAATTGCTCCAAATCGGAAACACTCGCCAGACGTCAAAACACAGATGAGCAATAATTAAACTCGTCTAACGCATCTGCCAGACGCACTGCCCAGGCCAGTGGCTTAATTACGTTGTTTATTAGACTGGCGCGCCAGGAATGTGACACGTCCCCAGTGTCGCGGAACATTCCTTATTTGAATTTTTGACATATCCCGCATTGAAGGGTTGCAGGAATGGTCGGGTGTATTACGACGGGAAATAAATTAGCCTTTTTTAATTGAGGCAGCCCTGATTTTTATGGCGGTAAGGTTGTGTTGAAAGTTTTTTTCGAAGTTATGAAATCAGTGCTTTTTAACAACAATGAAAAGTAAGCAGATGGTAGATTCGGAAAGTTTTCATTGTGAACGAGTTCTGAAATACTGTCATTTGTTATGTTGCAAGGAGTAAAAATGTTTGAAGTGTTCTTTCGCCTATCTATTGTTGAATTTGGACGTAGTTTATGAATAATGGTTAATTTTTCATGGCATGGGCCGGCAAACGAGCAACGGGTCATCTGATGCTAAGTGATCTCCACCGCCCATTTACGCCCACAATACAAAAAGGATCATGGGTATCATATCAAGGTGCCATATTGCTATATTTATTCTGCCGCCAAGCAGCAGTGTCTAAGCACAGTTGTGTGTGTTTTAAGGACATTGAGTCAAGCCATTTTAATTGGTGGACATTATGAGACTTTACATCTTATGTCTCAGTGTGACGACAGCATTGCAATGCTATACAGTCCTTTATGAAACCATACTTATTGTAAAATAGTAGATCTCTTGAAAAAGTAAGGTGTAAATTATGGTACAGATATCGAAATAAGATAACAAGAAACGTAACTCAAGCAAAAAAAATAAAAGTCTGTGCAGCTCGTTCATTCATCAATTCATAAAAAAATATTCATGATCTCTAGTTGACACTTACTTAATACGTCTAATTTTTTGCGCGGTGCAGCACGTCGTAACTCGATTTAGAAATGAAATAAAGTTGATTTTGAAAATTCATTAATTTTTGTTGCGTGTATGAGTGTTACGTGTCATTTTACCTTCACATGTGTAAGTAAGTGGAGCCGCATTTTTGGCAGATTCATATGAGAGTTATCGTTCTAGTTATCTTATTTCGATGGGTACATACCTCTTTTTGCGATGAATATTAATTGACTAATTTAATATAGAACTAGCTTGTTATCTTACAGAAAATGTTGTCAGCACTTCATTGATTATTATCAGCATATTATTCTTTTGTTTAATATTGATGCTGGACTGCCTCGGTGGCGCAGTTGTAATGCGTACGCTTTACGATTGAGGCTAACGCTGAGGTCTCGGGTGCGATCCCCGGGTCGGGTAAAGTGGTATTGGATTTTTCTATTACGAAATGCTCAGTATCAGCCGGAGTCTGGAATTTTTGCCCGGTATGGCGATAGGCTCGCCCCCTATCACATTGTGGGACGGAGGTACACCCGGCGAAATGTGGGTGTACTAGTTACACCTCTGCCTACCCCTTCGGGGATTACAGACGTGAGTGCGTATGTATGTATGTATGATATCTTACAGAACATTTTGTTAGCATTTCATTGATTATTATCAGTTTATTATTATTTTGTATAATATTGAAGCTGGAATAAAACTGGCGAACGAATGTTTCAACTTTCAGTAGCTCTGGGAATTGATGCAGATATATTATGTATCTACTTTTGCTATATATTTCGAGACAAACAAAGCAATAAAGTAACGACGGTTGTTCGGTTTTATCTTAGTATTTATGTCTTTTAGTTTGTTTGGTTTATTTTTCGATATTTTGGGAGCTTGAAACTGGGTCTTGTTTTCGTTCGAATTTTATATCATATTTATTAGATCTATTTTTATTAGCTTGAATGACGAGACGAGCAGGTCACTCGCCTATTAATTATACAGAGTGGTCCAGTTAGAAGATACGTGATCGCGCAAGCCGAGTCTTGGGACGAACCGCCTATTCATGCACACGACGCCACAAACCGTATTTGCACCCCTGACAAAAAGAGGAGTGTTGTAAAATTTTACCGCATTGTCTGTCTGTGGGTTTGTATATGTGTGTGTGAATCTGGCGTGCTACCGATTTGCATAAAGTAGCGCCTTAACGAATTGACCGATTTGCATGCGATATTTTGCCTGAAAGGTAATTTAATAGAAATGGTTCTGAGCTATGTATGAAGAAAATCAGTTGAGCCGTTTAAAAGTTATACGCATACATACATACGCTCTCACGCCTGTAATCGCCGAAGGGGTAGGCAGAGGTGTAACAGGTACACCCACATTTCGCAGAGCGTATCTCCGTCCCATGACGTGATAGGGGGCGAGCCTATCGCCATACCGGGCACAAATTCCAGACTCCAGGCTGATACTGAGATTTTTCGTAATAAATAAACCCAATATCACTTTTACATTACAACTGCGCCACCGAGGCAGTCAAAAGTTACATATATTTTTCTAAATGGTAAATCTATATGGTACGAGAAGGCGGAACTTGGCATAAAGCCTGGATAATGTCAAAAACAAAGAGAAAGATATCAATACTCAATTGAGAATAAAACCGTAATAGAACTGGCAAAATTAGCTAGCTAATTTAATAATAAATAAATATACCAGTCACACACATATTCCTGACCCTACACTAGGTAAACCTGTATCAGGAACTACAAGGGACTTGCGGTCCCACAACACCCAGACCCGAGACAAATATTTGTGAATCAGACAAACATTTGACTAGGTGCGGGAATCGAACCTACGACCTCACGCTTCGCAACCGGCTACTCGCCCGCTTATTTACAAAAAAAATATGTATTTTTCGTTTTCTTTTTACTAGTTAAAATAACAGTCACCGGCGCCTATGAGTTTTATTTCTGAATGGGATTTTACTGACCTGCCCTCGATAACTGTCCGTCATTCCTGACATCTGTAGATTGAAAATCCACTTGATAAATCATATTCGCCTTTCAGATGGATACTATGAAGCATTTTTTATTTAGTTGATTGATTTTTAATCATTTTTTGACGTTGGATACATTAAACAAATGAAGTCTACGTTACATGTGGTTAAACACCACAAGAAGACAAAATTTAATTTATAAAAAGAAAAAGGACTGCCTCGGTGGCGCAGTTGTAATGCGTACGCGTTACGATTAAGCTAATGCTGAGGTCTTGGCTTCGATTCCCGGGTCGGGTAAAGTGGTATTAGGATTTTCTATTACGAAATGCTCAGTATCAGCCTAGAGATTGGAATTTGTGCCCGGTGTGGCGATGGGCTCGCCCTCTATCACATCGTGGGACGGAGATACGCTCGACGAAATGTGGGTGTACTAGTTACACCTCTGCCTACCCCTTCGGGGATTACAGGCGTGAGTGAGTGCGTAATAACTCTCATATGAATCTGCCAAAAATACGGCTTCACTTACTTATACATGCAAGGGTAATCACACGTAACACTCATACACGCAACAAAAATTAATGAACGTTCAAAATCAACAAAAAGTTTATGTCTAAATATTAAATTTCTAAATCGAGATACGTCGTTCTACACCGCGCAAAAAATTAGACGTATTGAGTATTAACTATAGATCATGAATACATTTTTATGAATTGATGAACGATCTGCATTTTTATAGTCTAGCCCCCTTGCACAGAGTTTTGGTGGGGTAATTTGTTTGCTTGAGTTACGTTTCTTGTCATCTTATTTCGATGCTTAAGACAAACATATTCAAGAGTAACGGGAAACACTTGACACACGTCAAATGAAGAAGGGTGCGTTCAAATACGCAAAACAAATGTTTATTTGTCATACATACATAAAAACAATTGTACGACAAGCAAATCGACTTAATGCGTCGCTAAATAATTCGCGTAGAGGGCGCCACTCAAAACGTATTTCCCTAAAGGAAATGAGTAATGACTGGGCGACTTTACTGCGACACGGTACCATTACCTTCGAGTGGTCCGTGGATTTACAACTCTGTCGTTTTAATTGCACGTGTGATGGGATCTTTTGTTGGGGAACGTATTGGGTCCAATGTTGGAATCTGTCTTCATTAATTTTTAATTCCACCGGTAATATTCAGAGGCTTAAGCTGTAAAGTCAATTCTCAAATGGCTTGGTCTTTTGTAGACGCGTTTGTGTTACATTTTTGCTGATGTAAACTGCCGGTAACCGATATTAGAAGTATCAAGACTGTATCGTCACTCTATGTGTTCTAGCATTGTGAATCTTTTTACCGTGCTATAGTAAAAAAGGCAGTTGTAGAGACTGCCGATAGAAGTGAAAACTTAGAACTTTTAGCATTAAAATTTGAAATTTCATAATGTTTGAATTAATAACATCAATCTAGTTTTCACATCTATTGACACTCCGAACAACAATTATATGCATGTTTATATTGTTTTTTAGTACTTTAGTAGTAGTAGTAGTAGTAGTCGTTTTTAATGAGTGGTAGAGCCACGCTGTAGATACTTTTGTCTACAGCATGTATGGGCCGGCTCGTCCGGGTCATTACCACTGTCTCACAGAAAACTGGCGTAAAGTAGCAGCTTGCTGCTGCGTTTCGTACGGTGAGTGAGATATCCGGAGGCCCAAACCCCCTCCCCTTCCCAATTCCTTAATTATCCCTTTCCTTTAAGGTCGGCAATGCACCCATGATTCTTTTAGTGTTGTGGGCGTACATGGGCGGTGGAGATCACTTACCATCAGGTGACCCACTTGCTCGTTTGCCGGCCTATACTATAAAAAAAACTCACTATTGTACTGCACAATGATTCTACAATTAAACGATTCCAATAATAATCAAACAAAAACACTATTTCAACAATGCACAGTATACACATTGAACTTTTCACTAAATCCATTCAATTTCACTTCTAAGATAAACACAGCACTAATGTTGCACAATACGTCAGTTGTATAGTTACAGATATACTGCTATAAGCATGTCGGTGACGCGAACCCATAAGATTTTCGCCTACCAAAAAGTGTCCAACGCGGCTAAAGAAGTCTTCACTTTTTAAAAATACCAAATGATGAACCGCTTGGACCGAATGGTCGCTTGCCTGATGGTAAGCGCAACGTCTGCCCATAAATAGAAGCAACACCACACAGAACTTTCAAATACAAATCATTATCTTATTATATATTATTATGTCTTTTATAATACCAAAGAAGAAGAAGAAGAAGAAGAATACCAATAAATGATGTAAACAGTATCTTTTTACTAACATCAGTTTTAATTTTGTATCTGCTAACACTACGGACTTTTTAAGTCTGCAATAAAAAGTTTATACAGTACTCTTTATTTTAAAAGTTTTCTTTACATTTTTAAATATTAAATTACTTAAAAAATTAAACATTTAAAAATATAAAAAGAATCACCCTCCAATGGCGAGGCCTAGGACCCAAGCCATCGGTGGTTAGGACCCCAGAGTGAGGAACCTCCTCACAATGCGTGCCGTGTCCAATAACACTGCTTTCTGAATCTGGCTCTTGACCCAACGACCAATTGAGAGCCTCTGGAGGTGTTGATCGAGGCTCTTTGATATCAACCCATTAGCAGAAACGACTATCGGGACAATCATTGTTGAGTTCACATTCCACATATCAGTAACCTCGTGTGCCAGGTCAAAATATTTGGATATTTCAATAAAAAGTTTTATTATACACTGCTCACTCCGAGACATAACATGTTAAGTCTCATAATGCCCAGTAATTGTATCAAATCAATGTCTTTCAATCCGAAAAAACAACAGTGCTAACACACTGCTGCTTGGCGGCAGAAATAGACAAAGAAGCGGTACCAACCCAGACGGCTTCTCGCATACGAGGAGCCTACCATTTAGTAAAATATATTCTCTGCTTTAAAATATACGCATACATACATACGCACTCACGCCTGTAATCCTCGAAGGGGTAGGTAGTACACCCACATTTCGCCGAGCGTACCTCCGTCCCATGATGAGATAGATAGCCTATCGCCATACCGGGTACAATTGTAGACTTCGAGCTGATACTGAGCATTTTTGTTATACAAAAACTCAATATTACTTTTACCCGACCCGGGAATTGAACCGAAGACCTCAGCGTACGCATTACTACTGCGCCACCGAGCCATAAAAAAAATATCAATAAAATTAAAAACATATCTCGCAGAAACCGTCGCGCCGTACACAAAAGTTACAGTACAGCGAGTCGCGCATTCAGACACTCCTGTTAATGAGATCTACATCCACAGCAAATAACTCACACGTAATAACGAATGGGTGCGCGTATAGGCAGGAAATTAATGTACCCGCAACTACATGTTTCAAATGGTGGTTTGTTAGTGCGACGGGGTTTTTTTATATCTCTCGGTTTGTGAAATGGGTTTAGTGTGGTTACGTTGTTGGGTTATTTTCTTTGTGAAGGAGGAATTAAGGTATCAGGATCGATTCTGAAATTGGAAGTGTTGGTGTTATCCGAAAATGCTATGTGTGAAATGTGAGTCTCTGAGTCTCGCCCACTGTGCTACGAAGGCTGTCGGATTATGCGTATATTGATTGCGAAACATGGGTGCATCACTAGTTACATCTTTGCCTATCCATATGGGGATAAACGTATGAACTTATGTTATGTGTATTTATTATTCCCAGAGTAGGTTTTGGAACTTTTGGATCTATAAGAAAATACCAGGAAAATGAATCTATTTACCTATATATGTAGGTATACTTTAAAAAAGCCTAATATCTTACCTTGACATTTCATAGTACATTGTTAATGTTTAATCCATTGTATATTATAACTCCCTCATTGGTCTAGTGCAGCGTAGGTACTTTGGCTTAGAAACCATGATGTCCTGGGTTCGAAACTCAGATCGGGCAATCAATAACAAATGTTGATTTGTATTTCCGATTCGAAAAATCACACATGCGATGCCCGGGATTATAATAGCGCTACCGCTATTACAATCGAGCCTATGCTCGCCCCATATCACATCATGGGACGGAAATAAGCGCAGCATACCATGGGTGCAACTCTGCGTATACCTTAAGGGCATAGGCGTGAGCTTATGTATATTTTAATTCTCTCTATCTTGAAATACACTGTTTAGCTTAGCAGATCATTTCCTTCACTTTTTTTCGCATAACTTGCAACTTGTTTCGGGTCTGGGTGTTTTGTCCTGCAGATGGGTTTTTTATTGCCCTGATAGGCAGACGAACTAACGGCCCGCCTGGCGGTAATCGTTCATCGCCGCTCATGGACATCGGCGATGCCAGGGGCACAGCCAAGCCGCTGCCTACCGTTGACCGGTATCGTACCGGGGTTGACGTAAGGTAGGCGGCCGGTCGTAAAAATTACAAACCAAAACTTTCTGTAATATGTGTTTAAAAGCATGTTGAGCCGACCCCATTGCGGGTGGGATAAAGGTAGCTGGAATAAGGACTAGCAAGTTAAAATTAAATGACATAATATACAACAACGTATAATTTCTGCAAAAACTATTATCAAAATAACTATTATCAAGTCACATTATCTTTGAATTCGTACATCCATTTAAACACCCAAAAGTAATAACTCACAGTTCGATTAAATCTCCCTTAAAAGCACATTAAAAGGCGAATGAATTCCATTTTAAAAGTATTCGCGCAGATTCACAGGGTGTGTCCAAATTGCTCCCACGAGGGAGGAAGGCGGTAATATTTAATCGTCATTAAATTTAATATAGGTACAGCTCTCTCTGTCTCGGCGTATACACTCCGCTAATTGTTTGGCGGCGGTTATTGCAATAAATTTGGATTTACGCCATCCCCCTGTATAATGCCGCGCTTTGCTTTAATGTACTGTATACTTTAGTATATTCCGTTATTATAATTACGTCGTTTGTCAGAATATTAATGGTAAAGTTAGTGTGAAGACTTTTTTATTCTTTTGGTCGGAGTTTGAATAATTATAATAAATAAATCAAGTTTTTTTTTTATATATCAGATCTGTGTATTGTCTTATTGCTGGGCACGGGCCGCTTATTATAGAGGGGTTAAGCTTTTCCTCAGTGGCGCAGTTGTAAGGCGTACGCGATACGACTACTGTGCTGAGGCCTTGGGTTCGATCCCCGGGTCGGGTAAAGTGACATTGGGTTTTTCTATCATGAAATGCTTAGTATCAACCTGGAGTTTGGAATTGTGCCCGATATGGCGATAGGCTCGCCCTTTATCAAATGTAACGGAAAAAAGCTCAGCGAAATGTGGGTATACTAGTTACACCGCTGTCTACTCCGTCGGGGAGTACAGGCGTGAGTGCCCATGTAAGTAGACTTTAGACCACCACTCTGGCCTAATGCTAATTGGTATACTTCACATAATTTACTAGTTGGTAGGTCTTTTGTATGCGAGATGCCGTCTGGTTACCACCGCTTTGTCCATTTCTGCCGCCAAGCAGTAGTGGGTAGACACTGTTGTGTTTCGGTTGAAGGACATTAGATAGTGAAATTACTGGGCATTTTGAGACTTAATGTTATGTTATGTCTCGGGGTGACGAGCGCAGTCCAGTACGTTTTAGTTCGAAGTTCAAATTGTTGTTGCTTATGTTTATGGGCAGGTGTGGCGCTTACCATCAGGCGAGCGTCCTGCTCGTTTCGTCATTAACGTTAAAAAAACATACCTTTTAATTCTTATGGAAAACTCTCAAAATACCTTAAGATGTTTTTTCACCGTTAAAGCTTTCGCATGTTTTTGATAATAATATATAGAAAGGGGCGGGCAAATTTAAGCAATGTATAGTGTAGGGTATAAGTATTTTACCCCCCATAGTACCAAATCCGATTACTTTGCTAGGACATAATTATAGAATTTTCTTTTTTATCGAATGAGTAACATGTCGATATCGACTTTTAACTTTGAACAACACTAAATAATAGACTGTGATACTTTAGATCTCCTTTCATTTAATTATTTTATAATTAAAAAACAATAATCAGTTGTCAAATGTCTATATTTATTTGACGCAGTCAGTTCGGCAATTTCTGATTTAATGAAGTATGATTACAATTTCAAAAAATATGTTGTATTTGACTAAAAACAAGTAAAATGTATTAGTATTTTGTGTTGGTGCAACTGATAACAGCTTTGAAGAGGCTCGTCGCCTGTATTAAGCCAAATTCATACATGGAAAACGCGAGAATGAAGTCTTTAAATGCTTCTAGAGAATGGTACCTATATCGTCTTCACGCACGGTATTTTTCAGGCGTTCATTTGTATTTAAATTACATGGTACGTACGTATGACCTTAGAACTACGTACATCTTATTCAAGTTTATTAAAAAGTGATTGTCGTTCATAATATTTAATAGTGATATCATCAATCTTATCGATCTTAATAAACGAGTGACTAAAATTAACGTGAAATTTTCGAATGTCTTGGTATTGAAAAGGTGCGGTACATAAGTACTAATTGTAGGGCGTATGGAATGACCCTAAAATATGACCACACCTTTCTGTAACACGTTGTATATGCAATGATAGCTTGTACTCGTATGCTATTATACAAGCTATCATTGCATATATTTTTTTAGCTATTTATGTCTTTAAGGGCCTGTTTCACAATTTTATGAGTGGTAGAGCCACGCTGTAGACGGCGTATATGGGCGGTGGAGATCACTTACTATTAGGTGACCCACTTGCTCGTTTGCCGAACTATGCCATAGTTGTCTTAGTGTGCTATATTTAGTTTTTTAATTTATCTGCTAAAAACGCCACTAATGCCCAGTTGAAAATCAAAAGGCATTAAATGAAATATGTGTAAAATCTAATCGTGGGCCGAATTATAATGAGCAAAATGATCTTGATTGAACGCTAACCCCGGTCAGGCAGTAATGTAGGTAACATGACGTTAAATTTCGGTCATTCGATTGGTCATTAGTCTGACCACGTAACGCCGAATTACAGCTGGGGTATAATGTATCAAAATCCCGTGAGGCAAGGGTGTTCTTAGTTGTTATTTTTAACCCACTTCAAAAAAGGAAGTGGTTCTCAATTCAGCGCCTCTTTTGTTTTGTTTCTTTTTTTGCTTATCTATGTATGTAAGTGTTACAATTTCTTCGGCAATTGAGGACAAATTTAGTTAGAAAAAAATGACATTCAATAGAGTTTATCTGAGATGTGATCCCATATAAATTTGGTTAAGATCTGATGACCGGGTACAGTGTAAAAAAATAAAACTCTTCAACGGACAACAGTACACTCGTCGTGATTGTGTTATTGTATTGAAATTTACATGATTTTGCTGTAATTACCACAAAACATTGAAAAATAAAATAAATTTTAACAACACTTAGAAACCGACTTCAAAATAAAATGACTAAAAAGTCAAATATAACAATTTCTTTAATGGCCGTTCCCAATATTAATCTTCAATTTCACGATAGATAGCTATCGTCAAACATCCGCATTGTTCTATCTACTGCTTGGAATCGTCCCTATTTTTTAGATATGCACGTCGGATACTATGATAGAAATAGATAGGCAGTCTATCTGGGCCCTCTTGTGCGTTATGTTCATACAAGCTGAGAAAGAGGAACTATTGTTTAATTTATGTTAGAAAATATGAAGATATGATTTAGATTAGAAATATAAGTTTTAATTTAACATTTATCTATAATTCATAATTTTTATTACTGTAAATGAAATAATAATAACGAGAAATTTATTATGTTGCAAAACACAATGTAATAACGAAACGTTTTACTGTCAATACATTACGGCTCTGAATACAAGTCCTTTGAACAAAAATCCTAAGCGAATTTTGGGGGATTTTACTGAAGTGGGGAATTATTTTGTTCGCATTAACAAATATTTATATGTCTCTTGCACTTAATTTAATTATGAAAAAGGTGCATTATTTTTATTTATAGGAATTTTAGATTTTTTTATATTTTCTTTTAGATTTTTACATAATTTATTTAGTTTTTTTTTGTATTGCAGTGCAAGTGCCATGTAAGCCTTGTATACTCATGGCTATTTCTTCAAAATGCGTTATTTATTTTGGTTTTTTACAGCCGAGGATATCTGTTTATCGGTCAAAATCTACCGATAAAGAAAAAACTAAATAACTTTATCGACAGATAGCACATAAAAAATATTGGGACGCTTGAACTGTCATTTTCATAGTGTTGTATATCTGTAGTCAGCTATCAGTCCTCTCATCAGTAGACAGCAATGAAGAATAGGATTACCTATCATTAGTAAGTTTATTGGGACGGTAAAACGGTAAATAGATAAAATTTTCTATCGCCGGTATAGCAAAACTAGAGACAGACAGAATATAGGGAACGGCCATAAGTCTCTTTCGAGCAGGTGCAATTTTATTTGACCAGTAGCGATACAGGCGCCGACTCTAAAAAGACCTATAGAAATTGTTATTTTTGACTTTGCAGTGTTTTTATTTTGTAGTCGGTTTCTATGATTTGCTTAGAAAAATTTGTCCTTAATTTTTGTTTTATCCTGGCACAGTAAAGTCACCAAATATAATGTCGACCCTCTTGATGATTGGCACAGTTATGCCGGCCTGGAGTAACTGAATACTCGTATACACTGACCCAGAAACGCAACTTGTTGAACGGTCGCTATCCATCCCGGTACAAATATTTTAGGTATATGAATTAAATTATTTTATTTTTTCATTTTCAAGCATCCCAAAAATTCAAATTTAACAACCGTGCTACGCACTCAACTGAGCGCGACACCCCTGCAAAATATCAGACTCAATAGCAAATTAACGCACGCAGTTTTTTTTTCACGTGCAATTACAAAACTTTTTAATTTGCCAAAGTGGCTGAGACGAGGGTCGGCTATCAGTTCAGCCGTTTGAAACGCAACTGAGCGGCATTTGCGTGCTTTGTAATTTTGTTAAACTGCGACTAATTGTAATTTAGCGTGGCAACCCTTGCGCTAAAAGCGTTTGTAGATTTGTGGTACTGTGTATGCTAGGGTTGAGTGTTTTGGTATTTTTGTAAATTTTGCCTCTTGAATTATATATAATTTTAATTATAATAGTTGAGGCCGTAAATATTTGGTACTCATGAATGAAAAAATAATTTATTAATCCATAAAGTTTTATTTTGTTTCTATAGCCTACAAACGTTGATATCGTATATATTGTAACACTTAATGTACACAATTTTGCCAAGCCAGAAGTGTCGAAATCCATTTTGGTGTTTTTAAAAGTAGATAATGCAGGTTATTGTAACTTATCATTATAAATAACTTAAATATAAAAAGAACTTATTTAAATAACTCTTTCATGATTACAATTTTCAAATGTACATCACATAATTTCCTTTTTACAGTTTTGTAACTTGCATAGCAGCTTTATATTAGAATGGGATTAAGCCCCATTTACACGGAAAGTTATTTGCGTAACAGAGGCGAGAAAGTACCAAAAGTCCTCATTTCACGTATGTAATTTGCAAGTGACAATCATATGAGGCGGCCAGTCTCCAAGTTTTCTATAAAATGCTCACCTCGTACTAGAAACTCTCTTCGTGTAAATGGGGCTTTATGAACTAATCAAATGTCTGCTTTGGAACCTCGAAAGTATCATCATCACCATCATCAGCCTGAATTCGTCCACTGCTGGACATAGGCTTTTCCAAGTTGGCGCCATCCTTGACGGTCCTCCGCCTTCCTCATCCAGCCGCTTTCCGCTACTTTTATAAGAAAGTATATTAAATAAAATAAATAAATACACCCAACAGTCACAAACATAGTCCTGACCCCACATTAGGTTAACCTGTATCATGAACTACGAGGGACTTGCGGTCCCACAACACACAGACCCGAAGCAATTAGTATTTGTGGATCACACCAACATTTGTCTCTGTGTGAGAATCGATACCACGGCCTCTCGTTTCGCAGCCGGCTACTCGCCCACTGCGCCACGGAGGCTGTCTTATTATTGCCTCATCAAGTCCTTGATGATCATGGACACAGAACTCCCTAATAAATTTGTCATCCGCACTCACGCCTGTATTCCCCGAAGGGGTAGGAAGAGGTACACCTCTGCCTATCCCTTGTTACAACCAGTACACCCACATTTTGCCGAGTGTATCTCCGTCCCATAATATGATAGGGGGCGAGCCTATCGCCATACCGGGCACAAATCCCAGACTCCGGGCTGATACTGAGCATTTCGTAATAGAAAAACCCAATACCATTTTACCCGACCGACCCGGGGATCGAACCCGAGACCTTAGCGTTAGCTTAATCTTAACGCGTACGCATTACAACTGCGCCACCGAGACAGTCAACAACTTTGTCATACCCAAAAATTTTCCCAATTCGAATTTTCTATTTTACAAACACATGATACGAATCTGTACAGCATAATGTTATTTCAAACATTTTGTAATCACGAGTGTGACAATCAACCGTTTGTTATTCCTTTATTCCCGTGCTTTATTAACAAAATCACAGATCTCGTGTGTCACAGTTTGACGAGACAATTAACCCGGCCCGCATTTGTTTTTGAATTGTAAAATAATATGAGATAGGGCTATGATACACTGTGTACCGTTTTTTTGTATGACGAGGTGATCAGGTCGTTCGCCTGATAGTAAGCGTCACGACTGTACATAAGGTAGGTCAATCGTATGCGAGAGGCCGTCTGGGTTTGTACCACCGCTTTATCTATTTCACCAAGCAGCAGTGCGTAAGCACTGTTGTGTTCCGGTTTGAAGGACATTGAAGCCAGTGAAATTACTGGGCATTATGAGACTTAACACCTTATGTCTCGGGGTGACGAGCGCAGTCCAGTGTCATGCAGTGCTTTGTTATTTAAAGTTCTGTGTTGCGTTGCTTCTGTTTATGAGCAGGCGTGGCGCTTTCCATCAGGCGAGCGACCTGCTCGTCTCGTCATTCAAGCTATAATATAAAACGCCTCAAATTCCATTAGTAAGCGCTAAGAGGCCATGGACAGACACACAGACAAACCGAGAGTCAGACATACGGACAAAGGGCTCAAACTAATTTATTTAACTTTATAACAAAATATTTATTAAGCAGCATTTTTAAATACTGATGTATTTCGGTTTGAAGGACATTGACACCAGTACAATTAAATGCATGGCACTGCACTTAGCTCATCTCGAGACAATGCGCCAGCCCGTGGTGAATACTTCCATGCCGTTAGTTAATTAATACAATCTATGGTGTCTTTTCGTTTGGATTTTGATCTGTTTTAAGCGCCTTTTTGTATGCCTTCAGGATCTTCTTAGTATATGTGGCATTAACCCGGTCTTTTGCCAAGGTCCGCCTTCCTAGTTAGAAATATCCACTTTGCTTGATCTTGAGCATCCTCCTTATTGACCACCATTACCACTGGCTCTAATATGATCACGCCTGCAATAAAGATATTATTTTAACCTTTTATTTATTTTATCTTTTCATCGTTTAATTTGATCCCTCAATTAAATAACCTACCCTAGTCTTTCAACAGTAAAATATTTTTTCTGCATCAATTGTACATGTACCTCCTAACGCCTTTTTTTGCCACGGGGGAAATCCATCTTACGGATACTCTCCCATCCCGGGGGAGGAGGGATGGTTATGTCGGACTCGCCAGCCTTCCGACCTAGTTCACAGAATGACTGCTAGATCGGGACCCTAACCAATTCCTACGCCAGTATACCGACTAAAAACCCCGCAGTGGCCTCCTTCGGGGCTAGTGGAGTGGTTCCGGGGGATCCTGGTATCGAGCTTCAAGCCCCATAGGAGACGGGCCACAAAGGCAGAGCGTAGGGGTGGTACCGGCAGCAATCCAGGTATACCTCCTAACGCGTGCCAATAAATGCTTTCTTTCTTTAAACCAACAAAGCTACTTTATTTGCACCTTCTTTTTTTTTTTTTTTTTTTTTTTTTACTAGCCCTTTATTATATACGTCCCACTGCTGGGCACGGGCCTCCTCTACTGAATGAGTGGGGTTAGGCCTTAGTCTACCACACTGGCCTAATGTGGGTTGGCAGACTTCACATACCTTCGAAATTCTTATGAAGAACTTCTCAGGTATGCAGGTTTCCTCACGATGTTTTTCCTTCACCGTTAAAGCAAGTGATAATTAACAATTAATATACACGTAACTTAGAAAAGTCAGAGGTGTATGCACTTGGGGCTGGTTTCGAACCTGCGACTTTCGTCTCGACAGTCCATACCACTCCCCACTGAGCTATCACTGCACCTTCTTTTGTAAACATTAATTATAAAATTTCATCTCGTACCGTGTGACACCATCTTTATCACCGTCCCGATGTTATGATTACGGATTGTAAATTTGGCAGAGGTCGGGAACAGGATTATGCAAATGTTATGAAAACCCGAACGGCCGTGTCGCCGGTGACAAGGCGACACGAGTGGCGACAACCGACGCGCCATCTTGCGGTACAATCGAAACTCTTTTGACAGAGCACTGGCATAATTTGAGATGTGCCAGCTGTTCGAAAATTGAAAGTTGTTTTGCCAAGATGGTGGCTGTTTTGATTATTGGCGTTCTGTTTTTGAATTGTTAATTAGATGCTTATGATTAGCTTTCGTTGTTGTAATGATGGATAATGTAGAATACATCTCTAGACATGTAATAACATGCACAGGTAAATAAATGCATGTGGTCCATGTCGACTCAAAATATTTCATAATTCTGGACGTTTTCATAATACTAATATTGTTACTGATGTAATATTAAACGACAAATGAATAATTTAGTGTATTTTGACGATGCTATGTATGTTATAGTATACATTAGTTGATATGATTTCTATATATACGGTTCTTTATTTTGTACTGACTTGTCATAAGCGATATTTTAATTGTCTGCATGAGAAATAAACTATTTCATTTCATTTCAGACATGTAATTATGAAAGTTTTTTTATATATAACTAGGGGCGTTGCCCATGTTTTTCCACAAATCATAAAATAAAAAAAAACTTAAGGTCCGACGAATATGAGACATATCTTACTTTCTTCCCCACATTACTCTGCATCGATTGGTATCGGTCTCGACCCCATAACCCCAGCGGTTTCGGAGGAGATAGCGTGACAAGCTTTTGGCAGCGGCGACGGCGGCGCCAGTTACTTTTTTTTAGAATGGAGAGATTCGGATTACTTACTAATCTTAGTGCAGCGATAGATCAGCAGAAATTGGTACGGAATGACGAGACGAATCCACATCACAATCTACAGTATGATCCTTTGATATTGTGTCATACATAAGAACTACGAGAGACTTTCGGTCTCACTACACCCAGACCCAAATAAATGCATTACACAAACATTTGTCTCGGTGCGGGGTTCGAACCCGCGTCCACCCGTTTCAGAGTCGGTTCTCACTCACTGCGCCACGGAGGCTGTCTGGTAGACAAAAATAAATGAAGTTTAAAGTAGCACCCAACTAATATAATATTAAAAGTTTATTTTTGTAAAAATAAAAATACACGTTTCGCTAAAAATTGCGGTAAGAGTGTTCACAGCGTAATCCCCAAATAATGACACAAAGCAGCCGCCGCGAAGCCAACCCATTTAAAACAAAGGAGTACGTTGACTCCTGATGGCAGGAGTGGATCATTGTACGGGATTTTGTGTGGGATATAAAAGTATCTTATAAATTATTGTGTGGTTTTTGTTTATTAAACACATATTTTGTTGCCAATTGTACTATTATTGTATAATATACTAGCCAGACCCGAGGAGCAAATCCTCGGGTCTGCGTGAACGGTCTTTTCCGGGATAAAAAGTAGCTTATGTTTATTTTATTTTTTATTATATTGAATGTCGAGACGAGCAGGTCGCTCGCCTGATGGTAAGCGCCACGCCTGCTCATAAACAGAAGCAACGCCACACAGAACTTTAAATAAAGCACTGCATGACACTGGACTGCGCTCGTCACCCCGAGACATAAGGTGTCAAGTCTCATAATGCCCAGTAATTACACTGGCTTCAATGTCCTTCACACCGGAACACAACAGTGCTTACACACTGTTGCTTACTCAGTAATAATGTAGCTTTCTAGCGGCAAAAGAAATTTTGAAATGGGTCCAGTAGTTTTTAAGTTTATTCGTTACATACAAAAATACAAATCTTTCCTCTTTATGATATTAGTGTAGATTTATACTCCTAGGGCCTTAATTACGAGTATAAACGTTACTTAAGCATTGATTTTAGTTAACTCTTTTGTCTTTCTCTGTCAACGTAATTTATAAAGTGGATGGAAAGAGACGAAAATAGTTTTTACTAATCAGTGCTTGAGAAAGTTTATGAGTAAGGTAAATCAATACATATTATAAAACAAAGTACAGCCTCTGTGGCGCAGTAGGCGAGTAACCGTCTGTGAAGCGAGAGGCCACGGGTTCGATTCCCGCACAGAGATAAAATGTTTGTGTAATCCACACATATCATGTCTGGGTATTTTCTCTCCAGAGGGGTTGACGTCAGGCAGGCGGCCGGTCGTAAAAATTACAAGTTAAATCTTTCTGTAACCTATTAAAAAGCATGATGCGCCGACCCCACTGCGAGTGGGATAGGGGCAGGTGGAAGAAGACATAGTATAAAACAAAGTCGCTATCTACGTCTGTCTGTCTGTTTGTCCAGTTATTTCTCATAAACTATGCAACGGATTTAGATGCCTTTTTAACTACGTATTAGAGAATTTATTCCAAAAAGTTTATATATTTATCACGTTTTGAGCCATCAAATGGGTCAAACATATAATTTAAAACGACTACTATCTTCTTCTTATTGTAGTGCCTCTCCAACTAGTGAAGGTTGGCAGTCAGCTCATAATACCGGGTTTTGTCCTTCGCGAGACGAAATAGTTCAGCAGCGCTACTAACTATATACCCCTAATTTTTGTCGGGGGATAAAAACGACGGCGATAGACAAAACTGTGACTCATCGATTGGATTTCCTATCCCTACAAAGTAACATGTACGCCGGCTGATCTCAATCCTACACTTAGAGGAATGAGTCACCGTCAGGGGTTTTCCACTATACATATGCTCTCACGTCTAAATTCCCCGAAGGGGTAGGCCGAGGTTCAACCAGTACACATTTCGTCGAGTTTATTTCCGCACCATGAGATGATAGGGGGCGAGCCTATCGCCATACAGGGCACAATTCCAGACTCCGGGCTGATACTGAGCATTTCATAATAGAAAAACCCAATACCACTTCGCCCGACCCGGGGATCGAACCCTAGACTTCAACGTTAGCCCCCCTATCATATCGTGGGACAGAGATACGCTCGGCGAAATGTGGGTGGACTGGTTACACCTCTGCCTACCCCTTCGGGGATTACAGGCGTGAGTACGTATGTATGTATGAATGTAATTGTATAAAAAAGTAAAAAGTAATTAATCTACTGTAACTTCACTGAGCATATGCTCTAAAGCCACATACACCAAGGACAACATACCCTAACATTATAGATGTTTGTTTAATCCATAAACCAACACAAAGTTAACCCACCGTCCGTCTAAATTCTTTTATCAATACTGCATATACCATTCGATTAGTCGGCAATCCCATAGTCAATAGAATTGAAACAGTAATCAACGCCGGTGGCCACTACCCCTGATAGAAGTCCAAAGCCGCGTATAAAAGCATTTTTCATTAAAATCAAAGTTTGAAACACAAATTTTTCCGCGGAGTTTCAATTTGTTTTCCGGTGTATAGAAACGGAATCAATTAGTGCAAAGCGCGGTCAGTGGGCGGATATTGCGTCTACTATTGGTGTACAGTTCATGTGATAACAGTAGTGTCAATCCGTAATATACCATCAGGCCTGTCTTATCTGCCTGGCCTGCCTATTGTGACTGCCTCGGTGGCGAAGTTGTAATGCGTACGCGGTGTGTCTGTTGTGCTGATGTCTCGGCGTGTGTGATAGGCTCGCCCGCTATCACATTATTGGACGGAAATAAAATCGGCGACATATGGGTGTACTGATTGCGTATGCCTATCCTGTTATTTTATCTACAATTCTTCTTTCACCTATAATACCGGCTGCCTGCCTGACGTTAACCCCTATGGGAAGAAAATACCCAGACCCGAAACAAATATTTGTGGATTACATAAACATTTTTGTTTTGGTGCGAGAATCGTACCCGCGGCCTTTCGCTTTACAGCCGGCTACTTGCCCAATGCGCCACAGAGGTTGTCCTATCCTACTAGGATAGCCGCCAAGCAGCAGTGTATAACAAAAGGACATTGAACCCAGTGTAATTACTTGACATTATGAGACTTAACATCTTGTCTCTCGGGATGGCAAGCGTAGTCCAGTACTATGCAGTGCTTTGAAAAGTTCCATTCTGTGTTGCTTCTGTTTATGGGCAGGCGTGGCGTGTATCATCAGGCAAGCGACCTGAAGGCCAATTCTCGTAATTTTAAACGTTCAAAATATCATTCCGATCTAGTCTCAGCAGTTTTCGTCAAATGTGAACATAAATCGTAATGAGATTGAGTGTAGAATAAAAGTTGACTGAAGCCAAAACGGCATAATGCTACTGCTAATGCTAGGTGCATTTGACATTGATTATTGGTTTAAGAGAATGACATTTGCAACTTTCTTGACGCTGAGATTAGATCGGAATGATATTTTGAACGTTTAAAATTACGAGAATTGGCCTTCTGTTCGTTTCGCTAATAAAAATATAATATTATATTGAAATACTGTGCACCTCTCAACAGTGTATAGAGCAGGGTCGGGCGCGTCGCGTCGCCCGCGGCCTGTGCACGTTGATAACGGCCGCGCTTGCATTCGTTTGTTCAACCGCCGCGCGTCGATATATTGCCTTTTTGATATTAGACCGTTTTACACAGTAATAGATTTATCTATCTTCACATTGCGGGAAGCGGGTGGGGTGCGGGAGGCGTGTACGACCGCTTTTCATCACGATTCTGTTTAATCGAATATGTATGTGGTTACAGATCTATAGTACTGTCTGGTTAAATTCATGTGGATGAATTTATTAACGTCCGTATTCACAAACGATGCTTGCTGTAAGAGGATATTTTTATAACATTCGGTTTAGATTTTTTATGAGTGGTAGAGCCACGCTGTAGACACTTTTGTCTACAGCATGTATGGGCCGGCGCGTCATTACCACTGTCTCACAGAAAACCGGCGTAAAGTAGCAGCTTGCTGCTGCGGTTCGTACGGTGAGTGAAATATCCAGAAGCCCAAACCCCCTCGCCTTCCCAATTCCTTAATTATCCCTTTCCTTTAAGGTCGGCAACGCCCCCATGACTCTTTTGGTATTGTGGGCGTACATGGGCGGTGGAGATCACTTACTATCAGATGACCCACTTGCTCGTTTGCCGGCCTATGCCATAAAAAAAAAATATCACTGCGATCGTGAGTGTCTGTGATTGGATTTGTTTTATAGCAGAGCCTGGCAAACGTGTAAGTGTGTCACCTGATGGTAAGTGATCACCACCGCCCATGAGCATTCAAAATACCCAAATAATCAGGAACGCGTGGCCTATCTTAGAAGAAAGGGATAATTTGGGGATGGGGAAGGAGAGGGGATTTTGGGCCCCAGATATCTCAAAAAGCTACTTCTTCACGTTAGTTTTCTGTGAAAGAGTGGTTACATCACGGTAGATTCGACACATTCCTGCTCAACAGCCAGACCCGAAAAAAAATTGGTGGGAAACTTTGTTTATTTTTATTTAAATAATAAATACATACATACGCACTCACTTCTGTAATCCCCGAAGGGGTAGGCAGATGTGTAACTAGTACACCCACATTTCGTCGAGCGTATCTCCGTCCCACGATGTGATAGGGGGCGAGCCTATCGCCATATTGGATACAAATTCTAGACTCCGGGCTGATACTGTACATTTCGCAATAGAAAAACCCAATATCACTTTATCCGACCCGGGGATCGAACCCGAGACCTCAGCGTTAGCCTCAGTCATAACGCATACGCATTACAACAGCGCCATCGAGGCAGTCACAATAAATAAATACATACATATTTATTCTATCGCGACCTTCTCCAAACATTATTAATTCAAATATTAAATTATAAAGAAGCCAAACAACTCCACGGGATGGCTACAGACGCGCTTTGACACGTTTTGTTTTTATTGTCCCGTCTGGTTCGGCTAGACTAGTAAAATTAATATTGCTTTGAGGGTGGTACGATGGCTAACATTTTTACGGACCGTTCAGAAGTTAAAAGGTCCGAAACACGGTGGACTTCCTTTTGAACCAATAGTCGGTGAATTTATTTTATTTCCGTGCTGTTGCCAGAAAGGCATAAAAGTTGTATGTTTATGGTTAGATCTAGTCGAAATATTAATTATTTTTAACTTGTTCTCGCTGGCGGTTCCGCGCCCATAGGCGGCTTTTTTCTGCATAAAAGTAGCCTATGTCCTTATCCAGATCATGTCTAGCTGTATGTCAAATTTCATGCAAATCCATTTAGCCATGATTTAACAAACATCCAAAATTCCCAAACTTAGAATCATCTAAAATTTCACTTTTACATAGTTATCTTTATTTTTAACATTTTACTACTATTATAAATGTGAAAGTTTGGATGTTTGTTAGTTAATTACGCCTTAAGGTGAACAGTTTTGGATGAAATTTGGCACACAAGTAGACCATGACCTGGATTAGGACATTTTAGGCAATTTTTTATCCTGAGAAAGGCCGTTCTCGCGGGCGGAGACGCGAGCCAAAGCTAGTACATGTATAAAGATCCATATAAATATATATACTAATTATTTTTTTCAATATTAAATAGACATTATGTACAAAGAATCAACGTAAGAGACTTAATTGTTCATTACCATAAAATGTTCATACATTGATGGAGCGACTTATTTTCGGCCGCTATTGGTCGTATTTTTTTATCGTTTGACGCAATTATATGACCATCGATAGAAAACACGTCAGCTATTGGTCTCGGATGTTATTTTATGAGGCAACATAAAATATACTGTTTATTTTTAGATGTCCGTCATGGGTGTTTAATTTTTTTTGGTTAGTCATCAGTCAGTCACAAAAAAGAGAAAAATACCACCGCACCACATTACCCACTCGGAACTTTTTAGTGAATGACATAATTATGCTTTGTCAGTAAATATTATGATTAATTATGACATCACCCGTGGCGCAGTGAGCGAGTAGCGAAGTGCGAGGCAGCGGTTTCGGTTCCCGCACCGAGACAAAAGTTTGTATGGTCCACAAATATATACTTCAGAGGGGGGTTGCCGTCACGCAGGAGGCCCGTCGTAAAAAACTACAATTCAAATCTTTCTGTGTCATGTGTTAAAAAGCATGTTGCGCCAACCCTACTGCCAGTGGGATAAGGGCAAGTGGAAGAAGAAGAGTAAATATTATTGTGAATTTTTAACGATCTGTATTACAATGTTTGCGTTATTTTGATATGTTTTTGTATGGATCTAAGATATTAGGAAATATTATTTTATATATATACGCACTCACGCCTGTAATCCCTGAGTAGGCAGAGGTGAAACCAGTACACCTACATTTCACCGTGCGTATCTCCATTCTCCACCCCATGATGTGATAGTGGGCGAGCCTATCGCCATACCGGGCACAATTCCGGACTCCGGACTGATACTGATTTCGTAATAGAAAACTTCAATATCACTTTTACCCGACCCGGGGTTCGAGCCCGAGACCTCTGGGTCTGCCTCAGTCGTACCGCGTACGCATTACAACTGCGCTATCAAGGCAGGGAGTCCGGCATTGTTTGAAAAAAAAATGTTACGCGACTACCTAATTAAAAACAACTTGCGAGAGACGTTGAAATACATAAGCTCCATACATATGTATGTTAGGCCAAACACAAATGATCGACATTTTGTCGATGTGAGTTTTTGTTCGGAGCCTTTTAGTCGCAAGCATTTCCTTGTCTCGTGTACCTAGTTGGTAGTTTCATTGTTTCTTTAAATTTCATTCTTAAGTCTAAAGTTTTTTTTGGTACTCTCCAATTGAAAAAGGACTCGGTTTAAGCATTTCATGTAATCGCGCTCCATCCAAAAGAAGCTTCGGTAGTTCAGCTTAATCATTGCAAAAATAATGTTGTAGTAATTCAGTTGTCACAAAGGCATTTTATTCAGAAGTTCAGTGGCATGCAACTGATGATAGTGACTCATTTAAATTCGAACAATAAAAGTCGATTGTATGCTCAAAACTTTAAACAGTACGTACGCAGCGCGCATTATTCACTGTTGCATCCGGTTCCCATAGCGACTGACATGGCAGCGTAGCACGCGAGCTACGAACATCGTAGACGCGCTACGAATTTATCTCACAATGGCTTTTCCACGCTCGCGTGACGATGTTTGTTCTTTGCTCGAAAATTGTGGGTTTTTCCTGATCTTTAAGTGCTGTTTGTGCTAATCTAAAATGTTTTATGAACTGAATGCTATTCACCAATAATATAATTCGTTATATTTCTACTATCTGTGAATTTTAGAATTGACAACGATATCTTTTGAGTATGAATAGTAAAATAGTAAATGAATTTCTACATTGATTAAAATTCAACGTCTTATTGTTCGTATTATTATTTTAATTTCTAAATAACATATTTTATCTCGACTCTGTTACCTGTATCTAAACGTATTCATCCATTTGCTTTAGCAAAATTATGATTTTGAGGAATTTAGCCATATTTAAAATTTCATCTTTCATACATCGTGTTTCGCGTTGTATAGTACATGACATTATTATTTAATACAACCGTAGCCCTGCTACGACGTAGATACGTGTATTAGCTACGGTACTACGGCGATATGCCATGTCGCTACGTAGGATTACATCCGTAAAGATTTTATACATTTTTCCATTAACCATCATATTTTTCAATGCTCGTATTTTCTCTGTAACATACTTTGCATGTTAAGTAATACGAGGAATCGGTAAAGTATGTTTTATATGAAAGTTCTTGTGAAGTACTTATGTTGTTTGGAGTACTCTACTTGAAATATATTTAAGAACTGTGTTTTTGTGAATAATAAGCTATCAGCTGGAAAACTACGTTTTTAATGAATTTATTTCATATATTGTAGGATATAGGTATATACAAATGATCAATGAATATTATTTCGAATATTCCAAAACATTCTAGGAGAGTGATACCGATGTGAAATATCTATATTGCTACTCTTACGTTTTTATGTTTCTAATAGGCATTATATAATACACCCAACAGTCACACACATAGTCCTGACCCCACACTAGGTAAACCTGTATCGTGGGTATCAGGAACTACGAGGGACTTGCGGTCCCACAACACCCAGACCCGAGATCAATATTTGTGGGTCACACAAACATTTGTCTCGGTGTGGGAATCGAACCCACGGCCTCTCGCTTCGCAGCCGACTACTCGCCCGCTGCGCCACGGAGCTGTCATCGATAATTTTAGTACGTATTGGCCGTATTACTCATAATTTTGCTTTGATTAATTCAATTTATTTATTGGTTAAAATACACCCATCCACTTCCAACCTTTGTTACTTTTGTATACACATCAAAACCACTGCGACAATAAAAAAGCCGAACCTGACATTCAAAGAGTGCCGCTTATCGGTACGTAACTAGAGGTCCCGCCGGGAACAAAGGGCCGCTGTCAAAAACATCGAACCTGACGAATTGCCGTTAGATTAACAATATGTTCGCAAAGAGAAAATTTTACTTTGTACTCCTGTCGTATTTTTTGAATTATTTTTGTTCACGTAATTAGTGTTGGAACTTGGTGCTCTATTGATAATTTAAAACAGTAATTTTGGCGCCTCTGTAGTGCAGTGGACGAGTTGCCGGGTATGAAGCGAGACGCCGCGGGTTCGATTCCCGCGAAGAGTCAAATGTTTGTGTGAACCGCAATAGTATATTTCGGGTTTGGGTGTTTTCTTCTCATAGATGTTGACGTCAGGCAGACGACTGATTATAAAAACTATAAGCTAAATCTTTCTGTAACATATGTTAAATAGTATATTGCGCAAATCGTGGCCCCACTGCGATTGGGATACGAAGGTGGAAGAAGACTACAGTAGCGGTATCTTACGATGTCACTTTGGGTGCTCACTTATGAATTTTCGTAAAAAATTATATCTATGTGTGAGGGGACAATAGCCGTACTTCACTGTTGTAATAATGGCACACTGGTGGAGCTGTAATATATGTAGAGGAACGGGTGATATATGTTCCTCCAGCGAAGGGGAGATCTTCAGTCAGGCAGATGTTGTACCTGACCGGCCGCGGCCCCTCCGATGGCTGATGTTCGGAACTTGTATATATACTAACCGTCGCGCAAACTTTGCTAGCGCGATTCAGGATCGGTTAACATTGCATGTGCGGTGCGCGCTGTGTACCGCCACATATATTGAAACTATAGTGTGTAACAATATTATTGTAATGGTGGTTTCGAATTTAGTTAATTAACTGAATTGAATCAATAATACCTGTAGGGTATTGAGTGGGCTTATTATTATTATTGGGCTTTTAGTGGTAGAGCTACGCTGTAGTTTGAGTGGTCCTGTAGATTGAGTGGTAGAGCCACGCTGCAGACATTCGTGTCTACAGCACGAATGGGCCGGCTCGTCCGGGTCGTTACCACTATCTCACAGAAAACCGGTGTAAAGTAGCAGCTTCCTGCTGCGTTTCGTACGGTTCGTGAGATATCCGGAGGCCCAAACCCCCTCCCCTTCCCAATCCCTTAATTATCCCTTTCCTTTAAGGTCGGTAACGCACCCATAATTCTTTTGGTATTGTGTGCGTACATGGGCGGTGAAGATCACTTACCATCAGGTGATCCACTTGCTCGTTAGCCGGCCTATCCTATAAAAAAGAAAGGGTGTTAATTAGCATACGATTTAGCAGTGGACAACTAACATTGAATCGTGTGAACCCGCTACTGGTTGAAGTCTGTGGATTGAAAATAAGCCAATACAAATTGCTTAGTTTGATTAGTTGATTTCCGGGATCACTGTGGGATCCAGATTGATATCGTATATTGAAATTGACCGTAGGAATGGTAGGGGCTTACTCGCCCACCCTTACCCTACCCTTGTGGGTATCCTATAAACCAGATGAATCATCAGTGCGTTGTCGACATTTGAGAAAATATTTTCTCAACTCATTACCCGAAAAAGTCTGCAAACTCATCCCTAATCGAGTGTACACAAGCAAATCTCAATTGCAATTACAATATCCAACTCATTTGTGCTCATCCTGTCCCATGCGGATAAACCTCGGGCGCAAACACAGTGGGCGATGCGGAATAAAATTGCGGACAAAAAATGTTTTTTTTTTTACCCCAACGTCGACACGTGCGGTCGCCGAAGCTCGTACCTCATTTAATTTCTCAAAATGAAAATGAAAATTTCGTTCTTTCGCTTCTTCAAACTCAAATATTTTTACAAGTTCATTTTATGAAATGTTTTAAATGGAGTTTGAAGCGTCGGGCTTAGTGCATTTATTACGTTGATGGTATGGTCAAACAGACGGTAGTTTTTAATAGCATTTTCTTCCCGCTTTGCCAGCAAATTGTTGCTAATAAGACTGCATGAGAGATATGGCCGGTTTCATCGATCTTTGCTTGACTTTAGTAAGCGCCTAACATGTAACACATATCAAAAAGTTTAGCGTAACGATGCAACAATATTAACAAAAAGTTTGACCGACTCAAAAAAAAGCAAAGTAAAAAGTTATAAATGAAATTAAAACAAATGAGTCGATTCTAGTTCGATGATTGATACCGCCGACTTGAAATAATTGTTGAATTTGATTTTAGACTTTTTAATTATTATTTAAATGTTTTTATTTTATTATTTTTAGTGAAAGCATCATCTATATCGATGCATAAATGCCAAAGTTTTAGTCTTTCATGCCCTTAGCAATGTTTTATTTCATATTTAAATGAGACACCTTGTAAGTAAATCATATAGGATTATATAGAATACAAAAATAATCATTCAAATTGGTCCTCATTTGGTAGAGTTATAAATAGAATTGAGAACCTCCTCCGTTTTTCTTCGTCGGTTAAAAAAAGCAGACATTTCACTGCTGATGAATCAAAGGTAAATCATTAAGAACATCATATTTTATATAACCTAAAACGTCGTCATAATTACAAAATTCCTTTGTCAAAACATCAATCGAAAAAAATTTTTTTTTCAAACAAAACGGAATAAGGCAATATTATCTCATTACCGCCGCGTTTCACAATTACCTCTACTTCAATTAAGTTATGAATTTTTATTAGACTTCTTTTCTTTCTTTGGCTAAAGTTTTTCGCTCACGTCCATCGGGCTCAGTACTGACACCGATTTAATTAATACGACATTTAATGTAATTTATTACGGCCGAGTTTCGGAAATTCTCAAAATTTACAAAGGACTCTTTTTGAATTAACAAACCCTTTCCTCTTGAATGATACATTGTTTTTTTTAGGTGATGTGGGAGTTGCAGCAGCGGCGCTGAGCTTTTGGGTGGAGTTGTTGTCTAAAATTGTTAAGTTATATAATTTGAAACAACTTAACCTCTCTTTAAGTGGTAGAGCCACACTATAGAGTATAGACAGTGTTGTCTACATCATGAATGGACCGGATCAACTGGTTATGTTACAGAAAATGGACGTAAAGTAGCGGCTTACTTGCTGCATTACGTTCGGTGAGTGAGATATCCGGAGGCCCAAATCCTCTCCCCTTCCCTTCACTTGAAGTGTATCCTAGATTTACCGTGCACATTTTACGTCCCATGATGTTATAGGTGGCGAGCTCATCACCATGTTGGGCACAAATTCTAGTCGCAGGTAACTGTCGTAAAAGACAAATTGCGTGTACCGTACTCAAGATTTTAACATAGGACCTCAACGGTTTTTCAGCCTGACCACGCTGCCAATAGATCAATGAAACGGCTTACAAACTACTTACATAATCGCAATTTATACGAAAACAGAAATGACGTCATTACCATAGTCGACCTAAATAAAAAGATCGTGAAATATAAAAAAAGGTTTAGTAAAAATGCTGCAATATATAACATTTAATTTTATTCTATCTAAAGTTGAGTGGCGCTTAAATATCATAATTTTCGCGTACACAGCAAATCTCGTCCCGTTTTAAGCGGATCTCGTTGCCACAATCCGGCGATATTATGGTGCATAGCAATATAGAGAAATTTCGATAGCCCATTTATATGAAGCACTTTGGTTATAGTTTTAGCTTTGCATAGCTTACTTTTGGAACCGAATAATAGGGTTGTCTATGTTTGATTCTCGACAAACTTAATAACAAAACTTAAAAACATACTTCAAAATAAAAACACTGAACAGTCAAAAATAACAATTTCTATAGGTCTCTTTAGAATCGGTGCCTGTGTCGATGCTGGTCAAATAAAATTGCACCGACTCCAAAGAGACTGCCTCGGTGGCGCAGTTATAATGCGTACGCGTTACAACTGAGGCTGACGCTGAGGTCTCGGGTTCGATCCCCGGGTCGGGTAAAAGTGATATTGGGTTTTTCTATTACGGAATACTCAGTATCAGCCCGGAGTCTGGAATGGTGGTTGAGCCGGTCCGTTCATGCTGTAGATGAAATTGTCTACAGCGTGGCTCTACCACTAGATGGTACTAATCAAACTGTCTAACGCCCGGTCTCTGAAAGGCTGGTCAAAGTAAATAAGTAATCCAATGTCAAATCTCATGTCAAGTCGAAATTGAGTTGCTAGAAGCGTGATCAACACCTTTTATTTGACACACATGTTAGTTAACATAACTTTCAAATTAATATGAAAAATCGTATGTCAAACGGTACTAAAGAGAGACCAAATATTATTATTATTTTCACTGAATAACGTTTCAGCAACTCGAATTGATTTGACAGCGATGACAAATCAAAGTTCTGTTAGTTGAATGTTGATTTGATCAGCCTTTCAGAAACCGTGTGTAAGTGTCGCATCTGTAAACCAAATCTATGACAAGAGTAACACACATTAGTTCCGCTATTCTTACCTACGTCAGACGATATTTTTTGGCCCGGGTTTTTTTCGGAAGTCCAGCCCCGTGCCATTACCGTTCTTTTTATTTACCTTCCGGCCTTCTTATTTAGACGTTTCGGGTATTGCCCGGGTTAATATAATTAGGTCGGTGCACGGAGCAAGGTTCCTTTGTTCAGATATGGTCAATCTGAGTGGCAATTTGTCCCTCGCTTTATGAGAGAAGTATTGGTTTTCAATCCTTTTTTCTAGTGTCAATATTATACTTTTGTTGGGGTTCGTTAATGTCTAGAAATAATAATAAGCGCCACATTTAGAATTCTGAAAATAAATCTAATACAATCATGACTGCGTCAGTGGCGCAGTTGTAATGCGTATGCGGTACGACTGCTGTTCTGAAGTCTCGGGTTCGATCTCCGGGTCGGGTAAAACTGATATTGGGTTTTTCTATCACTAGACACTAAGTACTTAGTATCAGCCCGAAGTCTGAAATTATGGCCGGTAAGGCGATAGGCTCGCCCCCTATCACATCCTAGGGTGGAATTAAGCTCGGTGAAATATAGGTGTACTGGTTACACCTGTACCTACTACATCTTCGGCTATTACAAAGATAAAGAGGTACGTAATAAATAAATAGCCTGAGAACCAAAATTATATGCTTCGCTGTCCGCTTTAAAATTATGTGCAAAATGTTATTAAAATAGATAGATATATTTTAATAGTTACATTAATTACCTTTTTTATATAAGTGATTAACTAAATTAGCTTTGGGAATTAGTTGGATTTTTATAGTAGTGCTTGTCCCTCAAACACTTATTATTTGCGATTTTAAATAATTTTGAGAGCAAGAAAATACATCAATGTCTCTGAAAGTGGTATTATGGGTTCGAGCTATACGTGTGATAACATTCTTTTGTGTGCAATGTTAATTTATGTCAGTCAAGAGATCTTGGCCTCATACACTGCTACGAAGTCGAGAAGATCTCGTGAGTATACTGATACTCCTGCCAAATGACTACAACTATCATTCATTACCTAACCTTATTAAGTTTTTTACTTACATTTATAATCTTTCTTTTATTCAGTTTCGATTGTCGCGGCAATATTCAACTTTCAATACGCGAGAAACCTTCACACAGCTTATTTGTTATAGTTAAGTGAAATGAGCTGGTTGTGTATGTTACTAGTCATTTGACGCGCAATGTTGCTCAACATGGAGCAAAACAACGTTTCGTAACGTTCTATACGGATACACACGCGGACCAAAGATCTAATTTGACAACGTATGTTGACGTATAATATCCACTTCGCGTGCGAACAATTTGGGCATCACTACCCAACCGAGATTCGATCTGAGAATACTCAACACTCGTTCAGTTCTACCAACTAAGCTACATGTACCACGGATAATTTATAAACTTGGCAAGTACTTTCATATGTATGAAAACCAAGCGTGTCTACATATCATTGGGCATCAACACATACCCAAAAATAAACCTAACACGTAGAATTGTAACATAACAAAACGCAAGGGGATGAAAAAGGGAGGATATCCAACTCGGCCGTTCGCATAACTCGCCGTAACGGGCGAATCGCAAACAAAAAGCGGGCGCGAATAGCTACGGCGTATATGAGACGGAGCCGAGGCGGGTCCCAAATTAGATTTACGAGTTCGGCAATTTTCGGAACTCATCGGTGAACTTTCGGAATCGTAGGGATAGTGGTGATGTTTTCGTTTGGCCGGACGGTTTATGCAAGGTTGCAAGGACTCTTTGTTTTTTATGGTATTTTTATAAGTTAGGTGGTAATGTTTAAACCATTAAACCATTTAAACCATTTATTTTTCTACACACACATACACATAGCACAACAAAAAGATGATAAAAACACACATTTATAAAACATAAATTTGCTACAATATATGCGGTAGAAGGGGTCCAGCTCAGTGTACGCTGTTAATGTTAATATATTATTAATCTATGTAATGTTCATGGTCATAAAACCGCGGTCTGAATTGAAGATTTGTGCGGCCCGCGAACCTGAGTAATAGAACTATCAAAACATGAAAGGCCACAAGACGGAACTAAAAAAGGGTATACAAGGGCGTGTGTGATACAGGTTCAATTTGGTATCCCAAATTAATCCAAAATCGATTTTATATTAACCCTAACCAAAGTGTGGGGAGGGAAGGGGGTAGAACTGGCTGAATGGGGAAAACGAACATTCCGCCCGAGTTGCCACCCTACTTTGTCCCCATTGGCCCAGGACCAAAAAATATTGACTCTTACTGATATATGTTTTTTGTTAACTTTAGATGATGACACCCATAAACCGAAACAACACTAATCAGATCTTCGACTTATGAAGTATTGGATGGCACTGAACTACGCTCGTCACCCGGAGCCATAAGGTGTTAAGTTTCATAATGCCTACTGGCTTCAATGTTTTTTAAACTGGTACACAACAGTGTTTAAACATTGCTGCTTTGCGGCAGTAATATACAAAGCAACGGTATTTATCCAAACGGTCTCTTGCATACGACGGACCTACCACCTACTAAAAGTCGCATGGAGTCTGGAATTGTGCCCGGTATAACAATAGCCTCGCCCCTTATCACATCATGGGATGGAGATACGCTCGGCGAAATATGGGTGTACTGGTTACATCACTGTCTACCCCTTCGGGGATTACAGACGTGAGTGCGTATGTATGTATGTAATAAACAACCTAATCTAGAACATTTCAAAGATAACAATAATCTCCTCTAACAGCCTCCGTGGCGAAGCGGGCGAGTAGCCGGGTGCGAAGCGAGTGGCTCTGGGTTCGATTCCCACACTGAGACAAATGTTTGTGTGATCCACAAAAATTTGTTTCGGGTCTGGGTGTTGTGGGACCGCAAGTCCCTCGTAGTTCCTGATACCCACGATACAGGTATACCTAGTGTGGGGTCAGGACTATGTGTGTAACTGTTGGGTGTATTTATTTATTATTTACGAGTATCTTTTTAAAAACTGTAGCCTTCAAGACTCAATTTAGTTAACTCTCAAATATTGTAGACAATTCAACTCTCTTACAAGGGCAAGTATCATTACCATTGTTATTCCCCAAAGGGATCTCACCGGACCGTAAAATAAAATATACTGATAAGCCGGGTACCGGCAGCCGGCCGGATAACGGGCCATCACTAGCCGAAGTGCGCATTATC
This sequence comes from Mimas tiliae, assembly GCA_905332985.1. Lineage (NCBI taxonomy): Eukaryota > Metazoa > Arthropoda > Insecta > Lepidoptera > Sphingidae > Mimas > Mimas tiliae. The sequence goes on along the minus strand of HG995253.1, from coordinate 15,202,359 downwards.
ATATAAATGCGCAGTTGACGGAAAAATATTGCAGAGTTGGGTATACCGTTCCACCTGTAGTTAGGAAGGTGCGTGAGTCAAATATCTTTGGAGGGTGAGAAATGATTTTCTGACATTAGTACAGTTTACCAAGTCTACTTTATGTGGCGCAGTTGTAATGCGTACGCGGTACGATTGCTGTGCTGAGGTCTCGGGTTCGATCTCCGGATCGGGTAAAGTGATACTGTTATGAAATGCTAAGTATCAGCCCGGAGTCTGGAATTGTGCCAGGTATGGCGATAGGATCGCCCCCTATCATATCATGGGATGGAAATAAGCTCGGCGAAATGTAGGTGTACTGGTTACACCTCTGCCTACCCCTTCGTGGGGTACAGGCGTGAGTGTATATATGTGTATACTGTATATACTCGTAAGGGTATATGCGTCGGGTATGTGGGTCGTTTATAAACCAAAAAAAAACCGCCATTATTTGTAGCTCCGTGGCGCAGCGGGCGAGTAGTCGGCTGCGAGAGGCCGTGGGTTCGATTCCCACACCGAGACAAATGTTTGTGTGAACCACAAATATTCGTCTCGGGTCTGGGTGTTGTGGGACCGCAAGTCCCTCGTAGTTTCTGATACCCACGACACAGGTTTACCTAGTGTGGGGTCAGGACTATGTGTGTGACTGTTGGGTGTATTATTATTATTATTATTATTTGGTGCCCTTTTTTTCTTAAGTTTCGTAATATTTTCTTATTTCGTAGTTTGATCATTGTAGCATTATTCGAAGCGGTGGTTTAATATTACACTCTAGATATGGTCTAAATATTTACAAAACATCTTCAATCTATATTTATAAGTTCAATGCATCGAAATAAGATGACAAGATACGTAACTAAAGCAAAATAATGACCCCACTAAAACTGTGTGCAAGGGGGCGGGGCTATAAAAGTCTGTGCAGCTCGTTCATTCATCAATTCATAAAAAAATATTCGTGATCTCTAGTTGATACGTCATATTTTTTGCGCGGTGCAGAACGTCGTATCTCGATTTAGAAATTTAATATTTATACATTAACTTTTATGAAATTTGCACATTATTTTTTGTTGCGTGTGTGTTACGTGTTATTTTACCTTTGCATGTGTAAGTAAGAGCCGTATTTTTGGCAGATTCATATGAGAGTTATCGTTCTAGTTATCTTATTTAGGAGGTTCAGTCACTTCGAACGGATGTTTTTATTTCTTATTTGTTCCCCGGAAACAAATACGGGGCATGGACAGGAATATTTAATTCTATCTTTGTATCTTCATTTTTATAGAAGCTCATTAACTGTTTTCAGTCTAAATGCGCAAAATAATCACTGAGCTAGCGCAAAATATGAATACGGTCATAAAAAAAATTTCAATGGTTCATAATTCTCAGATTATTGACAGATTCCCATTCTAAATACCTACTAAGTTCACACATTGCGCGAGCTACCCCGAACAACTATCTAAAACTACCCCATCCAAAAACATATTTCGTGAGCATGATTAATCTTCATGCCGACTCTTCATCTCCCATTAAATACAGTGAAGAAACTATTGACATATTACCTGAACAATAATTTCTTTCATATCGGCCGACGGTAATTGGTCGCAAATACAAGTCGAAGGGGATCTATTCTCGTCAAATTGTTTCATCATATAATAAAAGCGTCCGAACCCTTGTGGGATTAGTGGGGTATAGGATGGTGGTAAGAGAAAATTGCGAGTTGGGGGCTTTCTTATATCCCAGGGGGCGTTGTGAACGGGGGGCGTCGGGGGCTAACAGTATTTATAATCTCATGTTCTAATTTACCCCAATACGTGCTCTAAGAACGTTAGATAAATGTTGTGTGATACGTACAATACGACGAGTTTTATTATATTTTGTTTTGTGCTCGTGACTATTTAAGATTTCATTATTTTTTATCAAAAAGGGGTGCTATATAGGCAGAAATTTATATACTAGGTAGGTCGCTTGTAGACAAGAGTTCGTCTGTATAAAGTAACCAAATATATTCTCGATTTCATTTCTCGACGAATAAACGATTATAAATTGTAATATATTTCACACAACTGTACAGAATTAATAACATTTACTCATAGCGCAGCTGTCAAAATGATAAAGTTACGGATATTTTATATATTTTTTTATTTTATATTTCGTCTGTTCTTGGTTTTCCTTTTTTTTCAAACGCTGTATTGAAGCCAACAAAACAAAAAAAAAAAAACAAATCGGTCGAGGCATTCAACAGTTTTTGCGAGACTAAGTATTTGTAATGGTAGGCAGCGACTTGAATGTGGCATTGCTAAAGTTCATGGGCTGTGGTAACCGCTTACGATCAGTAGGCTAATTCTCGTAATTTTAAATGTTAAAAAATATCATTCCGATCTAGTCTTAGCGTCAAGAAAGTTGCAAATGGCATTCTCTTAAATCAATAATCAACGTAAAATGCACCTAGCACATTAGCAGTAGCATTATATCGTTTACGCTTCAGTCAACTTTTATTCTACATTCAATCTCATTACAATCTATGTTCACATTTGACGTTGATTATTGGTTTAAGAGAATGCCATTTGCAACTTTCTTGACGCTGAGACTAGATCGGACTGATATTTTGAACATTAAAAATTACGAGAATTGGCCTACGGGTGAGCCGCCTATTCGCCTATCTATCTGGGCAATAAAAAAACGCGTTTTAGACCTACATACATCTAGTCTTGTTATCTCGACGAATAAAATAAAAATCGTATCTTCTATTACAAATTAATTTAGGTAATGTTTAATAGTCTTAATAATTCGTATTCTAGCTCATAAGTTTAGTAGTTATATTAATTTTTAATAGATCACAATACAACAGCTACACATATTAATATAGTTTTGAACTCATACTTTATGATACAAATATTGTAGTATGAGTATCAGAAACTCTGAAGCACTATGGTCCCATAACATCCGGACGCGTTTGTTACTATACGCGTTATTATTAATATGGATATTCAAGGGTTCGCTCTCTGGTGCAAAATCAAGGATCGAACTCGCGGCCTCTAGTTTCACAGCTACATACCCATTGGGCCACAGTCACAATCGAATTTAATCTTGATGAAGTTTAAAAAAGTCACTATTTAGCTATATCTCTTTAGCCGCTGATTTTTTTTAAACTATGCAAGGAATTTAGATACCGTTTTCACTATCATTTAGATAATTTGTTGCGAAATATATATATATGTATATCTCTATGACCAATCGGAGCAGAGCAGGAACATAATTGTGGTGAATACGCGAGCGAAAGCTAGTTTAATATAAAATACAAGATATACAGTATGTAGTAAGATGCCCCATTGAAATTCTTTCACTACCCTCAAATAAATTCCCATCCACGAATTGATATCTCAACTTGAACAGTTAAACTGCTGAATGTGATAAAACAAAATTGCCAGACATCCAAAATTACATTACACGAGTTACGATTGTAACAGTCGGCGAGCTCTCGTGGACCGCTAACTTTTACTCGACTATCATAACTTCTCATAACTACCTGGAACTACCGTCGATATAGACTTGGCTGAATAAACTTCATTATTAAAACTGACTCCTAACGAATAACACTTATAGAAACAAAAACTTTAAAGTATACTACTAGACAAGCTGCGCGCGACATAGAAATTGTACCATTAAGTTGCGGTCAATTGACCGTAACTCAATATTACCATAAGAGAAGCCAGTGAAATTCCTGTGCCTTATGAGACTTAACATCTTATGTCGCAGGGTGGTGAGCGCAGTCCAGTGCCATGAAGTGCTTTGTAATATAAAGTTCTGTGTGGTGTTTCTTACCATCAGGCGAGCAACCTGCTCGTTTCTCATTTAGCTTAATAGACAGTGTATAGTTAGTTATACAGGGAAGGTATTATATTATACAATATGTCAATAAATAGATGCTTTTGTACGTTGATATAACATACATACATACGCACTCACGCCTGTAATCCCCGAAAGGTGTAACCAGTACACCCACAATTCGCCGAGCGTATTTCTGTCCCACGATGTGATAGGGGGCGAGCCTATCGCCAATTCCAGACTCCGGCCTGATACTGAGCATTTTGTAATAGAAAAACCCAATACCGCTTTTACTCGACCCGGGGACAGGAGACATGCACACGCATTAACTGCGTCACCGAGGCAGTCAAATCAAACCAATATCATGCTTATATTTCGACGTATGACGTAAAACAGTAGATCAATCATCCCCCAACGTCTTTATGGAAAAAATCACCGACTAGTAGAATCTTATCAAACAAGGCAAAATTATCCTTAAATATAACGTCGAAGTTCACAGTTGCGGCAGTGTAACATTGCCCATTCGCACTAGTAAAATATTGTTTAAGTTGCGAGAGTCCGGGGCGTTGGGCCTTATTGAATTATATCCTTATCTACGGCTATTGTGAGTTTGAATGCGCCCCGCCCAATGTGAGCCACGCATGTGAGTTACAATAGAGTGCCATCATTTTCTGAAGGACATTCTGGCCTGTAAAAGTAATTGATTTTCAACTGACGTAAAAGCGGACTGACTGCCTCGGTGGCGCAGTTGTAATGCGCACGCGTTACGACTGAGGCTTGAGGCCTTGGATTCGATCCCCGGGTCGGGTAAAGTGGTATTGAGTTTTTCTATTTTCAAAATGCTCAGTATCAGCCCGGAGTCTGGAATTTGTGCCCGGTATGGCGATAGGCTCGCCCCCTATCACATAAGGGACGAAGATACGCTCGGCGAAATGTGGGTGTAATGGTTACACCTCTGCCTACCCCTTCGGGGATTACAGGCGTGAGTGCGTATGAAAAGCGGAGTAGGTTCTCAAATCGAATCGTATACAATATGTAACAAAAACCCTGATGGACATTTTAATCGTGATATGAGAATCGATATTCAAAAGTAATGAAATAACTCGCATAAGAAAATTACTATAAAAATAATCATATTTATTTTTTATATTTGTAATTTTTTTTTTTTGCAAACCACATTTCGATTAATGACCTCTGCAAGAGCGATGAGTTGAAGCCAGAGCGAGATAGCAAGTTGCGGCATCCATGAACACCAAACGCGCCGCGCCGCGCTGCTTCGCCAATACACACAGGAACTCAGATATAAATAACATTCTTTAATTATGTTCATTTTTATACTTTATATCACTTTTACCCGACCCGGGGATCGAACCCGAGATCTCAGCGTCAACCTCAGCCGTAACGCGTACGCATTACAACTGCGCCACCGAGGCAGTTTACTAAAAACATGATTAAAAATAAAATTAATAACACGTCCCATCGAAAATGCGATTCACAGAAAGCTTTTACCTCCAGTCACTGCCTCGGTGGCGCAGTTGTAATGCGTACGCGTTACGATTAAGCTAACTCTGAGGTCTCGGGTTCGATCCCCGGGTCGGGTAAAGTGAAATTGAGTTTTTCTATTACGAAATGCTCAGTATCATCCCGGAGTCTGGAATTTGTGCCCGGTATGGCGATAGGCTCGCCCCCTATCACATCGTGAGACGGAGATACGCTCGGCGAAATGTGGGTGTACTAGTTACACCTCTGCCTACCCCTCTGGGGAATACAGGCGGGCGTGAGTGCGTATGTATGTATGTATGTCCAGCCATTCCATAAGAAACCCAAACGTATGGTACACCTACTCACGGGACCTCACCTTTATTAATTTACGGTGAGCGCAAAAGTACCTCCTGTAATTTCGGGCCATTTAACCCCCATATATACTCAACATTCAAAATTATTGCACGGCGTCCTTTGCGCAGTTTCTTTGTTCTTACCGTAAGTAAAATTTGGGAAAGGTTCAAGTGTGATGTAACTTTGCCAGGTCAAGTATTTGAGGTCAAACGTAACGTCCGCAAGGAAAATAATTCGCCGCGTCTGTAGGTAATCATTGTTTATGACAGATTTTTACTTTGTCCAGTTTATTTTTTTAGTTTTCCGTATCTACCCAAAAGGCACCCTATCACAGAGCCTACGCCGTGCCGTCTGTTTGTCTGTCATTTGATGATATATGATCTCCACCGCTTATGTTTTTTTTAATAGCTTGAATGTCAAGACGAGCAGGTTGCTCGCCTGATGGTAAGCGCCACGCCTGCTCATAAACAGAAGCAACGCCACACAGAACTTTAAATAACAAAGCACTGCATGACTCTGGACTGCGTTCGTCACCCCGAGACATAAGGTGTTAAGACTCATAATGCCCAGTAATTTCACTGGCTTCAATGTCCTTCAAACCGGAAGACAACAGTGCTTACATACTGTTGCTTGTCGGCAGAAATAGACAGAACGGTGGTACCCACCCAGTCGGCCTCTCGCATACGATGGACCACCTTGTAAACCCTATGCACACCCGTAATACCACAGGATTCACATCTCAAATCACAGGAAATCACAAACCTTACAAATTCTTATGGAGAATTCTTATGTATGTAGATTACTTCACGATGTGTCCTTGACCGTTATAGCAAGCGATAATTAATTATTAATGAATAAGCACAAACTTGAGAAAAGCCAGAATGCTCCTAAGACTGGTTTCGAACCTGCGATTTTCGGTCACGGCAGTCCGTACCAATCCCCGCTGTGCTAACAAATAATCCTTCTTTCACCTGTCCTGATCCCACTCGCAGTGGGGATGAGAGAAGACGATTGAAGTGACTAACCTTACCTCGTCCGAGTTATTATGTAACTAGTCTTAATATTATTTTCATGAATTAATGTTATTAAGCTAATTTAGAGTAACCGCGGTCCGCCAAAATGGTACTTGTATACGTGTCTATTTTTTTATATCATAGGCCGGCAAACGAGCAAGTGGGTCACCTGATGGTAAGTGATCTCCACCGCCCATGTACGCCTACAATGCCAAAAGAATCATGGGTGTGTTGATGGGTGACCTTAAAGGGATAATTAAGGAATCGGGAAGGGGAGCGGGTTTGAGCCTCCAGATATTTCACGCACCGTACGAAACGCAGCTGCTGCTGCTTCTACTTTACGCCGTTTTTCTGTGAGACAGTGGTAATGACCCGGGCGAACCGTTCCATACATGCTGTAGACAAAAGTGTCTACAGCGTGGCTCTACCACTCAAAAAAATTATAATATTTACATTAAGTAAAATCATATAAAATCCTTCCAATAAGAGTAGCGCAGAGCCATTTCAAAACGTAATCAATACAAGCTCAATTCCGATACGAGAGCAATGCCCGCGATAAATTCACAAAATTACCCCAATTTAATTAATTGTAGAAGCCACAAATTCCTCAGTCCCGATAACTTGGATACAGCCAATAAATTCGTCAGATACTTATCGAACCGAAACCGCAGTGCATAACACTTAATCGAACCAGTCTAAATAAAGACACACTTTGAACCTAATGCCCGTTTTCACAGACTTTTACTTAAGTTTAGTTAATCCCTAACATCTAGCATAACAAAGCTGTACGACATTTTTTTTACGTTTCATTGTAAGTATGCGTGTAAATATTGTATCATACATACATACACACGCACTCACGCCTGCAATCCCCGAAGGGGTGGGCCGAGGTGTAACCAGTACACCCACATTTCGCCGAGCGTATCTCCAACCCACGATGTAATAGGAGGCGAGCCTATCGCCATATCGGACACAATTCCAGACTCCGGGCTGATACTGAACATTTCGTAATAGAAAAACCCAATACCACTTTTACCCAGCCCGGGGATCGAACCCGAGACCTTAGTGTCAGCCTTAGTTGTAACGCGTACGGATTACAACTGCGCCACCGAGGCAGTTTCTAATTGGTAGTTTATTTAGAGAGTTCTGTATATTGTAATATTGGTGCATAGATTGTTTGCACTGCACACTGCATTAGGGATCAATCACACGCAGTGGCCATAAATCTCCCACTCGGAGAACATAAGCCGCAGTCACGGAATAAACACCTCTAGCTATCCTATCTTATATTTATACTAGCGTGAATAGACTTTTCCGAAATGAAACGTAGCCTATAACCGTCTCCAGGGTCCCATCTATCACTACATCAAAATTTATCAAAATGGGTTCAGTGATTTAGGCGTGAAAGCGTAACAAACAAATAGTTTTTTTTTTCTTAAAAAGTATCCTATGTTACTGCTTATACCTCCAAGAATATGTGTACAAAGTTTCATGATGATCGGTTAAGTAGTTTTCGCGTGAAAGCGTAACAAACAAACTTACATTCACATTTATAATATTAGTATGATTATCTATCAGGCACTAATGCTAATATAATGTTGACGATTCTTTAAAAGTTTTTCTGATTTGGAATAAAGTTACTGGACAAAGACAAATAATGTAAGCAAAGTTCGCCTAACTATTAGTAACACTTGTATTAAAATACTCAGAAACTTAGACATTCTGACATCACAATTTGCACAGAGTTATGATTTTGACATAGTTTCGGGGAAGTTGAGTAGCCGTATTCGGTAATAAGGTTAACTTATTTAGTTCAACGTCATGAACCGGCTGAAATTTTCACTGAATATGTGACAATATGGCGGATATCTCAACAAATAATACACACATACGCACTCACGCCTGTGATCCCCGAAGGGGTAGGCAGAGGTGTAACCAGTACACAGAGCGTATCTTCGTCCCATGATGTGATAGGGGGCGAGCAAATCGCCATACCGGGTTGATACTAAGCATTTCGTGATAGAAAAACCTAATATCACTTTTTCCCGACCCAGGGATTGAACCCGAGACCTCAGCGTCAGTCTCAATTGTATTGTATTGCAATAATAATAAAACATTAAAAGCAACAATATAAGCGTGTGGGTACGGGACCCACTGTGCACGAGCTCGATACACACTTGACTAGTTTATTACTCATCGAACCCTTTAATTTGATATCTATATCAGGGGAAGAATAAAAAATATATATATATCCACCACCTTACCCGTAAATTACATAACTGGTATTTTATTGCAGCAACAAAAATGTGTGCTATTTGGCTCAATCGGTTCGGTGTAACTGGTTTAAAATTTAGTTGTAAATTGCAATACTTGCGGTTATTTTCAATAAATGTTTTCTGTTTGATTCTCGGATAGGTCTCGGGAATCAATCAAACTAAGTAGTTTGTACGTGTGCCCTTAAAAAAGTAGGCCTGTACCATCCAACCATCCGAAACTCTCATATGAATTTGCCAAAAATACGGCTCCACTTACTTACACATGCAAAGGTAATCATCATACGTAACACTCATACACCCAACAAAAACACTAATTCAAATCATTTTTATTTCATAAAAGTTAATGTCTAAATATTAAATTTCTAAATCGGGATACATTCTGCACCGCGTAAACCATTAGACGTATTAAGTGATAACTAGAGATCATGAATCAATTTTTAATGAATTGATGAATGAACGAGCTGCACAGACTCTTATATCCCCGCCCCCTCGCACAGGGTTTTGGTGGGTTAATTTTTTTGCTTGAGTTACATTTCTTGTCACCTTATTTCGATGGCCAGTACCTATTCTGATTAGCTCATTTGTCCGATCTATGCTGTGAACCAAACTGATATAGTTTAATTAGCCGTAAATCAGGTAAAGTTAAACAAAAGCTTGTAAAATATGCCTCACCAAAGATTCCAAAAATATGCCAACATTCATGTGTTTATTACATTATCAGATTTCATTTGTCGATCGTTAATCACATCGCTCCATTGTGTCTTATACATTTCTCCATTAATTACCAAATGTTTTTCTGCTTAAATAGCTTCGGAGACAATGAAAAGCGTACAATGGACAGCTGCCGTCAAAATTTGTGTCGGATTTTGAACTTTTTAGACGATATTGTTGTCGGCAAAGAGCAGATTTTCTGGGCCGCTGGATGATAAATTAAAGTAACTAGATATATTCAGGCGACCGTTCCATTTCAAACTCTATTAGATTTTTGATAAAGTCATTTTTCATTTGACATTCCCTAATCCAATGGTTAATGATGATGGAAGCTGTTTCAGATAACAAAACTTTAAAGTGCCTGTTTGTTAGTACATTGTGTATTTAAAACTAAATTTGAAATGCTTTGTGTTGAAGTGTTGTATTGATTTTATTGTAAAGTTCAGTGTCGTAACTTTGTAAAGGGTCGGAGTTTAGTTACTCAGTCGCAGCGGGTCTTAATCGACGTTTGTAATTATAGTTTGTTCTGGACAAATAAGTCAATGTATTTTGTACATATTGGTTTTATTTGTTCTAGCTAATTCTCCTTCTATTTTTACCCCTGACAACAAGAGGGGTGTTATAAGTTTGGCCCCTTTGTCTGTCTGTGTCTAAATAAATGGACAGGTCTAAATGAGTTGTTTTATTATATGAGTTGTTTTAGACAGCCTCCGTGGCGCAGCGGGCGAGTAGCCGGGTGCGAAGCGAGAGGCCGTGGGTTCGATTCCCGCACTGAGACAAATGTTTGTGTGATCCACAAAAAATTGTTTCGGGTCTGGGTGTTGTGGGACCGCTAGTCCCTCGTAGTTCCTGATACCCACGATACAGGTTTACCTAGTGTGGGGTCAGGACTATGTGTGTGACTGTTGGGTGTATTTATTTATTTGGAAGTGTATTTATTCGAGTTCTTAGCTATGTAGATACTACTTTAAATCTAATCGGCCATTTATAAATTTTCTATTATATTCTAATTGTGGTCGGGAGCTACGAATAATCTGATTTCGATGCTCGGGAGTTTTTTGAAATATTTGGATTACATTATAATCCATTTTTAGGGTTCCGAAACCCAATGGAAAAAACGGAACCTTATAATTTCGTCATGTCCGTCTGTCCGTCATGTCATGTCGTTGTAGTTATGTCACAGTTAGTTTTCTCAAGATGGATGAAATTTGGATGGTAGGTGTATTATATGAACCGCTAACATAGGTGTAGACAAATTAAGAAAAATAAATGTGTGGCTCCATACATGTAACTAATGGGTGAATTTCCCATTGCACATAGGCATGTATGGTAGTATTGGATAAGTCCTTAAAAATGAGAACCGTGAGGTTCTGGGTTTAATTCCCAAGTCATGCATTCATAATAATTTAAATTTGACTTTTCAGTTCTAAAAATCACACATGAATTGTCCGGGATTGGAATCCGAGCCCGGTATGGCGATAGGCTCACCTCTATCACATCATGGGACGGAAATAAGCTCGGCGAAACATGGCAGCACTAGTTGCACCTCTGTATATCTGAGAAAAAAGGCGTGAGCTTATGTATGTTTTTTTATATATACTAGTATCATAGGCCGGTAAACGAGCAAGTGGGTCACCTGATGGTAAGTGATCTCCACCGCGAATGTACACCCACAATAGCAAAAGGATCATGGACGTGTTGCCTTAAAGGCAAAGGATAACTAAGGGATTGGGATGAGGAGGGGGATTTTGGCCTCCGGATATCTCACTCGCAGTACGAAACGCAGAAGCAAGCTGCTACTTTACGCCGGTTTTCTGTGAGACAGTGGTAACGACCCGGACGAGCCCCATACTGTCTACAGCATGTCTCTACCACTCACAATAAATGTATAATGATAAATGTGTATAATTAGAAAACATGTATAAATGCAATTAGAAATGCTCAGTATCAGCCCGGAGTCTGGAATTTGTGCCCGGTATGGCGATAGGCTCGCCCCCTATCACATCGTGGGACGGAGATACGCTCGGCGAAATGTGGGTGTACTGGTTACACCTCAGCCTACCCCTTCGGGGATTACAGGCGTGAGTGCGTATATATGTATAGATGATGACAAAGATCAATTACTATTGAAGCTTGCATCGAGCCTCATTTCTATCTGTCTCGCCTGACCGTCACGAGCGGGTCGGTCCCGGGCGTGACTGGTGGAGGGTTGGAGGGTTTGTCGGAGCGAGGGGGAGGGGTTGCGTACCTGCGCCGGCCGGGGGCGCCTCCGTATTGATTATTCGAAGCTCTTCACTTTCACCGATGTTTTAATGCTCGCTATGAAAACGTTGTTATTGCTCTACATAGAGCGTTGGAGATGTACGCCGGTTATAAATTTTTGTAGTTCTTTTTTAAAATTTTTTGCATTTCTTTTTTTTCTTTTTTGAATAAATTGAATATAAATGGTTTTTTGTGTTTACTGGTTTTGGGGTGGATGGTGCTGGGAAATTATTTAATACGCAAAGAGAATTATTTTTAATGACACAAATTTTAATATGTATTATAGAAGCTGTATTTTTTTTATGGATTTCGTTATTTTGTAGTTTTTTTTTTTTATAGTATAGGCTGGCAAACGAGCAAGTGGGTCACCTGATGGTAAGCGATCTCCACCGCCCATGTACGCCCACAATACAAAAGAATTATGGGCGCGTTGCCGACCTTAAAGGAAAGGGATAATAAGGGATTGGGAAGGGGAGGGGTATTTGGGCCTCCGGATATCTCACTCACCGTACGAAACGCAGCAGCAAGCTGCTACTTTACGCCGGTTTTCTGTGAGACAGTGGTAACGACCCGGACGAGCCGGCCCATTCATGCTGTAGACAAAATTGTCTACAGCGTGGATCTACCAATCGTAAAATCGTTGTATGAATGTGGAAGAGGCGAAACATGTGTATCAGGATCGTAGCTTAATATGCTCTATAATCTCTGCCTATTCCCATGGGATACAGGCGTGAGTGTGGTATGTATGTTTTATATTTTAACATAAGAGTTAGTTAGTATATTATGTTACGTTATTGCTGCTACATAATAAGCTCACGCCTGTATCCCAGAAGGGTAAGCAGACGTGCAATAGGAGTTGCACCCACAATTCGCTGAAATTATTTTAATCCCGAGCGACTCATTTGCATGGAAACTGATACACAAATTGTGGTAGCACGAATCTCTACCTCTACGGAATGAGAGGGGTTAGGCCTTAGTCTTTTTCCCCATACAATAATTTAAAAATGGAACATAGTCGCGTCTGATATATCAATGGTATAGCACGCTTAAAATTGAATGTTGTGAAACATTATTTAACGTTTGAAACGTTATTTAAAGCTGATAAACGTTATTTTAACGTTGTGAAACGCTATTTCGCGGCGTGTACCCGTATCGTATAATTCGGCGGGATATCTCACCGCGTCTCGCGCTTTCGCAAGGAAGTGTTAATTTCCGTTCGCGTAACAACATTCACGCACTCTGTATTAAAATGTTTTTTTAACATAAATGGGTTTTGTTATCATAAATGTATTTAGGTATGGCGCTTTGAAATATAGGAGTAAAACGTACAGGGAATACATAAAGTACATCATTGGCCCAGTGGTTGGTCTTAGGGTGGGAAACAGTGAAGTCTTGGGTTCAATTACCAGGTCCGGAAGTCACAATTTGTGATTGAGTTTTCGATTCGAATTTTTACTCGGTATGAAGCCCCCTATTTTACAAAAGAAAATAAGTACTGTATGTGCATTAGTTGCAATTCTACCTACCTTTTCGGAGATATAGACGTGAGATTTTGTATATACGTATGCTAAACAGCAATGCCATGCTCAAAATACAAGTAGTCAAAACTCAACAAGCATTTTCCCTTCATCCCGGACCAACTCTTAACGTTTTAATTAAGAAATGGGAACGTTTTGCCTAAAATTAAAGACTTAACCGCAAGCTAAATGAGTTTCAGCGACAATAATAAGTTAAAAAAAAGCTGCTCAATCTAATATACAGTTCGGGGCGGGCAACTCGCAACGAGCGGACGTGACTTGTGTTTATATGGGCTTTAGGGTTCCGTGAGATATTGGAACCAATGGGAAATGTGACAAGTTCGAGATTGGAGTGTTTGTTTTTCTTTAAGCTTCGCCCCATAATGCGAAGTGTGTGATATTATATTTTCTAAATTTATATGGATTTTTTAAATTTGAAAATGGAATCTTCGGCATCTAATACAACATTTTCATATCTATTTTTTGAAAATGGAACATTTTCCACGACTAATATGTCGTAGCATGGGGCGATCCTTAAGAACTAGTTGTAGCACTATATATCAGAACATTTTCTTTCTGCATGGTAACCTAAATTAGTACAGATACAGCATTTTTCCTTTGTTTCTGATTTCTCCGCCTGCTCTTGTCGGTGACGGACGTGTTACCCGGAGCCCTGTTTACGTTTTAAATCTTAGTGATATTAGTTTTTGAATGCTGATTGGTGGATCTACGAAATTTCAATTCCTTGTCACTCAAGTAGCGATCAAATCTGCGTATACCGCCCACTGGGAGGATCTAGAGCAAGACAACTGATTTCCGTGAGTTTGCACAGTTTATTGCCTTTCCGTCGGGAAGTGGAGCACAATTTCGACCTTAAAAACCAAATTACTTGGTCTGCGGGTTACGAACCGTCGCCTCCTGCGCTGCGGTCCGATCGGAGACTGCAAGGCCACCAACGATTGCTTCCCGCACGTCAAAATAAGCAATTACAACTTGTGTGCAATTTATTTCTGCTGCTTTCAACAAGGTGGCGCTAGTTGCAACCAAATTTCTATAAAATATCGATAGAGGGCGACACCCATATAAGGCCCTGAAGGACAGTTGTTCATTATTAAAATGCCACGAATTCAACGGTCAACACCGCAGGCATCAAACATTTGCGAATCCTTCTCGGAACCAAACGTGGCGGGTCTAGCAGCAAATGAAAGTCCCGGAGAGCGAGTTAATTTAGCTGCAAGAGCAAAACGGTTGCGCCGCGACGACTCTTATTCACTGTCCACTGATATTGAAGAATTAAAAGATATGCTAATATCATGGAAAAAAGATCAGGCCGAAATATTGGCGGATCATTCGAATGCATTGAAAACAATTGTAGCAGATATATCTGAATTAAAAGCTCAGTCACGCCTAATTCAGAACTCTAATTCAGAAATTGAAAAAGCTATCGATTTCTTCAACTCGAGTTTCGAAGAGGTACAGCGTCGAATTCAATTATTAGAGAAAGAACGCACATATTATAAGCAAGCATCCGAGAACCTAGAGGTTAAATTGCAGGATCTAGAGCTGAGATCCCGCTCGGCAAACGTCGAGATCAGAAATGTACCCTACAAAGCCAATGAAACGACCGATGAACTCTCAGAAATTGTAATGCAGGTTGGATCCAAAGTTAAAATTGATTTATAGCCAAGCTCCATTAGAGACATATACAGACTTCCTGGAAAAGCATATACGGATAGACCCATAATTGCAGAATTTTCCTCAGTTCCGACAAAAACAAGACTCATCTCGTCAGTGCGATCTTTCAATAAAAGTCAAGGGAAAACAGATAAGTTGAACACTTCTCACGTTGGACTAAACTGTGAGAAACGTCCGATTTATATAAGCGATCACTTACCTTTATCAATGAAGAAATTATTTTATTTAGCACGCGAATTTGCTAAGCAATATCACTACAAATTCTGTTGGTGCATAAACAGCAAGATATTCTTACGTAAGATTGAGGGCGAAAAGCAAATTAATATTAAATCCGAACAATGTTTGGTTGTTCTTAAGGATTCACAATGACTATTTCTTTTAGTATTGCTCATTTTTTATATTTGCCTAGAAATTATTAATAGTAAATTTAACGTTTATTATACACTCACTTTATCTACATACCAGTGTATAATTGTCTGTGAAGCTGGTTATTCATTTTGCTATTGTGTAACTAACTATAAGAAAGCTATATCTTCTAAATTTATTTGTCTCAAAAATACATTACAACCACATAACTCACCTTACACGCACATCTCAAATACACCTAACACCCTCATAAATCAAAACATAAACCTTACTTTTGCTCCAAAACTATCTAAAATATTAACGAGAGAAAAACCTATACTACGATTAAAATTAACGAAAATTAAATCCCATCACGACTTAGTG
Source organism: Mimas tiliae (assembly GCA_905332985.1). Lineage (NCBI taxonomy): Eukaryota > Metazoa > Arthropoda > Insecta > Lepidoptera > Sphingidae > Mimas > Mimas tiliae. The sequence goes on along the minus strand of HG995253.1, from coordinate 15,186,480 downwards.
TTTATTTTTTGTTATAAATGGCACATCATGTTGAGAAACTAGTGGAGGAATTAGATGTTTATCAGGTGTCCAAATCGTACAAAGTCTCCTTAGATGAATGTTCAAAGTATTTAAATAGTCCGAATAGACAAATATCAATATTACATATTAACATACGCAGTATCAACAAAAATTTTGATCAATTTATTGCATTTTTACATCAACTAAAAACTGACTGTGACGTTATAATCTTGACAGAATGTTGGTTAAGCAAAACTCCCATAATCCCCAATTTAAACGGCTATAATGCTCATCACACACTAAACACAAAAAATCAAAATGACGGCATTGTAATGTACACAAAATCGTCTTTGCAATGCTTAGTTTCAGAACCCGTTATAAGCGACGCAAACACCTTGCTTTGCAAAGTTCAGGACAATATTGCTATCTTGGCTCTGTACAGATCCCCATCATACACTTACATTGATAACTTTCTCAACAGTTTAGACACTATATTACAACCCTTATCTAAATTGCAACACATAGCAGTAATTGGTGATATCAACATCGACATAAAATGTAACAATAGAGACAGACATTCTTATGAATACCTTACATTCACAGCCTCTCACGGATTACTACCAGCTCATTTATATCCCACCAGGTTGAAAAATTGTCTCGACCACGTTCTTTTAAAAACAATTTTTTCGGGGATTACCTTAGTAATAGAGGCTGGAATAACCGACCACCTTCCAGTTTTACTAAATATTAACTTGGACAAATACAAGAAAAATTTAGTTCATACTACCAAAATTGTAGACATAACAAGCATTCAAGATGACATTAAAAATACTGATTTCTCACGCGTTCTCTTCGCAACTGACGCAAATGTAGCAGCAGACCTTTTGATGTCATTATTGAACAATATCATAGATAAACATACCCGACACTGTAAAATCTCAAGGAAAAAACGAAATATAAAGCCATGGGTTACTCCCGGTTTACTCCGTTGCATACGGAATAGAGATAAAATGCATCAAAATTTGCGATCACAAACAGATAACGCAATCTTAAAAATTACTTACTCTCGTTATCGTAATTTCTGTAATTCTTTGCTACGCAAACTAAAAATAAACTACGAAAAGTCAGAGTTTTTGAATAGAAAGAATAACCCAAAGGCTACATGGAATTTAATAAAAACAATAACACACACTAACCAAGCTCCTTCACCACCTACTGAACTTTTACATACGGAAGAGAACGAACACCAATCAGCTAACACGGTTAACAATTTCTTTGTGAACGTGGGATATAAATTAGCCACCAAACTAAGACACCTGAGCATAAACTTACCATCCAACCCGCAATTAAAATTAAAATCATCTTGCAACTCCATATGTATTCTCGAAACTGAGTTCATGGAAGTAGAGCGAATTATAATGAATATGAAATCTAATTCTGCTGTTGGGATCGACGGCATATCCTGCAAAATTCTAAAATTAACCCACAAAACCTTAGTCCCATATATTACCCATATTTGCAACCTAGCCATTGCAACTGGCATCTTTCCCGACAGCTTTAAAATAGCCCTAGTTCACCCTATCCATAAGGGCGGAGATAAGCTCAATATAAATAATTATAGACCAATATCTGTCTTGCCATCCATGTCTAAAATCCTTGAGAAAATATTAAACAGCCGTTTGCTCAGCTACCTCCGAACTAATAACCTATTATCTAAAAATCAATATGGTTTTAGAGCTGGCCTCTCCACTGAGGATGCGGTTGTAGCACTGTCTGATACAATCTCTAAATGCATGGATGGTAAACAGAAATGTCTTGGCGTTTTTCTGGATATATCCAAAGCCTTCGACACCGTTTCTGTTCCAATACTTTTAGCTAAACTAGAACGCATAGGTATACGAGGCATTACGCTAGATATTTTCAAAAGCTATCTCAAAAATAGATATCAGCATGTCAAAATAGGTGAAGTGATAAGTGATAGAGCCAAAATTGAGTATGGTGTTCCTCAGGGAAGCGTACTGGGGCCGACTCTATTTCTCATATATATAAATGATCTTTGTTCACTTACACTTCAAAATTGCTCAGTGTTTACCTATGCTGACGATACAGCTCTTCTCATTCATGGCAGGAACTGGAACGAAACTGAACAATGTGCTCAGGTCGCGTTAGACACGGTGTCGGATTGGCTGACTCAAAATTTGTTAACCTTGAATACAGAGAAAACCAAGATAATTCCATTTTCCATTAGAAACCAGTCACAACCCAAAAACCCACTTTCCATCAAAGCTCATTCTTGTCCTAGACACACCAGGACGTTATCTTGTCCTTGCCTCGCACTAACTACTACATCGGATATTAAGTACTTAGGTGTTACTATAGATAAACAACTCAACTGGTATGCCCACATAGATAATCTGGTGGCTAGAACACGTAAACTACTTTACATTTTTAAAAAATTACGATACTCTGCCGATTCGAAGACCCTTATGACCATTTATTTCTCATTGTGCCAGTCCCTTCTAGTGTACTGCTTGCCAGCATGGGGAGGGGCATGCAAAACTAACTTTCTTAAAATAGAGAGAGCTCAGAGAGCTGTTCTCAAGGTTATGTTTTGTAAGCCCTACAAGTACCCCACGGCGCAACTCTACACAGACTGTGAAGTACTCTCAGTAAGAAAACTGTTTTTGCTTCACTGTATCATAAGGAAACACCGCGAACCATTGGTCATATCCAAAAAGCGCCGGGCTGATATTATATTCCCAATTGTGAAACACAATACCACCTTCCTAACACATCAGTTCTATTATCTCAGTCTTAAATTATACAACAGGATTAATAAAATTCTAAAAATACATAAACTAACTTCATACCATTGTAAAAATAAAGTGATAGAGTGGTTACTGCAACAAAGCTACGATGATATTGAAAACCTGCTTCTCTCTCCCACTTAGAAAAACATACTATGCATATCTCCACGCACACATTCACACTCACAAACACACACACACACACACACACACACACACACACACACACACACACACACACACACACATAACACATTCACACCATACGTAATTATTATAAATAAAATATATTTTTAGCAAGTTATTGCATGCAACGAACATACACATAGATAATGCTAGAATAAAACTTATAGTTAATTTGCCATCACATACAATCTAAATCCTGGATTTAATCAATGTAATTGGACATCGTTTTTTCGGAGGGACACTGACTCCCAAGATACAGGTTTCTACCTAGTTTGGTGAGTCAGGGAACCAAAACATTTCTGTGTTACATATTGGTTTAAAATAATGATAAATGTTCTATGTACCTCTAACACTTTTATAATTTTGTCAATCTATTGTCTACTTAGTTTTAGATGCATAATCTATGTAACATTGTTTGTAAATAAATAAATAAATAAAAATAAAAATAAAAAAAAAAGATAGAAGAGGGGGTAAATGAGGTGGTTACTTTAGAGAAGCATTTTAACCTTGTAAGTTTTTACTATCGACATATTGTAAAAAAATAGTTTCGGTTGGAAGCCCCCGTGGGCCCCGAAAGCGGTGACTAGCTGTGGAATAAGGGACCACGGGTTCGATCACTGCACCGAGGAAATTTATTTGGGCCCCACAAATTTTTGTAACGGGGCTGGGTGTTATGGGCCATAAGTCCCTTGTTGTTCTTGATGACGCAAGACTAGAAGTATCTTAGGCCTTAAGTGTAGGCCTATGTGCTGTATGTATGTTTAATAAACATTGTTTTCATTATTTGTATGACTTGGGTGTATATACTTTTTAATAATTTTCATACTGAACCCTTCGTTATTCATCGAGTCACCCGCTTGACAATATTTTATAAACTATTGACGTATTCAGTACAGGCACCCGTCTTAAGAAGATCTAAAGGAGAATAATAAAGGTGATTTAATGGAGCGTAGGGTCGAGGTTTTTAAACGGCTCACCCCGTGCCCTACCCATAAAGTTTGCATGATAAAGGGCTTTGTAAAGATACACGGAGATTTTGACAAGATCTGATAAGGGATGATGAGTAAGGGTGATTAGAACACTACAGTGCCATGCAGTACTTTGTATTTTGAAGTTTTCGATGGTGTTGCTATTGTTTATGGGCAGGCGTGGCGCTTACCATCAGCTTTTTATAAGCTTGAATGTCGAAACGAGCAGGACTTATGATAAAGCCACGCCTGCCCATACAGACACAACACCACACAGAACCTTGAAATAAAAATCACTGCCTGGTTTTGGACTACGCTCGCCATCCCGAGATATGCGATGTTTCGTATTATAATGTCCAGTAATTTCACTGGCTTATTTTTTTATAGCATAGGTTGGCAAGTGCGTCAGTTGATGGTAAGTAAAGCCCATGTAAGATCATTATATAATAAGATTTATGGGTGCATTGGCGGCCTTAAAGTAATGGGATAATTAAGGGATTGGGAAGGGGAGGGAGATTTGGCTCTTCGGATATTCCACTCAGCGTACGAAACGCAGCAGCAAACCGCTACTTTACGTCGGTTTTCTGTGAGACATTTGTAACGACCCGGTCAATTTGTGCTGTAGACAAAACTGCCTACAGCGTAGTTCTACCACTCACAAAATTATTTACTAATGATCATAGAATTACGACGATAGTCGTATTTGACAATTGAAACATGCCTTTACTAATATCCGAATTGAATCCACGACCCCAAATGCGCAACCAACCCTCGTAGACAGACGAACCCACACAAAACCGAAAAAACAAAACATCAATCGACGTCACTTGCCAACGAAAGTTAATGGCAACAGCCCAAGAGAAGGTAATGTCGGTTTCACTCGTAACATGCACTGAACCCAATCATTTAGTTAAACTCGTAGACATGGATGCGCTATTACCGGTAAAAAGGTACTTGTGAGGCTCGTAGAATGCATTGAAACGAAATGCAATGAAATAGTTTTATTATTTATGTAGGCAATTAAAATGCGCTTATGACAAGTCAGTACAAAATAAAGAAACTTATGAATAGAAATCATATAAACTAATGTATACATAACATACATACACTAGACAATTACACTATAATATTTATTTATTTGTCGTCTTTTCATTTTAGATTCGTTATTACATTGCTTTATTTATGTGCCTGAATGCAACGAGCAGGTCGGTCTCCTGATAGTAAGCGTCATGGTTGCCCATAAATAGAAACAACACCGCAGAACTTTAAATTACAAAGAACGGAGTGAGTGATTTTGAGTGGTAGCGCCACGCTGTAGACAATTTTGTCTACAGCATGAATGGGCCGGCTCGTCCGGGTCGTTACCACTGTCTCACAGAAAACCGACGTAAAGTAGTGGATTGCTGCTGCGTTTAGACAGAAACAACATCGCACGGAATTTTGAATTACAAAGCACTGCCTTACATTGAACTGAACACACCCCGGGTCATAAGAATTAATAAAATGTTAAGTCTTACAATGCCCAGTAATTTCAATGTTCTTCAAACCAAGAATGTAACATTACACACTAAAAAAAGGTAGTATTTATCTAGACAAGGAACTTACATTATGTAATTTTTGTTAAAATCTTCTAAAATAAATATAAAATCAATTCAAAGATCCCGTATTGTACCACACAGTGAAATAAAAGGGCTGGTCACACTGACCCTTCGATATACCCCAGACAAACCGGACGGTATTGTCCCAATCTTATTACGTACGATTGAACACGGCCTTAAGTAACAATCTTTGTACGAGTGGCTTTTATTAGATATCCGAGTATTGTTTAAGTGAGTTTTATGTTATTACTTTTTGGGGATCAAATATAAATCGCCTCATTGGTTTAGTGGCAGCGTACTAACGCTGAGAACCGTGAGGTGCTGGGTTCAATTGCCAGATCGAGCGATCACAATTTGTGTTTGAGTATTCTATTTGAAAAATTACAGTAATGATTTTGATATTTGTGGCCGGTATTGCGATAGGCTCGCCTATCACATAAGCTTGCGAAATGTGGGTGTATCACTAGTTGCACATTTGTTTACCCTCCGGCGATAAAGGCGTGAGCTTTTGTATGTATGTGAGGGAGATCAACTATAGTATGATTCAAAATTATGTTTTGAATTATTTAGTGTATGAGAAAATACACTGCATGCCCAGTAGTTTAGTGTAATGCGTACGTGTTACGACTGAGGCTGGTGTTGAGGTCTTGGGTTCGATCTCCAGGCCGAGCAAAAGTGATATTGGGTTTTTCTATTACGAATTGCTCAGTATCAGCCCGGAGACTGGAATTGTGTCAGGTATGGCGATAGGCTCGCCCCCTATCACATCATGGGACGGAGATACGTTCGGCGAAATATGGGTGTACTGGTAACACCTGCCTACCCCTTCGACGATTATAGGAGTGAGTGCGTATACTCGGTTATATTCTCATCTATATCGTATGGGGTCTCGCTCCAACGTAACGAGGCTTTATCATGAATAATCCTTGATCATCATACTAATATTATAAATGTGAATGTAAGTTTGTTTGTTACGCTTTCACGCGAAAACTACTTAACCGATCATCATGAAACTTTGTACACATATTCTTGGAGGTATAAGAAGTAACATAGGATACTTTTTATACAAAAAATCTACATATTTGTTTGTTACGCTTTCACGCCTAAATCATTGAACCGATTTTGATGTAGAGATAGATGGGACCCTGGAGACTGTTATAGGCTACGTTTTATTTCGGAAAAGTCTATTCACGCGGCCGGAGCTGCGAACAAAAGCTAGTATAGTTATATATTAGTCTAAAATAACATCTAAAATTACCGATCCCGCAGCTCAAACTCAATTACAACGTGAACACGAAACTAATCACTTATGTAAATACATAGATGGCATTGTAGGGCCCTTAGACACGAAGTTTATAACCTTAGCAGCGATATTATACGCATTAGACGATTCGCTCACAATGCTTCTAATGGGATTAGCAAGCTTTTGAAGCTGGCTGAGGGCGCGATCTAAAATACTGGGACGGAGTTTAGGTTTTACACTGGTGGTCAATAGATATTTATTTAAAATTTAATTAAATGCTACCTCGGTGGCGCAGTTGTAATGCGTTATGACTGAGGCTGACGCCGAGGTCTAGGGTTCGATCCCTGAGTCGGGTAAAAGTGATATTGGGTTTATCTATTACGAAAAAGCTCAGTATCAGACCGGAGTCTGGAATTTGTGCCCGGTATTGCGATAGGCTCGCCCCCTATCACATCATGGGGCGGAGATACGCTCGGCGAAATGTGGGTGTACTGGTTACACCTCTGCCTACCCTTACAGGCGTGAGTGCGTATGTATGTTAGTTAAATGCATATACTCCCCCTGTATAAAATCTATACTCCATCACTTTGAACTATCTGATCAATAGTCGATCAAGGGAAAATGTGACCATATTTTCTATTTAAATCATGATATTTAATATTTAACTGTTGGCATTTCCTTTTCTATACGGTTTTTATGTTAAAAATATGATTTAAAACATAGTTTTACGAATTTCAAATTTGACTTTCTCAATTACAAACTTCTGAGGACGTTGATTAGTTTGCTAACAACTACTTATTTTCTTCCGCGAGGCAGGCAGTACTGATCTTTGTAAGATAGAGCGTAAAAATAAAGAGTCCAAGATTTTTAGCGGGAGCTTAGACCTGATGATGCAGAGACGGGAAAGGTCTTCAGAATCCGCATATTACCCCCTTCTCAACAAGCCACCGAAAACTGAGCTGATTATGATTTTTTGATGAAGAATGAGAGTGATTCAGAAATAATACTTTTAGTATTATTTTATTGGAATATAAAATTGCTTTATAGTTTACAATTCAAGATTACTGTTTTAGCCAGTTAACACATGTTACGTTTTTAAGTCATTTTCCTATGAAAAACAAAAAACGTTAATTCAATTAATACAATAAACGATGGCTGATATTACTCAGTTTTGTTTATTTGCCACCTCCTGAACATTTGACCCCCAAGTGAGTCTAATTCGGCCCTGCCGCGCACACTCCAACATTGTAGTGTTGTTATAAATTCAAATTGCCACTCGTATTAAACGGTTTTAATTAAATTTCGCGTTATTTATTAGGCTCGCTAACAAGATCTAGATAAGATTGCGTTAATAAAGTCCGGCCGGGTTGCCCCCGCTTCGTATTAAACGGATGGGATTGCTGTACTTTGCTTTTAATTTTGAATAGGTCTTACAAAGGTAAAAAAACGTAAATATGTCTCATAAAAAGAAAATTGCATGCGTTTACATTTGACTATAAATTTTGTTTGGTGTAGTTGACAGATCCCAACAAAAAATATTAAATATTTCGATTCGATTCCCACATCGAAACAAATGTTTGTGTGATGCCCAAATATATGTTTTTGGTCTGGATGTTGTGGGACCGCAAGTTCCTCGTAGTTTCTGATATCTACGATACAGGTTTACCTAGTGTGGGGTCAGGACTATGTGTGTGACTGTTGAGTGTATTTATATATTCATGCCAAAAATACAAACAAAGACACAAACATACTTTTTTTTTATAAACAGTCGATTATTTCTATTATATTTGTTGTATTGACATGTCCAAACAAAGAAATTATTTGTAAAGTAGTTATTTGTCTACATTTCTGGAACAGGTTTGGTGAATCCTACTTTTATAAATGTGAATGTTTGGAAGTTTGTGAGTTTGTGAATTTGGATGTTTGTTAGTCCATCACGCCGTCACGGCTGAATGGTTTCGATGAAATTTAATAATAAGTATATAATTATTTTGGTATTGTGGGCGTACATGGGCATAGCTCGTTTGCAGGCCTATGCTAAAAAATAAATAAATGTGCACGCACGTAGACTATAACCTGGATTAGGAAATAGGCTGCTTTTTATCCTGTAAAAGGCCGTACACGCGGGCGGAGCCGCGAGCAAAAGTTAACAGACTATATTAATCGCATAGTTTCAAAGAGAAAATTGAAAAAAATGACTTTACGTACCTTTACCTTTACCCAATATCAACTACATCGAAATCAGAATAAAGACGTATACACAAAGGTATGTTTTTCAAGAAAAATCGCGCGTTTTTATTAAACGCTTCCCTCCAGGGTGCGGCATGAGGGATGAGGGGGGGGGGGGGGAGGTGATCAGAGCGTTCGTCGAATAACTCGCGTGCCATCCGATCGACGGCGTAGAAAACGCGCCGGCAAATATAAAATATAATAACTTTAATAAATAACGGGCGAATATTGAAATTATTTGCGAAATTGTTCCTTATTATTGTGCGGGACGGAATTGTTGACGTTTGCGAAGAATTGTTCAATATTTTATTTATTAGGTACAACATTTTGATATTTCACGGTGTCTTCGTTGATTATGAATTCTTAGCATTCGTGCCAATTATGGTATTTTAATAATTTGGATTAATAGAAATGCATAATGAATAACTGACTAGACTGCCTCGGTGGCGCAGTTGTAATGCGTACGCGTTACGATTGCGGCCAACGGTGAGGTCTCGGGTTCGATCCTCGGGTCGGGTAAAGTGGTATTAGGTTTTCCTTTAGAAATGCTCAGTTTCAGCCCGGAGTCTGGAATTTGTGCGCGGTATGGCGATAGGCTCGCCCCCTATCACATTGTGGGACGGAGATACGCTCGGCGAAATGTGGGTGTACTGGTTACACCTCTGCCTACGCCTACGGGGATTACAGGCGTGAGTGCGTATGTATATGCATAGTGAATAATTTTGTTTATTATTCCAATATTTCATGGTATAGAATTTAGACTATTGAGTGAATTTAAATTGTTTAGATAGCTACCTATTTGAAAGTCATGTCGTGAAGAAAAATTATTGCTGATCGAATTTCTTGCTTTCTGCCGCCAAAGAGCAGTACGTAAGCACTATTGTGTTCGGTTTGAAGGACATTGAAGCCAGTGAAATTACTGGCAATTATGATACTTAATAACTAATGCCTCGTGGTGACGAACGCAGTCCGGTGCCATGCATTTTTAATTCAATGTTCTGTGTGATGATGCTTCTGTTTATGGGCAGGCGTGGCGCTTACCATTATACCTAATCTTATTTTTTTTTTAATCTAGCATAACGAAACCAATTAGTAAGTAAGGAATTTCATTGCGAAATGTGGGTGTACTGGTTACACCTCTGCCTACCCCTTCGGGGATTACAGGCGTGAGTGCGTATGTATGTATGTATGAAACCAATTTTTGTTGGAAGTACCTATTCAGTTAAAATAAATATTTTAAGGAAACAAATACCATCAAGCAAAACTAAACTAATTAACAATCAACAGCGTTTAAAACATCTGGAAAACGTCAAATATTGTAGTAAAAAGAGAGAGCGTCATATTCGTTTGGTAATTCAAGCTAATAAAAAATAAAAAAATCATTTTATCATTGGTTCATTTCTTTAAGTTCGGCTTTCATATTTAGAAATCCTTCATGAAATAATTTCATCCTTAAAAAAATATATAGACAAAGCCGGAATAAATAATTTCGCATAACAATAAAAATGTATACCTATGTATGTTACAAGTATCGATCCCGCAACCTCTTTTTTCTCCACCTGTGTCCCAAAGATCATAAAACGACAGACTATCACGGTTAAAAGTCGATATATTTCGTACAATTTCCTTCCATAATGTCTCTATTAGTATCGGATGAATTCAAAGGGGGAGTCGAATACTCATAATATCGATACTCAAACCAATCAGTAGCCCCACATTCGATACTCGTCCTCGGGATATAACAAATGGAATCGTGGAACTATCGATCAATATTCGAATACACAGTATCGGAAGAAGTACTTAGTACTTTTTTTTTAATTAGCTTAAGTGACGAAACGAGCAGATCGCTCGCCTGATGGTAAGCGCCACGCCTGCCCATAAACAGAAGCAACACCACACAGAACTTTGAATTAGAAAGCACTGCATGACATTGGACTTCGCTCGTCACCCCGAGACATAAGATACTGAGTTACATAATGCCCAATAATTTCATTGGCTTCAATGTCTTTCAAACGGGAACACAACACTGCTCCTTTGCGGCAGAAATAGACAATGCGGTGGTTCCAATCCAGACGGCCTCGCATACGAGGGACCTAACACCTTCTATAGTGTTTCGATTACTCGATAAACTGGCTTCTAAAGAAGAAAAAGTCTTATTAAATCAATATAAGCATTTCATATATTTGCTAAATATCAATACTCTTAGTAATAAACAGAATCGATAGGATAGTTGATATTTTTTTAAATCGATTTGGCTGTGACATCGGATGATTACTTATATCGATACCCAAGGTTGATACTTCGAAGGCTACTGCGACCCCTACTTGCCGAATCAATCGCACATGGCGGTGATCACGAAGTACCCGCCCTCCGCGCCTTATATACCCCTCGGCCCTTTCTTTAATATTAATAATAATAATATATTAATATACACCCAACAGTCACACACATAGTCCTGACCCCACACTAGGTAAACCTGTATCGCGGGTATCAGGAACTACGAGGGACTTGCGGTCCCACAACACCCAGACCCGAAACAAATTTTTGTGGATCACACAAACATTTGTCTCAGTGCGGGAATCGAACCCACGGCCTCTCGCTTCGCAGCCAGCTACTCGCCCGCTGCGCCACGGAGGCTGTCTGTCTTTGTCTTATTACAAATACGCTAATTCGCGCTAACTTGTACGTGGTTTTGTTGTTCAGTAGAAGTAAGGAGATGACAGAGTTTTTTATATGGCCCGTTAAAGAATACAATGTCATGTGGAGACTGAGAAATGCTGGCGCTTGGGGGCAACGTTGGATTCGTGGACCGTGATGACGGCTACTTTTTTTACAGACATCATTTTGTTCACGTCTGTAATTTTGCAATGAGGTAAGCAGACGTGTAACCAGAACACCCAAGGTGGTAGGCCCCTCGTATGCGAGAGGCCGGCTGGCATGGTACCACCGCTTTGTCTATTTCTGCCGCCAAGCAACAGTGTAAGCACTGTTGTGTTCCGGTTTGAAAGACATTGAAGCCAGTGAAATTACTGGGCATTATGAGACTTAACACCTTATGTCTCGGGGTGAGGAGCGCAGTGCAGTGTCATGAAGTGTTTTGTTATTTAAAGTAATGTGTGGCGTTGGTTCTGTTTATGAGCAGGCGTGGCGCTTACCATCAGGCGAGCGACCTGCTCGTCTCGTCATACAAGCCAATAAAATAAGAAACACCCAACGTGGGTGCTCTCACTCAGAGCTTATTTCCGTCCTATGATGTGATAGGGGACGAGCCTATCGCCATACCGGGCACAATTCCAGACTCCGGGCTGATACTAAGCATTTCGTGGTATTAAATCCTAATACTCCTTTTTATTAGCTTTAATGACTTTCACCCGACCCGGGATCGAAACCGAAAGCAGCACAGCATTCATACCTGAGTCATTACAACTGCGCTATCATGCGCTGCAGGCATTTTTTTAGTTGTTAATTTACCAGAATACCTAACGTATAAACAGCAGGAACAGCACTCAGAACTTTAAGCAAAATAACAGATCCACTGCTGAGTTCCATGGTGCTTCTTCTCAAATTAGTGGTACCTAATTTCCATATTATTATTATTTATTAAAGAAATAAAAATTTCTTAGGTTTACGCGAATATTACCCATTGAAATAAAACTAGTTTATACGGATTTTATCGCGGTTTAATTTTTATTTTAGTCCCGACGTTTCGAAAGCTTTTCAGCCTTCGTGGTCACGGGAGAGAGTGAGGTGTAGGTCGTCTCGAAAAGTTAATGTTACAATGGCTACCTTCATTTTAAAATTATACATTTATTTTTAATTATTTAAAAAGTTAGTTGACACTAGTCCGATCTACGCAGAAAAAAGAAACTAAAGAAACGTCGGGAATAAATTTCAAGAAATAACAATTTAAATAAAACTAGTTTATACGGATTTTATCGCGGTTTAATTTTTATTTTAGCCTTCGGAGAGAGTGGAGTGGAGAGTGGGAGAGACCACGAAGGCTGAAAAGTATCGTGCTAAAATGAAAATTAAACCGCGATAAAATCCGTATAAACTAGTATTATTTCAATGTGTAATATTCGCGTAAACCTAAGAAATCACTAACATCAAGATGATGATAAAAAGATGGTGAAGGACTATTATCTCTCCCACTAACACGCGTATCGTACGAATATATCATGCTGTGAAATTGATATTTATTTGCTATATTTAGTATCTATGTATGTATGTGGAATATATATGTATGTATTTATTGATACAATATTTATTGTATGTATACAACGTGTTACAGAAAGGTGTGGTCATATTTTCGGGTCATTACACACTCCTTATAGTAAGTACCTGTGTACCGGATCATTTCTAACCAAGACATCCTAAAATTTCACGTTAATTTTAATCACTCGTTTATTAAGGTCGATAAGATTGATGACATCACTATTAATTATAATGAATGACACTCACTTTTTAATAAACTTGAATAAGATTTACATAATTCTACGGACATACGTACGTAACTTGTAATTTAAACACAAAATACCTGAAAGAGACTGTTTGCTGAAGACGATATAGGTATCATCCTCTGAAGTATTATAAAGATTTCATTGTCGGGTCATCCATCTATGAATTTCGCTTAATACAGTCGACGAGCGTCTTATAAGCTATTATCAGTTGCACGAACACAAAATACCAACACATAATACTTGTTTTTAGTCAAATACAACATATTTTTTGAACTCGTAATCATACTTCATAAAATCAGAAATTGCCGAACTGACTGCGTCAAATAAATATTGACATTTGACAATTGTTTAATGTTTTTTTAATTATAAAATAATTAAATAAAAGGAGGTCTATAGTATAATTATTTATCATTTAGTGTTGTCCAAAGTTGAAAGTCGATATCGACATGTTACTCATTCGATAAAAAAGAAAATTCTATAATTATTGTCCTAGCAATGCAATCGGATTTGGTACTATGGGAGATAAAATACTTATACCCTACACTATACATTGCTTAAATTTGCCCGCCCCTTTCTATAACACGTTGTATATTTTAATCTTAGACGGTATTATATGTTTTCTTTTATGTATGTATTATACACTGCCCTCTCTTACTTCTTCTCTTATCTCCATCCTATGGTTGCCTGTAAGAGATTGCCCTGAGCGATAAGGCCGCCAATTGTACTATTATTTGTATTGTTATTTTTTTACATACTTGTACTTTATGTGTTGTACAATAAAGAATTATAAATAAAATAAACAAAATAAAAATTTACTAGTTATTATGTATATAAAAATGATAATGACACAAATATGCCGCGACATTGCTTTTAAATGATGTATTCAAAAACGAACATATACGCGAACACTAAATTAATGTATGACGTAGTAAAAACTACAGTGCCCGAATCGGGCATCCAAAGAAGGGTCCAAAAGTTATTTTCTGTCAATATACCCGTAAAGCAGCGATAGCTCAGTGGCGAGTGGTACGGACTGTCGAGACTAAAGTCGCAGGTTCGAAACTAGCCTCAAGAGCATACACCTCTGACTTTTCTAAGTTATGTATATATTAGTTGTTAATTATCGCTTGCTTTAACGGTGAAGGTAACGTCGTGAGGAAACCTACATACTTGAGAAGTTCTCCATAAGAATTTCGAAGGTATGTGAAGTCTACCAACCCGCATTAGCCCAGCGTGGTGGACTAATGCCTAACCCCTCTCATTTAGTAGAGGAGGCCCGTGCCCAGCAGTGGGACGTGTATAATACAGGGCTAGTATTATTTATTATTTATTTTATATACCTGTAAAAGCGTATGCTGAGTACCACACAACACAGAGCTCACAAGCACGAGGGCTGGAGGTGCTGAACCTCCTTGAGACGTCTCAGGGAGCTGAACCAACTTGCCTCTATTGCTTATTGGATAATAATGCGCATCGTGTATACCTATTGCACACTCAATGTAATATTCCGTATTTATAAGATATTTATTACGATAGAAAGTTTACCAACGCCATGAAGGTACCCATAAGACTAATATTAGTTTCAAATGTATCATAAGATTTTATTGTCAACGAACCTCTTTCAAATGTTAAATAAGAGTGTACCTAAATATATTTTGGAAATTCTTTATCAGTTAGTACGATGTTAATTACGAATTTATAAATGAAGACTAGATAATAGAAAGTCTGATTGACGTAGTCTTTCTTTTTTGCTTTTTCAATTTATATCTTAATTCTATCACGAGAAAAGTATTTAAACACAGATTAAAAAATAATTAACGTAACTTTTTCAATTAAACTGCAGCTACAAACTTAAATCATTCGCAACATTTGATAAAGTACAAAAATTGAAACCATTATAAAAAATAATATATATCTGCCGTAAATAAAAGCGACCGCGCGTAAACAAGCCGAAATTAATTTCGATTCGTGACGGCTCTGGCGAGAAATTTAATAAAAACATCACCTGCGCTTTCACGTATTTAGCGGACACGGGGCCGGATTAAGGGGTCGCGTGACCTCCCACGACCACCCGTGACCCCCAGCTGGCGCGGCGGTTAACCCGGTCGTTCTACCTCAGACGCCACCTCAATACAAGGGCGTTTGCTTTATTTTAATTTTACGCTGATTAAGGACCGTGCTCATTCTCCTGATAATAAAAAGCGTATGACATCATTACGATGGGATTACACAGGTATTTCTTTATTGAATTGTTAATTTTGTTTTTAAGTATGATATTTTGGGATTTGTATTTGAGAACTTTAATTAGATGTCCAGACATGTTTAATTAATTTCTGTGTTTCTAATTGAATTGTGTTTGGTCGGTGTTTGTATTCAGCCATGTGTTTAATCAGGTCGAGCTTCGTTAGTCTCGCAAGTAAATAGTTTGGTTTAATATTAACATTAATTGAGTAAATAGAACTAAAATTCAGAAAACTTTTTGCTTTATTATTTAACGAAGACCGAACGATACCTTTTTTGACCGAATTTACCTATAGTACATTAAACAAAACTTATAAAAGTGAAATAAGTTAACTTTTAAATGTACTTTAAGACGTATTAATAATTATTATTATTATATTATATATTATTTCATACACAGCTATACTTAGTCACAGATAACTGAATAGTTGCTCAGATCGTAATGATTATAATGCTTTTCTTAAAGTAAACAATATTTTTTTATTAGCTTTTTATGAAACGAGCAGGTCGCTACAAAAGAATTGTACAAGAGTTGGCAGCTGTTGATTAAGAAAATATTAGATAAGTAAATTTAATTTAAACATTTTTGTGCTAAAGTATATTAACAAAATAAAGTCTTAGATAGTTTACAAGTCTTGATATCTTGTTAAAATACATACATACATACGCACTCACGCCTGTAATCCCCGAAGGGGTGGGCAGAGGTGTAACCAGTACACCCACATTTCGCCGAGCGTATCTCCGTCCCATGATGTGATAGGGAGGATTATTATTATTATTTTTATGTGATCGATTATAGGATCTTGTTAAAATGTTTTAAACTAATATAATGAAACACATTTTCTGTACTTTTAAAAATATATACAATTAAAATCTCTAGAGTAGTCTAGATGCAAACTACAATCTCAGTAACGTTTTTCTAAATCAGGTTCTTTTTTTGGGATGGACGCTTGCTGATAGCCTGACGAGTGTCGGCTTTAATCAGCGACACCGGACTTTCGGGCGAATGCTTTAGGCACTCCAGCCCTAACTTTAGGCGCTCCAGCCCTAAACCTAAATCCGGATCATCGTGTTTGAATATAGATGAATCAAAGTATCGGGGCGACAACCCGGTGCCGACGCAGTCAGGGGCGCACAACAATGCGGTTCGTTTGATAAATTGCGATATTGTTGAGTTGTTGCTGACGACGCGACCGGCGACACTCGACCCCCAGCCTCGCACTGGGCTATTTGTCCCGCCTCCAGTCCGTCACTGTATTTAGACTGTCCGGACGCGATATTGTTTGTAATCACTGTAATCTAGTTTTGTGTTGATTTCTATTGTTTGTTGCGATGTGTGTGCGTGAAAATAAGTTAGGTACCCGCTGTTGATTAAACTGAGATATTCTTTTATTTTATAAATACTTTGCCCATGTTTTTCCACAAAACATAAAATAAAAAAAAAAACTTAAAGTCCGACGAATATGAGACATATCTTACTTTCTTCCCCACATTATTCTGCATCGATTGGTATCGGTCTCCACCCCATACCCCCAGCGGTTTCGGAAGAGATAGCGTGACAAGCTTTTGGAAGCGGCGGCGGCAGCGGCGGCGCCAGTTACTTTTTTTTAGAATAGAGAGATTTATAAATAATATATAGGGTCTGGGACTTGAACCTCACCTGTTTCTAAGCCTAAGTATTCTGCCAGTGCCACTAGATAGATAGAAAGATAATAACAAATATGAATTAAAAAGAATATTGAAAACTAAAATGGAAAATCGTCTTCGTTTAGTACTTCGTAGTCTGGCATAGCCTAAATAAAGACTTAAAATGTATTCTCTATTTAGTTTCATATATTCTGTATTTCAAGACAATGTGTTCGTGTCCTTATCAACTGTCCAAATACCGTTACGACTGAGGCTGACGCTGAGGACTCGGCTTCGATCCCCGGGTCGGGTATAAGTGATATTGGATTTTTCTATTACGAAATGCTCAGTATCAGCCGGGAGTCTGGAATTTGTGCCCGGTATGACGATAGGCTCGCCATCTATCACATCTTGGGACAGAGATACGCTCGGCGAAATGTGTGTGCAATGGTACATCTCTGCCTACACCTTCGGGGATTACAGGCGTGAGTACGTATGTATTTTACTGTTTCCCAGCAAAATCTTTAATATTGTTACATCACGCTCCCCGGGACCGCCAAATACACGTGCCCCACAGTTCGATACGTCGTGTCTCATACGAGACCATTTTTTTTGCCGTGCCAGCGATTTCTCTCAATTCCAATCGGTTCATTGAATACCGTATTGATGTGTTTCGGTTGCTCTCCTATCTGTTTCAGTTTATTTTTATATATTTTTTCTGTTGTATTGGTGGAATTTTAATTTGAGTTCGTTTTTGTCTCAAGGACATAAGGAGAATCGGAAAGAGTTAATGAAGTTCCCAATGCATATGTTAGAATTTACGTTGATAGAATTTAGTAAAGGAAAGTATTATTTAAAAAACACAAAACGACGATTACTAGTGGTTTATTGGTTACTTTTACAATGTTACTGCTTTACAAACCACAACCCCATGTCAGGATTCTTTAGATAATGCCCTATAAATAATTGTAACTAAGGCCCAAGTAGGACCGAATAGAAAACGGGCAGAGCTACCGCGTAATTAACTCTTGGGCTACCGACTGACCACACAGAACCCAGAGAACTGAGAACACTCGCCAGTGGGATACGTAATGACAGATGAAATATATATGTGAGATGTTTCAAACCGCCCAAGAAAATTAGTCAATTTTTACAATAATATATCGGTTCCTAGCTAGGGTGATTCGCAAGGTTATTGACATTAAAACACTTACAAATTTCAATAGAGAAGATGGTTGAAAGCTTGCACAAGCCTGGGATCCAATTATAAATTTAATTAAGTCGGAATCCAAAAGACTAACTGCCAGACCTCAAGACACCGTGAGCTCTTTCTGCGTAGATCGGACTAGTGTCAACTAACTTTTTAAATGTATAAATAAAATAATTTTAAAATGTGGGTAGACAATGTATCATTAACTTTTCGAGACGACCTACACCTCAGTCTCCTCCGTGACCACGAAGGCTGAAAAGCTTTCGAAACTTCGGGACCAAAATAAAATTAAACCGCTATAAAATCCGTATAAATTAGTTTTATTTTGATATTTGTGTGTTTAAAAGTTTATACTTAGAATTAAAATCGGTGTATATTTTAATTCTTGCCCTGGGAAAAATATTTTAATGAATGAAAATGTCTAGTGTACTTATTTATTGTGTAGGACACAACCCCCTAGACTACTATCACATTTAATCACGCAGGCGGAGTGGCGGACAAAAGCTAATTAAAAAATAATAATTAAGCAGTTGACATATTATATGATATTAAACGATAAGAGTAATATAATGTTTATATTCAATTATATGTAGGACTGCCTCAGTGGCGCAGTTGTAATGCGTACGCGTTACGACTGAGGCTGACGCTGAAGTCTCGGGTTCGATCTCCGGGTCGGGTAAAAGTGATATTGGGTTTTTCTATTACGAAATGCTCAGTATCAGCCCGGAGTCTGGAATTGTGACCGGCGATAGGCTCGACTACGGAGATTACAGGCGTGAGTGCGTATTTTTGAGGTGAAAACTTGTTTAGGCGCGTTGAGCTATTTTTGGGTGAACAAAAAGCGTGAAACTCGCGTCATCGTCACCGCACGCTTCCTATGAGCTATATGTATATCTACTGTTTATATATGTACATGGATATACCTCCGTGCGTAATTTTCAGTTCGGTAAAAAATAAGCCTATAATTTTTTTATCTAAAAATACAAGGTTTTCTCGAATAGTTTTTTACACAATATGTCACGTAATTTTTCATAATATTTTATTTATAGTATTTCATGTGAGAAACATTACCGAAATCTTTATTATCCGTACAAAACGTAGCACTAAGCCGTTCTAGACCACATTCCGATCGGGGATTACGGGCGTAATTTGGATATGAGCCGCGGTCGACGGTGACTGCGGACTGACCGACGGATTGCTACGCTGTCGACATGTACCGTTTGCAAATAAATTGATAAAGCTATTTTAAAAGTTTTTATGATTAGTGATCGGCGATATCAGAGTAGAGAGATTGCCAAGACATAATATTCTTGTTCTACCATCTGCCCTTATTCCACTCGCTGTGTGGCCGGTCGCAATGTGCTTTTTAACACATGTTACAGTTTTGGCTTGTAGTTTTTACGACCGGCCGCCTGCCTGACGTCAACCTCTCTGGATAGAAAACAACCAGACCTGAAACAAATACTTGTGGACCACACAAACATTTTGTGTTGGTGCGGGAATCGAACCCGGGGCCTCATGCTTCACAGCCGGCTACTCGCCCACTGCGCTACGGAGTTTGTCAGGCTGTACATATAAGTACAGTAGTGTATTATAATACAACGCTATTGTTTTTATTATTTTTATTACAACATTTCACGAGAATATTATGTACTCTTCAGTGGTAAAGGCAACCTTACAATCAATTCTAGTCACAGCCATTTTCAACCCAGCAGAAAAATTAAACATCATTTGTTTTGCTATCCGTACCGATGTTCCGATAATATGGCATAGTCGCAATAGCATCGTTAATGTATTTGGTGGGGGCTAATTGTGCCCGCACATAGTCGGTCCATCGTACCTGCTAGTACGTGCAATGCGAGCCACATTCATAAACCGCGCCGCGTTATAGGGTTAAATCTATTTCGCGTTGCGGTGACGTTATAGACTTTGGATTTGCCGTTAATAAGCATGTGACGGGTTGGAAAATTAATTAATAATAACGCGGCATCGGCCGGTTTGGTCCGGCGCCGGATTAACCCTTCTATTTTGGTGGTTTGAGGCCCGGCCGACGAAATGACGATAAATGGATTGATATTTGCTTTGTTTGTGTATTAAAGCTGATTACTATTTATAATAACTAGTGGTCGCGTATTGGTCGAAATTCGACCTCTTTAATCATATAATATTTTTTGTTCTATAAAACGTCAGCAGAAAAAATTGACATTAAGACATTGACAGTATAAACGTAAGCAAATAATGTTTTTTGTTATAGATATATAAGCTTTCTGCACTCCTCCTCCATATAAATGCTAACAATGTCAAATTTCACAGGCTTGAGTGCGTATGTATGTACCATGATAGCAATTTTTTATCAATAAAAATGAAAGGCACATGTCAAGTTAATGAAATAAACGAACCGCGAACGTATCGTTTAGAGCCGACGCACACGGCTTCCGTATCCGATGTCAATGGGGGCTTCTCGGAATGTTTGTGTTCATTCAAATAAGTAACGGTCAAGTGTGGATGAGAAGTATGATATTAAAGTTCCGTACCTTACTACTACTACTAATACTAGCCCTGTATTATATACGTCCCACTGTAGTGACTCTATACCTGATAAGTGCATTAGAATGATTTTTATATCTGAGACAGGCAAACGAGCGAGTGGGTCACCTGATGGCAAGTGATCTCCACCGCCCATGAACATCCACGAGTTTTGAAGAATCAAGGACGCGTCGCCGATCTTAGAAAGCGATGATTCAAAAATAAGGAAGGAAATGGCGATTTGGGCCTCCAGATATGTTCAAATTAAATCGATTAATAATAATTATCACAACACTCTTTAAAATAAAACTAGTTTATACGGATTTTATCGCGGTTTAATTTTTATTTTAATCCCGACGTTTCGAAAGCTTTTCAGCCTTCGTGGTCACGGAGGAAACTGAGGTATAGGTCGTCTCGAAAAGTTAATGTTACATTGGCTATCTTCAATTTAAAATTATACATTACACATTGTTCATTATTGAAAAGTGTTAGCCCCTTTCATTGCTAAAATAAATGATACACCCAAAAGTCACACACATAGTCCTGACGCCACACTAGGTTAACCTGTATCGTGGATCTCATGAACTACGAGAGACTTGCGGTCCAACAACACCCAGACCCGAAACCAATTATACGTGGATAACACCAACATTTGTCTCGGTGTGGGAATCGAACCCACGGTCTCTCGCTTCGCAGCCGGCTCGCCCACTGCGCCACAGAGGCAACATCCCACTTAAATACGGTAAATAAAACATTATTCTTACTTCATCGAAAAAGAAACTTGTCAGAAAGAATCCGTGCCTTCTGAAATGTTCCATAGTTATAGGACACTCTTTAGGAAATGAGCGGAGGAAAGTTTACTAGATTCTGTACCGTCGGGACTCGCCGAAACTTTGCGCAGGAAATTAACTGGACCCACTCATTGGACCTCGTTTATTTATCTGTACCCTTTGTGCGGTGTTTGAGTTGTTTTTATATGGTTTGTTTTTTTTTGTCGAGATAGGATGCGCTGCTTTGTGGAAAGTCTTTTGCGTAGTAATTGACAAAATTTCAAAATTCAAACTTGCCTAAAATAATAATAATGCTTCTTTATTTTGCGTATCAAAGTACAATTATAGTAAAAAAAAAAACAGTAGTTAATATCTAAGAAAACAAATAAAAACTAAAGAACGCGTGACGACGTCAAATATACGGTTCAATGATATTTATCCATAAGTTAAAAATAAAACTACATTGACATTATTTGACGTCACAAATGTCATATCTTAAAAACACCACCAACTCGGAATAGCATAATATGTATTATAACCCTTTTTTTTAAAGGCAAAGCAAAGGCATAATCACCGTTACGCCGTATAAATGACGTCATTTGGCCTTTACGTCTGTTTCGAATAAAATATAATTCAAAGCAGAAATGATGAATGAAAACAGTTGATATCCAAAAAAAGGAAAAAATGGGTCTCCTTAATTTGGATCTAATTCAATTTCATCTACTAATAAAGTTATGTTGAAAAAATGAAATGTTCTCAATTGTATAGTTAATGTTAAAAATATGTAGTAACTTAACTTTTCTGATATATCTGGGAAGAGTCTTCAAGTATCGAAGGATTTTATACAGATCAATATAACATAGTACTAATATAATAATGTAAAAGTTTGGATGTTTTTGAGTGTTTGAATTTGGATGTCGAATTTTATTCAATCACGTATTAACACCTGAACCGATTTGAATTAAATTTGGTATACTGGTAGACAATGATCTATCATAAACACATAATCCATTTATCCGGGAATTTTTCTTCAAACCGAAACACAGAAGTGCTTACACAGTGCTGCTTGGCGGCAGAAATAGAAAGCGGAGATACCAACCCAGAAGGCCTCTCGCGTACGAGGGACCTACCACGTTGTAAATGTAATTGTCATACCACGTTTTAAATGTAATTTTATGAGTGGTAGAGCCACGCTGTAGACACTTTTGTCTACAGCATGTATGGGCCGGCTCGTCCGGGTCATTACCACTGTCTCACATAAAACCGACGTAAAGTAGCAGCTTGCTGCTGCGTTTCGTACGGTGAGTGAGATATCCGGAGGCCCAAACCCCCTCCCCTTCCCAATTCCTTAATTATCACTTTCCTTTAAGGTCGGCAACACACCCATGATTCTTTTGGTATTGTGGGCGTACATGGGCGGTGGAGATCACTTACCATCAGGTGACCCACTAGCTCGCTTGCCGGCCTATGCCGTACAAATAAAAAAAAACAATATCAGAAGCGTATTTCTGACCCCAAAGCCATAATTCCACATCAGGTAACCCATATGGTAACACCGGAACTAAGGTCCAGCGCGTGCGCCACGTGGCATGCGCTTTTATACAAACGCAATTGTATGGGTCACGGTGTGTGACCACACACTAAGTAATTTATGGTTTGAATCGTGTGAATGTTGATGGCGGACACCGTGGTTTGACATGGAAGCGTTCGTACAGAGTGAGTGTCATGGTAAGGTAATTGCCGTCGAAAAACAATGACGACAAAATGAAACTCATTGTTCTACTTTTTTCATTTGTTTATTTTCTTTATTATTAGCTTGTATGCATCGAAATAAGATGACAAGAAACGTAACTGAAGCAAAAAAATTACCCCACCAAAACCCTGTGCAAGGGGGCGGGGCTGTAAAAGTCTGTGTATAATAATTTATAGTTGACACTTGATTCGTCTAATTTTTTGCGCGGTGCAGAACGTCTATCTCGGTCTAGAAATTTAATATTTAGACATTCACTTTTATGAAATAAAGTTGATTTTGAACGTTCATTAATTTTTATTGCGTGTATGAGTGTTACGTGTGATTTTACCTTTGCATGTATAAGTAAGTGGAGCCGTATTTTTGGCAGATTCATATGAGAGTTATCGTTCTAGTTATCTTATTTCAATGCTTGAATGACGAAATGAACAGGTAACTCGCGTGATGATAAGCGTTACGCTTACCCATAAACACGTATGATACTACATAGAACTTTGAATCACAAAGCACTGGAGAGCGTTCGTCACCCCGAGACATAAGTTCTTCAGTTTTTTTTGTTTTTTTTATCCTGGCTCGGCAAAGTGACTACGCTACACCTGATGGTAAGTATAGCGCAATCCATGAATACTGTCGACCAACGATAGACACTGAATCTATCGCAGATCGGCAGAATTAGTTGCTTCTTCACACTCACTCTTCTTCAGTTTCATAATGTCCAGTAATTCCACTGGCTTCAATATCCTTCAAACCGAAATACAAAAGTGTTTACATACTGCTGCTTGGCCGCAGGAATAGACAAAGCGGTGGTATCAACCCACACGATATCTTCCACCCAGGCTATTCAGGCTGAGAACCTGCTGGGAGTCTAGCATATCCTCAGCCCGCAAGTGGATGGCACAGCCCGGTGGATGTACTCGTTACGTATGCGATCTAGTCGAATTAAGAATCTTCTCCGCCTATTATTATTATATATATTATATTACAATAAATAAATTAAAAATTAGATCAATAGTTTAGACAGTTTGTCTACAGCATGAATGTGCTGACTCGTCCGGGTCATTACCATTGTCTCACAGAAAACCGACGTAAAGTAGCAGCTTGCTGCTGCGTTTCGTACGGTAAGTGATATATCCGGAGGCCCAAATCTGTGTGGTGTTGTTTCTGTTAAATGGGCAGTAGTGGCGCTCAGGCGAGCTACCTGCTCGTCTCGTTATCAAGCTTATAAAAATACACATAGTAAGATGTAACATGAATGAACTGAAATATTCATATGTTGTGGGTAATTAGAAAGTTTACTTATATTTTACTGCTAATTTGCATGAAGAAATAAATTAGACTTTAAAAACTAACCCTACCCATTAAATACACAAAATTAACACATCAAAGACCCACGAAATTTAAATTCCAAATCCTTACACGGTGTTAACATTTTAATGTATTAATTACAATGGTAATTGGCGAGTGGCGACGCATGTCCATTAGTTACTTTGTGCGGCACGCGCCGCGCTGGGATGCGCGTGCGCCGGTATTACCATAACAAGGAGCGACTGGGGAATTGTAATTAATGGGAAATATGTTACTGTCGGTGGATGGGAAATTGGTGATGGGTTTAGAAGTAATTTAAAGAGAGATTTTTTATATTATCTTTGATTAATTTCGTAAGGAATGGCACCGATCTCTCAGTTCTTTACCTCAATGTGGAAGAGAATAGAGATATTTAGACTATCCTTTGTCTGTGAGTGTCTTTTCCGAGATTGAAAGTAGCCTATATCCTAGCCCAGATCATAGCATATTTGTGTGCTTAATTTCATTCTAATCCATTTAGCCGTTAAGGCGTGATTGAATAACAAACAATAAAAACCACAAGTTCATAAATCTCAATATTTTTACATTTATAATGCTCGCGGCTCTGCCCGTGTCTATGTTTTTCCCGAGATAAAAAGTAACATGTCCTAATCCAGGCCATGGTCTAATTGTGGGCTAAATGCCATCCTAAGTCGTTCAGCCGTTTAGGTGTGATTGATTCAGAAACATCCAAATTTAAACATTCAGAAACATCCGAATGTATAAACCCACAAACATCCATACTTTCATATTTTTAATATTACTACGAGTATTATCTCATCTAATAAAAATGTTTCCATGAAACTGTTTTGTACTATTTCTATTCAATCCTCCATTTTTATATGTTGAATAACATATCCATGGGCCACTAACCGCGGCTCGTACGTTACCACATGACGGGATGGCGACAAGCATTCGGCTAACGACGTGCGCACGCGCTTATATAGAGTTCCGTTTGATACAGAATGTGATGGGAAAACCATGTGCATATAGTTTTTAGGGAGTTTAATAATGTGGTGATAATACAGCCTCCGTGACGCATTGGACGAGTAGCCGGCTGTTAAGCGAAAGGCCACGGGTTCGATTCCCGCACCGAGACAAATGTTTGTGTGATCCACAAATATATGTTTCGGGTCTGGGTGTTTTCTCCCCAGAGAGGTTGGCGTCAGGCAGGCGGCCGGTCGTAAAAACTACAAGCTAAATCTTTCTGTAACATGTGTTAATAAAGCATGTTGCGCCGACCCCACTGCGAGTGGGATAAGGCCAAGTGGAGGGATAATAATAATGTTGAAGAGGAGGCCATCACCGCAATTATCTTATTAATTTGTTACCAAAAAACGATGTAAAGAAAATTTTATTTAATAATACTTACCTATTTCACATTGTTTGTTTAAATTGTATTGATAACGCATTAAACAGTTAGTTTAGAAAGTACCAATAATTTTATATTTTGATGCTTTATTGAAACGAGCAGGTCGCTCGCCTGATGGTACACGCCACGCCTACCCATAAACAAAAGCAACACCACACACATCCCTAGACTGCGTTCGTCACTCGAGACACAAGTAAGTAAGTAAGTGTCACAATGCCCAATGATTTCACTGGCTTCAATATCTTTCAAACCGAAACACAACAGTGCTTACACACTGCTGCTTGGCGATAAAAATAGTACGCACTCACGCCTGTAATCCCCGAAGGGGTAGGCAGAGGTGTAACCAGTACACCCACATTTCGCCCAGCGTATCCGTCCCACGATGTGATAGGGGGCGAGAGCCTATCGCCATACCGGGCACAAATTCTAGACTCCGGGCTGATACTGAGCATTTCGTAGAAAAACCCAATACTACTTTACCCGACCCGGGGATCGAACCCGAGACCTCAGCGTTAGCCTCAATCGTAACGCGCACGCATTACAACCGCGCCACCGAGGCAGTCTCAGTAACAGCCCGGATAAAAATAGTCACCACCACATGGTACCAAACGGTGGTGACAGACGCAAATGAGGGTCCTACCACGTAAATATATTATATTTTTTTATCAGTAATAACTGAAGCTTGGATGGACATTTTAAATATCCTATTATAATATTAACCTATTAATTGCGTTAAATATACTATGACAGAAACAACTGGAAGACATTATTTCTACTGTAAGTGTAGCTAGTGGTGGTGCAGTTGTAATGCGTACACACAACTGAGGCTTATGCTGAGATCTCGGGTTCGATCTCCGGGTCTGGTAAAAGTAAAATTGGGTTTTTCTGTTACGAAATGCTTAGTATCAGCCCGGAGTGTGGAATTATGCCCAGTATGGCGATAGGCTCGCCCACTATCACATCGTGGGACGGAGATACGCTCGGCGAAATCTGGGTGTACTGGTTACACCTCTGTCTACACCTTCGGGGATTGCAGCGGTGAGTGCGTATGTATGTGTAGGTAGAAATGATACACCAACTTTTTTATCATACAGAACCTCTACCCACGTCGTTAAAACTCTGAACTCATTTTGTAATACCATCTAATTTGCATTACAAGCGGGTAGAGACCGGTGTATGACGTCACACCGTTTCATACAAGCGTCCCTTCTGCGGATTCCTCAATGGATTACATTTTTAAATGGAGCATGAACTTTGTGGTTTGGCTTTGACCCTCGGATTTTTTACGAATTCTAATTGGCCATAACTGTTGCCTAATTGTTCTGTGTTTTTTATTGGGAGTTGTATTTATAATTTTATAATTTGTAAGTTTCTATACTTTAGTTAGTGTTGGGTCATGAAATTACACGTTCTCTGCTAGATCTTTAAAATTATAAAAATACACAAATGAAGGTTATGAACATTTTAATGGCCTGGTACAAAAAAAAATATGCCCCATATCTTATTACACAGTCGATCAAAACGAGGTCGTTACATATAAAAAAAAGAAAAAACATAGCAACAGTCTTGTGTAATTATAGTGATAAGAGAAAAAGTCCGTTCCCCCAGGTAATTAGGGGAGGTACAAGCAAGCTACATGTTGGTACAGTAGTATAAATATTATAATATAACATTGCCTTTTTTTATAAAATAACATGTTACAATTTTTATGTTAGGTGCTTTATTATACGCAAATAAGTCCCTGTATCCCGAAGGGGTAGGAAAAGGTGCAACTAGTACACCCAATGTCCGCCGAGTTTATTTCCGTCCCATAACGTGATAATCTTTAATACTACCGCAAGCCAACACATCGAAATATTTTAATAATGTATAATTCTTTATTGTACAACACTTAGAGTACAAGTATATAAATAAATAAATACACCTACCAGTCACACACATAGTCCTGACCCCACACTAGGTTAACCTGTATCGTAGAAATCAGGAACTACGAGGCACTTGCGGTCCCACAACACCCAGATCCGAAACAAATATTTGTGGATCACACAAACATTTACTCTACTCTACTCTACCGCTACTCGCCCGCTGCGTCACGGAGGCTGTCAAAAGAAAAGTAATATTACAAAGAATAGTACAATTCGCGGTCATAGCGCTCAGGAAAATCTCTTACATGCAACCATAATTTTAACATTTATTTATATGTATTTAACAATACATTTATAAATTATCTAAGAATTTATATCATATTAACTTTGACTCGTGGCACCGCCCGCGTGGAATTTTGTCCCGTCATATTTCCAGGATAGAAAGTAGCATACGTTACTCTCTGAAATAGTAGTTTTCAGTCTTCCAATGAAAGTCCTAACAGACAAACGGACGCACAAAAATAATTGTTTGGGTTTTCGTAACGTGGAAATTACTATAGGAACTTGGAGGAAAAGCTTTTATTTCGAAATCTAACACATTTTAATACACCCAACAGTCACACACATAGTCCTGACCCCACACTAGGTAAACCTGTGTCGTGGGTATCAGGAACTACGAGGGACTTGCGGTCCCACAACACCCAGACCCGGCACCAATATTTGTGGTTCACACAAACATTTGTCTCGGTGTGGGAATCGAACCCACGGCCTCTCGCTTCGCAGCCGACTACTCGCCCGCTGCGCCACGGAGCTGTCAAAACTTTATATTAATATGTTCAAATAAAAGGAAGAGCAATTTGAAGAAAAGCCAAAAGGTGTGTTTTTTTATCAAAATGATTTTAATTTTCAAATTACAAAGGAGAAAGTTGTAATAAAATTATTTTCACCCACGATTTAACACGAAATATAGTCAATCAGCACAGTTGAATCCGGCGGTTAAATCCGACCGAGGTTTACGGTTATGTCTTTTGGACGGCCTAAAATTACAACACGTCATAATTTATATGAGGGCATAAAGCCTTCGTTTACATTTAAGTAGAATTTTACCTCTTTTGTGACAAATAAAATGGCGGCATAACGTAATGTTTACAGAAAAATATTGTAATTTTTACGTATAACGGTTGAGTGTAATGTGTGTACATAAAAGATCTAAACAAAAAGATAATGTATTTTTTTGTTGTATAAAATTAGGTTAATGTTTTGTAATATGATGCTCCTTAACAAGTATTTAAAACTAAGCTTACATTTACGACCACGGCTGCAAAGATTTACATACATTTAGCACTAAACACTTTTTAAAAACAATAGAACTGAATTATGCACCAATTTTGATAAATTCTTTGAGTAAAAAATGAAAACTTTGAGTGGTAGAGCCACGCTGTAGACAGTTTTGTCTACAGCATGAATGGACCGGCTCATCCGGGTTGTTACCAATGTCTCACAGAAAACCGACGTAAAGTAGCAGCTTGCTGCGTATGTTGAGTGAGATATGCGGAGGACCAAAAACCCCTCCCCTTCCCAATCTCTTAATTATCCCTTTCCTTTAAGGTCGGCAACGCGCCCATGATCCTTTTGGTATTGTGGGCTTACATGGGCGATGGAGATCACTTACTATCATATGACACACTTGCTCGTTTACCGGCCTACAATATAAAAAAAAACTTCTTAGCAAAAAATAAAACCTCGAAAGAAAAACCTTAATTTTTTTGAGTCGGTAGTATCAATCATTGACTAAATTAAACTACAGTAACACCGATCGAAATTTTTATTAATGAAAGAGTACGGGCTCTTTTATGTCCCACTCAACACTAGTAGAATCGGTTAGAAATACATACA
Source organism: Mimas tiliae (assembly GCA_905332985.1). Lineage (NCBI taxonomy): Eukaryota > Metazoa > Arthropoda > Insecta > Lepidoptera > Sphingidae > Mimas > Mimas tiliae. The sequence goes on along the minus strand of HG995253.1, from coordinate 15,156,389 downwards.
TACGCATTCACGCCAGTAATCCCCGAAGGGGTAGGCAGAGGTGTAACCAGTACACCCACTTTTCGCAGAGCTTATCTCCGTCCCATGATGTGATAGAGGGCGACCCTATCGCCATACCAGACACAAATTCCAGCCTTCGGGCTGGTACTGAGCATTTCATAATAGAAAACCCCAATATCACTTTTACCCGACCCGGGATCGAGCCCGAGACCTCAGCGTCAGCATCATTCGTAACACGTATGCATTACAACTACGCCGCCAGTCCTCCTCGGTAAGAAAGTCCTCCTTTATCTCACTCGCGGCACTGTAACGAGTGAAAAGTTTTACTTGTGTCCTCGTTACGAGCTTCTTGGCCATTTTGTAAGCTTTTTTTACTCTTAACGAATGCTAGTTGGTGCACAGTTTTTTCGGCCAAACGTTCGAAGTTCGCGACTTAGTTTGCTAGTTAGATGATTTTTTTTAGTTGTTAGTTGGCTAGCGGGATTTTTATAGCATACACCGGCAACGGACAAGTGGGTCACCTGGTGGTAGTTGGTAAGTGATCTCCACATGTGTGCCCATAATCATGGGCGCTTTCCCGACCTTAAAGGAAGAGTATATTAAGGATTGGTAAGGGGAGGTGATTTGGGCCTCCGGATATCTCACTCACCGTACGAGAAGCAGCAGCAAGCTGCTACTTCAAGTCAGTTTTCTGTGAGACCGAGGTAACAATCCGTTTGAGCCGAGCCATTTACGCTGTAGACAAAACTGTCTACAGCATGGCTCTACCACTCAAACCTAACATAATATGCGCCTAGAGAATTTTTTTATCGACTCTTTTTATCATGAAATAACCAGTTATCTCTGTGTCTATCGATGCTACACATATTACTCCACTTGTTACGTCAAAAGAAGAGATAAGAGTAAGAGAAAGTACTATATTTTACTACTCTATGGAATTATCACGATAAGGTACTATACAAAGTAGGTCCCTCGACTGCGAGAGTCTCCTCGTCTGCCAAGCAGCAGTGTGTAAACACTGTTGTGTTCCGATTTGAAGGACATTGATGCCAGTGAAATTACTGGGCATTATGAGACTTAACATCTTATGTGTCAGGGTGGCGAGCCTGTGGAGTAAAAAGTACTGTCTGGTGTTGCTTTTGTATAAACAAAAGGGCAGGCGTGGCGCTTACCATCAGACGAGCGACCTGCTCGTTTCGTCACTCACGACAATGAATCTTTCTAAGGAAAATGTTCGTGCAATAATTTTCTACAACTTTAGAAGAGGCCCGACACGGCTTGAGTGTTTTGAAGAGCTAACATCTGTGTTCAGTGATGAGGCCCCATGTCTGCGGACTGTCGAACGCTGGTATTTAGAATTCCAGCGTGGGCATACTAGTGTTAGTGACAAATCTCGCGAAGGACGCCCAAAATCCGCCTTCACTGAAGATAACATCATTGCTGTGAGACAACTAATTCTCGAAGATCGTCATGTGACGTATAGATAGACGCTCTATTAGGCATCTCAGGGACAACCATTCAGAAGATCTTGCATGAAGCGCTTGGTGTGAGAAAGCTAGTTTGCCGTTGGATACCGCATCTGCTTTCCGACAATCACAAGGCGGCCCGCGTCAGATGGTGTAAGAAAACTCTGCGAAGGTTCAACCGAGGAGAGTCAAATCACGTCTACGACATCATCAGTGGTGACGAATCTTGGATCTATGCTTACGATCCTGATTCCAAACAACAATCTACAATCTGGGTCTTTCAAGACGAGCCAAAGCCGACTAAAGTTGTTCGTTCTCGAAGCACTTCAAAGAAGATGGTGGCCACGTTCGTTGGAAAAACCGGCCATGTTGCGACTATTGCACTTGAAGATCGTAGAACGGTTAACGCAGAGTGGTATACCACAGTTTGTTTACCACAAGTCATCGCCGAACTTCGAAAATCTAACTCAAAGCGACGCATCATCCTGCACCACGACAACGCAAGCTCACACAGCGCTCGTCCAACGCTTGAGTATTTGAAGCAGGAAAAAGTAGAAATTCTTGACCATCCTCTATACAGTCCTGACCTAAGCTCTAACGATTTCTTTATATTTCCTAAAATTAAGAAAAGTCTTCGTGGTCAACGGTTCCAGTCCGGTGAAGAAGCAGTCGACGCTTTCAAGTCAGTCATTTTGAACACCCCCACTTTAGTTTTATAATAACTAGTTTGAACGAATGGAAAAATGTATTAACCTACGTGGTGAATACTTTGAAAAACAATAAAAAGTACTATAAGGTTCTAGTTGTGTTTTTTTCTTCAAACGACAAAACTTAAAAAGCATGCCTCGTAATGTAGCTTTCTAACGGCAAATGAATTTTTGAAATCGGTCCAGTAGTTTTTAAGTTTATTCGTTACATACAAAAATACAAATCTTTCCTCTTTATAATATTAGTGTAGATAATACTGGCAGCTTTATAAGCTGTACACGAAATTGCTTCCTGAATAATGGTTCATTACCCCAGAGGCTTGAATACTGACAACATTGCTTGTGTGTACTTAACGAGTGCACTTTGTCTACAATCCGTTGTTAAGAATTAGGAGCCTTTCACATACGTTAATATCATTAATAATATTAATATCATGTTAATAGTGTATATTTTTTTATTAATTACGTTATATGTAACTAAACGAATGAGCACGTTAGAGGGAGTTTGAAAGTGGCACCTATTGTGGATAAGATTAAAGGAATCCGCCTGTCTTGGTATGGGCATGTTATGAGAAAAGAGGAAAGATATGTGGGTAAGAAAGTGCTGAATATGTTGATGGATGGAAAGGTAGAGGAAGGTCAAAGAAAAGGTGGATGGAGTGTGTGAGGAAGGACATGAAAGAAAAAGGGGGGGAATGACGAGACGACGGCTGATAGACATGTATGGAAGAAGAAGACATGCTGCGGCGACCCCAAATAGAATTGGGACCAGGGCAGGAGAATGACGACGTAACTACGTATGTAAGCTCACGCATATATCCCCAAAGGGATAGGTAGATGTGCAGCTAGCGCACCATCGGTTGGCCGAACGAGGCGTAGGCGCAGGCCGAGGTGAGCGTATATCAGGCACAATTTCCAAACTCATACAACCCGTGTGTTTTTTTTCCAATCGAAAACTAAAATACAAAATGTAATTGCCTGACCTGGGATTTGAACCCAAGACCTCAAGACACTCGAGAACCATGACGTTAAAGATTTTTTCTCCATTCGAGAGGCTCTCACAACCCCTACGGTATAAGTAATGGGGCGCTGTGCATACTTAGGTCACGCCACGACCTAGATTGTTACCTCGCTCGGGCATCGAACTCGGCAAGTATGTTAATGTATAAATGCTGATCTCTACAGATCTAGTATCATACTAATATTATAAATGTGAAAGTAAGTTTTTTTGTTACGCTTTCACGCGAAAACTACTTAACCGATCATCATGAAACTTTCTACACACATTCTTGGAGGTATATAGGTATAAGAAGTAACATAGGATAGTGATCTGTGAGCTCAACCCTTCAAGTAACCAATGAGTATGGCCTCTAAAAACACTAACCCCACCTATGCAAGCTTGTTAGAAACTCGATTGTGCAAAGGTTTGTTCAAGAGCGGTGTACGCTGGGACAATTAAAACCGGATCACCGGTATACCGGAAAACCCGGTATAACGTACGAATGACGGCCAAAGTTCACGACGACACCGCTGCCGGGAAGTTTTAATTAAACAATTTTCAGCCAGGGCTCCCGGAAAATTGAATGTGGGTATTCTTGACCGGCGCGGCGTTCCGGTTTTTGTTTGTGGTTGTTGTGCACGGTTGAATTTTTGTGTTGATTCTACTTTGATATGTTAATGCCATATACAGTCCGACTACATAAATTACTCTCCACTGAGCTCTCATGATACCTATTACATACGTACGCACTCACGCCTGTAATCCCCGAAGGGGTAGGCAGAGGTGTAACCAGTACACCCACATTTCGCTGAGCGTATCTCCGTCCCACGATGTGATGGGGGCGAGCCTATCGCCATACCGGGCACAAATTTCATACTCCGGGTTGATACTGAGCATTTCGTAACAGAAAAACCCAATACCACTTTACCCGACCCGTGGATCGAACCCGAGACCTCAGCGTAAATCGTAACCGTACGCATTACAACTGGGCCACCGGGGCAGTCCGATGATACCTATTAATTTCAGTGATAACAAAATTTAACTTTTCGTTAACGTTTCTTCATTGAACACTCAAAATAGTCACTTAATTAAAACCTTAAACAAAGCTTTTTACTAGCCGAGCGCTTAATACGCTATTAACAATGACAGGGTAAGCGTCGCGAGCGTCTTGAAGCGCGGCACCGCACGGCCCATTGCACTCAGTTCCGTACCGTGAGTGGGTTCACGACTTGCGCGATGTCCGATGGTGTCGACACGAGTGTCGTAAAAGGGACCGTTATTGAGCGTGAGTTAAAATCGGATATTAAATAATCAAACGAGTTCTATGTTAGTCAGTTTAAATTAAAACTCCTGAAAGAATTTCTTATCATTTTTGATGATGAAGTCTTGTTTTGTTACCTACAATATAATTTTTATTGAAGGTGTTTTAACAAAGCACCTCATTAAGTTTAAAAACCTATCGACATTTATATGGACTTATATTTTGAAACATATCTCTTTAACACTAACAATGGTAGCAAAAATAAATCGAAATAATTGCATACTCTTTTCTCCCCAGAGGGGTTGACTTCAGCCAGGTGGCGGGTTGTAAAAACTATAAGCCAAATCTTCCTGTAATATGTGTTAAAAATCATATTGCGCCGATCTCACTGCGAGTAGGATAAGGGTACGTGGAAGAAGAAGATACTTGCATACTCTTTTCTGTCTATCCGGCCCAAGTGACAGGTACCGTCTACCTACTTAGACACTTCCATTTCGCCCAGTCTTCAACATTTCTTTAATGAGACCATTGGCTCTCATATCTTCTTAAAAAAATTCGAGTAAAATCTTTACAATATTCAAACATAAATTCTTCTACAAAATGACACAACTGTACCTTTCCGTGTCGGATGCATTGGAAACCGCAACGCAATCTGTCGCGTCGGTCGTTAGTGTTTTCAAAAGTCCTGCCGATAGTTCCCGATTGCGCCGTTCGTGGCGGAATCGTTCCCAGTTTGGATCGGTTCAACGCACCCGTGGGAAGGACGAGCCGTCCATAACTACCATAGCGCTTAGTACTTAAAGAAGGTATGTATAGCGGATATTTATCTGGGGCATTAGACAGGCTGAGGTCGAGTTGTCGGGTGTGAAACGACAACCGTGGAATTGACTCCGCACAGAGATCCACAAATATATGTTTCGGATCTGGGTGTTGTGGGATAGAGTCTTTCGTAAGTCCCGATACTCATAAAACAGTCGTATCTTGCTGTAGGGTTAGGACTAGGTGCGATTGTTAAGTTTTATTTGCAAACGAGCAAGTGGGTCACTTGGTGGTAAGTGATCTCCACCACCCGTGAACACTCACAATACCAGATGAATCATGGATGCGTTGCTACCTTAAAGGAAACAGATAATTAAGAAATTGAGAAGAAGTGGTAAACGTGGGTTATCTGATGATAAATAATCTCAGATTAGTAAAATATAATGTTCCACTGAGAGCTATCCCAATATCACTAACTAGCTTTTGCTCGCGGCTCCGCCCGCGTGTACGGTCTATTCCAGGAAAAAAGTCTTATAAAGCCATCCTCAATAAATGGGCTATCTAACACTGAAAGAATTTTTCATATATTTATAATATTATTTAATAATATTAGTATAGATTATACCTGACCCGGGGATTAAACCAGAGACCTCAACGTTAAACTCAGTCGTAACGCGTACACATTACAACTACGCCACCGAGGCAGTCCACATATTATATATATTATAATATATTAATAAATATCATACGCACTCACGCCTGTAATCCTTGAAGGGGTAGGCAGAGGTGTAACCAGTACACCCACATTTCGCCGAGCGTATCTCCGTCCCACAATGTGATAGGGGGCGAGCCTATCGCCATACCGGGCACAAATTCCAGACTCCGGGCTGATACTGAGCATTTCGTAATAGAAAAACCCAATACCACTTAACCCGACCCGGAGGTCGAACCCGAGACCTCAGCGTTGGACTCAATCGTAACGCGTACGCATTACAACTGCGCCACCGAGACAGTATATTAATAATTAATGTTATGTAATGGGCATATTTAGATAATGTTATGTAAATAAATAACCCATCTGTCTGTATTTTTTGTGTCATCAACGAAGATCTTAACATTACTGGATCTATAAAGTTGGCGGTGCTTTATGTAATCCATAAAAGGGTTTTAAAAAATACTAGTTTTTTGTTTATATTTGCAAGTTATCTTAGATTTATGACCTTGTGACCTGGAGGCCAATTCTCGTAATTTTAAATGTTCATAATATCATTCCGATCTAGTCTCAGCGTCAAGAAAGTTGCAAATGGCATTCTCTTAAACCAATAATCAACGTCAAATGTGAACATAGATCGTAATGAGATTGAATGTAGAATAAAAGTTGACTGAAGCCAAAACGGTATAATGCTACTGCTAATGCTAGGTCCATTTGACGTTGATTATTGGTTTAAGAGAATGCCATTTGCAACTTTCTTGACGCTGAGACTAGATCGGAATGATATTTTGAGCATTTAAAATTACAAGAATTGGTCTCCTGAGTTTGAGAGGCTTGTACACGTACAACACTTATCATGTATCTGGGGAAATATTATAACTCCAAAGCTTAGAAGATTTTTTCTAGACGATGTTTGTTTTGGTATTGCTTGTATTGTAGGTGTATTTGATGAATGCTAATGTTGAGTAAAGCTTGTGTATGCTGCTATACATTTGAGGATCTCTGTGACTGGTGAGTAAACTGAGAATTAAGAGGTCGCGGATTCGATTGCCGCACCGAGTTTGTGTGGTCTGCGAGTACCAATATTTGTTTCGGGTCTGGGAGTTTTATTACCAGAAGTGTTGACGTCAGGCAGGCGGCCGGTCGTTATAACTACAAGCCAAATCTTTCTTTATAATACGTTAAAAATCATGTTGCACCGTACCCACTGCGGGTGGGATAGGGCTAGTGGAAAGAAAAAGAGTTTTTTTGAGTCGATTCTATTATTGTTTTCCTACATCAATAGAAATACTTTTAACGATATGTTACATTCATCTGACATCTGGACCCACAGGATGCATTACCTACTCGTATTCTATACAATGCCAAATGTTATACGAAACCAAATTTCTTTTTTCAATTAATAGCATCGGCACTAATCCGGATGGGGGCGAAAACTGCTCTCTCATCGTCAGCCAATGGCGATAATATCCATTAGTTACGACCCCCCCCCCCCTCACCAGCCATCCCCCTATAAGTGGTGGATACGATAATATGTTAACAGTCACCCGTGCTGAATAGTCGAGCATTATTTAAGTACAAAGAAATACTTATATGGGGATTTCTTTGGTACCCTACGATATGATTTGTACAGTGATAGAGATTTTTGGATATCTGGTTACGTAATTGTAGAGCCACGTTGTAGTCAGTTTTGTCTACGGCGTGAATGGACCGACTCAACTGGGTCGTTAAACTATCACAGGAAACTGACGTAAAGTAGCGGCTTGCTGCTGCGTTTCGGACGGTGTGAGATATCCGGAGCCCCAATTCCCCCTCCGCTTCCTAACCCCTTAATTACCCCTTTCCTTTAAGGTCGACAACGCGCCCATGATAATTCTGGTATTATGGGAGTACATGGGAGGTAGAGATCATTTACCAGCAGATGACTCACTTGCTAGTGCCAGCCTATGCTATAAAAAAAACTTGCGCAAATGTATTTTTTTCGTGATAAATAATAGCCTATGTTCTTAACCAGCTCATGGTCTACCTGTGTGAAAAATCTCATCCAAATCCGTTCAGCCGTTAGACGTGATTGATTAACAAACATCCAATCATTCACATTTACATACATACATACATAGACTCACGCCTGTTTCCCATAGGGATAGGCAGAGACAACGGATTTCCACTTGCTACGATCCTTGCAAAATTAAATTAAATTTTTCATACATGCACGTCGGTTTAGGGTACTCCTGACCTGGCCTTTCTCGAGAATATCTCCAACTTGATCTATGAAAGTTCGCCGAGGCCTTCCCCTCCCAACTGTACCATTCACATTTACAAGTATTATATTAGGAAGAAGAATTGTAGGATGGTTAAGTCTTGTTATGCCCAGTAATTTCACTGGCTTTGATTTCCTTCAAACCGGAACACAATACTGGAATTGAACCCACCGTAAACCCATTTAGCGTGTGTAAATTTTAGTGCGTAGTTTAGTGCCCTAATAAAGTCTTTCATTTATAGCCAAATCGTTGTGTCACAGATCCGATCGTTTATTACAGTGTCGATGCATGTTTAGCTACCCTACTATTTTTAGTAGCAAATCCTAACAGAATTCTTTTGTCCCCAGGGTAAAGCGAAACGGGACCAATCACTAGAAGAGTTGAGACAGCACATTCACAAGTTCTATATTCCGTTGGGTAGGCAGTTCATGGTGCTGTTTCCTGAGGGTGGCTTCCTGCATAAGAGGAAAGAAGTCAGCCAAAGGTGAGTTATTTCAGAAATATAAGTTTTGCACGGAAACGCGGCCCTAAGTCATCTTACAAAATCTAGAAACACGGAGGTACTATAGCTTGTTGCGCATCTGCCTATCCCTTCGGAGATACAAGCGTCAAGTCTTTATACAGGATTTGAGCCTCCGGAAATCATGCAAAGCGCAGCAGCAAGCTGCCACTTCACGTCGATTTTAAATAAATAAATGTGGGATTAGTTTTGGCAAGAAAACACTTTTTCCTGATAATCGTCGTTTATTTTATATAATACAGAATTTTCCGTGCGCACCCTTGCAGTTGTTCGTCTTAACTCTGTTATCTTACATTTCCGATCTCCCGTCCTTCTCGCACGCATACATCCCTTTCGTTTCATTACTTTCATAGCGTCCCATACTTACCACGTTTCATACCCAATTCCCACATAAATACTAAATTATACAATACAAATTAAAGGTTCGAAACCAGCCCCATGTGCGTACACCTCTGACTTTTCGAAGTTATGTGTATATTAATTGTTAATTATCACTTGCTTTAACGGTGAAGGAAACATCGTGAGGAAACCTGCATACCTGAGAAATTCTTCATAAGAATTTCGAAGGTATGTGAAGTCTGCCAACCTACATTAGGCCAGCGTGATGGACTAAGGCTTAACCCCTCTCATTCATTGGAGGAGGCCCGTGCCCAGCAGTGAGACGTATATAATACAGGGCTAGTATTATTATTATTAATTTATACAAATCTAAAAAATCCCCCATATTCTCGCTCTAAATCTGGACCTGTACCATGAAACAGTTTAATACATCAAACGTTATCATGAAATCCTCGGAGAATTACTCAGATACTTGCCAAGTTTTGTTCTTTGGCGGACGTGTGTTGGCACGCGTCCAACGCGCGACTCTCGGCACGTACTTGATTGATGTCGCTTGAGGGGGTTAAGGCCACCGGGCGATAAACTTGAGCCGCCCCTGACAGTTACACGAATTACATATATACGCTCTATTATATCTGTATTAATTAGATGATTTTCTTTTGATTTTTTTTTCTACTCTCTAAATAATAGGTCAGTTGTATGCGAGAGGCCGTCAGGGTAGTTATTACCGCTTTATTTATTAGGGAATAGTGTGTGAGCACTGTTGTGTTCCAGTTTGCAGATAATTGAAACTGGAGAAATTACTAGTCATTATGAGACTTTACATATTAAATTTCGCGGTGAAGAGCGTAGTTCGGTGCATATACTTTGTAATTCAAAATTCTGACTTGTGTTGCTTAGAAATTATACTAATTTGTTTGGCACATAGGTACCCACTATTATATTATGTATCGAAATAAGATGACTCGAACGATAACTCTCATATGAATCTGCCAAAAATACGGCTCCACTTACTTACACATTCAAAGGTAACATAACACGTATCATCATACACGCAACAAAAATTATTGAACGTTCAAAATAAACTTTATTTCATAAAAGTTAATGTTTAAAAATATTAAATTTGTAGATACGACGTTCTGCACCGCACAAAAAATTAGACGTATCAAGTGCCAACTAGAGATCATGAATCCATTTTTATGAATTGATGAATGAACCAGCTGCACAGACTTATAGCCCTCTTGCACAGAGTTTTGGTGGGGTCATTTTTTTGCTTGAGTTACGTTTCTTGTCATCTTATTTCGATGATTATACCTACATATCACATATAAAATACAATACACACATCAATACTCATAAAAAACTACTTATATGAAAATCCCCAGGTTCGCGGAGAAAAACAATCTGCCAAAGTTGGAATACGTGTCGTTGCCGCGGGCGGGTGCTATGAAGGTGATCATGGAAGAGATTGGACCCAGGAGGGACGAGGGCGCCAGCACTTCTAAAGAAAACGCTAAGAAAGGTGACTTTACTTTTTATTAAACTCTATTTATTGAAATAAAACTAGTTTATACGGATTTTATCGCGGTTTAATTTTTATTTTAGTCCCGACGTTTCGAAAGCTTTTCAGCCTTCGTGGAACGTCGGGACTAAAATAAAAATTAAACCGCGATAAAATCCGTATAAACTAGTTTTATTTCAATGTGTAATATTCGCGTAAACCTAAGAAATCACAATGTAAACTCTATTTATTCTTTATATTACTCTTTATTTCTTTTTTGCTGGCATCCGTGAGACACACTCTCTAGGCCCTGGCAGAATATCAGTGCCAGGTTGATTCTTCTGCCTGGTGTATGCTGAGCCTGTGGCCTATTTGGCGTTACCTCGGACACGGGCTGAAGATGCATCGGGTGGGCGTAGGTCCATCCCGAGCATAATGATTTAAAACTACCTATGTATATTATATTTTATGTTTCAATTAATATTTATGTATTATATTTGTATGTGCTTAACTGTTTTATGTGTTCATGTGTTCTTATGGTAATTGCCAAATAAAGCTATTTTCTTTCTTGCTTACTTGTTAACATTTTGGAGTTCGACTGTTTGATATCTTAGAGCTGCGCCACAATGCGACGAAACCGACACTGATCATCGGTCGGTCAAATAGTTGAAGCGGCATAATTATAGCGACTTTGGAATTCTCAACGAACAAAATTTTATTTGTGTTGTATCTTATTTAAATGCAGTGTAATCACTTTGCCGAACAAGGCTTCAGAGGTCAGGAAAGTAAAGACATGTAGTTAAACTCGAGAACGTTTCTTTATCCACAGAGTTATTAATTACCCTCTATGACCATAAAGGTCTACACCACCTAGTCACTTTCCGAATTTAAACATTGGGCGTGGCATGTGGCTTCAAATCTCAGGAATTCCGCGTACCATTCCAGGTCTGGTCGACAGTTCGTCCTAGATCTTCGTAGAATTGAATGACTATTACTTACAGCAGAAGTGATCAAGTCGGGGAATAAGAGGGTGTTGGCGTTAGCTCGACTACTTCTATTCATTACCAATCACTATAAGATGTTATACATTAAGAATACTTTTTTTACTTTGTAATCTGTCATCAGATCTTATTCAAATTGATATGGCATCAAATGGCAGGGAAATCCTTTCGATCATAACCAATTTCAACGTTTCTTATTTTACAGACGACAACTTCAACAGGACTCCAAAGACTAAAATGATAATCGATAACAAGGTCGGCGATAGCATCGAGTGGATCCTGGACGTGACCATAGCGTACCAGGACAGGGTCCCATTGCATCTCCAGGACGTAGTATGCGGGATCCGGCCTGCATGTACAACGCATCTGCATTATCGGCTGTATCCAGCGAACGAGGTAGAAACTCAGTTTGTAATTTTGTAATAGGAGGGTATCATAAACATACTTGTACCCGACCGGATAGCGACCACCGCACACGTGGTGAAAAACGTGGTAGGTAGGCACCTTTCTAACGATAGGCAGGGGCCTGGCTATGCTCTGGCATTACTGAGGTCCATGGGCGGCGGTAACCCCTTACCATCAGGTGGGCCCGCTCGTCTGTCTATCTAGGGCACAAAAAAAACCAGTCATAGTGCCCTCGTTCCATCGAGTCGCGTTCTGGGGTCAGCCAATGTAGGTTTCAGTCTGGCATAATTCTACCGACCATCGAGGGTCGCAATGTCTCTCGACAGTGAAATGAAATAAAAAGAAAATATTTATTGAATCCATAAATATTTTTCATTTCATCTCGCAATTTCTCTTGACAGTTGGCATTATATTTCGATTGCACTATATTTACCATCAGGTGCTGGTTAGTCAATTTGCGAATATAAAAAATATGGTATACATAAATTGTGAAATTGTACCACTAAGTTGCGGTCAATTGACCGTAACTCAATATTACCAAATGGTAAGCGAAATCGCTTACTCTCAACTAGAATTCCTCTCGCGCTCCTTGTCTGCGAGCTGTTAAACTCCCGTGTTATGTGACGCAATTTTACTTCCAAACATCACGTCTAGTAGTAGGTATACATTAAAGTCTTTGGCTATCACAGATCATTTTTCTTACATAATTCTTCTTCTGCAGGTACCATCTGATACAGAAGGAATGACCCAATGGTTGTACGATAGATTCGTGGAAAAGGACGCGATGCTCGAAGAGTTCTATAAGACGGGCAAGTTCCCTTCAAAGGGCTCAGGATCTTATGTAGTTAGACAAGTGAGGCAAGACAATTTGCGTTACCTAATCCTGCATTCATTCTTCATAGCGTCCACCTTTTTACAATATAATATATTTAGTGCGTTGTGGGGTTATTTTTGGTAAGGGTATTTTTGAATGTGAAATATCTTTTCGGAATCAGATCTACATCGGTCTTGTAGATTGATAAGAGACTGGTCGTCTTTCATGGCCGTTCCCTATATTCTATACAAAGATAGATTTGCTTACTATCAATAGTGTTTTGACAGATCTTCCGTACAAAATGTGTTAAAATTTAACTGCCAGTAAGCAAATCTCTCGATAGACAGAACGGCATTCAGTCTACTCGGCTAATTCCAGTCCCATGGATTGTCAAATTATTCATCCTAAATCGATAATTGACGTCAAGCTACTTGTATTCTTATATTTCAACACGTTACTTTTGGGTCTTATAATATAAAACAATAGAGTATCTGACATAACTTTTGTTTATATTTATTTCAAGTTTGTTTCATACAATAACAGGCTACCTCTATGAATCTCCGTGAATTCTTAATTTATTACGCAACCATCTAACAAAGTCAATTTATATATCTGAAAAGATATTTCACTCTAGTTAATTTTTATAATTCGACGATTAAATGTAAAACAAAACATAAATTGCTTTTGAGTATCAACTGATAACAACGAAATATAAATAAGTTTATAGAAAAAACAGTGTCTAACTTAAATAAACATTCTAACTAAAGGGATCAAGGGTCTATAAAAAAGAATTGTTGATATCCAAAAGTAATTTAAAATAATTTGCGAAGTGTGCGGGCGGAAGTACATTTTTTAGTTTTAATTTTTGTGTACTTGCGGAATTATATTTTTAAGTTTTTTTTTTAGTTTAGTACTTCAGTGTAAGGTTACCTCAGTTAGAGTGACATATCGAGAGAACTCTCGATTTTTTTTGTGCCTTGGGCACGGTAAAATAATTATATCGACCAATAGCACTTTCTTATATTGCAGCATTAATGTTAGCACACACTATACGATAGATTTATTGTCCACGAATCGAGATATTCCGGTAACCGGAACAAACTTGTGTGCTCACTATAATGTTGCAAACGTGTTTATCAAAGCGTGCTGTGACAAACAAGTCAATATTTAAGTGAAAATACTTTTAGCATAGTTCTCGTGCTTTGCGCTCTACCAAATTTTGAATCCCTCGTGACAATAATAGACGAGTTACTTATCTTCACTTTTATCACGTTTCACCTCCTATCTAATCAGATTCTCCCGCTTCATACTTTGAATTTGAAAAAATCGAATTTTATACGAAGGATTCTCGAGCCAATCCGTGTCCGGAATTTTTAATGTTATAAAGGCGCACGACGTTTCGGTATGGATGACGATTGAAATAATTCAATTATGAACACTTATCGGAATTCTAACAGAAAATCGATAGATCACAATCAGGCAAATGTTACTTTACAATAGGAAATCAGAGCCATATATCGATTTTCTGTTCGAAAAATCCGTTATGGGGCTCAAAATAGAATTATTTTTTCCCGAAAACGCGTCACGCTCATTCCGGTTTATGAATCGGAAATTCTGCGCTTATGAAATATAATTTAGAACGGGCTTTATTTTACGCACTATTCCATAAAAACAAGAGTTTTTTCCGATGTCTAAATTAGAGTTAAGCCACTGTACTAATAATATTTAGCTGATTTAAGCGTCACCGTTTTTGTTATAAAATGTGGGGATCGTTCCTTTTATTAGCTTTTAATGTACAGTTATAGAATGAAGTATACACAGTATGTAAACTAGCATTTGTAACGTGTTTGGTAATATAATAAATATGTGTAAATTGTCAAAAAAATTAAACTTATTGTGTAAATAAATATAAGGTGACTATTGAGGGTATGGGTGGTTAATGCTTCTAAAAATTGAACATGTTTTGTTCAACGTTAAGTTTGATTTTAATTATTATTAACAATTAGTTGTGACTTACATTCAACAATGGAGCCATTTCGGCTTTGTGTGCCAACCATACTTGTCCATTGACAATTAATATGTAAGTTTGTCGCAATATAAAAAACATATCTCTTACATGTCTTTATTTGCTTAAACATAAATGTTGCACAAAATATGTTCATAATAAACTAGTTTTCAATGTTTTGATCGCTTTGACCGCCCGAAATTTAATTCATAATGTTTATTAATTCACAATGCGTTATGATACTGTCAAATATAATTAAATAAGAATATGAAAATTGGGAAATCCTATGCCAAAATATATTTGCCGTAAGTGCCTAGGCTTGTTTCAATTATTTTATTAGCGTCAAGATATATTTTGCGTCACATGCCATTTTATATAGTTCTAAATTTTCTTTAAAATAATTTCTTGCACAATTTTGCTATTTGAAAGAAGATATAAAAGTAGGGCTGGCAGATAATTACTCTATAGGTACGTGTTGTGTTACATGGCGGCTAAAATATTAATATTTAAACAATTTTGTGTAGTGTCATAATTTAGTTGTATGAAATTTATGTATTAAAACAATTATAACTAGCTTGCTATTCTTAATAATTTTATTACCGCATCCTATTTCCATCAAATATATAAAAAATAAATGTCATAAATAATAAGTAAATAAATAACACATTCATAACGACATGATAGTGATGCAGATAACAATTTTGAGTCATATAAAATATCAGTGTCTGAAAGCATTTACATTATTTTACGATTTATAACTGGGCGTGAAGTAAATTGTATATGAATTTGTAAAAGATCGTTTAAGTATTACCAACTACGGTAGTAACGTTATTTTTCATTCATGATGTACGAGTAATGTAGATCCCTTAAAATACACTTATACCACAAATGAATATTTCTTTAAAATCAATAAGGTATTTAATAATTTTTAACCGACTTCGAAAAAGGAGGTTCTCAATTCGGCGCATATTTTTTTTTGCTCTTTTTTATGTATGTACATCGATTTCTCCGCCAATAGTGGACCGATTTTGTTGAAAAAAAATTCACTCGATAGAGCTTAGCTGTGATGTGGTCCCATATAAATTTGGTTCTGATGACGGTGTACAGAGAAAAAAAAACTCTTCAACGGACAACAGTTCACTCGTCGCGATTGTGTTATTGTATTGGAATTGCTATTGCTGAAACTACCACTAAAAACTGAAAAATAAAATAAGTTTGACCAAAACTTAGAAACCGACTTCAAAATCAAAACGGTGCCTGTGTCGCTACCGGTCAAATTAAATTGCACCGACTCCAAAGAGACCTATAGAATTTACAGAGTTTTTATTTTGTTGTCGGTTTCTAAGTTTTGTTCAAACTTATTTTATATTTGATTACTTTATAATCCATTCTGCTATATAAGCTGTTATGAATTCTCGTCAAGGCAGTACATAGAATACAAGGGACACGCACTTCAATAGTTATGAATGATTAGCTAATACGTTATTATTTATTACCATACTTCAGTACCGTATATTTATATATGATAATGAAATCACGAACCCACTTAGTGTCAACATTTGGTTAGTCAAGAGAAAAGTTTTCCCGCAATGTAAATTAGCATTGGTAAAACAGTTATAATTAAATCTGGTGTTTAGTTAATATTTAAACGAGTTTCCTAGATTAATAGAGTGCAAATTAAATGAAATCTTTAAAAAATATTACCCCATCTCGGTTGACTCTGTATATTTTAAAATTAATAACAGCATAATGTATTTAATTGTACAATGACCGTGAAGGAATAGCTACCTTATTACAATAATTCTTAATCACGAATGATCATACATACGCACTCACGCCTGTAATCCCCGAAGGGGTAGGCAGAGGTGTAACCAGTACACCCACATTTCGCCGAGCGTATCTCCGTCCCACGATGTGATAGGGGGCGAGCCTATCGCCATACCGGGCGCAAATTCCAGACTCCGGGCTGATACTGAGCATTTCGTAGTAGAAAAACCCAATACAACTTTACCCGACCCGGGGATCGAACCCGAAACCTCAGCGTTGGACTCAATCCTAACGCGTAATCGAATGATCATCTAATTACGTTTTTAACACTTAACCGTCATCTTAATAAATTAAACGCGTGATATAACGTTCGTAGGAATTAATAGTGTATTATTAACACCAACCAGCCATTACTAAATTGAGTGGATCGAGCAGTTAAGTGATAAATTTATCACATTATCCGGTAATTGTAAGATTTTTATTCAAGTAATACGAAACGTGTTCGGTGTAGCGATAGGCTCGTCCCTTATCACATTTAGGGACGGAAATAAGCTCGGCGAAATGTGGGTGTGCTAGTTGCACCTCTGCCTACACCTAGGGGAGTACAGGCGTGAGTGCGTGTGTATGTAATACGAAAGTGGAATTTGTGATGTAAAGTGTGGTTCGTAGGATATTTTTAGTTAATTTTGTGATTTTAATCACTACTAATTCAACGCTTATGGTAGTTCAGATAGTTTTGATTCCGGTTAAGATTGCTATAACCGTGATTCGCATAGGAAAATGGGTTTTACGTGTAAACCTACAAATTGTAAGTAGGATACAAATCCGCTTCTCTCCATAACATTTCATCGGCAAATATATGTATCTTAATTTCTAAAATGCCATTTTTCTTCTTATTTGGGTTAATGTTTAGGCAAATGTGATTGTCGTATTTCGGTAATTGTTGTTATTTTTTAATGAGTTAAGTTTGTCAAATGGTAGTTGATAAGTTTAGTTAATGCGAGTAACAAAACTTTTGTGATGCTTTGTAATGTGTTTGTAATGACTTTTGTGTTATGTTTATTTGTAAGACTAGTCCGAGTTGGCGACTTGGACCTGCCTTTATATGGATTTGGCCGGGATAAATAAAGTTTAAAGGGTATTATGCGTGGACATATAGATATTATAACTATGAAACTTAATATCTAATGTCTCGGATAATGAGTATGATGCAGTGTCATGTAGTACTATGTAATTCAAAGTTTTTAGTGGTGTTGTTACTTGTGCCCCTAGGCAGGCGTGGCACACTATCCAGCGAGCGAATTGATCGTTGCGTCACTCAATCTATTTAAATGTTTTTCTGCGGTTGCTTGCCTATAATACACTATCCCATTTACATAAAATATTGGTTATAAAAGAAGTAATTGACTAATACAATAAGGATACAAAGAGAGAATAAAGTCGTCGATTTATTATCACGAATGCACTAATATTAAAAGTATACTTACTGGATTTCGAAATTATAATATCGATTTATTCATCTATAAAGGTATAGGCATATTAAAGATCTTTACACCTGACAGCTGCCTGTCCGGAAACACTTATGATACACACTGAGAATGACACATGATACTGAGAATAAAGTGTTTTTTTTATCGAATGAGTTACATGTCGGTATTCGACTTGCAACTTTCGACAATTGTAAATTATAAACAGCTGTGTTTTTGTCTCGCTTAATTTATTAGCGTGCTATTTTAGCGTATCTAGATTTTAATAAGATCCGACACGTAAACACTGTATGGGTGCCAGGTGTATGTTACGACCTTTAAATATGGCTACACATTTCTGTAGCACATTGTATTATGATAACTAAGAAATCATTTTAATGCTCAGTTTTTTAACGGACTAAACTAATATTGCACAATAAAATTCATTTATCAAGTCGCCAATAATCAAGTCGTTTATTTTATTTACTATATATAGTTCGCTACCAGAATCCAAACCATGGTAAAACATAGATAATTGTGTGTACTACTAGGTGGTAGGTCCCTCGTATGCGAGGGTCCGTCGGAGTTGGTACCACCGCTTTCAATATTTCTGCGGCCAAGCAGCAGTGTCTAAGCAATATTGTATTCGGATTTGAAGGACATTGAAGCCAGTGAAATTACTGGGTATTATGAGACCTAACATCTTATGTCTCGTGGCGACGAGCGCAGTCCAGTGCCATGCATTCAGAGTTTTGTATGGTGTTGCTTCTGTTTATGGGCAGTAGTGGCGCTTATCATCAGTTGAGCGAACTGCTCTTTTTGTCGTTTAGGTAATAAAAAAATAAATATACAAACGGAATTCAATGTACACTATCATTTTCCCGATTTCCGTTTTTTCCGGTTGAGTCACTGTTTATGTCCTAGGCTTAACTTTATAAATGTTACATAAAATGTTTATTGCTTAAAATTAAAATGGCTAATTTCAGTAAAAAAAATTTTAGTCAATTCAATATCAGAAGAACGAAATGTCGAAATCACTAGATCGTCATATTACGTTGTATTACACAGGCTGATCTGAAACAATTTTTTTCGTTTTAGTGTTTGTCATTTTTTCATCTTATTTACGATGATTCTATTTAGGCGAACCCTGGCACTAGCCGGGATAACGCCAGGTAGAAAGATTTATCCTATTAGTAAAATTCCTTAATAGATATACATAAAAGCTCACATTTTTTTTTTTACATAAACCGGCAAACGAGCAAGTGGGTCACCTGATGGTAAGTGATCTCCACCGCCCATGAACGCCCACAATACCAAAAGAATCATTATTAATTGGCCATTACGAATTATTTTACGCAGTAAAACATTAGATAATTATGGCTAAATGTTAAGTGAGAATACTGTACTGTAAGGCAGATCTTGTGAAAATGGGATATAATCCTACATTAATTATAAAAGGTGATTTTTATTAGTCAATAACTTATGTCAGTAATTATTAATTTTCCAAATATTGGCAATAGTTATGCTCAAGCTGACATTACCTGTTTATATGCTGGCCCTTACTTAAACACTTTTAAAGCACTGATTAATTAAAACACTGTTTTCGTCTTGAAATAAAACTAGTTTATACGGATTTTATCGCGGTTTAATTTTTATTTTAGTCCCGACGTTTCGAAAGCTTTTCAGCCTTCGTGGTCACGGGAGAGACTGAGGTGTAGGTCGTCTCGAAAAGTTAATGTTACAATGGCTACCTTCATTTTAAAATTATACATTTATTTTTAATTATTTAAAAAGTTAGTTGACTCTAGTCCGATCTACGCAGAAAGAGCTCACATTATCTTGAGGTCTGGCAGTCGGTCTTTTGGGTTCCGATTTAATTACATGTATAATTGGATCCCAGGCTTGTGCAAGCTTCCAACCATCTTCTCTATTGAAATTTGGGTGTTTCTTAATTTCAATAGCCTCGCGAATCATCCTAGGTAGGAATCGGTGTTCTTTGGCAAGGATTTGTGGTTTGTCAAATCTAAGGTAATGTTTGGAGCCTTCATCTGAATGTTCAGCAACTGCAGACTTCAATGTGTAATATTCGCGTAAACCTAAGAAATCACTGTTTTCGTCTGTTTCTAGCCACTTTATAAATCACGTTGACAGATAAAGGCAAGAGAGTGTTTAAATAATCAATGCTTATGTAACGTTTATAAGTAAGGCCCATTATGCTATTATGGTTTTGGGAAGCTGGCCGCCATTTTTTCATTTATTTTTGTTTCAGTAAAAATTGTCCTAAAAAATCACTTAAAAATAATCTGTACATCGATATATTATTTTTGGATCGAGAAATGCGGCTCTGATTTCCATAAAGCCTTAAAATTTCATTTCCTTCCGAAAATATTTTCATGCAGATGTAATCTTTTTCATTTGTGGAATATATCCTGATTGTACCGAATTATTGTCTACCTACCCTTAATATCTTCATGTTTGATGTATAAATGTCATTAATAAATGTGAATCGTTCTCGAACGTTTTGAGACTATTTTGGGACGGAGGCTTATCAATTTGATAAGCCCTTAATGCTATATACAAGTGTCAAACGTAATTTAAGCCTTAAACGTTTCTAGCCGTTTTAATAAAACTATTAGAATCGCTATAATATTTACTTATAATATCATAAATCCAGTACTTATTTGAGTCTGTTTCGGTCCCAATCGAGTCTCAACCGCGGTTCGAGTTTGAGCCTCAGTAAGGCAGGACGCTTGGCTCGCTGTGTATATACTTGCGGAATACGTTCCACATTTTTTGTCAATAAAGCACGTTTGTGGCACTCAGTTTGTTGTTTTTTAATATTAATACATCTACTCTCATAAAATTTTTCATACAACAAAGCGGCTCACCACTGGCCGTCGTCTCTGCCTACCCCTATGGGAACAGGCGTGAGTCTATGTATGAATGTATACATCAACAGATAATTGTTTCAGGTCTGGGAGTTTTCTCTCCAGAGGGGTTGACGATAGACAGGCGGCCGGTCATAAAACTACAAGCCAAATCTTTCTGTAACTTGTGTTAAAAGAGAACGTTGAGCCGATCCCACTGCAGTGGGATAAGGGTAGGTGGAATAGGAAGATATATACTACATTGTCTTGCATACATGACTGCCTCGGTGGCGCAGTTGTAATGCGTATGCGTTACGACTGAGGCTGACGCTGAGGTCTCGGGTTCGATCCCCACGTCAGGTAAGTGATATTGGGTTTTTCTATTACGAAATGCTCAGTATCAGCCTTGAGTGTGGAATTGTGCCCGGTATGGCGATAGGCTCGCCCCCTATCAAATCATAGGACGGAGATACGCTGGGCAAAATGAGGGTGTACTGGTTACACCTCTGCCTACCCATTTTGGGATTACAGGCGTGAGTGCGTATGTATGTATATACATACGCACTCACGCCTGTGTATCACTTATGTATCACTTACGCCTGTAATACATACGTATATCATACATATCTATTCATCAGACATAAGAAGCTAATGCACCTATCTTTATCCTAGTTTATTCGAATTTTATCGCGGTTGGAAAAGCTTTCAAAACGTCGGGACTAAAATAAAATTAAACCGCGATAAAATTCGTATAAACTAGTTTTATTTTAATGTGTAATATTTCCGTAAACATAAGAAATCATTCCCCATTAGATTGTCTACTAATATAATATAATAATAATAATAATACCAGCCCTGTATTATATACGTCCCACTGCTGGGCACGGGCCTCCTCTACTGAATGAGAGGGGTTAGGCCTTAGTCTACCACACTGGCCTAATGTGGGTTGGCAGACTTCACATACCTTCGAAATTCTTATGAAGAACTTCTCAGGTATGCAGGTTTCCTCACGATGTTTTTCCTTCACCGTTAAAGCAAGTGATAATTAACAATTAATATACACATAACTTAGAAAAGTCAGAGGTGTATGCACTTGGGGCTGGTTTCGAACCTGCGACTTTCGTCTCGACAGTCCATACCACTCCCCGCTGAGCTATCACTGCTTAATATGAATATTGATTTTTGGGATTTATTTTAAATAATAATATTCACGTAAAAGTCTATTCACGCGGGCGGAGCCCCGAGCAAAAGCTAGTATATAATATAATATAGATCGTCGACATCATCACCGGTCTTGTAAGAAGTCTGAAAATAGATCCTCTTCGATATACCAAAGACAAACAAATATCACAGATTACAAACCTTTGTGTCTCAACCCGGCTCAAAAGACCCATCTGCTCCCGACACAAACGAGATTTAAAAGTAAAGAGAGGACGGACGGCCGGAAATTCACCTGCTACGGCGGAGGAAGACAAGCAGACTTCCATTTCCGGTGCTGAAGCTTTCGGCGGTAGAAAGTGCGTCTCTGTCTTTGTCACTATAGAATTGACTTGAAGATTATTCAATGTTTATAAGGATTTTAAAAAGTCGGGTAAAAACTAATGTAATTATGGAAATATCTGCGTTAGCTCAGCGGGGAGTGGTACGGACTGCCGACATATAAGTTGTAGGCTCAAAACCAGTCCCCAAGAGCATTCATGCACTTCTGATTTTTTGGGATTTGAACCTAGGGCCTCATTGGTTTGCCAGTTTATATACACTACACCACTAAACCAATGATAATAATAATAATAATACTAGCCCTGTATTATATAAGTCCTACTGCTGGGCACGGGCCTCCTCTACTGAATGAGAGGGGTTAGGCCTTAGTCCACCACGCTGGCCTAATGCGGGTTGGCAGACTTCACATACCTTCGAAATTCTTATGAAGAACTTCTCAGCTATCCAGGTTTCCTCATGATGTTTCCTTCACCATTAAAACAAGTGATAATTAACAATTAATACACATATAACTTAGAAAAGTCAGAGGTATATGCACTTAGGGCTGGTTTCGAACTAGCGACTTTCGTCTCGACAGTCCATACCACTCCCCGCGAGCTAAAACCAATGATACCTGTTTAAAAATCAGTGTTTTGAATGCATAATTTTCTCCGTTTTTGAACCCTTCATACCGCGCTCATTCAACAAGCTTCCCCAAGCCACCGTGGTGGAAACACGTATTATGTTCATTATATGTCAGATGTTAAGAATTAGGGCGGCAACCCTCTGACATAGCGTTTATAATCACGTGACAAGAAAAAATGTCCGGATCATTATAGATGAGTATAAAATTACATTTGTCGTTTTGAATGTTGGTTCAGTATATTATTAACTAGATTTTGCTCGCGGTGCCGCCCGCGTGAGCGGCCTGTTCCGGGAAAAAAGTTTTATATAGCCTATAGCCTTCCTCAATAAATGGGCTATCTAACACTGAAAGATTTTTTCAAATCGGACCAGTAGTTCCTGAGATTAGCGCGTTCAACCAAACAAACAAACTCTTCAGCTTTATAATATTAATATATTAGTATAGATTATAATAACATACTTATATACGCACTCACGCCTGTAATAAGGGGTGTAACCAGCACACCCACATTTCTTTAAGCTTATTTCCGTCCCATAATGTGATAGGGGGTGAGCATATCGCCATACTATGCACAATTCCAGACACCGGGATGATACTGATAATTTCGAAATAGAAAAATCCAATATCACTTTTACCCGACCCGGGGATCGAACTCGAGACCTCAGCGTTAGCCTCAGTCGTAACGAATACGCATTACAACTGCGCCACCGAGGCAGTCAGGCAGGATAAGAAAACTCCCCAAATAATCATTGTGTACACGCACGAAATATAAGCCGTTCCATTGGAGTCATATATGGCTCCAAACTACGATCACCATACTTATAACTAAACACCATATTGTGTGATCATCACTTATAAATTAATGTATGAAATATATTTTGCCCATCTACAAATTATATATTTTTTATAAAATATTTTTTTCTGATTACGCACGTTACGTTACATTTAGCATATTTTCAGCTTATGATTGTGAGTATGCGTTGTTTGGACGTAAATGTCCTATAAGTAGTAATTCTAATAATTCAACATCAGGTGGGCTGCTCGCTGGTCTGTCTAGCTAGGGCAATAAAAAAATATATATATTTGTATTACAATACCTTTATTACTATTTTAACATTTCCTATTTCTAATATATATTCATCAAACGTCAATACATCCATCGTACGGAACCCAGCGTCACGCCCCATCACAGCTCGCGTCATTGGCATTCAATTAGCCAAGGGCTATGCTCACGGACCCCTACCCGGAGTAGGGGTTCCCGATGCACCGTCACGCAACAGGGATCATATAGCAATAAGTGTGTGTTTCTCTTATAAGTACGTGTTTATTTGAAATGAAATGAAATGAAAATATTTATTGAATCCATAAAAAAATAGATTCACTCAAATTTTAACTCTACCGCCAGTTCGGAATGCCGTTTTGTTAAAGAAGAACGGACAAGAAACTCTAACGTTGCTCTTTTCAAATTCATTTACAATATTTTCAGTACGATAATAAAAATAAATAAATAAATACACCCAACAGTCACACACATAGTCCTGACCCCACACTAGGTAAACCTGTATCGTGGGTATCAGGAACTACGAGGGACTTGCGGTCCCACAACACCCAGACCCAAGACAAATATTTGTGAATCAGACAAACATTTGTCTAGGTGCGGGAATCGAACCCACTAATCGAATACAATTAATTTTGAATAGAGTTAGAGCAGCTCAACTTCTGCCAATGAGGAAAATTATAAAATAAAATAATGAAATTATAATGATTATTGCGCATGATCCTTTTGAGTGGTAGAGACACTTGTCTACAGCATGTATGGGCCGGCTCGTCCGGGTCATTACCGCTGTCTCACAAAAAAGCGGCGTAAAGTAGCAGCTTGCTGCTGCGTTTCTTATGATGAGTGAGATATTCGGAGGCCCAAACCCCCTCCCCTTCCCAATCTCTTAATTATTTATCCCTTTCATTTAAAGTCGGCAATGCACCCATGATTCTTTTGATATTGCGGGTATATTTTTTTTTTTATTTGATTGAATGACGAGACGAGCAGGTCGCTCGCCTGATGATAAGCGCCACGCCTGCTCATAAACAGAAGCAACGCCACACAGAACTTTAAATAAAGCACTGCCTGACACTGGACTGCGCTCGACACCCGAGACATAAGGTGTTAAGTCTCATAATGCCCAGTAATTACACTGGCTTCAATGTCCTTCACACCGGAACACAACAGTGCTTACACACTGTTGCTTGGCGGTAGAAATAGACAAAGCGGTGGTACCAACCCAGCCGGTCTCTCGCAAACGAGGGACCTACCACCTTGTATATGTGACCCACTTGCTCGTTTGCCGGCCTATACCATAAAAAAAGAGTACGATGAATAAATTAATAATGCGAAGATGACTTAATTTACAAAGAGACCAGCTTATACTTGTGGCTCCTTTCGCGTGAACGTGTCAGCAAAGCACTGAACCTGATGTAAAGTGTGTGTTCCTCCTAGCCGTTTTTAACTACAGCGACCGCTTCAGGTCCGTTGCTGATTACGTTCATGGGCTCGCATGTGGCTGAAGTAGCCAATCTTGTTTGAAAAGATCCGCGCACATTGCGAGCATGTGAGAACTCTGTCTACATCATTGTGGTCGGGCTTTCAACACATCCCGCTTGGCATCAAGTTCTAAGCAGCGTTTTTTCTCATAATGGATGCTGCTTGCTACCAAAGATCTCCATTCCAGGCGTTCAGCCGCCTGGTCAAAATATGATGTCGACTGTCAAGACATTGCGTACAATTACAGTCAGCAGAATTATTGGAGTCATGTGGGCCACTAACATCTCAAGCCAACCTTACCTGCACGTGGTACATTCTACTGATTAACAGACGAGACCAAGGTGAGACTTGGTTTCCGTGGCGGGTTGTGGAGGTCAGACGGCGGTTCTCCTCATTTAATACTAAAACCATCAAATTTATTGTAAAAGAAGGCGAACCCAGGAAATAAGCCGAGATAATAAAAGATGGATAGAAATAACCATCGACAGAATTGCCAAACTTTATTATCTATTTTCTTAAATGACGGGACGAGCAGGTCGCTCGCCTGATGGTAAACGCTACGCCTCTAGGTCCGAGAATCGAACCCACGACCTCACGCTTTGCAACCGGTTACTCGGCCGCTGCGCCACGGAGGCTGTCAACGACTGGGTTCGTGTAGTGTTATTTGTCTGTCACGTTGGTACCTGGGCTCCTCCACCCCTGCACCCAGTCCTGTCGCCCACCACACGTGTGGACACAGATAATACTCAGTTATGGATACATCGTCACTTTAATTGGTTGTCAAATCTTACTAAAATATTATGAAACAGGGTCTTTAATACCAGTCCAAAAAAATATACCCCAAAATAAGGACTTCATGAAACAAAACTCATTCCGTTGAACAGCCTCTAATGAGACACAAACACATTCTAACTACGTGGTATTCACGTCACGCGCCCGTCACGCTGCCGTCACGCCCTTCTCACCCAATAAACACGCTGTTTACTTGATGAAAATGTTCAAGAGAAATTAGGTTAACTCTGACATGCGTGAAGTCTATAAATAAGTCTTGTAATTTGTGTATTTTATTTAGTGCCTATTTCACCACCACTGAGTAAATGCTATCTATGTCTTTATACGTTAAGTGGTGGTTAAAATAATCCAGATATATAAGACAGTTAATAGACAAACAGAATAACAGTTTTGTCTACAGCATGAATGGGCCAGCTCGTCAGGGTTGTTTCCACCGTCTTATAAAAAACCTGCTTAAAGTAGCAGCATGCTGCTGTGTTTCGTATGGTGAGTGAGATATTCGGTGACCCAAATCCCCCTCCCCTTCCCAATCCCATAATATTATCCATCTCCTTTAAGGTTGGTAACGCGCCCATGATTCTTTTGGTATTGTAAGCGTACAGGCGGTAGAGATCACTTACCATCAGGTGACCCACTTGCTCGTTTACTGGCCTATACTACAAAAAACCTACCCAGACCGCAACTCGCATACGAGGGACCTACCACCTAGTGACTGCTTAGAGGTATGTGACAAGTCAGTGCCACACGTTAGTATAAAATGACGCATTGTATAAGATTTAACAGCCCACCGTATTTTTTTAAATCCTGGAACGGCAACGTGACGTCACTGGTTCTGATGATAAGTACAGTTCAGTCCAAATATAATGATGACTGTTATTGCGACAAGGCCTGCTGCGCATGGGCGGTGGAGATCACTTGCTATCAAGTGACCCACTTGCTCGTTTGCCGGGCTTAAAATACAGCGCTCTTAAACTAAGCTGAAAACCCTGTAGCCGTTCCAACGGCACCACTCAAGCAAATTTATTTTTTTATTTATTATCGCACTACAGACAACGGTTACAAATACAAATTGATTGTATGACTCTGAAGCCAGTTTAATTTTCCACCGTCTGCCAAATAAAACCTTATTAAGCGCCACTTTATTCCTATTGAATTTTAATGGCACTATTAATTACACCAACAATCGAAACATTTATTTGCCAAATATGTTTATTACCAGTCGATTCAATAAATCAATTATTTTAACATTACATTATATTCTGAAGGTTTGTGAATCTTTTACATAAATAATGGTCACGCCTGTATCCCCAAAGGCAGATGCAGAGACACAACTAGTGTACCCATGGTTTAATAAGCTTATTTCCGTCCTATAATATCGCTAGCATACCGGGAATATAGTCCTATCGAGGACAAAGCACGTGTGATTTCTGGAATCGAAAACCTCGCTCACAAATTTTTGAGTGACAGAGCCACGCTGTAGACGGTTTTGTCTACAGCGTGAATGGGACAGTGAGTGAATTACAAGAGGCTCAAATACCCTCCCAATCCCTTAATCACCTCTTTCCTTTAAGGTCACGCACTCATGATTCTTCTGGTATTATGGACGTACATAGGCAGTGATCACTTACCATCAGTTCACTTGTTCGTTTGCCGCGATGCTATTAAAAAATATAAATTGCTGCCACTGTGAGACGATGGTAACAATCAATTAGCACCATAACACAGCCTAATTGAGATTAACAAATATTAACCAAAGAGCAAAGTCAAATCGCCATTCTGGTTCAAATCCAATAGACAAATATCGTAAGCAAGTTATGTACCGCAGAGATAATACAAATGGGCCGAATAAACCGAATTCCCGATGTTGATACGAAGATTCCCTTGATTCCCGTTTGTTTAGGACTTAATCTAATTAAAGGGACTTTGATTGTGATTTTGGGGCTTGTGTGCTTTGTGTTGGGTCTGTAGTTTCCGTCATTTTGAATATTGGTCAGTGTGATGTCAAAATCTATACATACTAAAAATAAATAAAATTGAAGTGTCTGTTTTTAATATCATAGACACATTAGAAAAGCAGTAATATTAAAATAACCACTTTTTACTACATGCATATGAATTTATATACGGTACATATACCAAAATATGTTTTACAATTTTTGTTTGTCTGTTTGTTCCGGCTAATCTCTGGAACGGCTGGACCGATTTTGGCGAGACTTTCACTGACAGATAGCTGATGTAATAAGGGGTAACTAAGGCTACTTCTATTTTAGAAAATGTATATCCCGGAAAAAGACATTCACGCGGACGGGCCGCGGGCAACATCTGGTGCTTAATAATACTAGCCTTGTAGACTGCCTCGATAGCGCAGTTATAATGCGTACGCGTTACGGTTGAGGCTGACGCTGAGGTCTCAGGTTCGATCCACGGGTCGGGTAACAGTTATATTGGGTTTTCTATTACGAAATGCTCAGTATCAGCCCGGAGTCTGAAATTGTGCCTGATATGGCGATACGCTCGCCCCCTATCACATCATGGGACGGAGATACGCTCGGCGAAATGTGGGTGTACTGGTCACTCCTGTGCTAACCCCTTCAGGGATTACAGCCGTGAGTGCGTATGTATGTATTATACACGTAGGACTGCTGGGCACGGGCTGCTTCTGGTTAAGCCTTATTCCACCACGATGTCCTTATGCAGGTTGGCAGACGTTTCGACGTTTCAACGGTAGGCAGCGGCCTGGCTGTGCTCTGGCATTGCTGAGGTCCATGGGCGGCGGTAACCACTTACCATCAGGTGGCCCGTCCGCTCGTCTGTATATTTAAGGCAATAAAAAAAAGACTTCACATACCTTCGAAATTCATTTCGTCACTCAAGCTAATAAAAAAAATATATATACAACGTGTTACAGAAACGTGTGGTCAAATTGAAGCAATGTATACGTAATGTACGATTATTACCCCCCGTAGTACCAAATCTTATTGCATTGCTAGGACAAGATGAAGATGATTAAGATGTCTATGACGTTTCTAACAATTTAAAGAGGCGATTACTAGGCGCGCAGTGATGCTTAGAGATTGTGTAAACAGTAGAGGTAATAAAAATCATGCATAATGATGTGATAGCTCATGTATAGATTGATAAAAGAGTTAATAGAATTATCGTGAAATTTCAGGATGTCGAGATTTTGCTAAGATCAGGTAAATAAACGCTCATTGTCAGGTATATGTAACAACCTTTTGAATATGACCACACGTTTCTGTAACACGTTGTTAAACAATACATGAATATTTTAAAAATAATGAAGCTGCACTTCATATAATACCAAATAGACCGTGAGACGGGTCCGGCGTCCGGATGTATGGTACTATTAATATAAGTGAGAAAGACCCTCTCCTAATGAAGAGTGACAGAGAGGGACGTCAGTATACATTTTAAAGTGGAATTAAATTCTTAGCTTATTGGTACTTGAATTAAAACCATAATTAAAATCTGTAAATGGGCAATTCTTGACAGCTTCCGTGGCGCAGTGGGCGAGTAGCTGACTGCGAAACGTGAGGCCGCAGCTTCGATTCTTGTACCGAGACAAATATATTTTGTCTGATCCACAATAATTATTTGTTTCGGATCTGGGTGTTGTGAGACCGAAAGCCTCTCGTAGTTATTAGCGCCTACGACACAAGATAATCGTATTTTACTGTATTTTTGACAGATGCCGTGTGAAGCTCGGCCGCAGAGATAATTTATTGCACTAGGGGCTTTGCCCATGTTTTTCCACAAAAGATAAAATTAAAAAAAACTTAACGTCCGACGCATATGAGACATATCTTACTTTTTCCCCACATTATTCTGCATCGATTGGTATCGGTCTCGACCCCATACCCCCAGCGGTTTCGGAGGAGATAGCGTGACAAGCTTTTGGCAGCGGCAGCGGCGGCGGCGCCAGTTACTTTTTTTTTGAATAGAGAGATACTTGGTATCTCTGACAATTTGTTGAATTTCATGAAAATCTGTGAGCAAGTCGTTGTCGACATTATTCTTGGATTGCGCTGCACTTATCATTAGAATAAAAAAAATAATAATTTTATTTTCGCGGCTTTTTATATTTCCGGAATGCGGGAAGAAAATAATCACTTCCCCAAGACTTCAGAATTACGGTATAATTTACGGAGGTGTTGCCATCTTCGCGGAATTTTTCGAGACGAGGCTACTTAAGTTACATAGTAGACACTTGTCTACAGCATGTATGGGCCGGCTTGTCCGGGTCATTACCACTGTCTCACAGAAAACCGGCGTAAAGTAGCAGCTTGCTGCTGCGTTTCGTACGGTGACTGAGATATCCGGAGGACCAACACCCCTCCCCTTCCCAATCCCTTAATTACCCCTTTCCTTTAAGGTCGGCAACGCACCCATGATTCTTTTGGTATTGTGGGCGTACATGGTGGAGATCACTTACCATCAGGTGACCCACTTGCTCGTTTGCCGGCCTATACCATAAAAAAAACTTGGGGATTATCAGAAACTAGTATCCGAAAACAGCCTAGTAGACAACTCAAAGGTAAATCCATAACACCTGGCTTATTGCGTATTGAAATGTTCTGTTAATTTAATTTCAATCAACGTCTCATTTTACCTACTCATTATGTTACAAATTGATCAAAGGACACAAACGTATAATAGAGCTCTTAACTACCGGAATATATACAGATCTTAACAAAGCATTATCTATCTTATCACATTGTTTTAAAGTCACAAATCTAACACCGCTTGCTGAGCCAAGAATTAATAATTCCATCCTATTAAACCGAAATGTCGTATGTGCAAAAGGACTTCTATGCTCATAAGTCTTTTAACGCGAAACGTTTGAATTTCGACAAGGAATCACACGCGTTATGATGACAAAGTTTATTTGCAGTTGTGAAATCATTGGGTGCTATTTATTTGTATGTGGTTAGCGAAGTATGGACCGTAAATATAAGTTTGTTTCCTTGTGGTCTCCATTTAATGACATCGAGGACGGGCGCTTTGATCTGCTCGAGGTGTGGCGCAATTTAAAGAAGATATGAACACTGGTATTTTGCACCACATTTATAATGATAGGCTTGCCACCTATCTCATCATGAGATGGAAATAAGATCGGCGAATCGTGGGTAGACTATTTACACCTCTGTCTATGCTACAAGGATATAGGCGTGAGCTTATGTATGTATGTTTTATGTTTAAATTATAGGTACTTATTATTACTAGTGATTACGGATTGATTGGTACGGACTGTCTTGACGAAAATCGGAGGTTCAAAACCAACCCGAAGAACATGCACCTCTGACTTTTTAAGTTACGTGTGTATTCATTGTCAATTATCGCTTGCTTTAACGGTGAAGGAAACATCGTTCGGAAACCTGCATACCTGAGAAGTTTTCCATAACAATTTCGAAGGTATGTGAAGTCTGCCAACCCGCAGTAGGCCAGCATGGTCGACTAAGGCCTAACCCCTCTCATTCAGTAGAGGAGGCCCAGCAGTGGGACGTGTATAATACAGGGCTAGTATTATATACTGCAGGGTCTGCAGGACTGCCTCGGTGGCGCAGTTTTAATGCATACGCGTTACGATTAAGGCTAACGCTGAGGTCTCGGGTTCGATCCCCGAGTCGGGTAAAGTGGTATTGGGTTTTTCTATTACGGAATGCTCAGTTTCAGCCCGGAGTCAGGAATTTGTGCCCGGTATGACGATAGGTTCGCCCCCTATCACATCGTGGGACGGAGATACGCTCGGCGAAATGTGGGTGTACTAGTTACACTTCTGCCTACCCCTTCGGATATTACAGGCGTGAGTGCGTATGTATGTATATGTATGACATTTGACAACCGTGTTTGTCACGTTTGAATTTGTCACTCGTATTTGTCTCAGTCACTCCCATTGGTGCGGCGATGTCACAAGTAGAGACGCACTTCAATATGTTTCCGTTGATACTAGGTCTCTCGGATGCGAGTAGCCGTCTGGGTTGATACCACCGCTTTGACTATTTCTGCCGTAAGCCGCAGTGTGTAAGCACTATTGTGTTCCGGTTTCAAGGGCATTGAAGCCAATGAAATGACTAAGTATTATGAGATTTAACATCTTATATTTTGAGTGACAAACATAGTTCCGTGGCATGCTATGCAGTGCTTTATAATTTGAAGTTCTGATTGCTGTTGCTGCCGTCTGTGGGTGGGCGTGATGTTTACCATCAGGCGAGCAACCTACTCGTCTCGTCAATAACACTAAAATATTCCTTTTGGGTATAGGCCCCTAAAACCTAATCAGTGTTGACTTCTATCATTAATCAATATACAATATGTAACAAAAACCCTGTTGGGCATTTTAACTGTGATATCAGAATCAATATTCAAACGTAATGAAATAACTCGCATACGAAAATGAGACTATAAAAATAACCGTATTTTTTTTACATTAATTATTTTATTGTTTGTGAACCGTATTTCGATTGATTAACTCTGCAAGAGCGATGACTTGGAGCCAGAGCAAGATGGCAAGATGCTTCGTCAATACGTCAATTCAGTCAGCTGTTAATCACTTTTCATATATCAATATATTTTTTTAAATATGTTCATTTTTCTAAGCTACCTGTGTTAGGATAATATATCGCTTCTGTCTATTTTTTTTAATTTAACAATTTTTATGAAGCTGTCTATATGTATATTTTCTCGACCTAGAAAAGACCAACAGGTTTTTTTTACATACTGTTATATCATACAATATACATATCAATTACAATCTTTTAACTTGAGCCATCGAAGCCGATGGTATAACTTCCCACAGCCAATACTGGCGGCCTACATCAAAAGCTTCGGCTCGCATCGTCAACTTACAGAAACTTTTGAAAACTTTGCCTCAGCGAGGATTTTTTTTCTAGATTAGTTCCTTCTCGGTTAATAATGAATAGGTCTAATCAGTACGCCCAAGTTTTTTAATTTCGAGCCAAACTTTCACCGCTTTTAGTAAAGAATATTTTAGCTTGAATGAAATTGATTACACTTGAATCTAAGTCTAAGCTAATATTTAAAAAGTTGATAAAGATTCGCCTTGATGGGCTAGTGGAAGAGAACAGTAGTGTATTAGCACTTCTGTTATCGTTTTAAGGATGTTGAAGCTAGTGAAATTAATGGGCATTATGAAACTTTATAATAAGTTCTTAGTCGGGTTTTTAGTTTATTTTTTATTTTACTCATTCAACACTTGAAAATGGAATATCGTTGGCGGCTAATAGTGGGTTCACACGGTTCAATTTTATTTGATCGACTGACTAGAATTACCAAAGGCTGTATGGTTTTTAGTGATCCATTCGATTGAAAGTCTGTTCAGGCGGTTTAAATCACATCTATTTTGCATTGATCAATTAAAATAGAACCGTGGAAATCCGTTATAAAACGTCATAGTATGTCGCGAGCCTAATAAAACCTCAGAGAAGAGTGCTGAGTGCCAAGTGCAGAGTGGTGAGTGACACAAGGGGCTCAGTGCAATCTATATGCTAATACCCTCCTATCCAATTAGAAATGACACTTATTGTCAACGCACTGGTGTGGGCGGTGTTAAAGTGGCGTTTTTTTTACTTTTTTTATATTATAGGCCAGCGAACGAGCAAGTGGGTCACCTGATGGTAAGTGATCTCCGCCCATGTACGCCCACAATATCAAAAGAATTATGGGCGCGTTGCCGACCTTAAAGGAAAGGGATAATTAAGGGATTGGGAAGGGGAGGGGGTTTTGGGCATCCGGATGTCTCACTCACCGTACGAAACGCAGCAGTAAGCTGCTACTTTACGCCGGTTTTCTGTGAGACAGTGGTAACGACCCGGACGATCCGGCCCATTCATGCTGTAGTCAATAGTGTTTACAGCGTAGCTCTACCACTCATAAACGCAGATGTTCAATTTGACAGCAGTGGAACACTAAGTACCGGGGATCGAACCCGAGACCTCAGCGCTAGCCTCAATCGTAACGCGTACGCATTACAACTGAGCCACCGAGGCAGTCATATTAATAACTTAATGAAATAAACTTTAAATTTCTCTAAGCTACTAGTGAACGTCGTCCCTATTTAAATTAACATACAAGAGTCGCGTGTACAAAAACTCCAGCGTCTAAACACGCTAGTGCGAGTACGTTTCTAAACATCTTTACATACCCACTTATATCAATAGATTGGATATACATTTGCATACGTGATTGTGGCTATTTAGTTGAGTGGAGACCAACTTTGTTATGTCTTTTACATATGTACGTATATACAACGTGTTACAGAAAGGTGTGGTCATATTTTAGGGTCATTACATACACCTTACAATTAGTACTTATGTACCGGAGCTTTTAAATACCAAGACATCCAAAAATTTCACATTCATTTTGATCACTCGTTTATTAAGATCGATAAGATTGGTGACATCACTATTAATTATTGTGAACGACACAAAATTTTTAATAAACTTAAGTTGTACGTAATTCTACGAACATACGTACGTAACTTGTAATTTAAACACAAAATAACACCTGAAAGAGATTGTGTGCTGAAGACGATATTGGTACCATTCTCTAGAAGCATTTTAAAGACTTCATTCTCGTGTCTTCCATCTATGAATTTGGCTCAATACATTCGACGATCCTCTTAAAAGCTGTTATCAGTTACACCAACACAAAGTACCAATACATAATACTTATTTTTAGTTAAAAACAACATATTTTTTGAACTCGTAATCATACTTCATAAAATCAGAAATTGCCGAACTGACTGCGTCAAATAAATATTGACATTTGACAACTGTTTAATTTTTTTTTTATTATAAAATAATTAAATGAAATGAGGTCTATAGTATCATTGTTTATCACTTATTGTTGTTCAAAGTTGAAAGTCGATATCGACATGTTACTCATTCGATAAAAAAGAAAATTCTATAATTATTGTACTAGCAAAGCAATCAGATTTGGTACTATGGGAGATAAAATACTTATACCCACACTATACATTGCTTAAATTTGCCCACCCCTTTTTATAACACGTTGTATAAAGGACGATAAAAGTAAGCGCTTCGGCAATTTTCGTATATTTTGGAATATTGAATGACTGCCTAGGTGGCGAAGTTGTAATGCGTAAGCGGTACGACTGCTATACTGAGGTTTCGGGTTCCATCCCAATGTCAGGTTAATGTGATATTGGTTTTCTATTACAAAATAGTCAGGTTCAGCCCGGAGTCTGGAATTGTGCCCGATACGGCGACAGGCTCGCCCCCCATCACGTCATAGGAAGGATATAAGCTTACTCAAATATTTTAAATACAAGTATTCGTGCCTGCCTGACTGCCTCGGTGGCGCAGTTGTAATACGTACGCGTTACGATTGAGGCTAGCGCTGAGGTCTCGGGTTCGATCCCCGGGTCGGGTAAAGTGGTATTGGGTTTTTCTATTACGAAATCCTCTGTATGAGCCCGGAGTCTGGAATTTGTGCCCGGTATGGCGATAGGCTCGCCCTCTATCACATTGTAGGACGGAGATACGCTCGGCGAAATGTGGGTGTACTGGTTACACCTCTGCCTATCCCTTCGGGGATTACAGGCGTGAGTGCGTATGTATGTATGTATTTGTGCAAACACGCATAAAAAATCCAATTTCATTTTAAAATGTAGCCGTAGATATCTGCCAGACCGAATCACGTACCGTTTACTTCTGGTGGTCGCACTCAGTAAGCCAAATTGGATGTAGTCCTCATGAACAAGCAGATATAGCGTCCCGGATAAAAGAGGCGACATCCCTTAAGGCTGGCTGAGAACTGAGCGTGGAAATGCCGCGTTTTATCATAGGTCAATAAAATGACAGAATGACGAAGAAAAACTCAGTGAAATGTGAGAGTACACCTCTACCTACCCCTTCAAGGATTACAGGCGTGAGTGCGTGTATATGTATGTTTTTTTACTCAAACTTTTTTTTCTGTGGAGTTTTACATCGTATTATTTTACTCACATAAACGCTACACCATAGTACTTATAAATTAATTTTAACTGTAACGAAATACCAAAATGCAAATGGAATAAAGCCACTAATTATTCTTTTTTATCATTCAATGATAGCAGCAGTGATAGCTCAGCGGGGAGTGGTATGGACTGTCGAGACGAAAAGTCGCAGGTTCGAAACTAGCCCCAAGTGCATATACCTCTGACTTTTCTAAGTTATGTGTGTATTAATTGTTAATTATCACTTGCTTTAACGGTGAAGGAAACATCGTGAGGAAACCTGCATACCTGAGAAGTTCTTCATAAGAATTTGGAAGGTATGTGCAGTCTGCCAACCCGCATTAGGCCAGCGTGGTGGACTAAGGACTCTCATTAACCCCTCTCATAACCCCTTTCATTCAGTAGAGGAGGCCCGTGCCCAGCAGTGGGACGTATATAATACAGGGCTAGTATTAGTTAGTATCATTCAATATCATTAACTCCAAAATAAAAACGAGGTCGATAGGCTCGCCCCCTATCACATAAGGGACGGAAATACGCTCGGCGAAATGTGAGTGTACTGGTTACACCTCTGCCTACCCCTTCGGGGATTACAGGCGTGAGTGCGTATGTAAAAACGAGACGTTTATCTTTCAATTAAAATATTTAAAAACCACTGTAATAAAACGCCATGCGTGCAGACGGCCTAAAATATTTTTTTATTCCAACCAACCGACAAGCTCAGTTGGTGAATCAGTTCTAATTCGGATATTCGCAGACTTACGGTTAATTTAACGGGTTCCATTAGATGTCCATGTCCCTTTGAACGTATCATTTCGACAACATATGGACGGACAAATAAAAAGATATAGGTACTATGATTTTACATTTTACTTTTTTTTTGTGTGATTATCTACGTTATAGTGCGTAAGATCCGAATAGGCTGTTTTTGTATACTAGTAGTAGTAGACTGCCTCGGTGGCGCAGTTGTAATGTGTGCGCGTTACGATTGAGGCCATCGCTGAGGTCTCGGGTTCGATCCCCGGGTCGGGTAAAATGTTATTGGGTTTTTCTATTACGAAATGCTCAGTATCAGCCTGAACTCTGGAATTTGTGCCCGGTATGGCTATAGGCTCGTCCCCTATCACATCGTGGGACTAAGATACGCTCGGCGAAATGTGGGTGTACTGGTTACACCTCTGCCTATCCCTTCGGGGATTACAAGCGTGAGTGCGTATGTATGTTTGTATACTAGTAAATTGACGTGACGAGCTAGTCCTATCATTGAGTAAGACATTTTCTGTGAAAATATAAGTCAGCTACCTATTTAGATTCAAAAGATAGATACCTTTTAAAATTAATCAGGTAGACAGATAGTTAGACAAAAGGCTTAGAAGGCTTAGTAGTAGAGTTCCTTTGAGGTACCAAAATATGTGATTTTCAGACCAGAATTTTGTCCTTAAAACGAACCACTGTCTCTCCTCCAGGGCCTTGTGTGATATTCGAATTATGAACATCTCACATTATTACTGTATTGTTTAATATTCGCCTCATTGGTCTAGTGGTAGCGTACTAAGGCTAAGAACCGTGAGAACCGTCCTGGGTTCAATTCCCAGGTGGGGCAGTTACAATTTAGTTATGTTATGTTCGAGTTATTGATTTGAAAAATAACACGTTTGCCTGGAATTGAATTTGTGCCCGGTATGGCGATAAGCTTGCCATTATGGGACGTAAGTAAGCTCGGCAAAATGTGGCAGCATTTGGTTGCACATCTGCTTACCTTCGGGGATAAAAGCTTGAGCTTATGTATTTTAACAATTATTTTAGAACACAATTGGAATGAAATAGCAGAAAGACCTTCGTTTCCATATTTATTTTCAGTCTGTACAAATTTTTTAAAAAGACAATTTTCCTAAAATGTACCCGAGCAAAATCTCCATCCCAGCAGAATTACAAAGAAACACCTCGAAAATAACACAAAATTACACCCGCTCAGACTTTCTCGTTTATAATAACAATAAAGATTCTCCCTTAGGATTACAAAAACAAAAGCATGAAACTAGGCTAATGTGGAAATGGTTTTTTCTTCAATAACACCTTTTTTCCCAATTGGCTTAGTGGAGCGAACTCGCTGACTCACCGCACGGGTTGGTGAAAACGAACGTAATCGCGAATAAGCGAGCGATCGAGCGAACTGAGCGACAAAGTGAAGCGTGAAACAAAAGTGGAGCGAAGATGTAGAGAAAAATAGCGTCGTAGCAAATACAAGAAATGGTATAAACTAGGTGGTATGCGAGAGGCCGTTTGGGTACCACCGCTTTGTATATTTCTCAAGTTATGTTAACCTTAAATAAGTAAAAAAATAAAAAAAATACAGTGCCGGTGTCGCTGCAGGTCAACTGAAATGGCACCGTACAACTCGACACTAGGCTCGTATGTTAATATGGGGTCGGGACTATCTGAGACTAGTGGGTAAAAAAAACAATATACAATATGTACCCAACAAAAACCCTGTTGGGCGTTTTAACTGTGACATCAGCATCGATATTCAAACGTAATGAAAAAACTGTCATACGAAAATGGGAAAATTAATTTATTGTTTGTAAACTGTATTTCGATTGATTACCTCTGCAATGACTTTGAGCCAAAACGAAATGGCAAGTTGCGGTGTCCACGTACATCAATCGCGCAGCGCCACGCGTTCGTCCCCGGCTTCATCAATACACACAGGAATTCAGATGTAAATAACATTTTTAAAATATGTATGTTCATTTTTCTAAGATACCTGTGTAAGGATAATATCTAGCTTCTGTTTCTTTTTTAATTTAACTATCTTTACTAAGCTGTCTATACGTATATTTTCACTACCCTAAATGGGCCAACAGGGTTTTTGTTAAATACGAGGTGGTAGGTCCCTCCTATGCGAGAGGCCGTCTGAGTATGTACCACCACTTTGTATATTTCTACCGCTAAACAGCAGAGTGTAAACACTGTTGTGTTCCGATTTGAAGGACATTGAAGCCAGTGAAATTACTGGGCATTACGAAACTTAAAATCTTACGCCTCGGAATGAAGAGCGTAGTACAGTGCTATACAGTGTTCTGTAATCCACAGTTATGTGTGACGTTGCTTCTGTTAATGAGCATGCGTGTCGCTTAATATCAGCCGAGGGACCTGCTCTTGTCATTCAAGCAAATAAAAAAAAGCTTTATATCCAGCATTTCTAACTCTTTGTAGTCTTGAGGCGTGAGGATTGGAAATCACTTAGTCGACGTCTCTGGTCTGGTCTCGGTCCTATCACGTTACCGCTCCTTAACCATTGCGTG
Source organism: Mimas tiliae (assembly GCA_905332985.1). Lineage (NCBI taxonomy): Eukaryota > Metazoa > Arthropoda > Insecta > Lepidoptera > Sphingidae > Mimas > Mimas tiliae. The sequence goes on along the minus strand of HG995253.1, from coordinate 15,116,780 downwards.
TTAAGGATACGTCTGTCTAACGTGTTGCTATGTGAGCAAACCTGTATAATAATATATAATACTAGCCCTGTATTATACACGTCCCACTGCTGGACACGGGCCTCCTCTACTGAATGAGAGAAGTTAGGCATTAATCCACCACGCTGGCCTAATGCGGGTTGGCGGACTTCACGTACCTTCGAAATTCTAATGAAGAACTTCTCAGGTATGCAGGTTTCCTCACGATGTTACCTTCACTGTTAAAGCAAGCGATAATTAACAATTAATACACACATAATTTAGAAAAGTCAGAGGTGTATGCTCTTGAGGCTGGTTTCAAACCTGCGACTTTAGTCTCGACAGTCCATACCACTCGCCCCTGAGCTATTACTGCTTATTAATATACGTATTAAAAAGTACTTTATAATATAAAATTTGAGTCCATCAAGGAGGTTTGAGGAAACCTAAAGGCAAACTTCGATGGTTAGTGTAAAGCTTCAGATTCAAGTATCAGTGTTGTCTGTCCTTTGTATTGTACGTTAAAACTATGAGAGACCATTCTACAGTAGCACCACTAAAGAATCACGTCACTGGCACCTACAGGGCGTCGATAGAAGATGACGTCACTGACGCTCGCGTCTGGCGCTTGTAGCGAGTATCGGAACTCTGCCTTAAAATCAACTGAAATAAAATTCTTAGCGGCCAGCATTCAAAAGAACTTTGAATACCCGTAAATTTAAATTTGAACAATAATTATTTCACAACAAAGCTATTCAAGGCAGAGCGGAACTCTGTTTTACCTCAATTTAAAATCGTATAATAGATTGATTACCCCAAAACCGGTTCGACGGGGTAGATCGTTCTCCATCCATTCAAGATTAATTATGTAAGAAAAAGTTTTTAATTAAACGAGTACAGTTTCTTTGGAAGTTCTGAAGGATTGATTGGAATTATCGGGGTGATCCGGGCGTAAGATTTAATTATCAAATTACAATTTTAAACTTCCTTCCGATTTAATTTATAACGATACAATGGTTCGATGAAATGATTAATGGGGTAAAGAAGGAAAGCTCTTTGAGTTGGTTTTATTTGATTTTAATATGGACTTTTTCATTGCAAATTTAATCCTTTTTGGAGACAAGAAGCAGAAGCTAAGCAGCGATACTCGTAGCTTAGCGGGGAGTGGCATGGACTGTTGAGACGAAAGTCGCTGGTTCGAAACAAGAGCTTGCATCTTTGACTTTTCTAAGTTACGAGTGTATTCATTTTTATTTATCGCTTGATTTAACAGTGAAGGAAACACTGTGAGGAGACCTGCATATTTAAAAATATTTCCATAAGAATTTAGAAAGTATGTGGTCTGCAAACCCGCATTAGACCAGCGTGATGGAGTAAGGCCTTACCCCTTTCACTAAGTAGAGGACGCCCGTGCCCAGCACTGGGACGTGTATAATACTGGACTAGTATTATTATTTGAGACAGTAAATAATTAGGCGTGTAATTCGTGGGTTCGATTCCATGAGATTTTCTTTTATTCTTGGAAAAAATAATGGCGTTTATATTATTTTTTAAGAAATTATATGCAGCCTTTAAAGTAGACAACCACCCAAACCTACTAGGATAGGTTACTACATGGTAGGTCCGTTGTATGCGAGAGACCGTCGGAGCTGGTACCATCGCTTTGTCTATTTCTGCCGCCAAGTTGCAATGGTACTTGGTACTTGCATACTGATGCACTGTTGCTATTCGGTTTGATGAACGTTTAAACCAGTGAAATTACTGGGCATTATACGACTTTATAATCTGTTAAGATGGTAAGATTGTCAGAGTAATTTGGCTGGCTTTGCAAATTTTCTAAGAATCTAAACAGGGGTTCGATCCCCGGGTCGGGTAAAACTGATATTGGGGTTGTCAATTTTGAACTACTGAGTATCAGCCCGGAGTCTGGAATTGTGCCCGGTATGGCGATAGGCTCGACCCTTATCATAAATGTGGGTGTACTAGTCACACCTCTGCCTACCCCTTCGGGGATTACAGGCGTGAGTGCCCAAGTATTTATATATAGCTCATTACGAAAAGGGACACCGAAATAAATGGTGGTCGCTTCCAAAAAGCTTACCATAAATTTAAGTAAAAATATGAGAAAATAATTTATTAATGCGAAAACTTTATCTATCGAAAGTATTATTATTTCAACAATAATAATATAGCAATTATGGAAAATAGAAGCTCCAACCCCTAACACATAAACTAACCTAACAAGAAACTTATTAAAACTCGGCTTGTGCTATATTACCACGTAATTATTTTCATGAAGATAGCAGCCCTAACCTATAGTAAACTTATTAAAACTCGCACCAGAGCGCATACGCACAACTCGCAAATATCTTCTCGGAGACAGCCCTAACATTCCTTAGTAAACTTATTAAAACTCTGGCTGTACTGCATAGAACACGTATGTACTTCACAAACTTGCCGCTCTGACAGCCGAGTAATATAATTAATAGAGTTTGTCGAGTTCCGTCAGGTTCTGCTCGCGCGACAACCCTAGTATACTCCGCTTATGTCTAGAAGGGTGTGTTGGTATTGCTACCTTTTATGACTTTTATTTTATATCCCCAGACTAAGATAAGAGGTCAAATAAGCCTGACCCCTTTTTTATCTATATGTGTGTGCGTGTGTGTATCTGTCTGTGGCAAAATAGCATATAATAAACGGAAAATTCGTTCAGATTTGCGTGAAATTTTTTATTTAAAATCTGGTTTATTTCAGATGGTGCTTAACAATATTTAAAGAATATCTGAACGGCCGCTTAAATGTTACACATGTTTTTTAATTGATGTCGGGGGTTTTGATAGTCAGGTTATCCTTAATGACGAGACGTGCAGATCGCTCGTCTAATGGTTAACCTGCGTATAAACAGAAACAAGCCTACCCAGAAGTTTAAATTACAGAGTATTGCATAGATATGTACTGCGATCATCACCGCGAGATGCGACCATCTTATGTTAACTCACATAATTTCACGGGCTTCAATGAGTGATGGTCTTGTATAGAAAGGGAATATTAAAACATTAAATAAAATAAAACATTCATTGTTTACGTTTTTAATGTCAATGTCTAAATATAAAATCTCGCAGCTGACTCAATGGAATAAAATTTAAAAAATAGGACAAGTTTCGACCACTACGTATGCCTCTAGTTTTATAAATCGTTTATTTATTGGGTTCCAAGTGGAATCTACCAGTCCTCATGTACGAAATGACAAACTTCCCAAAGTGTCAGCAAATAGGTGTGGGTTGGCGAATCTGATTGATCGAGCGATTTGTCGTCCTGCCGGTCTGGACAATTGTGACATTGATGAAAAATGTACTCCATCTGAGCCAAATCTCTTCTGCTGTAAATCCTACTTTATTAATTGGTTGTGGTAAGAAGGGCAATTAAGGTGATTCGATTTTTAATTACATACGCACTCACGCATGTAATCCCCGAAGGGGGTAGGCAGAGGTGTAACCAATACACCCACATTTCGCCGAGCGTATCTCCGTCCCACAATGTGATAGGGGGCGAGCCTATCGCCATACCGGGCACAAACTCCAGACTCCGGGCTGATACTGAGCATTTCGTAATAGAAAAACCCAATACCCTTTGTACCCCACCCGGGGATCGAATCCAAGACCTCAGCGTCAGCCTCAATCGTAACGCGTACGCATTACAACTGCGCTATCGAGGCAGTCTCGATTTTTATTTACTTAACTACCTACTTGACAAACTTGCGCCTATAAAATTGCTGTATATTATTTATTATTGGGTTTGCGCAAATCACATCTAAACTTTTTTTAACTAAGCTGTATGACGAAATGAACCGGTCGTTCGATACTTAGAGCCACGTCGCCCATAAACAGACACACCACACAGAACTTTGAATTACAAAGCACTGCATGCCACTGAACTGCACTCGTCATCCCAAGATATACATTTTCAAGTCCTACAATCCCAAGTAATTTCACTGGATTCAGTGTCCTGGTAGAAATAAACAATCATACTAATATTATAAATTTGAATGTAAGTTTGTTTGTTACGCTTTCACGCGAAAACTACTTAACCGATCATCATGAAACTTTGTACACATATTCTTGGAGGTATAAGAAGTAATATAGGATACTTATATAAAAAAAAAATCTATTTTGTTACGCTTTCACGTCTAAATCACTTAACCGATTTTTATGAATTTTGATGTAGAGATAGATGAGACCCTGGAGACGGTTGTAGTTACGTTTATTTATTTCGGAATTTCGGATTTTATTATACGTTTTATTTCGGAAAAGTCATTCACGTGGGCGGAGCCTCGAGCAAAAGCTAGTATAATATAATAGACACACGGCTCGATAATATACCAAACTACATATCAGATATAACGCTTAGCTTAATTTCATGTAAACAAACATCGTGGAAGTTTCTAGTCAATTTTATTGGGATCAAGGCTTGTTGGAGTGTTCTAAGGCGCCTTAAAACACCGATCCTTACCAACACGGGTCCGACATGAACGTTAATCTCCACGAATAACTTGTCGACACAGACACTCTCCGTAAGTTGGGTGACCATGGTGGATGAAAGATGGTAAAATATAGATTTTACATACATACATACGCACTCACGCCTGTAATCCCTGAAGGGGTAGGCATAGGTGTAACCAATACACCCACATTTCGCCGAGCGTATCTCAGTCCCATGATGTAACAGGGGGCGAGCCTATCGCCATATCGAGCACAAATTCCAGACTCCGGTCTGATAATGAGCATTTCGTAATAGAAAAACCCAATATCACTTTTACCCGACCCGGGGATCGAACCCGAGACATCAGCGTCAGCCTCAGTCTTAACGCATTACAACTGAGCCACCGAGGCAGTCATATAGATTTTGTTGGTGACAGTTTATACCTGATAAATGCAAGTGGCTCAGCTGTGTATAAAGGCCCGTTTTGTGGCGCGCAACGAAGAGGCCGCTTTGCGTGGGTTCATATGTATGTTTTGAGGTATACTGAGACATCGCGACGCATGACTGTTTTCATACAACTGACTGTTCACATGACTCGATCAAATACCTCATAACGGGTCTGTATACAGAGGGGCTAGCACGGAAAACTATCGAAATCGTAATGTAAAGGTATCGAGGGCTCGATAGATAATTCATTGGTCTATATTCCATATAAATTAGTTTTTTTTACGTACGATAGAGGCGCTGTACCAAAATACTCAAGACGTCTTCTGTCTCGGTCGCGTAACCTTGAAACGTGCCTTAAAAGAATCGTGGGTGGACTTTTGTTTTTTTTTTATTGCATATGCCGTAAAACGAGCCAGTGGGTCACCTGATGGTAAGTGATCACCACCGCGCATGTACGCTCACAATACCATAATAAATTATGGGCGCGTTGCCGACCTTAAAGGAAAGGGATAATTAAGGGATTGGGAAGAAGAGGGGGATTTGGGCATCCGGATATCTCACTCACCGTACGAAACGCAGCAGCAAGCTGCTACTTTACGCCGGTTTTCTGTAAGACAGTGGTAACGACCCGGACGAGCCGGCCCATTCATGCTGTAGACAAAAATGTCTACAGCGTGGCTCTACCACTCGTAAAACACTCCAATCGGACTGCTGATCTTCAACGAAAATTATGATGATTTTGCGTATTTGTTTTCAATTGTACTCTAAAGAAACTTCCGCTATAAAAATGCTAAACTATAGTCTCATCAAACTAAAATCAATTAAGTTTGTTACCCACATTTACCTTGACTAAACTATTTTTAGTTATGTATAAGTGCTGGCAGTACTAAATATTAACACAACGGTTATGACGTCACACTATTATTGTTTAACGTTATATTGTCTGTTAATCCATAAGATACTCTGACTTATTTAATTATTCAATTATAAATAATATACACGTTATTTAGAACGATCTAACATGTTCAATAATAAATACAATTACTAATGTGAACTATTTGTGAAAAGGTATAAATAAGGTAGAATAATTATTGTCGGCAGTCAGTTGGTTGCTAAACGGAATATAAAGTGTTACTCTGCCCAAATAAATGGAGAAGGTCGTGTACATTGTGTTTCAATTGTTCTACTTCGTTACATATGTTAAGTTTAGATACTGACAACAGAATAGCTACCAATATCCATCAAACTACAATATTGTGGTCACACCACACGCTACTAACTTTCAATTAAGCCACGCCCATTCCATTCGTAGAGTTTGTAAGCCCGCCGATTCAGCCGTACGCGCCTCTAAGCGAAATAGATTACTGGATTTACTCGGCAATTGTTTAGCCAGGCACCAGATAAATTTGATTGAACGTGTCCTTTGTATGAAATTAAAGTTGCTTTCAAGTAGTGAATTTATAATGGGGTGTATTTTGATCGTGTACATTGAAAATTTTATGAAAAGTTGTAATGTACTTATCAATAAATTAATTATTATAAACTACATGTTAAGAAGTATGTATGTTCTAAAAATAAGAAATTTCCTCCAATATTTTGGTATTTTAAATTAATCAATATGTACCTACGAACTATTCATTTTGGTATCTCAAATTAGTAATTTTGTACCTACGAATTATTGATATTGGTATCTCAAATTAGTAATTTTGTACCGACGAATTATTGATATTGGTATCTCAAATTAGTAAGTTTGGTATCTCAAATTAGTTATTTTGTACCTACGAATTATTCATTTGGTATCTCAAATTAGTAATTTTGGTATCTCAAATTAGTAATTTCGTACCTACGAATTATTCATTTTGGTATCTCAAATTAGTAATTTTGTACCTACGAATTATTGATATTGGTATCTCAAATTAGTAAGTTTGGTATCTCAAATTAGTTATTTTGTACCTACGAATTATTCATTTGGTATCTCAAATTAGTAATTTTGGTATCTCAAATTAGTAATTTCGTACCTACGAATTATTCATTTTGGTATCTCAAATTAGTAATTTTGGTATCTCAAATTAGTAATTTCACTCAAAAAATATATTTAGACATTAAGTTTTATGAAATAAAGTTGATTTTGAACGTTCATTAATTTTTGTTGCTTGTAGATGTGTAAGTAAGTGGAGCCGTATTTTGTGGCAGATTCATATGAGAGTTATCGTTCTAGTTATCTTATTTCGATGGAGGTAACGACTCTTTTGAGCTAGCCCAAAGCCGGACAAAAGTGACTACAGTGTGGCTCTACAACACAAAAACGATGTAGATATGTGTACGAAATAACCTGTAACCTTATAAAAAAAACGATCAACACAAAAAGTGTAACAATTCAATTTCCACAATCCAGATTCACAAAAGCCGAAGCTATCGCATCGGCAAAAAATAAACTAGATACGTCTGGGGGCATTATAGCACTGAAACAGACGAACCGAAAACGGCGAAGTCAACGGAAAGCCTAGGCTTTATTACTTTTAGGTCTAGACGTGGACCAGTATAACCTATTATTGGCAAGCTCAAAAGAGGCTCGATGGGATCGGTGGGATTGGGAACAATTTTTGTGATGCCTGTAACGTAAGATTGTGAAGGTATTTATTTTGTTTTACGAGATATCGACGATAAAAGAATATGGAATTTTCAAAATTTGATTATTAGTCCTTTATTAATGACTGTTTTATGCCGTCGTCTATCGTGTTGACGTAATGAGTATTGATAAACTTCACATGCCTTCGAAATTCTTACAAAGAAGTTTTAGGTATACAGGATATCCACATTATGTATTCCTTCACCGTTAAAGCTAAGGATAATTAATAACATGTAATATACTATATTTAAGGAAGTGTTTGTTTGTGAACTTACATGGTTGTTAATCAATCACGTCTTAAAACGCATTATAATTTATAATTATAAATTTAGCACACAGGTAAATCATAATCTGGGTTAGCCATTTAGGTTAAAACTATATATTTTTAACCCTATAGTACGTTCCCATGTGTAATATAAAAAAGAGATTCATGCGGGCACAAAACTACATAGTATCCATTGATATAACACCGTAATTATCTATAAGTATTATGCAACAGATGTTATCGTATCGATTCAATATCGTTTTATTCTCGTAAATCCTGATATCTGTAATATGAGTCACTGGGGTCGTTTAATAGGATTTTGATATTGTGTCGGTCCGGCGGAAGCCAGAGTACATATTGAATTATAATCTATGCTTTCATAGGAAGGTCTTTGTACGGAAAATCTATTCTCATTTTAAATAAGTATTGCACAGTGGGGATTTTGAAAAATGTAGGAATAATACATAGGAAGTATGAAATCCGCTTACTTAGTATTTCGTTTGGATAAAAATAGAACATGTGGGTATTACCTTTTGTATGGAAACCAAGCGTGCTAATTTTTATTCGTTCACTGACGTCACTGCGGTGCGCATATACTATAAAGTGTACGTTGGCGTGTTGCACAATAAGTTGCGCAACATGTCGACACGCAAAGCATTATGACATACGGCGTCATATTTATATCGTACGCCCGAGGTAGTTAATTAGATTTCCTTTTTTGTTTTGCGTTAAAATAAATACACCCAACAGTCACACACAGTCCTGACCCCACACTAGGTAAACCTATATCGTGGGTATCAAGAACTACGAGGGACTTGCGGTTCCACTCCCAGACCCGAAACAATTAAAAGAATTCCGGAGTCTGGAATTGTGCCCGGTATGGCGATAGGCTCGCCGTCTATTATATGGAACAGAAATAAGCTCGGCGAAATGTGGGTGTAGGTACTGGTTACACCTCTGCCTACTCTTTCGGGAATTACAGGCGTGAGAGCATACGTATATATATATATATATATATATATATATATGATGTAGGCCCAAATTCCCCTCCCCTTCCCAATCCCTTATTATCCCCTTTCTTTAAGGTCGGCAACGCGCCCATGATTATTTTAGTATTGTGGGCGTACATGGGCAGTGGAGATCACTTACCATCAGATGACCCACTTGCTCGTTTGCCGGCCTATATTAGATGATCATCATGCATATTTTTTTTAAATAAACCAAGATTGCCGAAGTATATTATGCTAACCAACTTCGTAAAGTACTTATTTACCTATTTAAAGTAAATAATGCGTTTGCTATACGATAAGCGATTTGCAAGCGTTGTAAGCGATATGAGCGTTTTCAGCATACGTCCCGCGTCACGTAAAACACTATGAGCGTACGTGACGAGCGTAATAAGCGAATGAATATACAGTGTGTTTGTTGTATTGTTTGAATAAAATAATCGAAATGTGTAGTTTGGGTAGCTAATTTATTATTCGGATGAATAACTAATTAAAACAATCCTTGTTTTTTCATTTAAATTGCGTTTTTGTTATGGCATAGGCCGGCAAGTGAGTAAGTGGGTCAAAAAAATCATGGGTGCATGCCGACCTTAAAAGAAAAGAATAATTAAGGAATTGGGAAGAGGAGGGGGTTTGGGCCGCCGGATATCTCAGTCACCGTACGAAACGCAGCAGCAAGCTGCTACTTTGCGCGGGTTTTCTGTGAGACAGTGGTGACCCGGACGAGCCGGCCCATGCTGCAGTGTCTACAGCTTGACTCTACCACTCATAAAGCCTTTAAATTTTTAAAATTTTTATATCTGCCAGTGCTCGACACCGTGAGCCACGTTGTGCATAGATAAATAATTATTCTAATAACTGCATGCAGAGTGCGAGTGTGAGCGTATGTGTATTGTGTATATGTGTTTGATTAGGTATTGCTTCATCTAGACCAGGACCATATGAGGGTTCACCAGCAACACCGACATTGAGTGTATGACACCCCGACAGCGTGATGGGGACGCACAGAGCAGTACCGATATTAAAAGTCTGACATGCCGTACAACACCGATATACAGTACTAGCTTTTGCCCGCGGCTCCGCCCGCGTGAATAGACTTTTCCGCAATAAAACATAGCCTATAACCGTTTCCAGGGTCCCATCTATCTCTACATCAAAATTCATCAAAATCGGTTCAGTGATTTAGGCGTGAAAGCGTAACATACAATTTTTTTTTTCATAAAATTAATGCTATGTTTCTTCTTATACCTCCAAGGCTATGTGGACAAAGTTTCATGATGATCGGTTAAGTAGTTTTCGCTTGAAAGCGTAACAAACAAACTTACATTCACATTTATAATATTAGTATGATGTAACAAAAACACTGCTGGCCCTTTCTATGTCGTGAAGATAGGCATATTGACAGCTTAATAAAAATAGTTAAATTAATAAACAGAAGCGAGATATTATCCTTACACAGGTAGCTTAGAAAAATGAACGAACATATTTATTTTCATCTGAAAAGTTATGAACAGCTGACTCATGTGACGTACCGACGAAACCGGGCGCGCACGCGGCTCGTTTGATGCACGAAGACGCCGCAACTTGCTATCTCGCTCTGACTCCGAGTCATCGCTTTTGCAGAGGTAACGAATTACGGTTCACAAACAATAAAATTTTGTAAATTATAAAAAATAAATATTACTATTTTCACAGTCTCATTTCCGTTTGCGAGTTACTTCATTACGTTTGAATATCGATTGTGATATCACAGTTAAAACGCCCAACAAGGTTTTTGTTACATAATGTCAGACACTCTGATAGACACCGAAATTGCGTGTCAGAGACATCTTTGTCTTCGAGACATACTGTATCTCAAATGAATAAATCAAATAAATAGATGTAAGCATTTGCATGCTTTGTAAATATAAAAATCCACCCGAATGTTGTTAACAGAACAAATACGAGTATTTTGATGCCATTTATTCGCCAATTTTATCACAACGTGATAGGAATAAATGCTAATAACGCTATTAAATAGAAAAATGGTTATACGTAAAAATAAAAGAGTGTATGCTTAACCATAGATAAAGCATTTCTATTTATCTATGGCTTAACTAAGAACTTTCGGACACCATGCCAACCGATGTCATTAATCGTTGACCATTAAACTCCAATTACCATACATACTCACGCCTGTAATCCCCGAAGGGGTAGGCAGAGGCGTAACCAGTACATCCACATTTCACCGAGCTTATTTCCGTCCCATGATACGGGGCGAGCCTATCGCCAAACCGGCCACATTTCCAGACTTCAGGCTGAAGCATTTCCTGATAGATAAACCCAATATCCTGTTGTTACCTGACCCGGGGATCGAACCAGAGACTTCGGCTCAGCCGTCGTAACGCGTACGAAATTAGTCAAGAAAAGTAATTTTAAAGTGGTAGAGCTAGCTGTAGACAGTTTTGTCTACAGCACGAATGGGCTGGCTCGACCGGGTCGTTACCACTGTCTCACAGAAAACCGATGTAAACGGACGAGCGGGCCCATTCATGCTGTACACAAAAATGTCTATCTTACTACTATTATGGTACTTACTACCTACTTTTACAAATTGGAAAGTTTGGATGTTTGAGAATTTGGATGTTTGTTATTCAATCAATCGGTTTAAAGGTCACCTACACCTACCTACTTGCTTGTTGCCAGCATTAAAAAATATCTAAGCTCTCAAAATTACTTCCATCAGCTTTATATTTGGAAGCCCGTAGGAATTCAAATGTAAGTCGATATTCGGTAGTCCCAAGTGGGTTCTGAATTTCCATTTTATTCGGATTCATACAATTGAAGTGATACCAGATATACGTAGTTTGCTTTATTTATCATACGTAATGGGAATATTGGCTTACATATTGTTTTGTAAGTGAGATATATATGTACTTCCTAATGGCATATGCTATTAACGCCCGAATTTAGGAACGCAACAAGCATTTGAGATCGTGTTACACATGTTAAGACGCTCTTATCTGTCTAAATTGTATGAAAATAAGTAGCCTTTAGATAGCCCGGCCGTTGAGTAGCATTTCAGTATTCGGGCGTTAGGAATCCAGATTTGACAGAATGACTGCCTCGGTGGCGCTGTTGTAATGCGTACGCGTTACGACCGAGGCTGACACTTGGTCTCAGGTTCGATCCCCGGGTCGGGTAAAAGTGATATTGGGTTTTTCTATTACGAAATGCTCAGTATCGGCCCGGAGTCTGGAATTTGTGCCCGGTATGGCGATAGGCTCGCCCCCTATCACATCATGAGGCTATTGCCATACCGAGCACAATTCCAGACTCCGGGCTTACACATTTTGTAATAGAACAACCCAATATCACTTTTATCCGACCCGGGGATCGAACTCGAGACCTAGTTCCCTCTAAAGGTTTATTTTCTCTGAAATCCATTACTAACTACGCAAGTACTCTAAGACCATCCAATAACCCAACATCCACAATTTCAAGTTTCCAATCCAAAACTCAATACTAGAATATACTATCAACCTTCATAAATTTAAAAACATCAACATCAATGATGTCAACAACAATAATGAAACTAATTTATCAGGGAACACCTGGACCCTTGTGTCTCAAGCTGGCATCAGTCAAACTTGATGGAAAATTGACGATAGATGGCGGTGTTTATACATAATGAACAATAATATGGGAATAGGATACAATATAATGATATGGTGTTACACTTGACACATACAACATGTAACAAAAACCCTGTTGGTCCTTTTAGCTGTCTCATGAGAATTGATATTCAATACATACATACATACATACGCACTCACGCCTGTTATCCTCGAAGGGGTAGGCAGAGGTGTATACTTCGCCTACACCCACATTTCGCCGAGCGTATCGCCGTCCTTTATGTGAAAGGGGGCGAGCCTATCGCCATACCGGGCACAAATTCCAGACCCAACACCGCTTTACCCGACCCGGGGATCGAACCCGAGACCTCAGCTTTGGCCTCAATCGTAACGCGTACGCATTACAACTACGCCACCGAGACAGTTTGATATTCAAACATAAGGAAATATCTCGAATGAGAAAAATCTAACATAGCAATAGTACAGATGGTGGGCCAGCAGCTCAATTAAAGTGATATTTTAAATGAATTACTACTAAAAACTATAATGTAACACCATGAACATCAATATAAGTTTACGACAGCGCTCAATAGATGTCGCTCACGCAAAACTACATCGCGCTATGGTTTACAACGCAAGTGTATTATAAGTAGTGCGGGAAAATATTGTCTGTGTGCCTAGGGGCTGGAGAGCCTACGAGCATTCGCCCGAAAGTCCGGTGTCGCTGACTAAAGCCGACTCACAGTCAGGCTATCAGCAAGCGTCCATCTCCAAACAAAAATAAGTTAGTACAGAGCTAGTACGAGATACTAAGCGTTATTACTTGTATGTACTGGAGTGCACGTTTCCGGGCCTCCATACGTACACAGTACGCTTACGGTCGCCAATTGCGTACGCATACGCGGACCCGCCTGTTACAATAATTTTATATGTATTACGTGCGTATTAGTATAGCGGCGACTCGCTGTAATAGTAAAAAGGTGCCGTACCGAGTAACTACCACTTTTGATAAACCACCGGGTGATCGCCAATCGTCATTTTTATGGTAGAAGTTTCTTAATTGAGATATGTGTTTACGTTTGAATAACGATTCTGATAACGTGGTCAAAAGGAATAGGGTTTTATTACATGTTGTATAATGGGACCAAAATAAGCCCGACGAATTGTGTGTGTAATAGTTACACTTTTTTTAAATTAGCTTGAATGAAATACGAGTAGGTAGCTTGCATGATGGTAATCACCACGCCTATAAACAGACGCAACGCAGAATGGGACTTGTTAAGTCTCATAATTCCCAGTAATTTCACTGGCTTCAATGTCCTGCGTCAGTACGAGTCGCACTTGGCCGGTTTTTTAATGTCTAAGGCAACTTTTTTATATCTTTCCCAACGCCGTCATTCCTGATTAAATTTTAAATATTCATCAACAACTTGTAATTAAACGAAATCCTTTGAATACGAAAAAAAAAAACGAGATCACAAGACAATCTAAATGGAAAACTCCGACAATGAAACTTAAATAAGGTTTTTCCAAGAGAAATCCAGACGTGAAAAATGTTATGAAAAGCGAATGATTTATATGGTCCCTCCTTAAGAATTTACGAAACGACCGATTTATTGCGTTTCGTGTTGGAATAAGAATTTTAGATGCGGCAATTTAAATTGATCACCTTATGAAATGAAATGAAATGAAATAGTTTTATTAATCATGTAGGCAATTAAAATAGCGCTTATGACAAGTCAGTACAAAATAAAGAAACTTATGTATAAGAATCATATCAACTAATGTATACATAACATACATAGCATCGTCAAATACACTAGGCAATTACACTAAATTGTTTATTTGTTGTCTTTTTATTTTACATTATAAACAGTATTTGTAATATGGAAACGTCCATTATTAATTATTAAATATTTTGAGTCGGTATGGACCACTGCATTTACCTATTCTACCTACCATTTATTTATTGTAGTGTATGTACATTTATTGTAGTGCAATGTACATTTGAGCGTCATTGTAGAGCAATGCGTACATAGCACATTAGAGCATTTTACATTGCCCAATGTATATCTTGGAGCCTTATTGTAGTCGAATGGGCATTCGAGCTTTATTGTATTGCAATTTAGTTGTATTTTTTTATGGTATACACCGGCAAACGAGCAAGTGGGTCACCTGATGGTAAGTGATCTCCAACGCCCATGTATGCCAACAATACAAAAAAAATTATGGGCGCGTTGCTGACCTTAGGAAAGGGATAATTAAGGGATTGGGAAGAGGAGGGGGATTTGGATCTCCGGATATCTCACTCACCGTACGAAACGCAGCAGCAAGCTGCTACTTTACGTCGGTTTTCTGCGAGACAGTGGTAACCACTCGGACGAGCCGGCCGATTTATGCTGTTGATAAAATAAAATAAATACACCCAACAGTCACACACATAGTCCCGACCCCACACTAGGTTAACCTGTATCGTGGGTATCGGGAACTACGAGGGACTTGCGGTCCCACAACACCCAGAACCGAAACAAATATTTGTGGATTAGACAAACATTTGTCTCGATTTGTGTGGGAATCGAACCCACGGCCTCACGCTTCGCAGCCGGCTACTCGCCCACTGCGCCACGGAGGCTGTCAAAAGTCTCTCTAGTGGTAGAGTGGCTTTACCACTCACTATATAATTCAACCTTTTTTTGTATTTCAATGTATATTTAAGCCTTAATGTAGTGCAGTCTACATTTCAGCTTTATTGTAGGGCAATATGTATTAGATTCTTAATGTAGAACATTTGTTTGGGATTAGGTTTCAGATAGATAGACAGATAGAAAATTCGTTATTGCAAACGAAATAAAGTATGTAACATAAAAAAGGATAATACAGTACGGCTGATACGATGGGCGGTCTTATCGCAAATGGCGATTTCAGCCAGACGACCTTAGAGCTCTATATAGACTGGACTCTATAGTAATACATTATATACACAAGGTAATGACTATATCCACTAAGAGCACAAAGGTGTTTTAGTTCATCCAGGGTTTACCTTGCCTATTTTTGTCCTAAAGAGGGCGAACCTATCGCCATAATCCCAAACCACCAAATCTAACCAACGAAAACAGATTTTCTAGTTTAAAAAAAAAGTTTGATACGCATTATAATTTTTCTAGGAATCGAATCTTAGACGTCATCGTTTTCACAACCCAACTACCATACACCATTCACTAGACCATTAATTCCTCTGGCAATACAGAACATAAAAAAGCAATATCAATTTGTTTTCCTTTCGTAATCTGTAACCTGTTTCGTGCCCTCCTAATTTAAACGTCGCTTAATATAATCCTCTTGTGAATTTGTTTTTTAAGCGTTTATTTATTTATTATTTGCTTCGAGATAAATAGATACGTCTTATATACTATGTTTGGTAATCCGTTTACAATTATCTGATTCTACTTACCATCAGGTGACCTACTTCTCGTTTGCCGGCCTCTGGTATAAAAAAATAGTGTGTCACGCGTGTTTGTTCCAGTCACGCTCTTCGGTGTGGCGAAATGTCACAAATGGAAATGCAATTTGTGATCTTCGTAAATTCCTGGTACAGTCGTAATATGCTCGGTTTTACACCAGCAGTTCAGACGTCGTCTGTCATATATTACTATGGTAGAGGCAACGTTAACTGGACTGTTGCCACTCTGAATATAGTATACTTCGTGGCGCAGCGGGCGAGTAGCCGGTTGCGAAGCGTGAGGCCGTGGGTTCGATTCCCGCACCTAGACAAATGTTTGTCTGATTCACAAATATTTGTCTTGGGTCTGGGTGTTGTGGGACCGCAAGTCCCTCGTAGTTCCTGATACCCACGATACAGGTTTACCTAGTGTGGGGTCAGGACTATGCGTGTGACTGTTGGGTGTATTTATTATTATGTGCAGTACTCTTTATTTTAAAAGTTTTTTTTTACATTTTTAAAGATTAAATAACTTAAAAAAAACATTTAAAAATATAAAAAGTATCACCCTCCAATGGCGAGGCCTAGGACCCAAGCCATCGGTGGTTAGGACCTCAGAGTGAGGAACCTCCTCACAATGCGTGCCGTGTCCAATAACACTGTAAATAAATAAATAAATAAAATCTGTAAATCTGTCCAATAATAATAATAATAATTATTATTATTATACTATTATACTTACTTCATTAAAACTAGTTTTCGTTGGAAGTACCTTTTAAGTTATATTACTTTATTTTTTTAACTCGTAGTTTAAAGTTAGAGGGAGGGGGGCGGGGGTACATTTTTCACGTCTTTGGACACGTATATCTCATAAAACGAATTCATTAGATTTTAAAAGTAACTGAGCAATCTCTATATCATTTTAAGGACATATCCAATGATACTACACATGCATACGTTCAATGTAAAAAAATAATCCCCCAGTTACGTGTAAGGAAGGTTTTTTTTAATTCGCTATACCTTTGTGTAGTGGTTCATAGAATACACCTACTATATAAATTTAAAATTAGGTACATCCATATAGTGCTAATAGTCTCCGAGTAAAATAGCTGTGACATATGGACGCACAAACGGACTCATGAACACAACGAAATTATAAGGGTTAAGTTTTTGCCATTCGGCTACGAAACCCTAAAAACGTAAGGGAGGAATTAAAAATACAATATTTTTCAACATAACCTTAGTACCTACACCGTCGTCAATTCGATTCATGCTTAATTCCCTTTACACGCTATAATTTACATAAAATAAACAAATAAGCACGCTATGTGCAGAAAATTATGTTTACCGTTAAACTTCCTTACGCGTATCCTTTATACGCAGTTTACACAATTTATTATATTTTAATAACGAAGTCTTGCTTTTACATACGATACATATTATGTTTGCTTATTTAACTTTTCAGCTTCAGCAAGATGGTAATAAATATCCCATAATCCCATATTTGAGTGGTAGAGCCACGCTTTAGACAGTTTTGTCTTTCATGAATGGGCCGGCTCGTCCAGGTCACCACTCTCACAGAAAACCGACGTAAATTAGCAGCTTGCTGCTGCGGACAAGCCGGCCTATTCATGTTGTAAAAAAATCTGTCTACAGCGTGGCTCTACCACTCATTATTATTATTATGTATTTATTTTAGGTCTGGGTGTAGTAAGACACATTTAATATTAAATTTCTATTAAAAATAAAACATTTAAACATATAAAATGTATCATCTCCAATGGTGAGGCCTAAGATATTTTTTTCTTTTTTGTAATAAAATACACCCAACAGTCACACACATAGTCCTGACCTCACACTAGGTTAACCTCTATTGTGGGTATCAAGAAATACAAGGGTCTTGTGGTCCCACAACACCCAGACCGGAAACAATTATTTGTGGATCGCTCAAATGTGGGTGTGGGAATCGAACCCACGGCCTCTCGCTTCGCAGTCGGCTACTCGCTCTCTGCGCCACGGAGGCTATCAATTGGGTGTTATTATTATTAATACTTTGGGCGCTGTTAGAAATATGAAAATGTACTATTGAAATACTTTACCTTTAATTTATTTGAGACGCCAATTTCAGAATAATATAACGAAATCAAAGAACAAAATTCAAACTTCAAAACTACGAAAACTTAAGTATTAGCCTCTAAATGTGACATTAAAATTCGTAAGACGACCTCAAGAGTTGCCAAGGCAGGTGGTCACATGAAAACTTCAAACACCATCAACGTTGGATGTAGTTAGCGACGTGCCATACATGAATACTTATTCTGGCTTGAGGTATATTGAAGTTTAATTTATATGTTGGTCCGTCGTATGCGAGAGGCCATTTGTGTTGTTACCACCGCTTTGTCTATTTCGCCGCCAATCAGCAGTGTGTAAATAAGTTTATGTACCGGTTTGAAGGGCATTGCATATTCGTCATGCTTATGGAGGTCATGCAAGTTAATCCAATGCGTAGATGTCATTTCTGTTATTGCTTGATTGAGCTGCTCTAATTCCAATTAAATATTGTAAAACCTTATGCTTTAATAATTGTAAACTAGTTTTGAAAAGAGCAACGCTGGAGTTTCTTGCTCGTTCTTCTGGAGCGAAACAGCATTCCGAACTAGCGGTAGAATTTTGACGGAATCTAAATAATGAATAACATTTTATGGATTCAATAAATATTTTGATGTTTTTTGAATTTTGAATTGAAGCCAGTGAAATTACTCGGCATTATGAGACTTAACATCTTATAACCGCCTCGGTGGCGCAATTGTAATGCGTACGCCTTACGACTGAGGCTGACGCTGAGGTCTCGGGTTGATCCCCGGGTAAACTGATATTGGGTTTATCTATTACGAAATACTCAGTATTAGCCCAGAGTCTGGAATTTGTGCCCGGTATGGCGATAGGCTCGCTCCATATCACATCATGGGACGGAGATACACTCGGCGAAATATGGGTGTACTGGTTGCACCTCTTCCTACCCCTTCAGGGATTACAGGCGTGAGTGCGTATAAAACAAAGTGGCTTTCCGCGTTTGTCTGTTTATCTACTAACTCCTTCTAAACCCCGCAAAGAATTTTGATGCAGTTTTCACTATCATGTAGACAGTTTTTTCCGGAAGATTGAAATGTATATTCCGTATTTATTGTCGCGGAAAAGATAATAAAAAAAGCAAGCTAGTCCTCTATAATCTGTCTTATATTGTCAATTCCAATCATCATTAGCACATGGCA
The DNA here is from genome assembly GCA_905332985.1 of Mimas tiliae. Classification (NCBI taxonomy): domain Eukaryota; kingdom Metazoa; phylum Arthropoda; class Insecta; order Lepidoptera; family Sphingidae; genus Mimas; species Mimas tiliae. The sequence goes on along the minus strand of HG995253.1, from coordinate 15,097,631 downwards.
AATAATGATAATTAACCCATTCTGAACTGCCGATTGCCAACACTTATCCTAGCCATCAAGCGGTGACGGAAGCAATATTAACTGTTCCGTAGGGTTCTGTGGGGTAAACAATGAACCCCGCTGTTATTGTTATTTTGTACGACCCCTTTTGGGGACTTTCACGGCGTTTTGGCGGGAAACTGTTATGATGTCACTTTTCAATCAGGTGGGCTCATTTGAATACCAGGTAGAATGGTTTTATTTTAGGTTTAAGCATATTATTTTTATTAGCTTGAATGATGAGACGAGCAGATCGCTCGCCTGATGGGTAAGTGTCACGCCTACCCATAAACAGAAACAACTGCACACAGAACTTTGAATTACAAAGTACTGCATTGTACTCGACTGCGTTCGTCACCCCGAGACATAAGTTGTTAAGTCTCATAATGCCCAGTAATTTCACTGGCTTCAATGTCCTTCAAACCGGAACACAACAGTGCTTACACACTGTTGCTTGGCGGCAGAAATAGACAAAGCTGTGGTACTAACCCAGACAGCCTCTCGCATACGAGAGACCTACCATCAGGTGACCCATTTGCTCGTTTGCCGGCGTATGCTATAAAAAAAAATGGCATGACATTGTTCGGTACATCACTGCTTACTGTCTTGGCACCATATGCCTGTCATTTACGTTACGTTACAGAATCACAATTCATAGTTTTAACAAACAGATTTTTTATATTCCCCTTCTATGACATACACAAAATAAAGCGAAAATAATAACCGGGACAAACAAGCGGGAAAGTATGCCGGGGTGTGACATTGTGAGACGCCACCCTTGCACGAGGGGTGGCGACGGGGTGGATTCTGCAAACTTTTTGATTAATTACATTTTGCTCACCGTAGATATATTGCCACATTCCAGGTAGGTAAAAGTTATGCGAAAAGATATAGAGTTTCGTATTAGGGAGAATTGTTTATTAATAACTAGCTTTTGGCCGCGGTTTCGCCCGCGTGAACGGCCTTTTCCGGTATATAAAGTAGCCTATCTCCTAATCCAGGTCACGGTCTACCTGTGTGCCAAATTTTACCCAAAACCGTTCAGCTGTTAAGGCGTGACTGACTAACAAACATCCAAATTCACTAACTCATAAAAATTTAAACGTTTTTTTAATAGTAGTAGAATACTAATTTTGTAGAATACTTTAGTATCCTACAAAATTAGATGTCAATTCAAAGACGACGACAGCCAGTTATTCAAACACTGTCGTATCTTACCTGTCTATAGTAACGTTCAGTATGCTTTACTCGTTAAATATTTTTTTAATGACGAACTTAAAAAAGAAATTAGAAATCCTGTATATACGCGGGCTGTTGCTCATAGCCGACTAGAAACGATACGTGCGAATAATATGTACGGCGAGCTGACTGCTACCTACCTCGTGCCGCGATTAATAAACAAACTACCCCCTGATTTACGCGATAGTCTGACGCTTAGTAATATTAAATTTAAACTTAAGTCGTACTTTCTAAATAATTTAAAAAATAAACATGATTCATAGACAAAGCAATTATATCACACTCCTAATTTTATTATAAGCTAACAGTTGTAATACTTATCATAATTAACATCTCATTATTATTGCTGTTTGTTATTATGAAAATCAGAAATCTCATGTCAACTATAGATAGCATTAATACAAACCTTAGTGGTTTCTTAGATGCTATTACTGTACAATTATTTGTAATTCTTTGTAAACGGTAAATAAATGAAAAAAAAAAAAAAACTTTATGCTCCTTTACTGACACATAAAGTATCTTAATTGACGTTTCTGAAAAATAATCGAATTCTAAGGAAAGGCTAAAGCTTACTTAAACATAGTAGACGTCTTTGAGAACGCCAGTCATATTTTATTTAACCGACTTCAAAGGAGGAGGAGAAAACTTAAAAGGAGGAGGTTCTCAATTCGGCGCGTTTTTTTTAATGTTTGTATGTACATCGATTTTTCCACCAATTGTGGACCGATATTGTTGGAAAAAAATCACTCGATAGAGTTTAGCTGCGATGTAGTTCCGTATAAATTTAGTTAAGATCTGATGACGGAGTACGGAGTAAAAAAATAAAACTCCTCAACTGATAACAGTACACTCGTCGCGATTGTGTTATTGTGTTGGTATTTACATGCTATTGCTGTAACAACCACTAAAAATTTAAAAATAAGATAACAATAACGTTTAATAAAACTTAGAAACTGACTTCAAAATAAAAACACTAAAAAGTAAAAAATTACAAATTCTATAAATCTCTTTAGAGTCGGTGCATGTGTCGCTCGCGGTCAAATAGAATTGCACGGACTCCAAAGAGACCTATAAAGAAATTGTTATTTATGACATTTCAGTGTTTTTATTTTGAAGTCGGTTTCGAAGTTTTGTTAAACGTTATTTTATTTCATAAATAACGTTTACTTCGACATTGTGGTACGCACTCATGCTTGGTATCCCCGAAGGGGTAGGCAGAGGTGTAACCAGTACACCCACATTTCGTCGAGCGTATCTCCGTCCCTTATGTGATAGGGGGCGAGCCTATCGCCATACCGGGCACAAATTCCAGATACTGAGCATTTCGTAATAGAAAAACCCAATACCACTTTACCCGACCCGGAGATCGAACTACAACTGCACCACCGAGGCAGTCACATTGTGGTACAGGTCATAAATAATTTATTTATCTTAGCTTCTGTCTAAACGTTCTAAGGTGTTCGTCTTAACGCGGCGCTCGACTTTCAAGTTTATTACCTGACATGTTTGAAATACCAGTTTTATTGTAGGGAGGCAGGAGGAGGGAGGCCTGTAAGCTAAGAGGGCTTGGTCGAGAATTTTTATATATTTCCCTCATAAACGTGTTGAAAACGAACCTCCCTGACACCTCGCGGTATGTTTAATATTCGATTGAGGAAATTTTATGATTAAGTTAGATTTATAATGGCAATGAACAATGAGGTTTCCATGATTGCTTCCACCGATCTAAATTTAAGGCTTTGTAAAAACCTTTATTAATTTATAAAATTTTTATACATATTTGAGATCATTTTATCAAAACTGAAAGTTGGGTAATGAAACTATATTTCACATTAAAAAAAATCCTGCAGTCTTCTTCCACCTGCCCTTATCCCATTCGCAGTGGGGTTGACGCAACATACTTTTTAACACATGTTACAGAAACATTTGGCTTGTAGTTTTTACGACCGACTGCTTGCCTGATGTCATCCCCGCTGGGGAGAAAACAAATACTTGTGGATCACACAAACATTTGCCTCGATGCGGGAATCGAATCAGCGGCCTCTCGCTTAGCAGCCGGCTTCTCGCCTACTGCGCCACTGAAGCTGTCGTTTGTACTACAATATAAAAACAAATTCTATATTCACAAATAAGCAGAGAAATGTCACATGTTAGTACTCCTTTTAATGTATATTAAAAGTAATCATACTTTTTTTATCATGTTAAAAGTTACGTGAGACGAGTATTACTTTATTAATACCAAACGACAGTAATCCCTTCAACTCATAGTTTATTGGTTACATTTACAATATCACTGCTTTACAGACCACAACCCCATGTCAGGACTCTCTATAGACCGTTCTCTAATTATGACTAAGACAACTAGGACCGAATATTAAACCAGCATAGCTACCGCGTAATGATCACTTGGACTATCGACTGACCACTGTACTTAATGAACTGGAGACTGTCTGACTGACTGCAGGCAAAAGACCTTCAGTTATGGCGACTACCTCTTTTATACCATGTAACTACCCTTCCACAACTATGTCGCACCATTATTATTTCAGTGTACCCAACGTTGCTTTCTCAGACACCCTCAATATACCAATATTAATACGCGAACACATAATCTTTAACTAATTGACACACATTCTATAAAATCTTACGCACTAAATAAATACCTAAACATTTACATAATCGACCGTTACGGTAAACAAACTTGAACCCAATTACCCGCGGACCCAAGAGAGCAAATCTATTAATTTCGCGATCAAACGGAATTCCGGTCAGCTCTTTGCGGAAGCGCCCTTCCACTTTAGGAGGATGATGATATAGGAATGGATAGAAGAGGCCACATGAGAGTTCATGCAGTTTTGTAATGCTGCTTTAGTTTCTTTTTTATTCAAAGAATCGTGACAGGCAAGGGACAAATTCTGAACGACCAAATGCTTAGTTTGGCAGTAGCGCAATTTTATTAAAGTTCTTTACCCTAAAGGTGACAATACAACTCTATTACAAAGCCTACCCCGCGTGTCAGTCATTTTATTTATCTTCATGGAGTTGTTCCGGCTTAATGACAGGGTCCGCACTCCCATCATGATCTGGCATCATGTGGGGCCACCCACCGTCTGATCTCCACAACCCACAACGGAAACCAAGATTAGCCATTGCCTAGTCCGTTATCAGCAGAATGTTGGTACACTCTGCATTAGCCCAAAGCTAACCTCACCTGCTCCACCAGGAACAGGTGAGGGCCTAAAATATTGGTGGCTCACTTACACTCTAATGTCTATCCTATTCTTAAAGCATATCCCTGAAAGGGTAGGAAGAGATTTAAGTGGTTCACACACGGTTCGCCCAGCTTATTTCCGTCCATGTGATAGGTGGCGAGCCTATCGCCATATCGGACACAAAATCCAATCGGGTAAAATTCATGTATGATTTACAATTCGAAAATATCCAAATTGAGTTTACCCGACCTAGGATTGTACATCGCCGACTTCTCCACCAATGAAGTTATTTTTGAAGTGAAAACTTCTTTAGCCGCGTTGGGCACTTTTTGGTAGGCGAAAATCTTATGCGTTCGCCTCACCGACATGCTTATAGCAGTATATCTGTAGCTTTACAGCTGACTTATTGTGCAACATTAGTGTTGTGTATATCTTAGAAGTGAAATTGAATGGATTTAGTGAAAAGTTCAATGTGTATTATTGTGCATTGTTGAAATAGTGTTTTTGTTTGATTATTATTGAAATCGTTTAATTGTAGAATCATTGTGCAGTACAATTGTGAGTACTAAAAAACCATATAAACATGCATATAATTGTTGCTCGGAGTGTTAATAGATGTGAAAACCAGATTGATGTTGATAATTTTAATTCAAACATTATGAAATTTCAAATTTTAATACCAAAAGTTCTTAGTTTTCACTTCTATCGGTAGTCACTACAACTGCATTTTTTTTATTGGCCTGAATGACGAAACGAGCAAGTCGTTCGCCTGAGAGTAAGTGCCAGCGCGTGGATGCCACCAGGCAGAAATAAAGATTGTCGTATCCAGTAATTCCACATCCATAATATCAAATCATGGGACAAAGTTATTTCAATTATAATACAATTAAAATGTAATTTGAGGGCGGTGCGAGTAGCGGGATGAGAGGAAGTGTGTTTAAACTTTGTTTAGCGTGTTTTAATTGAATATCACCTTAATATATTGGGATAATTTCAAATTTATTTATTTTCATACGCAGTCACGCGTGTAATCTCGGAAGGGGTAGGCAGAGGTGTAACCAGTACACCCACATCTCGCCGAGCGTATCTCCGTCCCACGATGTGATAAGGGGCGAGCCTATCGCCATACCGGGCACAAATTCCAGACTCCGGACTGACTGAGGATTTCGTAATAGAAAAACCCAATACCACTTTACCCGACCTGAGGATCTAACCAAAATCCTCAGCGTTAGCCTCAATAGTAACGCGTACGCATTACAAATGCGCCATCGAGGCAGTCCAATGTCCATATTTGTGTTTAAAAACTTATTTTACCACTACCACTTATTTTAATGGGTACGCGTAACGACTGCTGTGTTGAGGTCTCGGGAACGATCCCCGGGTCAGGGAAGAGTGATATTGGGGTTGTCTATTACCTACGAAAATCTCATTATTGGCATGGCGCGGCGTCTGGAATTGCGCCCGGTATGGCGATAGGCTCGCTTACGACATCATGGCACAGAAATAAGCTCGGCGAAATGTGGATGTACTAGTTACATCTCTGTCTACCCATTCGGGGATTACAAAAAAAAAACAGAGGTTGTTCAACCATGTATTTTTTTTATGAAAAAAATTTAAAAAAGAGCACTTACACATTACATAAGGCAACATGAACCGTCTAAAAGCCAACATAACTAATGTACAGCGATAAAATAAATAAAACGCAATAAAAAGGCAAGTGAGCTCGCGTGGAGAGATTACTTTTAATCTGCACGAGTCTGTGTTGAATAGCCGACATCGCTCAGTGTGATCACTGCTTTATCTCGCTGATTTACAAACTGTTGTGATAATGTAAAAAATCTTGAGAGGTACGGTTTAACTACCCTACTTCTCTAAGTAGGGTAGTTAAACCGTAACGTCTCTACGTTTGAGAACCCATTAGATTGTTATTAATATAATTATTTTTTAGATACTGTGATTATTTTTATACAGTATGTAACAAAAACCCTGTTGTTAAAAAGGTTTAGGTCGTGAAGATAGATATATAAACAGCTTATAAATAGATAAATTAAAAATATAATAAACAGAAGCGAGATATTTACATAAGTAGCTTGGAAAAATGAACATATTTAAATAAACTTAGACAGGTAACTTAGAAAAAATTACATATTTAAAAAAAAATATTTTCATCGGAAAAGTGATGAACAGCTGACTCAGCTGACTGCGGCGCGGCGCGTTTTATGCACGTAGACGCCGCAACTTGCTATCTCGCTCTGGCTCCGAGTCATCGCTCTTACAGAGGTAATCAATCGAAACACGGCTCACAAACAATAAAATGACTAACGTCTGGTTCTGAAAGGCTGATCTTTTTTTTTTGTTAATCAATGTTAAATTAACTAATTAAATGTCAGATCTCATGTCAAGTCAAAATTGAGTTACTAGAAGCGTGATCAATACCTTTGATTTGACACACATATTAGCTAACGTAACTGTCAAATTAATATGAAATATCGGATTTCAAACGGTACTAGACAAGAGAAGAGACATCAAATATTATTAATTTATTTCACAAAATAGCGTATATAGCTTTCTCGAGTATTAAAAACAACACAAGCCAAAACTCACGCAAGATAGAGTGAAGAGTCACTCTAATGCGTATCTCGAATGATTGCCCCTCTCATGATAATAAACATAACTACATACCTACAACTTTACACCGTGAAAATTCCTGAAACGTGAGTCCATTTTGGGCAGGGATGGAGTTTGGTGGCTAATTTTCGGACACAATATCAACTGTTAAATATAGAATAAAAGGCTTTGAAATTTCAGTTTTCTGATAAAAATACAATTTTTTAAAAAAATATTGTTCTAAGCTACCTGAGTAAGGATAATATCTCGCTTCTGTTTATTATTTTTTTAATTTGTCAATTTTTATCAAGCTGTCTATATTTCTATCTTCACGACCTAGAAAGGGCCAACAGGGTTTCATATTAATAATATATTTTACGAAATTATATACAAAATATATTATATAAGAAATTGTTATTTTAGACTTTTCAGTGTTTTTATTTTGAAGTCAGTTTCTAGTTTTTGTTAAAACTTATTTCATAATCAATAGCTTACACTGCCCATAATTCATATAGGAAAGAATTTTATTAATCCCCTCAAAAACATTTAAATTATACGCTATTTAAACGCCATATACGATGACGTCAAACTATACGATGCTCATAACGAGGCGCACGAGTGCGAGGGAGATAACGAAATGGTGCCACTACACCTTCATTTTAATTGTCACGCGTGTTTATCAATATTTGAAATATTTATTGTGGTCTCATTTTTCAACCAATTTAGATTTTAAAAACCAACAGTTTTGACCCCCTTGCTACATCCTGCATTGCCTGTCCCCCACATCGGTACTTTACTGCGCCCCTGCACTAGCGGTATCATAGCCACGGACCCCAAAATAAGGGGTGGAAGTTAGACTGGCCTCTAACACGTAAAGTTTTCCCTCGTGCGCTGTAAAACTACCCTTTCTTATTCGAGTACTGCCTGGGGATACAGCCTAGTGCTTAGGGGAAGTCTGCCATAGAGTAACCGTGGTGAGAATAGAACGGACTTTTTATTGATGGTGATAAAAATCGAAGGTTGACGTTTAAATGGCGTTTTTTTTATTAGCTTATGTGACGAAACCATTAAGGCCTTACTTATAAACGTTAATTAAGCATTAATTAGTTAAACACTCTTTTGTCTTTTTCTGCCAACGCGATTTATAAATCGACTAGAAAGAGACGAAAACAGTGTTTAACTAATCGGTGCTTAAAGAAGTCTATAAGCAAGGCCCTAAGTTGCTATGTCGTCTTTCACGGTAATTTTATATGAGCGAACAATTTGGCTACCACAGAGTTATGTCCGTGATTATTCTTAACCTACATGAAAAATTAATTTAGAGTTAGAACTTCTTTTCACAGTAATAACGACCAAAATGTTTATTCCGATTTCCAAAACTAAACAAAATGCTGTCATTTAATGACACTTCACATTTAAGTTTCTATTATTGCATATTTTCTCTGCTATGTTTATAATGTATGGCATATACAATCACGAACATTTTCTTTTAAATTAAATGATAGTTGCACGTATGGATATATAATACAATTTTAGTTACTAGCACAAAATAATGTATTTATTCAATTGCTACTTCCCTCTCAGAAGCTTCCACCGCGTATCCACAAATCCCGTCGCCCCTTATCCCTCTGCAGTAGATAATCGAAAGTCGTCTAACGCATCCGGCACTCTTTACGGCCTATTTGCAATGAAAGAGTTTTACAACCATCCTGTATTTGCAGTTCAGAATAATAGGACTTACGTAACTTTGTATTCGGTGTAACGAATGATTCGATAAGACGAATTCTATATGCCATTTAATTTTTAACCGACTTATTCTGTGAGTATTTTAAGCATAATAGAAATACTGTAAATAATTACTAACTTATTAAATAAAATGACTATCTTATTTGATTCAATGTCGATTAGAGTATTATTGTATGATTGATTTTTGCTTGTTACTAGCGTATGCTAAAAAAACGAATATTTAGCAGCTTAAATAACGTATGTTACATAGATACGATTAGACATTTCCGACCCTAACACATAACGCAGATTAACTTGAAACAAGGTTTATATCAGTTATAATAGCAACCCATATTAACAGACCTTAATAAAACTAGTTTTAATTTATTCTGCGTTTCAAAGTAGATAATTCAAATCATTTTTGAAACATAGTACCTTTAATTATGTTGCGACATAGTACATACAAGTATGTTGTTTTAATTAGGTAAAATGTTGTAAAATGCTTAATAAACCCCGCACATTGTTATGAAAATCTATACACACACAGGAAGTAGACTAATTAACCGCCAGCAGGCAGTCGTTACGTTATAAAGAGATTAAAAGTATCCCAAGATCTCGTTAAACCGACACTTCTTTACACCGAACTCGCGAACTCCCTATAAATTAGAATTATTGCGCTTCTGTTATTTTTATATCGCCTACCGAACATTTTGCAGAGAACATCTGCGTCTGATGATCAAGATTAAACGTGTCAGTTTCTTTACGTTTATTGGTTATATATTTTTTTATGTTTTTTTTATTGTTCGACGTAAATTGTTTTCTGTATTTTCACATGCGAAAATTGCAAATTGTCTTTACCTGTTTGTTTTGTTTATTTACGTATCTTTAAGATCACATGATCGTTTTCGCTTATGTTCAACTGTATAATTAAACTTGAAGAGCCACGCTGTATAGTTTTGCCTACAACATGAATGGGCTGGCTTGACCGGGTTGTAACCTCTGTCTAACAGAAAGTACAATCTTACTGTTGCATTTCGTATGGTGATTGAGATATCCGGGTGCCCAAATCCCCCTCCCCTTCCTAATCCCTTTTCTTTAATGTCGGCAACGCGCCCATGATTGTTTTGATATTTTACTATAAACAATACTTCATAGTAGCGATAGCTTAGCGGGCATAGTACCCGTGCCAAGAAGAAAGTAGTTTCGAAAGCAGCCTCAAAATCCTTTCCCTCTGACTTTTGTGAGTTGTTAATTATCGCTTACTTTAACGCTGAAGGAACCATCGTAAAGAAACCTGCATACTTGAGAATTCTCCATAAGACTGCCTCGGTGGCGCAGTTGTAATGCGTACACGGTAAGACTGCTGTGCTGAGGTCTCGGGTTTGATCTCCGTGTCGGGTAGTGATATTGGGTTTTTCTATCATGTAATACTTAGTATCAAACTAGAGGCTGGAGTTGGGCCCGATATTGCAATAGGCTCGCCTCCTATCAAATCATGGGACGGAAGTAAGTTCGGCGAATTGTGGGCGTACTAGTTACTCCTCTACCTACCCTTTCGGGGAGTACAGGCGTATGTAATTTTGAATTGTGAAGTCTGCCAACCCGCATTAGGCCAGCGTGGTGGACTAAGGCCTCTCGTATCCAGTGCCTCGCTGCTAGGGCTGATATTATTATTGTCATTACGTAGAATATTTACCGCACCGATACAAGAAGAAGTTTGTTATAAAACAATGCAGACGCGAGACAAAGCCCAATTACCGGCGCAACACTGTACTACACGCAGTTCATTGATGCATAAGCCTTGTTAGACGCCCGTCTGTGCGCTTGTTAAGGAGGGATGCCGGTGCTGCGGTTAGTCGCTGGTACGATTTATTTCGCAGGGCGGGTTCGGCCCGCATGTTTATAAGTTTTGTAAAAAATGTTTCTGTGTTTTATGTGACTGATAAATCCTTGAAGCTACCTAGGAAATACACCAGCTTAGCTTAAGCAACACGAGATAAATTTATCGACTCGTTGTGTCATGAAAAACCAGTTTTATCTCGTTATCTCTATATGTCTATGAAGGCTACCATGGTTACATATTTTTTTTGAGTAGTAGAGCCACGCTGAAGACCCTTTTGTCTTACGAGTACAACAAAATAACGTCAAATATAAAAAATGTAAAACTCTTTTAACACATTTAAAGTAAAACTTGCTCAATATGTTTTAGACAATTACTGATGTGCTGATCGAGTAAGTTACCAACATGGCGAATGTGTTAGAAGTGTATCCTTGCGAATGTCCAATTCTATGTCTACTTTATCCAAATTGTATTCTCATGTATGTAACTGTAGTCATTTTTGAGAATTAATTTCTTTAAACGTTAAACGTTAATTTGTACTACAAATTGACGTAAATAAGAAAGTTTTTTTTATCCTTAAGAGGGATCAATCTATTTATGTAAAGATTGCAGTAGCTAGGTAACAACCCATATAGTTACAAGAATTACTTGAAACTACATCTGGTATGAAGTGAAGTCTGCCAATCCGCATTAGGCCAGCATGGTGGATACGGCCTAACCCCTCTCATTCAGTAGAGGAGGCCCGTGCCCAGCAGTGGGATATGTATAATACAGGGCTGGTATTATTATTATTATTACATCTGGTATATGCAAAAAAAAACCTTGTCAACTTTATCCAAGTAAGAGTGGATTAATATTCCGCGACTAATATTCTTAGCCGTGGAAACTCCCCTTAACAAACGCCGAGAGAGGGACCACCTGTGCGGGAGGAGGGCCAGACGTCAGCTATCGATTATTCGAGAGCGAACTATACTTCTCTGGGGGCTGCCTTTCCTTTACAAAGATCCTCAAACACATTATGCACCCTAATACTATTTCATAAAGATCAAATTCCCTCAAACCACTTCTGAAATAATTTCTGCTCATCCCCTACGAGAGCTAATAGTCACCTGTCAATTATATGACTTCTGTGATGAGGAATAAAGTCGGTATTTGTGTGAAATAACAGAATTTGTTTGGTAAAATCAATTTGCAGTCATATTTCCAGATTCCTGTGTTGGTTGCAATTTGAATGGTTTTGGTTCAAATTGGGCAAGTTTTGTGTTTCTATTTTGTTATTCGTCTCATGGTATGAAATTATTTTAGATGTATATTTGCTTTGTGTTTTTTAGTTGTTTACGGAGGCAATCGGGTGTAAATATCAATTTCGAACTCGTTTCTACCTGTTTTTTATTTTGTCGTTTGATTTGCGTTTCTCTCTAGAAAATAAATAGTATTGCAATTCGATTGTGTCTTTTTATGCAGTATGCAAGTTGCAATTCGATTATATTTTTATGCAGTATTCAAGCTGGGTGTATATGTAAGGTTTCTGAATGAATGTTAAAAGCTGATAATTAATTGATTGAATGAATTATGCTAATTAGAAATCAAATACAATGAATGAATGCTAACAAAGCGCCATTTTTACGAGAAACAAGCTGCAATAGCAATATTGTTGTCGAGACCACTTTAGACTTCAAAGACTTCGTTTAATTCCATGTTACATCTATAATAATCAATATACAACGTACACACGTCGACAACACCCTTGCAAAGCCGCTCTAAGCCTTACACGTTAATGAATCCAAGGCACCTATTACATAGGGCTGACGGGAGATTACATTAATTTCACTAGTCTGCAAGGCTCTGAGTGTAATCCACGCGCGATGTTAGCTTTGGTATTTTTGGATGCTTTTTTATCCTGGCTCGGCAAAGTGACTACGCTACACCTGATGGTAACTGTAGCGCAATCCATGAATACTGTCGACCAACGATAGACACTGAATCTATCGCAGATCGGCATAATTATGCCGGCCTGCTTAGTTGCTTCTTCACGCTCCGTTTAAAGGATCCCATGTTATAGGAAGGAGGAAATACGTGCGCCGGCAAACTATTCCACATCTTTATGGTCCGACAGAAGTAAGATTTTGCGAACCTCTTGGTCCGAGCCGAGATGGAAGAGACCACGAAGCTATGGTTTCGCAAGCTATTTTACTGCTGGAAGGACTTAGCATGGTGAGCCTGTAAGTCCTAATAGTAAGCGTGATTTTTAATTAACTACGCTTGTGTCGAGAATGAATTGCTTTATTACAAACCGACTTGATGAAATGGTATTATCATCAGAGTCATAGGAAGTCCGAAGACTATATCAACATATTATGAGTGAAATCATACGCCCTCACGCCTGTAATCCCTGAAGGGGCAGGCAGAGGTGTAACTAGTACACCCACATTTCGCCGAGCGTATCTCCGTCCCATGATGAGATAGGAGGCGATACCATCGCCATACCGGACACAATTCCAGACTCCGGGCTAATACTTAGCATTTCGTAATAGAAAAACCCAATACCACTTTACCCGACCCGGGGTTCGAACCCGAGACCTCAGCGTCAACCTCATTCGTAACGCGTACGCATTACACCTGTGCCACCGTCAGTCACCGTCAGTCACCGGCAGTCAGAATTATGCCTCAACTGGATATATACCCTGATAGTGACTTGTTGGAATGAGCACTATGTGGTCTGGATAGTTACCGGTGGTACCTACACAGACAGGAACAAGGTTTACAAGGTGGTAGGTCCCTCTTATGCGAGAGGCCGGCTGGGTTGGTACCACCGCTTGGTCTATTTCTGCCGCCAAGCAACAGTGTGTAAGCACTGTTGTGTTCCGGTGTGAAGGACATTGAAGCCAGTGTAATTACTGGGCATTATGAGACTTAACACCTTAAGTCTCGGGGTGACGAGCGCAGTCCAGTGTCATGCAGTGTTCTGTGTGGCGTTGCTTCTGTTTATGAGCAGGCATAGCGCTTACCATCCGGCGAGCGACCTGCTCGTCTCGTCAATCAAGCTAATAAAAAAAGGAAACAATAAGTACAGACTTGTTCCATAATTTGGACGACTTTTTGGCTGGGGAAGAAAGTGAAAACAATTCACGAGAGGCCGTACATTCCAGCCAGTCCAGTTGATTTCTTCAAGAAGGACATCGATGAATTGCCACTGCGCTGGCAAAAATGCATTGATAGCATGGGTTACTTTAATTAATAGAATTAAAAAATATGGATCAAATTTTATTCGTACAGAACGGCAATTTCATAGGTAAAGAACTATTATTATTATTATGTACAATACACTTATTATTATATTTTTTTTGCATTATTAAATTTATATTAATTTGATAAAAAAAATCATAAATTTATAAAACGACACCCTTCGATGGCGAGGCCACCCAGGCCACCGGCTGTTAGGACTCCAATAATAATACTGCCTTCTGCACCTGTGTCCAAGAGGTGAGAGAGAGACTTTTTGGAGATGTTGGTTAAGACTCTTTGGTATTAGCCTGTAGTGTGGGCATATCCATCCACCTATCTTTGTATGTGTGTGTATCGTATTAAACAACGTATGTTTTCGTAATTAGCCGGTACCTAATAAATGTCTACGCATGAAGATTAGTCATGAAGAATGTTCAACCTTATAAACCCATGGATAAAAACGACTATCTGGACAATGATTGCTGAGGCCACGTCCCATTCACGTCTCATTATAATATTATTATAAGCTCCATGAGCCCCTATAGGCATCGATACAAAACATTTAGCATAGCTTACTTCTCTATGATCAACCTTGTTTATTCCACCCATAGATTGTAGAGAATGTTGTCTATTGATTTTATAATGTATCAGATTATATTGTAGACAGTTACTACGGATACTAAAGTGCTCTTATCGTTTATATATATTACTAGCTTTTGCTCCCGGCTCCGCCCGCGTGAATAGACTTTTCCGAAATAAAACGTAGCCTATAACCGTCTCCAGGGTCCCATCTATCTCTACATAAAATTCATCAATATCGGTTCAGTGATTTAGGTGTGAAAGCGTAACAAACAAATAGATATATATTTTTTTTGCATAAAAAGTTTCGTATTTTACTTCTTATACCTCCAAGAATATGTTTACAAAGTTTCATGATGATTGGTTAAGAAGTTTTCGCGTGAAAGCGTAACAAACCAACTTACATTCACATTTATAATATTAGTATGATGTTCTGTACGAAATGTAAAGGGTCGTTCTCCGAAAAATAAACCTCCGTGTTACCTGTGTATATATTTAATTTTAGATAATTAGAGAATTCAACACTATAAGAGCCGTATCTTCATTAAAACAAGTAGCTGTCCCGCACGGTTTTACCCGAAACGTATAATTCCATATACACCATTCAGGGAACCACTCAAACACACACACACAAATTTATCAAAATCGACCCAATCGTTTAGAAGATCTAGTTCTCAATTCTCAATTTTTTTATGTATACACATCGATGTCTCCGTCGATTTTGGACGAGTTTATTGGAAAAAAAAAATTAGATAGAGTTTAGCTGCGATGTAGTCAAATATAAATTTGGTTAAAATCTGATAACGGAGTACGGAGTAAAAAAATAGAACTCCTCATCAGATAACAGAACACTCTTCGTGATTGTTTTGTATTGGAATTTTACACGCTATTTTATTTGAACGCACGGTGTTGTGTGTAATGTTTTTATAGACACCATTTTAAACTATGTGTCTGTGAATAGGTGTTGGAAAAAGTCAACTGTGTAGAGAATTCAGATTACGTATTGCAAATTAAAATCACAGAAAGTACACCGCTTGCCAATCGGGGCAGCCAACAAGAGAATATATGCACTGACCTGGACTCGCAGCTTCTTGCCTGGGATTGGTGATATACCGCGCTCCTGCTTTTTCGAGGGTCCGTTCAGCAACACCAACCAACTAGGTAGCTTCGCATTCCCGGATTTTGATAATTAACACACACAAAAATGTCACGGCACAATCAGGCGGGAGTCGAATCGAGTACACGACGGAATGTATCGATACACGAGCCGCGGCGACCACGATGCCTGATACTCGAGGCGAAGAGCCGCTCGCCTCGGACGGCATACAACTCTGCAACTACCCACGGCATTGGCAAGCGGAAAAATAAATAATATTCTACCCCACAATAGAGAATATCGAAACAGCCTCCATGACGTAGTGGACGAGTAGCCTATGTATGTATGTATTTATGTATGTATGTATGTATGTATGTATGTAGACTATGTAGCTAGATACTGCGGGTTCGATTCCCGCACCGAGACAATTTTTTTGTGTGATCTACAAATATTTGTTTCGGGTCTGGGTGTTTTCTCCCCAGGGCGATTGAAGTCAGGCAGGCGGCCCTTTGTAAAAGCTACAAGCATACCTTTCTTTAACATGTTTCTTTGACAGCCTCCGTGGCGCAGCGGGCGAGTAGCCGGCAGCGAAGCGAGAGGCCGTGGGTTCGATTCCCACACTGAGACAAATGTTTGTGTGAACCACAAATATTGGTCTCGGGTCTGGGTGTTGTGGGACCGCAAGTCCTTCGTAGTTCCTGATACCCACGACACAGGTTTACCTAGTGTGGGGTCAGGACTATGTGTGTGACTGTTGGGTGTATTTATTTATTATTTATTTATTATGTGTCAAAAAAGCATGTTGTGCCGACCCCACTGCGAGTGGGATAAGGGCAGGTGTAAAAAGAAGAAGAGAATATCCAAAACGTAAACGATATTCAACAATAGGCAGGTATAGGATGACGGCTGATGCGTCACTGCTACACCAATTTACAAGTTCACATAAATATTTAGGTGGAACCTCGTATGAAAGGCCGTCGGGAATGGTACCACCGCTTTATCTATTTCTACCGCCAAGCAGAGGTTTGTTCCCGTTTGAAGGACATTGGAGCTAGTGAAATTACTGGGCGATATGTAAGTGGGTGAAGAACGTAATAATTAATTAAGGTATCGGTAATTAATTAATTAGACGTTCTGATTGTGTTGTTTCTATTTATGGGCAGGCATAAAAATATTTCTTAAAAGATCAAAATACCATTTTTATGGCATATGCCGGCAAACGAGCAAGTTGGTTGGTAAGTGATCTCCACCGCCCATGTACGCCCACAATACCAAAAGAATCATGGGTGCGTTGCCGACATTAAAGGAAAGGGATAATTAAGGAATTGGGAAGGGGACGTGGTTTGGGCCTCCGGATATCTCACTCACCGTACGAAACGCAGCAGCAAGCTGCTACTTTACGCCGGTTTTCTGTGAGACAGTGGTAATGGCCCGGACGAGCCGGCCCATACATGCTGTAGACAAAAGTGTCTACATCGTGGCTCTGCCACTCAGAAGAATTAATTATTAAAGGAATGCTGATGAAGTTTACAATTAAAAACTAAAATATGTACTCACACCTGTAATCGGCGAAAGGGTAGGCAGAGGGTAACCAGTACACCCACATTTCACCGAGCATAATAGGGGGCGAGCATATCACCTTATCGGGCGTAATTCTAGACTCCGGGCTGCTACTGAGCATGTTTTTTTTTTTAATTAGTTTGAATGACGAGACGAGCAGGTCGCTAGCAAGCGCCACGCCTGCTCATAAACAGAAGCAACGCCACACAGAACTTTAAACAACAAAGCACTGTATGACACTGGACTGCGCTCGTCACCCCGAGACATGAGGTGTTAGGTCTCATAATGCCCAGTAATTTCACTGGCTTCAATGTCCTTCAAACCGGAACTCAACAGTGCTTAGACACTGTTGCTTGGCGGCAGAAATAGACAGAGACAATGTAATAATAATGTCGTGATAGAAAAACCCAAAATCACTTTTACCCGAGAGGATCGAACCCGAAACCTCAGCGTCAGTCAGCCTCAGTCGTACGCATTACAACTTACACCGAGTGAAGTTTAAATGAAACATTAAAAGCGTTGGCTGATAATAAAGTACCCAAGATAGAATATTACAACTGTTCCCTCCAAATTAAACGACAGAAGCTGACATTTTCAGTTATATATTACGTGTTGAAAGCTATTAATTATGAGAACAATAGACATATATCTGGTTCTCTTTTCAACCATTTTTATGACGTAGAATTATTATAAAGGAGTTACTCATTGGTTATTTTATTATTTATATAGTAGAGGCTGGCAGTAACCGGGTCACCTGATGGTAAGTGCTCCCCGCTGCCCGTGGACATTCATAATACCTGAAGAATCGTACACATTACTGATCTTAAAGGCAAGAGATGATTAAGGGATTGGCAACAGTTGCTATTTCACATCAGTTTTCTGTGTGATAGCGGTAATAACTCGGTCGAGCCGGCCCATTCATGCTGTAAGAAAAAATGGCTACAGCGTGGCTCAACCATTTCGTACAGCATGGCTCTAATACTTCCGACTTCGTTACATTTGACTTGTAAGTGTAATTTTTTTATCACCTTTTTGGTCTGGACTCTAGAGGCTGCGTACCTACTAAGGCTAATATCATGATCGCTTTGTCTGTCTGTGCTTGCGGCAGTGTCGTGGACTGGTCTACTCTGACTGTTATTAATTGTTTGTCGCCACTCTTTTTATTATGATTTTAATTAATGAAATTTTAAAATGAAGGTAGGCAATGCAATATTAACTTTTCGAGACGACGTACACCTAGGTCTCTCCTGTGTCCACGAAGGCTGAAAAGCTTTCGAAAAGTCGGGACTAAAATAGAATTAAACCGCGATAAAATCCGTATAAACTAGTTGTATTTCGATTTTAATTAAATTATTTGTCATGCTTATGGAGTTTTTGCATGTTTCTCCAATAATTAGTCTCTTTAGGTAATTCTAAGCTTGGGATCTATAAAAAAATCATCTAAAATACAAGTATAAACGGTCTTCAACATTTAAACTTATTTCCCTTCTTGTGTTTGGAAAGCGAAACAGTTCGTAGTAAATAGATAATGTCATATTTTTGAAAAGGGTTGGCTGTCAGAGAAGGCAACACTGTTCGTTCGGTCAGAATCACCTTGATAAACCCGGCGCAATTTTCTTTAGGGCCAACCCTGAGATTGTATGAAATATTTTTCACTGTCTGTCACTGGTATGTTGGATTGTGAGTATAACTGACTTTTTCTTTTTTATTTGCTTGAATGGCGAAAGGATCAGGTCGCTCGCCTGATGGTAAGTGTCACGCCTACCTATAAACAGAAACAACACCACACATAACCTTGTACTACAAAGTAGATAGTGTTTTTTTTTATTTGCTTGAATGACGAGATGAGTAGGTCGCTCGCCTGATATTAAACGTCACGCCTGCTCATTTACATCAGTAACGTCACACAGAACTCTGAATTACAGAACACTGTATGACACTGAACTGCGCTCGTCATCCCAAGTCTGATAATGCCCAGTAATTTCACTGGCTTCAATGACCTTCAAACCAAAACACAACAGTGCTTACACACTGTCTTGAGAAATCAAACCTGCACCCTATCGCTTCACAGCCCAGCTACTCGCCCACTGCACCACGGAGGCCGACAGAGAAACGTAGGTAGGTATTTAACCGATTTTAAATAAGGAGGAGGTTCTCAATTCAGCGCGTTATTTTTTTAAAAAATCTTGCTTTTTTATGTATGTACATCGATTTCTCTGCCAATTGTGAACCGATTTTGTTGGAAAAAATTAACTCGATAGATTTCAGCTGTGATGTGGTCCCATATAAATTTGGTTACGATCTGATGACGTAGTACCAAGAAAAAAAATTCTCAATGGACAACAGCACACTCGTCGCGATTGTGTTATTGTATTGGAATTTACATGCTATTGCTTGAAGTCGGTTTATACATTTTGTTAAACGTTATAATTTACTGCACAACTCCATCTACAGTCCAAAAGCAAGTGTAAAGAAAGGGTAGCGAAAATAAAACAGTTATCTGTACTGGAAATTATTAATTGAATTTGAAATACAGGCTCACGTGATGGGTTGGCGATGCGAGAGGCAATTTGACTGATTGAGCGCTATCGGAAAATGTACAGTGAAATTGTGTATTTTTGGGATTGCGTACCCAAAACGTGCCAACGGAGCCCTGTGTGTCTGTCTGTCCATCCTTACGTTTTTTTTATTAGCTTGAGTGACGAAACGAGCTGGTCGCTCGCCTGATGGTAAGCGCCACGCCTGCCCATAGACAGAAGCAACACCACACAGAACTGAATTACAAAGCACTGTATGGCATTGGACTGTGCTCGTCATACTCAGATATAAGATGTTAAGTATCATAATGCCCAGTAATTTTACTGGCTTCTATGTCCTTCAAACCGGAACACAACAGTGCTTACACACTGTTGTTTGACGGCAGAAATGGACAAAACAGGGGTACCGACCCAGACAGCCTCTCTACTCATGTATCTACTAGACAAGCTGCGTGGTACATACAATTTTTACCACTAAGTTGCGGTCAATTGACCGTAACTCAATATTACGATCTCGCTTACTCTCAAATAGAAGCCTTATCGCGCTCCCTTTCTGTGAGCTATCAAACTACCGCGTTATGTGACGCAATTTTACTTCTAAACAGCCCGTCTAGTAGTATACATTAAAGTCTGTGGTTCAAGGTTCAATACAATAATTCAAAGTTTTCTGGGTGTTGCTAGTGTTTAGATGCAGGAGCTTGTCATCAGACGAGCGACCTACTTGTCTCATTTAGACTAATAGAAAAAAAGTAGATTTAGGACGAGAGCCGACCCTAAATTGAATAGGATAAAGCGAAGTTCAAAGATTAAGGGAAAATTTTATCTGTGTTTTTACTTCAATTCAAAGTCGTCCTACCTTCATAATACTTCATTTGTATATCCCCAACTTCCCCTAATGAGGCAAACGTAAAAACTGCGCGAAGTAACTTAAAAGCCCCGTGTCCATTAGCGAATGTGCGTAATTTATAATTAAAAAACAAATAATTTAATTACATTCCCCTCGGATTTCGTGATTTTTGTTGAAGGCCTCGAGCGGCGAAGTTCAGAGAGCCTTATTACAAAAGTTTGTTGTTATTTATAAATATAATGGCGGTGGTACGTTTTGTGCTCGAATTATATTATGTGTCGAATTTTATCAGTGATTTTGTCCGCTTGGATATGGCCAATTATAATCAACAAAATAAACGGAGGAAGTTCTCAATTTGACGTTTTTTTGTATGTATTAGGTACCACGCATAACTCCGCCGAATTTAGACCGATTTCAATGATTCTTTTTCACTCGTAAAAGTATAGCTCAAAGTTGGTCTCATTTCATTTTCAAGAAGTAATTCTACCCTTAACGGAGGTGAAAGCGGGGATGAAAGATTCAAACTTCGTAATTTATGCACCGATTTTGTTATTTTTCACTAAAACTAGTAAAATATTTGCAATAAAAATAAAACCAACTGAAAAAAAACTAAAAAGCTAGAATTAAAAATAATCAACTTCGAGTCGGTGCTTTCCACCATAGATTGTATTGCAATAGTAAATTTAAGATTTGTTTCGAGTCTGGGTGTTGTGGGACCACAAGTGCCTCGTAGTTCCTGATACCCACGATACAGGTTAACCTAGTGTGGGGTCAGGACTATGTGTGTGACTATTGAGTGTATTTATTTTTAGTTTTTTAGTTCTTTTTATCAGTTTTATTTATGTTCAAAAGTTTTACAAGTTAACCTCTCTGATATATATTATTACAACCCTGAATTATATATACTGTCTTTCACGATGTTTTCATTAACAGTTAAAGCGAAGGAGAATTTAATTAACATACGCACTCACGCCTGTAATCCCTGAAGGGGTAGGCAGTGATGTAATCAGTACACCCACATTTCGCCGAGCGTATCTCCGTCCCATGATGTGATAGGGGGCGAGCCTATCGCCATACCGGGCACAATTCCAGACTCCGGGCTGATACTGAGCATTTCTTAATAGAAAAACCCAATATCACTTTACTCGACCCGGAGATCGAATTGTGTGATCCACAAACATTAGTTTGGGATTTGGGTAGTTTCATTAGATTTGTGGGTCCATAAGTCCCTCGTAGTCGCCTGATACCCACGATATAAGTTAACCTAGTGTGGAGTCAGGACTATGTACCTGACTGTTGGGTGTTTTTTTTATAACATAGACCGGCAAATGATCAAGTAGGTCACCTGATGGTAAGTGATCTCCACCTCCCATGTACGCCCACAATACCAAAAGAATCATGGGTGCGTTGCGACCTTAACGGAAAGGGATAATTAAGGGATTGGGAAAGGGACGTGGTTTGGGCCTCCGGATATCACTCACCGTACGAAACGTAGCAGCAAGCTGCTAATTTACGCCGGTTTTCTGTGAGACAGTGGTAAAGACCCGGACGAGCCGTTTGTGGCTCTACCACTTAAAAAATTGAATTTATTTATTAATCGAAATCGGATCACTGTGTGCAAAGATATGCATGCTAATTAAAAAAACACAGAGCATCCTTCCTTTTTCCGTCGGTTACTAAGGAGAGTATTGGCTGCCGATTTGAAGGAAATTGTTGCTTAAAAGTAGTAGGTAAGTAAATACCTAATAGAAAGGTTGTTAAAATATGAATAGGTATAACTATTAAAATTTGCGCCGGCGTGGTGCTGTAATTATTCACGGTGTTAAAATATTTTATGATGATTAAAACCTCGTATAGATTTTTTTATGGAAAAGGGCACTAAAACTCTACTGAGTCTGCTTTATCATGCCAAAAGGCTACCTAATGCTTTCATTAGAATTCAGATAACAACCTACAATAGTTCGTTCTTAACTTTAGTCTACCACGAACTGACCTGCCGAGCACTTTCCCAGTTTTCTTCACTCTTTGTGATTAACTGTTCGTTAATATTAATTTAATAAAATTCTACATATACGCACTCACGCCTGCAGTCCCCGAAGGGGTAGGCAGAGGTGTAACCAGTACACCCACATTTCGCTGAGCGCATCTCCGTCCTATGATGTGATAAGGGGCGAACCTATCGCCATACCGGCCACAAATTCCAGACTCCGGGTTGATACTAAGCTTTTCCGTAATAGAAAAACACAATATCACTTTTACCCGACCCGGGGATCGAACCCGAGTCCTCAGCGTGAGTCTCAGTCGTAACGCATCCACATTACAACTGCGCCACCGAGGCAGTCTAAAATTCTAATTTAAATATATTAACTTAAAACAGGGACAGAAAATGTTTAAATAGCGACATCTATCAACATTTACGTGAAGTTTTTGTCGCGCATGGAATGATAAAATTAGGAACTATGTCGTTTTACTATATTTATTGCGATACTAGATGGCGCTAAAATCAAATATTCAATTCGAATTAAATAGTTGACGAGGCAATGGCGAATGCTGTTATAGGAGGGTTCAGATGGCGCGACGCATCGGGTTGCCCCACATTGGCCCACATTAAACCATTTACTGTCAAATCATGACGGAAAGACGGACCCTGGCATTTTCAAGCTGGGAATACGCCACGCCGCGCTAACGCCAGTCAGAAAGAAATAAGATAAGTTGCCATAGAATAAATAAAAACAAAGTGTTTAACCTATTTGCAATAATAACATATCCTCCTTCATAAATAAATTAATAATTAAAAACAGAAATCAAGAATTAAGTTATGTGCAACGTGGTTGAATGTTCAAAGTTCTTAACATTGATTATAGATGGCGCTATTCTCAACAAAAAATACTCGTGAATTTAAACAAGGCGCGATACCAAACCAATTGAATTAGCAAGATCAAACGAATTTTGCGAGTTCATTGCCAATAGAAACTTGTGTAAGTGTGAAAGTGAACAATGAATATTAAATAATTGAAAGTAATGTCACATTGAAGAGCAACCCTGCTTTGAATACAAATGATGGTCGAACGTGAGGAGATTTTTTTTCTAGACTTGGCTTTATATATTTTTTAATATTAGAGTGCGGCAAACGTGCCTGTGGATCTGATAGTAAAGCCAGAGGGTAAGAAAAAGCAGCTTGCTGCTGCGTTTCGTACGGTGAGTAAGCCATCCGGTGCTCAAATCCCCCTACCCCTTCCCAGTCCCTTAATTATCCTTTTCCTTTAAGGTCGACAACGCGTTTATAATTTGTTTGGTATTGTGATCTTTATTGGACGATGGAGATCACTTATCATCAGGTGACCAACTTGTTCGTTTGCCGACCTCTTTTATGAAAAAAAGAAAAATCTCCTCCGTATCGAATCAAATTTTCCCCTCACACAGGGGTATTCGGGAACGGAAAACATCATCAGGTGACCCGGTTGCTCGTTCGCCGGCCTTTGATACAAAAACATCCATACTTACAAGGTGGTAGGTCCCTCGTATGCGAGAGGCCGGCTGGGTTGGTACCACCACTTTGTCTATTTCTGCCGCCAAGCAATAGTGTGTAAGCACTGTTGTGTTCCGGTTTGAAGGACATTGAAGCCAGTGAAATTACTTTGTGAGACTTAACACCTTATGTCTCGGGGTGATGATGATGATGTGATGAGCGCAGTCCAGCGCTATGCAGTGCTTTGTTATTTAAAGTTCTGTGTGGCGTTGCTTCTGTTTATGAGCAGGCGTCACCATCAGGCGAGCGGACTGTTAGTCTCGTCATTCAAGCTAATAAAAAAAAAATACTTTCACGAAGATGATATAAAGATAATTATGTAATTTCTGACATTTTAAAGTTGATTAATTAATAGAATGAATGATAGACGAAACGCGGAATATTTTCGGTTTTGTTAGTTCGCGTGCGAGACTTGTAGTGTTTAACTTTAATTACCGTGATTTTGGCGGAATGTTTCATAGATTTACGACCGTAGTATTGTGCAATGTTTTATACATTACATAATCTCACGCCATTATCCCCGAAGGGATAGGCAGAGGTGGGCTTGAACTTGTTAATTTTAACCGACTTCAAAAAAGAAAGAGGTTCTTCGGCGTGTTTTTTTAATATTTTTTTTAATTTATGTACATCTTTCCACAGATTTCTCCGCAAATTGTGGACCGATTTTGATAGAAAAAATTTCACTCGATAGAGTTTAGCTGCGATGTGGTCCCATATAAATTTGGTTAAGATCTGATGACGGAGTACGGAGTAAAATAATAAAACTCCTCAACGGACAACAGTACACTCGTCGCGGTTGTGTTTTCACATGCTGTTGCTGTAACTACCACTAAAAATTTAAAAATAAAATAACGTTTAACAAAACTTATAAACCGACTTCAAAATAAATAACGGAAACGTCAAAAATAACAAATTCTATCTATTCTATTCTCTTTAGAGTCGGTGCCTTTGTCGCTACCAGTCAAATAAAATTACAAATAAGTTTGAAGTCTGTTTCTAAGTTTTGTTAAACGTTATTTTATTTTAATTAGTCTTAATGACGAAACAAGCAGGTCGCTTGCCTGGTAATAAGCGCCATACCTGTCCATAAACAAAACAAATCAAATAATTTATTGTTTGCGAATATGGGTACATTTATGTAGATACAACATGCAATTTTATATGTCTATTAGCCATATTCCACCACCACGTGGCATGCAAACATACATCATTTATGATGGTAAGCCAGTGCTGCTGAAGGCTGATTCATATAATTCTACATTAATTACAATTGAATAATATTATATTAAATTTTCTTAATGTAGACATTTTATTATGTACATTTACATTACAGGAGTCTATGATTATGTCATAATTAAGCGTCAATGTTGTCCAATAAATAGTCTTTTGATGTACAGTAACATTTGCCAAGCAGTAATTGTTTTTTTTTTTAAATTGCTTTAAGTTTAATTCTTTTATTTTCTCCGGTAATTTATGATGCATGATTTGGGCCATGCAAAGAAAACTTTTATTCATGAGAGCTAAATAGAAGCAATAGCACACGGAACCAGCATTGCATGGATCGACAGACACTGCTGTAGTGTATACGTAGTTATGGAAATACGAGTATATAAGATGTGACCAAGTTACCAATAAAGAGTCTTAAACGAACCTTCTCTTCACCCCTAGGGAGGGAAGGTACCTACCAAATTGAAGGTATACCTGCTATATAACAGCCTCCGTGGCGAGAGGCCGTTGGTTCGATTCCCGCACCGAGACAAATGTTTGTGCGATCCAGAAATATTTGATTCGGGTCTGGGTGTTGTGGGACCGCAAGTCCCTCGTAGTTCCCGATACCCACGGCACAGGTTTACCTAGTGTGGGGCCTGGACTATGTGTGTGACTGTTGGGTGTATTTATTAATTTTATTTATTAATAAAATGATTTTTTCCACGCGGGAAAAAGGCCTATACTCATTTACCGGAAACGGACTTAAATAATTTATCCTTATAAATATAAAAACGTTTTAGCAAAAAATAAAACCGACCCAAAAAAGGTAAAAACAAACTTAAACAGTTTTAAGTTTATGCTGTTGCAGTTTAATAACATACATTAGTTAACTCGACAAATATTTGTTTCCTCCCCAGAGGGGTTGACGTCAAGCAGGTGGCCGGTCGTAAAAACTACAAGCCAAATCTTTCTGTAACATGTGTTAAAAAACATGTTGCGCCGACCCCACTGCGAGTGTGATAAGGGCAGGTGGAAGGAGTTAACAACGCTTCAAAATTATTTTAGCTTTTTAGTTTTTTGAGTTGGTTTTATTTTTGTTTAGCTATTTTCAGTTGAAAGTTCATCAAAATTGGTGCATAAATGTCCAAATTTTAGTCTCTCGACCCCGATTTAGGGTGTAGTTTTTTCTTTCAATAAAAATTAGACATCTTCGGTGCCGACCCAATCGAATAAAAACACAATCATTCAAATCGGTCCACATTGGGTGCAGTTATGCATTAAAATACAAACGAATGAGAACCTCTTTGTTTTTTGGATCGGTTAAATTAATTATTTTTATGCTTTAATTTTACCTTTTAGTTCGGTAATTTTAAGTAAGAGTTACAATATAAAAATTCTTCCAAACTCTACTCTAACGTAACAATACCTTTATTAAATACACCCAACAGTCACACACTTAGTCCTACCTACCTTAGTGTGACCCCACACTAGGTAAACCTGTGTCGTAGGTATCAGGAACTACGAGGGACTTGCGGTCCCACAGCACCCAGACCCGAAACAAATAAGTGTGGGATCACACAAACATTTGTCTCGGTGCGGGAATCGAACCCACGGCTTCTCGCCTCGCAGCCGGCTACTCGCCCGCTGCCCCACGGAGCCTTTGGGCGACAATTTTCTTTTATCGCTTTCATCAATCAAAGGGATTACGATTAAGAAGAACATTGCAAAAAAATCGCTTTTACCATCAACGAGTAAGATCTAATTAAATATCTACGTTAACTGCTATCACATAAAGTACGATTTGGAATGGAATACAAAGGTAATGCGACCACAACGCTGTTTGCTGTCACATCATTATACCATCCAAAGCGGTGACGCGTGGTCGTTGGTTGCTTGTTGCTAAAAGGTTTATGGTGTTGTGTCTGGGTGAATTGTTAGGACTTTGGAGCAACTGAGAGGTAAATATTTTTATAAGTCTTAAATACTGGCTGGTTGTGGTTTAATTTATGAATTTGGATTTGGAATGTTTTTGTGGAAAACATTTATTTCAAAATTAACAGTTATTTTAATTTTTCACTAAAGGTATGTTTATTTAATATTTGTTTTAAAATATTAGCACAATACATTTACAAAATAAAATTCCAATTTTATTGCTTTAAATAATTATAAATTTTTATGTTTAAACTATATAACAATTATTTTTTTATCAGTATAATAATAAACGAAACTAATAATTGATTTATGAAATACACCATAATCATTTTATTGATTACTCGCTAGTTGTCTTTCGCGGTTTCACCGCAGGTATGTTACTGCCCTGCTCCCATGAGTCCTAGTGTGATATACATATAAACCTTCCGGAATAAATTCTCTAAATGATAGTGAAGCCGATATCTAAATCCGTTGCACAGTTTAGGATAAATAACCGGACAAACAGAATGACACATGAAGATAGCGATTTTGTATTGATATGTGAAACTCACTCACAACATTGCGTGAATTAGAAGTACCATAACACCAAGGTGCTTCGTATAAAATATTTCTTATTCAATCATCATTTCCTTTAATACATATCAATTCATTGTAGAACGCATTTCACGTAGGACTAAATATAATTACATAATAATTATTTTAAATTTTAGTAATTTCAAAACTATTTGATCTGACATTATACCTCGTTTCCATGAACCTAAGCTCAAAACCCTATTCAGATTTCCATACTTTATGCAAATTGCATATGGATTTACACACGTTTTATGCGGTACAAAATGGACATAAGTTATTGCGCTTTGTGTGGTGGCAGGTGGGCGATGGAAAATCGTGGGACTTCGATGAAGTTAGATTAAGTAGAAGTTTTTTTTTTATTAGCTTGAATGACGAGACGAGCAGGTCGCTCGCCTGATGGTAAGCGCCACTCCTGCTCATAAACAGAAGCAACGCCACACAGAACTTTAAATAACAAAGCACTGCATGACACTGGACTGCGCTCGTCACCCCGAGACATAAGGTGTTTACTCTAATAATGCCCCGTAATTACACTGGCTTCAATGTCCTTCGCACCGGAACACAACAGTGTTTACACACTGTTGTTTGGCGGCAGAAATAGACAAAGCGGTGGTACCAACCCAGCCGGCCTCTCGCATACGAGGAACCTACCACATTGTTAGGAAATGTTTATTATGTTAGGACGTATTGTAAGCCATATATTAGTTAAACATAAAGTATCAAGTGACTGCCTCGATGGCGCACTTGTAATGCGTACGCGTTACGATTGAGTCCAAAGCTGAGGTTTCGGGTTCGATCCCCGGGCCGGGTAAAGTGGTATTGGGTTTTTCTATAACGAAATGCTCAGGATCAGCCCGGAGTCTGGAATTTGTGCCCGGTATGGCGATAAGCTCATCCCCTATCAAATAAGGGACTGAGATACGCTCGGCGAAATGTGGTTGTACTGGTTACACCTCTGCCTACCCCTTCGGGGATAACAGACGTGAGTACGTATGTATGTATGCACAGTCATTATGCTTTCCATCAGGCGACCGACCTGCATATTATGTCATTTATAAAAAGTTTGATAAACTCGAACATCCTAAAAAGGCATTGCCTTCGAAAAGTTGTTGAAGTTTGCATTTACCTTTTACACAGTCTCGAGCACATTCAACCATTACACGATAGTTTTTTTATATCATAGGCCGGTAAACGAGCAAGTGGGTGATAGTAAGTGATTTCACACACCATATAACACTTAACACCTTATGTCTCAGGGTGACGAGCGCAGTCCAGTGTCATGCAGTGCTTTATTTAAAGTTCTGTGTGGCGTTGCTTTTGTTTATGGGCAGGCGTGGCGCTTACCATCAGGCGACCGACCTGCTCGTCTTGTCATTCAATATAATAAAAAAATAAAAAAAAACCACCGCCCATGTACGCCAACAATACCAAAAGAATCATGGGTGCGTTGCCGACCTTAAAGGAAAGGGATAATTAAGGGATTGGGAAAGGGAGAGGTTTGGCCCTTCGGATATCTCACTCACCGTACGAAACGCAGCAGCAAGCTGCTACTTTACGCCGGTTTTTTGTGAGACAGTGGTAATGACCCGGACGAGCCGGCCCATACATGCTGTAGACAAGAGTGTCTACAGCGTGGCTTTACCACTCATAAAAATACACAGTCTCGAGCACCCGATCACATTCTACCATTAAACGATAGTTATCTGTAACATATCTTTTTCGGTTCGTTGCTATTAATTGAACGTTTTCTATATTAATTTACATATAAAAAATACCGGTAATATTAATGCAGTCGTTAATGTTATTAATTATATCCAATTAGGTAAATTGCTAATAGACAGCCTCCGTGACGCAGTGGGCAACTAGCCGGCTGTAAAGCAACAGGCCACGGGTTCAATTCCCGCACCGAGACAAATGCTTGTGTCACTTTAATACCTGTTTCGGGTTTGGGTGTTTTCGCCCCAGAGGGGTTGAAATCAGGCAGGCGGCCGGTCGTAAAAACTACAAGCCAAATCATTCTGTAACATGTGTTAAAAAGCAAGCAAGCGACCCCACTGCGAGTTGGATAAGGTCAATTGCCAAAAGAAACATCGATAGATCGACAGGAATGGTAGGAGCTGTCGAGACGAAAGTCACAGGTTCAAAACCAGCCCCAAGAGCATGCATTACAACTGAGCCATTGAGGCAGTAGAGATAAAGTAGAGATAATAGTCATTTCAACCTTTGTGGTATTTTAGACTGCCTCGGTGGTGCAGTTGTAATGCGTACGCGTTGCGACTGAGGCTGACGCTGAGGTCTCGAGTCTGATCCCGGGTCGGGTAAAAGTGATATTGAGTTTTTCTATTACAAAATGCTCAGTATCAGCCCGGAGTCTGGAATTTGTGCCCGATATGGCGATGGGCTCGCCCCCTATCACATCATGGGACGGAGATACGCTCGGCGAAATGTGGGTGTACTGATTACACCTCGGCCTACGTCTTCGGGGATTACAGGCGTGAGTGCGTATGTATATTTGTCGTCAATAGTTATCTCTCTCGCGCGATATATACTGGACTACTTTATGATCATTGTTGCTACAACTCATAAATGAGAACCTGCTAGACATCTAGACATTGTATGCGCAATATTCAACCTGCATGCCGCATGCATATGCGAGGTGCATAACAAAACCTCATATGCGCCACTTTCTAGGACCACAATGGTACATATCGCGAATTTTATAAGATTTACACTTTATTACACTTTCTATATTGTGATTTAAAATGTGGTGTAGGCAAGTCACGACTAAGGGCGTGCTTAGTTCTAGATTGTTCCGAGTTTCATGGTCCCTTGTTAACGTAGTTTCGCTGAATGAAAGATTTATTTCTCCGGTCAGATGTGTATAGAGAAAAGGTTTGACTATACCAATGGTTTAAATTCATTTTAATTAGAAATACTCTTACATGCAAAGTCTTTAATGTATACTGTAGACAAGCTGCGCGGTACATAGAAATTGTACCACTTAGTTGCGGTCAATTGACCGTAACTCAATATAATCATCTGGCTTACTCTCAACTAGAACTCATATCGCGTTCCCTGTTTGTGAGTTGTCAAACTCCCGCGTTGTGACTCAATTTTACTCCTAAACAGCCCATCTAGTAGTATACATTAATGTCTTTCATATAGTCATATGATGGACATGGCTCGCGTCCCCATCCTCGTGTTTTTTTTTTATAAAACACCTGTTTTTTTTAAATTTACGGGACACCGTCCCGCGCGGTTTGAGGGGAGTGGTGTGGTAATATTCGAAAAATCTTTTAAAAAAGTAAACCTAGAACCCGATTGCAGTGCCACCTACCGGGCCCAATTATGAATATAAACCATCCAGAGATCCATTCAAACTTACACAAAAAAACATCAAAGCCGTTTAGGAGTATAACGCACGTCAATTGATTTTTAGTTTAATAGATAGTCGTAGTTCTTTATAAAGTCATGACAAAAATCAGATTCCATAGTTGTTCTTTATATCAAAGATATACTAATACTAGCCCTGTATTATACATGCCCCACTGCTGGGCACGGGCCTCCTCTACTGAATGAGAGGGATTAGGCCGTAGTCCACCACGCTGGCCTAATGCGGGTTGGTAGACTTCACATACCTTCGAAATTCTTATCGAGAACTTCTTAGGTATGTAGGTTTCCTCACGATGTTTCCTTCACCGTTAAAGCAAGTGATAATTAACAATTAATATACACGTAACTTAGAAAAGTCAGAGGTGTATGCTCTTGGGGCTGGTTTCGAACCTGCGGCTTTCGTCTCGACAGTCCATACCACTCCCACCTGAGCTATCACTGCATTTCAAAGATATATCAAGTTTAAATTACAGCACACTGTTTAGTTTTATATTCCTATGTAGTCTAGTCGCCAGAATATAGTTTGCACGAGAAAAAATCATGTGCGATGTAAACCATGTCACTGCGACAGTGCTGTCATTACAAGATGCTATCGAAGCGCTGGCTCAGAAACACATTTGTTTCATACTTATTATTGTATGGTAACTGTTTATTTCATATGAGTAATCAAATGAAATAAAGGTGGTAGGTCCCTCGTATGCGAGAGGCCGGCTGGGTTGGTACCTTTGTCTAGTTTTGCCGCCAAGCAGCAGTGTGTAAGCACCAGTGTGTTCTTGTTTGAAGGACATTGATGCCAGTGAAATTACTGGGTATTATGAGACTTAGCATCTTATGTCTCGAGGTGAGTAATGGTGACGAGCGCAGTCCAGTGTGATGCAGTGCTTTATTTAAAGTTCTGTGTGATGTTGCTTCTGTTTATGAGCAGGCGTGGCGCTTACCATCAGGCGAGCGACCTGCTCGTCTCGTCATTCACTTACAACTTAAAAAATACTTTGAAGCTAGAATCGGTAAATGATTTTAAATTTATTCACCTCAATGACGAGACGGGTAAGTCGCTCGCTTGATGGTAAACGCCACACCTGGCCATCGTAACTTCGCCCAGAACTTTAAATGACTAATCACTTTATGGCACGGCTCAGCGCTCATAACTACAAGACATAAGATGTCTTACAATGCCAAGTAATCTAACTGGCTTCAATGTCCTTCAAACCGAAACTTAGCAATTCTCACGTATACTAGACGAAGTAGAACAGACGATGGACCTACCACCTACCTAGTGGTAGCTCAAATGGTGAATGACCAGCGCAACTAAAATTAATAGACGTAGTCCACACTCCATTGCTTCTACAATTTGCGTCTTGTTTTAACGTATGTTTCTGGCATACGCTGTGAGGTGACATTAAATGCCATTTTTTGTCATATTCCTTACTGACTTGCTCGCAGCTCCGCCCGCGTGAATAGACTTTTCCGAAATAAAACATATAACCGTCTCCAGGGTCCCATCTATCTCTACATCAAAATTCATCAAAATCGGTTCTTACCATCAATCGAGTGACGTGCTCAAGATATAAAAAATAAACGATTGATTCCAAAATACTATGACCAAGTTTAAAATACATGAGAAAGTAGATATATTATCATAACAGATAATAATGGTTGCTGTCTAAAATTCTGTAGTGTGTTTTCTAATGTAGCGAGCAATATCCTTAGAGCTTCCTTTTAATTAAAAATTACGATATTAATAACTTCTTTCCAAACAAGTATAGACCGAAAATAAATTATACTAAAAGCGGATACATTAATTATGCACAAACTATCTAAACACCAGTCGCTTCATTTATATCTATTAACATTCAGTTTTGCTTGAAAGGATATTTACATGCATACATTACATGATATTGCTTCCGATGACATTAATCTTTTTATAAGTCAATTCAGTATGACCGAACTTTGCAAGGACACGAGTATACCTATTTGGCAACCATGTTTACTTACTGTCTCTGTACATGACCTCTAAATCTGGTCACATCAGCTCCACCTGTATTTTCATATGATACTGTCCCCAAAAAGCATAAGGGTCACCTGATAGTAAAGGATCACCACCACACATAACTTTTTAAGGAAAGGAATCTTCGGAAATTCTCATCGATCAAACAAAACGCAAGAAAAAAATTGTCAGTTCAAATCAGTTTCCTGTGAGACAGTGGTACTGCTCAGAGGGTCTACTATCAAAAACGATCGTCGAAACGTCGGTCCGAAACGAAGAAACGACGAACTTCGTATTTAACTTTACTACCAAATTACTTCGAATCCGTCACAGTTTCTTTCGGACCCATAAACAATCGTTCGAACATATTGTTCGGAATAGGTAGGTATATCTTTAAAAAATCATTTTTTTACCGATTATGACATTCTTGTACAAAAACATAAATTAGATGTCTACATTAATCTGAAACTCGAACACCGGATCCGTCTTCGAATCCGTCATCGGATCCGTAACACTTCGTAGTAACAAAACGTGCGACCCGTCAGCCGAAACTAAATATTTCGTTTTTGGTAGTAGACCCTCTGGTTGCATGTTGGTTGGCTTATGAGTCCCTCGACATCTATATTTAACATAAATCGCCAATATAACGGCAGAAAATCCTACATCGAGTTCCCATAAGCACAATGTCTTTTCTTATAGACTAATTTACATAGTTTATACCGTGGGAAGCGTTATCGCTTTCCTTGATTATCATATATGCTTTTCAATAAATGTGAAGTTATCAGCGATCAATCTTCAAGCAAAAAAACGGTCAATGTCAGCATCGTTGGTGTTGTCTTATTTTGTTTATGCTTGTACAGATTCGGTTTTTTTAATCCTTTTAGGGACAGTAACAATGGTAATCTTTACCTGTCTAAAAGTCTTTACCTGAAGTCTACTATAATATATCACTAGTAGTTACCCGAGATATCTAAGATCATAGGATTTACTTTTGTTATAATTTTCTTTAGTGTTATCTTACGTCTCATGACATGCCTCGATAATAAACTTTCGAACAATAGCCTGAGGGCTTTCTAAACCCTTACTTGTGTCACCCTACCGTGTCAAATAGATCTCTGTTCAAATCTATTAGCCTTAAGCAGGTGTTTCTTTCTGTATGTCCAAAAAAATTTAAATAGCAATTAAAATAATCGTCATTTTGCTGTTACAAGACGATTAGAATCTCGTTAAATCTCGTTATACTCGTTGTTTTTGCTCTATTTTCCCGTGCACTTTCATCATTCACAATGTTTATCGTGTCACATTGAGGACATATTGCGCACGACTTACTTCGAATTTGGGTTGGTATAAATTACAAATCTAGATACTTTTACTGCATATTGCATTGTCTTATCCGATGTTTATATTATGATCGTTTTAACTGTTTAGAATTGGTTTATTTTTTTGATAAACGTCCACAAATTGATGAAGATGACAATTACGATAAAATAGAAACGAAAAACACTTGACAATTGATATAATAGGTCGATGATAATAACAGCAGTTGTTCATTGTCTTCCAACATAGATATAACATTAAAACCTGATAGATTCGATCCAGTTACTAATATGTTTTAACACTTCAATAAGCTTTTGAAATCAAGAAAACCACCACTCACTCACGCCTGTAATCCCTGAAGGGGTAGGCAGAGGTGTAACCAGTACATCCACTTTTCGCCGAGCGTATCTCCGTCCCATGATGTGACTCCAGACTCCGGGCTGATACTGAGCATTTCGTAATAGAAAAACCCAATACCGCTTTACCCGACCCCGGGATCGAACCCGCGACCTCAGCGTTAGCCTCAATCGTAACGCGTACGCATTACAACTGCGCCACCGAGGCCGTTCAAGAAAACCGTTATTTATTATCATAATTTCATACCTCATTGACTTAATACATACCCTTTAGTCTCCAACAGACGGTAAAGCAATCATTACCAGTGCAAAAAATATTAAATTAAGAATTGAAATTTTATTCCCGCCACGGCAATTTTCATACCACGTAATAAAATAATAGTAATTTTGGAAAAAGTGCATTCACCAACAGAAATGCATCTTTATTTTCAAGGAGGTAAAGTGTATTATCTTCTTGGTGACGCAAATCATTTGCCATGACGGCAGACGCCATAAACAATTTATTACTCACTAAATTGCATTTCCCACGATTTAAGACGAAATGATGGAAAGTGTAGAACAAATGTTTTACAGAGAAACTTATGTATGGGTGTGCTAGACTAAGTACTTATTTGGAAGGAAGGTCATAGGTCTTTCTGTGCAGTGGAGTTTTATGTCACAGCAGGTGCAATAGCTTACTTTTACTAGGTGGTAGGTCCCTCGTATGCGAGATGCCGTCTGGGTGGGTACCAACGCTTTGTCTATTTTTGCCGCCAAACAGCAGTGTGTAAGAATTGTTGTGTTTCGGTTTGAAGGGCATTAAAGCCAGTGCAATTATGAGACTTAACATCTTTACGTCTCGGGGTGAGGAGCGCAGTCCGGTGCCGTGCAGTGCTTTGTAACTCTAAGTTCTATGTGGTGTTGCTTCTGTTTATGGGCAGGCGTGACGCTTACCATCAGGCGGGCGACCTGCTCGTTTCGACACTCAAGCTAATAAAAAAAAATTAAAAAAACGTGGAGTATAACAGATTGTCGACCTTTAGGTCTCAAGTTGGATCCAAGGTGACACACATCTGACTTTCGAAGATACCAATATACCAATTAATCACGTGAACGCTAAAGGAAAACCAACCAGCACTTGATCTTACCCAGTATGTAGTGTATTGACAAGACCGAGTCCAGTTGACAACTGATTTATTCATAATAATTAAAGCAATACGACATCTTTCCTTTTTCTTTTAAAGTAACTAACATAATATAACTGTAATAAATCCTAAACAATAATAAAGTAATAATAAACAATTAACGAAAACTCGCTTTCATCTTACTCCGAGTGATAGGAGGTGAGTATGGAGATAGTGCCACAGCACTTTGCTCTATAGATATCGTCACCTCTCACATAATTATGATATTAGTGTCATTTTAGGGTCATAGTTTGGAGTTTACTGCTAGAAATTGTAAACTATTCAAAACATTGCTAAATTGGTTAGCTTGTTACTTTTCTCTATGATTTAACTGGATTGAGATGTTCTGTATAATTTTTTCTTTCTTCTTAATTAGATTAGCAGTAGTGGCACCGTACGATTTTATTTGAGACAAATTTCAATATTTTTATAATACACTGCAGTTTTGATATATTTTAGGTCCAGCAGTATGTCATTATTGATGTACAACAATGAAGACCGGCTATTTGTTCTGCACACATAATTGTAAATATTTTTAGAACTTGAGCGTATATACTAGGTAGGTATGTTGACAGGGTGGTAGGTCCCTCATATGCGGGAGGTCTTTCTGGTAGGTACCACAGCTTTATCTATTTCTGCTGCCAAGCAGTAGTGGGTAAACATTGAGTGTTTCGGATTGAAGAACATTGAAGCCAGTGAAATTACTGGTCATTATGAGAGTTAACACCTTATGTCTCAGGGTGACGAACGCAGTTCAGTGTCATGCAGTACTTCATCATTCGATGTTCTGGTTGATGTTGATTTTGTTTATGGGCAGGCGTGATACTTACCATCAGGCTACGCCTTCCTGCTCGTCTCGCCATCTAAATCTAAAAAAAACATCCCAAGTGATATCGTACGTGCCTCTACTGTAGGTTCGAATATCTCGAGTGCTTTTGGATTGGCATCACAATTAATTTTAGTGGCTTTAACATTGTTTCATACTATCTGTAAGTCATGTTTTAGCTCTACAATTAGTTAATACTAATACTGCCTCGGTAGCGCAGTTGTAATGCGTACGCGTTACGAGTGAGGTATCGGGTTCGATCCCCGGGTCGGGCAAAAATGATATTGGGTTTTTCTATTACGAATTGCTCAGTATCACCCCGGAGTCTGGAATTGTGTCCGGTATGGCGATAGGCCTGCCCCCTATCACATCATGGAACGGATATACGCTCGGCGAAATGTGGGTGTGGGTGGCTGTATATGTATTAATTCTTTACGTTTGTACTTTTAATGTCTGAATGTTAAATCTCGCAGCTGATGTAATAACCCAGCATTCAAAAAATAGTTCGATTTTCGACCACTATGTGACAACTAGTAAAAAGTAAAATTAATTGCCATAGAGAACGACACCCGACTCAAAATTGATTTTGGTATTCCAAATTCAATTACTTACGTAGTCCGACATACGGTATCTACGAGTAGCTTATATCTTTGGTATGTGTTACCAACGCTGTCAATTTCTAATTTAGCACAAAATGATAACATTAAGCTATTAAGTACATTTCGATGGCTATTACAGATAGAAATACCACTTTTAACAATACCGTTCAATTATTTATACGTAGATATTAGAAAATTCTAAAATAACGCGTTACGATTGAGGCTAACGCTGAGGTCTCGGGTTCGATCCCCGGGTCGGGTAAAGTGGTATTGGGTTTTTCTAT
Organism: Mimas tiliae; assembly: GCA_905332985.1. Classification (NCBI taxonomy): domain Eukaryota; kingdom Metazoa; phylum Arthropoda; class Insecta; order Lepidoptera; family Sphingidae; genus Mimas; species Mimas tiliae. The sequence goes on along the minus strand of HG995253.1, from coordinate 15,059,957 downwards.
TACGAAATGCTCCGTATCAGCCCGGAGTCTGGAATTTGTGCCCGGTATGGCGATAGGCTCGCCCCCTATCACATCGTGGGACGCAGATGCGCTCGGCGAAATGTGGGTGTACTGGTTACACCTCTGCCTACCCCTTCAGGGATTACAGGCGTGACTGCGTATATATATTAGAAAATAATGCCGGCTCCACAATTTTATTGCAACTCATTATTCCGAGATCAATTACTGCTAAATGGAACCCCCTATAACTTCCAGAATTTATTGCGCTAAGCAGATAAAATACGAAATCAGAAATCCAAACTTTCCTCTGCTTTATGTGAGTATTATTGGACACATTAATTTAATCATAAATGTTTCACAAAACGCGTAGATAGTATGTTAAGAAAAATGAAACTTTTTCGCGAAATTAATTTTTTGCCATAAAAATATAATAATCTCTGTTAACTTTGAAAATATTTGTGAATCGTGCATTTAAATTCATACTGGATATTGGCCCTAAAATTAGACTAAATTATCTTTGGTGCAAGTGCGGTTTTAGAGTTTTCGATTTGGATAATCACACTCGACATGCCGGTGCTTGGAATTTTTGCCGGCTATGGTTCGACCTTTATCACAAATAAGCTCAGCGAACTGTGAGTAGGCTAGTTGCACTTCTGCTTACCCCTACGGGGATACAAACTTGAGTGTTTACGTTATGCCTAATAAGTTTAACGAGGAAAAAATACTAAGCAAAAACTGTGTTTTTTGTACTATATTGGAGATAATTGAAATCATTTCTTTGCGTTATGTAATGTAAATGTAAGCGTTTTTTTGAGCTTGATTTACATGGTGATAAAGCAAAATACTATGAGTCCAAAAACAAAACTAAATTACGACATACGACAGGTTCGAAATAACTTAAATTCTGTAATATATTTTAAAATCATTATGTATCTAGCGATCGATATTGTGATAAGAACAGGATATTTGTTTTATCAAATGTTTCATCTTTAAGATGTCGTCTATATTTGGACTCTCGTTTCTCTTTATTGCTTGGACCTTTGGCTTTACCTTATTATACTTTGACATACCTTTTTTTGAGTCCACACAGTTTTTCTTGTGAATATAATATGGGATTATAGGTGCACACCTACACTCCATGACATTACTAGCAAATTAACTATATTTTGGGCACAGTCGAAACTAAAACTTGAATGTAAAGAAAATAGATGTACATACTTATTAAGATTTCAAACTTTGTAATAACAAAATACTTAAACAATAACATATTCAAGTCGATCATTAAACCTCCCTTTTAAGTCGGTATTAAATGTTCTCGGAGTAGAAGTTCTATATGAATATATTTTTTTATAACTGAGCTCAACGTTTGCTCACCCACGTGCTCGTGTGAGCAAGTGGGTCACCTGATACTAAATGATCTCCATCGCTCATAAAGTCTCATCGATGCGTTATCGACCTTTAAAGGAAAGGAATATTGTAAAAACGCAAGTCAGAATTAAGGCTCATAATACTGTTAAAAGATATAAATTCAAAATAGACTATTAAAGAAAAGCGATCGTTGCAAATAGAGGTCAATAAAGTCAATAACCGTACCAACTGAATAAAATCGCGATCCAATAAGAAAAGATAAAATGAATGTCGCAGAAACTTATTTAACGCAATCGAGAATATGAAAGTTTAACACAACAATCCTCAACACAAAACAAAACACATATGATATAAAGCCTAATCTTATGTAATAAACGAAAGTATAGAAATATACTTGTAAGTTGACGAAAGTGTATGCTCATGTATAATTCTTTTATTTCCAGCCGGTTTCATACATCACCAGAGGTCGTTAAGTAAAAATAAGTAGAACTAATTGAAGAGGAATTTGAAGTTTGAATTGCGTAGTATTGGGGCTGGCAAAGACCTGCAGCAATTGAAGATCTCATGTAAATTAGAAGTTTGATTTTGAAAATCTGCATTGAAGTTAACGTTTATTAGAAAATGCTGAAGGAAAAATAAAGAGTACATTTGAAGATGCAAAAGATGTAATTTATAAGTTGTTAAAATTGGAGCAAATCGTCGAATGACAGTGACTGGCTTGTATTATGAAGATAAAGACTTGCAAAATTATATAAAGTTGCACAACATAACAGTAATTACACTGGTGCTTTAATAGATGAAGATGTTATTGACACTTACATAACTGCATATACAAGTAATTCTTCCATAAAAAGACATGTAATTGAAAGTAACAAACACAATGAAACTGCTGACTAGACGTCAAAAATTAAAGTCATCGCAATCGAAACAATAGTAATGATAGTAGTTTACAAAAGGAAATCAAGGCACGTTTTATATAACAGATGCAAATATATTTACCGACCGAGGAAATTTCGTGAAAGTATACACGAATATAAACAGCGTTACTTTGCACGAAGCCGACCTGACAAAGGTTACAAAGATTTCGGCAGTAACAGGGTTATTATGATAATTGTAAAAAAATGCTTGGAACAATTGGAGTGTGCATGATTACAGCTTCGGATGCAGTAAATAAGATGTGAATACGTGCTCAAGATCGTCTGCTTTGAACAAATGAAGGTAACAGGTGAGTGAATTTTGCTTTGTTATAATCAATTTGGGATGTTCGTTGGAGGCCCCTTTTTATTGGAGACATTTCAATAAGTTACTGTATAAAAAAGGAACCACGCTAAAGCATTTGGGTTAACTCTGGATAGTAGACTAGCTTTGGAAGTCAGGATCATGGCATGATTTCCTTCGAAGCAAATACTTAGGAAACTGAATTACCTAGTTATATATTACTTATTTTTGCAATATTTTATACCTATATGAGTGGTAGAGCCACGCGGTAGACACTTTTGTCTACAGCATGTATGGGCCGGCTCGTCCGGGTCATTAACACTGTCTCACTGAAAACCGGCGTAAAGTAGCAGCTTGCTGTTGCGTTTCGTACGGTGAGTGAGATATCCGGAGGCCCAAACCCCCTCCCCTTCCCAATTCCTAATTATCTCTTTCCTTTAAGGTCGGCAACGCACCCATGATTCTTTTGGTATTGTAGGCGTACATGGCCGGTGGAGATCACTTACCATCAGGTAACCCACTAGCTCGTTTGCCGGCCTACGCCATAAAAATATATTGCACAGATGGATGGTAAACTAAAGCTAGGTATACTCATTTAAAGTAACAAAAAAATAAGTTAATAAATGAGTGTTGGTGTAATGCTAAACACAAAAAAATAGGTAATGGATCACGCGTACGCGTAGCAATTACGTTTAATGTAGATAAGTTTCTATGAAATTGCCGTATTCGCTTATATATTAACTGAACTATCTAATATTAGATTTTAAATATTAATTATTTAGGTAATGTTGCCATATATTACTTTTAAATAAAACTTTCAAAACGAATTATATTATTAATTAGAAGTGGCATTTTAATACACTGCTAATTTCAAGTTATTATTCGATGAGTATTTATATCAACGTTTCATATTGATACGTAAAAATAATATCTCAATACATTAGGTATTGTAGGAGTTACATTACTACTTTCATTTTATAAAAACGTGAAGAAAATTAAACCAATTGTAAGAGCTGATAATGGAATTAACGGTTATGTGAATTTATGAATAGGCAATAAAGAGGATGGACAATTGCGTCAGATAAACGTCAATAATTTAGCATGTATTATACTTTTTTTTATTAGCTCGAGTGACGAAACGAGCAGGTCGTTCACCTGATGGTAACCGGCACGCTTGCCCATAAACAGAAGCAACACCACACAGAACTTTGAATTACAAAGCACTGGATGACATTGGACTGAGCTCGTCACCCCGAGACATAAGATAGTAAGTCCCATAATGCCTAGTAATTCTAATTACTAGGCATTATGAGACTGACTGCCTCGGTGGCGCAGTTGTAATGCATACGCGTTACGATTGAGTCTAACGCTGAGGTATCTGGTTCGATCCCCGGGTCGGGTTAAGTGGTATTGGGTTTTTCTATTACGAAATGTTCAGTATCAACCCGGAGTCTGGAATTTGTGCCCGGTATGGCGATAGGCTCGCCCCCTTATCACATAGTGGGACGGAGATACGCTCGGCGAAATGTGGGTGTACTGGTTACACCTCTGCCTGACCCTTCGGGAATTACAGGCGTGAGTGCGTATGTATGTATGTAATTCTAATTACTACTAATTCTAGCACGAAAAATACTCTATATTGCGCCTGATGATAAGTATCGCACAAATCAAATATAATTCCTACTGTCAAGATATACACTATTTACTAGGTGGTAGGTCCCTCGTATGTGAGAGTCCATCTGGGTTAGTCCTGTAGAGTTTCGTGTGTGTCGTGTTTGTAACTGGGCTCTTCCACAGAGTCCTTTCGCTCACCACATGTGTGGACACGGATAATCTATACTAATATTATAAAGCTGAAGAGTTTGTTTGTTTGGCTGAACGGAGCTACTGGTCCAATTTGAAAAAATCTTTCAGTGTTAGATAGCCCATTTATTGAGGAAGGCTATAGGCAATATAAGACTTTTTTCCCGGAATAGGCCGTTCACGCGGGCGGAGTCGCGAGCAAAAGCTAGTACTCAGATAAGGGTACCTCGCCAGTCGGGAGAGAACTGTGCTTCCCGTAGTGGCGAGCATATTTATAAGGTGCCATCTGATGTAGTTGTCATCCTTATTCTTATCTACCGCCACTATAAAGTCTACCATACTTGATAGTGGTGGTGCCCTCAATAGCCATACCACTACAGATACCACCCCGTTGTGTATTTTTGCCACCAAGTAGTGTGCTACTGTACCTTACTACACTTTGGTGTAAGCACTGTAATGTTTCAGTTTGAAGGACGTTAAAACCAGTAAGCTCCCTGGGCATTATAAGACTTAATAACTTATGCCTCGGGGTGACAAATGCAGTCCAGTGCCAGGGATGAGCGACCTGCTCGTTTCGTTATTCAAGCTAGTAAAACAAGACTTCTTTCGACAGTCGTCAGATTTGTGCTGTTTACTTCAGCTGACTCCAGAGCGCGTCTCACTGAAACGAGTCACTATTTTGTTTGATTTTTCACTATCTGTATGGTGATTGCTATTCAAACAATCATACATTTCTTATGTATCGAGTCTATTGTCATTTCGGGGCCTTTGCCCCCATAAACTTATAGAGTCTCAATGTGTATCAACAAAGCTTTATTCAGAGTTGGAACGTTTTCTCGTTTGTTTTACTGTTACCGATGTTATCTAGCTGTTCTTCATTGTTTATAACTTGTTTGTACTCGTGGACTGTACTGATTCTATCAAGGAACGGTTTTATATCAACTTTTATTCCCACGAATATTAGTACGAGATTTTGGTAACACTAAATTTAGATTTTTTATACACAATCATTATCATATCATTGACAGACTCCATGGTGCAGTGCGAGTAGCCGACTATGAAACGCGAGGAGGCGGGTTCAATCCCTGTATCGAGACAAATATTTGTCTGATTCATAAATATTTGTCTCGGGTCTGGGTGTTATGAGACCGTAAGTCTTTCGTAGTTGCTGATACCCACGACTCAAGACTCGTATTTCACTGTGGGATCAGGGCTTTATGTGTAACTGTTGGGTGTTATTTATTATTTATGTATATATACATACATACGCACCCACGCCTGTAATCCCCCAATGGGTAGGCAGAGGTCTAAGCCAGTACACCCACATTTCGCAGAGCGTATCTCCGTCCCACGATGTGATAGGGGGCGAGCCTATCGCCATACGGGGCACAAATTCCAGACTCCGGGCTGATACTGAGCATTTCGTAATAGAAAAACCCAATATCACTTAACCCGATCCAGGATCGAACCCGAGACCTCAGCGTTAGCCTCAATCGTAACGTGTACGTATTACAACTTCGCCACCGAGGCAGTCATTATTTGACTTTCCCATTCGGGGATTACAGGCGTGGTGGGTGCGTATACGCGTACGCATTACAACTGCGCCACCGAGGCAGACTATCTACTACTCACTACACTACACGGTCTGATGTTACTGAATATACACTGTCTGACACCAGTTAGAGCCACTATGGCTAATATACAACATCGAGTAAATGAAATTTTGGTATTACAAAACGTAGGGTTTAACGTTGCGTTTAACGTAAACGTAACGTTTTCAGTTTTACGTAGATCCAATTAACATCATTCGGTCCCGAGGGGCTAGCCTCATCGACTCGTGGTGCATCGTACCGACCAATGAATGAAGCAACGGCAAATTACAAATCCATATACCATCGACGTTGAGATAATGTTGTTCTTTCACACTTCGCTTCGTCATCGAGACGCCTCCGGATATCTCACTCACCGTACGAAACGCAGCAGCAAGATGCTAGTTTACGCCGGTTTTCTGTGAGACAGTGGTGGCGACCCGGACGAGCCGGCCCATACATGCTGTATACAAAAGTGTCTACAGCGTGGCTCTACCACACTGTTCCTAATGTAACTCCTTTCCCATTTAAAAGCCAAAGGGCTTTTGCTCAGTTGTGGGATGGCGAGGACAATTAGGAATTTTATATTATTTTACATTATGTGACACAAATTATTTTCTAGCATGAAATACTTAGCTTTTTAGAACAGCGTAACGAATACGAAAGTCGAGTCTCTCTTTCATCGATCGCACACTTTACCATAAGATTAGCTTTCATTGAAGTCGTTTTGTCAATTATTTTAAAAATAAAAATTATTGATAGTTTGGTATGGCAAATCAAAATGATTCAAAGTTAATAGAAATAGGCGTGTAAGTCTTTTGAATGTCAGTACATTACCACAGTTGGGATTAACTGCATCAGCGTAAATAATCTTTTAGTGTATAGACAACTATATTAATTGCCTAGTCTAATTGACGTGGAGTGCTGGTCATCACTCAATTTTGAATCTTCTGCACACGAAACTGAGTTGTGCGGGAGTTGTTAGAGTGCAAGTAACGAATAAGTTAGTACCAACGAACTTGTTTCCTCAACTGAATGACGAGGCCAATAAGACGCTCTACTTATAATGGTAAGCGCAACAATTTCCATAAACAGAAACAGTAAGTACTTTGTAACTCAAAGTTCGTTTCTAACAAAAATAACGGTGGGCGGTCTATTCCACAAAATTGAACTAAAGCGCGTCCCTGGTCAAGAAAGCGACCACCACTTTCCATATCGAAGCACATTTTATTGGCTAAATATTAGCAGTGAGTCCGATTTTCCACCGTTCACGCCGCGTTAGCGTAATCGATCGTAGCCGCTATGAAAGTAAACGCATTTGCTTACAACATAATATTGTGTCTTTTTGGTCCCGAAGAACAAGACAAGCCGACGTAAAGTAGCAGCTTTTAGCAGTTGTAATGCGTATGCGTTACGACTGAGGCTAACGCTAGGTCTCGGGTTCGATTCCCGGGTCGGGTAAAGTGATATTGGGTTTTTCTATCATAAAATGCTTAGTATCAACCCGGGGTCTGAAATTGTGCCCGATATGGCGATGGCTCGTCCGGGTCGTTACCACTGTCTCACAGAAAACCGGCGTAAAGTAGCAGCTTGCTGCTGCGTTTCGTACGGTGAGTGAGATATCCGAAGGCCCAAATCCCCCTCTTCTTCCCATCCCTTAATTATCCCTTTCCTTTAAGGTCGGCACCGCGCCCATAATTTTTTTGGTATTGTGGGCTTACATGGGCAGTGCAGATCACTTACCATGAGGTGACACACTTGCTCGTTTGCCGGCCTATGTTATAAAAAAATAGGATCAATTGTTATGAACTTAAGTTTATTGAAATAATGATTACCGCGGCCCGCGGCTTGTGTTGCGTCCATTTATTCGAGTCGAAGGTTTCCAACACGAAATCTTGTAAACTTCTCATCTTTAACAGTTGGTTAAGAAGCAGAGGGCATATTATAGACAGCCTCCGTGGCGCAGTGAGTAGCCGGCTGCGAAGTGAGAGGCAGTGGGTTCGATTCCCGCACCGAGACCAATGTTTGTGTGATCCACAAGTGTTTGTTTCGGGTCTGGGTGTTGTGGGACTAAATCCCTCGTAGTCCCTGATACCCACGATACAGGTTTCCCTAGTGTGAGGTCAGGACTATGTGTGTGACTATTATATTGTGTTACAATCTTTTCCTGTAACTATGGATTCGCTTGTACTCTGCTGAGATATCACTTAGGTACTCTGACTGTATCTAAATAAAATCTATACTTAATATTCATAAGTGATTTTAAATAAATTTCAATGGAACATATCTATTGCATTAAACACTATAACAACACAATTTAAGATTTACCTACTCACTTACGTAGGTTTGCTTATCACCATCGAAATCTTATTTTGATGCTTAACACAAAATAAATAAGTTTTTTTTTATGTCAACGATTTAGCGAACCTGGAAGGATAGGTTATTAATTATAATTGTTATGGATATCAAAACTATTTTAAATTATATACGAAAAAAGCTATTTCTTAATTTCTATTGCCCAATATTTACGCGCTGATTGTATACAGCGCCATCTAGCGGCAAAGTACTTTATTAATATTAGTACTAGGGGCTGTGTGTAAAAAAGTTAGCTAGTGTTATTTTAGTTGGCAATGGGTGCGATAGATGTCACTGTATTTAGTTTTTAACTTACGAAAATAAGGAAATTCTCAATTCGATGCATATTTATTTTTATTTCTTTTGTATACCATACATTTGAAAGTATAGTTCAAAGATGGTCCCATAAAAAACTCCATTCATATGGGGTTGCAAGTTTAATACTTCTACACCGATTTTGATAATTCGTTCACTAAAAATAGCTAATTACTTACCTAATAAATTTATTTTAAAAAATACTAAAAAGTAGAAAATGTTAAGTTATTATGAGTCGATGCTCTGTACCAATTATTGACCACATTGAACAAATCGAAATTGATTACAATGATTAATTTTATTATTAATATTTTTGTAGCTCAGGCCGGCAAACGGATAAGTGGGTCATCTAATGGTAAGTGATCTCTGCCGCCCATGAACATCCACAATAGCCAAAGAATCATAAATGCTTGCCAATATTAAAATAAAGGGAAAATTAAGTGATTGGGAAGGCAAGGGTGTTTTGGACTATCGCATATTTCCGCATTCACACTCACCGTACGAAACGCAAAATCAAGCTGCTACTTCACGATGGTTTTCTGTGAGACAGTGGTAACAACCCTGTCGAGCCGGCCCAATTCATGCTGTCACCAAACTGCCTATAGTGTGACTCTATCACTTTTTAAGTGTAGTCTTTTTGAATCGGTTTTATTAAATGTATGAAAGTTTTTACTATTTTTTTGGAATGCCTCGGTGGTGCAGTTGTAATACGTATGCGTTACGACTGAGGCTGACGCTGAGGTCTCAGGTTCGATTCCCGGGTCGGGTGAAGTGATATTGGGTTTTTCTATCATTAAATACGGCTATAGGCTCGCCTCCTACCACATCGTGGGACGGAGATACGCTCGGCGAAATGTGGGTGTAGGTACTGGTTGCACCTCTGACTCAAGATTATGTGTGTGGCTTTTGGGTGTATTTATTTATTAGTACTTGCAAATTCTATTCAAATACTCGTAGATATACATATTGTTATATTAACATACTCGTGGTTAATATAAATCATCGAGCGTTTTCACCCATTTAAAACCAGTTGTATAAAATCGAAACTTTCTTAAAGCTCTACTAAACGTAAATCGTTTAAGAGACTTCATCTTGTAAAGCTACACATTACACTGTTCATATGAACAGTCCGTAAAAAAAAAAGGAAAAGCTAGTATTATTAATACTAGCTTTTGCTCGCGGCTCCGTCCGCTTACACGGCCTTTTTCGGGTTAAAAAGTATGTTCTACTCCAGGTCATGGTCTGCCCGTGTGCCAAATTTCATCCAAAACTGTTCAGCTGTTAAGGCGTGATAGACTAACAAATATACAAACTTTCACATCTATAATAGTAGTAGAATAACTTTGTTTCTGCCTGGTTTTATACCAGCTTAATGCCAGGGTTCGCCTTCATATCATGATATGGCGATGGATGTGGTATTATTGGTATTATATGGGACGACTCGCCGTCTGACACCCAGAACCTGTAGTGGTAACCAAGATCCAAACCGCTTTGTCTATTTCTGCCACCAAGATAAAGTGTGTAAGCACTTTTGCTTCGGTTTGAAGGACATAGAAGTGATAGTGATGTTACAGTAAAATTAGTAAATAAATGCAAGTGTATGTATGTAAGGATCGTAGCAAGCGGAAATCCGTTGTCTCTGCCTAACCCTATGGGAAACAGGCGTGAGTCTGTGTATGTATATACATACATACGCACTCACGCCTGTAATCCCCGAAGGGGTAGGCAGAGGTGTAACCAGTACACCCACATTTCGCCGAGCGTATTTCCGTCCCTTATGTGATAGGGGACGAGCCTATCGCCATACCGGGCACAAATTCCAGACTCCGGGCTGGTACTGAGCATATCGTAATAGAAAAACCCAATACCACTTTACCCGACCCGGGGATCGAACCCGAGACCTCAGCGTTGACCTCAATCGTAACGCTTACGCATTACAACTGCGCCACCGAGTCAGTCTGCGTATGTATATAATAAATAAATATATCTAACAGTCAAAGCGTCCTTATTGTGAGTCTGAGAGTATGCTGCCGTAACCAGTCCTGTGCTGTGCCGCAAAGCAGCAATCCAGAGTTTTTTTTATTGCATAGGCCGGCAAAAGAGCAAATGAGTCACCTGATGGTCAGTGATATCCAAATGTACGCCCACAATACTAAAAGAATTATGTGCGCGTTGGCGACTTTTAACGGAAAGGGATAATTAAGGGAATGGGAAGGGGAAGGGATTTGATCCTCCGGATATATCACTCACCGTACGAAACGCAGCAGCAAGCTGCTACTTTACGTCGGTTTGCTGTGAGACAGTGGTAACGACCCGGACGAGCCGGCCCTTTCATGCTGTAGACAAAAGTTTCTACAGCGTGGCTCTACCACTCATGTGACATTGTGTATTACAACAAGTCAGTCTAATGGGCGGTCGCTATATTCTATTTCTATTCTATTCTCTCTATTTATTCTATTTTTCGCTATATCTATATATTTGCTTACTACCAATAAGGTTTTGACAGATCTTCCATAAAAATAATAATAAATACACCCAACAGTCACACAAATAGTCCTGACTCCACACTAGGTTAACCTCTATCGTGGGTATCAGGAACAACGAGGGACTTGCCAACCCACAACACCCAGACCCGAAACAAATATTTGTGGATCACACAAACATTTGTCTAGTTGCAAGAATCGAACCCACGTCCTCTCGCTTCGCAGCCTGCGCAATGGAGACTGTCAAAATACACAAACGTATCAAAATGTTACTGTCAGCAAGGAAATCTGTCGATAGGCAGAATATTGGGAACAGCCATTAGTCAGACACCGGAATCATACGCGGAACAAAAAGGATCACGCAATATTATCTATGGGAACTGAACCCGCGACCTTTTATTTCTCGGTCAGCATCATCTTACAATACGGAAATTGGCGTTAAAGACAGTTACATCAATAAATCCCAGTTTAGGTCATAGTTAGTATTTCGTCTATGATTTACAGAAGACTGGGCTGCCGGCTCAACTGGGTTGTTACCACTGTCTAACAGAACACCGACGTAAAGTAACAACATGCTGTTTTATTTGTTATGGTGATTGAGATATCCGGAGGACTAAATCCTTCTCTTTTCCAAATTTCTTTATTATGTCTTTAAGGTCGGCAACATGTCCTTTATTCTTCTGCTATTGTGGGCATACATTAGTGTGTGGTGGAGATCACTTATCATCAAGTGATCCGCTTGCTCGTTTGTCGGCCTATGCTATAAAAAAGTCTTATCTTAAATTCCAAGTCTAATATCGACATGGTATTCATTAAAAAAGAAATTGTTTGCTTTAATTACATCCTAGCAATGCAATCGGATTTGGTACTACGCGGAGTGAATGATTTGTCCATGATTTTTAAGATATTGTGGATATACATGGGCGGTGGAAATCACTTACCATCAAGTGATCCACTTACTCGTTTGTCAGCATCTCCTGTACAAAAATATTTACATGACGAGCGCAATGCAGAGTCACGAAGTACTTTGTAATCCGAAGTTCTGGATGGAATTGGTACTGTCAATGGGCAGGCGTCAGGCGAGCGACCGCTCGGCTCGTTATTCAGGGAATTTCTTTATGTTGATGGTTTTTCCAAACCATAACAAAAACCAGCACGGTGTCTTCAGTTGGAAAGCACTGCGTCAAACGAGTCCGAAGTGGCACGGTGTCCCGTTAGCGGTCTCGAATGCCAGTACCCTCGCGACTGCGCTCTTTGACGCAAGTGTTGTGTTGCGTGCCAGATTATCGATATAACGGTAAGGATGGACTCAGTTGTCTATTTTTTGTCTTATAAAGTTATCTTTTAGATTATTTTTATGTCATCTGATTTTGGATTGATTTGGGATATATGCATTTTTTGTAATTTCTGTGTTTTATTATTGTCATTTTATTGTTGATTTGGTGAATCTTTTCTCATATAAAATTTTGGGCTAGTTATTTTTATCGTAGTAAAATTTTGTGTTATATAAATCAGGTTTTAGTAGTGTTTGGATAAGTGAGTAACTGACCATTAAATCTATGATCTCCCGAAGAAAGAGAAAGAAGAAGAGAGAGACTCTAAATTTGATTGCTTCTTATCATGTAATACCAATCCAAAATACATAGTTATAGCATAACGTGCAATGTATAAAGAATGAAATGAGAGTAAAGTAGGCTAAACAGATAGCAAATGGAAATCCGTTGTCTCTGCCTGCCCCTAATGGGGAACAGGTGTACCTAAGTCTATGTATGTTAGTATTTTGCATGCTAACAACTGAACTATGAGCTCCGGTAATTTTAAATAGGGTGCAAACTGTGAGGTCCTAGTTGCTAATCCTAGCCCATTTTTTTTTTATCCTAAATCATGGCATGCGTAGATTGATTTTCCTATCCCTTAATTAGATATGTTGTGTTTTAATTTGAAGAATATTGAAGCCAGTGAAATTATTAGGCATTATGAGGGCCTTGTCTTGTGACGAGTGCAGTACTTGCAGTACGTGCAGTCTTGCGGTACTTTGTAATTCAAAGTTCTGGGTACGCACTCATACATACATACATACGCGCTCACGCTTATAATCCCCGAGGGGGTAGGCCGAGGTGTAACCAGTACACCCACACTTCGCCGAGCGCATCTCCGTCCCATGATGTGATAGGGGGCGAGCCTTCCAGCAAACGAGCAAGTGGGTCACCTGTTGGTAAACGATCTCCACCGCCCATGTACGCCCACAATACAAAAGAATCATGGGCGCGTTGCCGACCTTAAAGGAAAGGGATAATAAGGGATTGGGAAAGGGAGGGAGATTTGGGCCTCTGGATATCTCACTTACCGTACGAAACGCAGCAGCAAGCTGCTACTTTACGCCGGTTTTCTGTGAGACAGTGGTAACGACCCGGACGAGCCATCGCCATATCGGGCACAATTCCAGACCCCGGGTTGATACTAAGCATTTCATGACAGAAAAACCCAATATCACTTTACCCGACCCGGGAATCGAACCCGAGACCTAGCGTTAGCCTCAGTCGTAACGCATACGCATTACAACTGCGCCACCGAGGCAGTTCTGAGGTGGTGTTGCTTTGATTTATGAGCATGTATGGCGCTTATCATTAGGCAAGCGACCTGCTCATCTCATCAGTCAGTTATATGAATAAAAAACACTGTGTTTGTATATGTTAAAATTACTTTAGTTACATAATGTTTGTCCAAATTACCTAGTTGAGGCTGTTATTTATATAATTCTATCTTTGGGGTCAATTTAAGTTCGTATCCGCGAAGAAGAGAGATATTTGACACCAATGCATGCTGATGTTTTGAAGGCATTTATTTTATTGTTTATACATACGCACTCACACTTGTATCGCCGAAGAGGTTGGCACTTGGCGCTCAGGGTGATACGGACATAAGTTCTAATGTACAGTTTTTGAACTCGAAACACTCCTCAGGTATGTTGGCTCCCCGATCTGGAGGGAAAACCCAGGATTTCACAGGTTTTACAGCTAAGTGTACTGGTTACACCTCTGCCTACCCCTTCGGAGATTACAGGTGTGAGTGCGTATATGATAGTTGTCAAGTCACGGTCAACAACAACATCTTTTTGAGAATATTTTGTTATTGTGGGCCCATCGTGTCGTTAGAATTAGGTGATGTTCGGTTTTAATTATATCTAAGTAATTAAAACTTTAAAAAAATTATGAAAATTTTGTCCCACAAAAATATCTTTAATTGGTTAAAAGAAAGTTATTAATTACGCTAAATTTACGTTGCATTTATGTTATTCCGTTTTTTAAAATGAAATAATTGTTTTTAGTTTGATTAAGATTAATCTGAAGTAATTTGTTTTCATATATGCGTTTTTGAATTCAAAGCAAACCTTGATAACTTTGTAGAAAAATATGACTGCACTTTATCATTAGTTAGTATCAACTGCAACTACCCTGACGTTACTTTCTTCAGCTGTATATTATCTCTCTATTCTAAAAAAAAGTAACTGGCGCCGCCGCCGCCGCTGCCAAAAGCTTGTCACGCTAACTCCTCCGAAACCGCTGGGGGTATGGGGTCGAGACCGATACCAATCGATGCAGAATAATGTGGGGAAGAAAGTAAGATATGTCTCATATTCGTCGGACATTGGGTTTTTCTATTACGAAATGCTCAGTATCAGTCCGGAGTCTGGAATTTGTGCCCGTATGGCGATAGGCGCGCCCCCTATCACTTAAGGAACGGAGATACGCTCGGCGAAATGTGGGTGTACTGGTTACACCTCTGCCTACACCTTCGGGGATTACAGGCGTGAGTGCGTATGTATGTATGTACAAAGTAATTTCTCTACATAAAACAGTATCGGATGAGTTATTTGGTTTTCCTGCCGCGACGCACACGCAGTTGTTAAATTCTTGCCATCGCTACAGAGACAGTAAATAGACTTATCAATTTATTAGATTTGGCTACACTCATGGTAATACTTTTCGGGGTAAATCTTTCACTTAAACTGCGTCGTAATTTCTTGCCGTGATCTGCCAAAATATTTTTAGAAATTTGCTTATTATTTAAGCAAATACATTATATATATTTTCATTATCATGGATTTGTGTGTAAATTTGCCCCTCATTATTAGTAAATCAAAACGTATCTGTGTCCGGATAGTCACTCTCATTACGCCGGCCATTAAATTTGTCTCTATTTCATGTCCATGAGAATAAGAAAAAATCATAAACAAACAGAAATTAACATAATCACCACATATTATTTTAATTGGCGTTTGAGTCCGCTTGACCAAGGGGATAGTTCAGCTAATTAATTTTTCCAATTGGTCACACTCTTACGCTGACAGAAATTACAATTGAATAAAGTTGGCATTAGGTCTGATTAACCCTCACTCACTACTGAGGGACTCTAGTGAAATTATTCGTTTATTTAGTAGTATAAATAACCCTACAACCAGGACGCTTAAGTATTTGTATCTATAAATTATTGTGTATTATAATTAAGTCTACAGGATACAGAGACTACCCCACCCACACTTGCCTTTATAAAACTCCTACAGGCCAGCATCATCATCGTCATGCGTACCATTTTGTTGACACCGAGCAGTTAAGGTAGACGAGTCTCTAGTAACTCAAGTTTCCTTTATACCGCAATAAAATTAATAAAATAGAAATATGGAGAGGAAGAGGAGTTGGAAACATAAATTGTCCTTTTCCCTCCATAAAAAAGCAGGAGAAAAATAATGAACTAACTCTCTTTTAGCATAAGAAAATTTACAAATGGAGAATTGTAGTATACCCAGTATCCAAGATATCTTTTTTTTAAATTTATGAGCACAGGTGTGTTGTGAAAAAAAGATAGCATAAACTTTAATGAAAACCAATTGGGGTAAAAAAAAACTAAATCTGCACCGTTCATTACCAATATATAAATCCATTCAATTACCAATGACCCAGTATGAATTATGATGGATGCATACCTCATAACCTATGTCGTAATATTGAGGCGAGGGATCAAACAATGTGAAATTATGACAACATAGCACATAAACTACATAATTAAAAATATCAAGAAAAATTACAAGAGACGCACATTATAGTATCTCATAAACAAATAGTAGCAGCACTAATAAACAAAGTAAACAGGTGGGAGAAAGTGTCGGTTGCGCGAGATTCTTAGATCTGTGGGTATCGTTAGTCGATATGTATCATATGGACTTTCGCTAGGGCCTGGCGGTTTTAAGGCCACTTTCGTTTGTGTCCCAGTTTTAAGGGCTTGTGTTATATAGGTGAAATTTGTTGCTAATGAGTAATATACCTTATCTCAAGCAATATAGATCTTGTTTTGTATTCCATTAAGTGTTTGCTTAATAAACTGTCAGTACTATGATTAAAGTTATATGCTTTAGCAATCTTCGTTTTTTTGAGGCTATCAGAGCCTGATCAATCACTCCACAGAAAAATATGTTCTTAATCTAATGTTGTAACAGGTCTATTGATCATCAATATCATGTGAAGTTCTTTTTCTCAAAATTGATGACAATTGCCAAAGTGCTTATCTGTTATCATAGTACTGTATGTTTTCCTTGTGTTAGAACATCCTAGATCCTCTCATTTCTGTAAGCTTCAAGCAAAAGAAAGAAAATAAATAAGTGGTTAGAAAATAAATCAGCCTCCGTGGCGCAGTGGGCGAGTAGCCGGCTGCGAAGCGTGAGGCCGTGGGTTCGATTCCCACACCGTGACAAATGTTTGTCTAATCCACAAATATTTTGTTTCGGGTCTGGGTGTTGTGGGACCGCAAATCCCTCGTAGTTCCTGATACCCACGATACAGGTTAACCTAGTGTGGGGTCGGGACTATGTGTGTGACTGTTGGGTGTATTTATTTATTTATTTAAATAGTTTATAAGCATAGCCGTTTTATTATATAGACAGTTTATGTTCTTGTAATTATTTCATAATATATCGATTAATATCATATTTTTAAAAGATAGTATTTGATACGTCATTTATTCATTCTCTAACCTCCAATTATTTAACATACATTTCTATTTTTAATTTCTATAAATGTATAGTTTTCCTTATCCATTAATAAAGATTTATAGAGTTAAGAAATCAGGGTTCCCAAAGAACGATTGCTACACATGTGATTCACCGTTTAAATAATTAAAAATAGAAATCGAGTCGATGTTAAATCAGATTGAGTAAAATGAGAAGTTCTACGTGTTATTTTATCAGCTTTACTATGATTCGATACTAAAATGATTATCATAATATTTTTGTGAATACACTTGAAGTCAAGAAAAAAATGTAGTTAATCTCTTTTCTTATTATTATAATCAATAAGTTACGTTACCTAAAATCTATTATTATAGATCAATAATGAGAAGTTAAAAGCCATTCAATGCTAGCAGAAGGGGTAATTGTCAAATTATAGAAAAGGACGTACAGCTATATTGTGACGTCAATACTCACAATAAAAATTACGGTGCCGACGTGCGAATGAGATAGTGAGACGTTTCCACTACAGCCCATTTTTGCTCGTACCAATTAGTTTTTTATACTAATTTTTATTCTATTTTTATAGTAGGGTTTCTTTTTCGTATTATTTATTGTTACAAAATTTAATGTACAAATTAAAATAGAGACAACTACAATTTTCTAACGGGCAGTATTCCCCATCGACTACATTCCTCAATAATTCCAGCCAGCCTTGCGAATTGATTACAAACATTTGCATGACCTTAATCTTTACAATCTCATACATTGTCTTTTCAATCCGTTAGCTTTAATGTTCTCACGAGAAAGGTGTTCTATCCTTTTACTTTTAGTTTGCTAAATTGACAATAATGTAAAACTTAATTCAGCTCAGTCCAGTCCAAAATGACAAATGAGAGGTGAAAGACTCTCATCAAACGCTATTATTAGTTGGCCGAGAAACCTGAATTCCGAAAAGTGAGTTTATAAGATCTAAGCGGATAGTCAAGTTATGGTAAAAGTTTACTCCTATCTACAAATGCAAGTTTCCTATCACCAAATTAAAGATTCTATGTTACCAGACTTAAACAACTTCCTTATATTATTTGTAATATGAAAATCATCTATAGTAAGCGAGCAAGTAGGTCATGCAATGGTGAATGGAATAGATTACTATTGAGCTTGAATGTGCATAGCTCCAGAAGAATCAAGGCTGATTCTTTGGTCTCCAGCTATTTCACTAATCATTCGAAACACACCAACTTTAATACTATGTTATATAATTGGATTGTAATGTACTCGTATTCCAAATGTATGCACGACCCGTTCTTTTTCCATTATTTCAATAATCTTTTCAATTGTTTCAAAACTATTAGCTGTTATGTCCCAAATTATACCAAACAAAAGGTTCCGTGTCCTTTTTCAACTGCCATGTATGGCGAAGTGTGCCAGAGTGCGATCACGAAGCACAACGGCACTTTAATGGGACCATACAATGACCGGCATAGATTCGCAATATTAATGGTGGTTTGAGCGATTTTGGGTTATTTGTATCAGTTTTTAAGACACGCAACTGTGTTTGGGTGGCACTCGTAAACCGTTGGCTTGACGTATTAGAGAAAGATATAAAAACCAATGGTTTTACTATGGAGGATGCTCAATATCGGACGAAGGTGTCTGACTTGATCTTAGTAGGTAGGCGGACTCTGGTAAGCCGAGATAATACTAGACAGAAAGAAAATATTGCGTTTAAAGAAATATGGATGATATAATATGTTGCTGTGTGTTTTTCGAGTGTCATAAATGGATTGAGGATTGCAAGCAACTATCTGATATATTTACTTGTTGTGTAGCCGAAAAAGGATTGCTATTTTCAAACCTGTCCACCAAAAGACTTGCCAATTGATTGAAGTGAGTTGCATTAGCATTTATGTATCTATAACTGATACATTTTA
This sequence comes from Mimas tiliae, assembly GCA_905332985.1. Lineage (NCBI taxonomy): Eukaryota > Metazoa > Arthropoda > Insecta > Lepidoptera > Sphingidae > Mimas > Mimas tiliae. The sequence continues at coordinate 15,040,891 of HG995253.1, read as the reverse complement.
TATCTAATCTTAGCAAATTAAAAATAACAAATGATAATCGGCTCCGATTGATAGACTGATTTTTTGACTCCAACAATAGGGTAGTTGACTAGATTTTTTTTATTATTTAAATCAATAAGTTATGTTACTCAAAATCTATTGCAGAAAGAATTTTATAAATCGGACCAAAAATAAATAAGATAGAAGCCATTCAAATCCTGTAGAAGGGGTAATTGTCAAATGACAGACGATGCAACCTTTGACGTCACTGTGTAAAATGTTCATTGTAGTGCACGCGTGCAAGCGAGATAGTGAGATATCCCTACTACGCACCCACTTTTCCTCATACCAACATTTAAAATCATAACTGCGGGCACATTTCTGAACCAATTTTGATTGTGTTTTAATAAAATCGTTTCTTTTGCGTATCATTTTCTGTTGCTTATAAAATAATGTATAAAATTCAATATAGGAAACTACCCTATTATAGATATATTTTTATATTTATTATCATGTCGCTGGTTCAGTGGAAATAAACATAGGTTTGGTAATGACCGCTGAAGATTGGTGAAGACCGGTGAACCACGGATTTTGTATTGGGTAATCAAAATGCGTCGGGTATGGCGATAGGCAAATCACTCATGAATTGCACGGTATTGAATCTTGTGCCCGGCATGGTGATATGGAAATAAGCTCGCCGAACGTCGACCCACTAATTGAATATCTGCCTACTCCTTTGGGAATACAGGACTGAGCTTATGGTCTGTTATTTATTTTTCTTTTGAATAATATGTTGCATTCTTCATCATTTGTACGTCTTTAATTTCTTTCTCTTGAATATTATTCATGTCTGTTCACGTAGTTTTCCTCATCAAGTCTTTAATTTCTTTATCTTGAATATTATTTATGTCTGTACTCACGTAGTTTTCCTCATCAATAATGTATTTGGAATCTACATTCCATTACACATAGCGTATCCTCAAAACCGTTATATACATTATCTTAATCCAAATTGAGTAGGTGTTTTGAACTTTTAAGATGAAGAGGTAATTAACCTCCTTTAAGACGGTGTTTTTCGTGGTAAGGTGGTCGGTATCTAGGCTATAAGTAACCTCCCACTGAGCGGAGATGATCATTGGAAACTCCGTGGCGTCGTAGGTGAGTAGCCGGCTGCAGAGCGAGAGTGGGTTCGATTCCCGCACCGATACAAATATTTGTTTCGGGTCTGGGTGTTGTGGGATCTCAAGTCCCTCGTAGTTCCTGATACCCCCGATACAAGTTAACGTAGTGTGGGGTCAGGACTATGTGTGTGACTGTTGGGTGTATTTATTTTTATTTTACGTACGCATTACAACTGCGCCACCGAGGTAGTACGCCATAAAACCTACAAAACCTGAAACGAAGTCATGATGTAATAAAGAACAGTAGGGACGTAAAATAAGTCATCGCAAACAAGTTAATGAATAGTTCACATCTAATACACGACAATCGGCTTGCGACAGCATTGGTAACGCGCGGAAACACTTTCTACAGCTGTGCCATCGCTTTACGCATCATGCACTTTTGATTGTATGAAAAATTGTATGTTTTATATTTTTGATTTACGTTTGTCGTAATGTTGGGTTTGTGACTTGTGTATCATTCAAATATGCAATACGCACAGTGTTGCTAAGCAGCTTGGAAGTTATAGCCTGGGTCGAATAAGAAGTAACTATGTTTGAGTGTAAGTGATCTAACAATTTTTCAGTAAAGATATAGTATGATATTATACGTATTATTGACCAGAATAATAAGCGGAGTAGGTCGCTCGCTTGAATTAAAAAGTATTGCATGGCACTGCACTGCGCTCGTCACCTCGAGCATTGTGATGTTTGTTTCGGGTGTGTGTTGTTAGACCGAAAGTCCCTCGTAGTTCTTGATACCTACGACTCAGGACGATCGTATCTTACTGTGACGTCAGGGCTATGTGACTGTTGGATGTTATTTATTATTATTTATTTATGCCAATCAGGCAAGCAACCCAGGCGACTCGGTATTCAGGCAAATATACTGATTGAAGTAAAAGTGTTAGTCTGGCAAATGTAACTGCTGTTAGATTCACGTTAAATATAGTAATTTATATTTACGTAAGTAAGTTTTTGGAAACTCATTGAAAGTACGTATCACCCCAGAGGGGTTTCTCACCAGATGGGTTGACGTCAGGCAGGCGGCCGGTCGTAATAACTACAAGCCAAATCTTTCTGTAACATGTGTTAAAAAGCATGTTGCACCGACCCCACTGCGAGTGGGATAAGGGCAGCTGGAAGAAGAAGATCGGAGTACCTATCAAATCATGACCTACTATAAATGTCTCACTAATATAAGTGTGGGAATGACATACTATATTTTGGTATATTGTGTAATATGTCACGCATAATTTCACTTTTGTAATAGTTCAAATTATTTCATAGTTAAATAATACATCCATGTAATTTTGGAACTAATTTATGAAACAATACAAGTTTGAACAGATATTGGTTTCGCATTCCGGTTTACTTAAAGTTGTAAGACAATAATTATATATTTTTTTAGGTATTTTTAACACCCGAAAAAAAGGGATTCTTATGAAATCGATCATTTTGTCTGTCTGTCTATGCTATCTTAGCGCCTAAACGAGTAGACGGATTTGCGTTTTTTGTACGAGAAAGCAGTAATTAATTTAATAATCTTAGATAACAGTGGAATTACAACTTAGAGAGGAATCTGTATGGTATTCTATTTATTTATTAGTTTTTTTTTTATTGTTATTTTTTATAGTATAGGCCGGCAAACGAGCAAATGGGTCACCTGATGGTAAGCGATCTCCACCGTCCATGTACGCCCACAATACAAAAGAATTATGGGCGCGTTGCCGACCTAAGGAAAGGGATAATAAGGGATTGGAAAGGGGAGGGAGATTTAGGCCTCCGGGAATATTCGTACATGTTTATAACTGAATTAGCTGTACCTCGCAGTTTCACCGCAGGAATGTTACTGCCCTACTCCCATGAGTCATAGCGTGGTAATCATATAAATGTTCCGGAAGATAATACATAAATAATAAAACGGCATCTAAATACGTTGCATAGTTTTCGGACAAACAAACAAACAGACAGACGTAGATAGCGATTTTGTTTTATACTTTGTATTTTATTTTGACTGCCTCAATGGCGCAGTTGTAATGAGTATGCGTTACGACTGAGGCGGACGCTGAGGTCTCTGGTTCGATCCCCGGGTCGGGTAAAAGTAATATTGGGTTTTTTATTACGAAATGCTCAGTATCAGGCCGGAGTCTGGAATTTGTGCCTGATATGGCGATAGGCTAGCCTCCTATCATATCATACGCTCGGCGAAATGTGGGTGTACCGGTTACCCCTTCGGGGTTTACATGCGTAAGTGCGTATGTATGTATGTATTTATTGCTATTTTAGTATCAAACTCTCGACTCAACATATAAATTAGCAAGTATTTTAGAACGTTTTTGAGAAATGAGGACAAACAAATTCCGCACTGCATTGTTTTGTGACACAAATTGAAGTGTGAAAGTGCCTTGTGCCATACAACATAAAAAGCGCATCAAATTTACTAGTAATAGATAAATGAAATAGTTTAAAAGTAGACTTCTGATGGTAAAGTAACTCGTGTGTACGAGCCACTAGGAGTTTTAATCATCTGGTACACCAGAAAAATGTAAAATTGTAAAGTTAAGTTCGTGAAATCGGAATCGACACAATATGGTAGGGTTGTAGAGCCACGCTGTAGACACTTGTGTCTACAGCACGAATGGGCCGGCTCGTCCGGGTCGTTACCACTGTCTCACAGAAAACCGGTGTAAAGTAGCAGCTTGCTGCTGCGTTTCGTACGGTGAGTGAGATATCCGGAGGCCCAAACCCCCTCCCCTTCCCAATCCCTTAATTATCCCTTTCTTTTAAGGTCGGCAACGCACCCATCATTCTTTTAGTATTGTGGGCGTACATGGGTGGTGGAGATCACTTACCATCAGGTGACCTACTTGCTCGTTTGCCGGCCTTTGCTATAAAAAAAGAACGAAATATCTTGGTCAAGTCAAGTTGGTCACTTCTTCCACACTACGTCTCCCGCCCGCCATCCTTTAGTCTCTAAAATCAATAGCAACGTCACTGCTCGAAACTGTCATTAACTTCAAACAGGTCAAGCTATTTTGAGAATTATTTTATTAGCTTGAACGACGAGAGATCAGGTCGCCCATAGACAGAAGCAACACCACAGAACGTTTGAATTACAAAGCACTGGATGGCACTGGACTGCACTCAGCACTGCGAAACATTGTCAGGTCTCATCTCAGTAATTTCACTGACTTAAATGTTCTGCAAACCAAAACAAAATAGTCCCCTACTGATTAGCGAATAGACAAAGTATCAACCCAGACGGCCTCACGCATACAAGGGACCTATTATTAGTAAAGAATGTACGCACTCACGCCTGTAATCCCCGAAGGGGTAGGCAGAGGTGTAACCAGTACACCCACATTTCACCGAGCGTATCTCCGTCCCTTATGTTATAGGGGGCGAGGCTATCGCCATACCAGGCACACATTCCAGACTCCGGGCTGATACTGAGCACTTCGTAATAGAAAAACCCAATACCACTTTTACCCGACCCGGGGATCGAACCCGAGACCTCAGCGTTACCCTCAATCGTAACGCGTACGCATTACAACCGCGCCACCGAGGCAGTCATTATTACTAGTAAAGAAGTAATACTAAGGCAAGCCAGTCTACTCGTAAATAAACGGTCGTGTGGTAATGCAATGTTCCAAGCAAGTGTACCTACTGTCAGGTGCGGTAGTCCAGTAGAAACGGAACCGTTCCGAGCCCCGGCTGCATACTCGCACTATTAACATAATGTACTAGTCTGGGATCTAAGTCATAAGCGGTGGACTTTATCATACTAATATTATAAATGTGAATGTAAGTTTGTTTGTTAAGCTTTCACGCAAAAACGGATCATCGTGAAAATTTGTACACATATTCTTGGAGGTATAAGAAGTGACATAGGATACTTTTTATGAAAAAAAATATCTATTTGTTTGTTACGCTTTCATGCCTAAATCACTGAACCGATTTTGATGAATTTTGATGTAGAGAAAGAGGGAATCCTGGAGACGGTTATAGGCTACGTTTTATTTTCACGCAGGCGGAGCCGCGGGCATCAGCTCGTAATATATATTTATGTACTTATTAATCAACTTTATTTTTTATTAGCTTGAATGACGAGACCAGCAGGTCCCTATCCTGATGGTAAGCGCCACGCCTACTCATAAACAGAAGCAACGCCACACAGAACTTTAAATAACAAAGCACTGCATGACACTGGACTGCGCTCGTCACCTCGAGACATAAGATGTTAAGTCTCACAATGCCCAGTAATTTCACTGGCTCCAATGTCCTTCAAACCGGAACACAACAGTGCTTACACTCTTTAACTAGGCGGCAGAAATAGACAAAGCAGTGGTACCAATGTTGATGACAAGAAAGATAGCTCAACGGGGAGTGGTACGGACTGTCTAGATAAAGGTCGCAGATTTGAAAACCAGCCCCAAGAGCATCCACCTCCGACTTTTCGAAGCTACGTGTGTATTAAATTTATTGTCGCTTGCTTTAATGGTGAAGGAAACATCGTGAGGAAACCTGCATTTAAATAAAAATAAATGTTTAAAATTAGAATTGCTAGATATGTCATAACATACAAAATGGTATGAACATTTGCATTGATACAAAATGGTATGAACATTTGCATTGATACAAAATGGTATGAACATTTGCATTGATACAAAATGGTATGAACATTTGCATTGATACAAAATGGTATGAACATTTCTGAATTTCTATTTATTTCACATTATTGTGGTACATTATGATGTACTCTATGGTAAATTGGTCAAGAGAAAGAGTTTGACTTTGCTTTTCGCTAATATCTCATCACTTGTTCTAAGTTCAATGTACTGTGGAAGGGTGGATGTTAATTAACCGGTTTCCACTGTCATGGCCAGCTATTTATTTGTATGTGGTTATAGGTAACGGTTCTTTTAATACAACCCATTATAACTCTACCATTAATAAATATGTACGTACACCTCTTTTATTTTTTTTTATTGCATAGGCCGGCAAACGAGCCATTGGGTCACTTGATGGTAAATGATCTCCACCGCCCATGTACGCCTAAAATACCAAAATAATCATGGGTGCGTTGCCGCCCTTAAAGGAAAGGGATAATTAAGGGATTGGGAAGGGGAGGGGTTTTGGGCCTCCGGATATCTCACTCACCGTACGAAACGTAGCAGCAAGCTGGTACTTTACGCCGGTTTTCTGTGAGACAGTGGTAATGACCCGGACGAGCTGACCCATACATGCTGTAGACAAAAGTATCTACAGCGTGGCTCTACCACTCATAAGCCTAAAATATATGTTCTAGACTTTAGACATCCGAAACTCGGAGTAATTACATAATTTTGTATTTTCTGAGACTGTAAGTAGAGAGTAAGATAGGTAAAAAAACTTCGACGCCGACTAACAGAACAATTTCCTTGGTATGGGCTGCATTTGGAAAGTTGCGGTACATATTTACGTCGATGCTACGTTCATTGATGCAAATAAAATACAGTAGAACCTCTTTAAGTCCAACATAAAGGGAGACGCCAAAAAATTCGAGTTATAGAGTTTTCGACTTATAGAGAACTATAGTAGTAATAAGTCTCAAATAATCGAGTTGTAAAGGTTGTAAAATAAAACATTGCTATGTTCAAGAGGTAAAATTAAAATTTTCGAGTTATGGAGGGAAAATATGTACTAAAATGGCTTGGAGGGACTCACTGAATATTTCGACTAATAGAGGGTTGAGATTTCGAGTAATGGAGGTTTTGGTGTTTGAAGGGAAGGGAACAAAACATTTTTTTTCGGAGTTTGGAGGTTTTCAACTTATCGAGGTTCGACTTACCGAGGTTCTACTGTATATAAAAGTCCCATCAACACAATCCAAAAACTTAAAACATCGGAACGTCCTTTATAAAGGACGGATTATAATTCGTATAACGGAGTGCGACCCAAAATGCCAGTTCGAATCGAGGTCAGTAATGCGGCTCATACACGAAACAAGTTGTTGGTCATGGTCGCGGGGTCGACGACCCGAACTAAGTTAGCCTAAGTTATACGTGCATGACTAATTTTAGAAGTTTACGCTTCATTACTTATACTACGAGTATACGTTGATTGTAAATTGTGATCTAGGATTGATTTTGAAATTGGGGAATTATATTTTGTGTGAGAAATAAAAAAATCACTTGGGTTCGATCCCCGGTCAGGTAAAAGTGGTATTTGGTTTTTCTACGAAATACTCAGTATCAGCCCGGAGTCTGGAATTTGTGCCCAGTATGGCGATAGGCTCGCCCTCTATCACATAAGAGACAAAGATACGCTCGGCGAAATATGGGTGTACTGGTTACACCTCTGCCTACCCTTTCGGGGACTACAGGCCTGAGTGCGTATGTAAATATGCAGTACTGAATCGAATCGACATTCATATTGTGTTTATTATACATATAGATCAAACTACTTAACTTTTAACCTTTTCGACTATTTCCAGCTTAATTATTGTCCAAAATGTATAAGTTTATCTTTAGAGTTGATAATTTTTTTTTACAGTTCAGTCAGTTTTTTCGGTTAACGGGACTTCAATCTTACCGTAGAGTACGGTTTTGTTTACTTTAGTGACAGGTGTTTTTACTGTATAATGGGAAAACTTATACAGTGAAATATTACCCAAAATTATTTTGGGATTTGCAAGGGCGCAGAGGTACAAAACATATTTTAGTTTATTTTTGTTATAGCTTAAGCTATCAAACGAGCAAGTGTGCAACGACCAACAAAAGTGGGTGGCCTTAAATGATTTCCACCACCCATGTACGCCCACAATACCTGCAGAATCATAGGCACTTTGTCGACCTTAAAGGAAAGGGTTATTGGGAAGAGGAGGGGGATTTGGGGCTCCGGATATCTCATTATCTCATGTTAAACGTCGCGCCTGCCCATAAACAGAAGCAATGTCACACAGGGTACTTTGGATTACAGAACACTGCATGCCACTGAACTGTGATCCTCATCCTGAGACATAAGATGTTAAGTCTCATAATGCCCAGTAACTTCATTGGCTTCAATATCTTTCAAACCGAAACACAACAGTGCTTACCCAATGCTGCTTGGCAGAAATAGTCAAAGCGGTGTGATACCAACCACGACGGCCTCTTGCATACGAGGGACATATCACCTTATATTGGTAGTCCACATACAATCCCAAATCTCTAAGTTTTTCAATTTCGTAAACCATTTTCTTTCTAAAAGGTTCACATCAGACATTAAAGAAACTCTTTACGTATTATACAAAACATTGTATCATTTTAATATTCAATACTGCCTCGGTGGCGCACTTGTAATACGTACGCGTTAAGATTGAGGCTAACGCTGAGGTCGCGGGTTCGATCCCCTAGTCAGGTAAAGGGGTATTGGGTTTTTCTATTACGAAATGCTCAGTATCAGCCCGGGGTCTGGAATTTGTGCCCGGTATGGCGATAGGCTCGCCCCCTATCACATTATGGGACGGAAATACGCTCGGGGAAAAGTGGGTGTACTGGTTACACCTCTGCCTACCCCCTTCGGGGATTACAGGCGTGAATGCGTATGTATGTACTATGTATGTATGTAATATTCAATATATTCACTTACATACCACAAATGTTATTAAAGATGACGCACAATGAATAAGCCTATGTTTGTAAAACCGCAACCATAGCCGCAAAGTGAGTAGTGAAAAAGTGAAAGGGTGTAATGTCATAAATAAATAATATTAAGGTGTTTGTTTACTTGTACTTTCTTGGTTTCCCACAATTTTCTTGCGGGTATAATTTTATTTGTATTTATAAGTCGATTATCCTTTCGACTTTAACTCTTGATGCGATGACAACAATTTGTTGAATAAAAGCATTTAATTTTTTTTCTATATTATTTAGTTATGATAGTAATCTGAATTTCATACTAATATTATAAATGCAGAAGTGCGTCTCTGCAGAAAGACAAAAGCTAAGTTTTATCAACAAATGAATACTAGCTCTGTATTATACTAGCCCCACTGGCACGTGGTACATGGCACGGGCCTCCTCTATTGAATGAGAGGGGTTAGGCCTTAGTCCACCACGCTGGCCTAATGCGGGTTGGCAGACTTCACGTACCTACTAAATTCTTTTAAAGTACTTCTCAGGTATGCAGGTTTCCCCACGATGTTTCATTCACCGTTAAAACTAGCGATAATTAGCAAATAATACACACATAACTTCTGAGGTATGCTCTTGGGACTGGTTTCGAACCTGCGACTTTCGTTTCGACAGTCTGTACCACTCCCCACTGAGCTATCACTGCATTTTACTTTCTTGAGAAGCTAGTTTTTAATATAGCTAATAAAATGATGAGTTTTACATGTGTAAAGATTGTTTTCTTTTATTTGCAAAGGTTTTTTTTTTAAATTATGTACTTAACCACAAACGTTAATTGAATGTAAATTCATTTTCTGTTTTGATAATAATATTAATATTGTATATTTTTCAGATTTATTTTTAATACAAACCGCAATGATTATTGCAACATGAATATTTTTGTAAGACATTAAACAAAGGCATACAACTTTGAGACTTGCAAATGCCACATTATGATTCAAAATACACAAAGCAATTAAGGACTTCTTTGGCAATATGACTAGCGTTATTGTCAAATACTCATTGGTCGATTTCATGGTTTTATGTTCGAGTTTACCCATGGATATAGATTACTTTATTCAATTTTAATTAGTTCCACCGCTTTGTCTATTTCTACCGCCAAGCAACAGTGTGTAAGCACTGTTGTGTTCCGGTGTGAAGGACATTGAAGCCAGTGTAATTACTGGGCATTATGAGACTTAACACCTTATGTCTCGGGGTGACGAGCGCAGTCCAGTGTCATGCAGTGCTTTATTTAAAGTTCTGTGTGGCGTTGCTTCTGTTTATGGGCAGGCGTGGCGCTTACCATCAGGCGAGCGACCTGCTCGTCTTGTCATTCAATCTTATAAAAAAAAACCTGACCACTGCTAATTTGTAATTGTTGCATTGTAATTAATTTGATAGGCCTCACTTAGCCATCGCGATCTATGGGACTATAATGAGATGAGATGAGATGATCAATCTATTTGAATTAACACCACTAGATACATATTTATATACCATTTTTTATTGATTCGATGCTTAAGTTTAGTTGACTCTTAACGCTCAACCCAATTTAATAATAGGCGAACGTCATATTTCTTTGTCATGTTATAGGCATCGAAGTAAGATAACTAGAACAATAACTCTCATATGAATCTGCCTAAAAATACGGTTCCACTTACTTACTAATCACACGTAACTCTCAGACACGCAACAAAAATTAATGAACGTTCAAAATCAACTTTATTTCATAAAAGTTAATGTATAAATATTAAATTTCTAGATCGAGATACGTCGTTCTGCACCGCGCGAAAAATTAGACGTATCAAGTGTCATCTAGAGATTATTATGCACACACTTTTATAGTTATGAGTTTTGGTGGGGAATTTTTTTTGCTTGATTTACGTTTCTATGGTCGGTGATAAAACATTTATCTCACCAGAAAAAGTAGACCTGGTTTAGGTACTAAGTATTCATAAAGGAAATAAACATCAAAATACGTTAAAGGAAATTTATTAATTACATGCTTTTAAGTACAAGACTCTATTAGTGGGTATATTAAATAGCCTATATAAAGGTATTATCAATTATGCGTATAAATAGCGTGTTTCGCTTCACATCAAGGTTAACAATGCTTTAATGGCTAATTATGATAAACCATTTTATATAAATGTATGAAAAAGTTTATGAGAATGTCATGAATTTTGCTGTATTATAACTAAAATAATATTTAAACAACGTTTAATGATTTAGTTATTATTAAAGATCCAATTTCATATAAACAATATAGTTATTCCATTTCAATGTGTTCTTATCAAATTTTCTTTTCGTTTCAGGTATAAATCCGGTAAATCATGACGCGAAGAAGAAGTGTATGTGTAAAGTGGACTTTAGTTTTAATGTGTTTAGTTTGTCCGTTTGTGTACAGTAGGCCACAGGATTCTTCACAAGTCGACACTACCGTTAGCAGTGTACTCACAGACACTACAGAAAATACATTAAGGTATAGATTTAGATATAATAGCTCTAAGTTACCTATAGTCTTTAGTGTATCTAATAACTTGTTAAATAATAATAGTTCACATAGAGAAACAAACAGTGATAGAAATGTAGAATACTTTATTACAAATAATACATCCAATAACTCTAGAACATCTCGGTTATTACACAAAAGAACGGATAAAAAAAAGACAAAACCTAAAGTCAGGCCCATAGTCCAAACAAAATCTAAAATTGATAACAATGAAGACTCAAATGAAAAAAGAAAGCCTCTAATAAAAAAAGTAATCACAAAATGGACAGATAAAACAAAGTATGAGGATTTGAATTTCTCACACAATGTCGACTCTGATGAATTGGAAAAGGTTCCTTTATCCAGTTCCGACAAAAAAACCCCGGCGGGTCTTGATACAAAATCTAACAAACACCACACAAATAGCCAGTTTAATAAACTATACAGACCTCCTATTCAATATTCAGAAGAAACCCAAGTCTATTCAAACCAGTTTCACGTAATAGATTACCCTTTGAAAAGACCTTATTATTATACCACCCAACCAACGCCGACACCGATTATCACGAATGTAGGTTATCCGAAACCGTGGTCACAAAACACGTACGACCGACGTAAAACAACCACAAAAAAACCGGCTCCCGTGACGGAACCGTTAAAAGATTACAACTATCATAACATAGGTGTTAATTATCCGAATTACGATGTCACAACTTTCCCTCCTCATTCTGCTTATACGGAAAAGATTATTATTCGACCTGAAGAGTACAGTGGGTCACCTGATGACTGTCCAACTATTTTTCTCACTTTGAACAACACTTTTCAAGGACAGGCCAAAGAAGCTTGTCCTGACTTAAATATTGCAGTTAATACTAATGTAATTAATAAAAATGTTGTTATTGAATCAGAAGAAGAAGAAGAAACAGAGAATATATTTCCCGATGCGTTTGGCCTTCCCTTAGGCGATGATTCTAGTAACGATGAGTCAGCAGGTAACGATTATTTCCAGTCTGAAGAAATCCAAGGACAAGTAGAAAGTGCGTCTGTTGAAGGTATTGAGCTAGATAGTTATAATGCAGCTAATGCTATACCGTCTGAATCAGTTGAACCAGGCAATTACGGGGCTCCATCGTCACCGATATCAGCTATTTCTAAGCCGGGTCGCCCACAGAACGATGATGATGATTTTTTTAGTTTTTCTTCTTTATTGGAATTCTTTCGACCCGCTGTGAATTTATTAGGTTGGCTTGCTTCCATTAATCCTTTGAGCTTAGGACTATTTCCACTTTTATTGACGCCGTTAGCTTTTCTTTTTGCTGGGTCTGGATTAGCAGCATTGTTTTCTAATTGGTTCCTGCCATACGGCCGTGAAGCGCCTCAAATAATTCGTCTTTATAAACCAGACTGGCATTGGGAAGATAGAATTAAATCCTGGGATTCCCATTCTTTTCCTGATAGCAGGAGAGTGAAACCCGAATTGATAAGAAAAAATAAAGAAATTGAAATGAATAAAGACAATGCAAGGCCACTATGGATTTCAAAATTCAACGAATGGATGAAAGCTACTATACAAAATGGGGAGAATAGTAAGAAAGTATTTAGCAACCACAAAGATAAAAGAAAGAAAAGAGAAGCATGGGATGTGACTGTAAAATAGGGTATAATAGATGATCTTTAATTATTATTAACTATTATTTATTATTATTAATTATTGAAACTATGCAAACGTGCAATAATTCAGCCAGTATTATGATGACGATATAATATTATTTATATGTACTATGTAAAAGTTAATATTTATAATAGATAAATAATGATAATATAACATGTATCTACATCGAAAACAAATACTTTGTCAATAAACGATAAGAAAATAAGACAATCAAATTGAGAATTCAACCCACAGTGGCACACACGCTCCTGTCTCCTGTGATATTAAAATACAAGACGTATTATATCATGGACATCGAAGTATAATGACATGGGAAGTACAAGGGATACACTGCACCTGATCACTCAAACCCGAAATAAATATAAAACAAATAAATTATAAAAAAGTATTTAAATTACAGTAGGACATAAATAATAAGGGTTGAAATTAAGCAGACGGCCGGTCGTAAAACTACAAGCCAAATCATTCTGTAACATGTGTAAAAAGCATGTTGCATCGACCCTACTGCGAGTGGGATAAGGGCACGGGGTCGAAGAGAGAAGACAGTACGACATAAATAAAATTAGGCGCTTCCACAATGTTCCGTTTTTATGAATTACCTATTAAGAATTGATCCCGGCCATCCGGTTCTGGCCAGCCACTCAATAGAAAAATAAGCGTACCTAATTACATAATCTCATGTGGTAACAAATTTGTATCAGGTCATCAGCATCATATTATGTGCGTATTTTCGTAATATCCAAAGATTTCCGGAGCGCATAATTTTAATCTTAGTACCGTACTATTGTCTATTAGAGAAGCTTGGACCTAATATATTAAAAATACATTTTGCAACACGAATCACATAATGACCGAGGGGTTCTTTTTTTGCTAAAGGTACGCAGTACACCCGCTGCTAATAACTATGTGGAATCAATGTTTTACAGCAAAAGTAAATATTATATTTTCATTATTTAGGTTATATTAAATATGAGACGTAGAACTAAGGCTGTAGGTAACTTAACAGTTCAATAATTAAATTTCTGTAGAATTAAAATTATAATTTGTATTTTATAAATCATCTATATCTTATTAAAATAATATCACTGAAAGGTTTATTAAGTAATAATCTTTAAGTCTTAAGTTACTATTATGCATAGTTCTTTTAATTTACATTAATGTAATATGTGTAAATAACAGTAAAATAAATGTTGTTTTTCTATGCCTTTTATTTTATTTACTATTCAAGAGTTATCGATACATTCAAAAATATGTTTTTAAACGAGTATTTATTATTATTATTTTCTTTATTTTATTGTAATTAATTTAATACTAGGTTGGCTACTAACTACATGTTATAGAATATAATTTTAAAAAAGGTAGATGTTAATATTACATTTAAAAAAATATATAATTTAAAATATACTTCAATTAAATTATCTGTAATAAGTAATATTTCGATACCACTATACACATATTTTATGTTTTATTTGAATTTAATTACTTTAATTCCTAATCCGTCATAAATTATTTCTATAATACAACATAACTTTAAAAATGAACAAATATAAATAGAGAAGAAATACAAATCAGAATTGTTTTAATTTCTGAGTCATCAAATGGGTATTAACTTCTCATATATTAATCCTCAAATGAGAATAATTATAGGCTAGTTGAAATAGTCAGAATAGAATATTATTTGACTGGAATAACATTTTCTTTTAAATTATATTTTTTTTAGCTGCACACATATATTTTGAACAGTATTGTCTATATATAGAAGGACACTGGTGGTTTTGAACACAATAAAATTATCCTATTTGATTTTCTAAATTTTCTATAGTGGTTCGAAACCTAGCACTGAAATTGTTCTCATCATATAAAATTATATAAAATTTTAAGGTAGCAATAATAATAAATGTTTGCTCGAATTTGATTATGTATGGCAATAAAGGTAAACTTATATTTTGAAGTATAAAGAATATTTCAAAGAATAAAATATAACACACGCTCTATATATTTTCTATAGCAAACTATAGAAAATACAAATAAGTTGACATAAACACACTCATTGGTATACTTTTAAATTTCAGGGGCATCAGTCAGAAAACTCTAGAAGAACCGAAACCAGAAACGATACCGGCAGTAGTGACACCAGATACAGCGCGCGATGTCAAATCCAAGGTTCCAATACGCGACTCTATCAAAATTGTCGCCAGCCAACTACTTGATAAACCAGAAAACCAGTCGGCAGACACAGTTGTCGCTGACACCAGAATACCATCAAAACTCAAGTCTCAGCTATCTCAGAAACATAAAATAAAAACAAGAAATGAAGACGGGGAAGCGACTTACAACGGTCATGCTGGCGAAGCTGTTCCAATCACATTAGACGATGTAGATAAAGAAAACAAAATTAATGACGTAACAAACGAATCTTCAACTTCTAATGATGGTATTTCCACTTGGATTTTAGTTAGTAATCCAACAAATGTAAGCACAGTTTCGACTGAACCAACTAAGACTGAAGAAATACAGAAAAAAACTAAGCCTTCATCAAATAAAAATAAAGCTAAGAGACCTCAAAGTAATAAAACTAGCCCCAAACGTTCCACTACAGGCAGTACTACGAAATCTGACATGAGTGCTAGCGCTTCGGGTGTTAACGAAAATGTTTATAACAAAATGAAAGACACAGGACTTAACAATGTACAGAAAATCAAAAGTGCGTCTACTCAACGTACTACAACTACATCTACAACAGAAGTATCCATCCCGAAGAAAGAAAGCACTAAGGCTCAAACTACAACAAAACCTAAAAAGAAGAATAAAAATAAACAGAAAGTTAGTACCACAGAAGCACCTGAAGAAAATGAATCAGCTTTATTACCAATGGAGCCGAAAGAACAGGAAATCGAACTTGAAGTAAGTACTCCACCAACAACAACTAAAAAGCCGAAACGCAGTTCTTTAAAATTGAAGAGTAAAACAAAGAAGAGAAAAACATCAATACCCAAGCCTGAATCAGAAACCGAAATTACTGAAATTAAAACATCTCATAACAAAACTAAAGCGGCAAAACCTACAAAGAAACCAGAACCAACTGGCACAATTACCACACAGCTTTATAATTACTTTTCAAGAGAGGTTATGCCATCAGTTGGTGTTGGTGTTATTGGCTTAGCTAGCTTAGTAGGAATTGCTAGCTACTTTTTATATCCATTTTCAACACCAGTTAGAAGAACATTTGAAGTTGATAAGAAAGACGATATTTATAAGTACAATGCTGAAGAATACGCAAATGAAGGTAATGGTCAAGCTGAGGAAGAGATGTTAGGAACAGTTTTAGCTGGAATGCCGAGTCATGCTAAGCAAAAACTTAACCCGTACGTTGCTCAAACACCACATGTTAACAGATATCCAGTTAAGAAAGATCAAGATATAAGATATCGCCACGGTACAGTTTACGACCCAAACTATAGCAGGTATCCTCAGCAAAAAACTGGTATTGCTCACGCCGCTGTTTACGCAAAGCCTGTGAATTATAATCCTCAATATGAAACGAGACATGTTTATACAACAGAAGGAAAGTTTAATTTTGATAAACCACAAAGCTATACGCCATACCCAGCAGTAGAACCCATATATGCCGCTCCACAAACCGGTTCTGGAGTGTCATCCTATGGCAGTGACAATACAAATTCTGTAGTATACGGAGTGAAACCAACATCAGAGTCGGATTTCAAACCAGTGTACCCTTACAGCAATCAATTCTTCAGTGAATCAACGAGTAGTCCAGTGACATATTCTCCCACTTCAATGTATTTAGGATCTAATAATGAAGAGCAAGAAGTTAGCATCGAAAATTCAAGTCAAAGTAACGAATCTGATGAAAATAAATTTGTGGTTGGAAATGTGCCTAAAGAACTAGTTGAATCTGAAACGCCAGCAATTGTACCTGAACATGGCCCAAGGAAATTGAAAAAGAGAAGTATATCGAGTTCACTTGAAGAGATTTTACGGGCTGAGAAAGAAAATAAAGATATATTTATAAGTAATGAGATTGACGATTCTTACAGCGTGCCTGTGAGAAATCTTGCAGCTATTTCAGAGCCTTTGCCTATGAATGACGTGGAAAAACCTAAAGAAGTGATTCCTATATACGCTGTATCTATGGACCCAGCGAAAGAACAAAATGTAGAACCAACGACATTAAAAAATGAAATTATTGAGAGTGTCTCCACATTGCCTGTAAATAATGATAGAGAGATAACGAACACTGCAACTGAAACTGGTATGGACATAACTACGAAAGCATTCAAGGTATACGAAGTCTTCTCCACTGGGGTAGACAGTGGTCCAAAAGTGAAAGATACTACAGATTACGAAACGACAACACAATTCCGAAATATAATGACAGAGACTACGACTGAAACCAAATTAGACACTACATCAATCTTACCACCGTCTCCATCACCAGTATCTGATCTTCCATCATCACTGAAACCAACAGAACCTGATGTCATCACATACCCCCCATTGAACCAATCTGGTGGATTCTTTACATTTTTGAAGAGACTAGTAGAATTTAAGTATAGGCTTGGATTAAGTATATTGCAAAGTACTTCCGAGTCACTAAATAGATATTTACGTAGTATGGAAGATACGATGACGAAGGTAGCAAAGGCTTCAAGAACGTAAAAATAAGTACTCATTGAAAATAATTTATGCGCTCTGTAATCTGCAATTTTAAAATTCTTACAATTGAAAACAGTACCATGGACTAAATATTGCTGATTTAAGTAGGTTTTCATAAAAAAAATATTTTTAATGATCTACAAATTATTATAGTCCAAATAGTCTATTTCGACAGCAAAATATATTACGTTTGGGGTATACCTAAAAAGTTTTTTTTCTGTTAAAGAGCTCCAAATATTCTTGCATTTATATTCCCAAATACATATGTAGGTATTTTGTAAACAGTGTTGTAAGAAGGTTGTACTACGAACGTAGTTTATGTAAAAAAACTATTGAAGCAGTTTTTCACTAGACTAGACAACATAATGACTTATTTTTCATAAAGTTTTTTTTAACGCCATCTATTGGCATATTATTTATGATGTTTGCTCACTAGCGCCACATAGCGTGTGTATACTGTTTCTCTCTAGTTGTAAGAAAATTGGCAAAGTGGAATTTATTATAATAATTATTGCGCCTAGACTTATTTAAGTACAGGGAAATTAAAAATATAATAGTAAGTATTATATATATCGAAATTTTGTAATTATATATTATAATTTCAGAACGTTATCCTCGGTTTATACATGATTGAGGGAAGCCTGCTGAATTTATATTGTGATAAAGAATTTAAGAGATTTTTGGAAGTTGTTTTGTTACTTAACTTTAATTAATATTACTTGCGAGTAAATTAAGATTATGGTTGATTCTTACAATTTGAAAACTGACTATTTTTTATATACAAAATGTATTGTAAATATTTTAAATAAACATTTTATACGAATAAGTTGTTTATTCTAGGACCCTATAACGAACATATTTTTTAAATGCTTTATTGTATGTCTTTTTAATATCATTCCTAAACAATTTATAGGGCCTTAGTTTTAAAGGTTGTTCAAGCACTGATTAGTTAAATATTCATTTGCCTTTTTCTATCAATGCCATTAAACAGTTGCTAAGAATAGGAAAAACATTTTGAACTAATCAGTGCTCCATTAACGTTAAGATTTTATGCAAGACCTTATATCCGTTACTAACGAGGTAATGGTTCACCAATTTCTTAATAGATGGCGTTGTAATAAATTATGATATTATTGAAAAAAGCTTTAGTTCTTAAGCTTCGAAACGTGATTTAATTATTTCATATTAAATAATTTCATTAACATAATTTATGGCTGTACTAAAATATTCTTCATTGACACAAACGTGACGAATAAAGTACCTATTAAAACTATGACAACTAAATACTGTCATAAAATTAAATGTATTTAATTTTAACTGTATATTATATTTATCACCGCCATATTGTGATGACAAACACAAGTTTTAGAGGAATTTAATTGGGTACTCCGTTATATAGTTGAGGTTAATTTGGCAAGTTTAATTGCCTATAAATCTGTGGACCTCTTTACACAGGCGTATTCTGCGTTCTGTCATATAAGGGGGCAACTAATTTTTTGCTAAATTCGCATTCGCAAGCATCGGCTATATTTTTTATTTCGTTTTGGGATTGATCACTCAAAATGCTTAGTGTTCATTTAAACTTTTCTCATCTGATCCTTTATTTCTTAGATTTATATTTTTGAAAAATAGAGTAAATTATTTGAGTCTAGCTTTTGCCCGCAGCTTCACCCGCGTGAATGACTTATTTGGAACAAACAGTACCCTATGTCCTTCCTCAGGATATAACTTATCACCTAAACTAAATTTCATTAACATCCGTTCAGCCGTTTATCCGTGAAAACCTAACAGACAAACAGAAATAGTTACCATTTATAATATTAGTATCGATTAGCGTTAAGTGGAGTGTACGGGCTAGCACCATACAATTAATTTACAGCATTTTAGGTGCCGCGGCGGTAATTAGCAATGTAATGTAATTTAGTATGTAATTGATTGTCACCGGCGCGTCGTCGCGTGTACTCAAAGCTAAGCAAATTTATATTTAGGTAGTTAACATCTAGCTATCTCATCTTTTTAAACATTACTTAAAGTTCGTCATTAAATCAATCTTTATTACTGGCAACCTTTATTCTTTTATTAAATTCTACATGCCTCGTGACTGCCTCGGTGGCTCAGTTGTAATGCGTACGCGTTACGATTGAGGCTAACGCTGAGGTCTCGGGTTCGATCCCCGGGTCGGGTAAAGTGGTAATGGGTTTTTTCTATTACGAAATTCTCAGTATCAGCCCGGAGTCTGGAATTTGTCCCCGGTATGGCGATAAGCTCGCCCCCTATCACATCGTGGGACGGAAATACGCTCGGCGAAATGTGGGTGTTACTGGTCACACCTGTGCCTACCCCTTCGGGGATTATAGGCATGAGTGCGTATGATAAATTCTACATACACTTTCGAGCCTCCGTACAGGCGCGACCAGTTTCGCGTGTGTGGAGGAAATAGCTTAATCTTGGTCCTGGTATCCAGAATAACGAACAAGCAGCGGTTACGTTCAAGTAAGTTCTTTTTATTTTAATTTAATAGTCATGAAGGATCTACTTATCAGCCGAAACACAATGAGTGATGCTATCCGAAAATTCGACATCAATTTGAGCAAAGATGGAGCAGAGCCTAAGACTGCCCCAGTGGCGCAGTTGTAATGCGTACACGGTACGACTGCTGTGCTGAGGTCTCTGGTTTAATCACCGGGTCGAGTAAAAGTGATATTGGGTTTTCTATTTTTGAAATGCTCAGTAACAGTCCGGAGTTTCGAATTGTGCCCGGTATGGCGATAGGTTCGTCCCCTATCAAACAAATTCTTTTGTCAACCCTGGGTACGATATATTTGCGGATGGATGGTCGAGAATATTTTTTTGAGATTGAGATTTTGTGGGCGTGTTGTGTGATTGACATATTATTATAAATTTTATATTTCGAACTATTGTATACAATATTGTCATATAGTCTACTTTTATATTGTAATAATTAATGTAATTGGTGTAAACCGTTTTGATTTAAATAAATAATATAAAATAAAATAAATGGGACCGTGATACTCTCGGCGAAATGTGGGTGTACTAGTCACCTCTGCCTACCCCTTCGGGGATTACACACGTGAGTGCGTATGTATGTATGTATTATATATTTATATAATCCAAATCTGAGAATCGAATTAAGGACTATAAACTACACTGCCATTATACAAAATATAACATTTTTTTTTTATTAGATTGAATGACGAGACGAGCAGGTCGCCTGATGGTAAGCGCCACGCCTGCTCATAAACAGAAGCAACGCCACACAGAACTTTAAATAAAGCACTGCATGACACTGGACTGCGCTCGTCACCCCGAGACATAAGGTGTTAAGTCTCATAATGCCCAGTAATTACACTGGCTTCAATGTCCTTCACACCGGAACACAACACACTGTTGCTTGGCGGCAGAAATAGACAAATCGGTGGTACCAACCCAGCCGGTCTCTCGCAAACGAGGGACCTACCACCTTGTAAACATGAATAATATTGTTACAAGTAATATATACATTTCTGTGGTCACCATTCCATCGGTCCAACTATGTTCTACTCAGGTACGTGACATTTAGGACGGCATTCAAAACATTCGTTGGCCTGTATATTACGATATTATATTGCGGGATAAAGCGTTCGCTACCAAGTTAATGGCTCGATTGTGTTTACTATTATTGAAATTATTTAAGTACTTATAGCTCTCTACCTCGGTGGCGTAGTTGTAATGCGTATGAGGCTCACGCTGAGGTCTCGAGTTCAATCCCCGGGTCAGGTAACAGTGATATTAGGTTTTTGTACTTCGCTTGGCGAAATGTGGGTGTACTGGTTACATCTCTGCCTAACCCTTCGGGGATTACAGGCGTGAGTGCGTATGTATGTATGTAACGTATAGCCAAGTAAACAAACCAATTTGAAATTTTAATGAATTGGCAAAACTTGGTCCCCGTTGCGGATTGTGGGGCTCAAGTGACGGGTCGCCCTAAATAATACCAAATCCACCGTCAAACCACCTGGTAAGCGCCTTGGTTATTGATTTTTTAGTTTTTTTTTTTTTTAATTAGTTTCAATGACGAGACGAGCAGATCGCTCGCCTGATGGTAAGCGCCACGCCTGCTCATAAACAGAAGCAACGCCACACAGAACTTTAAATAACAAAGCACTGTATGACACTGGACTGCGCTCGTCACCCCGAGACATGAGGTGTTAGGTCTCATAATGCCCAGTAATTTCACTGGCTTCAATGTCCTTCAAACCGGAACACAACAGTGCTTACACACTGTTGCTTGGCGGCAGAAATAGACAGAGCGGTGGTACCAACCCAGCCGGCCTCTCGCAAACGAGGGACCTACCACCTTGATTATGGTGGTAGGTCCTTCGCATGCGAGAGGCCATTTGGTTAGGTGCCACCGCTTTGCCGTCTAAGCAGCAGTGTGAAAGCACTGTAGCACTGTTATGTTCCGGTGTGATGGACATTGAAGCCCATGAAATTATTGGGCATTATGAGACTTAACATCTTATGTCTCAGGGTGACGAGCGCAGTCCAATACCATTAAGAGCTTTGTAGTTCAAAGTTGTGTTTGGTATTGCTTCTGTTTATGGGCAGGCGTGGCGCTTACCATTAGGCGAACGACCTGAAGGCCAATTCTCGTAATTTTAAACGTTCAAAATATCATTCCGATCTAGTCTCAGCGTCAAGAAAGTTGCAAATGGCATTCTCTTGAAATGTGGGTGTACTGGTTACACCTCTGTCTACCCCTTCGGGGATTACAGGCGTGATTGCGTATGCAATATTATAAAAATCAAATAAATATTAAATCAGGTGCTTATCTTTTACTTTTATTATCTTTCACTTAAATTAATGTCTACAAACAAAAAAATAAAATTTAATTCGGCAGTACCTATCTCCTAAACACTGGCATGTCAAAAGCGAGTTACGACACGAGGGCTCCATAAACCGCATCGACACCAACCCTATCTCTGTCTGTGGCCCAATAAAGCCCTAAAGGGGGAGAAACGTCTTTTATAGACGTGCAGTGAAGGAACACATTAACCCTTTTAGTTTTCCTTTAGTGACATTCTGTGACCGCCATGCTAAAGGTTTGTTATTAAGGGGTTAACCCGGCCAAATGAACGTTTATTACGCTTACTACGTTGGATGTAACTGCTTTGGCTATGGTTGTGTGTGATGAATTCTGGAGGCCAATTCTCGTAATTTTCAATATTCAAAATATCATACCGATCTAGTCTCAGCGTCAAGAAAGTTGCAAATGGCATTCTCTTAGAACAATAATCAACGTCAAATGTGAACATAGATCGTAATAAGATTGAATATAGAATAAAAGTTAACTGAAGCCAAAACGGTAAAATGCTACTCGTAATGCTAGGTGCATTTGAAGTTGATTATTGGTTTAAGACCCGAAACAACGTAACCCATAGTAACACTTGCCCATATAAGAAACACCGATTAGAACTTCGAATTATGAAGTACTTATTATATGGCGCTGGACTGCGCTCGTCACCCCGAGATATAAGTTATTAAGTCTATGAGACTAATAATTTGAGTGGCTTCAATGTCCTTCTAACCGGAGTACAACAGTACTTACATTGTTGCTTGGCGGCAGAAATAGATAAAGCCGTGGGACCAACCTAGACGGCCTCTCGCATACGAGAGACCCACCTTGTGATACCAAGGTCGGGCAATCGCATTATGTTTGAGATTTTTCCGTTCAAAAAAGCACATAGCGTTTGCCCGGTTCTTGAATGTGTGTTCATTCTAGAGATAACTTGCCTCATATCACACATCGAGGACAGAAATAATCTTAGCGAAACGTGTACATAGTTGCACCTCTGCCTACCCCTACAGGCGTGAGTGCGTATATATGTATGTATTTATGGATCCGGATATCTAACTCACCGTACGAAACGCAGCAGCAAGCTGCTACTTTACGCCAGTTTTCTGTGAGACAGTGGTAACGACCCGTACAAGCCGACCCATTCTAGCTGTAGATAAAACTGTCTACAGCGTGGCTCTACCACTCAAAAAATGTATTATAATGAGATTGAATTCACAAACCCAACCGCAAACATTTTAAAACGTCATAAATGTCACTATTATACACAAAGCCATTGTTTTATGTACCCAAATCATTGTAAACAATGGAGTTAATTTATTCTTAGGGGTTAATCTTGTGTTGTGGTTCAGCGAAACAGTTATATGAATAGTTTTAACGAAATTTAGTTTCGCGTCTTGTGAATCTGAGGTCGGCTTTGTAATGATGGTTACTGTAATTGGATAGATGAAGGAAGTTTAAGGAATGAAATAATAGTGACAGATGAAGTTAATTTAGTGGTAGAGCCCATCGAAATAAGATGACAAGAAACGTTACTCAAGCAAAAAAAATGACCCCACCAAAACTCTGTGCAAGAGGGTGGTATAAAAGTCTTTACTTGATACGTCAAATTTTTTGCGCGGTACAGAACGTCGTATCTCGATCTAGAAATTTTATCCTTAGACATTAACTTTTTCCGGAGGCCCAAATCCTCCGCTTTCCAATCCCTTAAGTCTCCCTTTCCTTCCCTCACTAACCATCAGGTGACCCATTTGCTCGTTTGCCGACCGATGCAAAAAAAACTGCACTAAATAAAAATCCTCTATAACAATGAATCAATCTATAAGCTGAGAACATCTAAATTCATAATCAAGACTCTATTCAATACAATGACATCTAAAATAATGTGCCTAAATATAATAACAGACCTCTATTCAGTTAATAATTCTAGCGGCACGCTCAGTTTTGTATAATTCCATATAATAATTCGAATTTTGCATTGTAGATGGAACGGAACTGTACCGGTTGAATTGGCTTATCGGACCGTAAATTAGATATAGGAATGGGAAATATTAAATGCGAATACATGAAAATGGTTTTGATAAATCTTCAATAAGTCCAAAAACAATCGGAACAAAACTTGATAGCCACGCAGTTCAACAAGACATCCGATAATAGCAAATATTTAATGGTAGGCTGTTAAATCAGACATAGGATGTTAAGTCTTATAATTTAATTTCACTGGATTCAATATCCTACAACCCGAAACACAGCAGTGCTTACACACTGCTGCTTGGCGGCAGAAATAAACTAAGCCCCATCAACCCAGACGGCCTCTCCCTTACCACCTATTAATTAAGTTATGTTTGAAGATTGCCAAAGCGCAAACCTAATTATAGTATATTTTATGAAATTGGGGTAACATTGGCAAAGATGACACCTTAACCGACATTCACCGAATTTGTTGTCGATAACCCTGAGTACAAAAATAACATACACGAACATCGATAACTTTGTGAACAACATGTTTACACCATAAGAACATGGTACCGCAAATGACCTATTTCCCCTTGAGAGCGCAGTTCATTAAATCAACAAATTAAGTGTCAAAAACTCGTTGAAAGGGAAGGGAGCGCCGTGGGTCGGAAATTCGAGGGTGGGGGCTTAATAAAATAAAATGAGTATATTATCGAATGGTACCCGCTGGGGTAATGTCGCGTGGTGCAGGATCGGACGTTGAGATACCGTGGAGACTTCATTGATTCATACAGTATTCTCCCATAATAATTTTATGTACTACGCAACACCAAATATTAATAAAAATAAAAATAATGAAATAAAACATTTGAAAACAGTCATCATCATCATCAGCAGCCTAAATTCGTCCACTGCTGAACATAGGCCTTTCCAATTTGGCGCCACCCTTGACGGTCCTCCGCCTTCCTCATCCAGCCGCTTCCCGCCACGTCTACTAGATCGTCGGTCCAGCGGGCTCAAGGTCGGCTCACACTTCGCTTGGATAGACGTCAGACGCCATCGTTGTGGCGACAAATATTGAAAACAGTATTACAATTTATTGTCAAATGGGGCATCAATTTTTTTTTTCAATATTTATTCAATGGATAGTGAAGGTGTACTAGGAACGCGTCTCTATCTTTCTCGCACGCCTGCAGTGTTATTGCAGTGACATCATTCTGCGGTGCGAATATTTTTAGTGTTATTTGACCTTTATCCTAAGAGATTTGGGAGGCACTAAACTTAATTATTTTTCAGTGGTTTTATAAAATATTTATATTAAAACTTTGAGCGACGGTACTTAGGTATTAATCAATATTATAAAACACTTATATATACTTAACACAAATATTTTTTTATTGTGTTTAATAATACTTAATTTTAATTAATTAATTATAATTATAACTTTAGCCATACACTTTGAGCTTAGGTATTTCTAATTTGTAATCGTAGGAGACTTTTTTCTTCGAGTCAAACGGAACTACAACTGTTTCGAAGACGATGAGCACGTCACAAAATAGTTTGGCCAAAAACAAGTGGATGGCGCCACAATTTGATTACAAATCAGTACCCTGAATAAGTATTTTAACCTGTCTAAAATTGATTTGCGTCCATGATTCTTCTGGTATTGTGCGCGTATATGGTCGGTAGAGATCACTTCCTATCAGGTGACCCACTTGCCTGTTTATAAGCCTTTGCAATATAAAAATGACAACATAATTCGACTCTACTCCACGTTTTATTATCAGCCAAAATGTCCTAATGCCTCGCTCGTAAATCTGCACTCGTCTCCGATACAGTTTACGTTTCGAAAGCTGTCCCCGCGGTCTCATTGCGGCATTTACCCCAATGCTCCACAATGGGGTACGTGGCTATAGGGTAGGCGACCCACAATGTGGTATATGACCCGTGACAGATACATTCTAGCGTGTTAATGTTTATTTTCACAAAAGATTAACTTTTGATAAACGGTATGTTATTTGTTTGTATTTTTAATGTAATTTTATTTCGTGTGAATTTCGGTATTGGATACTAAATAAATCCTTTGTGTTTCGTGCGAGAAATATTAAAAGTTTTTAATAATTGAAATACATACGCACTCACGTCTGCAATCTCCGAAGGGGTAGGCAGAGGTGTAACTAGTACACCCAAATTTCGTCGAGGGTATCTCCGTCCCATGACGTGATAGGGGACGAGTCTATTGCTATACCGGACACAATTCCAGACTACGGGCTGATACTGAGCATTTCGTAATAGAAACACCCAATATCACTTTTATCCGACCCGGGGACCGAACTCGAGACCTCAGCGTCAGCGTCAATCGTAACGGGTACGCATTACAACTGCGCCACCGAGGCAGTCAATAATTTATGTGTTTCGGAGCGGTGGAGATTACTTGCCATCAGGTGATCTTGCTCGTCTGCTGGATTTATGCAATAAAAATTTAAATAGAATTCTTTCATACAACTTTCCATTCACGGAACGCGTTTTATAGCGCGAACCGGTTCAATTGAATAGGCCATGTCACAGGCAAGAAATATTAAGAGGCTAGTGTGGCCATGATAGGCCATTACCTCGAGCTGTATTGAAGCACATTTATAGGAATGTAATAAATAATAATGATCTTTTTATTTATTGAATGTTGAAAGGATTTTTTAATGTTAGAAAATATTGAGAGGGAAGAACAGGAAATCAAACATTGTATAAATAAAAGGTTTAAGGTTTAAAGAAATTTATTCTCAATAAGACAAAGTCACTTCCTTGAGAACAATACTAAACTTAATTATATTAACATGTTGTCAATGACAAACAGCTGTTATTACCCATTTAATACATTCATATTGGTTAGGAGAGATGTATCTGCTATTAGATATCTAGCTAGCTGGAGTCTTAAATGTATTAAATGAGTGTACATTTTTTATTAATGAGGGTATTTTATTATAAAGTTGTGCTCCTTCAAAAGTAAGCATTTTTTTTCCATAGTTGGTTCTGGTCTTTGGTAGGACTAAAAAACTAGTTCGCCGAGTACTACGTTGGTGGATTTGCTTTAATTTAGTAAATATTAAATTTGTATGAATGTTTTTGTTAAGAACTTTCCAGATAAGAATACATGTGTGATAGATATATAATTGTTTTATGTTCATTATCTTAGTGTCTTCATAGATTTTATTAGTGGAAGTCAAGTATGGGTATTTTAAAAGCAGTTTAATAATTTTATTTTGGGCAATTTGAACATCTGATACTTTGGTTTTTGACGCACTGCCCCATATTTCAATAAGATATAGAATATGTGGTTTGACTAGTGCATTATAAATGGTGTAGCGTAAACTGTTTGGGATACAGGCGACAATGTTACGTAGTGAACCTAATAACGAGAATAACTTGTTTCTTATGTGTTCAATATGATTATTCCATGTCAGAGCGCTGTCCATTCTCAAACCAAGATATTTTTCAAGTTTTCTTTGCTGTATCGGGACATCATTAATAGTAAGTGGTTTATGTTGTGGAATAATTTTATTTTTGGCGGTAAAGAATATGTACGATGTTTGGGAAGTGTTTATTGTTAGCAGAACAATACATTTACAATACATACATATACATTTACATTTCGTCTTGAGCTTGTGAAATTACTTCTTGGGCAGAAGACCCAAAATAGAATAATAGGCAGGTGTCATCTGCATAAAGAGTGAGATGACCGTGTAATCCGATTTCTTGGACATTATTAATATAAATCAGGAATAATAAAGGACCAAGAATTGATCCTTGTGGAACTCCACATGTTATTGGCAATTTGCTACTTTGATGATTGTCTATTTTAACTACCTGTTACATAGATAAGATTCGAACATTTTGAGGGCACTTCCAGTAATATTTATGGTTTCTAATTTTTTTAACAGTAATTTGTGACATACCGTATCAAATGCCTTTTTTAGGTCAATAAATATACAGAGGACTATTTTTCTTTTGTCTATATTATATTTTATCTTAGTAACAAGATCGATTGTGGCAGTGAGAGTGTTGCACTTGGTCCTAAACCCATATTGGCGATCTGAGATTATTTTCATTGAGTTCAAGTATTTGTCTAAACGATTATGTAGATTTTTTTCCAGTATTTTTGATAATCCTGGTAGGACAGATATAGGCCGGTAATTACCTGGATCTGTTGTTGGTCCAGACTTATAAATGGGAGTAACCTTCGCTAACTTTAGAGTATCAGGAAATTTAGTAAATTTAGGAAATAGTTCAGTTTATTGTAGGTATATAATGCGTAAGCTTCTAAATAAATAGTTTTTATTTGTGTAAGATACATGCATACGCACTTACGCCTGTACTACCTGAAGGGAAAGGCAGAGGTGTAACTAGTACAACCACATTTCGCCGAGCATACTCGTATCTCGGTCTCATGATGTGATAGGAGGCGAGCCTTTTGCCATATGAGGAAGAATTCCAGATTCCGGGTTTATACTAAGCACTTCATGATAGAAAAGCCCAATATCACTTTACCCGACCTGGGGATGGAACCCAAGACCTCAGCACACAAGTAGTACCGCGTACGCATTACAACTGCGCCACCGAGGCAGTATTTCATATTTTAAAATAATACCTCCATAGAAACAAGCTGATCTATAAAAAGTTTTACGAGTGGTAGAGCCACGCTGTAGACAATTTTGTCTACAGCATGAATGGGCCGGCTCGTCCGGGTCGTTACCACTGTCTCACAGAAAACCGACGTAAAGTAGCAGCTTGCTGCTGCGTTTCGTACGGTGAGTGAGATATCCGGAGGCCCAAATCCCCCTCCCCTTCCCAATCCCTAAATTATCCCTTTCCTTTAAGGTCGGCAACGCGCCCATGACTCTTTTGGTATTGTGGGCGTACATGGGCGGTGGAAATCACTTACCATCAGGTGACCCACTTGCTCGTTTGCCGGCCTATGCAATAAAAAAAAAAAAAGAAAAAAAAGTTAATTACTTTAAGCCATCGAAATAAGATGACTAGAACGATAACTCTCATATGAATCTGCCAAAAATACGGCTCCACTTAATTACAAATTCAAAGGTAACATAACACGTAACACTCATACACGCCACAAAAATTAATGAACGTTCAAAATCAATTTTATGTCATAAAAGTTAGTTAGTTAATATTAAATTTCTAGATCGAGATACGACGTTCTGCAGCGCGCAAAAAATTTGGCGTATCAAGTTTCAACTAGAGATTATTATGCACAGACTTTTATAGCCCCGCCCTCTTGCACAAAGTTTCGGTGGGGTTTTTTTTATTTATTTTTTATTAGCTTGAATGACGAGACGTGCAGGTCGCTCGCCTGATGGTAAGCGCCACGGCTACTCTTAAACAGAAGCAACGCCACACAGAACTTTAAATAACAAAGCACTGCATGACACTGGACTGCGCTCGTCACCCCGAGATATAAGGTGTTAAGTCTCATAATGCCCAGTAATTTCACTGGCTTCAATGCCCTTCAAACCGGAACACAACAGTGCTTACCCACTGTTGCTTGGCGGCAGAAATAGACAAAGCGGTGGTACCAACTCAGCCGGCCTCTCGCATACGAGGGTCCTACCACCTTCTTTAAGCTATATTTCAATGCTTTAAGCACACATCCGAAAGCTTACGTTAATATCAGCCATCGATTGGGATGAGACGCTCTTTCCCACTCAATGATTTATTAATACGTCATCAATAAACGTTTACTGCAACATCAAAGGTATAAAACAAAGAGTTTCACGTTTAATAACTTCCTTGTTTACACGAGCTCAATTATTCTTTTGTGAGTGTAACAATGGTTTTTGTATTGGGGATTAATGCGCATACATTTTTGTAATGATTTTTTTATAGCTCTGGACTTGAAGTTACCTTTACATTTCGTTTTTTTCCAATGGACTTGTGCTGTTAGTCTATATTGCTTTTATAGCTTTACCTGACAACAGAGCCGGCGCTTATAGTGCTTTAGCTAGAAATATATATCATGTATTTAGTAGCGATTAAGCACAGAGGCGACATTTGATTTTTTTATGAAATTAATTCTTAAAAAAATAAGGACTGCCTCGGTGGCGCAGTTGTAATACAACTGTTGTGCTGAAGTTTTAGGTTCGATTCCCGGGTCGGGTAAAAGTGATTTTGGGTTTTTCTTATATGAAATGCTTGGTTGCCTTGAGTTTGGATTAAGCCCGGTTGGGCGATAGGCTCGCCCCCTATCACGACATGTGTCGAAGATAAGCTCGGCGCAATGTGGATATGAACACCTCTGCCTACCTCTTTAGGGATTACAGGCGTGAATGAGTGAGTGCGTTTTTATACAGTTTCATATAAAGTGGTAATGTCATTATCGCCGACACGCAACGCGTGTCTCGGTCGCGTACCCTAAAACAGAAGGCCAATTGTCGTAATCAAAAATGTTAAAAATATCATTCCGATCTAGTTTCAGTTTCAAGAAAATTGCAAATGGTATTCTCAAAAACTATTGGTTTCGTGTCAACGTCAAATGTGAACATAGATCAAAATGAAATTGAAAATAGATTAAACGTTGACTGAAGCCAAAACGACATTCTGCTGATGTTTTTAAATGACACATGCCTTTATATAAACGTCAAAATTGTCACTGAATAGTGATTGCAGTGAGATCGAGACGAAATCATATTGAAACCGGACTGAACTACAAGAAGAGCAGACTATCATTATTAAGTCAATCACAGTCTAATCTCAGTTTCGTTAAAATTCGGTCGCAGTACCGGTTAAATACGAGAATTAAATAATAATAATACATACACCCAACAGTACACATAGTCCTAACCCCACACTAGGTAAACCTGTATCGCGGGTATCAGGAACTACGAGGGGGACTTGCGGTCCCACAACACCCAGTCTCGAAACTCATTTTTGTGGATCACACAAACATTTGTCTCAGTGCGGGAATCGAACCCACGGCCTCTTGCTTCGCAGCCGGCAACTCGCCCGCTGCGCCACGGAGGCTGTCAGGCCTTCTAGTCTTAAGGAATGAACTTATTTTGTTTTATCTTTCATTCGAGCTTAAACTTTATCTAGAGAATGTAAATCAGTCCTTCTAAAACCAAGGTTAAATAAAACATGATCGGTATCATTAAATATTTGTTACTACGCCTGGTCAGACCCTTATCTCACTGATGTCTCTTTAACTAGACCTTCATGTACCCTCTGGGAGTCGACCGACCAAACGCCCCGAGTCCAATTTGAATGTCTAAGAGTATTATATAACATAGAATGTATTAGCCTGCCTCGATGGCGCAGTTGTAATGCGTACACGTTACGATTAAGCTAACGCTGAGGTCTCGGGTTCGATCCCCGGGTCGGATAAGGTGGTATTGGGTTTTTCTACTAAGAAATGCCCAGTATCAGCCCGGAGTCTGGAATTTGTGCCCGGTATGGCGATAGGCTCGCCCCCTATCACATCATGGGACGGAGATACGCTCGGCGAAATGTGGGTGTACTGGTTACACCTCTGCCTACCCCTTCGGGGATTTCAGGCGTGAGTGCGTATTTATGTATTAGCCACTTGGATTCAACCATGTATTTCACAAGGTAATAATATGATACAAATGTATTTTTTGAGTAGTAGAGTCACGCTGTGGACAGTTTTGTCTACAGTACGAATGGGCTCGACAAAAAATCGACGTAAAGCAGTGATTTACTGCTGTATTTCGTACGGTGAGTTCGGAGGATCCGATGATTCAGCCCAGTGTCATGCAGTGCTTTGTATCTCAAAGTTCTGTGTGGTGTTACTTATGTTTATGGGCAAGCGTGGCGCTTGCCCACAGGCGACCGACTTGCTCGTTTCGTTATTCAAGCAAATAAAAAAACAATCCCGGAAAACTCGTATGACTTTGCATATTAAAAATTTAAACACAAATTGTGATTACCTTAGCTGGGATTTGAACCTAGGACCTCGGTGCTACACAGTACGTTACCATTAGACCAATGAGGCAAGTAGAGCCAAATTTCAAAAACGTATATTTTTAGATGTTTCCAAATAAATGGATGTGTCAGGTCATCCATAAAACTTGTTTTAACTAAATATCAAATATAAAAACAACATCTTTAGTATAAAGAAAGGAATAATATTCCAATAATCATATTAAACAGTAGAGATGTTACAACTACTGTGGAATGACGAGACGAGCAGGTCGCTCGCCTGATGGTAAGCGCCACACCTACTCATAAACAGGAGCAACGCCACACAGAACTTTATATAACAAAGCACTACATGATACTGAACTGCGCTCGTCACCCCGAGTCATAAGTTGTTAAGTCTCATAATGTCCAGTAATTTCACTGGCTTCAATGTCCTTCAAACCGGAACACAACAGTGCTTACACACTGTGCTTGGCGGCAGAAATAGACAAAGCGGTGGTACCAACCCAGCCGGTCTCTCGCATACGAGGAACCTACCACCTTGTAACCCAGGTTATCCCAGTATGGGGTCAGGAATATGATGATGATGATATTGAAGATTGAGTGCCTGTCACGTTAGCAGTGTTTGAGAAATGTAATCCTAATATCCTAATCATCGAAATAAGATAACTAGAACGATAACTCTCATATGAATCTGCCAAAATATACGGCTCCACTTACTTACACATGCAAAGGTAACATAACACGTAACACTCATTCACGCCACAAAAATTAATGAACGTTCAAAATCAATTTTATGTCATAAAAGTTAGTTAGTTAATATTAAATTTCTAGATCGAGATACGACGTTCTGCACCGCGCAAAAAATTTGGCGTATCAAGTTTCAACTAGAGATTATTATGCACACACTTTTATAGCCCCATTGCACAGAGTTTTGTCCAGGTAATTTTTTTGCTTGAGTTAAGTTTTCGATGATTCTAATACTATTATAAATGTGAAAGGTTGGATGTTTGTTTGTCAATCACGGCTCAACAAATGAACATTTTTGAATTACGAGTAAATTTGGCACACAGGTTCGCCATGACCCGGGTTAGCATATAGTCTACTTCTATCCTGCAAAAGGTCATTCACGCGGGCGGAGCCGCGAGCAAAAGCTAGTTAATAATAAAATTACCACACATATTCCTGACCCCATACTGGCATAACCTGTATCGTGGCTATATGGAACTTAGAGAGATTTATGATCTCGTTCTCTCACTCCACGTAGATCCGAAACATGTATTTCATCATCACACAAACATTTGTCTCGGATCTTTAATTATCCCTTTTTTAAGCGCCCGTGATTCTTCTGATATTGTGGATGTGCATGGATCCTGGTCGATGGAGATCGCTTACCATCAAGGTCATTCTTAAATCGTTTGCCAGCCTATGCTTTAAAAAAATGCAGTTATAGAGACTAACAGAAAACTAACTTTTTATAGAAGTGAAAACTTAGAACTTTTAGTATTAAAATTCTTAATGTTTGAATTAAAATTATTGACATCAATCTGCTATCAATCAATTGAACTTTTCACTAAATCCATTCATATTCACTTATAAGATATATACACAGCACTAATGTTGCACAATACGTCAGCTGTATAACTACAGATATACTGCTATAAGCAAGTCGGTGACGCGAACGCACGCGATTTCACCCATCCAACAAAGTGTCTAACGCGCACAGCACACGGCCGCTGCGCGTCATGAGCATATCGGTGACGCGAACCCATAAGATTTTCCCCTACCCAGGTGCCCAATGCGGCTAAAGAAGTTTTCACTTAAAAAATATGACAACCTGACAACCTACCATCTTATTGTCAGTTTTTACTAAGAGTGCTACAGAATGAGCAACATCACTAGTTCACTTATGACAAATGTAACCCAAACGTGCAAGTCGGCGTTTTTAGATATACCCCTTTAGGATGTGCAAAAAATATATTTGGCAACGTCCCCGCTGGACGCCGGCTAATCACGTTTTTGTCTGGCCTCTAACTCTTGGAGTTATGGCTTCAACGGCTTTCGACCTTTATTAACTGAAAATTATCATACATTCTATTACGATTTTCGTTTGGTTAAATTTTAGGCAATTTTGTAAATTATTGAGGGGATTTTAGGTAATTTGGAGACTTTTACTGCCTTTTTTATTCCTTTTTATTTGGAGACTGCCTCGGTGGCGCAGTTGTAATGCGTTACGACTGAGGCTAACGCTGAGGTCTCGGGTTCGATTCCCGGGTCGGGTAAAGTGATATTGGGTTTTTCTATCATGAAATGCTTAGTATCAACCCGGAGTCTGGAATTGTGCCCGATATGACGATAGGATTGCCCCCTATCATATCCTGGGACGGAGATATGCTCTTATTTATTATTATTTATTATTTATTTATTTACTTTTAAAGAGATTTTAGGTTCTAATATAAGCATAATAGGTTTTGTAATGATTTTAAAATTTCTATTTTCTTAAGTCTTTTGAATAAACACCTAACTCATTTTTACTAGCTTGAATGACGAGACGAGCAGGTCGCTTGCCTGATGGCAAACGCCACGCCTGCCCATAAACAAAAGCAACGCCACACAGAACTTTGAATTATAATATTTACCAAACTCAATCAACTGAATCGATACCACAGAATAAATCAACTTGTTATCATCAAAATCATGTTAAAATCTGAGCAGGAGTACTTGAAGGCAGTTTAATATTCCTCCGTGACACCAGCACTTGCAGATGCTTGATAAATATTAGTATTCGTCGCGCGTAACACGATTTACGAGCTGAATTCGAACTGTGCTGTTCACGTTGTAAAGACATTGATGCTCTTTAAAAATTCACGAACATCTGGATTTATTTAATTTTTTTGGAGCGCGGAGTATAATCTTGACCTGATTGTTCAGTGAGTTATTTCCTGTTATTTTTTAAGAAAACGCTGTCATAGAGCATGTTCCTGGATGGAAATTTAATTTGTCTTGATGCGGAAATTGAACCCACGGCCTCTCGCTTCGTAGGTCACGGAGGCTGTCAAGTCGCCAGTTAGGAGACCAAGCTCCAGTGTGGGTGCCATTTCGAAAATTGGTAGCTCAAAATGATTTTAGTAATACGCATACGTTATTTCATATTATAATTAATTTATATCAAAAAATCGAATCTATTGCTCTATAACTAATAAATTTGCATTCATCAATTGGTTTGACGAAACAACAGTAGGTTTTGTCTTCAAAACACTTCAAGTTTCGGCAGCTCAATCCAGGAATATAAAGGACCTCCTATTCCCATTAATATCAAAAGTACATTCTGTTACAATTTTACATATGCACTCATACGCACTCACACCTGTAATCCCCGAAGGGGTAGGCAGAGGTACACCTCTGTGTGGGTGTACTGGTTACAACCAGTACACCCACATTTCGCCGAGCGTATATCCGTCCCTTATGTGATAGGGGGCGAGCCTATCGCCATACCGGGCACAAATTCCAGACTCCGGGCTGATACTGAGCATATCGTAATAGAAAAACCCAATACCACTTGACCCAAACCGGGGATCGAACCCGAGACCTCATCGTTGACCTCAATCGTAACGCGTACGCATTACAACTGCGCCACCGAGGCAGTCTTACAATTTTAGGATTATATATTTCCTTGTTTCCTATTTTATGTGCTTCGATGGCTCAACCAAAGTATGAAAGACCCAAACACCCATAAACATTAATAGCATAAGCAAACCCAAAATGAAACAGTGTATGGCGAATACATCAATTGAAGTCATTAACTGTTCCGGACTTGCGTGAATGCTGCGTTCGCACAAATGACCTCATATGCTGGAATCATATTTATTCGCAAATTTTTCAACTATGCAAAAAGCTATAGGTACATTCAAGGTGGTACAATACTATATAAGAGAGTTGGTAGGTCCCTCGTATGCGAGAAGCCTCTCGGTTGGTACCACCGCTTGGTCTATTTCTGCCGCCAAGCAGCAGTGTGTATTCACTGTTCTGTTTCGGTCTGAAGGACATGGAAGCCAGTGAAATTACTGGGCATTATGAAACTTCACATTTTATGTGTCAGGATCACGAGCGCACTTCAGTGCCATGCAGTGTTCTGTAATCCATAGTTCTTTGTGACGTTGCTTCTGTTGATGGGACGCTTATCATCAGGCGAGCAACCTGCCCGTCACGTAATTTAAACAAATAAAAAAAATATAATACTAGATAGCTCTTGACAGAATGAATTCGATGACGGACAAATAGTGAATACGCAATTTCATAGTTACACCATTTTGCTGTTAGCTGTGTATTAGGCACGTTTACGGGTGCGTTCAGATGTGTTCAAAAACTAATGTATACTACTAGACGGGCTGTTTAGAAGTAAATTTCTATGTACCGCTTAGCTTGTCTAGTAATATATAT
Source organism: Mimas tiliae (assembly GCA_905332985.1). Lineage (NCBI taxonomy): Eukaryota > Metazoa > Arthropoda > Insecta > Lepidoptera > Sphingidae > Mimas > Mimas tiliae. The sequence goes on along the minus strand of HG995253.1, from coordinate 15,004,077 downwards.
TAAAGTATTTGTGTCGATCAGATAGTTTTCAGTGTTATCACTGTCACTGTTTTGTCTATTTCTGCTAAGCAGCACTGTTCCATTTCTGTTTAAAGGACATGGAAGCCAGTGAAATTACTGGGCTTTACGAGACTTAACATCGTATATCTCGGGGTGACAAGGGCAGTCCAATGCCATGCAGTGCTTTGTAATTCAAAGTTCTGTGTGGTGGTGCTTATGTTTATGGACATGCGTGACGCTTACCATGAGGCTAGCGACTAGATCATAATAATAATAATATAATACTAGCCCTGTATTAGATACGTCCCACTGCTGGGCACGGGCCTCCTCTACTGAATAAGAGGGGTTAGGCCTTAGTCCACCACGCTGGCCTAATGCGGGTTGGAAGACTTCACATACCTTCGAAATTCTTATGCAGAACTTCTCAGGTATGCAGGTTTCCTCACGATGTTTCCTTCACCCTTAAAGCAAGTCATAATTAACAATTAATACAAACGTAACTTAGAAAAGTCAGAGGTGTATGCTCTCGGAGCTGGTTTCGAACCTGCGACTTTCGTCTCGACAGTCCCTACCACTCCTCACTGAGCTATCACTGCTTATAGACTAGATCATAAATACAACCAAAATAGTTCTATTGTTTTCAATGAAATAAATAGTATAATGATACCAATATAGCATATAACCATTTTCTGAGTGGTAGAGTCCCGCTGTAGACGGTTTTGTCTACAGCATGAATGGGCCGGCTCGTCCGGGTCATTACCATTGTCTCTGTTGCTGCCAATAAATAAAATAACGCCAAAATAACTGATATAATTAATTAGGTAGGTACTTATAATTCAATACACGACAATAAGCAATATAATTCAAATAAATATCTTATATCTATAAACGCTTGCCCATGGCGATACAGTAATGTGAAGCAGTTCCACGCTTAAAGGCACAAAATTACAGAATACAGATAGCACAAAATTATGGCATTACTAGGTTTTTCTTGCCGCTCCTCTCGCGTGTAAAACATTTTTCGGGTTTAGGTTATATATATTTTTTTATAGTATAGGCCGGCAAAAGAGCAAGTGGGTCGCGTGATGGTAAGCGATCTCCACCCCCCATGTACGCCCACAATACCAAAAGAATTATGGCCGCGTTGCCGACCTTAAAGGAAAGGGTTATTTAGGGATTGGGAAGGGGGGGGGGATTTGGGCCTCCGGATATCTCACTCACCATACAAAACGCAGCAGCAAGCTGCTTTACGTCGGTTTTCTATGAGACAGTGGTAGCGACCTGGAAGAGCCGGCTCATTCATGCTGTAGACAAACGTGTCTTTAACGTGGCTCTACCACTGGGGCGAGAAATAATATTGTTTGGTCAAAACTGAAACGTGGTATTAGAAAAACTCCAACACGAACGGGGCTACGAGTAAAAGCTAGTACTACCATATTTTTTAAGTATTACGTATAACGTAAGCTATATACGATGAAAAGATATTCTGCATTCACTATAAGAAGCAGTTGAGAGCAGAAGGTACGATTTACGGTCAGGTTCGCTTCAATAACTGAAAACTTTCGGAATAGTATTCCAGCGGCACAAATACGCGAAGTTTGTTCCCAACCTTTCCACGGTTTGGACAAAGTATTGTAATTTTACTATAAATAGAAATATTTTAAATGGGAATGAAACTGTGCTAATTTTGTTTTGTTTTGGGTGCAATGGATTGTGATGAAAGGAGTATAAGTAATGGTTCAATTATGCGATGTGATAGCACATGCTGAGTCATTGACGGCGCACAGCCCACTCGTATACACTTAGTAGTGTTGGGTAACACATACAAGAGAAAATTAATTTAAAAAAAATACAATCATCCTCTTAAGGGGAATTATTTTTAATTTAACAAACTATTAAATTTATTTACTCGTATCAATATTTCCTAATTACAATTTTATACGGCTTGAATTAATTTAAACCCAAGAAACAAAATAAAAATATAACGGACTTACAAATCACGCCGACTTAAGCCGACAGACCTTCTGCTTGCGACCGAGTCTCGATTTGTACTGAATGTGAACGGCTCCCGCACTGCCTTTTTATAGGTAGCGAGGGTCTACCCACACCAAAGTTATAAAAAAAAAACATTTAACATCTAACAGTATAGATGACAGCCTCCGTGGTGCAGTGGGCGAGTAGCCGGCTGCGAAGCGTGAGGCCGTGGGTTCGATTCCCACACCGAGACAAATGTTTGTCTATTCCACAAATATTTGTTTCGGATCTGGGTGTTGTGGGACCGCAAGTCCCTCGTAGTTCCTGATACTCACGATACAGGTTAACCTAGTGTGGGGTCAGGACTATGTGTGTGACTGTTGGGTGTATTTATTATTATTATTATTATTATAGATATACGGGATGTATGTATTACGTATAACAAAAACCCTGTAGGGCGTTTTAACTGTGATATCCGAATTGATATTCAAACATAATGAAATAACTCGCATACGAAATTTTTATTTTTTATTTTATACTAGCCCTGTATTATACCACTTGTTTGATGTTCAAGATGTTCGATTCGAAAAATTCCCGCTCATCACATCATGGGACAGAAAATATATAGTCCAACTGTGGGTGCACTAATTTCATCTCTGTCTACCAATTTGGGATGGCGTAATCCTAACAATATACAACGTGTTACAGAAAGGTGTGGTCATATTTTAGGGTCATTACATACACCTTACAGTGAGTATTTATTTACCGGATCATTTCAAAACCAAGACATCCAAAAAAATCACGTTAATTTTAATCACTCGTTTATTAAGATCGATAAGATTGATAACATCACTATTAATAAAATAAAATAAATAAATACACCCAACAGTCACACACATAGTCCCGACCCCACACTAGGTTAACCTGTATCGTGGGTATCAGCAACTACGGGGGACTTACCAACCCACTACACACAGACCCGAAACAAATATTTGTGGATCACATAAACATTTGTCTCGGTGTGGGAATAGAACCCACGGCCTCACGCTTCGCAGCCGGCTACTCGCCCACTGCGCCACGGAGGCTGCGCCACTGTTATTATGAACAACACTCACTTGAATAAGATGTACGTAATTCTACGGACATACGTACGTAACTTTTAGGTAATTTAAACACAAATTAACACCTGAAAGAGATTGTGTGCTGAAGACAATATAGGCACCATCCTCTAGAAACATTTTAAAGACTTCATTCTCGGGTCTTCCATCTATGAATTTAGCTTAATACAGTCGACGATCCTCTTAAAAGCTGTTATCAGTTATACCAACACAATATACCAATACATAATACTTGTTTTTAGTCAAATACAACATATTTTTTGAACTCGAAATCATACTTCATAAAATCAGAAATTGCGGAACTGACTGCGTCAAATAAATATTGACATTTGACAACTGTTTAATGTTTTTTTTTATTATAAAATAATTAAATGAAAGGAGGTCTATAGTATCATTGTTTATCATTTAGTGTTGTCCAAAGTTGAAAATCGATATCGACTTGTTACTTATTCGATAAAAAAGAAAATTCTATAATTGTTGTCCTAGCAATGCAATCGGATTTGGTACTATGCGAGATAAAATACTAACACCCTACACTATACATTGCTTAAATTTGCCCGCCCCTTTCTATAACACGTTGTATATAGATAAACGCAATTTTTCAGACACAAAATGTATTGTGTTAATTTTCCTCTTCAAATTCTTGAACTACAAAGGAAATTAAATGACAAGCTGCAGATGTCCAAATAAAGGTCCCGCACCCCAATCACGTGCCTTATTAGGATCCATGTCTTTGAATAAAAACGTTTGATTAGCTAACTAGAGTAAGGGCCGATTGTTAAAGCGACTAAAGTACTTGCTTATTGGTATTCAATATTAATTTGTTCGTAATAAAAGAAAAGAGGCAACTTCAGGTCGGCGTTGTTCTGCCGAAGGTCGAGGGACGCATTATCTCTTGACGGTTGACCTTATGTTACCGTTATATTAGTAATAGCTGGAAATAGCACCATTATTGGTGTTAGTGAAGGTAGTCGGGGGAACAACTATGTAAAGCGGGTAGATAATAGATTGAGACGTGGTGGAGGTGATTTGTTAAGGTATATAAGAGAGTGCATTATTATTTGACAGGACTTAGTCGTGCTTAGAACTCTTCATTAAGGTGGTAGGTCCCTCGTATGCGAGAGGCCGGCTGGGTTGGTACCACCGCTTTGTCTATTTCTGCCACCAAGCAACAGTGTGGAAGCACTGTTGTTCTGGTTTGAAGGACATTGAAGCCAGTGAAATTACTGGGTATTATGAGGCTTAACGCCTTATGTCGCGGGGTGACGAGCGCAGTCCAGTGTCACGCAGTGCTTTTTTATTTGTAGTTCTGTGTTGCGTTGCTTCTGTTTATGAGCAGGCGTGGTGCTTACTATAAAAGCCAGCGACATGCTCGTATCGTCATTCAAGCTAATAAAAAAAACTGGGATAACGCCAGGCAGTTATGTAAATTCTAATAAGACAATCGCGATTGCTGTGCTGTTATCCGTTGAGAAGTTTTATATTTCACTCAGTACTCCGTCATCAAATCTTAACCAAAATATGAAACTAAACTCTATCGAATAAATTTCCAATAAAATTGTAGTATAATTCGCGGAGAAATCAATGTATACATAAAACAGCGAAGATACAAGAACGTGAGTTGAGAAAATCCTCCTTGATTGACGTCGGTTAAAACACACAACAAACTAAACCACGAATTATTCAGAAGGCTATAGTAAGCAATATAAAACCTCAATCCTCGACAGGAAACATTCCTAACGAATCAAAATTGCGCAATTCTACGTAGGATATCCAGATGTCCCCAATTTGTGGCGCCGTCAACCTCCACTGTCCATATCAGAATTGCAAATGGCTCTGGAATTTACAAAGAAATACACGGAAATTATGCGGGACCCGGTATATAGGCCTTTGATACCAGGGGCCTATAAGTACAAGGATTTTTATTACGACCCCGTTATGCAGGGGTATATTTTTAAATTTTACATTCTTTTTAATGCAGAGTGTTGGATTTTTATGCTGGAAGTTGTGAAATGTTTCAGATTTTTATAGCTATGCACTTGAGTATTGGGAATATATTTTTTTATAGCAGAGGCTGGCAAACGAGCAAGTGGATCACCTGATGGTAAGTGTTCTGTACGGCTCATGTACCCCACAATACCAGAAGAATAATGGGCGCATTGCCGTTGAAGGATAATTAAGGGACCAATCCATTTTGGGATATCTTACTCTGCCTACCAGCAGCAGCAAGGTGATACTATGAGGCAGTGATAACGACCCGGTCAGGTCGACTAACTCGGCCCGTTCATGCTGTAGACAAAACTGTCTACCGGTGTAGTCTGAATCGGTGGTTCTACCGATGTCACAATTTCGGACAAGGTAGGCTCACGAAGTAATTTCCCGCGTATAATTCCAGGATACAGGCACATCATAGTTATACAAACTGACTGCCTGATTACAACATAATAATAATAATTATTATTATTGTAATAATTAAAGACTACATTGATGATACTAACAAGTTGGTAAGTTGGTAGGTTGGTAGGTGAAATGAAACGATTTTGACAATACTAACGTAATGTACATATTCTGAGGTTTTAGTATATACTACAAATTGATAGATAATAATCATATATAACATTTCTCGTTGCGTTTTGTACAAAAGAAAATGTACTCCTTGCAATTTGTAAATATAGTAAGAAGGGTGATATTCAAGCGACATGAGTAGATACATGTCGACTATTTGTTATGTCGATCGACGAGATACGAGTTCGACGGGGCTCTATTACGCTGCTAGGATATATCTGGTTTCGATAAATATCACTAGTTCTTAAACTTAGGAAGTCATTTTTTAACCCAACAAAAAAGAGAGGTTTGATAAGTTTATCTGTTCTGGTTGTGTGTGTATCTGTGTGGCATCGTAGCGCTTAAACAAATGGACCGATTTGAATGCAGTTTATTTTGTTTGAAAACTGATTTAATCTGGATGATTCTTAGCAATGTTTGAATAAAATCAGTTTAGTTATGGTAAAATTATGATTGCTCGACTTAGGTTTTGAACCCAGGGTATCATGGTTTCTCATCCTAAGTCAGCCACTAGACCAATGGACCGATCCCTCCTTTTCTTACTTTTTAAACCCTTTATATAATATTCCACCTGCCCTTGTCCCACTTGCAGTGGGGTCGGCGCAACATGTTAACACATGTTACAGAAAGATTTGGCTTGTAGTGTATATGACCGGCCGCTTGCCTGTCAACCCTTCTGGAAAGAAAATGCCCAGACTCGAAGCAAATATCACACAAACATTTATCTCGGTACAGGAATCGATTCTACAGCCTCTCGCTTCACAGCTGGTTACTCGCCCATTGCGCCACGGAGGCTGTCGCCCTTTATAAAATAACCCTTATATGATTTAATCACAGATCTCAAATCAATAAATGCTAGATCAAAACTTATCTAAATCATTTCCATAATGGAAGGTTCTCCGTAGGTCAACAGGGAGTTGAACCTTGTCCGCCGCAAATCTGACATTCTGAGACTATTAAGCGAGTTTTGATGACATGTGTAAATTGACTTAGTGCTGTCCACTTTAGAAGGGTACAAACAAATAGAAAAAAATTATACAGAATACTCAATGTGTATAATATGTACCAAGTTAACTATGATTGGACGAGCGTCGCTGCCGTCGCTATGTTCGCTTCAATATTGCCATTTTACGAATAATCATTAATTAAGAGAGATATTTCATGTATTATGACACACATGATACATTAGGTAATTCCTTTATTTTAAGCCAAAATCGAGAAATTATAATAGTGACTTTTAGGATACAGAATAGAATATATCTTCAACGTCAGCATCGTTATTTCTTTTAAAAAAATCATCTGGTTATTTATTTATTTAGTATCACAGAATTTAAAATTACAGAATTAAATGGCGGCAACTGCACTAGGCTCTAAGCCTGTATCGCAGAGACCAGTATGAATTTAAACAAAACAAGATATCTTATTACATTATTATGTACCTATTTAAAACAAAATTTATTCTATCTGATGAGTGTGTATGTGTGTGTGTGTCACATCACAAAGTGTCCCTAAGCAAAACCTAGAAGAATTTCCTCCGTGTCCTGGTAGTTCAAATCTTGCAACCACTTTTCCAACACATGTTTTGCTTTCTTACAGGTCAGTAACTTTATATTTAAGTTTCGACATATTTTGTTGTACAAGAAATAATGCATGTCGCCTGGTAGACGTTTCGCGAAACTCGACTTTATTGGTAGTATTCTGTATGTGCGTCGATAAATTAGGTTATTATATTCTTCTGAGATTATAATGCGTTTATGAGTTGCGATGACTGCTTTACTTATGTATAATTGGCGAACGCGTAACACATTACATTCCCTGTATAATTCGTCTGTAGGGAATCTTAAGGGTTTACTTAGCATTACTTTTATAACAGCTCGTTGAGCTCTCTCCAGTTCTATTAAAGCAGATTTTGCGGCTCCGCCCCAAGCTGATATGCAGTATAAGAGACTGGATTGGCATATAGCTTTATAAACTAAAAGTGGGATTGATTTGGATTCTGAGTTACGTAAGGATTTCATCAAGTAGATAGATTTTCTTAATTTGCTCGAAAGACAGGATATATGTTTTTTGAAAGAGAGGTTTTCATTCAGTAGGACGCCTAAGTATTTAATGGTGTCAGCATATTCAATGGAGGGACTGTTGCAGTAAGATGATTTAGAGGGGTCATTGATATTTTGTGTACAGGAATGGATAACAAGATTGGGAGATATGCGGGGTCTTGAAGCGCGTGTTTTATGGAAAGCAACATACTTTGTTTTGCTGTTATTTAGGGTTAACAAACTTTTACTCATCCGATGTGCCAGAATAGCCATCCCAGACTCTGCCGTCTTTTGTACTACTTCCCACGTAATACCCTGAAAGATGACAGCTGTGCCATCAGCATAACATATAGTATTCGCTGCTTGTAGTGAAATGTTAAGCATATCATTCATATATATAATGAATAATGTAGGGTCAAGTATGCTACCTTGTGGTACACCATGGCTTATAGGGAGAGGGTGGCTCAAAGTCGCGCCTATTTTAACGCATTGCCGGCGGTTGGTCAGATAACTCAGAAACCAGTTATGGGCGAAACCCCTAACACCCATGCTGAAATTAAAAATACGCCCAGACAACATTTATTTTGGTCCAGAGCTGAAGTAACTATATTTATTAATCGTAGCACAGCGTCTTCCGTTGATTTATTACGTCTAAAACCAAATTGATTGGGAGAAATTAGCGAGTATTTTTCAAGAAAATTGACTAGGCGTTTGTTTATAATTTTCTCAAGCAACTTGGAAACAATACTCAACAGTGTTATAGGTCGGTAATTGTGGGGCACAGATTTATCACCATTCTTATAAATCGGAGAAACTACACCCATTTTCCAAACCTCCGGAAATGCACCTGTGGCTATGCTAAGATTAAAGACATGTGTCAACGGTTCAACTATGGATGTTCTTAAAAGCCTTAGTAGGAGTGGGGTACACCGATCAAAGCCAGGGGCACTACCATCTTTGAGTACCGCGATGTAATCATTAACTTCTTCGACAGTAGTGGGATATAGGAAAAGCGAGTGTGAAGGAGCATGATGTACTGTATTAATGGCTGTTGTGAGAGAATCTTTCGATGTGTTTAATCTATTTAGAGTCTTGTTTGGCAATTCCTGCCCAATTCGGGAAAAATACTCATTGCAATGATTTAGAGAGCTCTGTGGATCTTCGGGGTTTAGCAATTCGGTGGAATTATTTTAAGGCTTTGGAATGCTACAAATGTCTTTAATCGGTTGCCAAAGTTTATTTGAATTTTTTAAATTTTCTGTTTATCGATCGCTTTCATAATCACTTTTAAGTTTAAAAAGTAGGCCCCGCAGAAAATTACGATAGCGTTTATATGATATTTGAATTGTCGAATTAGACAGGTTTCTTTTTGCTTCAAGATGTAGGTGTTTTTGACATCTCATAATACCAAGAGTTATCCAGGGTTTCAGATTAAATTTAGAGCGTGGAACTATAATTTCTTTCGTGTTGTCCAAAATAGATCTATGTAGGATATTAGTGAAATGAGCTGCTGCTGAGTGCATTGTTGCTGTTGAACACAACCGACCAATCCACAAGTTTGAGAGCTTCCGCTACTGCAAGGTAATCAATTTTAATCCATATACGTTTTTTTAAATCCTTATTAACCTCACTTACACAGGGAATTGCAAACATACAAAGGTCATGATCAGTGATATCGGTGTGGGCAATAAGCCCGACGCCGGACATTCCGTTTCTGACAAATATGTGGTCTAGACAAGCGTTGCCTCTGGTTGGCTTTGTTATCGCGGGAAGTAGTTGATTCTCAGTTAAAAGGCACAGATATTCGGTGCACTGACTACTAAGAGGATATCCACAGAACAGTGAAAATTTTGAAAATTTCTGTGAACAGTTAAATTTTATACCCATATTGCGAAAACCTAGACATGTTAATTTGTTTGTTTAGGGGATGAAGACATTCCTTTCTACTAACCAAGTAGTTAACAAAACCATTAAAACATCCACTAGCCACTAAATAGCATAATTTATACACTAGTGGCGGGTCCAACCCACCAAATCTAGGTATAATTTCACTAAGTTGGAAACACTGTCTGTATTTCCATTTTCTAACATTTCACAGATAATTTCGTACATCTATATTTAGGTAGCGATAAAATAAATCAGACAATTTTGCAGTAAGCGGTGATAGCCCAACAGGGAGTATAATGAGTCACCGAGACGCTGCTTTGAACCCAGACCAGACTTCTGCCTTTCGAAGGTATGTTTTGTTTCTTTTCATACAGCATATATCGGTAAACGAGCAGGTGGGTCACTTGATGGTAAGTAATCTCTACGGCATATATGCCCATAATACCAAAAGAGTCGTGGAGGCGTTGTCGACCTTAAAGAAAGGTGATAAATTAAGATATTGGGAAGGGAAGGTGGATTTCAGCCTCCGGATAACTCAACTTACCGTACCACTGTCTCGCAAGAAACTGACGTAAAGTGGCGGCTTGCTGCTGTGATTCCTACGGTAAGTGATCTCATTTACCGTGAGAATTGGTTATATCCAGACGCCCAATTCCCCCTCCCCTTCCCAATCCCTTTCCTTTAAGGTTGACAATGCATCTATTATTCCTCAGGTATTTTGAATGTTCATTGGCGGTGGATCTCACTTACAACCAGGTGACCCACTTGCTCGTTTGTTGGTCTCTGCTATAAAAATATACATATCAATATGACAGCCTCGGTGGCGCAGTTTTAATGCATACGTGTGCCCATTGAGGCTGGTGACGAGGTCTCAGGTTCAATCCCCGAGTGAGGTAAAAGTTATATTTGTTTTTTCTACTATAATACTACTAAATGCTCAGTATCACCCTGGAGTATGGAATTGTGCCCGGTATAGCGATAGGTTCGCCCCTTATCACATCATGGCGGAGATACGCTCGGCGCAATGTGAGTGTTCTAGTTACACATCTTCCTACCCCTTCGGGGATTACAGGCATGAGTGCGTATTGCGTATATATAAATATGAATATTTGTCCGAATTGGCTTTTATAACTGGTAACATTTCCCCATCAGGGACCAAACCCAAGTCAATAAATCACAAATGCTTTCTAAAATTTTACAACAATCTCCTGAGCCTTCTGTACAACTGTGAAAAAAGTTAGAAAATACTATAAATAAATATAAACCCGGGCTTCGACCCGCGTCAGATGTGACATCAAAGTTAAACCTAGCTCCCAAATGAATCACTTTGAGGACGTGGTGAGGACAAGTGCTTACATATTACTACATTTTGGTATTTCAGCTTGAAATGTATTTAGTTAATCACTACGGCTCCGTGGCGCAGCGGGCAAGTAGCCGGCTGCGAAGCGAGTCGCAGTGGGTCCGATTCCCACACCGAGCCAAATGTTTGTGTGATCTACAAATATTAGTCTCGGGTCTGGGTTTGTGGTTTGGCAAGTGTGCAACCTAGTGTGGGGTCAGGACTATGTGTGTGACTGTTGGGTGTATTTATTTATTTATTTATTGAAAGTTAACTAAATACTACATTTACTACAGCGAAACTTACTGTTATTGCGATTTTTTCTAAACGATATTGATTGAAGTGCCTCTCCGTGGCGCAGTAGGCGAGTAGCCGGCTGTGAAGCTATAGCTATAGCTACGCCTGGCCTTATCCCACTCGCAGTGGTGTCGGCGCAACATGCTTGTTAACACATGTTACAGAAAGATTTGGATTGTAGTTATTACGACCGGCCGCCTGCCTGACGTCAACCCCTCTAAGCAGGGGATAAAAATTAAAATGACTAAAAACCTATTCTTTTTGTTTGCTTGAAGGACGAGACGAGCAGGTCGCTCGTCTGGTAAGGGCAACGGCTGCCTATAAACAGAATCAACACCACACAGAACGTTGAATTACAAAGCACTGAGTTGCAAAGTTAATAAGTCTCATAATGTCCAGTAATTTCAATTTGAGTTATTTTATCATCAATCTATCGCACGTCTATAGTTACATTTAGAGAAACTTTACATTAAAGACAGTAATGGAGTTAGGGATTAGCATAGAATAAGTAAAGGCTCGAATATCATATTTATACATTTCTTTTTTTCTGCATGGCGTCACTCGTGCCATAGGCGAAAACCCCCTCCCCTTCCCAATTCCTTAATTATCCCTTTCCTTTAAGGTCGGCAACGCACCCATGATCCTTTTGGTATTATGGGCGTACACGGGCCGTGGAGATCACTTACCATCAGGTGACCCACTTGCTCGTTTGCCGGCCTAATCCATAAAAAAATGATTTGTCAGTATCTGGTGTTATATGGAGTGACCCACCGTCTGACCCCTACAACTCGCAACAGGAATCCAGTTTTGCCATTTCCTCATCCGAGAGTATAGATACCACGCGCTGGTGAGGGTATTGTGCCTAAGTTGTCGGTGACCCAAGTGGGCCACCGACAGTACACAAGTACACTTCATCGCATTTGTTAGGTACAAACTATGCTACTATTATAAATGTGAAAGTTTGGATGTTTGTTCTGTTGGATTTGCTTTGAATGAAATTTGGCACACAGTTAGACTATGCATTTGAATAAAGGATACTTTAATCCCGGAAAAAGCCGTTCACGAAGGCGCAGCCGCGAGCAAAAGCTAGTAATAACATAAAAGATCACTCTATTTAATTGGCCTTTAATTTGTATGTCGTAATTCCCAATAATTTTCTGAATCACAAACGTGTGAACTTTTTTAATCATTAATCTATCTCAGAATCCTCACGACCTTTCTTAAACGTAATAAAATCTCAACAAATCCACCCGTGACGTCACTCAAACCTTCGCTAAGAACGCGCGCGTTTGTCTTGCGTTCTTATCTGGCTACTTCAGGACGTGACTTCGAGCTTACATTTACCAACTTAACTTTATCATCCGTAAACACAACCCTTCGTACTATCCTCAAACTAACACTCCTTCTTCAACCGCAAATGTTAAGTAGTTTTCTAGCGACTTGGATGTAGAGGGGAAATGGGATTAAAGGCATTGTAAATAAGGTTGGGTTTCGAGTGATACGGTGTATTTAAAAGTTGGTATCACACAACTAGCCGACGGTTGACAGATGACGACAATGCGACGCTCTTTCTTGCCTTGTTTCCTCGGACCTTAACTCGATTTAGGTAAATGAAAGCCCCGCTCGAGTCATCTGTTACAGCGAGACGAAGCTATATGTTAGACAAGGAGGTGTGACTTCCAATCGTATTGACAGAACGTAATCGGTCGTAAGGAAAACTTTTGGCAAAGTTGTGTGTTTGGTGAGTTTTCATTTTTCAGTTGTGAGTATTAAACTATTTGGGATCCGTAGCAGAAGCTTAGGTCAGGTTATTATTTTGGTCCAGCCGTTTCGAAAGCTTTTTAGCCTTCGTGGTCACGGAACCTACCTCAAAACATCTTAATCAAGATACCGTGAGCTCTTTCTGCGTAGATCGGAATAGTAATAACAAATTTTTCAAAAATAGAAATAAATATACATTTTTATAATGAAGGTAGGCAATGTAACATTAACTTTTCGAGACGATCTACACCTCAGTCTTTCCCGTGACAACGAAAGCTGAAAGCTTTCAAAAAGTCGGGACTAAAATAGTATTAAACCGCGATAAAATCTGTATAAATTAGTTTTATTCAATGTTTAATATTCGCGTAAACATAAGAAATCACTGTAATATTTACGCATGTCTTAAAATTACAAAATAAGTTTTATTAATCGTGTAGCTCAAAAATTTAAATTTTCTGACTTAATTTAATTTATTCAATATAAAATATCGTTCATAAATGAATTAATTAGCATCCGAGCTTAACTTCGTTAAATGAAAATCATGAATTTCACTTTTCATATAATTTTGAGGCTTTATAATATTAAGTATTAATTACCTAGGAGATCGAATTAAGCCTCTTATGACCGCTCTTTTAATCGACGCAAATGTTAAATTATTTTAGATGGTTATTTGCAAAGATAATTCAAACGAAAATAAACGCATTTCGCCTGTCGCTCTAGCAAAAGCACTACAGAAAGAAACACATAGAAAACTAAAAAAATAAATTCGAAAATCAAGCCAGTTCTTTGGGATTGGAATTGCTGCAGCTTTCTTCTTATTGTAACTTTTGCTCGACCCGAATGAAGTTACTTTGACCAAAATAATATTAGTTCTAACACAAAGTTTACAACCTTCTTTCTCCCCTAGATATTGCATTTTGAGAAATTCCTTCTTTTTTAGTATCGAGAACGGCAAACGAACAACTGGGCCACCTGATGGTAAGTGATCTCCACCGCCCATGTACATCCACAATACAAGGATCATGGATGCGTTGCCGACCTCAAACGAAAGGAATAATTATTAAGGGGAAGGGGAGGGGATTTGAGCCTCCAGATATCAACGATGATCACTTATCATCACGTGGCCTATTACCTCGTTTGGCTACCTCTGCTCTATTAAAAATAGTTCACCCGAACTTTCACATTTATAATATTCCATATTTTGTTGATGATCATATCTCAATCAATATTCAAATCTACTTCACTTCGAGGTTTACTAAATTACTGCTTGACCCTCTTTGTGTTGCGTAAAAAAATATAATGACATAAGCTCAACGTTTATTCCCAAACGGGTAGGTAGAGGTGCAACTAGTGCACCCACGTTTCGCCGAGTTTATTTCCGTCTCATGATGTGGTAGGGGCGTACCTATCGTCATACTGGGCACAAATCCCAATCCCGATTCACATTTGAATTGAAATTTGAATTGAAAACTCTAACACAAATTGTGATTGCCTGACCTGGGAATTTAACCCAGGACCTTACGTTTCTCAACCTTCGTACGCTGCCACTAAACCAATGAGACGGATTTCGTACGAATATGTATGAATTGAACAAAAAGGGCAAAAAAGGGCAAAAAAGGGCAATTACTGTTATTTCATCTCGTCTAATAAAGTTTTAATTTATGTTAAATACAAGATAAATCAATCTAATTTTGGATTTTCAACTTTAATTGCTTTCATTATAGTTTATTTCAAAAACGTATTTTGAATATTAAGTTAAATTAGTAAAATATGCTTAAATGCTCCCTCGGTGGCGTAGTTGTAATGCGTACGCGTTACGACTGAGGCTGACGCTGAGTTCTAGGGTTCGATTCCCGGGTCGAGGAGAAGTGATATTTGGTTTTTTCCATTACGAAATGCTCAGTATCAGCTCAGAGTCTGGAATTTGTGCCCGGAATAGCGATAGGCTCGCCCCCTATTACATCAAGGGACGGAGATACGCTCGGCGAAATGTGGGTGTACACCTCTGCCTACCTCTTCGGAGATTACTGGCGTGAGGGCGTATGTATGTATACTTAAATACTTTTTTTTTTATCCTGGCTCGGCAAAGTGACTACGCTACACCAGATGGTAAGTGTAGCGCAATCCTACAATAGTGTCGATCAACGATAGTTGCTGTATCTATTGTAGATCGGCAGAATTATGCCGGCCTGCTTAATTGCTTCTTCACACTTTATTAAATCATATTTATAATCAGTGTTGCATTCATTGCTTGATTAAATCAGAGTGGAGGATTTTAAGCCCCGATAAAAAACAGGTGTGTAATGAGTTGGGCCCCTTTGTCTGCCTGTGGCATTGTGGGGCCCAAACGAATCGAACGATTTGAATGATGTTTATTTGGTAGCTGTTTTAATCAAAATGGTCGTCAGCGATGTTTAAAGAAAATCTATTCAGCCATTTGGAAATTACAGGTCTTATTCGAATTTCTCTTTGGGTTCTTCTCTTACATAAATTGGTAAATAAAAAAGTTTATTTTTTGAAGCCGGTCTTTCAGTTTTGTTGAACCTTTTTTATTTTTTAAATTTTAGGGATACATAGTGCTATGGCATATAAATTTCAATACAATAACATTATCGCGATGAGTATGCTGTTATCCGTTGGGAATTTTTTTTTTTTTACTCCGTACTCCGTCATCATATCTTAAGGACATTGAAGCTGGGCATTACTGGGCATTATGAAACTTAACACCTTATGTCTCGGGTTGACGAGCGCAGTCCAGTGTCATGCACTGCTTTAGTATTTAAAGTTCTGTGTGGCGTTGCTTCTGTTTATGAGCAGGTGTTGCGCTTACCATCAGGCGATCGAGGTGCTCGTCTCGTCATTCAAGCTAAAAAAAAATACAGTGTTGCTGTATCACTTTAAACAGTCACACATGTCCAGAAGGTAGAATCGATCCTTAAGGAAGTCGTCATAATCCTGCCAAATAAAATCACCTAGGGCCACATGGTGTAAATCCTGTAGCAACGCCGCTACGTGATACGCATGCTAGATACAAATCAAAACAGACAGGATCTGCGCAATCTGGCTCCCCTATCTCATCCCATCAAATTAAAATGAACAATGTATGTAGGGAATTCTGGACTGAATTCCGTTTTCACCTCGAGTTGAGTTTGAGAGTTTGAGTTTGTGGTTGGGTGGGAATAAAACTTTTCGTTGATATTCTTTTTAACCGACAGAAAAAAAGATACTCAATTCGCTCGTATTTTTTGATTTTGATTATTGATTCTTTTGTATTTGATAGAGTTTATTGTGGTGGAGGTTCGATGTAATTTGAAGAAATAATTTCGCCCCGAAGGGGATAACTACACCTTATATATGCCATTTCTTTCCATTTCCTACCACTTCCTGCCTTTTTTTTAATAGTATAGGCCGGCAAACGAGCAAGTGGGTCACCTGATGGTAAGCGATCTCCACCGCCCATGTACGCCCACAATACAAAAGAATTATGGGCGCGTTGCCGACCTTAAAGGAAAGGGATAATAAGGGATTTGGAAGGGGAGGGGGATTTGGGCCTCCGGATAACTCAATCACCGTACGAAACGGAGCAGCAAGCTGCTACTTTACGCCGGTTTTCTGTGAGACAGTGGTAACGACCCGGACGAGCCGGCCCATTCATGCTGTAGACAAAATTGTCTACAGCGTGGCTCTACCACTAAAGATGGTACCACTGCCTGACAAAGATATCTTCAAAAACAACATTAAATAAAATAGAAATAACTACAAATATTCTTGATACCAAAGACTTCAATGTACTTGTACTACTAGACAGACTGTTTAAAAAAAAAATGGTGTCGCGTAAAGTGGGAGTTTGACAGGATAGTGGAGACAAATCTTAGAGAGGTCTTAGTTAAGAGTAAGCGAGATAGTAATATTGACTTACGGTTAATAGACCGTAACTTAATGGCGCAATGTCTATGTACTACGCAGCCGGTATAGTATACATTGAGAGAAATAAAAAATAAATATGTTTTAATCGTCACGGAAACAGACATATAAGGTATGCGTAGGTTATAAATAGTAAGTAAGATACATAAATATCTATTGCATATATTATTATGAAGCCGCACGTCGTGACCACTCAGCATATTACTGTGTTGTGGTGCCAGCAGAAACACATCGCTGGCTCTCAGGGGTCACCTTAAGTTTTTTGAGTGGTAGAGCCACACTGTAGACACTTTAGTCTACAACATGAGTGGGCCGGCTCGTCCGGGTCGTTACCACTGTCTCACAAAAAACCGGCGTAAAGTAGCAGCTTGCTGCTGCGTTTCGTAATGTGAGTGAGATATCTGGAATCCAAATCCACACAAAGTATGTATTAATAATTAATGCCTGGGACATTGTCTATCAGTAGACCTTTGGGTGACGCAAAGAATAAAAAAGGCAGGTGTATGGTAAATATTTAATAATAGGTATATTACACGAAATATCCACCAAATGATTATGTTGATTATTTTTGTAGCCGATATAGTTTGTATTATAACAGTCTATAGGAAATTAAATATGGGAAATTGCATTACTAGCGCCTTCAGAGCGTTTTCCATGAGGCAATACACGACCCATTTTGCATATTATTATGTTAATACGAAACACAACGTGCAATATGCACATGACCTATCGTACTTTGTACGTATTTATCTAAGGTTACGCCATGAGTGACGGCAACATAACGTCAGATGAGTGCCGAATCTATCACTAGATAGGTACCATCGAAATAAGATAATTAGAATGATAACTCTTACACATGCAAAGGTATAAAAGGTACATAACACTCATACACGCAACAAAAATTAATGAACGTTCAAAATCAATTTTATTTCATAAAAGTCAATGTCTAATTATTAAATTTCTAGATCGAGATACGTCGTTCTGCACCGCGCAAAAACTTAGACGTATCAAATGTTAATTAGAGGTTATTATGCCCAGACTTTTATAGCCCTACCCTCTTGAACTGAGTTTTGTTGGGGTCTTTATTTGCTTAAGTTACGTTTCTTGTCATACTATCGAAATAGTATCTAGTATCAAAAGTCACATCACAGAGATCATCAGAAAGTTCCTAGTCGTTTCGTAGAGCCGCTTTACTATCACCGCAATAATTTCGGTTTAACATAGTCAAAAAGTCGTATAAAAATCATATTTGTTCCTTTTTTACCTCATTGGAGCGATTCATTACTCCCAAGGCAGTACGCAAAGCGAATGCAATGTAAATGGTACGATGCGATGAGCGTTTGGAACTCGTCGAGTGACTTGGACTATTTTCTAAAATTACGTGCCTTTATACAGTTTGTGTATAGGTAAGTGATAAGACCACAGAAAGGTCTAGTACGCTGTTGATAATGTTTGTTCTGTTAGTATTGTGGGCGTATATGTGTGGTGGAGATCACTTATCATAAGGTAACCCAATTGAGCGTTTGCCGGCCTTTGATATTAAAAATGTATTAGAATAATGCCTCGGTGGCGCAGTTGTAATGCATATACGTTACAAATGAGGCTGACGCTGAGGGCTCGGGTTCGATCCCCGGGTCGGGTAAAAGTTATATTGAGTTTTTCTATTACAAAATGCTCAGTCAAATGCATCAGCCCGGAGTCTGGATTTGTGCCCAGTATGGCGATAGGCTCGCCCCTATCACATTATGGGACCGAGATACGCTCGAAATATGGGTGTACTAGTTGTAACTAGCCGAATTTTATATTTGTGGGTCCTTAATTCGTAGAGGTGTACCTCTGCCTACCCCTTCGGGGATTACAGGCGTCAGTATTTCCAATACCAATAACGACTATTTGAAAAGTTTTTGCAATGTTTAGACAGACAGCTTTGGGATAAAGAGTATCATTTGGGAACTCTTGACCATGACTTCAATAACAGTAATTTTATTTATCAAACTCTTATATTAAATTGTGTAAGTTCATAAATCCGAGTAAGAAATACACACGTGGAGTAGGCGCGTATTCGGTTTTTTTTTATTTGTTCCTTAAGGAACTGCCTAAGATCAGAGACCATGCTGCCAAGTCATTAGTTATATTATTTTCTAAGAACAATGAAGGGGTGTGATCGATTTCAAGGTTTAATTCACAGCTCATAATGTTATCACTGGCCAGTCCATATATTCTGTCGATCTACAGATTTGCTTACTATCAATAGTATTTAGATCTTCCGTACAAAATTGTCAAAATTTTACTGCCAGTAAGCATTTCTATTTCGTTGCGGGACAAAGACAATTTAGCATTCCCAGAGACTCGCCGGGCGTCACTGCTCGGTGTCAACAAAAATGCGTGCCACTGTCGATCCTGGTGCACAGGAGTTACAGTGGCGGGTATGTGGGCGGATAGTAAAAAAAAAAACCGACTCCAAATGAGCTTAAGAATAAAAATAACCAATTCTGAGTCTATGTTTTGTACCAATAAAATTGACCATTAGATTGAAAAACCATCGACTCCAAATTAGTTGTTTTTAGCTTTTTATTTCCCCACTCGCCGCCACCGGGATCCGCGCCTGACGTGTTGTTCGAAAATTCGAGAGGTGATAAAGTAAGTTATTAAATAAAATTCCCGGTCGTATGAAAGTTTGGACGTTTTCGATTTTACCGGAATTAGATTGAGTCACTTCGTGCGTTAAATGATTTCTTAAAAATAATTTTGTTAATTTGGTACGAATTAAGGTACCACGCGGATAAAATTCAGCTATGATATACACTACAGTGTATTTTTTTTATTAGCTTTAATGACGAGACGAGTAGGTCGCTCGCTTGATGGTAAGCGCAACGCTTGCTTATAAACAGAAGCAACGCCACATAGGACCTTGTATTACAAAGCAATGCATGACACTGGACTGCGCTCGTCACCCCGAGACATAAGTTGTTAAGTCTCATAATACCCAATAATATCAATGGCTTCAATGTCCTGCTTGGTGGCAGAAATAGAAAAAGCGGTGGTACCAACCCAGACGGACTCTCGCATACGAGGGACCTACCAAATTGTGAATATGAAATAGACAGGAAAAAAGTGTGTTTTATAAACGGTAAAGCCACGTTTTAGACAGTTTTGCCTCTCAAAAACTGACGTAAATTGGGAGCTTGTTGTTCATAAGGTGAACGAGATTTTCGGAGGCCCAAATCCCTAAAATCCCCCTTCCTTACCTTTAACATTGGCAGGGCACCCATGATTCTTCTGGTATTGTGATTGATGATGGTACCGATCACTTATAATCAGGTGGCCTATGCCCTGCAGGTAGCTGATGGTAATTAGGGAAACCCGTCATCATGTCACATTCAGCCGTAGAGGGTGGCGTGTTTCACGCATTTTATTGCAGTACGCGACGCCACAAGCTAATCCTCTGAACGCAAAGAGTTCTTTACAAGGGGCGACTTCAAATTCTTTAAAAAATATATAATGGAATAAACAAACAAAAGAATCTGATAGAAAATTGAAATCAAAAGCGTTATCAATTTATTGTACTTCAAGTCTAGGGCAAAATAGCATCTTCAAAGGAACACTGTCAATGTCTCCTAATTATCTAAAAATATTGTTTCGTATTTCAAAGACACTTTATGCTTATTATCACATTTAAAACACCGTAAACGCTCTGTTATAAGACATTATTTATTCTAAATTCCAAGAAACCGACTGCGAAATAGACAACACATTTCTCAACAAGAGACTCAATTTGCGATAAAAATTTCGTGTTCTATCACATTATACATACAGTGAGCGCGAGACGAATTTCACGCGCTATGATATTTTATTTGATATATTTGCAACAAATGAACTGTATATTGAATATAAGATGGAGTTACCATGCTAGAATTATTCTGAATTTGTCTACGTGACCTATTGATCTTAGTTTATTGGTTGAGATAGATAAATTTATTTATACAATGTCTTCAATTTATGTGATCCGTGTATTATATGTTCATGAAGGAGCACTTAGGAAAGTCAGCATGATTATGGTCACCTTGACCTTTGAGACAACTTTTAGGAGATACATGGTTTTTCGGTGGTCAACTTGCTCGCTCGCCTGATGATAAACGCCAAACGCCTGGGTATTAACAGTAGCAGTACTTTGAATAACAAAGTACTGCATGCAGTGCTTATGTGAAATGAAGGGCATTACTGAATATCGGCAATAGGCAGCAACGTCAAATGACGCAAAGGCCGTCCTTATTGTAAGGGGCTCCCAAGTCTCCTAAGAGACGGGTCACGAAGTAGCGAAGCGCAGGGGCGGTTCCAGCAGCAGAGTACTATCAGGATTCCTGGGCACCGTAACACTTGCGTTGAAGGCCACCGCGCGATTTATAGTAGGTATAACAGTATAAGGATTTTAGATAAGGACCCGACCCAGCGGTCCTTCAGACAACTGGGTCTGACGGCTGGTGAGTCCGTCAAAGTCTTCCACCATTCCCGCTGGGCTCGGAAGTGTCCGTAATCGGGTTTTTTCTCGCGGGAAAAAAGAACTTTGTTGTGCCATGCCATGCATGATTCTCATCACCCCAAGACATGATGATGATGATGAAGATGTTAAGTCTTACAATGCTTATTTTACTAACGTTAACTGGTTACATGAAATTCATTATAAAGTCTAGTAAATTCTCACAAACCGCTTAAACAATATGCACTGAAAAATTCAATTACTAACTTGCATAATATTTATGTGAACAGAATATGTACCACTTTAATTAGTGCGGCGACTCGGTAATTAATGTTAGTCTAATATTCTATTCACTGCAGTGTCCTAATTTTCCAACTGTGCTAGAATTTTGGAACAAGTGGGTAATGTGTTAAGATTGGTTCCCATTTGTTCTAAGCTGTGGACGTTTGGGATGTTGATTGATCTAGACTAAGGTCTAGTTGGCTACAATTTATTGGTGTTAAAGTAGTTCTGGAATCTATGTATAAGTCCAAGAATATCGGGTGATGTTTGTATGAACCACAAGATTACGGTGTAACTCCTTTAAATTACTATACCACGGGGATGGGCTTCAAGGACTGCTCTAAACCCCTGTTTTGATCATCATAAAAGATATGACATCTTATCAGCCAACTGTATGGACGTACACAGAAGCAATTTGTATCATCAGCATTTTAGACAGAAAGAAACAAAAAACATATTACATTCAAACTAAAAAAAAAAACAATAAATGGGGACCAGTTCAGCATATTGGTAATCTGATGGTCCAGCGCTGATTTTCAACTGCCCCCTCGATGTTATCACAACATTCACATAAACAAATCCTACTAACTTATACATTTGAATATTTAGACATTTATGAGTTTTTGAATATGGATGTTTGTTAATCAATCACATTCACGTCCTATGGGCTAAATTGATTTGAACAAGTAGACCTTCACCTGGGTTAGACTATAGACTGCTTTTGAAGGATCGAACTACGACTTGATCTTTATCAACTTTGGTCTGTTATTTTCTGAGCGGTCCAGAACTAAGAGTTGGATTATTTCTAGTAAGTTAATTTCCAATATTAAGCATAAGGCATTTTTGATCTGATTGAAATAGTGTTAGCTATATTAGAATACATATAGTCTGTCAATTCGTAATTAGATCAACAAGATGAATGGGTCGGCTCCACTGTGGTCATAGCAGCGTCTCAACTAATCCCCATGCCTTCCTTGGTTACCAAAGCATCCATAATTCCTCAGACACTAAGTTGATTGGCAATGGTACTTACTCCCTTATCTTCAGGTGAAAAGGTCTACTGGATGATCTACTGCTATAAAAAAACACATGCGGGGCAGTGTTTGGGGACTGATGATAGAAGTGAAAACTAAGTAACTTGTGAATTGTAGCGTCGAGCTATTAGATTATTATTTTTGAATTATTTTTGGTTTGTAAAGAAGTGTCAATGACCAATTTCATATATATGTAGAGAGATATACTCTTTGTATATGTAATGTAAACTAATAATGCACGTAGATATATCTATATGTATACTGTGTGTATACTGTGTATATACTGTGTATACATATATACACAGTATACATATAGCTCATGGAAAGCGTTCGGTGACGATGACGCGAGTTCCATGATTTAGTTCACCCAAAAAGTGCTCAACGCGCCTAAAGAAGTTTTCACTTCAAAAAAACTAGCATTAAAACCAAGCTATCTAAATTCATACGTAACTGCTCTTTGAAAATAGCACAGCGTTCAATAACTCCTAACCTAAAGTTAATCTGAAGCGACTTCGATGAATTTACATGCAAATTGGGTTTCAAAACGGATCCAACTGAACGCCCATAGTTAATTCTATTAGCAAAATTAATTCCTCTCTTGTGTAAGTAAAATTTCAACCTTGTTTACATCTGAATATGGGACAATATTGCATGTCTCCAATTCAGTTTGAAGGCAAATAAAACATGGTTTTTGAATTAGACAAACAATTCCAATATTAGATTTAAAAGTAAAATTCGTTCTTAAAATAATATCTTTAAGGGTGGTCATTGCGTGGTAAGTTGTATGATGATAGCCAGAGTCGATAATTTGACAATCACTTTCAAGTTGTGAAGCAGTTTACTTTGATCTTACCTGTGACGCTCGCATGAAGTGTTTATTTGTTAGATAGGTCACCAGAACTTAGCAAAAGCAAACTTCCAGTTGGTCGTATTAAACGCAAAACATTCGCGTCCGAGTCACAGCGCCAATGACGCTATGCCGCGCCACCTCGGCACGTTTGCGCGTTCTGTGCTCTACGAAAATCTATATGAGACCATTCAATGGTAGCTTCACTTACGTACTGCGTCACTAGCGCCTTCAGTTTGATATTAACTGATGACAGCGTCATTGACGTTTAACGCAAATATCGGATGTCTGTCTTTAGTGAAGACTTCAATGGAATAAATACGTACCGACTTCTAGTGCTATATGTCTAGAATACATATCGTCGCTTAGCTAACAAAACCGCGTAACTCGAAAATTGGTCATGTGATATTGTGATTGGATATATTGTTTTCGTCGCGTATCCAATAAATTTACACAAAAATTTAGATTAACCATACAAAGCACGATATTCATATAGTTCTGTCACCGAGCAACTCATTGGTTTCATCACACATGTTCATAGAAAATATTCAGTTGTATGTCTCTCCTGAAAACTAAGCCAATTTAACTTACGCGGTGTTGTTAGCTAAGCGACGATATGCTACGAGTTAGCATAAATCATGTCAATTTTGATAAGCCATGCCAGACCTGTTAAGGCTTGCTGTTGGAAATTATTGATTCAGCAACCAAAGTTTATTTCATTTACCTATCAAGGAAAATGATTAGACATAAATGACATTTTTCAATAGTAGAGCCACGCTGTAGACAGTTTTGTCTATAGCACGTATAGAACGGCTCGACCGAGTCATTACCACTGTCTCGCAGGAAACCGACGTAAAGTAGCAGCTTGCTGCTGCGTTTCATATGGCGAGTGAGATATATGGAGCAAAATCCTCTCCCCTTCCCAATCCCTTAATTATCTCTTTCCTTTAAGGTCGGCAACACGCTCAGGATTCTTCTGGTATGGTGGGCGTACATGGTGGAAATAACTTACCATCAAGTGATCCACTTGCCGTCTGTGCTATAAAAAAAACATCACTGACATCTGTGTATTTTTTCATCAGAAACCCGTGTAACTAGTATATTCACGGTAAAGTACCAGTCTTCGGCATACATTGTGATGATTTGTAAACGAGAGGCTGCGGGTTTGATTCCTGCGCCGAGACAAATGATTGTGTGATCTGCAAAAAAAACTGATATGAGTGTTTTAGGCAGCGGCTTGGCTGTGCTCTGGCATTGCTAAGGACTATGGGCGGCGGTAACCACTTAACATCAGGTGGGCCGTCTGCTCGTCTGTCTATCTATGCAATATTTAGATATAGATATGCACTCACGCCTGTAATCCCCGAAGGGGTAGGCAGAGGTGTAACCAGTACACCCACATTTCGCCGAGCGTATCTCCGTCCCACGAAGTGATAGGGGGCGAGCTTAGCGCCATACCGGGTACAAATACCACACTCCGGGTTGATACCGAGCATTCCGTAATAGAAAAACCCAATATCACTTTACCCGACCCGGGGATCGAAGCCTAGACCTCAGCGTTGGCCCCAATTGTAACGCGTACGCATTACAACTGCGCCACCGAGGCAGTCAAAAATATCGCAATATTTAAAAAAAAAAGAGTTCATGGAACCAAAAGTCTCTCGTAGTTCCTAAACCCACGATAGAAGACTTGTATCATAGTGTAGAGTCAGGACTATGGGTGTATTTGCTTCACACACACAGAATTAATAAACTCTGGTATTTAATTTAGCAAATCTAAATAAATAATACATTTGTAATAATAAATGATATGTAAATAATAATTGAAGTGTCATCAAATCATCAATCCTACAATCCTGACCAATGTTTGATCAAACTGTGCCCCATATTATTTGTTTAGGACATCAAAAGCGTTCAAACATTTGTTTTTGATCACAAATATTTGTCACGCGCCGCTGTTTCGCGTGCCTATATTGTTTTCCTATATTTATGCTCATTATATATTATGAACATACACATAGATTTCGTCGTTTATTTTTAAATAGATACATACGCACTCACGCCTGTAATCCCTGAAGGGGTAGGCAGAGGTGTAACCGCGTAAAACTGGGTGTAACCAGTACACCCACATTTCGCCGCCACCGGAGCGTATATCCGTCCCTTGATGAGATAGGGGCCGAGCATATCGCCATACCGGGCACAAACTCCAGACTCCGGGCTGATACTGAGCATAATCAGTTTATTTTTAAATCCCGATAAAAAAGAGTGATCTTATAAGTTTGATCTCTTTATCTCTATCTCTATGTATGTGTATCTGTCTGTGTGTAGTGGAGTCATCACGTTAGTTTGGTCGGTATGTATGTATGTATTTTGGTTATTTTATATATTTATTTATTACCATATTTTTGTATTATATTTATATCTGCCTACCTCTTCGGGGATTACAGGCGTAAGTGCGTATGTATGTACGTATTTCAAAATTCACACACAAACTTTCGCCTGCAATCCGTGATGTGGTAGGCAGAGGTGTGGTACACTCACATTTCACCGAGCGTATCTCCATCCCATAATGTGATGGCGGCGAGCCTCTCGCCATATCGGGCTCAATTCCTGAGTCCAGGTTGATACTGAGCATTACGTATTATAAAACCCAACCCAGGTTTTACCCGAGATCTCAGCGTCAGACTCAGATGTAACTTTATTTTTCGTCGTATTGTATTACCTGTTTCTTAATGTTGGGCAACGACCTACCCAAGATCTTTCTGTGATCTATCTATAAAACATTCAGCTACAATAACCTCTCCTTAATGTTCAGTGTAAGGTAACAAGCAGGAAGGAAAGAAAACAGACACCATAACTCACGAACATCATACGAATACTGTATTAAGTCGTTGCTTATTACCGTAATTATATGTGAAATTGATCATAACTTTCTTATATTATTCCGAAAAATCTGCGCGTATTGTATTACCATATATAATATGAAACTAAAACCCTGTTGGGAATTTTAACTGTGATATCAGAATCGATATTCAAACGTAATGAAATAACTCGCATACGAAAATGGGACTATAAAAATAATCATATTTAATTTTATACTTATTTTATAGCTTGCGAACCGTATTTTGATTCATTACCTCTGCAAGAGCGATGTCTCGGAGCCAGAGCGAGATAGCAAGTTGCGGCGGCTACGTGCATCAAACGAGCCGCGCCGCCTGTTCACCCGGCTACGTCAATACGTCACAACAGTCAGTTGTTCATCACTTTTCATATATATATATATATATATATATATATTATGTTAATTTTTCTAAGCTACCAGTGTAAGGATAATATCTCGCTTCATTTAACTATTTTTATTAAGCTGTCTATATGTACGAGTATATCTTCATGACCTAGAAAAGGCCAACAGGATTTTTGTTACATACTGTATAACTGACTCGGTGGCGCAGTTGTAATGTGTATGCGTTAAGATTAAGCTAATTCTGAGGTCTCGGGTTCGATTCCCGGGTCGGGTAAAGTGGTATTGGGTTTTTATATTACGAAATGCTCAATATCAGCCTGGAGTCTGGAATTTGTGCCCGGTATGGCGATAGGCTTGCCCCCTATCACGTTATGGGACGGAGATACGGTCGGCGAATTGTGGGTGGGTTACACCTCTGCCTACCCCTTCGGGGATTACAGGCGTGAGTGCGTATGTATGTATGTATGTATGTATGTATGTATGTAGTATTGCTTTAGTACTGGCATACATTGACAGCCTCCGTGGCGCAGCGGGCGAGTAGCCGGCTGCGAAGCGAGAGGCCGTGGGTTCGATTCTCACACTGAGACAAATGTTTGTGTGAACCACAAATATTGGTCTCGGGTCTGGGTGTTGTGGGACCGCAAGTCCCTCGTAGTTCCTGATACCCACGACACAGGTTTACCTAGTGTGGGCTCAGAACTATGTGTGTGACTGTTGGGTGTATTTATTATTATTATTATTATATTCTTTTGGATTCAAACAATACCAACCGTCTTGCCCTTAACCAATCCGTATATAAAAGCCGGTTGATATAATTTCGTAGGTGTTGCGGTGAATTGAATAAGCTTCATATTGGCACAGACGTTTCGCCTCTGGGTACCTCTTTTATGGGATAGCAAAATATTTGTTACTGTCTACCTCTGATCTTGATGTTAAAGGTGACTTTTTATCAAACGGCGTATTATAATATTGTTGTGGAAATATATAAAAATAATAACCCTTTTCCTAGTCCATTTTTATCCAAAGGTTGACTGGAAGATAGCTATAAGAGCCACCACATGTACATTTTTTTTTAAATTTAAAGGTGTAACGTTGGGTTATAAGAAAGTTTTAATAAATCTTATGGCCAATAAATGAATCTCACTCTACATACTCCCACTACTAAATACTCGTATGTTAAAGTTTGGATGTTTGTGAGTTTCTTTCTGCCGCCAAGCAGCGGTATGTAAGCACTGTTGTCTTCCGGTTTGAAGGACATTGAAGCCAGTGAAATTACTGGGCATTATGAGACTTTACACCTTATGTCTCGGGGTGACGAGCGCCGTCCAGTGTCATGCAGTGCTTTGTTAATTAAAGTTCTGTGTGGCGTTGCTTCTGTTTATGAGCAGGCGTGGCGCTTACCATCAGGCGAGCGACCTGCTTGTCTCGTCATTCAAGCTAATAAAAAAAATAAAAAAGTTTAAGAATCAAGATGTTTGTCAGTCAATCACGCCTTACTGGCAGAACGGTTTTAGATGAAGTTTGACACACAGATAGACCATGACCTGAATGAGGACATAGATTTTTTATCCTCGAGATGGTCATTCACGTGGGCGGAGCGTCGAGCAAAAGCTAGTAAGAAACAAAAACCATTAAACGCCGAACTGCATTTCAGTCGCGTGAACCTCCATTCCAGTACTTTTTAGCATAGCATAGTACGGCAATTGAGTAAGTGGGTCACCTGATGGTAAGTGATCTCCACCGCCCATGTACACCCACAATATCAGAAAAATCATGGGCACGTTGCCGACCTTAATGGCAAGGGATAATTAAGGGATTGAGAAAGGGAGAGAGATTGGGCCTCGGGATATCTCACTCACCGTACGAAACGCAGCAGCAAGCTGCTACTTTACATCAGTTTTCTGTGAGACAGTGTTAACGAGCCGCTTGAGCCAGCCCATTCATTACCACTCTAACATATATTTCGTACTACTTAATATCCAAAATAAACACTTCAAACTACAACATACCTAAAGCCAATACGTTTGAAATTTACGCTTAAAGTGCGCCATCAGATTTGCGGGCGTTTCGTTTGATGTCCTAAACAAACTGAGGGTTAACTACAACTACCAGTCGGTATTCGTTCTGTATTGTTGACAATGTAACAACATCACGATTCACTTCAAAGGGTTGTATTTTTAATACGCTTTTATTAGCTTCATACGTATGTATGCAACGGAAACTTTGAACATGATTTTGATCCCCTTCAAAACGTCGGATTAACTCGAAATTTGGCATACTTATACCGACGACAATTCAAAAAAATAAATTAATTTCAATTTTATTGGAAATCATTGAAAATAAATAATAATTTTAAAAAACCGAACCTTTAGTTTTTTTAACTATTATTTATTTTTAATTTTTTAGCTGCATTTTCTGCGTGTTTTTTTAGTTATTTTTAATATACGAGTTAATCAACATTGCATTTGTATTATTTTATTTTTGGACTTGATATAATTAGATGATAAGCTTAGAATAATATATAAGAAAAAAGTCTAAACAACTGTCGACTGCCTCGGTGGCGCAGTTGTAATGCGTACGCGTTACGATTAAGCTAACGCTGAGGTCTCGGGTTCGATCCTCGGGTCGGGTAAAAGTGATATTGGGTTTTTCTATTATAAAATGCTCAGTATCAACCCGGAGTCTGGAATTGTGCTAGTTATGGCTATATATAGGCTTGCTCTCTATTGCATCATGGGACGCGGATAAGCTCAGCGAAATTTAGGTGTACTTGTTACACCTTTGCATACCCCTTCAGGGATTACAGGCGTAAGTGCGTATTTATGTAATAAAGTTCAACTAGTAGAAGAGTTATTGCCAGTCTGGTAACTGCTCATAAAACACTAATCTTAAACATTCGCAGCCTCCGTGGCGCAGCGGGCGAGTAGCTGGCTGCGAAGCGAGAGGCCGTGGGTTCGATTCCCACACTGAGACAAATGTTTGTGTGAACCACAAATATTGGTCTCGGGTCTGGGTGTTGTGGGACCGCAAGTCCCTCGTAGTTCCTGATACCCACGATACAGGTTTACCTAGTGTGGGGTCAGGACTATGTGTGTGACTGTTGGGTGTATTTATTTATTTATTTATTTATTCATTGTATTGTCCGAGAATCGAACTCACTTCATCCCAATGGCTTCGTTTCAACTGAGCCACGAGGGTCACACACGTAAGAGTTCTCCTCACAACACGCCGTGTGCTATTAAAAGTTGGGAACATTTTTTTGCGCGTCGCCGATCAAGTAACTTTTAACGATGCCGTGTGCTATGTGAGTTTATTTCGGGAATTATGGAATTGAAAAATTATTATAGTTGTAGTGGAATAAGAACTACAGCAGGCCAATTCTCGTAATTTTAAATGTTCAAAATATCATTCCGATCTAGTCTCAGCGTCAAGAAAGTTGCAAATGGCATTCTCATAAACCAATAATCTTAAAAACTTCCTACTACTATTATAAATGTGAAAGTTTGAATGTTTGTTAGTCAAACGCCTTAAGGTGAACGGTGTTGGGTGAAATTTGACACACAGGTAGACCATGACTTAGATTAGGACCTATGTCCTCGTACCCGTAAAAGTGCCCTATGGTACTTTTTATCTTGGGAAAGGCCATTCACGCGGGTGCGGGTGGAGCCGCGAGCAAAAGATAGTTAAGAAATATATGTAAGTAAATTCCATGTACTGTAACTACGCAGCAGCAAGCGTGGTAGAGCCACGCTGTAGACAGTTCTGTCTACAATATTAATGGGCCGGCTCATCCGGGTTGTTACCACTGTCTCACAGAAAACCGTACGAAACGCAGTAGCGTGAGAGTCAGATATCCGGAGGCCCAAATTCCCCTCCCCTTCCCAATCCCTTATCTCTTTCCTTTAAGGTCGGCAACGCGCCAATGATTATCTTAGTATTGTTGGCGTACATGGGTGGTGATGATCAGTTACCATCAGGTGACCCACTTGCTCGATTGCCGAACTATACTCCAAAAAAACTGGCAGTGGTAATAGCCTAGTTGAGCGTAGTGCTTCCTTTCAAAACTATAAGAATTTATCATTAAAAAACCGCTACAAATAACACGAGACACCCAGAGTGAAATCTCTTAAAAAGGTCCCATCAGAGGAAGTTCATTCGATGTATTGCTTTCACACGTATGTAGAATCGTGCGGAACCATTTGGAAAAATAATTTCCTCTTCACGTAGTGATAGGCGATTATCGAAACGTCGATGGTGCCCGAATGTGGTTAATTCGGCAATGCACTGTCAATCTTTATTATGCTTGAATTATCGATAGTGGACGTTTGCTTTTACGTAAACGAAGTTGTTGGATTCGCTGTCAATTACTATTGAGTATCCCTTGATATTGCTTTTTTTATGTAGCATAGGCCGGAAAACGAGCAAGTGAGTCACCTGATGGTTAGTGATCTTCAGCGCCCATGTACGCCCACAATACCAAAAGAGTTACGGGTACGTTGCCAACCTTAAAAAAGGGACAATTAAGGGATTAGGAAAGAGGCCTAGTTGGGCCTCCCGATATCTCACTCACCATACCAAACGCTGCAGACAAAAATTGTCTAAACTGCCACTCAAGTAAAAGAACTCTTATTAATTGGTCCTGACTTATTTCCTGGCTGAGAATACTCAGCTATAAATAATACTTTAACCCGCTATCTGTCTGGAATGTTATAGCGGAGCAACCAAGAGGCTAATTCACGTAATTTTAAATGTTCAAAATATCATTCCGATCTAATCTCAGCGTCAAGAAAGTTGCAAATGACATTCTTTTAAACCAATAATCAACGTCAAATGCACCTAGCATTAGCAGTAGCATTATACCGATTTGGCTTCAGTCAACTTTTATTCTACATTCAATCTCATTACGATCTATGTTCACATTTGACGTTGATTATTGGTTTAAGAGAATGCCATTTGCAACTTTCTTGACGCTGAGACTAGATCGGAATGATATTTTGAACATTTAAAATTACGAGAATTGGCCTCCAGGTCGCGCTGCCAAAACAAAGTGAATACTTTTGATAGAATTATCAGGGTAACCAAAAGGACGCCAGGCCGCTTCACATGAGCCCACTTGATCTTGATTGTGGGCTCCTTTTCCCGCACTTAGCACGTAAAATATCGGGTGATGGTGCGTGAAGTTTATGTCGGCTAGGAATCTAGCTAAACATGAGTGCACAAGACAGCTTACGCGGTAGAGAGAAATCTTTCTCGATATCTAGTACTTTCTAGTTTGTACCATAACGTGCACTCGCTACATAGAAGAAAGAAAGAAAGAAAATTGATTATTGGACTAGATTCAGCTTTATACAGAAATAGAGCGTTTGCCGTACTAATAATATAAAGATAATCAGATATAAACGGTATAACTAGATACTCAAGTACACGTTGACTCTCTTGCCAAGCTATCTAAATCAATTAATGATTATAAAAAATGATATTTTGTTATATATACCGTATTATACTAATTAATATGCATGTAGTAAAAAGCGTTTATTTTAATATTATAAACAGACACATCTATTTTATTTATTTGTGTAGAGAAACTACCAAAAATCCAAAATTGGGGACATTAAGTAGCCATTATTTATTTTGAGGCTTGTATAAAAAGTCGGTATGTTTGACTGCTCATCCCTATTGCCAAACATATCACCATTTGTCGTTTTCACGACAGAATATCGACTCTAAAACGTACGTCATAGTGCCTAAAATGGTTATTTTAAGTAATCAAGCTCAATAAATAAGGGTGCAATTAAACAGGGCGCAGTCTGTATTTATGGGTAATACTTATTATTAAGATCTCTTTGAACTTTAACTAATTATACCAGTATGTTGGTATCGAGGCTGAAGTGATATTGGGGTTTTCTATTACGAAATGCTCAGTGTCAGCCCGGAGTTTGGTATTATGCCCGGTATGGCGATAGGCTCGCCCGCCATCACATCATGGGACGGAGATACGCTCGGCGTAATGTGGGTGTACTGGTTACACCTCTGCCTACCCTTTCGGAGATGACAGGCGTGAGTGCGTCCTTTGTGTAGCGGTTCATAGAATACATCTATTATCAAATATTTATCCATATATAATTTTGAGTGGTAGAGCCAGTGTAGATAGTTTTGTCTACAGCATGAATGCCCCGTGTCGACCTAATCGTTACTATTATCTCACCGATGTAAAGTGGCGGTATGCTGCTATCCCCCTCCCCCTCCCAATCCCTTATTATTTTTACTATATAGGCAGCAGATTATTATACCTTTCCTTTGAGGTCGGCAACGCGCCCATGATTCTTTGGTATTGTGGGCATACATGGCCGGTGGAGATCACTTATCATCAGGGGTCACCTGCTCGTTTACCCATATACTTTTAAAAAAATAGTGCTAAAGTCTTGGAGTAAAGCGGCTGTGACATACAGACAAACATTATGAAATTATAAGGGTTCCGTTTTTGTCATTTGACTGCGGAGCCATAAAAATCGTACTAGTCTTCAGTTTACGGTTTTAAAATAAAATGAGTTACTGCTATTAAACGAATAAAATAAACTCAAAGGTGACGCGTCTGTTCTCCGACAAACTCCCATTATTTTTAAATGAAGACAGCACTTTTAAAAGAGAATATAAATTCTGTGAGTTTTTTTTGGTCTGAAATCTTTGATACTGCTTAAATTGTCGGGGCTATGTACTGCCTCGGTGGCGCAGTTGTAATGCGTACGTGGTACGACTGCTGTACTGTGGTCTCAGGTTCGATCTCCAGGTCGGGTAAAATTGATATTAGGTTTTTTATAACGAAAAGCTCAGTATCAACCCGGAGTCCGAGATTGTGCCCGCTATAACGTTAGGCTCGCACCGTATCATGTCATCGGAAATAAGCTCGGCGAAATGTGGTGTACTGGTTACACCTCTGCCTACCCCTTCGGGGATTACCGGCGTGATTCGTATATATTTATGTAAGTATTGACCGCAAGTCCCTCGTAGTTCCTGATACCCACGATACAGGTTATCCTAGTGTGGGGTCAGGACGATGTGTGTGACTGTTGGGTGTATTTATTTATTCATGAACACACATAATAGGTGGTAGGTCCCTCATATGCGAGAAACCGTCTGGATTATTACTACCGCCTTATTTATTTCTGCCAGCAAGTAGCAGTCTGTAAGCACTGTTACGGTGTAAACGGCATTGAAGTCGGTTAAATTACTTATGTCTTGAAGTGACGAACGCTGTCCAGTATAATGCATGGCTTTGTGTGGTGAAATTTCTGTGTGGTGTTGCTTCTGTTTGTTGGCAGGCGTGGCGCTTAACATCATGCGAGCAAAGACAATACTATAGACGGGCTGTTTCGAAGTAAAATTGTATTACATTCCCGGTCGGCGCGGCAGGAGTGACGTCTAAGATGCGGGAGCGAGAGAAGTTAAGAGTAAGCGAGATGGTAATATTGATACGGCTGTTTTGTTTTGTATTATTTTTTATTCACAGTAAATGCCATTTTAGAAAGCCAAGAAATAATATAGTCACTTAGCTAAAATAACTTCAAATTAAATGAATAATATATGCACGTAAATAATGACAATGTTTTATGGGTCACAATAAACAATTTCGTATTCATTTATCGAATTCAACGTTCGCAGCTATTCAAACGACAACGCTGCTCTTGTCGCTTTCTGACGAGCGACTAAATGAGTTGCGGTCAATTGTAACTTAGTGCGCAATTTCTTTGTACCGAACAGTCGGTCTAGTAATATACATTAAAGTCTTTGCATGCGAGCGACATACTCGTTTCGCAGATCAAGTTAGTAAATAAATTAATAAGTATCTCCTTCTGCATGGCTATCCCGGCCTTTTGCCAGAATCTGATTCTTCGTTCTTACTTAGACGTTTCTACTTCGCTCGGTCTTGATCATTGTCTGTAGTGAAACCATTAGCTCCATACCTAACTATTATGTCAAACCACCGCTTTTCGAACCGTGATGGGCCATTAATTTATTTCTAAAAGGTCCTCCATTATTTACATTTGTCAGTTTAAAATTCTATGTATTTTTGAAGTGAAAACTTCTTTAGGCGCGTTGAGCACTTTTTGGATGAACAAAAATCATAGAACTCGTGTCATCATCGCCGAACGCTTTCCATGAGCTATATTTATCCTCTCCTATATCGTTCCCTCATTGTTGAGGATCGTGACTCCGTGCAAGGATTCTAGCAATGGTTTTTTTCCATTTGCTCCGGTCTTCGGCTTGACGGACTGCGACGTTGACTGGTTTCTCCAGCTGTTCTGACACCTGGTGAGACCAACGTTTCGGGCTCCTTCCTCTTGGTCTTTTGCCTTCTATTTTGCCTGTTATTATTAACTTTTCCATGTTGTCGGCAGTTCTTCGCGAGACATGTCCAAAGTATTGGAGTACTCGATGCAGGCAAATAGAAGATAGGCGTTTGGTGCGGTCAAGATTTAGTTCCTGAGTTCATGAGCTATATGTATACTGTGTATATATGCACATAAATATACTCGTACCTCCGTGCGTTATTAGTATACATTATATACAACGTGTTATAGAAAGCGGCGGGCAAATTTAAGCATTGCATAGTATAGTGTATAAGTATTTAATCCCCCATAGTACCAAATCCGATTGCATTGCTAGGACAATAATTATAGAATTTACTTTTCTTTTTAAAAACATTTAACAGCTGTCAAATGTCAATATTTATTTGACGCAGTCAGTTCAGCAATTTCTGATTTTCTGAAGTATGATTACGAGTTCAAAAAATATTTGACTAAAAACAAGTATTATGTATTGGTACTTTGTGTTGGTGTAACTGATAACAGCTTTTAAACGGATTGTCGACTATATTAAGCCAAGTTCATAGGTGGAAGACCCGAGAATAAAGTCTTTAAAATGCTTCTAGAGGATGGTACCAATATCGTCTTCAGCACACAATCTCTATCAGGTATTAATTTGTATTTAAATTATAAGTTACGTACATATTATGTTCGTAGAATTACGTACATCTTATTCAAGTTTATTAAAAAAAATGTGTTGTTCATAATAATTAATAGTGATGTCACCAATCTTATCGATCTTAATAAACAAATGATTAAAAATAACGTGAAATTTTTGGATGTCTTGGTTTTGAAAAGATCCGGTACATAAGTACGAATTGTAAGGTGTATGTAATGACCCTATAGTATGACCACACGTTTCTGTAACACGTTGTATACATATCTATATATACAAAGAGTATATCTCTCTACATACATATATATATTAAATTGGTGATTAACACTTCTTTACACACCAAAAATAATTCAATAATAATAATATAATAGCTTGACGATACAATTCACAAGTTACTTAGTTTTCACTTATATCGGCAGTCCCCAAAGACTGCCCCGCATGTTTTTTTATGTAATTCTCTGCCAGCTTTTCCTTACTTTTTATATCGATCGATCTCAGCATCCTTACTAGACAGTAACTCTTAATAATTTTGTAAAAAGATTCTAAATCTTGGAAGTCATCTCCAAGAAAACACCCATAAAAAAGAAGGTTTTCCTTGATAAGCGTCGGTTCGATTGCAGCAATACTTAATAACTCACTTTATATACACGTCAGATAATTTATGAAATATGGAAGTTTTGACACTTGGCGACGGATGTCTCCTTCAGTGGGTGTTTCCTTCTTTGAAATCGCAGATTATGTGAAAGCGTTGATGGATTTTATATATTTAAGTAACTCATGGGATTTTAATTAGGTGAGAGATTGTTTGTTGAATGGTTTTGTATTTACCCAGATAAGTTCACGACTGTATGCTCGATGGGGTAGTACAGGTGAACACCACACACGGTTCGCTGAGCTTATTTCCGCCTCATATATTGATAGCATTATCGTAATTTTGTGCACAAATTCCAATACCAGGAAATTCACGTTGATCTTTCGAAAACTTAAACATAAATTATTGTAGTTGCCCAACCTGGGATTTGAACCCAGGAATCCCTCCTTCCCAATACCTTAATTATCTCTTTCCTTTAACGACAGCAACGCGCCCATGATTATTTTGGTATTGTGGGCGTACATGGGCGGGGGAGATCACTTACCATCAGGTGACCCACTTGCTCGTTTGCCGGCTATGCTATAAAAATATATCTATGTCGGTAATTCTGGCCTGATAACCTCATTAACTTATTATATTACGTTAAATACTTAGTTTGCCCAAATAAGACTATATTTGTAACCGACTTCAAAAAAGAAGGAGGTTCGCAATTCGACTGTTTTTTTATGTTCGTTACTTCAGAACTTTCGACTGTGTGAACCGATTTTGATGATTCTTTTTTTATTAGAAAGCTGGTGCTTACCGTGTGGTCCCATTTTTTAAGGTTAAGATCTGACGACGGGGACCGGAGTAAAAAAATAAAACTCCTCAACGGACAACGGTACACTCGTCGCGATTGCGTTAATGTATTGGAATTTACACGCTGTTAATGTCACTTTTTTTTTTTTTTTATGGTAAGTGATCACCGCCGCCCATGGACACCGTCAATACCAGGGGATTTGTCGGTGCGTTGCCGGCCTTTGAGGAAAGAGTAGGCTCTACTAAAATAAAATAACGGTGCCTGTGTCGCTACCGGTCAAATAAAATTGCACCGAATCCAAAGATACCTATAGAATTTGTTATTTTTAACTTTTCAGTGTTATTATTTTGAAGTCGGTTTCTAAGTTTTGTTAAACTATTATGTCTTAATGTAAGAAATAATTTAGTCTATTGAATATTGCCTACACAAATTCAAATTTCTAGATATTTTGATATAGACACGGCCTAAAGACACAGCCGGTTCTAATTTATAATACCAGTTGAGGAGTACACTTTTAGTACGGTACGGTGCTCGGTCGGAGTTCGTATTGCCCAATTATATGGTCGATTGCTCTCAGTTCCATTTATTTCGTTTGCGACGATTTTTCTCAAAACTCAACCAGTTGTCTGTTGAAATGATTTCTATTTCACGTTTTTCTGATCAAAGGCCTGTGTTTCATGCAATCAATAGATATTCAATTCACACGTTAGTACGTTTTATATTTTTGAATCTATTTCAATTTTTATTTTAAACACTCCGGTGATTTTTGAGTGGTAGACAGTTATGTCTACAGTATGAACGGGCCGACCAACCGCGTCGTTACCACTGTATAACAGGAAACTGACGTAAAGTAGCAACTTGCTGCTGCGTTTCGTACGGCGAGTGAGATATCAAGACTCAAATCCCCCTCCTCTTCCCAATCCCTTAATTATCCCTTTCCTTTAAGGTCGGCAACGCGCCCATAATTCTTTTGGTGTTGTAAGTGTATATGGGCGGTGGAAATCACTTACAATCAGGTGACCCACTTGCTCGTTTGCCGAGTTATGCTATAAATAATAGATAATATTTATTTTTATCCTGGCTCGGCATAGTGACTATTCTGGACGTGATGTTTAGTACAGAGCTGTCCAAATATAATGTCAAACGTCAAGAGACATTGCGCCTCTCGATGGTGGGCCGAATTATGCTGGCTGGATTTTTTTTTTTATATTAGATTCAATGACGAGACGAGCAGGTCGCTCGCCTGATGGTAAGCGCCACGCCTGCTCATAAACAGAAGCAACGCCACAAAGAACTTTAAATAAAGCACTGCATGACACTGGACTGCGCTCGTCACCCCGAGACATAAGGTGTTAAGTCTCATAATGCCCAGTAATTACACTGGCTTCAATGTCCTTCACACCGGAACACAACAGTGCTTACACAGTGAAGTTATTGTAAAAACTAGCTTTTTAATACCAAAACGTGTTTATTTCATCGGATTTCCCATAAATATTTCCACCAGGACCTGAGCACCCCAATTATCGTTCTATACAGTCATATTTTCTAGGAGAATGCAATATTATATAAAATAACGTTTTCCGTCTAAACAAAGCTACGCGGGCGGAGCCACGGGAAAAAGCTAGTGCTAAATACAGTGAAACATGAAGTTTTAATACCTACATACGTGAAAATATTATCGAGTTCCTTTATCAAAGGAAGATATCATGCAGAAGGCAGCCCAACTTTGGAATGTTCGATTTCAAAGTTATTTAAATTTCTAGTTCATCGTTCACTTGCATTTGTAATTATAGTATTTCCTTCTCTTCGTATTACTAAGAACAACTTTACCGTTCTGAGGTAAAATTATTATTCGACTAACAAACATCCAAACTTTCACATTTATAATAGGATAGTTAGGATTACGACTTTGAAGTTAAAAGACATTTATCGATCTAATGTATTCAGTTAGTCTATTCCAGTATATTCCGGTATATTATTTAAAACCTGCTCATCCAGTATTAAACTACTAATCATGAGTGACGTAGATGTTTCAAATGCATTTAACGTATGCATTTCATATTCAAACTCTGTTTTAAATAAGACCATTTGCTTCAGCGGAATGGCTCTTATGACAAACTGGAATGTTATTTTTAAAGATATTTTCCCGGCCTTATTCAGACTTCTGTATTTTTGTAAAAACATATTTTTTTTTTACTAGCTTATAGTTTCCTCATGATGATTCCTTCACCGTTAAAGCAAGCGATAATTAACAATTAATACACACATAAAGTCAGAGGTGTGTGATCTTGGGACTGGTTTTGAACCTGCGATTTCCGTCTCGAAAGTCCGTACCACTCCCCACTGAGCTATCCCTGCTATAAATAAATGGTTAGTTTATTTTAAAGCCGGAAAATTTGTAAATGGATCACGTCAAAGGAATTGTGGATGCGTCTCTCATCTAGAACAGTGAATGACATATCTTTGAGTTGCGTCATTGTATGTACTAGGTGGGCTGAACGAACCTCCTCCTTTTTTAAAGTCGGTGAAAAAGTCTGTTCTCTAGTGACAATAAAATCCATTCAAACTGCCGTGGATTTATGAGTTTTACATATAATCAACAATTGTATCGAAATAAACATGCAAGAAGTTACTACATCATGAAAAATCTTGAAATTTGTTTTACATTAATTTCCAAACGGTATCCTAAATTTATTCGCAAGTAAAACACTTTTGTGCCACAAGGGTCCGTTAAACTGGTAACGCAGATGCTTTAACATTGAGATTACCGCGTCTTTTTTACGGAAGGTGACAAAAATTTACTTTAAAAGCTACAAACCTATTTTATACCCCAAATGGGCAACGTATTTCATGGTGAATTGACCTTAAAAGAAAAGGATACAAATTAAAGGATTGAGAATGAAATTTTGGGTACAAAATGCAACAGGTAGTTTTTATAGAACCGAATGACGAGACGAGCAATCC
Organism: Mimas tiliae; assembly: GCA_905332985.1. Classification (NCBI taxonomy): domain Eukaryota; kingdom Metazoa; phylum Arthropoda; class Insecta; order Lepidoptera; family Sphingidae; genus Mimas; species Mimas tiliae. Next base: position 14,963,955 of record HG995253.1, on the reverse strand, counting down.
GCTCGACATATAGTAAGCGACACAACTGCCCGTACTGTGCCGCCCCAGTCATATGGGTGCACTGGTTGGGCCTCTACCTACTTCTTCGAGCCATACGTATTTTAAATAAAAGATGTTGCCAAAGAAAGATTAGCGAGACAAAGCCATACTTCATATTCAGAGGCTGAAATCCCAAATAATTTCGTACCTAACAGAAAGAACGTTAATTGGACAGCAGTCATTGCCCTCAACAAGAAACCCTATGAGTAGATCGTAGAATTTCGGTATTAAATTGTTATTTTGATGAATCTATCTCTAAACTTATTCACTATGGCTTCTTACAATCAATTTCGTAGTTAATCATAAAACAAACGCATTTTTTTCTACAATATGAATAGGCCGGCTCTTTCTTGTGATACCACTGTCTCAATTAAAACCAGCATCACAGCTTGTCGTTAATTTTTAACAGTTTAACGACCCAAGCTCCACTCCAAGGTGGTATCTCTCATATGCGAGAGACCATATGGATTGGTACCACCGCTTTATCTATTTCTGCCGCCAAGCAACTGTGTGTAAGTACTGTTGTATTCCGGTTTAAAGGACATTGAATCCAGTGAAATTACTGATTATTATTAGACTAAACATCTTATGTCTTGGAGTGACAAGCGCAGTCCAATGCAGTGCTTTCTAATTCAAAGTTCTGAGTGGTGCTGTTTCTGATTACAGGCAAGGGAAGCGCTTACTATTAGGCGACCGACTTGCTCATTTCGTCACTCAAGCTAATAAAAAATTAACCCTCTCCAGTTCTCCCTTTTCTGAAAAGCCTTGTGTTATCTCTGCATCACCCTAAGGTTGGCTGGGAGAGAATGCCTATGGCACTAAGTCCGTCTTTATACCATGTATATAAAGTGTATAAATAAATAAATAAAAAAAGCCAGTATCGCCTGATTTCCTGTGGCATTGTGGGTGTACATGGGCCATGGTGATTGCTTACTAACAGGTAAGTTGGTCGTCAGCCCACTTTGTGATGGAAAAAATCCATTAGATGTGTGTCAATTTATAACTAAAATATATCTACTTTAAATGGATTTGGTTGAAAATACATTTAAATCTGTGATTCTGGAGTGTTTTGACTCAGCTTTTAGATAGACCCAAAGCGTGAGTTAAGAAAATAAAGCAAGAATGATTTTAGTGAAACAGATTACGCACCCATTGTGTGTGTAAGCCGAAAAAATCGGCAACGAAATAAACTCAACAGTGATTTTAGAACAATCAACATTTTGTGGAAACATAAGTATCGATATTACAGATGTGCTCGTAGCGTTTAGAAATAGCAAATTACTAATTCATCAATAATTATCAGAAAATTGAATTGTGGTTACACCGAACTATATGTAGTTTTTCGTAACTGCATATTTGCTTTGAATTGACCTAAGCTAATCATAATTGAAACTGTATTATGTTTTCAGTTGGCTTATAATTGAAACTGTATTAGTTGGTTCAATCTGCATCTGCCTAACCTTAAGTCGTCTTTTTCAAACCGCAGTGATGGTATGGTGGAAGACAGATAAAGTCAAAGTATTAAAATTATTTTGTATCATCACAACATTAAATTCCTTCATTTTCCATTTTACTCTGATTCGTACCCACTAAAATCCCCATAAATACATCATGGATGTTTAAACGCGACATTTTCATGCATTATATCCACCCGTGTGCACCCAACCGCGGCCGGGGGCGGCGCACTGTCCTCTTTCATGTGCCATCAAGTGGAAAATGAATTATTCCTCCAATTTATTGAATACCCCTCCTTGGGATGAGTGTAGCCTAGTTTATTCCAATACAGTTAAATGTGGTGAAATTGCTCTCGATTTCGACTTTTGGGTCAAAAGAATTTTCATCAACTGAATTCTTTCTGAATGTGAATGGATAATATTCGGTTTGTTAGAGGTTAATTAAAATTAACGTTTATCGCTTTTGGCTTTTTCGTTTGTTAAGGGACCACTTGGAAACGATTGTTTACTTGTGTCCATATCTTCAACCGTATCTTGTCATCTTAGTAGCATATTTAGGTCATATGGATTGGTTTTAATTGAAAGACTTTAATGTAAACTACTAGACAAGCTGCACGGTACATACAAGTTGTACCACTAAGTTGCAGCCAATTGACCGTAACTCAATATTCTCATCTCACTTACTCTCAACTAGAACCCCTATCGCGCTCTCTGTTTGAGCTGTCAAACTCCCGCGTTTTGTGACGCAATTTTATTTCTATACAGCCCGTCTAGTATACATGAAAGTCTTTGCGTTTTAACTGTAAATTTAATAGTCGCCCTCATTTGTTTGTTTAATTACAATATGATGTACAACATTATAATCATTTTAGCGAGTCTCTCGATTAAAAAATCTTTCTTCGTTTTATTTTCTTGGCACTACCTCATTTGCTTCAACGATCATCAATGCTTCCAATTATTCAAATCAATTATCGAAATAAACAATACAAATACCCTGAATATACGAAAAAGCAGAGCAAATTAAAAATTCATTTGGACTATCTTTGTATAATTCGACATTCTTCAACAGCATCGTCTATTGAATTCATTTTATTCTGTTGATTGTAAATTGAGAATGAATCAGCATTGCAAATGCGGCGGACGTATTCTGTACCGAACCGAGCTGCGTTAACGCTGTTACCATCCGACATTCGATTATCGTATGATTATCGACATTCGATTTTTAACGTAACGATGTCGGGAATGTTTAATTTGGCTTGTTGCCTTTGTATTTTCACGTGTAAATACAGATCGTTAATTATTGTTACATTTTTAAACACAAAAAGAGAGACAGCGATTGAAGTTGGAGAGGGATGGAGTTGATTTACAGAATACTGATGGAACGCGCAAACTTTTAATAAAGAAATGACAATTTATATTTAAAAGAACTTTTTGACAGCGCAACGCATTGAAATAAATAATGTAACACTGAATTTTGGGCGGGTCAATGTTTGACTTGTGACTTGTGATCTGCAAGTAAATTAACTGCATTCAGGCTTCATTCAGACTTCAAAAAAGGAGGAGGTTATCAATTCGACGCTTTTTTTGCTTATTTTATTTATGTATGTACATCGATTTCTCCGCCAACTGTGAACCCATTATTCGATGGAGTTTAGCTGTGCTGTGGTCCCATATAAATTTGGTTATGATCTGATGGCGGAGTACGGAGTAATAAAATTAAAATTCTCAATGGACAACAGTACACTCGTCAAAATTGTGTTATTTACGTGTGAAATTGTGGTTTTGTGGAATTTACATGCTATTGCTATAACTACCGCAAAAAAATTAAATATAAAATAAGTTTAAACAAAACTTAGAAACCGACTTCAAAATAAAAATACTGAAAAGTCAAAAATAACAATTTCTATAGGTCTCTTTTAGTCGACGCAATTTTATTTGATCGGCAGCGACACAGGCACCGACTGTAACGAGACCTATAGAAATTGTTATTTTAAAATTTTCAGTGTTTTTATTTTGAAGTCTGTTTCCAAGTTTTTTTGAAGTCAGATAAAAAGGCTGATAATACTCATGACCCTTGAGAGATGCAACTTTTCCAACATTCGATATTATATTTGGCCTGCATGGAAGCAAAAGCGTTTAACTAGGAAGACGGACGCTAACACTAGGCTGGAATAGCCCAGGCATAGAGGAGTTTAATTCGGAATAATCATTGACAGTTCAACTGTAACGGCCCAAATTTAAAATTAGTTAAAAAAAAATCATTTTTTAAGCCGGTTTTATTTTTCATATTTTATTTTGAAAATGAAACTTCGTTGAGGTCTATATCGCAGACTAGTGTCAGCTCTACTATGGCACGTGTCTGTCACTATTACTCCAACTTCAGCGTGAAGATTTATTCATTTAATGACGACTATAATGGTTTGACTCCGTATATATTTTGAGTACATACATTTCATTAAAAAGTGAGGAATGTAAGCAATTTATTGCCTACAATACTGAAGTCCCTTTAAACCTTATGTAGCATTCACGAAGGGTTCCACTCAACCCTTTGAGTTAATGTTTAACTTAGCGAATTCAATTTGCTATTTGTTAGCTTATATATCTATCTATATCTACGTATAGATAAAATCACGAAATTAGCTTTGATATATTAGCTAAGCTAAGAGTAAGCTAATTTTCTTTTTTTATCTTGACGGCAAATGAATGCAAGTTTCGTAGGCTTTGTCTCTTTCTGCCACCAAGCAATGGTGTGTGTTGTGTTCCGGTTTGAAGGAAATTGAAGCCAGTGAAATGAGTATTGTGAATGACCCAGTGACTGGGCATTGTGAGACTTAACATCTTATGTCTCGGGGGGACAGTCCAGTGCAGTGCTACGCTGTGCTTTTTAATTCATAGTTATGTGTGGCGTTGCTTTTGTTTATGAGCAGACGTGGAGCTTAATATCAGCCGAGTGACCTGCTCGTCTCTTCATTCAAGGTAATATAAAAATTTACACCTAGTTACAATACAGTCTAAATACATTGACAGCCTCCATGGCCCAGCGTGCGAGTAGTTGGCTGTGAAACGAGAAGCCACCGGTTCAATTACCGCACGAGACAAATGTTTGTGCCATCCGCAAATATTAGTTTCGGGTGTGGGTCGTATGGGACCGTAAGTTCCTCGTAGTTCCTGACACCCACGATACAGGTTAACCTATAGTGTGGGGTCAGGACTATGTGTGTGACTGTTGGGTGTATTTATTTTATTGTTGGTTTTTATTTCATTCGGTCAATTTTTTTCAAAGTTTAAGTTCGGCAACGCGCCCATGATTCTTCTAGTATTGTGGGCGAACAAGGGCGGTGGAAATCACTTACCATCAGGTGATCCACTTGCTTGTTTGCCGGTCTATACTATAAAAAAACACATTCTAAAACGAACTATTATTTTTAATTACACAAATATACATTATCTAGAATAATCCTGCTTCTTGCCAGGTCAGGATCTGTTATTTTACATGGGCTGGCACTGAAGAGGGGGTTAGTTTGTGCCCCACCTCACGGCGCCTATACCGCGAAATTCATAACATTCATTCGTATTTTGTTACTTCATCATTGTTATTAATTTAATATGAATTTGATAATTTGATACTGTATTGTCTGCTAGGTTTGGATTGACTTATGAGGTCGCTGGATTCTTATAAATATTTATAATAACGAATTTTAATGGAGTGTTAGCATTTGAAACAAGTTTTAGCTCTTTCCTTATAACGGTGGATAGCGAAAGGGTTCAGAGTTTTCTGAGCAGTGATTTTTGGCCTCAAGGTATTGGGTACAGAAAATTCATACATAACCGAACCAAAAACGCACCTCAAGAGAAGACTCCCTGGTTTCGTTGCTTTATCGATCGAGGTCCAAGTGGAAAAAGCACATTAGGTCATAAGTAACAATAATAATATATATACATACATACGCACTCACGCCTGTAATCCCCGAAGGGGTAGGCAGAGGTGTAACCAGTACACCTACATTTCGCCGAGCGTATCTCCGTCCCACGATGTGATAGGGGGCGAGGCTATCGCCATACCGGGCACAAATTCCAGACTCCGGGCTGATACTGAGCATTTCGTAATAGAAAAACCCAATACCACTTTACCCGACCCGGGGATCGAACCCGAGACCTCAGCGTTAGCCTCAATCGTAACGCGTACGCAATACAACTGCGCCACCGAGGCAGTCATATTTATGATACTTATGGTCTACTACTAATATCTATAAAGCCAGTACTGAAGCTTAGGTAATATTTCGAAGTTGCTTTTGATTTATATTTGTTTCCTGTTAAGCTACATAAATTCATTATGGTACTTGGCAAAAAGCCATAGACTACTACATGTCCTTACACTATACCTTTATAGTTATCATATTTTTTATTCCTAGAGCTTTTAGACGGAGAGTTTGATTTTTATACAGACGATTTTTTTTACTAGCCTGAATGACGAAACGAGTAGGTTGCTCGCTTAATGGTAATCACCACTCCTGCACATAAATAAAATCAACACTACAGAACTTTGAATTACAAAGCACTGCATGCCACTGGACTACGCTCGTCATCCCAAGAAATTACATGTTAATGGTATTTTACTATGCTTATTTATACACAGCTTGGCAGCAGAAAATGACAAAAAAATAATAAGACATCTACTTCAAATAACACCTTATAAATACACCCCAGTTCTCTGCCAGCTAATTAGGTATTAATTTACCAATAATTGAGTGTTATACAGGAAAGTCACTGTCTACCCTATTTTTTATATAGCATAGACTGGTAAACGAGCAAGTGAGTAATCTCCACCGCTCAATATACCAAAAAGTTATGGGCGCGTTGCCAACCTTAAAGGAAAGGGATTGGGAATAGGAGGGGGATTTGGACCTCCGGATATCTCACTCACCGTATGAAAGGCAGCAGCACACTGCTACTTTACGCCGGTTTTCTGTGAGACAGTGGTAACGACCCGGACGAGCCGGCCAATCCATGCTGTAGACAAAACTGTCTACAGCGTGTCTCACCACTCAAATACTTTATCAAATATAATTACATGTTGATAAACACACAACCACTGAAGTTTCTGCAATTATTAAATGCCTTTAACATGTTAGAGAACGTCAACAACGTCTTATCAAAGAAGCCAATTTAAGATTATGAAACCAATATAATTTCACGTATTACATTAGGGGATAGATTACTGAAATTGATAATATCAACGTAATTTTAATATAATATGATACTTAAGATGAAACCCGTCATGTTATTAATCTCGCTATTTTGATGTTGCATTTCGTAGTACTTGCTACGCGACATCGTAGTCATCGTAGACGCTCTACGATTTTAATAGATTTTGTTTAAAAACTCATTATTTACTGTTTAAAGTGTGAGTGGTAACATATTACTAAGCCTAAGCTGCGCCACATGTCTGTCTATACTCATTTTAAATTTAGAAATTGTTTTTTTTAATTCATTCAAAATCATGAAATTTGGTCAGATGATAGGTTGTGTAATATACATTTTAAGGGGGTAAAGGAGGGATGAACTTTATATGAAAGTTTTATATGGGACGGAATATTTTTAGCCCAGTTAAGATATTCACGCGGGCAGAGCTGTGGGGAAAAGCGAGTCGATTATTAGATCGAAAATTTTAATCTCCGGTACATTATAAAATATGTTATAAATAAATAACTTTATATAGCGAATCAAAGTAATGATCCAGTGGATTTTAAATTAAAATTTACTTTTAAAGGTATGCCTTTAAAATAAAATTTTAGGCCCACGGAATTTAATTTTTGTATGTTGTTTTTGTATATATACAACAAATTAAATTTCCTGCCTCGGTGACGCAGTTATAATGCATAAGCGTTACGATTGAGGTCAATGCTGAGGTCTCGGGTTCGATCCCCGGGTCGGGTAAAGTGATATTGGGTTTTTCTATTACGAAATGCTCAGTATCAGCCCGGAGTCTGGAATTTGTGCCCGGTATGGCGATAGGCTCGCCCCCTATCACATCGTGGGACTGAGATACGCTCGGCGAAATGTGCGTTTACTGGTTACACCTCTGCCTACCCCTTCGGGGATTACAGGCGTGAGTGCATATATAAATTTAATGTAGGGTGGTACGGAATCATTAGTACGAAAGTACGATTCTCACAAGTCTCCTCTATTATATAATTCATTCAATACATTCATATTTAAGTACGCAATTTCGTATCGAATTACAGGAACTATTAAACCCTTATAAACCTCTATTAAATTGCTACTTATTACGTCACTGGCACATTCCATCGCTGTCTACGTCATCGATTAAGCATCGTCGTGCTATATAATACATCTGATGTATAAGCGATATGCATTCTTGAGCTATTGGTACTAATTTAGTAATAATAATTATACTATGAATTCATAGAATATGGAATTTCAAAGAGAAATTGTATTGGATTTGGAATAACGTTTAACAAAACTTAGAAACCGACTTCATCTTTGTCCGTTGAGGAGTTATATTTTTTACTCCGTACTCAGTCATCAAATCTTAACCAAATTTATATGGGACCACATCGCAGCTAAACTCTATAGAGTGATTTTTTTTCCAACTAAATCGGTCCACAATTGGTGGAGATATCAACGTACATACATAAAAAAGCTAAATATAAAATTAAAAAAAAAACCGCCGAATTGAGAACCTCCTCCTTTTTTGAAGTCGGTTAAAAATAATGTAATTAGAGATACGTCGGTATGATGAGTTGAATAAAACCCATGAGTCGTAGGGCGCAAATACCTGCGCCAGATCGTATCAGGGGTACGAATCCGCGGACGGTCCAAATAGTGCTGGATTGATGTCTTATGCTTGCATGCTTGAGGAAGATATGAGCTCCACTGGTCTGACTATGAGAATGCTCAAACCCGGGCGAAGTGGAAGCGTTTAAGAAGAAAGGTGGACCCTGGCCAAAGACCGGGATAAGACAAAGCAGAAGAAGAAGAATATTGTTAGGGATGCTTAGATTCGGATTACTTTTAGATCCTCTGAATGGGCACCTGTATCAATCCCAAATTGACATTGTTTTTCAATGAATGTACTTATTACTTATTACGTAAATTATTTAAGTTTTGTATAATAAATATAAAACTAGCTGTCCCGCGCGGTTTCACGCGCAACTACAGCAGCGCCACCTACCGGGTCCAGTTGTGAATCTAAACCACCCAGGGCGCTACCCAAACGCATACAAAAAAAAACATTCAAATCGGTCCAGACGTTTAGGAGGAGTTCAGTCACATACACACGTACAGTAGAATTATATATATAAAGATAACAAACATTCAAAACACCTACGGCTAAGTTTCTTGGTGCTTCTTCTCAGACCAGTGGGCACAGGTAGAATCTTAACTAGACGTGCAAAAGTGCCCTTGACCTAATTACTGAATAAAGGATTTGATTTGGATGATTTCTGGAGAAATATGAAAACTGTTATGTCACAATTTTATGACTGTTACTATTTTTTTGTATTTAGTTTCAGTTTCTTAATTTTGTTGAGTCGGTTTTAAGGTATATCAATCGCATACACTATGGTGTTCATTTGCGATGCCGATAGTACAAAAAAGCTTATATTCGGCAGCATAAAAGAGAAATACGTCCGCAATCAACATTGTCACTCAATTCCGTTGACAAGTGGATAAGGCGGTCTCACAGGCGCATTTGAATTGCAAACATCGACCACGCTGACAAAGAAAACAAGACAATTAATTCCGAAACACCACTCTGAGTACTGTTGTAGGTGAGGCCGGAGTGGTAAAGCAAGAATTAAAGTTTTTTTTTAAAATTAGCTTATGACTAGACGAGCATTTCGCTTGCCTGACACCAGTCGAATTATGAATCACTGCATGGTATTGGACTCGTTACCCCGATACATAAAATGTAAAGTCTCACAATGCCCAGTTATTAAACTGGTATTAATATCCTTCAAACCGAAACAAGTACTCGTAGAGCTGGTTTAAATACCTACCACCTAGTAATTAAATAGTGGGTATATAATATTAACTTATATTTCTAGACCAAGTATGGCAATAGGACTACCGTCCAATACAATATCTAATATTATCTAATAACATAACGTTTAACAAAACTTAGAAACCGACTTCAATTTTTAGTGGTAGTTTTAGCAATAGCATGTAAATTCCAATACAATAACACAATCGCGATGAGTGTACAGACAACACCGTTGAGGAGTTTTATTTTTTTACTCCGTACCCCGTCATCAGATCTTACCTTTATATGGGACCCCGTCGCAGCTAAACTCTATCGAGTGAATTTTTTTTCCAACAAAATCGGTTCACAATTGGCGGAGAAATCGATGTACATGATCGATACATACATTTTACTATTTCCTGATATTTTTCATGGAAATAATTATTTTATAACCTCAATACAAAGATTTAAATACTATAGACGGGCTGTTCAGAAGTAAAATTGTGTTGCATACGCGGCCAGCGAGGCGGGAGTGACGTTTAAGGCGCGGGAGCGAGACGAGTTGAGAGTAAGCGAGATGGCAATATTGAGACGGCTGTTTTATTTTATTAAATGAATTATATATGCATATAAACAATTTTGTGTTATATTATTGAATTTAACGTTCGCAGCTATTCAACCAACAACAACTGCTCTTGTCGCTCTCTCGCGGGCGACTAACTGAGTTGCGGTCAATTGACCATAACTTAGTGCGTAATTTCTTTGTACCGCACAGTGTGACTAGTAGTTAACATTATAGTCTTTGACATTTAGGGATTACCTTTTTATCGTTTACTCAAGCTGAATTCTCAGTTGCATTACTGTCAGAACTTGAACTACAGTGTTGATGTTTAATCAACTAAGTAGATACGTTGAGGTCCGTTTGGTTGAATGCTGAAGGTACAAATAGTTGGTTTGTTTAACTGGGCGACTGCATGGCGGGATTTTTCGAGTGTTTTTAACTAGCAACCTGGTTGCCGCAAACTTGAATACAAAAGAATAAACATTTTCGCAAATGAAAGCGCGGTGTAACATTTATGTTTTTGCTACGTACTTTAAATGGGTTAAACTTATGATAAAGTGGGTTGAGTTTAACAATTCGAGTTTCTGTGTACCGAATATAAAGTTTCTTTTCAAATATACATATCTTTGTGTTTAACAGGGAGGCTTAAGAGTATACATTCTGAAAGGAAGAATCGTACTGACGCACTCAAAGGTGCCGATTAACTTTAATTGGCAGTTAGTAATTTTGTAGAATTTTGTTTCCATATTTAGCTTTAGTCAATGGTATAACCTTTGTTTTTTTATGTCTTTAAGAATTCTTAGACATAGCAATGTTAAGGAAATTGAGGAGCATAGTCACGCTGTAGACAGTTTTGTCTACAGCATGAATGGCCCGGCTCGTCCGGCTCGTTACCACTGTCCCCCAAAAAACCGGCGTAAATTACAAGCTTGCTACTGCGTTTCGTACGGTGAGTGAGAGGTCGGAGGCCCAAATCCATGCCTTTCCTTTAAGTTCGGCAACGCGCCCATGATTCTTTTGGTATTGCGGGCGGTGAAGATCACTTACCATCAGGTGACCCGTTGACTAGTTTGCCAGCCTATGCTATAAAAAAACCCCAATGTTAAAAAAGTCTTAAAACCTTTTTACATAAAATACAGTGTATCAGCTGTTACGTCATGTTTACACTAAGACAGAAAAGAAAATATCCAATCTTAATCTGAAAATCTGGTACAGTATATTCTAGCAACATAGTGGTACAAAGTGGGCCGTGCTCTTCCCGTGTCGGTTACGTTACGGACTCTGATTCGGCATATCGGCATGTATGTAAGTAGTCCGTTGTTAGGGGTCTTGTACACGGCTAAGTGGTCCAAAACTTGTTTAATTAAGGACGTTGTTATGCAAAAACGAATAGCAAGTTCAGATGGAAATAATGATTTTACTTGGCTTAATTCATTATTTAACACCGTAAATTGCTGCATAGTTATTTGAAAAAAAAAGAAAACCAGTAATTACCACATTATTCAAAAATTATGAAATAAAATAAAATTAATAGCAGTGATAGCTCAGCGGGGAGTGGTACGGACTGTCGAGACGAAAAGTCGCAAGTTCGAAACCAGCCCCAAGTGCATACACCTCTGACTTTTCTAAGGTATGTGTATATTAATTGTCAATTATCACTTGCTTTAACGGTGAAGGAAAAACATCGTGAGGAAACCTGCATACCTGAGAAGTTCTTCATAAGAATTTCGAAGGTATGTGAAGTCTACCAACCCACATTAGGCCAGTGTGGTAGACTAAGGCCTAACCCCTCTCATTCAGTAGAGGAGGCCCGTGCCCAGCAGTGGGACGTATATAATAAAGGGCTAGTAAAAAAAAAAAAAAACTTTGCAAAACAAAATCAGTATCTCAGTTTGGACTACCTGTTAGTTCGATCCTTTTTGCCATTATTTTTTGTCTATTATTGGACTGCACTGTACAAGAACTTGAAGTCATTTTGTCCTTCCAGGATAAAAAAGCAGCCAAGTGCAAGTCGCAGTCGCACACCGTGGGTTATTATTTATTAAATATGAAAATGAAAATATTTATTTAATCCATAAAGATAATGTTATACATTATATCAGTCAAATTTAAACTCTACCGCCTATAGATAACCACCACATTAACACATATAAAGACACTTTTGTCTACGGCATGAAAGGGCTGGCTCGTCCGGGTCGTTACCACTGTCTCACAGAAAACCGTCGTAAAGTAGCAGCTTGCTGTTGCGTTTCGTACGGTGAGTGAGATATCCGGAGGCCCAAATTCCCCTCCCTTTCCCAATCCCTATTTATCCCTTTCCTTTAAGGTTGGCAATGGGCCCATGATTCTATTGGTATTGTGGGCGTATATGGGCGGTGGAGATCACTTAACATCAGGTGACCCACTTGCTCGTTGCCGACTTATGCCATAAAAATATCGTATGAAATTTTCAGCCAGCTGCCTATTCTAGTTCAAACGATAGGACATTTTAAAGGCAGGACCCCCTGACAGACGGCGTAGGTTTAGGCTCCTACTGGTACACTTTGGGTACGGAATACAAATAAAATCAAAATCACTTAAAATATAAAAGAAGTAGTTTTTTGAGAGACAGTTATAAATTATATTAGCTACAGTTTATAAGTAGTTAAGTCTCATAATGTCCAGTAATACAATACAATACAATCTTATGATCAAACTGGTATATGTTAAGGTAGTGCTGTAAATTGTTCTTGAGTCTTAATTAATCAGAAGATACAACTCGTGAGCAACCTCCGTTATATCTCCGGCGTCTCGCACCGGCTGCAGAATGCAAAGCTTTAAGCTCGCTTTGAATACATCCGTTCTACGTGTCGAGTGTTGTTGTTGCTTACTTTTTAAGCTTACCCGTGAAGATACTTGTTTTATGTTTTGAATTAAGAACGACAAGACATCTGCTCCGAAACTTTGAACTTTGTGGGATTTTTTTACTGATTGATTTTACAGATTGGGATATTTGAGGTCGATTACGTAAGACATTGTAGTCAATGTTATTGGATAATAAACACCCAAATTTCAAGGTAAGTGATTATCTTCTATGAATAGTTGACCCACAGACTGCACATGTTTATTTATTGCATAAGCCGGAAAACGAGCAAGTGGGTCACCTGATGGAAAGTGATCTCCACCGCCCATGTACGCCCACAATATCAGAATTATCATGGGCGCGTTTTCGATCTTAAAGGAAACGGGTAATTGAGGGATTACGAAGGCGACGGGGATTTGGGCCTCCGTATATCTCACTCACCGTAAAGCAGTGTCTACAGCGCGCCGCTATTACGTCGATTTTCAGTGAGACAGTGGTAACGACCCGGTCGAGCCGACCCATTCATACTGTAGACAAAATTGACAATAGCACGGTACAACACAATGCCCAGTAATTTTACTGACTTAATGCTCTTCAAACTGGACCACAACAGTGCTTACACACAGTTGATTGGCGGTAGAAATAGACAAAGTGGTGGTACCAATTCAGACGGTCTCTTGCATAGGAGGGACCTACCAACTTTGATTCCGGGGGATACTGTGTATACTCTAAATTGCTAAATTTTAATTGCTGTAAACTGCACTGTACTATACATTATACGGCTCGTCTCTCTCGAAGGCCTCAGAAACCTGGCGTCCTAAAGTCTCCTTCCACTTGCCCTTTTCCCACTCGTAGTAAGGGTGGGGCAACATGCTTTTTAACACATATTACAAAAAGATTTGACGGCCAGCCGCCTGTCTTACGTCAACCCCTCTGGTGAGAAAACACCCAGACAAAATATTTGTGGATCAAACAAAAGTTTTTCTTGACGCAGGAATCGAACCCGCGGCCTCTCGCTCACTGTGCCACGGAGGCTGTCGAAAAGCTTCCTGCCTTTCTGAATTAAAACCCAAAATTATTAATTTACTCTGTATAATAACATACTTTTCTTAAGAAAAATGACTTGTAATTTTTTCCATAGCATATTTCCCCATAAAATTTGAGAGTAGCCTTCGGCGACAATTATGTTTCGCGCAGTCTTGACGGCATTTGATGGAAGTCGTATTAAAGTTCACTCCGACTTTATAATAACGTTCCCGTATAGACCAAATCTAAAAAGTTACCTCCTTATTATTATAGTTTTAAACACGAGTATTTCACAGTTTCGATTACGTTTAAAAAATAATAATAATACCAGCCCTGTATTATATACGTCCCACTGCTGGGCACGGGCCTCCTCTACTGAATGAGAGGGGTTAGGCCTTAGTCCACCACGATGGTCTAATGCGGCTTAGTAGACTTCACATACTTTCGAAATTCTTATGAAGAAATTCTCAGGTATGCAGGTTTCCTCACGATGTTTCCTTCACCGTTAAAGCAGGTGATAATTAACAATTAATACACACATAACTTAGAAAAGTCAGAGGTGTATGCACTTGGGGCTGGTTTCGAACCTGCGACTTTCGTCCATACCACTCCCCACTGAGCTATCACTGCTATTTACATTTAAATAAATTTAAAATTCGCATTAAAATATATGGAACATTTACGTCCGGTTTCTGAAAGGCTGATCAATGTAAAAACTAATCAAATGTCAAATCTCATGTCAAGTGGGAATTTGGTTGCTAGAAGCGTGGTCAACACTTTTTTGACACGCAGTCTAGTTAACTAACTTTCAAATAAATATGAAAAATCGTATGTCAAACGCTACTAAAGAGATATCAAATATATATTTTTTTCACTAAATAATGTTTCAGCAACTCGAATTGATTTGACAGCGGTGTCAAAATCAAAGTTCTGTTAGTTGAATGTTGATTTGATCAGCCTTTCAGAAACCGGGTGTTATTATACAAAAGTGGTAGAGCTACGCTGTGAATAGTTTTGTGTACAACATGAATAGAGCGGCTCGACCGGGTTGTAACCACTGTCTCACGGAACCTGTAATTGCAGCTCGCTATTGCGTTTTGTATACTTCTGGTATTATAGACGTTCATGGGCAGTGATCACTTACCATGAAAATACCCACTTGCCGTCCACCTATGTTATATTAAAAATACATGTATAGTTATATGACTGCCTCGGTGGCGCAGTTGTAATGCGTACGCGTTACGACTGAGTCTGACACTGAGTTCTCGGGTTCGATCTACGGGTCGGGTAAAAGTGATATTGGGTATTCTATTACGCAATGTTCAGTATCAACCCGGAGTCCGGAATCGTGACTAGTATGGCGATAGGTTCTCCCCCTATAACATCATGGGATGGAAATACGGTTTCTATGGCTAATATCTGCCTCATAGCCTATGTAACTTAACAGTAAACTTGATACAATGATTTGGCTGCATGACGCAGGACGCGTGTCTTCAGCTCACTGTGACGACGTCTGTTATAATTTACAGCCTAAATTAACATTCAGGATACATTTTAATGAGATGTCACAGTGACATGAAGGGTAGAGCAATTACGCAAGCCAGCATGATGGTGGTGACTGTACACGGACTTGATTTAATGTAAATGTGTAATTAAATGATATTTAGAGTGGTAAAGTCAACGCTGTACACAGTTAGATAGATAGATAGATAGATAGATAGATAACACTTTATTGTACACCATGCAGAATATTACAGTAAAAAAAACAATTAATAAATGTAACAACAGCCTCAGTGGCGCAGCGGGCGAGTAGCCGGTTGGGAAGCGTGAGGTCGTGGGTTCGATTCCCGCACCTAGACAAATGTTTGTCTGATTCACAAATATTTGTTTCGGGTCTGGGTGTTGTGGGACCGCAAATCCCTCGTAGTTCCTGATACCCACGATACAGGTTTACTTAGTGTGGGGTCAGGACTATGTGTGTGACTGTTGGGTGTATTTATTTATTTATTAATAGGCGGTGTTATCGCTAATAGCGATCTCTACCAGACAACCATTTTGTATACAATAGTTTTATCTACCGTATGAATGGGCTCGTCCGGGTTGTTACCACAGTCTCCCAGAAAACTGGCGTAAAATATCAGCTTGCTGCTGCGTTTCTTACGGTGAGTGAGATATCTGGAGGCCCTAATCCCCTCCTATTCCCAATCCCAATTATTATCCCTTTCCTTTAGGGTCGGCAACGCGCCCATGATTCTTTTGGTATTGTGAGCGTACATGGGCGGTGGAGATCACTTACTATCAGGTGATCCACTGGCTCGTGTGTCGGCCTATGCTATAAAAATTGCCTCGGTGGCGTAGTTGTAATACGTACGCCTTACGACTGATGCTGACACTGAGGTCTCGGGTTCGATCCCCAGGTCGGGTAAAAGTGATATTAGGGTTTTCTATTAATGTTCAGTATTAGCCCGGAGTCTATGACATCATGAGACGGAGATACGCTTGGCGAAATCTGGGTGTACTGGTTACACATCTGCCTACCCATTCGGGGATTACAGGCGTGAGTGCGTATGTAATTTTTCTCATAATAGTCTACATTCACGAGAAGATACGTAGCTGTCCTAAGCCTAAATCGGTAAATCCAATCCAATATTAACGTAATCCATGTCTGATCCAAGATAGCAAAGGTTTACTTTCCATCTAGGTTTTTGTGTACGCAGATTACAAGTTTGATGAATATTAAAAAAAGCAGCTATATTGAACCTCGGCGTTAACGAATGAATGAATACTTGATTAGTGATTGCTGAATTTGCTAAAGAAAATAAATTCGTTCACGCCGAAAATGTATTTGGCAGGTTTTCGCCAGAGTTTCAAGGAAATATAGGAGAATATTCAAAAATTTTGTATCTTTTTACTGTGGTAGGTAATGTTTCTTACTTCAGTTTTATGATCTACTTAACGTGAATCTCGTATATTTTGATAGTGTGGATGTATTATACGGAGAGATGTCGTAACAAAATTTAAAGATAAATGCAGAAAGATATATGTTTATATATTTGACAGTCTCCGTGACGTAACGTGCGAGTAGTTGGCTGCGAAGCGAGAGGCCGGGGGTTCGATTCCCGCACCGATACAAATGTTTGTGTGATCTAAAATATTTGTTTCGGGTTTTGGTGTTGTGGGATCGCAAGTTCCTCGTAGTTCCGGATTCCCACGATACAGGTTAACCTAGTGCGGGGTCAGAACTATGTGTGTGACTGTTGGGTGTATTTATTATTATTTAATATAGTAAAAAAACTGGGGAAGACAAAAAGAGAGCCTCTTAAAAATGTCAAAAAATTATTGGTCTAGAACATAAAATCCGCTTTACAAGATTATAATAACGTTAGAAATATTGAAGAAATTTGCATTACACTCTCCAATTGACTTACTTTGATAAATTGGTGAGTTTCTTCTAATCCTTAAGAAATGAAGAGAAAGAAATTCTAAAACACATTGTTTTATCATCAGTGGTTTACGTACTGTGATTTCCCATATGTGGTAGCTTGTAATTGGCAAGTAATTGTAATTGTATACTTATATTACAAACTAAATTGTAAAATTAGCCGTAAGCTTCCCAAATAAAAATAATAATAATAATACTGCTGGGCACGGGCCTCCTCTACTGAATGAGAGGGGTTAGGCCTTAGTCCACCACGCTGGCCTAATGCGGGTTGGCAGACTTCACATACCTTCGAAATTCTTATAGAGAACTTCTCAGGTATGTAGGTTTCCTCACGATGTTTCCTTCACCGTTAAAGCAAGTGATAATTAACAATTAATATACACGTAAATTAGAAATGTTTAGAGGTGTATGCTCGCAAATAAAATAAAATAAAATTTTGTGGCACAATAGTGGTGGTATGTTGTGAAAGTGCCTTTTATCATAGAAGAAAAATAAAGCAGTATATATCCTACTATTATAAATACAAAAGTTTGGATGTATGTGAGTTTGTGGATTTGGATGTTTGTTAATCAATGAAACCTTAAGTGCTGAATAGTTTTGGATGAAATTTGGCAAATAGGTAGACCAAGGCCTAGATTAGGGCATAGATTACTATTATCCCGGAAAAGAGGTTTACACATGCGAAGCCGCGAGCAAAAGCTTATAGTTTAATGTAGGGAAAAATTTATCGAGTACCCACTACAGAAGATTTTGAAAACCTTCAGCAGAAATGTACAGCAAACAGGAATCTTTAACGAGGCCGTTCTAAATGATTCATACACATTACCCATTCTGCCAAACTAACGATACTGTTTGGTAAGGGACGATAATGTACTTAAGTGTCCCTTATTTATCAGTCCAGTTAAGGAATTAATTAATGGACCGACCGGGTAGGTCGACCGTCTCCTGCGGGAACGATAAAGGAGTTTTTTAAGTGATTGCCTATTCTAAAGATGGTTTTGAAAGTACATTTTCATGATGCTAATGTTTAGTTCTATTTTAAGCGAATGCTTGAGGGTATTTTAAATTAGCCACGAGTGGAGTCTCAACTCGCAGCTATTTTTTTCAGAGACTGAAGGATGGTGGTATTTATGATGCGTTGTGTTGTGGACGAATGATTTGCCTAACTTCCGCTGGGCCAAGTTATTCTGTCCGTGACGGTGCTTCTTTACCCTTTATTGATACATGAATAATTTGTAACATATATTCTTTGCCGAACTTGGTTGACACCCTGCCGTGTGTTAACGAAGTTAATAACTTCAAAAACTTTAACCTACTTCAACCGACTTGTTTTATTCATTGACAAATTTCCCATTCTTCCTCGGATTCGTTTATTTATTTTATTTATTTATTTATAATGCTTTATTGTAAATTAGACACATATTTAAACTAGAAAGACAATTAACATTTAAACATAGTACAATTGGCGGCCTTATCGCTCAGGGCAATCTCTTACAGGCAACCATAGGATGGAGTTAAGGTACGAATAAGAGAGGGTTGTCTAAGAGTACATGAAATATACAGTTTACAATATCGTTTATCAGATCCTAACTAAATTTATATGTGAATAACCACGGAGCGAACCTTTTGAACATAAAAGTAGTCATCAATATCGGCCCATATTTGGGGAGTGTTAGTGGGCCACCAATATCTTAGGTCCAAAGCCAACCTCACATGGTACACTCTGGTTAACGGACGAGACAATTTGGTTCCTGTCACGAACTCGCACAACAATGCGGAGGTCAGACTGTGCGTCGCCCCAATACTAAATCCATCGTCAAATCACTATGGGTAGGACCCTGGCAATAAGCCGGGATAGTGCCAGGCAGAAAGAAAAAAGATCGGTTCATATTTGGAGGTGGAATGAATTTTGGAAGTACGTTATAATTATCCATACCTACTTACATAAGCACGCAACTGTATCCCCGAAGTCGAATTACAAAACACTACGTGGCACTGGACTGCCCTCGTCACATCGAGATATAAGTTGTTAAGTCTCAATGCCCAGTCTCTCATATCCCATGATGTGATAGGAAGGATCCTATGCCTGTCACTAATTCCTTTTCAGAGAATAAAGACGTTTTTAAAAAATAAGCTCGCAGGACTAAAGATGCATTAGTTGAACCTCTGCCTACCCTTTCGAGCTACAGGCCATAGCGTGTATAATGTTAGATAATTTCGAAAATTCATAATTCGCCAAGTCTTCTTCTCCTTCTTCTTCTTCTTCTTATCGAATGGTTAGTGGCCAACCTAGTGTCAGAGTTTTTCAAGCCACCCGGAGGCCTCCGATTTGGCTTAACGACTGCTATCAGTTGATAACAGCCGGGACCGACATTTTACGTGCCCTCCGAAGCACGGAGACGCTCTGTTGAAATACGACTAAGCGGTCACCCATCCATAGACTGACCGCACCAAGGGTTGCTTAAATCGCTTATCGTTTACTGAGTGCAACTAGCTATGAGCGCCTCAAATTCGCCAAGTAATTTACATTCAAAAAGTATTTGCAAAACACATTCCAAAGCTATTAAAAAATACAATACCATAAATGATTTAAAAAGTCTTTGATCTACACACAGTTGAATATTTATTGCCAAATAAAATACTGATACAGAATTGAAAATAAAATATTTTGAATATGAAATTGAATTTCCTGTTGTCAATTACGGGTTGTCAGTCAGATGGATTCCGTATCTACATACTATGGAGCATAGACAGAGAACGTTATTACCTAACCTTTAAATAGACCTCGACTTCAATTAGAAAAATATACTTTACTATAAAACAGCTAACAGGCTGGACTAATAGATTTCTTAAAACGTAGCTGCCTCGGTGGCGCAGTTGTAATGCGTACGGGTTACGATTGAGGCTGACGCTGAGGCCTCGGGTTCGATCCCCAGGTCGGGTAAAGTGGTATTGGGTTTTTCTATTACGAAATGCTCAGTATCAGCCTGGAGTCTGGAATTGGTGTCCGGTATATCGATAGGCTCGCCCCCCTATCACATTGTGGGACGGAGATACGATCGGCGAAATGTGGGTGTACTGGTTACACCTCTGCCTACCCCTTCGGGGATTACAGGCGTGAGTGCGTATGTATATGTACTATTCTATTCTATATCGTATCATGAATTCTATATCATGGTCAACTTACTGTCAAAGTTTACAAGCCGCCCGATAGCCCCCGACTTGGCTTAACGAATGCTATTCAGCCGGGACCGCCTTTTGCGTGCCCTCCGAAGCACGGAGACGCTCAGTTCAAATACCACTAATGGCCGTTCCCTATATTCTATCTATCGACAGATTTGCTTACTGTCAATAGTGTTTTGACAGATCTTCCATACAAAATGTGTCAAAATTTTACTACCGGTAAGCAAATCTGTCGACAGACAGAATATTGGAAACGGCCATAAGCGGTCAACCATCCATATACTGACCGCGCGAAGGGTTGATTATTCGCTAATTGTTTACCGATTAGTGAGTGCAACTGGCAATGAGCGCCACCATTCTTTGACTAAAACTAATCTAATATATAAAATTCTCGTGTCACAATGTTCGTTCCCATACTCCTCCGAAACGGCTCGAAATTTTATATGAATTTTTTTTTTATAAAATTTTACATGCATATTCAGTAGGTCTGAGAATCGGCTACTATCTATTTTTCATCCCCCTAAATGTTAAGGGTGGTCCACCCCAAATTTTTATTTTTTAGAATTTTTTTTTGTTTTTATTATTTTATGATACAGCATTAAAAAATACATACAACCCTAAATTTTCAATCCTCTACGATCAACCCCTATTTTTTAATAGCGATATTAGTATTTTTGTCAAGCGCGTTTCTCACCGGGACTCGCTTGATGCGCCCACTAGGCTACTTTAATCCTGGAAATAGGCATTCACGCGGACGGAGCCGCGGGCAACAGCTAGTAAATTATATATTTCTTACAAATATAAAATGGGAAAATTTTCCTATTAGGCTTTTTTTATTTTTATTTACAACTCAATATCCACTCAAAGTATACAGTTTGCTTTCTCGAAAATAATCATCAATGTAATTAAAATAAACATAGAGATAAAAGCTTGTTGATAAATGGTAACGTTTGTGTCCTTCCGTATTTTCGTAGGAAAATACAACGGAAAATATTACAAAAATGAATTATATTTTATTGATAGCAACAATAAAAAAAAAATTATAAATAATATAACTTTTTGTTCTATACCGCATATCATACATATGACAGCTTCATTGGGAGATTTATGAAGCGAGAGGCCGCGGGTTTGATTCTCGTATCGAGACAAATGTTTGTGTGATCCACAAATATGTTTCGGGTCTGGGTGTTTTCTCTCCAGAGGGGTTGACGTCAGGCAGCGGCCGGTGGTAAAAACTACAAGCCAAATCTTCCTGTAACATGTGTTAAATAGCATATTGCGCCGACCCCGCTGCGAGTGGCACAAGGGCAGGTGCAAGAATAAGGTCGCATAAAGGAGTCTAAGCGGACCACCAACATCTTAGGCTCACAGACAATCTCACCTGCATGTGGTACACTCTGCTGGTTAACGGACGAGGCAATGTCGAAACTTGGTTCCCGTTCCGGACTGTGAGGGTCAGACGGCAGGTCGCCCCCAAATACTTTAATATATAGGTACTGAATAGGCTGATAAGAAGTAAAATTGCGTCACATAACGCGGGAGATTGAAAGCGCACAGACAGGGAGCGCAAGAGGGGTGCTAGTTTGGAGTAAGTGAGATGGTAATATAAAACATTGTTAAAAGATTTATAACAATTAATAAAGATAAATTACGTAATATCCCAATAAAATTAGTGTAGTAATAACAAAATACAATAAAATCTTTTGAATTACCATCAAAAATCTTAATACAGCATTAGCGCGTCCCAAATTCAAAATTCGCCATCAAAACTTTTTAACGCGCCTGTTGTACTTAATGTAGAAGTTTTCCCGCCCGCCAGATGGTGCTCTATAGGTATTGATACAAAAATGTAGTGTGTTTACCATACTACTTCAGTCTCGCTACAGATGCGGTGGGGGATCGTCGCGTCCTCTCTCCACGACGCGCGTTCCGAAGTTTCGTAATTGCGTATGTTTTTGTGTGTGTGACTGAATGAAAATATGTTCGGAATGTACTGAGATCCGGTGTTTGTGAGGTGAGTTATTATTTATAAAATGTTTTTGGAAATATTTTAAAAATACTTATCTAATATTGTATTCTCATAAATCCTTTATGTTTTGGTGTCATTTATCGCGTAAAGTATAGTATTATATATTTTTTCACATGACTTGATAGAGGAAAATGATTTAACAATTATTAAAATAACACGAAAATGCTTAAAACTGTTGACAATAACATTTCTAAAGCTTATAAAAATTATAGGAAATTGAATCGTTTGTGAATCGAAATATTTATTTTAAAAACCGAAGTGTAAATGGAAATGACTAGGAAACGTTTACATTAGAGAAAAATTGATAATCAAAGAAAAATCATTTTTCTTTTTACATTATTTCCATTATCTTTGATTTGGGTACGACTTTACATTAGAAACACGATCGCTCGACATTCACAATGTTCCAAAATAAATTTTGGAATACAAAGTCCGCAAAATATTGTTCATTGTTTTAGAATGTATATGCATTACGATTAAAAGTAAGGGCTTCAGCAATCTTGGAATATTTAGAAAATATGGACATCTGTGACGATGATGACCTAATCAAACCTATTTCAACTTTAGATTATGTGCTTATTTTTTCTCTGGAGAGATTGGAAGAATGGCAGGACATACATTGCATATTCGTTCTAATTTGTAGAAAATGAACACAGCCGAAGCGCATAACAAATCATATACTAACGGTTTATGCAATTGACAATATTAAATAAAACAGATAACAATATAATTTGTGATAAAAAAATAAGGATTCTTAAATTTATCAACCAAACACTTAAGGTAGAGCTTCACTACAATTCTTCAATCAGCTACCGTTTTAGATATATTTTTTTATGCATTCTACATTATAAAATTTTATTAAACACATTCCAAAATTAGATAACAGTGTTGATTAAAATTTACGAACTTTTTTAATATTCCAATTATTTTTGTTGCAATAAAAAAGGTTTTATTAGATTAACAAAATTAACTTTTCGCTCAGTATTTTCATTAGGTTAGGTTCAACAGTTTCGAGTACTTCAGACTCTAATATATTTGGTGAATTAATAAAATTACTGAACCATATGTGTGTGCGTATTCTAGATTTCAGCTCAAGATTGTAATATGAGATTATGGTCTGGATTGAGATAATTACATTACATTCAAAACAAAATTAGATTTTTGAGAATTAATATAGAAACTTTGAAACAAAAAATAAAACCAACTCAGATAATCTCACTTTAATATTAGCTTTTTAGTTTTTGAGTCGGTTTTATTTTATGTGATAACTTTTTATTTTACCAATATAGCATCAATCAGTGCAAAGGTATAGTTGTGTTAATCTTCCATCCCCGATTTCATCACTTTGGGCTGAAATGATTTCTTCAAATTTTCATCCAAGCCGGTCCACATTTGGCGAAGGTATGCGTGAAAAATAATATATATAAACAGACAAATTGAGAACCTTTGATTTTTGTATCTGTTAAAAAGCAATTATATCTTAATCATCAAAGATGGAATAAGACGCAATGACTTATAATATTCTTCAAATCTCGTATTAAGCGGGGTTGATAGAACCCTTCCACTATTCTTCCTAATAGGTGTCATATCGGATTTTTTTTTTAAATAGCATAGGACGAGAAAGTGGGTCACCGGTAAGTGATCCCATAATACCAGAAAAATTATGGGTGCGTTGCCGAGCTTAAAGGAAAGGGATCATTAAGGAATTGGGAAGGGATGGTTTGGTTTTGGGCCTCCGGATATCTCACTCACCGTAAAAACGCAAGCTGCTACTTTACGTCGGTTTCTGTGAGACAGTGGTAACGACCCGGTCGAGCCGGCCCATTCATGCTGTAGACAAAACTGTCTACAGCGTGGCTCTACCACTCACAAATGTCTTTTTAATAAATGTATTTATAATTTGAGTGGGCTTCTCCAACACTTGTATTTATTAACCCTCAACTAAAAAGAGGGGTGCTATAAGTTTAACCACTTTGTCTGTCTGCAAACAGACAGATGTTTGTTCGTTCGTTTGTCAGTTTTTCTATGTGTTTGTGTCTCGTAGCGTCTAAATGAATCGACCGATGTGAATACATTTTTTTTTTATTCGAAAGTAAGTGTAATAAGAATCTAGATGGTTCTAAGCTATGTTCGAAAAAAAACTCAGCCGATTAGAAATAACTTGTTTTTCTAATTGGTTAGGCTATTTACTTTTATATAGACAGCCTCCGTGGCGCAGCGGGCGAGTAGCCGGTTGCGAAGCGTGAGGCCGTGGGTTCGATTCCCGCACCTTGACAAATGTTTGTGTAATCCACAAATATTTGTCTCGGGTCTGGGTGTTGTGGGACCGCAAGTCCCTCGTAGTTCTTGATACCCACGATACAGGTTTAACCTAGTGTGGGGTCGGGACTATGTGTGTGACTGTTGGTTGTATTTATTTATTATTTATTATATTTCTCACTCTGTAGTACATTGAAAAGTATATGTTTGGATGATTCTTTTTGTATTGAATAGGCTGTACTCCCAATTCCATTTCCAAAATTCCACCTCTAAGGGGATGAAACTAGGGATGGGAGATTAAAACTCTGAAAATTGTATAGCAATATTTATAATTCTTTCATTTCAAACAAAAAACAAAAATAGGTAGAAGGTAATGAAACGTAACTAAAATTTTATGCGATCCATTTCCAAAACTTTCATCAAAATAAGCGATTAAACTAACATACGTCCGTAGGTTTGGATATCACATAGATTTCCCCAAAAAAAGAGGTTTCTGCGGGAAATTGGATTAAGAATGTTTTCATACAAATGGCTTACAAATGCCGCTCGTCCCGACCCGCTGTCGAAAAGATAGAGTTTATGTCACAAGTGGTACTGATCACGCCGCCCTTTACCCTTCAACTGACCGTTTTGTGATAAACGCCGTTATTGTTAGGGGTATCTAAGGATGCCTCAAAATATAGTTTACTAGCTTTTGCTCGCGGCTCCGCCCGCGTGAATAGACTTTTCCGAAATAAATCGTAGCCTATAACGGTCTCCAGGGTCCCATCTATCTCTTCATCAAAATTCATAAAAATCGGTTCAGTGATGTATGCGTGAAAGCGTAACAAACAAATAGATATTTTTTTCATTAATAGTATTCTATGTTACTTTTTGTACCTCCAAGAATATATGTACAAAGTTTCATTATGATCGGTTAAATAGTTTTCGCGTGAAAGCGTAACAAAGAAACTTATATTCAAATTTATAATATTAGTATGATCTATAATAAATTTCTTTGAATAGTGATTAGTTGAATAGGACTGAGTGGCCGGAATATAGGCGTTATCAGAGGCGTAAAGTAAAATAACTTACATTCGGATCTTCCACATCAGTCAATCTTCTTCTTCCACCTGTCCTTATCCCACTGGCAGTAGGGTCGGCGCAACATGCTTTTTAACAGTTACAGAATTATTTGGCTTTGTAGGTAGTTTCTACAACCGGCCGCCTGTTTGACGTGAACCCCTTCCTCGTCATCTAAAGCTAATTAAAAAAACACCGTCAAATTTATAGTACAAGAAGGCAGACCCTGACTATAAACGAAGAAAGCTAGTAGTTAATGTTAGCGTATTCTCTTAATATTGGTATATTGAGGGTGTCTGAGAAAGCAACGTTGGGTACACTGTAATAATAATGGTGCGATATAGTTGTGGAAGGGTAGTTAAATGGTATAAAAGAGGTTGTCGCGATAACTGGAGGTCTTTTGCCCGTAGCCAGTCAAACAGTCTCCAGTTCATTAAGTGTAGTGGTCAGTCGATAGTCCAAGAGTTCATTACGCGGTAGCTATGCTGGTTTACTACTCGGTCGTAGTTGTCTTTAGTTATAATTAGAGAACAGTCTATAGAGAATCCTGACATGAGGTTGTGGTCTGTAAAACAGTGATATTGTAAATGTACCCAATAAACTATATGAGTTAAAGTGATTACTGCCGTTTATATAATAATACTCGTCTCACGTGACTTCTAGCAGGATGCCTCAAAATATAGTTTATTTATAATGTTTTTTTTTAATTAGTGCTTAGTTTAATAGGACTGGGTGGAATATAGGCGTTATCAGAGGCGTAAAGTAAAATAACTTAAATTCAGATATTCTCCATCAATCTTCTTCCACCTGTACTTATCCCACTCGCAGTGGGGTCGGCGAAACATGCTGTTTAACAGTTACAGAAATATTTGGCTTTGTAGGTAGTTTCTACAACCGGCCGCCTGTCTGACGTCAACCCCTTCCTCGTCATCTAAAGCTAATTATAATACCGTCAAATTTATAGTACAAGAAGGCAGACCCTGACAATAAATAAAGAAAGCTAGTACTTAAACACTAAAACATAATGATTTCTTAGGTTTACGCGAATATTACACATTGAAATAAAACTAGTTTATACGGATTTTATCGCGGTTATTTTTTATTTTAGTCCCGACTTTTCGAAATCTTTTCAGCCTTCTCCCGTGACCACGATGACTGAAAAGCCTTCGAAACGTTGGGACTAAAATAAAATAAAAATTAAACCGCGATAAAATCCGTATAAACTAGTTTTATTTCAACTAAAACATAAACCCAAGTTATTTGTACATAGAAGATTTGGGCAGCAGGCTTACAGCTGACATGTTGTAGATCAAAGCACAGCCGGGTGAGCTGGTAAATGGGCCAAAACATTCACAGTAACCACATAATATACTGCCGAAGAAACTTAGAACCTCGGTTACTATAGCACTCGAGTACGTCTACATAAGCTGTTATTTTTTTCATTACCTTTAGTGACGAAGTGAGCAGGTCTCTCGCCTAATGGTAAGCGCCACGCCTGCTCATAAACAGAAGCAACACCCCACCGAACAATGACTTACAAAACACTGCATGACAATAGACTGCGTTCGTCACCCCGAGACATAAAATTTTAAGTCTCACAATGCCCAGTTATTTCTTTCTATTTTATTCAAATCTAATAAAACATAATAATGGTAAGTATATAAGCAGAATAAAATTATTAGAATTTGAACTTATTATTTAGTTTATCCAAAAATATATTAAGTTTAATAATTTTCTGTGGGAAATAAGCCTATCATTTCTGTCCCCGGCGTTACGTACAAAAGCAGTTCTCAGAAATTTATGATAGTATTTCTCAGGAAATTCCGGCAAATTGAGAACGTTGAAAAAGGTTGTGGCAACCAACCAGAATTGAAAGTTTATATTAGATTTAGAAAAGTTTAAACGCAGCGATAATATAGCCGGAGCGTATACGTAACGAGTACGTCCATCGTTTGTGACGTGGCAGTTAAACTCCAGGAGGATGCTTATAGTGGTGTCACGTTCTGAAGACGCCACTAGAATATATGGTCACAAATGCCTATGCCAGATCGTACCATGAGCACGATTCCGTGGGCGTAAAACGCTAGCTTGATGTACTAGGAAAACATAAGAGCTAATGATGAGACCACGCAGGATGCCAACATGGAGAGGAGACTTTTAAGTAAGTAGGCGGAGACTAGGTTTTTTTATTAACGTTAATGGCGAGACGAGTAGGTCGTTCGCTTAATGACCAGCGTCACGCCTGCACTTAAACAGAAGCAATACCTATCAAAACTACTAATTGTGAAGAACTTTTTTTTATAGCATAGGCCGGCAAACGAGCAAGTGGGTTACCAGAGGGCCAATTCTGCTATTTTAACTGACACTGCGAATGAATTCTAACCGAACTGAGTTTAGATTTTGAATTAATAAAAAATATGGCATTCTGCTCCTTTAAAAATTCGATATCATCTCAGTTATATTGCATTTAAACTGTCAATTCGATCAACTTTCAATGTCTTTTTCTTTTGTTGAAATTATGGCTTCGCATTATTATGCATTTCGCCAATGACAAGTATTTTACCGAATTTTACGTATCAGCTGCCATAGACTAAATTCTAGAAATTAAAAATGTCCCAAGCGACAAAATCAATGTTACCAACTCACAATAAAATACCCACAATATGACTAATTTCAGTGATTAAAAAATTACGTAACTGGAGGTTATGATTTTTTAATTAATTGATTTGACTAATTCCATGTATTATATTTATTTAATTAATTTATCTATTCCATGGCATAACTGAAGGAAAACGGCACAACAGCACCACTCCGGCAGTCCTTTCCGGAAATAACCACAATCGCGATTATTTTATGGAAATTTGAAATTCTACCGAATTGCGGTTTTTTTATTTTGCAACACTGCTGAGGACATATCTATACTAAATAAAAATTGTGCGAGAGTTTTGGCGGGAATTTTGACAGTGCGATTGCTCTCATAATTTAATCTACACTAATATTCTAGAGAGGAAAGATTTTTTTGTATTTTTGTATGTAACAAATAAACTTAAAAACTACTGGGCCGATTTCAAATATAATTTGGCCGTTAGAAAGCTACATTAACACTGAGTAACATAGGCTGTAAACTCATTTCTAATACTTTACTGAAATAACGAGCACACAAAGTCGAACAATTTTGACTACTTTTAGTTGCTTGCAGTAAAAGAGAATAAAGTTAACTGAATTTATCTGCAGTTAACTCACAGTCACTTCACCTTAGTGTTGCCAAGTCAGATTTTTGAAAATAACGTGTTGTCCACATTAAAATACGGTATTTGCGCCAAAAATACAGTGCTTGATGGGAAAAAATACGGTGTATTTTACAGTGCAATAAAATGTCATACAAAAAAGGAAATAATTAAATTATTAAGTAAAATATAAATTTATTTTAAACTTTATATCCTAAACTAACTTAACATTTTATTTGTATATATCGATCGCTGCAGAAATGGATGGCTGCGATGATGATGATATCGGTTTAGTTTTTTTAATGTGTTTATTCAAAGAGTTTTATGTATACTACTAGACAAGCTGCGCGGTACATAGAAATTGTACCACTAAGTTACAGTCAATTGACCGTAACTAAATATTACCATCTCGCTTACTCTCAACTAGAACCCCTATTGCGCTCCCTGTTTGTGAACTGTCAAACTCCCACGTTATGTGACGCAGATTTACTTCTAAATAACCTGTCTATTAAACAACAATAATACGAAATTTTGACTGTAAAAAAATACTGTGTCTCCATAAACTGTATTTATAAAAATACGGTGTCCAGTAGATGGTGAAAATATGGCAGATTTGCTGTAATTACAGTGCTCTTGGCAATACTGCTTCACCTTTAGTCACATTTCGTTCTCAATTATTATTTTGACGTTTGTCTATGGACGAAATGCATTTTATATAGTTAAGTGTCAAATTTATTGTTACCAGAATGCCGTTTTGGTTCAGTCAACTTGTATTCTACTTTCGATATCATTGCGATCTAAGTTCTTGAATATTGGTTTAGCAAAATACCATTTGCAACTTTCTTGTCGCTGAGATTAGATCGGAATGATATTTTGAACATTTAAAATTACGAGAATTGGCCTTCTGATTATAATTATTGTTTATATATTAATTATTATAAAATTTTATATTAGGGTGACGCCACTGGACAGCGCTCGTCACCCTAATATAAAATTTTAATTCTCATAAGAAAGATAAGTAAATCGGAAACGAATATAAGGTGGTAGGTCCCTCGTATGCAAGAGATCGTCTGGGTTGGTACTACCGCTTTGTCTTCCGCCAAGCAACGGTGTGTAAGCGCTGTTATGTTCCGGTTTGAAGAACATTGAAGCCAGTGAAATTACCCGGCATTATGAGACTTAACATCTTATGTCTCAATGTGACGAGCGCATTCCAATGCCAGTGATTTGTAATTAAAAGGTCTGTGTGGTGTTGCTTGCTGAGGGACTAGCACGAGTAACGTGCGAGAACGTATTCATATCGAAATGTCAAACAACTGTTTGAAACTTCATACAAATGCTAGCTTTCTCGATTCGAATACTTATTCGTAAGTTGTTCGTCCTCGCGCCTCTGTTGATGGGCAGGCGTGGCGCCTACCATCAGGCGAGCGACCTGCTCGTTTCGTCAGTCAAAGTAATAAAAATAAAAAAAGTCTATCAACCCTTTTCTTTAAAATCCTTTCGTCCATCACGCTACAATATTTCATCTAACTAGGTACACCTTAGCCTACTATTTTAGAGAAATAACACACATCCTTTTACAAAGACACAAAATAACACTAATATTTTCGCGTCAATGTTAATTAAATTGTATTGTAGTTAGTTAAGAGGATTTAACCCGACTTCAGTAACGCTCGGAGCGATGTGATCCCAGCAGACCATAACTTGAAACCCTTCAAGCCCCGAGGGTACGTTAAGCCGTCCCACTTGTCAGGATAGTCGTCAAGCCATATCAAAAGCCAGGCTTTCCTCTTGCAGTGACTACCATATGATATTAATTATATAATTAAGATGAGTACGGGTGTTTTTTTGTTTATATCGTAACAATTTATGAGTTAACTTAAGTATCATAGTTTATTACTTTGGGACGATGTTTGGGAAAGTTATTTTATAAGTCATGAACGAAATAGCGATAATATTACATACATAAGCACTCATTCATGTACTCCCCGAAGGGGTAGGCAGAGGTGTAATTAGTACACCCACATTTCGCCGAGCTTATTTCCGTTCCATGATGTGATAGGGAGCGAGCCTATCGCCATATCGGGCACAATTCCGGGTTGATATTATATTTATTATTATTATTTCGTAATAGAGAAACCCCATATCACTTTACCCGACCTGGAGATCGAACCTGACACCTCAGCACAGCAGTCGTACCGTGTACGTAATATATCGAAATAAATTAACTAGAACGAAAACTTTCATATGAATCTGTCAAAAATACGGCTTCACTTACTTACACATGCACTCGTAACACTCATACACGCAACAAAAAT
Source organism: Mimas tiliae (assembly GCA_905332985.1). Taxonomy (NCBI): domain Eukaryota; kingdom Metazoa; phylum Arthropoda; class Insecta; order Lepidoptera; family Sphingidae; genus Mimas; species Mimas tiliae. The sequence goes on along the minus strand of HG995253.1, from coordinate 14,932,528 downwards.
GAATGAACGATCAAGATAAACTTCATAAAAGTTAATGTCTAAATATTAAATTTCTAAATCGAGGTACGATGTTCTGCACCGCAAAACATTATACGTATTAAGTGATCAATTTTTATGAATTGATGAATGAACGAGCAGCACAGACTTTTATAGCCCCGCCCTCTTGCACAGAGTTTTGGTAGGGTAAATTTTTTACTTGAGTTACGTTTCTTGTCATCTTATTTCGATGAGGTAATACAGCTGCGTCACCGAAGCAGTCAATAAAATTGTGATATAATTTTTGCTCTAGCCAAAACTTAGTAAAATGGGCGAGTAGTCAACTGAGAAACGAGCAATTGCAGATTGATTCTTCCATTGAAATAGGTGAGAGGTGACCCACCAGAGCCGCTGCTGTATAAACTATAAAATATTTAATCTATCACAAAGTTTTTTGGAATATTGCTAGCTATTTTGGCTTAATTATACAAGTAATAAAGACCAACAAACATCGAAATCCAAAAATACATATGTAGCATTAACTTCAACTAATTGAGCATGAACTGAAGTACTCCTTAGATAATTAGCGAAAATACGCTACATATTTTAATATATTTAAACACAAGAGTACAAACCTATGTTTTATCTTTAATGAAAAAAACTTTTTAATAAAAATGCTAAAAATATTCAATTTTGAGTCGGTACTATTGCAATTTAATGGCCAATTATCATTATTACAAAGCACCGACTCAAGATTAGTTATTAATATTTATATCTTTTTGTAAAAAAAAAATATTAGACTATTTTATTTTTGTATAACTCATCATAATCGGTGCAATAAAGAGGTTTTTAAACTTCTCAAATCACTCGACCTCAATAAGTCCGCTGGGCCTGACAACATTCCTCCGTTATTTATAGTAAAATGTGCTAGAAGTCTTACCTTGCCTCTCTCTATTTTATATCGCCGCTCCCTTACTGAAGGTATAGTGCCAGATGTCTGGAAAAATGCGTACATTACTCCAATCCACAAAAAAGGACCCAAAAACAAAATTGAAAATTACAGACCTATCTCTAAATTATGTATTTTTGCCAAAGTTCTTGAGAAAATTGTTCATCTACAACTTTATTCGGCTATCAAGCAAGATCTCAGCCTCAACCAGCACGGCTTTATTAGAGGCAAGTCCACCACTTCCAACCTCCTTCTTTGTGGTGAGTTTATATCACACCATATGTCTGAGCTCTCCCAAGTGGATGTAATTTATACTGACTATACCAAGTGCTTTGATAGAATAGATCACTTGATACTTCTTAAAAAACTACAACTTATCGGAATTAGAGGCAACTTATACCGTTGGTTCTCTTCATATGTTCAGAATAGATGCCAAACTGTAGTGCTAAGTGGTTACACATCATTTCCAATGAGTATTCCTTCGGGAGTACCTCAGGGGTCCTTATTGGGGCCTCTTCTCTTCCTCATATTTATTAATGACGTCCATTTATGCTTTAACCATTCTAAAATTCTTCTTTACGCAGATGATATGAAGATTCTCAGCGTCGTTCGTAGCACTGATGATGCACTACGTCTACAAAGTGACCTAAATAATCTCCAAACTTATTGTACTATTAACAAACTGGATTTAAACGTCTCCAAGTGCCACGTATCTTCCTATACGCGCAAAACAAATGTAATTAATTTCGACTACTCATTCAATAATTCAATTTTATCTAGGGTTAATTCCATACGTGACCTGGGCGTTACTTTTGACAATAAGCTATTGTTTGACCAACACGTAGATAATATAATTAACAAGGCATCTCAAGCGCTGGGTTTTGTACTTAGGTTGTCATCGGAGTTTATCAATATTAAGACTTTGAAAATTCTCTACTGTGCGTATGTTCGCAGCCACTTGGAGTATGCCTCACAAGTGTGGAACCCACGTTACGACACTTACGTTTCTAGGATTGAAGGTATTCAGAAGCGTTTCCTACGCTATCTGCAGTTTAGAGCGAAAATTTACCTTGCAGACTATACAGAACGGTGTAGAAAATTCCATTTCCTACCACTTAAAGAACGTAGGGATATTGCTGACTTAAGTTATCTAATGAATGTAGCGAATGGAAAGGTAGACTGTCCGGAACTCTTAGAGCTAATTAGAATACGCACGAATACAGCTTCATTTCGTAGGCCTAGTCTTTTATATGTTCCACTGGTGAGGACGAACTATAGGCAGAACTCGTTTATCATAAGGGCAAGTACATATTACAATAACGTGTTAGGAAATACTGACATAGGTAATGCAGCTGTAGATATAGATTTATTTAATACAACTACCAAGCGTCTTAAACCCTTGATGAGTGACACATTCTTTAAAACGTGGTAAATTTGGTAAATGTTAAATTTTAATGTACATAATGTTCTATTAGTGGGAACTTATAATTAGCCTTTAGTTACATATTATTTTTCAGTAAACATGTATTATCTGTTAGTTTTCCAAAAATTGTAAAATAAAATAAAATAAAATAAAATAAAATGTATTTTATGTATTAGTATCTATGTATTTCATCCTCGCTTTTACCTACTTAGGGGTGGAATTACTTCTTGAAAATTTAATGGGACCACCTTTATATCCATTCGAATGATAAAGAAGCGCTTCTTACAAGTTTACTAAATTTAGTTTTTTCTGCATCAGTTATAGACCAGAATATAATTTGAATAATACATCTAGCACGTAATATAGTCTGTAATAGCATAAGCCAAGCTGGTAAGTCCCTCGTATGCGAGAGGCTGTCTGGGTTGGTACCACCACTTTGTCTATTTCTGCCACCAAGCAGTAGTGTGTAAGCCCTGTTGTGTTCCGGTTCGAAGGACATTGAAGCCAGTGAAATTACTGGGAATTATGAGACTTGACATCTTATGTCTGGGGGAGACAAGCGCAGTCCAGTGCCATGCAGTGCTTTGTAATTCAGAGTTCTGTATGGTGTTGCTTTGTTTATGGCGAGGCGTGACGCTTACCATCAGGCGAGCGACTTGCTCGTTTCGTCACTTAAGCTAATATAAAAAAGCCAGTTTAAGCAATACCTGATCTCTGGCATATTCATTATTAACTCTTATCCGTAGTATTGTAGAAATTACTCGACCAAACCAAGTTTCAATATACATTCTAATTAATCGAAGTTTGAATGTTTCGATAAAGCAACAATCGTTCAGCGAAGTGTTATGGACTGTTGATACGAACTAGCAGGTGTGGAACCAGCTTCAAGAGCGACCTTTGACGTTTATAAGTTACTAGCCTTTGCTCGCGGCTCCGCCCGCGTGAACGGCCTTTTCTGGGATAAAAAGTAGCCTATGTCACCCGGGGATAGTGTACCTTCCCAGCAGTGAAAGAATTTTTCAAATCAGTTTAGTAGTTTCGGAGCCTATTCAATGCAAACAAACAAACAAACAATCAAATCTTTCCTGTTTATAATAGAATGAAGTAGATTAGTATAGATGTGCTTATTCATTGTTAACTATACTTACGCACTCACGCCTGTAATCCCCGAAGGGGTAGGCAGAGGTGTAACCAGTACACCCACATTTCGCCGAGCGTATCTCCGTCCCTTATGTGAATGCACACCCAGATCTGAAACTAATATTTGTGAATCACAGAAACATTTTGCCTCGGTGCAGGAATCGAAGCTCCGGCCGTACCGTAAAAACACCCCAACGTCAATTAAAAAACCATCTTCCTTTTTATGGCTGAATAGATTTTCTCCAAACAGATCATCTCGATTAAACTAGCTTTCAAACGAAACTTAACCGCATTCAAATCGGACAAAGGTGTGAAACTTATACCATCCTTCTTTTTTGTTGGATGTTAAAATAATATTTAGTAATAAAAATATCTCATAAACTACTTATCCATAGAAACAATAAAATATTCTCCCCTGAAATCAATCGTAAGAGAAACAAATAAGGGAATTCCGATAACGCCTTTCCTTACGTCAATAAAACAGATATGGCCTTTGTTTTCCTTAATAAAATACAAAAAAACTGTGTTACAACCAAATGTGAGGATAAACATATTAAAGGCTAGCTTTTGCTCGCGGCCTCGCCCGCGTGAACGCCCTTTGCTTGATTTGCAATAAATAAATAAATAAAATAAATAAATACACCCATATAGTCACACATATAGTCCTGACCTCACACTAGGTAAACCTGTATCGTGGGTATCAAGAACTACGAGGGACTTGCGGTCCCACAACACCCAGACCTGAGACAAATATTTGTGGATCAGACAAACATTTGTCAGGGTGCGGGAATCGAACTCACGGCCTCACGCTTCGCAACCGGCTACTCGCCCGCTGCGCCACGGAGGCTGTCAAATCAATAAATATATAAAAAACGTTAATATTTTATGAATCCAACCACTCAAATCCAATAAAATTAGAAAAAAACCGTACCTTCAAGATAAAAGGCGCGTCAGCATTCCCATACATCAAAACAGTGTTACACAACTACAATATTCAGTAGGGCGTTAAAAATTAATGGTTCGTGCGAAGGGTCCGGCCCTGCGACACTGGAGTGCAAACGAACTCAATTATACACCGAAACTGCATTGGGCAAATTGATTTGCACCCTAAAGAAAGTTTGGAAACGACAGCTTTGTGATGTGATCCATGGGATTACTTAAGAGAAAGTATTTGGCCGCGATTTTTTTGGAAATATACTTCCTATAATGGATATTGGATACCGCACGACGCGACATCGCCGCAAATTTTTCGTTTCGTCGTTTTCCTTTTATCAAAGATAATATATACTGTTTATTGCAGTTTATGTTTAATAACAATGATTGCTCAGTGGGGAGTGGATGGACTGTCGAGACGAAGGTCGCAGGTTCGTAACCAGCCCCAAGAGCATACACATATTTTTTAAGTTACGTGTATATAATTTTGTTAATTATCACTTGCTTTAACGACGAAGGAAACATCGTGAGGAAACCTACATACCAGAGAAGTTCTCCATAAGAATTTCGAAGGTATGTGAAGTGTGCAAATCCGCATTAGGTCAGCGTGGTGGACTACGGCCTTACCCTTCTCATTCAGTAGAGGAGGCCCGTGCCCAGCAGTGGGACGTGTATAATACAGGGCTAGTACGAGTATTCTACGTTTTATTTATGTATATGTTTTACAAGGTGGTAGGTCCCTCGTATGCAAGAGGCTGTCTGAGTGGGTTCCACCGCTTTGTCTATTTCTGCTGCCAAACAACAGTGTGTAAGCACTGTTGTGTTTCGGTTTGAAAGATATTGAAGCCAGTACAATTACTGGGGGTGATGAGTGCAGTCCAGTGCCATGCAGTGATTTGTAACTCGCAATATATCGCATTGGGTGTAAATCCTGTTATGATTGTATTGATACTGTAATAAATAAATAAATAAATAAATAAAATAAATAAACTCCAAGTTCTGTGTGGTGTTGTCTGTTTATGGGCAGGCGTTGCGTTTACCATCAGACGAATGATATGCTCTTTTTGCTTCATTTACACCCGGTTTCTGAAAAGCTGATCAATATTAAATTAACAAATTTCATATCTCATGTCAAGTCGAAATTGAGTTGCTAGAAGCGTGATCAACACCTTTGATTTGACACACATGTTAGCTAACATAACTTTGACATTAATATGAAAAATCAAATATTATAAATTTTTACACTAATCAATGTTTCAGCAACTCTAATTGATTTCTGTTAGTTGAATGTTGATTTGATCAGCCTTTCAGAAACCGGGCGTTAATCTTATAAAAAAACAGTATATTTCATGCCATAGGTTGTGTCACTATTATTAAATATTACTTGTTTCTAAGGGATTGTACTCCACGCCAAAAGTTAGCCAATTAAGTAACAGTAGTCTTTGTAAATTAAAACTCCAAAATACGGAGTCAATGAAAGGTTTGTAGTTGCAACTAAAGAATTTAATTAGTTCTTAATTAAAAATCTTAGGAACACTAATTGTAGTCCAAATCTGTTTCAGCTATTTTTTGCTACAGAAACTGAGTAATGTATATAAATAAAGTAGATATATAAATGCCTCAGTGGCGCAGTTGTAATGCATACACGTTACGACTGAGGCTGACGTTGAGGTCTCTGGTTCGATCCCCGAGTCGAGTAAAAGCGGTATTGGGTTTTTCTATTTCGAAATAGATCAGTATCAGCCCGGAGTCTGGAATTTATGCCTGGTATGGCGATAGGCTCGTCCTCTATCACATCGTGGGACGGAGATACGCTCGGCGAAATGTGGGGTGTACTGGTTACACCTCTGCCTAACCCTTCGGGGATTACAGGCGTGAGTGTGTATGTATGTATATATAAATGTAATTAGAGGATAATTATTATTTATAAATATTATAATTATTAATTATTGAAGGTAAATTTCATCGAATCTAAGGGCTTTAACATATCACGACGGAACAGACGCCGACGATCTATAGAGTTTTTTTTTTTTTGTTAGACATAGTGTATACAACTTGGCTCTATTACTCAAATTCTACTCTTGCATACACTCAATTCTATAAAAAAACTCATAACCACACTAGACTCATAGCCATGCGAGACAGTTTTATCTACAGCGTGAAATAGCCGGCTCAACTGGGGTAGTCCCTCCCTCTTCTTTATAGTCCTCATTCCCTGCTTTTAAGGTTGGCAATACATCCATGATTCTCTTGCAATTGTGGATGCTCATAGTCGGTGGTGATCATTTACCATCAAGTGACCCAATCGCTCGTTTGACGGACTCAGCTATTAAAAATAAAGAAAACTCGCTGTTTATTTATTTACTGAATATTACCGATAATGCGCGCGCTCATTGACCCCGAGTTTAGTACACTTTACAATGCGGGTTTATGAAGTTTCACATTACCAAAATGAGAATGAGCAGTGTTTACCATTTATGTTAAGTAGTGTTTTATTTAGTGATTTCTTATGTTTACGCGAATATTACACATTGAAATAAAACTAGTTTATACGGACTTTATCGCGGTTTAATTTTATTTTAATTTTATTTCCGTCTCTCCCGTGACCACGAAGGCTGCAAAGCTTTCGAAACGTCGGGACTAAAATAAAATTAAACCGCAATAAAATCCGTATAAACTAGTTTTATTTCAATAATGTTTTATTACCATTTCGGTCTCGGAATACCCTTACAGGCCTTACACCCATTAAGTAAACTGATTTAAGATGATGGTTGATATATTTATCATCATATATAAACCCCAAAAAGATAGCCTCTGTGTCGCAGTGGGCGAGTAGCCGACTGTGAAGCGAAGTGAGGCAAAATGTTTGTGTGATTCACAAATATTTATTTCGGATGTGGGTTTTTTATACCCAGCGGGGTTGACGTCAGGCAGGCGACCGGTCGTAAAAACTACAAATTAAATACTTCTGTAACATGTGTTAAAAATAAATGATGCACTGACTCCACCCAGGTGGAAGAAACCCCAAAAAGCAAACATCTGGCAAACGACACCTAAAATATCTACGAATTACAACCTAAATAGCACTCGCCTGCAAGGAATTCGTACATATAAAATTTCCAAGGGTCTTATCAGAAAATCGGAGGGTTCGTTTACTCCAAAGAATTCTTTATTTTATTAATAATAATAAAATATTAAAAAGGAAGATGGGGAGTGATATCTATAGATGCTTAATTCGAACTCAATAAGTAAGCGTTATTAGGTGGTATTGTGCCAAACCAAAATATGTATTTTTTATGATATAATATATATATATATATAATTCTTAAAATAATATCTTGCTTTAGACTGCCTCGGTGGCGCAGTTTTAATGCGTAAGCGGTACGACTGCTGTGCGGAGGTCTCAGGTTTGATCCCCGGGTCGGGTAAAAGTGATATTGGATTTTTCTATTTGGAAATGATCGGCTTGCCCCCTATCACATCATCAAAAAAACTCGGCGCAATGTTGGTGTATTGATACCCCTCTGCCTACCCCTTCGGGGATTACAAGCGTGAATGCGTAGGTGTGTATGTATCTTGCTTCAGTTAGACAAGTGGGTATATCAATGATATTTTTTCTTACAGGCAAAAATAAGTGTTAGCGTATTCTCTTATTATTGGTATATTGAGGGTGTCTGAGAAAGCAACGTTGGATACACTGAAATAATAATGGTGCGATATAGTTGTGGAAGGGTAGTTAAATGGTATAAAAGAGGGTGTCGCCATAACTGGAGGTCTTTTGCCCGCAGTCGATCAGACAGTCTCCAGTTCAGTAAGATCAGTGGTCAGTCGATAGTCCAAGTGTTCATTACGTGGTAGCTATGCTGGTTTACTATTCGGTTCTAGTTGTTTGAGTTATTATTAGAGAACGGTGTATAGAGAATCGTGACATGAGGTTGTGGGCTGTAAAGTAGTAATATTGTAAATGTAACCAATAAATTAGTGATTCCTGTCGTTTGGTATTAATAGAATAATACTCGTCTCACGTAACTTCTAGCATAAGTCAACACGATAAATAAAATGTATTGCAACTACCTAGATAAAAATGTATAATCAGACTAAAGGAGTTTTCAGAAAGACAAAGCACTCATCGAGTGTAGCAAGTAGACGCCGCGTCTATTTTTAACAAAAACACTTGTACTTTATTAAAAAATCCCGGATCTAATTCGTTCTAACACAGCATTCCATTTGTATAAAACTAACACATGAGCTACCGACCTAGTTCTAATATAAAAAAGGAGTCCCATCATGTTAGAAGTTACGTGAGACGAGTATTCTTTTATTAATACCAAACGACAGTAATCACTTTAACTCATTGTTTATTGGTTACATTTACAATATCACTGCTTTACAGACCACAACCTCATGTCAGGATTATCTATAGACCGTTCTCTAATTACAAACTACAACAACTAGGACCGAATACTAAACCAGCATAGCTACCGCGTAATGAACACTTGGACTATCGACTGAGCACTGTACTGGAGACTGTCTGACTGACCGCGGGCAAAAGACCTCCAGTTATGGCGACAACCTCGTTTCTACCATTTAATGCAATAAATTATTTTAATAATGTAATTTTATTATTACAGTGTAACCAACGTTGCTTTCTCAGACATCCTCAATATACCAATATTAAGAGAATACGCTAACAATCATGCAAACATTCCAAACGGTTCCTCAAAAGAAATAATATTTCATTTTCCCGCTAAATTAAATACAACTGATTTTTTACTTATTAATTTTATTTCTATTACTTTGGATATATGCGTCCAGCAACGGTTGATCCGCCGGTCCTTTACAAATTGTGAGGCGCAAAAAAACTAATTTACGCAATAAATTTAATTCTGTCACTCTCCTATCTCTGCGAAAAGGGAAAATTTTCAGTGGCGAAAAAAAGAAATTAAAAGCCATAAATCTCTGGGGCAGTGTCTGCTCTGGAGTAAATAATATTCTATGTAATTAGGGCGATTTAGACGTGTTGAAGGTTCGAATTAGGTGAACCAGCTAACTTGGATGACTGAGTGATTTTTTTACTGGCTTAAATGACGAAACGAGCAGATCGCTCGCGTTGTGGTAAGCGTCACGCCTGGTCATAAACAGGACCATAATAAAAACAATTATTGGGTATTATTAGACTAAACCTTTTATGTGTCTAGGTGCTGAGCGCAATTTACGGTGAAATAGATCTGATTGGTGTTGCATCAGTTTATGTGTAGCCGAGCGTGTAGTGAGCGACCTGCTCGTCTTGTCATTAAGGCTAACAAAATAAAAAAAAACAAATAAAGCAGCTTTTAAAGGGTAATAAGCGTCACCACCAGGAATAAAAGTACCATAATTTAGTGGTAAAAATACCATAAGAATTTGATGTTTTTGAGAGAATTTTGGTAAATCGTTAGGTAAGTTTATAGATTGAACGTGCCACGGGATCAAAGTGCGGTGTCTGTACAAGACTGGAGGGGATTTACGCGACCGGAAGTGAAGCCTCAACTGAGCTAGCTTACGGATGGAATGGCACTGATATTTATTTATTAATAATAGGTCTTTTCCTATAAAATTGCCGTTCTGTACGAAAAAACGTAAAGTATTTTTTGTTGAATATATTTTATTTATCAAATTCAGTTCATTATGTGTAATAAGTTATGGAAATAATCATTTATTTTAATTTATTCACTGCACTTTGATTTAAGCTGTGTTTTAAGAAATACGCACATTATTGTGGTCCTTATCAATTGTTATAAGTGCTGGCAGTACTAAATATTAACACAACGGTTATGACGTCACACTATTATTGTAAAACGTTATATTGTCTGTTAATCCATAAGATACTCTGACTTATTTAATTATTCAATTATAAATAATATACACGTTAGTTAGAACGATCTAACATGTTCAATAATAAATACAATTACTAATTTGAACTATTTGTGAAAAGGTATAAATAAGGTGGAATAATTATTGTCGGAGTCAGTTGGTTGCAAAACGGAATATAAAGTGTTACTCTGCCCAAATAAATGGAGATGGTCGTGTACATTGTGTTTCAATTGTTCTACTTCGTTACATCTCAGAAGTGGGATCAAGCCTTCACAAATCGGCCTACAGGACTATTACGAAGACGGGAAAAAAAATGCCTTTTTTTTCCTTACTACCGCCTCTAAGGGGAACAAATGAATACTTGTAGCCCCAGGAATGCCGTGATTACTCCTAAATTTCGATCGTAAGACAAAGCAAATACACCTGGCTTAACAACGGTGCACTAAATATGGAAACGCGGGGCTGCAGACACAGTCGAGTCTCCGCCTGCTGGAACTTCGCAATTACAATCACAAAAGGTTAGTTATGTACTACATATTATATATATGATTGAAAGTAGACGGCAGTTTCTAGCATTTTTATAGATACTTACTAGCAATAAATTATTAAATTAGTGTGGGTGCGCGCAGACTTAAAAAAAAAATTGTGGTTGAGCCGAGTACTACAGTCGTGAAAGGTTTGGCAGATTATATAATTAAGTGCAGCAAATTATGTAAACTAACCCTGTTTTTATTGCGTAAGTATTCTATTGGGCTGCTTTATTTAAATAGAACACGAGTTGCCTAAATAAATAGCATCGGATATTACTATAATTATTATTAATCAATAATTTGACAATCCATGATTGTTATATAAGTGAATTCAACTTCTTCAGTATGTTGTCTGGAGCCAAATTATTACAAGCCATACTCGTATTATAATTTATGACTCAGATTTGAACTGTGTAACGCTTATGTGATGGTAGCTAAGGCGGATATAACATTTATTAAATTGATCAGTCACCTTAGTGGAACTGATAATATACCTACCATCATTACAAGGTTTTATCACTCATTAGCCTGAAGTACCTACCGAAAATTAAAGTTGCACAGATTTAAAAAAAAAAGCATGTGAATAATTATTAATAAACTCTGTTGTAAACTTTATCAGCTGTCCTATAGAGAAATGTAATTGGGAAATCAATAACTTATTAGAGGCACCTATCATTAGAGGGACAGTGTCTGATTATTGCCTACTTATTTAATTAAATCAGAGCAAGCGTAGTGAGCATCTCATTCTAGCATTGTAGGAATATTTTTCTTACGGAAATATGGTATAATATTCAGTTTATTAAGAATTATTAAAATCCTCTTATAATTGACTTAACTGCTAATACTATTAAAGATCAGTACTCTCTTCCGTTTGTTGATCAAGTGAATAAGTTATGAAGTACATTCTTTTTCACAATCTTAACTGAACTCAAGGAGAAGTATTCAGGAAGACTCCAGACCAAACACTGCATTCATAACTCTGTCTGGCTACTATAAGTCTTCTTATTTTATTACAAAATGCTTTTCGTTTTGACTAATGTTTTTGACTAACAGCTGTATTTTGTACACTTAATACAAATGACTCCAAGTAGAGTCGGTGAAAACATTTCTCTACCTTAATGACGACATGCACCCTGTGGCATCAGTAGGCCTAGTACAAGTTTTAATAGTTTTGTAAAACTATAAAAGTTCCCGTTTTCTCTCAATATGTCAAACATTAGTAGCCACTAGTGGGAACTATGATGAATTAAAATTAATTATATGGTTTATTCTATTTCATAATAATAGAATATGAAATTAGTTTTCAAGCGATTATTTTCTTTATTACCGTATGAATTACTAGTTTGACACTTCGACGGTAGTAATTTTATACGAATTCGAAAACTGAATGTATTAGTAACTCATATTAGGCCTGCAGTACTGGAAGGATTGCCCTTAGGAAAGGTTATATGCAATTACTTACAACTGCAAAAACAAATGAAGTGCACACAACTACTAGTAAAATATGTGTGGGTGGATATAAACTATTAAAGGATCGGCTACTTAGAACTTATTTTCTATTTTAGTAAGGTTACCAGTAGTATTGGATTAATTAGCATTCGCATTAATTTTTGCATGCGAAGTCTCATTTAGCATTTCGCAAATTAAATACAGTTGCGAAAGTATGTGAAGAATGATTCATTTGTGGCTTCATAATTCGTGTATTAGCGCATCGCAGCCCGGGAACACTAAGTTATTGAGTCATATTAGTATTAGCAAATAGCATTAGCACAAATGATTAGTTTGCTAAGACACGAAAATTCACTTGCTAATGAAATTAAATCGTAAAAGCAATAATTGCCATTACTAGTCACCAGTAACGTAAACGTACAGTAACATATGACGCACTCCTCACACACACACAGTATCTCTCACCCTCACTCTATCTCTCTTATGGGGCATTAGCCTTATTGAACGAAGCCAAGTAAATAATAATAATTTAAGTACCTATATAGGTGCAGTCTTTGAGGACTGCCGATAGAAGTGAAAAACTAAGTAACTTGTCGAGCTATTAGATTATTATTTATAAATTATTATTGGTTTGTAAAGAAGTGTTAATGACCAATTTAAACTTTAATCCTTGATCATAAATATTGCATGTATATGAGGCATACCGCGCCGTGCGCTACAGATGTATATGTGGAGAGATATACTCTTTGTATATATATAATGTATACTAATAATGCACGGAGATATATATATGACACAGTACATATATAGCTCATGGGAAGCGTGCGGTAACGATGACGCGAGTTTCACACTTTTTGTTCATCCAAGAAGTACACAAATATACACAGTATACATATAACTCGTGGAAAGCGTTCGGTGACGATGACGCGAGTTTCACGATTTCTTTTTGTTCACCCAAAAAGTGCTCAACGCGCCTAAAAAAAGTATCACTTCAATAACGATTTTCTGTACAACTCTGTGGTGGTTCACATTACAAGAATTCGATCTCTAGATTTAGAATAAGCTAGGTGAATTCATGAAGCATGCTTTGAGTAGTTTTGAGTAGAAACCTTGCGACGAATGACTTATGACAATTTATAAAATATTATTTTTAGACTTCTTGACTACTTTGTGTAAGAAACCATAAGGAGCATTTTGTGATCCCAAAATTGGGCTAAATACAATTTATTATAAAAATCTTAGATCAGACAGGCCATATATTCGTCGTACAATGCAGGGCTTTGGCCATCAACTGTAAAGGAAGCTCGTATATACTCGTAAACTCCTATTCTGTTGTTATTGACACTTTGGCCAGTTTTAATCGCCTGATCTGCTAGAAATTTTAACGCAATACAAAAATAACGGTTAAGAGAGATTATAATGCAAGTTGGTTACAAAATAATAAGATAATTTAAAGTAGGAAAAACCTTTTACGAAACCCTCTTTAATGGTCGAGAGTTAAATACCATAAATGTACACAGGACCATTCACTGCATAATATACTCTTGGGAGTTAAAATAATATACTATTGCCAACATGCTTGCTCCCATGAAAACGTAATCTTAGGAAATGGATTAAATATGCTACAAATCAGTTAGTTCTTTGAAGAAGTAGTGTAATTGAGTACAACTGCAGGGGTACAGAAAATTTAGCATAGTAATTGCTGGTATTTCCCTTCACCCTTAGAAACGGCCTGTCTGTCACCTCTACTGACACTGACCAAGAAGTAGATAGGTATGATTCATAACAATTAAAAAAAAAAAAAAAACCCATAATTAAATTAGTAGATAAATAATTGTCATCCAAATATCATAAATTCAATGCTGACAGCAGTAAATAAATTTCATTACACCATGTTATTATACTAATACAGTTAAGAGAAAAGTGTAAGTTGCTTCACAAAATTTTATTATTATTAAACAAGGTCAACCATAAATTGTATTTGTGCAACTAAAAATAACAAACAAGGCAAAATTGTCACGATATATTATTATAGAGTTGTAAGTATAATATAGCAAATGTTACATGTGTAATATAATTATGCACATGATTATCAACTTAGTAATAACAGGTAAGACAAATGGGACTGGCTCGGTGGTGCAGTTGTAATGCGTGCGCGTTGCGACTGAAGCTGACGCTGAGGTTTCTGGTTCGATCCCCGAGACGAGTAAAAGTGATATTTGGGTTTTCTATTACGAAGTGGCTCGATATCAGCCCGGAGTCCGGAATTTTGCCTGGTATGACGATGGGCTCGCCCCCTATCACATCATGGGACAGAGGTACACTCTGCGAAGTGTGGGTGTACACCTCTGCCTACCCCTCCAGGGATTACAGGCGTGAGTGCGTATGTATGTAAATAGGTCTGGATGCGAGCCTTGAAACGAAAGTTATTCTGTGTGAACTGGTAGACAGACCTATGGGAATCTAATTTGCTATATAACATCTGTTCTCCTGCGCAGTATACACAGTATCACACTGTAGTTAAAATTGGGTGAACCCGATAAATATATTTTGCTAAAGATCTTTTCTATTGGGATGCGTGATAGACCTCTGTATTGATTGACTATACATATAATTCCATTTATTATATTATTTATATAAAGCTGTGTGATTGGCAAATATACATGGCGAGTGTGAATGGTATAGTTGGGAGGGGAAGGCCTCGGCGAACTTTCATACATCAAGTTCGAGATATTCTCGAGAAGGGCCAGGTCAGGAGTACCCTAAACCGACGTGCATGTATGAAAATTTTAATGAGAGTGAATGAGGTCAGTGGTATGCAAGGATCGTAGCAAGTGGAAATCCGTTGCCTCTGGGTACCCCTATGGGAAACAGGCGTGAGTCTATGTATGTATGTATGTGTGATTGGATAGACATTGGTATGGGTAGCTGTGTGACCAAGCCCTTACATATAAAATCAAGTTGTGTGTTTGAAGGAACATCGGTAGGGGTAGCTGTGTGTCCAAGCCCTGGCATATAAATCAAATAGAAGCTGTGTGGTTTTATATAAATAGCTGTGTGGTCTTGGATAAATAGAAACTGTGTGGTCTTATATAAATGGCTGTGTGGTCTTATATAAATGGCTGTGTGGTCTTATATAAATGGCTGTGTGGTCTTATATAAAGAGCTGTGTGGTCTTATATAAAGAACTGTGTGGTCTTATATAAATAGCTGTGTGGTCTTATATAAATAGCTGTGTGGTCTTATATAAATAGCTGTGTGGTCTTATATAAATAGCTGTGTGGTCTTATATAAATAGCTGTGTGGTCTTATATAAATAGCTGTGTGGTCTTATATAAATAGAAGCTGTGTGGTCTTATATAAATAGAAGCTGTGTGGTCTTATATAAATAATTTCTTGTGATTCTGTATAAAATGAAAGCTGTGTGGCTTATAAGTAAAAGCTATGTGGTTGTGTGATCAAGCCCTTACATATAAATTAAGCTATGTGCTTACATCAGTTTGAACATCTGTGTGATCAAGTCCATAAAAGACATGTTAATTCAAAAGATATTATAGGGATGGAGCTATTATTAAAACCACATATTATAATAGGTATAGATTGAGTTATAATAACAAAGGAAAGTTACTGCTGTATATTGTTTTCTGTTCCAGGAATTGAGAAGTTGCTGAAGAAAGTAAGACCGGCGCGGTGGCAGTTCTAAAACAAAAATTCGAAAATACCAATGGTCCGTATCAACGCCCCTAAAATTTAAATGTAGGATATTGTATTTCCCTGAATAATTTGGATTGAAAATCTGGACCAAATTCAAGCCCACTGAGTTTGACTAGCTGGATCTTCTCAGAACTGGGTCGCGTCGCGTTGATTCCAGTGGTAAAGTAAGCCCACTGAGTTTGTTTCGCCGGGTCTTCTCAGGCTGGGTCGTCTTGGATCCGGTGGTAGTTTTAAAGCGCGTGTCGTTTCGGTTTATGCACATGGTCCATATGTTTATTAAAAATAATTACAATTTGACACTTTTCTATAATAAAAGTATTATAAACTACCTACTAATATTAAAAAAAAACTGCTTTAACTTTAATTGCCTACATGATCAATAATCGATTTTATTCTTTCTTTAATTCATTTAAAGAAACTGGAGCCGTGGGGACACGGTTTACGCAGGATGGCCGAATGTTATAAGTGCTGGCAGTACTAAATATTAACACAACGGTTATGACGTCACACTATTATTGTAAAACGTTATATTGTCTGTTAATCCATAAGATACTCTGACTTATTTAATTATTCAATTATAAATAATATACACGTTAGTTAGAACGATCTAACATGTTCAATAATAAATACAATTACTAATTTGAACTATTTGTGAAAAGGTATAAATAAGGTGGAATAATTATTGTCGGAGTCAGTTGGTTGCAAAACGGAATATAAAGTGTTACTCTGCCCAAATAAATGGAGATGGTCGTGTACATTGTGTTTCAATTGTTCTACTTCGTTACACAATATATTCTTTATTAATGGATGTGATTTCTATTTTCTGATAAGCCTTCACAAATCAAATTGAAATATTTTCGAAAACATTTTTATTAAAACTGCAAACAAGGAAAAAAGAATTTACAAATAAGTATTCCATTTATCATAGTTTGTGTAATAAAACTACAAACAAAAACCTCAGTTCAAAAGTTGTCCGAAAGTTTAACCCTAAGTTAGTTTAAGAGGAAAACAAAGAATCAAATATTTACCTTTTCCATTGTTTTGTGGGTTTGTTACATCAATATGTTTTGGATATAATAATATAGAGTGAATACAACCTACTAAATACATACATACACACTCACGCCTGTAATCCCCGAAGGGGTAGGTAGAGGTGCAACCAATACACCCACATTTCGCCGAGCATATCTCCGTCCCATGATGTGATAGCCCATCGCCATACCGGGCACAACTCCAGACTCCGGGCTCATATTGAGCGTTTAGTAATAGAAAAACCCAATATCACTTTTACCCGACCCGGGGCAACCCGAGACCTCAGCGACAGTGTCAGTAGGTTACTACTGTAACTACATACGCGTTAGCGTATGTCGTATCACAACTGCGCCACCGCCACTCAACCTAAATTAATACAACCAATAGGATTCCTAGACCCTTTTTTAAAAATGGGCTTTTTACTAGGTGGTAGGTCTTACGTATGCGAGAGGCCGTCCGGGTAGGTACCACCCGCTTTGTCTATCTGTCGCCAAGCAGCAGTGTGTAAACATTGTTGTATTCCGGTTTGAGGACATTTAGGGTAGTGAGTTGTAATACGTACGCGTTACGACTGAGGCTGATGCTGAGATTTCAAGTTCGATCCCCGGGTCCGGTAAAAGTGATTTTGGGTTTTTCTATTACGAAATGCTCAATATCAGCTCGGACTCCGGAATTGTGCCCGGTATGTGTAAAAAATGACTGTACTGGTTACACCTATGCCTACTCCTTCAGGGATTACAGGCGTGAGTACGTATGTACAAGTAGACTTACCACTTAGTGAACCTATCATTATTAAAACAATATTAGATAATATATACTATTTTCCTTTCTTATTTCTATGCCTTTTCTCCTCTCGCATTGTTCTCAGAATAATACGCACTCACGCCTGTAATCCCCGAAGGGGTAGGCAGAGGTGTAACCAGTACACCCACATTTCGCCGAGCGTATTTCCGTCCCTTATGTGATAGGGGGCGAGCCTATCGCCATACCGGGCACAAATTCCAGACTCCGGGCTGATACTGAGCATTTCGTAATAGAAAAACCCAATACTACTTTACCCGACCCGAGGATCGAACCCAAGACCTCAGAGTTGACCTCAATCGTAACGCGTACGCATTACAATTGCGCCATCGAGGCAGTCTCTCAGAATAATGTAGCAACACATTAAACTTTTACAAAATTTAAGAGATGAATGTTCTTGCAAAAATCTTTTATAGCTAAAGTTGCAAAGATAAGACCTATTAGTACAATAGTTTTTAGAATAATCTCATATGTGACCTTTTATTACACGATAACAACTCTATTGTTAGACATCTTTAGTAAAATATTTGTCCACCTACGTGTCTTTCTAATGTATTAGATTATTTTTGTCTTCAACTTAACTATTCAATTTTTGTGACATTGATAGTGTCACGAAATCAGGTCATTTAAAGTAAGAGTTCGGCAGTTACTGTTGAATAAAGTGGCAGAATCAACTCATTAGTTTCCCCGGTTATCTCATGACAATATCACTTAGTTACGAACTTAATTATTTAGATTGAAAAAAAAAACAGTTGTATCATCTCTATAAAATATCTCTGTATTTTGTGTACAATCATTCTTTTATTACATTTTATCTTCAACCCTAAGCTTTATCAGTTTTACCCTTCCATTTTGCATTTACATCTTCACGCCGCGCGAAAGAAGCATGACTGAAACCAGATTATGAACCCCTGGCTTCTATTTTCCGCTCTTTAGGTCCTAAACGCGATGATATTATTTGTCTCGGTCGCAATTTTTCAAGAATATTGGATGTTTATATCAATAGAAGGGTCTTTACAAATCTTTTATTGCAGCAGTGTGTAATATATTTGCATTTATTTTAGGTACGTGTTGAAATTAATATCTGTGATAAATGTTCTATTATATATTTGCTCGACTGATTATGTTGTAAAAAAAGGAAAATGTTGTTTGTCCATAACACCAAAGTTTTAGCCAAATGTGATCCTAATCTCTAAATAAAATATGCCATTGACACAAAACTCTAATATGGGAACACAATCTGTAATAACCGTGTAATTTGCGTCGGACAAAACCATAAAGTCGCCACTTTATAGCCGGAGGAAAACATCTTATGTATTCGACCTCACTCGGCATAAACTTATGTCTGTAAAAACCTTCGAGATAAAATTATGTTATTTAAAGGGCACAGGATTCTCATCCCTTAATCTCAATTTACATAACGCGAATTCTCAAATTGGCCACTTGGCGGATTCTAATTAAGATTCAGCCATTCAAAAGACACATTTCTCTTGAAGAGTTAAAAGAATTAGGCTTTTATTCGTCACCATTTGCCATCGAGACTTCAGGCGCGTATTTTTCACTCTGCACCAGATGAAAGGGAATTTTGTTTTTGCGGATACAATAAGTTATCCTTTTGGCTGGCGAGGGCGCGAAACGGCCGACTTTTTTGTTTTAAAATGAACAAATTAGCCCTTTTGTTCTTGGATATTTGAAAAGAGTTCAGTTTTTGCCGGCCACGGCTCAGCCGAATGTTCGGACTTATTTTTCCTGTTGGCGAACCCAATCTATTGTTTGACCTGATAAAGGTAGTCTTTCGGTTTGTTTTTTTCGTGTGTGCATTTGGTGTTCTAGTTTATAGCTGTTGTCTCTTGGTGTGAGATATCGAGGTCTTTGTTGAACCACAGCATTTGTTAGCGGACTGTTTTTATAACTTTGGAAAAGATTTTATCTGTACTATAAAACATTTTTGCTACGTTATTAAGAACTGATATCTGCTTACTCTTTTATTCAGAATGAACATGAGAACAATTTTTCACTTTCACTAAATTGGAAGATAAATTTTCACTGAAGCTTTTTATTGTTTAATTTTATAAATATATTTCGTGTCTATACTAGTGTCAGATTATAATATGGATTGTGATATCTCAATATCTTGCATTATTTTTGTACTGACTTGTCATAAACGTTATTTTAATTGCCTACATGATAAAATAAATGATTTTAGTCTTTTTTAACACGCTTTTATTAGCTTCATACGTATGTATGTATGTACCTATGTATCGGAAACTTTAAACATGATTTTGACCCCCTTCAAAACATCGGATTAACTCGAAATTTGGCATACTTATCAAGGACCGATGACAATTTAAGAAATTAATTTAATATAAATTTAATTTTAATTTGATTAATTAATTTCAATTTTAATGAAAATCATTGAGAATAATATAAAATAAATAAAGTTTAAAAAAACTAAAAACACGCTTTTATAGAAAATCCAACTAAAAAATTAAAAATAAATAATCGTTTATAATATTTTATTGTAAAAAATGCGTGGGGTGCTTTTTAAGAAATTATCAAAATTATAATCCTTTTACTCATATCTGTCAATAAAATATATTATAACTATTGACACCATGCACCCCACGCTTTATATTTCCTTTAAATAGTTTAAACTATTATTTCCTTTCCTTTTATTAGTTGGATTTCTATAAAAGCGTGTTTTTAGTTTTTTATTTATGTTTCTGTTGCAAATTACTAGTTAGTTTAATAAAAATAAATGTTTTGAAGCTCAACGTGACCTGGAAAGGTTAAAGAAACTAGACTTTATCTACCAATCCATCTCACTTTCCAATATTTTATATTTTTGTTCTCAAGAACGAAAACGATTTAATATTAAAATACTTTTAAAGAAAAACAAGCTCTTATTGGCCGTTTTATTGGATTCAGTTGTTTTATCCTTTACTCATAATAATCTTTTATTTGATAGATATCAAAGAGTTGTAAATAAGGTATATGCGCCACCTTGGAGCAGAGGTCATATTGAAAATAAAAAGAATACATGAACTGACTACTATTGTATGACAATTATGAGTTGACGAAATGAGTGGCGTAGTTATTAAACGTTAATTAGTTGATTTTCTATTTTGATAAATGTTAGAAATTACATGAGACGAGTATTCTTTTATTAATACCAAACGACAGTAATCACTTCAACGCTTAATTTATTGGTTACATTTACAATATTACTGCTTTACAGACCACAACCTCATGTCAGGATTCTCTAGAGACCGTTCTCTAATTACCATACACCAATAAAAAGAGAATACAATAACACAAATTACATTTTTAATTACTTTCAAAACTTACCACCGTCAACTCAAAGAACACGTAATCACTACTTAGTATAACCTATGATTATCACACTCTTAACTAGATTATAATCTTCTTCCAGCTGCCCTTATCCTTTACAAGGTGGTAGGTTCCTCACTCAAGCTTATAAAAAGACTCCAGGCTGTTACTGAGAATTTCGTAGTAGAAAAACCCAAAATCAATTTTACCCGTCTCGGGGATCGAACCCGAGACCTCAGCGTCAGCGTCAGTCTCTTTAGTACTGTCGTATTGTAGTCAAAATATAATCCAATACAACAGAATAGCATAATCAAAATCTTTAAACTAAAATTAGAGACATTTAGAGATAAGAAGTTTAATTTAGTGAGATATATAAAGTATCGACACCAACAAAAGTAAATTTTAATGTCAATAAAACTCAGCAAATTTTCCAAGGCGCACAGAGCCTTTAATAATAACTAAATACACCGGTAGCACAAGTTATCACTTTAATTAAAAAAAACCATAATCCGATAGCTTGTGTCGTAATTCGCAGTTTCTATTGCACGAACAACTTGTTATATAAATAAAAATTATATCTCGGGAAGAAAGTAATCCGCTTAGCCTCGAAAGAAGGGTAGTTAAACATTGATATTTTAAAATTATACAGATAGAAACTTTCTTGGCGCTCATCTTGGTTTATGTGAAATGGGACAGGAGAATTTTTAGATGAATTATTTTGAAGTAGTTCATGCTGAGATATAATATTTTGAAGTGATAAGTAAAGTTCTACCCTATTCTATTTACAAGGACTACTTAGGCCAACGATACTTTCATACGAAAATCTCAAGTTGCGATGGTTTGGTGGGACGTGAAGGTGTTTAATGGTTTTTATTTGATATTTTTCTTACGAGGCGTTTTTTTATATTACACCAAGATGTCTTTTTGGTTTAACATTAATATGAATCGATAAGTAGAAAATTTTATTAGTTAGTTTTTTTTTAAATATAAATTGAGAGTTCTGATATACATTCTACATTGACAGGGAGTTGCGCAATGAAGATATAATCCACATATTATATTTAATAGATCAACGGGGTCGGTAGATTTCTACATTTTTTATGGAATATTTTATGGAATGTAATTTTTTCGATTTCGCATTAGTTATAAATAAGAAAATTAAAGACGAATATACATAATAAAAGGACTGTGACATCAATGTTTTAGTCTTTATTATACTGTCATATAAAATACATGGGGTACACCCGTACACACTTACAGGAGGTATTTAGATTAAGCTCAATATATTGGTATGTGTGGCTTGGCTCTGGACTCAAAACCTTGTTGTATAAGCGACTACGCAGTAATTTAATTATTGCCAGAATTCTATTAAAGGAGTTTTTTCATTTTAGCCGTTGCTGTTTAATAGATTTGTATTGTTCATTATCGATATCTCGTCATGTCGACGACGTCAGACAGGCGACCGGTCGTAAAAACTGCAAGCCAAATCTTTCTGTAACATGTGTTAAATAGCATGTTGCGCCGACCCCACTGCGAGTGGGATTAGGGCAGGTGGAAAAAGAAGATGCATATCTTGTTGTGATGGGGGAGTTTTGCTAATGCATTTCGTGAGGTTGCCAAAATCCCTAAATACAAATTCCCATTAAGTATGATCATTTATGACTTTACTGGTATTATGAATGTCCCAGTGAAGGGGTGATTACCTACCATCGCGTGATCACTAGCTTATTTGGTGGTCTTTTACTATAAAATCCTACTCCAAATTTACTTTTTTATTTGTAAATTTTATGTTTAACTAGCTTTTGCTTGAGCCCATTTGAATGTCTTTTCCGGGATAAGTCTGTGTCCTAATTCAGATCATGGTCTATCTTTGCGCCAAAATTCATCTAAATCTCTTCAACTGTTAAGACTTCATTGATTAATAAACATCCAACTTCATAAACGCACAAACATCCAAACTTTCACATGTATGTAAATAGTAGGATTTTTGAATAATATTGGCAGAACCTTAGTAGCAATCTTTAACTGTACTGATCACAACTAACAAGCCATTCACCAATTTGTATCTTATAAATGTATACAACACAACCGCATCCAATAAATTCACAAACATCGAGGGTATATTGTGTGTATATGTTTGCATCAAATTGGGCCAAATATTCATCCAAACTGCTCCAACATGACCTACCTTTGTGTGTCCGACCAACCTCATTTACAATTCCATCAAAGAGACTCCGTAGCTCTTTGTGGTTGGCTTTCCGTGTGTAGTACGGTTGTTATTAGCGTTTACATCGAACTCGTATTGTTATAGTTGTGAATTGTCTGGCTGGCCTTTGGCTTGTTTATTATTATAATGAGTGGTTAACAGTAGCTGATACTGTGATTACCTTGCTGTGCTTTCTGGGCTTTAGATCCTTTGATGGCAAGCGAATGTTACTAGGTGGTAGGTTCCTCGAATGCGAAATGCCGTCGGTGTAGGTACCACCACTTTGTCTATTTCTGTCATTAAATAGCTATGTATAAGCACAATTGTGTTCTAGTTTAAATTATATGGCATTATGAGACTTAACATCTTATGTATTGGGCTGAGAAGCGCAGTACATTGCCGTGCAGTACTTAGAAGTCTAATGTTTTGAGTGGTTTTATGTATATGCGCTTATCATCAGGCGAGTGACTACTCGTCTCGTCATTCAGGCGAATGAAAAAATATAGTCACCTAGCGGCGTTTTGTCCTGTGAACCTGCGACTTTCTTCTCAGCAGTCATATCACTCCCCGCTGCGCTATCGTTGCTTCTTATCATTTAAAAATGACTTTTTTATTTAAATTCGTTATTTCCACCTGGCACCCTGGCGGACCCTGGCACTAGCCGGGATAATGCCAGGTAGAAAGAAAGATTTCACCCAGTGATCTTAAAACTAATATTGCTACATAGTACAGTCTTTTTTTTTATAGTATAGGCTGGCAAACGACCAAGTGGATCACCTGATGGTAAGCGATCTCCACCGCCCATGTACGCCCACAATACAAAAGAATTATGGGCGCGTTGCCGACCTTAAAGGAAAGGGATAATAAGGGATTGGGAAGGGGAGGGCGATTTGGGCCTCCGGATATCTCACTCACCGTACGAAACGCAGCAGCAAGCTGCTACTTTACGCCAGTTTTCTGCGAGACAGTGGTAACGACCAGGACGAGCCGGCCCATTCATGCTGTAGACAAAATTGTCTACAGCGTGGCTCTACCACTCGTAAAGATTTTATATTTTAGTCTTTTTCGCGTATATCTTTTATCACAATAAATTACTCTTGATATATTTGTATGTACAGAATTCTGTTTATTTATATTTAGTCTATTTCCGTTCAACCATTTCTATAAGTACGCAACCTCTGTATTTCTTACATGGATTTTTCCTGATCGGAAAGGCCAACTTCTTATTTTATGTATAACTTAGGATTATCCCAAATACGAGTACCTTTGCAATCCAATCGAAATTATTTTGCTGAAGAAGTCTTTTTAGGATTACTTTTGCTTTAAGATATTGCTCGATATGGGTTGACTTCATCTTTTCTTTTGACAATATTAAAGCACCTGATGAAAAGTAGATTATTTATACGAGAGATAATGCACAAGTGCTTGTCATCTATATTTGTAATTCTAAATAGAACACTGAACAAATTAACCAGAATAATCAGGATCAGTTTTTACATGACACCAGGCAAAAGTACCAAAAATAAACAAAACAGATAAACAAAGAAAGTACATACACACATACTCACGCCTGTAATCCCCAAAATGGTAGGCAGAGGTGTAACCAGTACATCCACATTTTATCGAGCGTCTCTCCGTCCCATAATGTTGTAGGGGGCGAGCCTATCGGCATACCGGGCACAATTCCAGACTCCGGGATGATACTGAGCAATACATAATAGAAAAACAATTTCACTTTTACCGGACCCGGGGATCAAACCCGTGATCTCAGCGTCAGCGTCAGCCTCAGTCGCAATACGCATTACAATGCCACCGAGGCAGTTAAACAAAGAAAGTGATCACTATAATGTGAGAAGCACACTACAATTTTAATCAACTCGTAATTTATCACATCATGTGATGGAATTAAGGTCAGTGAACTGTGGTCCACTAGTTGCAGCTCAGCCCGGATACAGGCACAGGCGTTATGAAATAATAGCACTCTACAAAAAGCACAAAGGTCGTGAAATAAATTTGATTAATGTTGTTTTGTTTTAATTAAAGGTTGAGTCACTTAAGGTACGAGGGCTAAGTAAATGCTTAAGTCAGGTAAATTTAACGTCAATTAATTATTTATTTCACGAATATAAATCACAATTATGTCTTACTTTTGCCCCAAGATTGCACCATAAAGTTGGAAGAAAAAAAGGAGAGCAGCCAACTTTGTGACTCCAACAGCTTTATAGCCGTTTACAAAGTTTTCATTTATTTACAGAGTTAATTTATTTAGGGAAGTGTATATATTAAAGGCCTAAAGAATATTAATGCTTTGGAGTTTAGATAAAGTAAGGATCATATTTCATTCGAAAGATTTCACTTAGACTTTTTACGGGTAAATGGTTTGCGGTTTCGCTGAGGGTGAAATTTGTATTTTTTGTTATTTATCTAAATGGCTTGCGGATCCTATTTTTTTTGAATTGGGTTACTTGTAATACTTAAGTTAATTTCTTGTTACTCTTTACAATGTTTTTTTCATTCTAAACAGGTAAGAGTACTTTTGTTAAGAATTTAGTATAGCTAGATCTTCGATGTCATAGACGTGGATTTTTTTTGTATCGCGACTAGATGCAAAATATTTTCTGAAGCATATTAAGAACATTTTATTTAGTAAAGACAACCCTGCCTATGCACAGTGTACGTTGGTACCAGGGGTAGGCACACGGTCCAAAAAGTGATACCTTGACGTAATAGAGGAAGATATGAGAGCCAATTGATTTACTACAGGGAATGCTTAAGACCTTAAGAGTAAAGTTGAGGATTCTAAATAAGAAGTTGGACTCTAAAAAAAGGCTGGAGAGCATCAGGTAGAAGAAGAAGAAGAATTTAATAAAGACAAACATTTACATACATACATACATACGCACTCACGCTTGTAATCCCCGAAGGGGTAGGCAGAGGTGTAACCAGTACACCCACATTTCGCCGAGCGTATCTCCGTCCCACAATGTGATAGGGGGCGAGCCTATCGCCATACCGGGCACAAATTCCAGACTCCGGGTTGATACTGAGCATTTCGTAATAGAAAAACCCAATACCACCTTACCCGACCCGGGGATCGAACCAGAGACCTCAGCGTTAGCCTCAATCGTAACACGTACGCATTACAACTGCGCCACCGAGGCAGTCGAAGCAATAAAGACAAACATTTATCGAGAGATTATTAGGTACACTAGATTTAATATCAACCTCCAACTCTACTAATAAAAGGAATTAGGTCTTACTCCACCAGACTGGCCTAACGTAGCGCCTAATTAAGAAAATGTAGTAAACTAAAATTCATCATTTATACAGTGTGATGTTTCAGTTACTATAAAAAACAAGGATACCCCTTCATGGGTAAAATCTTTTGAGTCTCTCACGAGAGGGTTTAATAAGTCCGTGGCGTAGTGGGTGGGTAGCCGGCTGCGATGCGAGAGGGCGAGGATTCGATTGCCACACCGAGACAAATGTTTATGTGATCCACAAATATTGGTCTCGAGCTTGGGTGTTGTGGGACCGCAAGTCCCTCGTACTTCTAGATACCCACTTTACAGGTTAACCTAATGTGGGGTCAGGACTACTAAAACGTTCTAGTCTCCTTGAGTCAGTCAGTTTGCTTGAAATACAATCACCAAGCATCACGCCTGTAATCCCCGAAGGGGTAGGCAGAGGTGTAACTAATACACCCATATCTCGCCGAGGTTATTTCCGTCCAATCATGTGATAGGAGGCGATATAAATCTTAGGATAATTAAGACTTAATTAAATTTGATGTCATCGCAAAGTCATCTAAAATATATTCAAAACTAATTTACAAGTAATAGTTCACACTTTGTTGCCGACTGTACTAAGACACCTTAACCCGTCATGCATGAGGTGTCAGAGGCCCCACATGTCCCGAATGCCACAATATCATTAGAATACAAGGTGGTAGGTCCCTCGTATGCGAGAGGCCGGCTGGGTTGGTACCACCGCTTAGTCTATTTCTGCGCCAAGCAACAGTGTGTAAGCACTGTTGTGTTCCGGTGTGAAGGACATTGAAGCCAGTGTAACTATTGGGCATTATGAGACTTAACACCTTATGTCTCGGGGTGACGAGCGCAGTCCAGCGTCATGCAGTGCTTTGTTAATTAAAGTTCTGTGTGCTTCTGTTTATGAGCAGGCGTGACGCTTAGCATCAGGCGAGCGACCTGCTCGTCTCGTCATTCAAGCTAATAAAAAAAATAGAATCTAAAATATATTCAAAATTCATTTACAAGTAATAGTTCACACTTTGTTTCCGACTGTACTAAGACACCTTAACCCTTCATGCATGAGGTGTCGGAGAGGCCCCACATGCCCCGAATGCCACAATATCATTAGAATGACCTCGCCGTTGATCCCTTCTGAATTTACTGCTGGTGTCATCGCCCGGGGAAGGGGATTTGGCCATTTAATAGTTATTAGGTACCTTGACGTAACGCCCCCAAATATGTCCCTTTATGTTTTACTGTTCCAGTATAATTGTTGGATACGTGGCAATTATATAAAGATATTATCCGGGTTATAGAATAATGGGTTGGTATTGTTGTAATTGTGTACACTAGCTGTTGTACGTGACTTCGTGGACTTTTAATTCTAGAGTTTGGCTCAAGCCGTTCCAAAAACTACGACTTATAAAACACGAGTGTTTTTTGTATAGCAGAGACTGAGAAACAAGCAAATAATATGTGACGTCCACCGCCTATGAACACCTAAACTGTCATAATAATGGACCTTAAACGAAAGGGATTGAGAAACGGAGACTGATCTTCCATTAGTATTTTTAATACATATACGCACTCACGCCTATAATCCCCGAAGGGGTAGGCAGAGGTGTAACCAGTACACCCACATTTCGCCGAGCGTATTTCCGTCCCTTATGTGATAGGGAGCGAGCCTATCGCCATACCGGGCACAAATGTCCAGACTCCGGGCTGATACTGAGCATTTCGTAATAGAAAAACTCAATACCACTTTACCCGACCCGGGGATCGAACCCGAGACCTCAGCGTTGACCTCAATCGTAACGCGTACGCATCACAACTGCGCCACCGAGGCATATTTTTTTAAGTTTTCTGTTATTTTAGAAAATGACATATCGTCGGCGTTTTGAATTTCATAGTCTTGCACGAGCCTAATTTGAACGATGCAAATACCATTACTGAGGGCTTTAGGGCTAAGTAACATTTATATTTATTAAAACACTTCCTACACAAATGTTACTTGAGTTTATCTAATTAAAAACTATTTAGTCATATTTAAATATACTTAAAGGTTTAGTATTTATGAGATTAATATATAATGATTAACAGCTATGGCCTCATATCAGAACACATCGCTGTTAAATCAGGGGTACGACAGGGTTGTCTTCTATCACCTCTGTTGTTTCTCATCGCACTGGATGGTGTAATGTCACGTGTTAACGTGTGCGGCTCGCGGGGCATTGAGTGGGGTCTATTGGAACACCTCCAGGACTAAGACTACACTGATGACCTCTGCCTTCTCAGTCACAGTCGTGTTGATATGCAGACCAAGTTGGACGTCTTGCGGGCGGAAGCTTAAAAATAAATGTGCGGAAGACCAAAGACATGAGAACCGGAGCACAAGATGACACCCCGCTTTACATAGGCGAAGAGGAAGTGGAGAGAGTCTCCCACTTTACATACCTTGGGAGCATCGTGTCGAGATCTGGGGGCACAGATTTGGATATAACTTCCCGGATTACCAAAGCAAAAGGCGCCTTCGCTTGTCTCCGTCCAGTATTGCAGTTCAAACACCTGTCTAACAGACTGAAACTAAAGATTTTCAATTCCAACGTAAAACCAGTGCTGCTGTACGGATGTGAGACTTGGAAAAATACTAAAGACCTGACTCGATCGCTTCAGATCTTCATAAACCGCTGCCTGCGTCAGATTTTGAGGATTTTTTGGCCGGACACAATTACTAATGCTGAGCTGTGGAGGCTGTGCCGAGAGATCCCTATAGAACTACAGATACGACGCCGCAAGTGGAACTGGATCGGACACACCTTGCGCAGACACCGTGACCACATTCCCAGACAAGCTCTGGATTGGAACCCACAGGGAAAGCGTAAGCGTGGACGACCGACAAACACCTGGCGGCGTTCAGTTGTATAGGAGGCGCAAGGAATTGGTCTAACCTGGAGTGAAGTGAAGCATGCAGCCAGTGACAGAACGCGATGGAGAACCACTGTGTCTGCCCTCTGCCCCGATCGGAGGACATAGGAATACAATGAACAGCTATGAAGATAAATTATAAATATTACAATTATAACCGTAATTAAGCTATAGTAACAAGAAATTAAACGAGTGACAACCTGCTAAAGTAATTTAAAATAAAACCAGCTGCAGTTTAATTGTTCAACTCAATTTGAAGTCTGAACTCTCTATATGCGAGTAACCGGCGGAGAAAAGATAAGACTCAGTTCTCAGATTGGGACAAATGTTTTTATTATGTACAAACGTTTGTTCCAAAGCCAAATGTGAGCCGAAGCCCTTGGTAATTAATTTAACCACAATACAAGTTTCCTAGTGGCGGATTAAATCTATGTACTGACCCACTATTGACTTTATCTGATACTTGCTTTTGTCCGTGTCTTTGGAGAATTCCACCTCGGTATCTCCTGTTTACAAGACTCGGCTAATAGATAGCATAGGGGTTACAAGACACTGCAGCGTCCGTTTGAAATATTGTGCGACCCCGAGATGGTCGGAATTACTTGGCATTATCAGACTTAACATCTTATGTCTCTTAGTGACAAGCGCAGTTCAGTGCAGTGCTTTGTAATTCAAAGTGTTGTGTGCTTCTGTTTATAGACAGGCGTTGAGCTTACCACCAGGCGAGCGACTTAAGGTCTTTGGTGAGTCTACCTACTTAAGGAAATAGGCCATAAGGCAGCACTGCGCGATGGTGATTTCAGCTGAAGCCAGGGCATTTCTCGCGTCGGGAATTTGAATTTTAATGCGCCTTAAAGGGGCTCCGCTTTTTTGAGTGAGACTCGGCCCAGTGGTTGTCTGGATGTTTATCATCTCTCTCGGCAGATTAACATTGAGTCATAAGACCAGTAGAACCCAACATAACCGTCCCCCCACCCCCCGGGTCAGATCTGTAATAATAAAAATCTTTCCCCGCCTCAACGCAATTTTTTTTTGCCCATCCTGAGATTTGAAACCAGGACCTCAACGGTTTCAATAGCAATATCTTACTAGTTTTAGATCTTTTAAAAGTAAAATCTGCAACGTTTATTACAAACCTTATTCGTACTCAGCAAAACCCTTTGAAAGTAAATCTTTATAATTAAAGAAGCATTCACAAAAATTGGAGCGGATTCCGACCCTCTAAATGGGGGTCGCGACTATTACCTTATCCAAATAGTTTCATTAAGCATCTTTAATTAATTTAATGGAAACATTTGGACCTCGGGTGAGATAATATCAATTTAAGGGGTCAAATGTTCTCAAGCTAAGCCCTTAACAACTTCGGATGTGGCGAAATTTCTGTGCTGTTTTGCTGGCAGTTAATGTAGGGGTATATCGTATCAGTGTGATTGGGTTAATTTTGGAGTTGAGGTTTATAATGGCGCATTTAAATGGTGCGTGACTGCGCGAGCAGAAAGCCAATTCTCGTAATTTTAAATGTTCAAAAAATAATTCCGATCTAGTGTCAGCGTCAAGAAAGTTGCAAATGGCATTCTCTTAAATCATTAATGAACGTCAAATGCACCTAGCATTAGCAGTAGCATTATACCGTTTTGGCTTCAGTCAACTTTTATTCTACATTCAATCTCAATACGATCTATGTTCACACTTGACGTTGATTATTGGTTTAAGAGAATGCCATTTGCAATTTTCTTGACGCTGAGACTAGATCGGAATGATATTTTGAACATTTAAAATTACGAGAATTGGCCTCCAGAGCAAGGATCGATGCACAATATTTAGGTACCTTTTAAGACGCGTTACGTTGTCGTATACACGAGTAGAATGCATCACATTTGTAGCTCGGTTCACGTTATCACGAATATTTTGCCATATAATGATAGTATGGTAACGATTAGTTTGAAGATTGCCTCAGTAGCGCAGTTGTACTGCGTACGCGTTTCGACTGAGACTGACGCTGAGGTCTCAGGTCTCCTCGGGTCGGGTAAAAGTGATATTGGGGTTTTCTATTACGAAAAGTTGAGTATCAGCCCGGAGTGTGGATCTGTGCCCGGTATGGCGATAGGCTCGCCCCCTATCACATCGTGGGACGGATATACGGTCGGTGAAATGTGGGTGTACTGGTTACACCTCTGCCTACCCCTTCGTGGATTACGGAGCAGTTCCTTAATTATCCCTTTCTTTTAAGGTCGGCAACGCACCCATGATTCTTTTGGTATTGTGGGCGTACATGGACGGTGGAGATCACTTACCATCAGGTGACCCACTTGCTCATTTTGCCGACCTATGCCATAAAAACAAAAATGTGGGTGTACTGGTTAAACATCTTTACCACACTTTTGGGGATTACAGGCTAGAGTATTTGAGTATGTATGTATGTATATACTCGTATGAGTGGTATTACGCTTTTATATATAAAGCATATATAGGGATATATAGTTCAAACAAAGTACATAACACACAACGCAATGTAAATCTGATTCCGACGTAATAATACTCATGTAGATCGGATTATTGAACTGTGAAGTCGAGTCCCAGGAGAAATTCAAAAAGTTCGATATCGTCATTATGAAATATGTATTAAAAGGATATTTGACGTGTATAGGATAAAGCGTTATGGATTTTAATAAAGGCAGACCTAGGTGGTTGAATTCTCGTATACAAGAGTCCATCTGGGTAGGAACCATCGCATCTTTTTTAATTTATTTTTTTATTGCCTAGATAGCAAGAGGAGCTGACGGCCCACCTGATGGTATGTGGTTACCGTCACCCATGGACCTCAGCAATGCCAGAGCTCAGCCAGGCCGCTGCCTACCGTTTAGTGCATTGTTTATTTCTGTCGTCAAGTAGCAGTGTGCAAACACTGTTGTCTTTTGGTTTGAAGGTCATTGTAGCCAGTGTAATTACTGGATATTTTAAATAATATCTTGTGTCTCCGGATGACGAGGACAGTGCAATGCCACGCAGTGCAATGTAATTCAAAGTTCTATGTTTATGTTTATGGGCAAGCGTGGTGCTTACCATCCTCGACAAGCGACCTGCTCGTCTCGTTATACAAGCAAATAAAAACAAATTGTAAGCACACGTTTTATAAAACATTTCCATTATTATTGAAATGTCTAATCTCAAGAGACACACAAAAAATGAAATCGTTTTTCAAACGACACAAATTCGAACATCACTACATTTTCTAAAGCACAAATCACAATCCAAATCACTTAATACACTCGAAAATCTCCCATCCAAGTTTATTATTCGTATATAAATAGAATATTCGATCTCCTCCCATTCTTTTTATTCTGACGCGACATTCTATTAAGGGCATACTCTAAAATTCGCTTTCACGTCGAGGAAATTGGTTCCGAAGCTTATCTCTGTAAAACCTGTTTTGTACTTCGGCTTATGTGTGTAATGTGACTTTAGTATTTTTTTATACAAGTTAATTACAAGACGAGCAGGTAACTCGCCTATTGGTAAGCGTCATGCCTGGTTATAAATTATAACAACACCACTCAGAAATTTGAATTACACAGCACTAATTGATGAGTGCCATCAAAGGCATATGACGGTACTCATCAACCCGAGACTTATGTTAAGTCTCATAATAACCGGTTATTTTACTGACTTCAATGTCCCTCAGACTGAACCACAACCTTACACTGCTACTTGGCGGCAGAAATGGACTATGTCGTGGTACCAATATACGCATATTGCTTATGAGAAACCTACCACCTTGTGAAAGTAAAGAGTTTACTTAAGACCTAGGTGTAATATTCGATGATCAATTAGCATTTCGCGAGCACTACAATTATATTTGCAATAAAGCTACTAAATTACTTGGATTCATTTTTAGAACATCCAAACCATTTAAAAAAGTCCATAGCCTATTAATGTTGTACTATAGCTTAGTCAGGTCGGTACTTGAGTATGGTGATTGTATAGTTATAAAGTTGTACTAATGTATTGATTGTACTCTGTTTTGCGTCTTAAATAAATAAATAAATAAAAAAAACACTAAGTTGAAGATATCCGAAGGCAACCGTGTCACGCTGGGAAAACACTGTATATAACAAATCACATTTTCCACAATACCGGGTGCAGTATTAAAGAAAATAAAATTACTAAAAGACAATTTAGGGCCTGCGAGTGAGCGATTCTCATCGGTCTAGTGGTAGCTGTATTTAGGCTGAAAATCTGGCGAAGTTCTAGGCTCAAATCCCACGGTAAATTACAGTTTGAGTTGGAGTTTTCGATTCGAAATGTCACACATTACGTGGCCGAGATGGGATGTTGCCGTTGACAGCCTCCGTGGCGCAGCGGGCGAGTAGCCGGTTGCGAAGCGTAAGGTCGTGGGTTCGATTCCCGCACCTAGACAAATGTTTGTCTGATTTACAAATATTCTCGGGTCTGGGTGGTGTGGGACCGCAAGTCCCTCGTAGTCCCTGTTACCCACGATACAGGTTTACCTAGTGTGGGGTCAGGACTATGTGTGACTGTTGGGTGTATTTATTTATTTATTTTATGGCGATTGGCGATAGGCTCATCACATACCAAATCATGAGATGGAAATAAGCTTGTCGAACCATAGGTTTACTAGTTATACCTCTGTCTACCTTCGAGATATGAGAGGCAAACAAAGAAATATTATAAAAGCCCTGTTGAATTACAATCACTAGTTAATCGAGAATTCCCAACAAAAGAAATGTCTCACATTATAAAAAGGTGCTTATCTCAGTTGAACAGCATAGATAGACGATAGCCCCAAGTGAATTTAAAAAAAAAAAAATACATAGCATAAGCCGGGAAACAAGCAAGTGGATCACCTGATCCTGAGTGATCTCCACCGCCCACGTAGACCCACAATACTAAAATAATTATGACGCATTGCCGACCTTAAAGGAAAGGGATAATTAAGGGATTGGAAAGGGGAGGAGGATTTGGGCTTCCGGATATCACACTCACAGTACGAAACGCAGCAGTAAGCTCTACGCCGGGTTTCTATGAGACAGTGGTAACGACCCGGACGAGCCGGCCCATTCATGCTGTAGATAAAACTGTCTACAACGTGGCTCTACCATTCATAAAATGAACTAGAAGCAATAAGAAGCAAATTTATATATTTCGTGAACTAGAAGCTATAAAATTATATATTTCGTGTCAAATAAAAATCGAACTCTTGTTTCGAGGCCCCAACCTCGAGGCCAGGCAGCACACGTCGTACTTTCATATTGAACTCGCCCCAGCCTGTCTTACAGCAGGTGTTTCTCTGCCAAGATGTTCTTCTAAACATAAATGTTTTACTTCTACCGAAGCTCTATTGATTTTAAATAACTTTTCAAACGATTCAAGTTAGTCACTTGAAGTACTTTGCATTTATATAAATAAATACACCCAAGGGTCACACACATAGTCATTATGTTTTATTACTAGTGTATAATATAATAGGCATATAATAGGTTTGTAAATTGAGTTTGAAAACTTATCAGTTTTAGATTCTTGGCATAGACAATCCACTTTAGATTCATAATATTCAAACATTTCATCGTTTCTGATTTGGCACTCCGCTAATACACCGTGTTACAGAAAGGTGTGGTCATATTTTAGGGTCATTACATACACCTTACAGTAAGTGCTTATATAAATATTACAATCAGACAACTTATTTATTCAGAAGGCCAATTCTCGTAATTTTAAACGTTAAAAATATCATTCCGATCTAATCTCAGCGTCAAGTAAGTTGCAAATGGCATTCTCTTAAACCAATAATCAACGTCAAATGCACCTAGCATTAGCAGTAGCATTATACCGTTTTGGCTTCAGTCAACTTTTATTCTATATTCAATCTCAATACGATCTATGTTCACATTTGACGTTGATTATTGGTTTAAGAGAATGCCGTTTGCAACTTTCTTGACGCTGAGACTAGATCGGAATGATATTTTGAACGTTTAAAATTACGAGAATTGGCCTTCAGATCATCGACATAACTGACATGACAAATATAAAACAAAAGTAAACAGAAAACAATAAACTAAACAACCTTCTTAATACATTACAGGTACTGTGGGGGATGAAATAATTATATCGTACGCTATACATTGATTAAATTTATTCAATGATTCTTGTGGTATTGTGGGTGTTCATGAGCAGTAGAGAGCATTTACTATCAGGTGACCTCCTTGCTCGTTTGTTGTTCTTCTGCTATAAGCTCTCGTCTGTAACTCAAATGGATAGACAGCGGAGCAACTAGTACACCCACGTTTCACCTTATTTTAGGCCACTTTGTTTCCAGAAATTTACAGACGCCATAATGTACTGTCAAATTGTATTTAAATGCTATTACTGTGCAAACAAAACAAAATATACAGGAAAAGTTTAAAGTGGAATAAGAAGTAGTTCCCGCTGTAACCACGGGTCCCGGAACTACACATTAAGTTCCAAATGCTAGGAAAAACTCACAATAAAAATTCTTAACTTGCTTACAAATTAAGATTTATTAAGCATAAATGAGGTTGGAGTTTTTATGCTGTTTTCTTTTGATGGCTGTTATAAGTTTTCTTAACGGAGTATATTATTTCTTTTAAATGGATTATTACTACGTATTACTGAAGAAGTTGAAGCTAGTGGAATTGGCTGGGTATTCTTCTTGCACCTACACTTATCCCACTAGCAGTGGGGTCGGCGCAACATGCTTTAATATTACAGAAAGATTTGGCTTGTAGTTTTTACGGCCATTGCTTGCATTCAAAATTATTACTTCTTTTAAATTTCCTGAATTCACAACACGGCATAATAATAATAAATACACCCAACAGTCACACACAGTCCTGAACCCAAACTAGGTAAGCCTGTATCGTGGGTATCAGGAACTACGAGGGACTTGCGATCCCACAACACCCAGACCCGAACCAAATTTTTGTGGATCACACAAATATTTGTCTCGGTGCGGGAATCGAACCCACGGCCTCTCGCTTCGCAGCCGGCTACTCGCCCGCTACGCCACGGAGGCTGTCGAAAGGAAAGTTGTAAGATGAACAAAAGATACAGCACTCTCGAGCATGTAAGTAGCAACCCGGAACAAATATATCTCTTCGAGTTCCCAAACGAATTTTTCTACTCTTAGTTGTGTGTTAGTGTATTAGTTTCGCAAATGTTTACTTTAAAACTGGATGCGGTAGCTATATTAAAAACGAGTTACGGGGTAGTTATTAATCCCCGATAAAAAGAGGATGTTATAGGATTAACTACTCTGTCTGTCTGTGCATCTAAATGGATGGACTGATTTTGAAATTGTTTGGTGTTTGATAACCGGCTTAATTGAGATTGTTTAGCGATGTTTGGAGATAAACTGATCAGCCGTTTAAAGTGACAAACGTTTTTTGCTAATATTGACGTCAGGGTTTTTAACGGTAAGGTTAATGCGTTTTGAGATTCTCTTGACCTCGTAGCAATAATAGGGTAGTTGACTAGTTTTTTTTTATTATTTAAATCTATAAGTTACTTTACTCAAAATATATTGCAGAAAGAATTTTATAAATCGGACCAAAAATAAATAAGTTAGAAGCCATTCAAATCCTGTGGAAGGGGTAATTGTCAAATGACAGACGATGCAACCATTGACGTCACTGTGTAAAATGTTCATTATGGTGCACGCGTGCAAGCGAGATAGTGAGATATCCCCACTACGCACCCAATTTTCTTCATACTAACATTTAAAGTCATAACTGCGGGCACATTTCTGAACCAATTTATATTGTGTTTTAATAAAAGGGTTTCTTTTGCGTCTCATTTTCTGTTGCTTATAAAATAATGTATAAATTTCAATATAGGAAACTACCCTATTATTTAACATATGGAACACTTCAACGGTGCGTGACGATGCAACGTACAAATTGGTTAAAAATGCACTATAATAATAATAATAATAAGCCCGCAGGGCAGCTTGTGGCGAGCTGTTGGGGAGTAGCGACCCTACGTACCCGAGTGCTCCCGGGGGAGGCTCCTGTTCTTCATCTCTAGCTCGCCTTCACTGGCCGGCTGGAGTGAACACTGATGAGGAACAGGTCCCCCACCTCTGGCTTGCCTTCACCGGCCGGTCAGAGTGGAGTCGCGAGAGCTTCATGCTCGAAGGGTGGATGTGAAACGTAAGTGGTGAGTGGGCAACGTGATGGGACCCTAAGGGAGCAAATGATCGTTGTTTAAAGCCCAGTGACACCTCTCCACCCTTTAGCCACTCATCTGGGTGTTGCTCCCTTGTCGCTTTTTCTAGTGACTATTTTGGGGAGCCCATCTACCTGATTTGGCAAGTCACCACCTGCCTATTTTATCCATGTTTTCAACATAGGTCAGGCAGGTGCCATAGTCCTTCCCATAGACCCGGTTATCCGATCCATCAACACCTCACCTCAATAAAATAGTATATATAAATTTTTGCCCATCCCTACAATAGTCCTACACCGACCGGGGGCTGTCCTTGGATACACTTTTATAGTGTATACAAGGATAGCCGCCGGGCGGTGTCACATCACCATATAAAATTAAAATTGTCTAACGGGCCTCTGCGTGTTGGCTTCGGCCCCACGCACGCCTTCCAAAGGTCCGGGACTCTGTAGTCCCGAGATTATGGCAAGACAAACATAATAATAATAATAATACACCCAACAGTCACACACATAGTCCTGACCCCACACTAGGTAAACCTGTGTCGTGGGTATCAGGAACTACGAGGGACTTGCGGTCCCACAACACCCAGACCCAAGACCAATATTTGTGGTTCACACAAACATTTGTCTCGGTGTGGGAATCGAACCCACGGCCTCTCGCTTCGCAGCCGACTACTAGCCCGCTGCGCCACGGAGCTGTCACTAAATCAAGCATATACATAAGTTGGATGAAAGAAGCATTGGTATATATTGTACTGAGACCAAAACACACGAGAACACTGAGGAGAACCCCCAGAGGGGTTGACGTCACGCAGATAGTCGTTCTTAAAACTACAAGCCAACTCTTTCTGTAACATGAATTAAAAGCATGTTGTACCAACCCTACTTCAAGATAGGAGAAGGGCAGATGGAAGAAGAAGAAGAGAGGCGTATATTATATTATATATTTGTTTTTTATAGTATAGGCCGGCAAACGAGCAAGTGGGTCACCTGATCGTAAGTGATCTTCACCGCCCATGTACACCCACAATACTAAAATAATCATAGGCGCGTTGCTGACCTTAAAGGAAAGGGATAAGTAAGGGATTGGGATGGGGAAGGGGAATTTGGGCCTCCGGATATCTCACTCACCGTACGAAACGCAGCAGCAAGCTCCTACTTTACGCCGGTTTTCTGTGAGACAGTGGTAACGACTCGGACGAACCGGCTCATTCATGCTGTAGACAGAATAGTTTACAGCGTGGCTCTACCACTCAGGAACTCAGTTTCGAAGTCCATCAATGACGTTAAAGAAGACTTGGGATAAGTATTAAAATAATTAATATAAATATTCTTACGACAAATACGTATGTCAGAGGTATCTAGAGCAGATTAAAAGTTCTGATTGATATAGCCCAATATGAAAAAGATGTTCTGGGTAATGTCACAGATATTATTGGATGCGACCTAATTCGGCATTAGCTTGGATAGGACTATCGCTGAAATTGGACGATAATTATATTAGGAATTCTTTCCCAAATAATGGTTTAGTATCATGTGATAGTAACAGTTAACCTTATCAAATGTTAGTTATTAACTACAATCTGATCCGTAAAACGATTAAGTAGGTCATCTGGTGATGTCCTCTATCGCCCTTAAATACCCATAATATAAGAAGAATCATGGATACGTTGCCGGGCCTTAAGAAAAAGAATGGAAATTGGGAAGGGGTATGGGGTAATTTAGGCTTCCAGAAATCTTGCTCATCGTACAAAATGCTACAGTAAAATATTCACGTCACTTTTCTGTGAGACAGTAGTACTAACTCGTATAAACCGGTCCATTTATGCTTCTCACTTCTGTGGTACTAACTCGTTCAAACCGGTCCATTTATGCTGTAGTCGAAAGTGTCTACAGCGTTAATAACATTAACTTTGTTGTTCTCATTATAAATCGTTCTTCTTCCACCTGCCCCTATCCCACTTACAGTAGGGTCGATGCAACACAAGTTACAAAAAGATTTGGCTTGTGTTTTTACGACCGACCGCTACCTGAAGTCAACCCCTCTAGGGAGAAAATACCCAGACTTGAAACAAATATTTGTGGATCACACAAAAATCGAATCCGCAGCCACTCGTTTCAGAGCCGGCTACTCGCCCACTGCGCCTCGGAGGCTGTCCCATAATAAAATATACATCAAAAATATTATAGATCCATTAAAAAAGAATCCTTAGTACAACGTCACCGCAAATTATCCCCACCCTCACCTCAATTTGTCGTCACGGGCCATAATTAATTCGATTACGTCACACGAAAGAAATTTCTAACTTTACTTTGTGTGCCGTGCAATCTAATCAAATACACATTTTCGATGCTCGCCTCGGAGAGATGGGATGCGGTGTCGATTGGCGCAGAGTTTTGACTGGAGTTTGAGGTTTAATTTTTTATAGTATGAGTTATTTAACCGACTTCAAAGAAGGAGGAGGTTCTCAATTCGGCGCGGTTTTTTTAATTTTATATGTATGCTTTTTTATGTATGTACATCGATTTCTCCACCAATTGTGGACCGATTTTGCTGGAAAAAATTTCACTCGATAGAGATTAGCTGCGATGTGGCCCGATATAAATTTGGTTAAGATCTGATGACGGAGTACGGAGAAAAAAAAACTCCTTAGCGGACAACAGTACACTCGTCGCGATTGTGTTATTGTATTGGAATTTACATGCTATTGCTTGAAGTCGGTTTCTAAGTTTTGTTAAATGTTATTATTAACCTTAATGACCTAACCGGCTGGTCGCTTGCCTGATTGTAAGCGACATCCCTGACCATAAAAAGAAACAATACCACACAGAACTTTAAGTTACATATCATTGCATGGTTTTGGACTGCACTGGTCATCCCATATGATTTTTAGCCTCATAATGCCCAGTAATTTCACTGGATTCAATATCTTTCAATTGGAAAAAACAATAGTGTTTATGCACTACTGTTTGGCGGAAGCAGTAGGCAAAGAAGTGACGCAAACCCAGACGGCCTCTCGGTTACTGCCTCGGTGGTGCAGTAGCAGTGCGTACGCGTTACGACTGAGGCTGACGCTGAGATCTCGGGTTCGATTTCCGGGTCAGGTAACAGTGGTATTGGGTTTTTCTATTACAAAATGCTCAGTATCAGCCCGGAATCTGGAATTGTGATAGGCTCGCCCCCTATCACATCATGGGACGGAGATATTTAAAATTCTACTAAAAATAATTATTCCTATCGATACGATTACATCAATACTTCTCACCAGCTGAACGAATGAAGGAACGAGCGGGAAAATCTTTTCCACTCGATCGGACGTTGTTTTCCCGGCGATTTCCATTCACTCGCCGCGTTGGATGTGAGATTTGGATTTGCGCATTCGTATAAGTGGTTTTATAAAATTTTAAACTCGGTGCATGTAGTGGACGCGGAATTGCATATCTAGAGAAGTTTTCCAATTTTTGCACAGTATAAGAAATACTGAAATATTTTATCCCGATGGGAGTATGACGACATTAGAAATTATCGGATGCAAAGTAATTTGAAATAAATGTTGGTCAAAATAAATATTTTTTTTGTCAAAGGAGAATATTTCATAGCACTAAAAATTTTCGGATGCAAAATTTCATAGTAATGTAGAGTGTTTGGGGCAAACTAATTTAATTATGGACATGTTTAAGCATATTGAGGCAGGCGTCTTCTCATAAAATCAATTTTAAGGTACTTCGAAACACGTAATACTGGTGTAGTTCAACAAGGGTAGAAACATCTTAAGCATGTTATAGATATAAGCTCGCGTCTGAGAGTTTTCGCGGGAATTCTGACAGTGCGGTCGATCTCTTAATTTAATTATTTCTAAACTAGTTTAAAGTTGTGTTTCTTTTATTAATTAATTTATTTAACTCTTTATTGTACACCATTTGCACGGATAATTACAAAGGAAAGTAATTTAAAAAGTGTGTTACAATAGGCGGTCTTACCGCTAATAGCGATCTCTGCCAGACAACCTTAGGATGGAATAGTGGCAAAAAGTTGTGTTGTATCAAATTAAGAATTGGTCCTATAAACATTGACTGTTATGAATAGTGTTTGGAATCATTGAAATTGGTGAATTTGGGTTATATTTTTGACCAAGTGATTATTATCTCAGCCTGTTGTCGTCCACTGTTGGACGTAAGCCTCCCCAAGTGAGCGCCAACCATCCCGGTCTTGAGCAGCCCGCATCCACCCGCTACCCGCCATCTTTTTCAAGTCGTCGGTCCACCGTGCAGCAGGGCGTCCTACACTACGTTTGCCTAACCGTGGAGACCACCAAGTGATTATTATTATTTTATTTATTATTGATCGACCTTTGTTATTCGAACTGGAAAAAATTGTCACCAACACTCCAACAAGTCTTTGAAATCAGCCACACTGGTATTTCATAGTTGTTGTGAATACTTGATATTATATCTTATATATAAAATTCTCGTGTCACAATGTTCGTTCT
This sequence comes from Mimas tiliae, assembly GCA_905332985.1. NCBI lineage: Eukaryota > Metazoa > Arthropoda > Insecta > Lepidoptera > Sphingidae > Mimas > Mimas tiliae. Next base: position 14,890,322 of record HG995253.1, on the reverse strand, counting down.
CATACTCCTCCGAAACGGCTGGACCGATTTGTGTGAAATTTTGTGTGCATATCGGGTAGGTCTGAGAATCGGCCAACATCTATATTTCATCCCCCTAAATGTAAAGGGTGGTCCACCTCTAAAAAAATTTTTTTTATGATACAGCATTAAAAAATACACACAACCCTAAATTTTCAACCCTCTACGATTAACCCCTATTTTTTAATAGCGATATTAGTATTTTTGACAAGCGCGTTTCTCACCGGGGGCGCCCACTAGGCTACTTTAATCCTGGAAATAGGCATTCACGCGGGCGGAGCCGCGGGCAACAGCTAGTTAAATAATAAAATTGTTATTGGCCATATGCATAGAAATTTGCAGCCATAATTAAATAAAAAAAGCAGGCTAGCGTCTGTATCCTTAAAGGGATAGGCTGTGCTACTATTGAATGGCAATCATTGAACTAAAGGTCCAAAAACCTTATTTTTTTTATCCTAACTCGGCAAAGCTATTTCCGGGCCATGATGTGATATGAGAAAGTCTATCGTGATATTGTTCACAAATTTCTATCAAACTCGTTTCAAAAAAAAAGATATTTTGAAAATTAAAAATTACGAGAATTGGCATCCAGAAACACACGCAAAAATCCCTCGAATAAAATAAGCAGGATTTTTCCCCGATATTACCGACACAACCCGAAGGTGTTCGGAGAAAATCATCACTATTGAAAAGTAGCACAAGATTGCGAAAACTTTTTTATTTAACGTGAAACACTAGTTTTCCGCCATGCAACTACAAAGAAGTTTCCGGTTCGCAGCAGAGTAAATTTAAAAGTTGGAGGCCCCACGTTTCAGACGTGGCGAATATTGCCTGAGTACTAGTTAACAATAGCATGTATTTTAGGGGCACCGTAGTTACTTTGGTACATTTTTACGAACGAAAAAAGAGGATATACAACGTGTTAGAGAAAGGTGTAGTCAAATTTAAGCAACGTATAGTGGACGATATAGGTATATACATACATACATACGCACTCACGCCTGTAATCCCCGAAGGGGTAGGCAGAGGTGTAACTTGTACAACCACATTTTGCCGAGCGTATCTCCGTCCCACGATGTGATAGGGGGCGAGCCTATCGCCATACCGGGCACAAATTCCAGACTCCGGACTGATACTGAGCATTTCGTAATAGAAAAACCCAATACCACTTTACCCGACCGGGGATCGAACCCGAGACCTCAGTGTTAGCCCCAATCGTAATGCATACGTATTACAACTGCGCCACCGAGGCAGTCAGATATAGGTATATCAACCCCCATAATACCAAATGCGGTTGCATAGCTAGGACATAAATAAAGTGTTTTCTTTTTTATCGATTGTTAACATGTCGATATTCGACTTGCAACTTTGGACAACACTTGTAATGTTTTTATCTCATTCCAGCATTGTTAATCTCGCTCACGTAATTCATTCAATTCATAGGGATGTGATGGATCTTATCGATTATGATCGATACTACACGCTAATTTTAATCACTCGTTTATTACGATAAATATCCTGTACATAAATACTCACGGCGTCGGTGGCGCAGTTGTATTACGTACGCGTTACGACTGAGGCTGATGATGAGGTCTCGGGTTTGATCCCCGGGTCGGGTAAAAGTGATATTGGGTTTTTCTAATACGTAATGCTTAGTATCAGCCCGGAGTCTCGAATTATGCCCAGTACGGCGATAGGCTCGCCCTCTGAAATGGAGATACGCTCGTCGAAATGTGGGTGTACTGGTTATAACCAGTACACTAGTGCATCCACAATTGTAATCCCGAAGGGGTAGGCAGAGGTATGTACCTACAGGCGTGAGTGCGTATAATAAATACTCATTGTCAGGTGTATGTAACGATCTTAAATATGACCACGCTTTTCTAAAGTAATCAAATTAACTGTGGTAGTAGATGCGGAATTCTTTGTTATTCCAGTCAAAGTAAAAAATAATAAACTTATAAAGATAATAATACTCGTGAAACCTGACATTTCATAAGAAAAAGTTAATAAGTTTTAAAAACTATCCGAATTATTCCATCAAACATTAAAAATCAAAGCTATGGAAAACCCGCAATACATATGTTTAAGCTCACGCATGAAGAGGTAGGCATAGGTGCAATTATTACCACCATGTTTCGTCGAATTTGTTTTGAGTCCCATGGTGTAATAGGTGGTAACCCTATCAGCCATATCTGACACAAATTCCAACCCCAAGCAACAAAATTTAGCAAATCGAAAACTTAAACACCACATTCTATATGAACACAAGATCTCACCTATTTCTCATCCGAAGTACTTTGCTCCTTGATCAATGACACCCCCCATTTTAACACAAAATTATCGTCGTTCATAATTGAATCCCTTCAATTCCTTGAAGCCCATTGTATATCAAACGGCACCAAGGGTAATCCGGGAAAATTTAATTTCCACGAAAAACAGGGTTGAATGAAATTATAACGGAATAAATCCACAAAAAGGCTTCGCGGGGTCGGAATCCCTCCTCGCGGGCCAACAATAGAGGTATTTCCTACAGGAAACGGAAGGTGGGACAAACAGACGGCCCCGCGAATATCATTGTCAGAGACATAATCTTGTTATGAATGTACGTTTTTTTTATACTAAATTGTATAGTTGCAATGCCTTTGTGAATTAAAGTAAAGAAAGAAAAAAGTTAAATGTCAAGTTTGGGATTGTACATACATACCTACATACGCACTCACTCACCGAATGGGTAGGCAGAGGTGTACCACCAGTACAAAGTAACAGTACACCCACATTTCGCCGAGCTTATATCCGTCCCATGATGTGATAGAGGGTGAGCCTATCGCCATACCGGGCACAAATTCCAGACTCCGGGCTGATTCTGAGCATTTTGTAATAGACAAACCCTACCACTTTACCCGACCCGGGGATCGAACCCAAGACCTCGGCATTAGCCTCAATCGTAACGCGTACGCACTACAACTACGCCACCGAGGCAGTTGTTATTGTAATTGTAATTGGAGCCAAATTTTAAATACCACAATATAAATGTTGCCTTAGTGGCGCAGTTGTAACGCGTACGCTCTGCCTCGACATAGACTTGTATCTCAATACAACAGAAGGCCAATTCTCGTAATTTTAAACGTTCAAAATATCATTCCGATCTAGTCTCAGCGTCAAGAAAGTTGTAAATGGCATTCTCTTAAACCGGCTGATCAAATCAACATTCAACTAACAGAACTTTGATTTTGACACCGCTGTCAAATTAATTTGAGTTGCTGAAACGTTATTTAGTGAATAAAATATTAGTATTTCATGTCTCTTTAGTACCGTTTGACATACGATTTTTCATATTAATTTGAAAGTTATGTTAGCTAACATGTGTGTCAAATCAAAGGTGTTGATCACACTACTGGCAACTCAATTTCGACTTGACCTGAGGTTTGAAATTTGAATAGTTAATTTTGCATTGATCAGCCTTTTAGAAACCGGGCGTAAGAAAACCAAAGAAATCAGTCACAAACATAATCCTTTACATTTGCGACTGTTTTTAAACCGCATTAGCCAAACCAGTCTTACAAAGTCACTCACTGGTTGGCCTTAAAACTGGACTTACGAGAATTACTTACCTGTTTCATAGTCGATATCAAAATCGCACACACCACAGTAGATGTCGTCGCTTTCCGTCTTTTTTCCGTGAATGCTCTGAAGAACTGTATTAACACCTGTATGCACCTTTCCTTAACAGAACCACGCGTGCTGGCTTGCGAAACCATAGCTTCGTGGTCTCTTCCATCTCGGCTCGGACCAAGAGGTTCGCAAAATCTTACTTCTGTCGGACCATAAAGCTGTGGATTAGTTTTCCGGCGCACGTGTTTCCTCCTTCCTTTAACATGGGATCCTTTAAACGGAGTGTGAAGAAGCAATAAAGCAGGCCGGCATAATTCTGCCGATCTGCAATAGATTCAGTGCTTCGTTGGTCGACAGTATTCATGGATTGCGCTACACTTACCATCAGGTGTAGCGTAGTCACTTTGCCGAGCCAGGATAAAAAAAAGGAAAAAATGTTGTAGGCGGAGTTGACCGACATAACGTGAGCTATATATTCAAAATGATTGAGTGAATGCGTGTGGTATAATTTGTCCAAAAACAAATGTTTGTTATTAACACGGAGGGTTGACTCCAAACGACCCTGTCGTTAAATCAATAACCCCAAAATTACAACAAAATGAAAACATGTACTGCCAACCCCCATTAAGAGGGTGATGATTTCCACCGTTTTCTTTTTTCGTTTCCACCCCTATAATGTAGGTAAAAATGACTTTCCTCATTGGCGCACGCAAGGCGAAACTCAACGCTCATTAATTGAATTGCACCCACAAACTCAATAAACTGACTAAGTTATAAAAACAACCTATGATAGAATCACGAATTGATTCGATTGTCTCCGTATTTCAGCCGATTGCAAATGGAAGCGGATTGTAACATCTTTTTTGCAAAAAGACGTAACCCCCCACCCCCTCCTAGGAAGGCGGGCGCCATTTGAAAATTCTCTCTATATGCTAATAAATAAATTTACCCGGCAGAATTGATTTGACGTTAGGTAAATGTTGCGGCACACAAAAAGGCCAATGGAAAACCAATTATCGCTTGCTTCTTACCTCCGTATCTTTAATAAACGCATTGACTTCGCAACAAATAAAAGATCGGGCGTTTTCTTTTTTAAAAAACGTGGCTTATGGTGTTTGTAATGTAAATTTGAATAAACAGGATCGTACCATTGTGTGGGTGTAATAAATAAACCAATAAATAAACCAAATTCGTACGCCTACACAAGCGACATGCATGGCGGTTAAACAATCCTATTTGCTCGAAATTTCACAATCCTGTATTTTATTTCTCATATTTTGTTATGTTTCTGTGGTTTGTTTATTGTAAACTTTACCCACTTTATTAATAATCACCCTCATTGTATTAAATGAGGTTTACATACTCATATTGTACTGGCTTTTGCTCTCGGTTCCGCTCTCGTCAAAATCTTTACTGGAACATTTTATTACAATATAAAAGAGCCTGTACCTGGAATGATGCCTCCTGCAGTTTCTATTGGTAAAAAGTCTTCCAGAATTGGAATACTAGTTAGAGAGATTACCCCTATTAAGCAAATTCTTAAAGTCTCAATCTTTACATCTTTATAATATTGGCGTAGATCTTCATTCCTCTTTATCATTGTTATACTTAGTTGCTTCATGTTTTCTTTAGTATTTTTATCTTTGCATTCTTTTACACTGTCTACTTCTAAATTCTTTATTTAAGGACATTTAAGGATTAATTTCCCTGGTTCTCCCAATATACAATATCCCAAAGCAGTCTGTTATTTACAAAATTTAATAGCATTCATCAAAACTTCCAAAAATCCAAATCCATCTTTTTACGTAATTCCTCGAGGATCGTAAACCACCGACACCAAAACTCAAAGATTAAAACATAATAATGATATTTTCTTCACTTCCCGATTCCAGCAATTTAAACAGCCATCACACTGAAAACTTTTAACGCACATCCAAAAGATCTTGAAGGAGGCAAACATTTTCAAACTGACACAAAGAAGATGGATGTCGTAAATCAAAACTCTGCAAATCGTCACGCTCAGGGAGTTTTTTGTAATGCTGTACACAAAGGTCTATTATGACATTATTAAGGTATCAACTTTGATCGTTGTTGCAAGCATGCGATAACTTTTAACGACAATTTTTGTTTTAGACTTATTGCTCTTTATTAAGGGTATGTCCGGAAAGTAGGTCGAGTAAAGTTATAATACCTGATCGGTTTTGGTCACTTGATCTGAATGAGCGAGTTCAACCGGATTTTAACTTCTGTCTCACAGAAAACCGACGCGAAGTATCAGCTTGCTGTTGAGCTTTAGTTTGAATTGTGTAAACTTGCAAGCCACCGATCCGAATTTCGATAGATTGTCGGTGTTTTGTTACAAATTAAAGTAAGATTGAGGCAAGCGCTTGCCAGTAATCCACACGCGCGTGGGGTATTGGCAGGAAGCACGCTAACGTGGCATTAGATTAGAAAAATTCGATATCTAAAAAAGAGGGAATTAATAGAAACTCATGGATTTGTCTGCAATATAACACTATTTACTACATGGTAGTAAGTTGCTTGTATTTGGGAGTCTATATTTGTAGCTAATCCGTTGTCTCTTTCAAACAGCAGTGTGTAAGGATCGTTAAGTTCTGACTTGAAGGATATTGAAGGCAATGAAAATACTGGTCATTATGAGACATAACATCTCAGGTCAAACAGTGACGAGCGCAGTGGAAACATATGACAGCCTTCATAGCTCAGTGGGCTATAGCCAAATAATTGTGTAATACACAAATATGTTTCAGGTCTGGGTGTAATGGTTCTTGATACCCACGACACAGGTTTAAATTATTGTGGGTTCAGGATTACGTGAGACGAGTATTATTTTATTAATAGCAAACGACTCAGGCAAAAAACCTCCAGTTATGGCTACAACCTCTTTAGTAACATTTAACCACCCTTCCACAATTATATCGCATCATTATTATTTCAGTGTACCCAACGTTGCTTTCTCAAACACTCTCAATACACCAATAAAAAGAGAATACCCTTACAGGTGTTAAAAAAATCACGATGTAATTTAATGTTCTGAATGATGTTGCTACTGTTCAAAGATAGGTGTGAGCTTACCAACAAGCGAGCGATATGCTTGTCTCAATATTTAGGCGAATAAAAACCTATTGTTTATGCTTGCGCTATCCCGGCTAAATGACTAACAGAAGTTAATTTTGTTATAACAGAATACCACCTAATATCGCCTACTCATTGAGTTCGATTTACGTATGTGAATAAAAACTCTATTGTAGTCTATTGTTATTAAAAAGAAACCGTATATTCCTAGGTATTTCTAAATTTGATATTCGAATCACCTTATCTAGTTACTACCTGGCTATCCTCAGCTGGTATACATAGCCGAAAGGCTTTCGATATCACCGCAGTGGGTTCGTATGCATAAGTCATTGTAGTAACCCGATATGGAACATCCCAAAACAAATACAAGCACTGTATATGTTAGAGCTATCTTGAAGCCGGTTTTGTATACAACATGAATGGATCAAACACGCACGCACACACACATACATACACAAACAAGGCGGCACAAAACAAAAATATTTTCTTTACATTTGATTTATATTTTTAAGTTTTGACCCTTTTCCTACTGTGCCATAATATTACTGCTCATGTCGCCCGACTTACTCTGGTAATTATCTTAAGGATAAATCTAAAAACTTAGGGTCCTCACGATACAGGCTTTGCCTAGTGTGAAGACCATAAGCAATCTACTCACGTCCTCTAATTATCGTTAAGTTCCAATTTTCGTGGAATTATCATAATTTTTAATGACGTATGTAATTTTTGAGTAAATAATAATCATTATTATTATTATTCGGTTGGTAAAATATTAGAAACAATTTAATTTTAAGGTTAGTGTGGCTTGGCGCCACTTTCAATAGGGCGTTGACAGACTAGAATAACACTGACGTTTGACACGAAGTCTGTTTTAAAGTCAACGGTTTTAAAGGTTGGATATACAATGATTCTGGTTTTTATAGCAGAGGCTGACAAAAAAGCAAGTGGGCCACCTGGTACTTGATAGTAAGTGATTTCCTCTGCCTATGATTACACACCGAACCAGAATAATCATGGCCGCGTTGTGTACCAGTAGCAGTGTAAAGGAATGAATATTGGAGAGAGGAAAATGATTTGAGCCTCCGGAAATATCTCACCAAACAATACACAACATCTTGCTGCCACTTTATGTCGGTTTTTTTTAAGATAGTGTTGATACCCAGGTCAAGCTGGTCGTTCAAGGTCGTTCATGTCGTAGACAAACATGTCTTTAAAAATGGCTGAAATTAGTGATGTTAACAATTTACCAACTTACTTATTTACTTACTATAAAAAATAACATCAAGAATTGACTACAGTAATCATACATATATACGCACGCCATACTTACGCCAGTAATCCCCAAAGGGGTAAGAGTTGTAACCAGTACACCCACATTCCATGATGTCATAGGGGGCGAGCCTATCGCCATACCGCGCACAATTCCAGATTCCGAGCTGATACTAAGCATTTCATGATAGAAAAAAACAACACACTTTTACCCAACGCGGGGATCGAACCCGAGACCCTTAACACAGCAGTCGTACCGCGTACAACTGCGCCACCGAGGCAGTCACTACTAAAGCAATCAATGTTTTAATAATGAAACAATACTTCACCACTTCAAATTATACCTCGAAAAGGTCACCAAGAGAGAAACTCTTGAGAACTCGTCCGAAAGAGTCTCGGAATCTGGTCTGCAAAGCGTCGTTCAAATGATACTCAACAAACTCTTCGTCTTAATATTTTAAGCGAAAAATTTATCATCTAAAAACGTTTCTGAGTTTAATTCCGTTTTACTCGAAGTGGAAACGTGGCTTCTGTTTGATGTTTTATTAAAAATGACTTCATTATTTGACAAAGGGGCTGAATGGTCGTAGGAAGATGATTCAAAAGTAAGTACTTATGTAATTGTAAATTTTAGATGGGCTTATAATGATTGTAGAAATTATATTAAATTTTAGGAGAAACTTGGGTGAAGAATATTTTCATCAGTACATTAATATTTATGTATTATAATATTTAAACCGGTTCTTCATTACGGAATATTTAAGGATATAAATACCAATTTCATTATTTCCCGACGTTTCGACCGAGTTGCATCACCGCGGTCACTGGTGGATTGATTATGACTAATAGTTTGATATTTTTTACGCTATAGACAGTGATTTCTTAGGTTTACGCGAATATTACACATTGAAATAAAACTAGTTTATACGGATTTTATCGCGGTTTAAATTTTATTTTAGTCCCGACGTTTCGAAAGCTTTTCCGCCTTCGTGGTCACGGGTGAGACTATGAGGTATAGGTCGTCTCGAAAAGTTAATCTTACATTGCCTACCTTCCTTTTAAAATTATACCTAGATTTATTTTTTAATTATTTAAAAAGTTAGTTGATACTATAGACAGTTTTGTTTACAGCATAAGTGGAGCGACTCGACCGGATTGTTACCAATGTTTCACGGAAATCCGACATAAAGTAGTTTTTTTTTTTTTTTTTTATTACATTGAATGACGAGACGAGTAGGTCGCTTGCTCCTTTTATACGCTGAATGAGATCTCCGGAGGCCCAAATCACCCCTCCCCTTTCCAGCCCCTACTGCTCGTTTACCGAAATTTGCTATAATCTTTACATCTCTGTAAAATTGTATTCACCGTTTAACTAATTTAATGTTACCAAATAAAAAAATACCCAACTCAGCTCATATCAAAATACAGCTCCTAAGGGAATGAAGGGGTTATCTCTTTCACACGAACTAAGCAGCGAACAAAAGCTAATATCTACCAATAATTATCTATTTCATGCGAACCATAACATTAGATACTATAAAATTCCGTATTCCAAGATTAAAATTCCAAAACACAGCTGCATTTACTTAGGGGGATTAAGTGTCCGTTGAAGCCTTGACCGTAACGTAACATCTCCAAATGAATAATAAATATGCCACAACATGCCCCTGTATAATTCAAGGAATGGGAAAAAACATTTTGGCAACATCTTTTTAAAAATCCTACGCTTTTTTCTGAAAATATCTTTTGTAATGGTCTTAACTTGGGTGAAATTAATTTTGAATTTTTGTTATCAAACCGATTGAGTGATTTTTCAGTGGTCTATATTATTCTTGGAATGAAGTAAGAGCTTTTACGTTGGCTATAAGGGAAATTGTGAAATCTGCCAACCCGCATTAGGACAGCGTGGTGGATTAAAGCCTAGCCCCTCTCTTTCAGTAGAGGAGGTCCGTGTCCAGCAGTGGGACGTATATAATACAGGGCTTATTATTATTATTATAATATATTTTTTAAATATTGCAAATTACGTACATACATAAGCTTATGCCTGTATCTCCGATGGAGTAGCAGAGATTCAACTAGCAGGTACATTCATGGCTCTACTCACCAATTATTATTTCCATTCAATTAAGGAGATCATATTTTTAGAAAAATTGAAATTACCTGCATTCGTAAGCTCACGCCTATATCTCCGGAGAAGTAGCAGAGATTCAACTAGTATGAACATTCACGGTTGGTCGAGCTTAGTTCCGTCCCATAATGTGATAGGGGGTGAGCACATCCCCATGTGGGGCGCAATTTCTAGCCCCGGGCAATTTGTGTGATTTTTCCAATCGAAAAATCAAAGACATAATTATTGAGCTTGCCGTACCAAGTAGTATACATAGTTCCACTATTAACCATATTTTTATGAAACCTATGACCCACAAAATCATAAACCACCGCCAAATAATAATATATTATTCAATAAAAAAGAAACATTTCACATTCGAAATTATGAACACATCGCAATGCCAACTCGGAGCTTGAAACTATTCGCATATTATAAGCACACGCTGCGCGCAGTTTATTTAAATGTACATACACTCGACGAACAACTCAAGTGTGTAACTTAATTTTAAACTTTATGACACACTGCACGCTGGTTCATCAAACTTGTCCGTGCAAGTTTTGTATGTTGATTTGTGGCAGATTGTTGTTTTGTATTAACAATACTCCAATGCTACATCTGGCTTATAGTCTTTTATGGATGCGAAGCATGGACTATATAGTCCTCCTCAACGATTTCGATGACGGCGACCCCTAATTATATTAACTCAACCTCCTATCGTGTGCCCTAATGTGACTCGCTAGACCGAACTTGGTTTTAAATATCCGGTCACAGATATTACAATGTAGTTGTCCCGCAGCATTATAGGTATATTATGTATAAGAGGGTTTAGGTCTGTCTTTACGTATTTGACGTTTTTCGTCCAGTACATCGAGCCGATTTTCTTCGAAACTTTTAATGTTGTTGTAGATCGTAGAACGCCAACATGACCTATTTGAAGCAATCTCCTCCCAACATGAAGGTCCAACGCTGCAAGAAAAAAGAATTTTTGTATCTTTCTAAATAAAGATTTTTTAATTAATTTTTTTATAAAGCGTTAAGATGATTTATGTACTATAAAGAAGACATGCGTAAGAGGATTGAGGCACTAGAAATGTGGTTTTACCGTCGCATGTTGAGGATCAGCTGGATACAACGAGTCACCAATGACGAAGTTTTACAGCGTGTTCGAAAATCCTAAGAACTAGTCTTGACCATCAAGAAACGGAAAATCAGTTTTCTAGGGCATATGCTCAGGCATCCTTCAGCCTTCGTGGCGCAGTGGGCGCGTAGCCGGTTGCGAAGCGTGAGGCCTTGGGTTCGATTCCCGCACTTAGACAAATGTTTGTCTGATCCACAAATATTTGTCTTGGGTCTGGGTGTTGTGGGACCGCAAGTCCCTCGTAGTTCCTGATACCCACGATACAGGTTTACCTAGCGTGGGGTATATGTGTGACTGTTGGGTGTATTTATTTATCCTCAATAATGCCTTCTATAAACAATTGTAACGGGTAAAGTAGAGGAAAAGCCACATGTCAGTAGAAGAATGAAATCGTGGCTCAGGAACATAAGGGAATGGACAGGAATCACCAAGGCAGAAGAGCTATTTAACCTGGCAATAAATAGAAAGTAATATATGGAGGTGACAGCCAACATTCAATAGTTAATAGGCACCGCGAGAGAGAGAGATTAACAAAATGCTGTCTAATTTTGTCTACATTAGTATTCCTAGTGACAGCGAATATGTTGGGTTGAGTTAATATTTGTGTATTTTTCACCTGAAATAAAAATAAATGGAGTGTTTTTTGCTTAATATAGCGATGAAATCAGCGGCGGTTAGCTAGCGGGGAATGAACTACCGAGACAGAGATCGTGGTTTCTAGGTTTTCTAAGTTACATGGGTATTCATTGTTAAATCGCTCGCTTGATCTCTATCACGTGACGATAAGAAGCCCGGAAAATAGTGTACCCCACTAGCTGCACTTCTGCTAACCCCATAGTTACAGATACACTAAGCGGTCACCCGTCCATATACTGACCGTGCAATAGTGGCTCATCGATCAGTGAGTGCAACTGGCTATGTGCGACTTAGGCTAGTAAACTTAACACAGTTGAACACACACTGAACACTGTACAGGTCAACAGGTTCAAATCCCATTTTGGGTAATAATAATTTGTCTTGAATCTTCAATAAGAAATCACACATAAGATGTCCGGAATACATGCGAGAGTTATTTGTCAACTAAGCAAGTATATTTTCTATCTGAATATTTTTAAAACCGCAGCACTATCTCGTAGTTTTTTTGCTTGATAACCGATATGGCCAAACTGTATAAAACGTAAACCAACAAAACTTCAGCCGAAGTTGTGGGCCGTGTGTCCGTGTAAATTGGAACAAAACTGAACGGTTATAACTATACGTGTAACTTCTGCAAATAACCCAATATTATGGAATTGTTTGAACAGATATAATTACTTTGAACATTAATTGTGTTACTTGTAGTTGTCTCTTGTGTGTACGCGACTTTATTAAAAATGTGAAGCCGAAATTAACGCTGAAGGTACGTTTTAAATTACGCGGACTGCGACGCTTGACGCTAGTCACGCGATAGCTTGATCGTCCGGGTCATTACCACTGTCTTACAGAAAACCGGCGTAAAGTAGCAGCATGCTGCTGTGTTTCGTACGGTGAGCGAGATATCCGGAGGCCCAAACCCCCACCCCTTCCCAATTCCTTAATTATCCCTTTCCTTTAAGGTCGGAAACGCACCCATGATTCTTTTGGTATTGTGGGCGTTCATGGGCGGTGGAGATCACTTACCATCAGGTGACCCACCTGCTCGTTTGCCGGCCTATGTAAAAAAAAAAAAAAAATTGTATGGACACGGTCTCGCGTCGCGACCTACTTTATCGCGACAGCGTAACTCAAAACATACAAAGCAAACGTGTCGCTGACGTCATGCATTGCGGTCTCTTGTCTCGAGTGCGCTGTTCAAAACGTACCTTTATAATATTAGTTGTGCCTATGGGCAGTTTTACTAGAGCTTTCCAAAGCGAAAGACCGTCGGGATATGGACGACCGCTTTGTCTATTTCTACTTATAATCCACAGTGTGTCGTATTCCGGTTTGAAAGACACTAAAACCAGATAAATGACTGGTGTTTGGACTTCAAACGAAATTGGTAAACGCTACTATTATATCCTTATTCGGCCAAAGCATACAAATGTTTTCTTACTTTATATATCAATCTCATGAATTTACCTTAAAATTCAATTTACTTTGCACAAGATGCTCATCACTTGAAAAACCGTTAACAAAACAATACTGAAAGGTCAAAAACGGACTCAAATCCCGCTTGACTAGTTACTGTTATAGTCGAGAAGAATCAGAGTAATTTATTAAGTTTTTCGTTTAGAAAAACATGTTTGTGGGTCTCTCGGCCAGTATTCACAGAATCCTTTGTTACATCAGAGTGTTGAGGAAAATGTATACCACTTTGTAAGATTTTGCAGCGGAAAAATTATGTATTTAATTTCTTGAGACAACGTGTTGTACAACAAGATTGTCGTTCAGAAATACTTGACAATGGGTATTATTATGCTTTTTTTATTACATCACATAATCATATTGTGTAGATAGTGGTACATTGTCTAGGTGGTAGGCCCCTCGTATACGAGGCCGTCTGGGTTAGTACCACCGCTTTTTTCTATTTCTAGCACGTCAATAAACAGTGTGTAAGCACTGTTGTGTTTCGGTTTGACGGACTTTGCAACCAGTGAAATTCCTGGGCATTATGAGACTGAACAACTTGCTTCACGAGCTGATGAAGTCCAGTACCAGTGTCCAGTTTGTACTTTTGGTGCTTTTTGTCCCGTAAAAAGACATTTACGCGGGTGGAGCCGCGAGTAAAAGTTAGTGTTATATGTAACAAGAGTTTTACGTGTAATTTAAATATTAATTAACCATTCAAGGTTTCACGTTCGAATTATTATACACAGAAAATCCTTTTTGAAGGTCATGTCCCATGAGGAAATATTATCTAATATATAAAATTCTCGTGTCACAATGTTCGTTCCCATACTCCTCCGAAACGGCTGGACCGATTTGTATGAAATTTTGTGTGCATATCGGGTAGGTCTGAGAATAGCCCAACATCTATTTTTCATCCCCCTAAATGTTAAGGGTGGTCCATCCCAATTTTTTTTTTTTTTGTTTTTATTTTTTTGATACTGTATTAAAAAATACATACAACCCTAAATTTTCAACCCTCTACGATGAACCTCTATTTTTTAATAGCGACATTAGTATTTTTATCAAGCGCGTTTCTCACCGGGGCTGCCCACTAGGCTACTTTAATCCTGGAATCCTTTAATTCACGTGGGCGGAGCCGCGGGCAACAGCTAGTAATATCTAGTTACGTGGCTAAACATTGTAATTTCGTACATAACATAAACTCACGCTTGTAATATCGTATAGGTGACACCTCCGTGGCACAGCGGGCGAGTAGTCGGCTGCGAAGCGAGAGGCCGTGGGTTCGATTCCCACATCGAGTCAAATGTTTGTGTGATCCATAAATATTGGTCTCGGGTCTGGGTGTTGTGGGACTGCAAGTCCCTCGTAGTTCCTGATACCCACGACACGGGTTTACCTAGTGTGGGGTCAGGACTATGTGTGTGACTGTTGGGTGTATTTATTATTATCAAATCAAATCAAATAATTTATTTGCAAGAATGTAGGTGTACAATATGGTATTAGATATAATATAAGTGACCCTTATACATTCTACCATATTTAAATGGTGTGCAAATATTAGTTATCAAATCACATTTATCATTAAATATACAGGTACATATTAAATGTCAATTACAATGATTAATTGTTAAAATTTGTCATCACTTTACTTACTTAATAAAATCTTTTAGTTCGTAAAAACAGTTTTCAGCTAGCCATAGCGTTATTTTTCTTTTAAATATAGCAATAGGTAAATCTTTAAATGCATTTGGTAGTTTATTGTATACTGTAATGGCGTTGACAAATACATTTCTTTTAAATAATTCTAACCTATTATTATAAATATAACACCAAATATCAGAACTCAAATACACGTGTAATGATAATGTGACATATTTGGTAATGAGGACATGTTAGTGAAATATTATAAATCACCGCGAAATTTGGCAGATGTTTGCCACGCTCAGTACCTATATTCCTTTCGAATATTAACGAAATTTTTGAAGCATTTGGGAAATGAAATACCGCTTTGATATTTTATATACATACATACACACACTCACGCCTGAAATCCCCGAAGGGGTAGGCAGAGGATTACACCCACATATTGCCGAGTTTATTTCCGTCCCATGATATGATAGGGGGCGAGCCTATCGCTATACCTGGCACAAAGACTCCGGGCTGATACTGAGCATTTCGTACTAGAAAAACGCAATATCACTTTTACCCGACCCGGGAATCGAACCCGAGACCTCAGCACAGCAGTCGTACCGCGTACTTATTACAACTGTGCCACCGAGGCAGTCGTATAATTAATTAATTATTATGAATTCTTTCCGTCTCTCTCCATGAATTCCCCAATTATGAAGTAAACAATACAGTATCGGTGTTTGTTCCGAACCGAGCGTTTCGTTTGATCATATTATATTATACAAGGGTTAATTACCATTCAGGAGGAAGTGGCGATGGTATTTAAATAATTTGACGCTATATAAAAATGATAGCAGTGATAGCTCAGCAAATTCAAAATTCAAATTCAAATTCGAATGATTTATTCTGTAAATTGGATCATAAATATCACTTTTACATGTCAATCATTTTTTATGCTACATTATATTTAAGACGGCATTTCGGGGCTAGCCATGAGAAGAAATGCCGAAACAAACTCATGGGTTACGGCCTCTTTTAATGTCCAGACATTGTTTTACAGAATTATGCGAGTGTAATGTACAGAAATTCCTGGATTGGCCTTTTTAAGAATTGGCCAAGAGTATACCAGACATACTTGGCACTCGCACTCACATAAAAAAAACAAAAAATTAAATTAATCATATAAAAATTTAAAAAATCAACATGTCAGTATTGCCTTAAAATACTAATATTGCGCCAATAGAGCAGTCAATATTAAACAATATATTATATAAAAGAAGAGACCTAGGTACAGCCAATTTTGTAAGGAGTGAGCGGCTCAATTCCAAGCTGTTTCCAGCGGGGAGTGGTATGGACTATCGAGACGAAAGTAGCAGGTTCGAAACCAGCCCCAAGAGCATACACCTCTGACTTTTCTAGGTTACGTGTATATTAATTGTAAATTATCACTTGCTTTAACGGTGAAGGAAACATCGTGAGGTAACCTACACACCTAAGAAGTTCTTCATGAGAATTTCGAAGGTATGTGAAGTCTGCCAATCCGCATCAGGCCAGCGTGGTGGACTACGGCCTAACCCCTCTCATTTAGTCGAGGAGGCCCGTGCCCAGCAGTGGGACGTGTATAATACAGAGCTAGTATTATTATTATATAAAAATGAAGATACGTTATGGTATATAAGTTCTTAAATTTATGGAATTTGACGTAATATTAGTTACCAGCTTTAGCTCGCAGCTCTGCCTGCAATGAGACCTCTGCGTCAGCTTCAGTCGTAACGCGTACGCATTATAACTGCGCTACCGAGGCAGAGTTATGTATATATTATAATACATACATACGCACTTTTCGCCGAGTGCATCTTCGTCTCATGATGTGATAGGGGGCGAGTCTATCGCCATACCGGGCACAAATTCCAGACTCCGAGCTGATACTGAGCATTTCGTAATAGAAAAACCCAAATCACTTATAATATGACAGCCTCCGTGGCGTAGCTGCGAAGCGAGAGGCCGTGGGTTCGATTCCCACACCAAGCCAAATGTTTGTGTGATCCACAATTATTTGTTTCGGGTCTGGGTGTTGTGGGACCGCAAGTTCCTCGTAGTTCCTGATACCCACGATAAAGGTAGTGAAGTGTGAACCTAGTGTGAAGTCAGGACTATGTTTGTGACTGTTGGACGTGTATTATTATTTAAAAAATAATGTTTACATTTATATTTATACTGTCAATGCCTGATGTCAAATCCCGGAACTTTTTAGAGGTTAAATTTCAACCACTATGGGACCACAAGTTTTAATATCTATGATCAACGCCCATCCAAAACTCTAAACCACGTTACATTTGATATTACAAGCAATTTGATTTTTTTTAAACATGCGGGACAGTCTTTGGAGACTGCCGATAGAAGTGAAAACTAAGTAACTTGTGAAATGTATCGTCGAGCTATTATTATTATCTTTTGAATTAATTATTGTTGGTTTTAAAGAAATGTAAATGACCAATTTAATTGTATATATATAATGTATACTAATAACGCACGTAGGTATATCTATGTACATATATACACAGTATACATATAGCTCATGGAAAGCGTGCGGTGACGATGACGTGAGTTTCACGCGTTTTGTTCTCCCAAAAAGTACACATATATACAACGTGTTACAGAAAGGTGTGGTCATATTTTAGGGTCATTACACACTCCTTATAGTAAGTACCTATGTACCGGATCATTACAAACCCAGACATTCTAAAATTTCACGTTAATTTTAATCACTCGTTTATTAAGATCGATAAGATTGATGACATCACTATTAATTATAATGAATGACATTGACATGACATTATTTTTAATAAACTTGAATAAGATTTACTTAATTCTACGGGCACACGTACGTAACTTGTAATTTAAACACAAAATACCTGAAAGAGACTGTTTGCTGAAGACGATATAGGATGGTCCTCTGAAGTATTTTAAAGATTTCAGTGTCGGGTCATCCATCTACGAATTTGGCTTAATACAGTTGACGAGCCTCTTATAAGCTATTATCAGTTGCACCAACACAAAATACCAATACATAATACTTGTTTTTAGTCAAATACAACATATTTATTGAATTCGTAAACATACTTCATAAAATCAGAAATTGCCGAACTGACTGCGTCAAATAAATATTGACATTTGACAACTGTTTAATGTTTTTTAATTAAAAAATAATTTAATGAAAGGAGGTCTGAAGTATCACTGCTTATCATTTAGTGTTGTTCACAGTTGAAAGTCGATATCGACATGTTACTCATTCGATAAAAAAGAAAATTCTATAATTATTGTCCTAGCAATGCAATCGGCTTTGATGGGGGATAAAATACCAATACCCTACACTATACATTGCTTAAATTTGCCCGCCCCTTTCTATAACACGTTGTATACACACAGTATACATATATCTCATGGAAAACGTTCGGTGACGATGACACAAGTTCCATGATTTGTTTACCCAAAAAGTGCTCAAAGCGCCTAAAGAAGTTATCACTTCAAAAAAAACCTTATTAATATAATGTTAAACCAAACAAGATACCTTAATAAATACCGTACATTAGACGCATGTTTACTCCAATCAGATTATTCTCTCGAGCGGTAAGTTCACGCGTGGATCACTCCTAGTAATAAACAACTTCACAGCGAGTAAACATTCTCAGTGGCTTCCAAGTAGAAAATAGTGGTTGAAAATCCGTGATAACTGAAAGTATTAGCCTAATTATAATGTAGTCTAATTTTAGGCTTATACGCTCTCTTCGCTTGAATAAAGTGCTTGCATTGCTTATATGTGTTAGAGCCATGCTGTAGACAGTTTCGTCTATAGCAAGAATGGACCTGTTTGAACATGTTTTTACCGTTGTTCCACAGAAAACACATGTGTGAAGCTAATGCTATTCGTACGGTGAGTGAGATATCCGGAGGCCCAAATTCCCCTCCCCTTCCCAATCCCTAACCCATCCCTTTCCTTTAAGGTCGGCAACGCGCCCATGATTATTTTAGTATTATGGGCGTACATGGGCGATGGAGATCACTTGCTCGTTTGCCGGCCTATACCATAAAAAAGAGTTATCTGTTTTATGAGTTACCCATAATACTAGAAGAATCATAGATACGTTGCTAGAGGAATGGAACGGGGATTGGGAAGGGAGGGAGGATTGGACCTCCGGTAATTTCAGCCACCGTACGAAACGTAACAATAATTTGCTTCTTCGCACCTGTTTTCATTGCTTCGGGTCTGCAGGTATGGTAAGATTGATAGGATTGACTTGGGCTTCGATAGATGGTTTTGCAAAAACGAGCATTTATTTTTATTCGCTATAAAAAAGGTTCAATTCTCATATTGCCAACATAGAAATGTCTGATCCCGCTTGTTTTTTACCTTATACAATTTTACAGCTTGCTCTTAGTGCACTACGCGCAAGTTAACCACTAAACCGGAGTTAAGCTGTAAAGAGGCGTTATCACGACGACTGTTAAACGTCAGATAAGCAGGGTTACTTTAAGGTTTATTCTCTAGTAAAATACGAAGACTGAGCTCATTAATTTCGTTGACGTCAAGGCCTATGATATCATAGTTGTTTTCTGTTTGTGTCTTGATGTAACTTTATGCAAATGGTTTTCTTGAAACGTAACTATAATCAGTTGAAACAATTGTCTGGCTAATTAGTCACATAATTCCAAGTTCTATAAATTGTCATAATATTGATTTCTCTAGACGTTTTTCTATAATTCTATAGTTATTATAAATTGAGAAAGTTCTTTTTTACATTTAAGTGAATTGACTCGAAGAGATAAACTAACATTTTAATCTTTAACCAAGAACGATAGCGGGAACGCCATTCCCAAATTGGGTTTTAAAGTTTTTATTATTATATTACACCGTCCTTCACTACGATCTTCAATGAAGTGGGAGAATAAAAACATAATGTCCAGTAATTTCAATAGCTTCGTGTTACTTCTTTTTATGGGAAGCGCGTTTGCTTTATTCGAATTTCATTAGCAATTTAATAACAATAATCGAACTAAACGCAACAACAGAACGAAATCTTCGATACAATATCAACTTCTACTGTAATCTGCACAAGTTGAACCAATGACAAAGAGGATTGGGCATCGTGTGCTCCCAATCCAGTTCCCTAAGGAGCGAATGCGCGCTGAAATTTGGAACAAATCCTGCAGGCTTTATTTTGATATTTTATTGTATAGAATAGTTTTAGTGTTCGCTCGTAAAATGTTTGTTTATTGCTGTCGTTTATCATCGGAAATCTATGAAATTTTTGTTGGATATTGGATTCTGGGTCTAAATGTTCAGTTGTCTGTTCTTTTGACTTTGCATTAGTCCGATTGATATTTTTATTCATTGGTTATAATTCTTACAGCCAGATCCCATAATAGTATTGATATATTTTCTACTACTCTGATTAAAACTTATCATAACTTATAATATATATACATTTGATATATGAAAATAACTTGAATAAATGTCTTTGTTCTGCTGTTGTATTATACTTCGATACTCATAAATATATTTCCCATAGAAGAGAAACCCATAGGGAACAATGCCATGGTCACTTCCTTATACCGAATTCCCACGTTTGTTAACTACAGGCCAGTTAGATGCATATCAAGTAAATGAACCCGACATAATTTCCACGAGATGTTATCCTCGACCGATCTTGATGTGGAAAATCTCATTAGCACTCGCCAGGAATTGTACATTTATATCCTTAAAATGGGAAGGGGGATGGTTTATTTCTATATCCTTATTTTCTTTGCTAAAGTACAGATTATTTTACGGGATGAAATCTTCCTTGCTGCTTCCTCGATAGTTTTGATAATGGGTAAAATGAGTTTCTTGCTTATCCTTACGAACTTGTGGTAGGAGCGAAAAATTTACGAAAGTCAAATAATGTTTTTGTTTTAGTACCGACAAAAAGAAAGCTTTTCGCCTTCGTGGTCACGGGAAAGACCGAGGTGTAGGTCATCTCGAAAAGTTAATGTTACATTGCCTACCTTCATTTTAAAATTATACATTTATTTTTAATTATTTAAAAAGTTAGTTGACACTAGTCCGATCTACGCAGAAAGAGCTCACGGTGTCTTGAGGTCTGGCAGATGGTCTTTTAAGTTCCAAACGGTTCAACGGAGGTACCTAGAAACCCACCTATTGTTGACGGTATCCTTCCCACCACGACCATGCTAAAAGGATCAAAATCAGCATGTGCCAAAAACACTAAGTGCTCGGCGTTTGTTTTTATCTGGACCTTTGTTCGATACTATAAACAGAACGGAATTAGCGTTCCGTAATGAAATGACAACTTGCATCCCTACCTTTAAATTATAAGCACTGTGTTGTGGCTCGCTCCATAACCACAGTATTGTACTGAGCTGGTCTCCCGTTGTCACCTGTATAGTTGTAATGTTAATTTTAAGTCAGTTGAATTTTGTTCTATTGTGTACTGCATTATGTATATTGCATGTCTTATTATGATGACAATAATCTTTTTCTTTCTTTCTTTCTTTCTTTATATATATATACTTACATACATACGCACTCACGCCTATAATCCCCGAAGGGGTAGGCAGAGGTGTAACCAGTACACCCACATTTCGCCGAGCGTATCTCCGTCCCTTATGTGAAAGGGGGCGAACCTATCGCCATACCGGGCACTTCTTCTTCTTTATATATCTAGTTTAATAACTTATGATCTGCTATCTAACTTAGTTCGATACATGCAGTCAATCTTGGCTGATAACTAGCATACAGACGGACACGCTGACCGGCAACCCGTCCGGCCCATCGATTAATGGCCCGCAACGGGACGGGAAATTCCTATCACGTAATCACTTGGTCCTAATATTCCATTTAGGCATTCATCGTTAGTGGGGAATTCTAAATATTCACATTAACCCGACGTTCCGAATTGTGATAAGTGTCCATGAATCAATTGGTATCCGAAATCAGACGGGATGGATAAACTTTAATATGTGTGTTTAATATAGAAAACTAGCTTTTGCTCGCAGAAGGGGTAGGCAGAGGTGTAACCAGTACACCCACATTTCGCCGAGCGTATCTCCGTCCCACGATGTGATAGGGGGCGAGCCCATCGCCATACCGGGCCCAAATTCCAGACGCCGGGCTGATACTGAGCATTTCGAAATAGAAAAAAATGGGTTTTTCTTTTTATAAATTTTAGCCGACCCGGGGATCGAACCCGAGACCTCAGCGTCAGCCTCAGTCATAACGCGTACGCATTAGAACTGCGCCACCGAGGGATTCATTTTCTAATCATTTAAAATCACATACGAAATCAAAAAATATACCTACTATCCAGCATCTACCTGTCCCAACCAAACCACTGTCCACTTAAGTGGACATAAAAAACCCCATCCGTCAATCCTACGTCAAAACGTTTCCAATATAACCGTCTGCTAAAAGTTTTCTGATTGTGCAAAAAAGCTCCAGTAAGTGATGCTCAAAGTTTGACAGTTTAAGTAGCTCACACGTACAGATAAGCGGGCTGGATGTACCAAAATACAAAAGGTCAATGCTTTGAATATAGATTTCTGGAAGGGCCTTTGAAAGAGTAAGCGTAGTGGACACAAATATAGTTATTAATTAAACCTTAAACCATTTATTTTTTAAACATACATATAGAACAACAAAACAAGATGATAAAACATAAAAAAAGTTAAAAAAGTATTAAAAGTTTTATACTTGATAGAAAGGCCTATTTAGGTCGATTTGATTGCGCGAAGACACATCGCGGTCTTTACACAACTTATTTGTCGAAGGGATCGACGAAACCTTGTTTCATACATGATGCAATAGCGTTTCAGGATTTTAGCATCTTTTTGTTAGGGTTTCGTTTGAGGTAGCCGTCTTAAATTATCAGAGTATGTTTTATTATGGCGGATTAACGAATAATAAAAAGGAAGCATTCAAGGGGGAGGAGGGGGGTGGAGGGATAGGGGAAGGAATCCTCGGTGCGCGAGCCCGATTCTCATTTGGCCGGTGTTTTTCATTTATTTTTCCGCTCAAAATATTAGAGTGATCTTTGACTCCTTTTACTGATACATTTTTGATGGAATAAATATTTCCCCAAACCATTTCCATAAACTCGGCATCCACGAAGCGGTTTTGTCTACTTAATTATGTACTAACTTAACTTTACTTTTATTGTGAGATAAAACCTTCGCTGTCGCAACGTGTAAGTTATTAAAAGGGTTCAAGTCAAATGTTACATTTCCACGGTTTTACGGTATCGTGCCTCAAAAAGAAATAAAATGAAACCTTATTGGATCATTTTGCTGGGCGTCTAGTTGTCTAAACTATCTGTCTGCCTGACAATATATTGTATTGTCTGTAAAATGGCAATGTTTTTTATCAGGATTAATAGTTTAAGGTTGTAATTTCTAGGTATGGATATTTTGTATTCCTTCCTACTTTAAATTTTTTGCTTTGGTTATCTAGTATGTTGGTGTCTTAGTCTTGCATGGTGTTTTTTTCATATTTAATATGTTCAGATTAAGTGTTAAAATCATCAATTGTTGTGTCTTATTTCATTGTTTTTGAAAATTTTCAAGCTCTGCCTACACCACATGATATGAATATTTGCAGTTTGTAGTGATCAGTGGTCTCGTAACAGCAAAGTGTTTATTAACTGTCACCGTATCTTTTCCTACCTCGACACTGACAAAATCATCGTACCCCGATGGAGCCACAATATAAAATTGGATTGGATTGGATTGGCAATGTTTTACAAAAGATGGTTCTATTATCTAATATTATAGATATTTCGACCAGCGATAGCTCAGAGGGGAGTGGTACGGACTGTTGTGACGAAAAGCGCAGGTTCGAAACCAGCCCCAAGAACACTTCTGACTTTTCTATGTTCCGTGTGTATACGCACTCACGCCTGTAATCCCCGAAGGGGTAGGCAGAGGTGTAGCCAGTACACCCACATTTCGCCGAGCGTATCTCCGTCCCTTATGTGATAGGGGGCGAGCCTATCGCCATACCGGGCACAAATTCCAGACTCCGGGCTAATACTGAGCATTTCGTAATAGAAAAACCCAATACCACTTTACCCGACCTGGGGATCGAACCCGAGACCTCAGCGTTGGCCTCAATCGTAACGCGTACACATTACAACTGAGCCACCGAGGCAGTCAGGCAGGCAGTTCCGTGTGTATTCATTGTTAATTATCGCCTGCTTTAAAGGTGAAGGAAACATTGTGAGGAAACCTGCGTGCGAGTGAAGTTCTCCATTAGAATTACGAATGTACACTTAATCTGGTCTCAGGGCTTTAATCCCCGAAGGGGCAGGCAGAGGTGTAATCAGTACACCCATACTCCAGGCTTATGCTAAGCATTTCGTGAAAAACCCAATATCACTTGTACCCGACGTCGGGATCGAACCCGAGGCATATTTTTTCAATGTACCTTTAATTAAATATACTTCGATATAAAACACATACGCGTAGTTTTCCCCTTGTGTGTGTGTCGTAAGTGATTCGGCTATTTTTCTTTAAATTCCCTCCCAGGGAATTCGATAAATGGAGGCATATATTAAATTGATTCTTTTAGGTCTTTGTAGGTCAGACGGCGAGTTTTGTCCGTCGAAAGTTGTTTTCTGTTCTTAGAAACTTTTTACTGAGTCTGATTACATAACGCCTGTATTTCTGATGTGGTAAGCAGAGTTGCAATGAGTGCACTCACATAATACTGATATTTTTTCATTCCATTACATGAAGAGCAATAGCTTTGAATATTATAAAGTTACATTAAAATAATTTGGATCTGAAAATCGAACCAATGCCGCACATTGTTATGAAGTCTCAATAGGGCATTATAGAAAGAATAGAACACAGAACCTGAGTTCAGGGCAGCTATGAGACATTACGTGATTTTTATAAAACGTAACTTAACTATACTCTGATTTTTAACTAGATAGACTTAACTGACAGCTGCGATCGACCTTTTCTTTTTTTGATGTTGCAAGCGTAGAGCATAGTGCTGTAGTATGGCTGATTATGAATGATTCATCGACATGTTTTGGCATGACCTTTCGATTTAATTTTACTAAATTGTGTTTATAAATGTTTAATAATAATATACAAGTAATGAAATGAATATTACAAAATGAATAAACGTAATACATTAACTTTATTGTAATAAATAAGAAATCAAGAATAAAATAAATGCGATCGATGGAATTTAGTAACATTTTTAATGTTTTTGTTAGTAGGTATGTGTATGGGTTCTTTGCTTCTGCAGAAATTATTAATATTAATTACTAATATTATTAATATGGCAATACTGGTAAGCATCCTCCCTTTTGTGCGTCATTCGTCTCCCTTCTTCGCTCGCGATTGGTTGTACGAATATTCCTTGCGCTCTTAACGCTTGTTTTCTTGTTGAATATTTGCTGTTAAGTTTTTGTTATATCTCTCCTTGTTACTTTGTTGTGTTTGAGTGTTTTAAAATGGCCGAAATTAAAGAATTATTTAGTGAAAGGTTAAAGTTGGTGACACCGCAACGGTGGTCGAGTTGTATGAATCATGTTATAAAAGAAGAGAACAAAATTATGCAACTCGACCACCTTATTGATGATGTTACAGAAAGATTTATAATAAGTGTAACAGACTCAGATTCTGAAAGTGATTATTCAGAAATAAATAGTGATTAAAAAAGTTCGGTTTTTCATTTATTTTTCTATTTATTGATCAATGTAAATTAAAAATAAAATGAATCACAATGTTTGATTCCTTATCGAAACACTCAATAACTCAGGATACAACACTATTTTTATTTTACGATAACCTGGCAACCCACCAAATGTCAGTTTAGTCTATCTAATTAAAAATCAGAGTATAGTGATTTGGACCGCGTCACTAGTTTTGAAAACCTTGCTATCTAGTTTTTTTGTTCAAATTCTGTTACAGTAATATATTTGAATGATTTGGCTTGTAGTTTTTACGACAGGCCGCCTGTCTGACGTCAAGCCCTCCGAGGAAAATTAGTAAAGAAAAACAAAATCAGTATATCCATTTGAATGAGTTGTTGGTTGAATCCTTTTTGAATAACTACATCCAATTATTATTTTTGTATTTAGTGTTGGACCCAACGAAATAAGATGACAAGAAATGTAACTAAAGCACAAAAATGACCCCACCAAAACTCTGTGCAAGTGGGCAGGACTATAAATGTCTGTGCATAATAATCTCTAGTCGACACTTGATACGTCAAATTTTTTGGGCGGTGCAGAACGTCGTATCTCGATCTAGAAATTAAATATTTAGACACCAACTTTTATGAAATAAAGTTGATTTTGAAAGTTCATTAATTTTTGTTGCGTGTATGAGTGTTACGTGTGATTTTACCTGTGCATGTGTCAGTAAGTGGAGCCGTATTTTTTGGTGGATTCATATGAGAGTTATCGTTCTAGTTATCTGGATTCGATGGTTGGACCATCGTCTCTACAGTATAGAAAGTTTCTTAGTATTCGAGTCTGGATGTCATATTGTCTACGTGTCAATAACTTGGGTCGCGCATGTCATTGTTTATGCATATTTTTGTGTAGGTTGTGTAACTTAGTTTTATTCATAGATGTGGTCATGATTCTTCCTGAATACAAAACTTATACATTTTTGACCGCCAATAAAAGGGGTGTTATACGTTTCACCCCTTTTTCTGTATGTGTGTGTATATAAATGGAATCAAAGAACAGTTAACTGATAATATTTTAAAATAGCACTACCTACCTTGATTGTCCACTTGTAGTTTCCCAGACAAGTCCACCATCAAATGAAATCCCGATACGAACCTGCTACTTACCACTTCAAAGACAATTTCAGTATTACACGTTATAGTCCTTTCTCGTTTGAAACTCTTTGATATAATGATATGAAATTTCCTTTCTTTCTTTAACACAGAAAATACACGTTTTGAATGAATTTCATTCAAACGCAGTACTTGTTTTCTATTTATTTGATGTTAAGTATATTTGATATACCTATTTATTAAGTTCGTATTTGCTTTTTTGAGAATATGCTTACAATAATATTGTTATTTCAACTACTTCGAAGTATATTTTCATAATAATAATAATAATAATAATACTAGCCCTGTATAATATACGTCCCACTGCTGGGCACGGGCCTCCTCTACTGAATGAGAGGGGTTAGGCCTTTGTCCACCACGCTGGCCTAATGCGGGTTGGCAGACTTCACATACCTTCGAAATTTTTATGAAGAACTTCTCAGGTATGCAGGTTTCCTCACGATGTTTCCTTCACCGTTAAAGCAAGTGATAATAAACAATTAATACACACATATATTTTTGATATATTAAACAATAAATAATGGTACCGATTATTAAATTTATGCCTGCATGGTTGCCTGTAAGAGATTGCCCTGAGCGATGAGGCCGCCAATTGTACTATTATTTGTATTATTATTTTTCACATACTTGTACTTTTAGTGTTGTAAAATAAAGAACTATAAATAAAAAAATTAAACACACTCGTAATCCTGACCCCACATTAGATTTTTACCTGATTTTAAGTGATCACCACCGCCCATGAATACCCACAATATCGGAAGAATAACGAATGCGTTGCTGACCTTAAATGAAGAATATGCCGGAGTCTTTGTTCCCCTATAAATATAATCTGGGTGTCTTCAAGTCCCAAGTGAATCGTCTTTGCTAGGCAAGCGTGCTTCATCTTAGGCCACATCATCGCTCACCATCAAGCGAGATAGTGACCAAACGCAAGCCGAACGAATAAAAAAGAACGCTGAATGGCTATTAGGTTTGGTAGAGGTATTCGGGCCTCAGAAAATCTCACCCATTATCCGAAAGGCAACCATAAGCTGCAACTTCTGGTCGGTTTTTTTACATGGAGAGTTCCGTATCAACCCCCTTAAATTCTAATTATTTTCAGTATATTCCACATAATTCATCACCTCAAAGGCCGTAACTTTTGCTTTATTGTGTTAATAAAGCAACAGTGTTTTACGCCATTTGAGCCCCGAGGTATCGATATAATAGCTCTTTACCTAACAAATTGCCGTTATGTATGAAAAAATTAAAGTGGTTTTTCCCATTATTTTTTATTCTTCGCAGAAGGGTTGACGTCAAGCAGGCGGCCGGTCGTACAAACTAAAAGCCAAATCTTTCTGTAACATGTGTTAAAATCATGTTGCACCGACCCCACTATGAGTGGGATGAGGGCAAGTGGAAAAAAACTTTTTATTTCTATTAATCAAAATAATCATCCATTCTATCGATGCATCTTTGCCTTCTTGAAGAGATCGGCTGGACGAGAGGTAATAAACTCGCCAAAGGCAGTAAGTACCTCTCGGATATTAATTTTCTTCCCGCCAAAAAGTTGTCAAAAAGAGATATTTAGAGGTAGGACAGACAGACGGCACGGCGTCGTAGGCTTAGTATTATCGTTCCTGTGGCGCCGTTTGAGTACCGAAACCTAAAAATTTAATAAATGACCAATCATTAACATTTATAATATTTAAAATTTTACCCCCAAAAATGCAGTTCCAGACCAGTAATCAAAGTACACTCAGCCCAGTGGTCCATAAAGATATAACACCCTAATATATATGAAAAATGCCTATTATAATAGTTATAAAGCAATAAATTTTCCGAGCCAACTGTACGTGAAAGCGCGCCTATGAATTCATTTAATACCGGCGAGTGATGCACATATTTTATCGCTAGCAGGAAATTCTTGATGCGTGACGACTTTTTAGCAATAGCTTACGATATTATCACAAGTTATGACTGTGTTCATATTTCGTACTTTTGTGTTTCTTTTGCTATTATATCTTTTTGGTTTTGAAGCATTGTGATTTTTATAAGGAAAGGAAAGGAGGCAGTTTTAATACCATAACTGTGGCACAGTTGTAAGCGGTATTGCTGTGCTGATCCCCGGGTCGGGTAAAAGTGATATTGGGTTTTTCTATGACGAAATGCTCAGTATCAGCCCGGAGTCAGGGAGTCGTGCCCGATTTGGTGATACGCTCGCCTCTTATCATATCATGGGATGGAGATTCATTTGGCGAAATGTGGGTGTACTGGTTACACCTCTGCTTACTCCTTCGGGTATTACAGGCGTGAGTGCGTATGTAAAAAGGCCCTTGAGGATAAACACCTAGCATTAATTGCGATCGGATTGCCCAATAACTCGTGCGTTTGTATTACAAACAGTTCAAAACTATTCAGACAGTATTTATGAATAAACTTTCTTAATAAATGTTGCTATTGAGAAATATCGATTGTTTTTGATTTCATATTTCGAGAAGCATCCAATATTATATTGTTATTAATTTTATTATGATTTTACAATATATTTTTTATAGCATAGGCTGGCAAACAAGCATGTGGGTCACCTGAAGGTAAGTGATCTCCACCGCTCATGTAAGCACACAATCATGGGCGGGTTACCGACCTTAAAAGGAAGGAATAATTAAGGGATTGGGAAGGGGAGGGGATTTGGGCTTCCGGATGTCACACTCATCATACAAAAGGCAACAGCGAGCTACTATTTAACACCAATTTTCTGTGAGATAGTAACAACTCGGACGAGCCGGTCCATTCATGGTGCTGGCTTACGGAACCACAGCTTTGTGGTCTCCTCCATCTCGGCTAGAACTAAAAAGTTCGCTAAATCATACTTCTGCCGGACCATCAAGCTGTGAAATAGTTTGCCGGCACACGTGTTCCCTCCTTCCTATAATATGGGGTCCTTTAATCGGAGTGTGAAGAAGCAATTAGGCAGACCGGCATAATTTTGCCGACCTACGATAGACACGTCGTCTGTCGTTGGTCGACAGTTTTTTTGGATTGCGCTACACTTAATATAGCGGATAAAAAAATAATAATATATTTACATACATTGAACAACCAAAAGATAATATCAGTATGAGGAGCTCATAGCCAGTTGCACTCACTAATCGGTAAACGATTAGCGCATCAAGCAACCCTTGGCGCGGTCTGTCTATGGATGGGTGACCGCTCAATGGAATTTAACTAAGCGTCTCCGTGCTTCGGAGGGCACTAAAAAGTTGGTTCCGGATGTTAAAATCAAATCAAATCATTTATTCAGTAATTAGACCGCCAAGGGCACTTTTACACGTCGAGTTTGGAATCTACCGGTGCTTCGCAAATGCCCACTGTCTGAGAAGAAGCACCAAGAAACTCAGCCGTAGGTCTTTTGAATGTTTGTAATTTTTTTATTAATTTATATTTGTTATTACAAAACTTAAATAATTTACGTTATAACTAATAGTTCATAGAAAAACAGTGTCAATTTGGGATTGATACAGGTGCCCACTCAGGGGATCTAACAGTAATCCGAAAACTGACAACAGTCGCTAAGCCAAGTCAGAGGCCGTCGAACCGCTTGAAAACATTAACATTTGGTGGACCACTAACTGATCAATATAGAACGTAGAATAGGGAGTAAGACCCTATTTATTCACTACCCAAAGAAATTCCATATATATCATTACCATGCCAAACGGATAAAAATAGAATACTTAACTTAATTGTGCTGACATAGGCTACACCTTGGAGATTTTACCTCTAATAGTCTATTACAGTGCGATGAAGCTTGAACGGCCCAGGGAAATACTGACTTTACATCGATTAATAAAAATGGTGGCTTGAGACCGGAAGCTTGAATAAAGTTGGTCATGCGGATATTTTTTTGATTTTGAACTAAACTGTCGGTTGATAAGTCTTTTTTGATTTTATATTGTAGCGGTGTTTAAGAAGCGATAAGTAATCTAGACTCTTCTACCATCTGAAGGCCTAGTACGAGTTACAAATACGTTCAGTTTTCGAATTCGTATAAAATGACTACCGTCGAAGTGTCATACTACTAATTCATACGGTAATAAAGGAAATTCTTTCCTCAAACAAATTTCATACTCGACTAATATGAAATAAAATTCAACATATTATTAATTTTAATTCATCATAGGCCCCACTAGTGGCTACTAATACTCGACGTATGGAGAGAAAACGAAAACTTTCATCGTTTAGAAAAACTGTACAAACTTGTACTAGGCCTACTGTTCTTATCCCACTCGCAGTGAGGTCGGCGCAACATGCTCATGTGAGTTGTAATGCGTACGCCTTACGACAGGCTGACGCTGCCTCGGGTTCGATCCCCGGGTCGGGTAAAAGTCAAATATTTTTTCTATTATGAAATGCTCCGTATCTTCCCTGCGCCACGGAGGCTGTCGTATTCACAGTCTATTAGTTAATTCATATAGTACTATGCAGAGATTATTAATTTGACAGCTAACAAACAGAGAGAGGTGTTCTAGTTGAGAGGAAGTGACCAATTGAGTGAGTCAATTGACCGCAACTTAGTGGTAAAATTTCTATGTACCGCACAGCTTTTCTAGAAATATACATTAAAGTATTTGTCTTTAACAGACAACCATTTTAATACATACATCACGCCTGTAATCCCCGAAGGGGTAGGCAGAGGTGTAACCAGTACACCCACATATTTCCGTCCCACGAGCGTATTTCCGTCCGTTATGTGATAGGGGGCGAGCCTATCGCCATATCGGGCACAAATTCCAGACTCCGGGCTGAGCATTTCATAATAGAAAAACCCAATACCACTTTACCCGACCCGGGGATCGAACCCGAGACCTCAGCGTCAGCTTCAGTTGCAACGCATACGCATTACAACTGCGCCACCGAGGCAGTCAACCATTTTAAACTATTAAGTAATCAATGCCTCAGCACGCGTTTTAAAATATTCGCAGCTGGCTCGTTCACCGAATCGCCGCGACACAAAAACTGAACAAATTTAGCTAACAAAATGCTGAAAACGTCACGAAATGTACACCCAAGCTCAAATCCCCTTTAAACATTAATGGTACGGGACCCTCAAATGGAGTAGTTTCATGCTTCGCGGCCTTTCATACAAACGCTGCCGTCTAAAAGTACTTTTAAAATATAAAAGTTCACATTAAAAGCGGTATTACATTCGTCATTTTCCTCGAGCGCTGCATGTATTAATTTGACGTGGTGAGTACAGCGCATTATGCCATATGCTAAGGACTTTGATATTGCACTAGATTTTTATTCAAGCGTGGGTACCATGAGATAATTGTTGCAAACTTCAGTGGTTATGTATTTAATAAGTATATTTTGCTTTACAGCCTATATTTTGTTAATGGTGTATACAAAATTAAATATGTATTGGCTAGAATTGAAATCTGTTTTGAGTTGTTGCGAGGTTTTAGTAGAGGCCGGCAAACAAGCAAGTGGGTCAATTGATGGTAAGTAAGCTCCCCGTCCATGAATATCCATAATATCTGAGAAATCATGGATTTGCCGAACTTAACGAAAAGGGATAATTAAAGGATTGGAAATGGTGGAGCGAATTGGTCCGAATATCTCACTCACCGTACGAAACACAACACAACAGCAAGCTGCTACTTCATGACGGTTTTCTGTGAGACACGGTTTTCACAAGGTGGTAGGTCCCTCGTATGCGAGAGGCCGTCTGGGTTGGTACCACCGCTTTGTCTATTTCTGCCGCCAAGCAG
The DNA here is from genome assembly GCA_905332985.1 of Mimas tiliae. NCBI lineage: Eukaryota > Metazoa > Arthropoda > Insecta > Lepidoptera > Sphingidae > Mimas > Mimas tiliae. The sequence continues at coordinate 14,857,722 of HG995253.1, read as the reverse complement.
CAGTAGCTCATAAACAGCAGCATCACCACACAGAACTTTGAATTACAAAGTACTGCATGGTATTGTTTTGCGTTCGTCACCTTGAGACATAAGATATTAATACGCACTCATACATATGCACTCACGCCTGTAATCCCCGAAGGGGTAGGCAGAGGTGTAACCAGTACACCCACATTTCGCCGAGCGTATCTCCGTCCCATGAAGTGATAGGGGGCGAGCCTATTGCCATACCGGGCACAAATTCTAGACTCCGGGCTGATACTGAGCATTTCGAAATAGAAAAACCCAATACCACTTTACCCGACTCGGGGATCGAACCCGAGACCTCAGCGTCGGCCTCAAATGTAACGCGTACGCATTACAACTGCGCCACCGAGGCAGTCATAAAATCTTAAGTCTCATAATATCGTGTAATTTCACTGGCTTTAATGACATCAAACCAGAACACAACAGTGCTTACACACTGCTGTTTGTATATACAAATGTCACCCCATACAATGTTTGTACTAATATTTGTACCTACTTAAAACTTTATCTGCAATACAGTTCTTAGATCATAATTCGAATGCAGATGTTCGCAGCGTGTTTCAATGTTAACGTGACTGCATAATCTAAGTGGAATCCTGCAGTTTGGGAGCAGTGTCACGTGCCACCAAACTGCCTTCCGCTCGTTTCGTGTACGGTCAAACTATCAGTAACGTTTACGCGCTTCCATTTGTTAGTTTCAGAGAGGAATAGATTGGAAGGTTAGAAAAGTACATTTACAAGTCTGAGTGATAAAGCCACGCTGTAGACACTTTTGTCTACAGTATGTATGGGCCGGCTCGTCCAGGTCATTACCACTGTCTCACAGAAAACCGGCGTAAAGTAGCAGCTGCGTTTCGTACGGTGAGTGAGATATCTGGAGGCCCAAACCCCCTCCCTTTACCAATTCCCAAATTATCCCTTTCCTTTGAGGTCGGCAACACATCCATGATTCTTTTGGTATTGTGGGCGTACATGAGGGGTGGAGATCACCTACCGTCAGGTGACCCACTTGCTCGTATGCCACATTATACATTACACAATATCACATTTACCCGACCCGGGGATCGATCCCGAGATCTTGGCGTAAGCCTCAGTCGTAACGCGTACGCATTACAACTGCACCACCGAGGCGGTCTGTCTATACCTTTATAAATTATCTCTCAGTCGACTTTTCTGTCATCAGTTTACAAAATCGTTTATAAATATTCACTGCCTCGGTGGCGCAGTTGTAATGCGTACGCGTTACGACTGGGGCTGACGCTGAGGTCTCGGGTTCTATCCCCGAGTCGGATAAAATATATTATTTGATATTTTCTATTACGAAATGCATCAGCTCGGAGTCTGGAATGTGTGCCCGGTATGACGATAGGCTCGCCCCTTGTCACATGGGACGGAGATACGCTCAGCGAAATGTTGGTGTACTGGTTACAACCTCTGCCTACCCTTGGATCCCTTTGGCGCGGTCGTGGTGGGTCATATACCGTCTACAGTGGGTTGGTATCTAGGTATCCCCCACCTAAAATAATTTGTCTGCAACAATTGTTCATGTACCACTTAACGCCTGCCAATAAATGCTTTCTTTCTTTCTTTCTTCCTTTCTTTACCCCTTCGGGGATTAGCGTGAGTGCGTATGTTTACAAAATCAACAAGCGCCCTCAAGGTTCAAACCTATGCTACCTTTTTCTACAAACTTTCTCTCATAAACCCAAATATATTTCCATTAACCACATTCAATACCATTCACTAGCATTTAATCTATTCCAAACCAAACAGAAACTCCACATTAGCACGGAAACCTTCACATGAAATTTTACGTACACACCTAATCTTTGCAATATAGATGGTTGTCCCGGGGATTTGAACCTGAGAAATGCGGGCCGCAACAGATCGTTAGATTTTATAACATTACAGTACTGGTTCGGATTCACTACAATTGTTATTGCTGTATTGAGCTTCCATGATCCTATTCTGTGTTGTGGGTCATAAAGATTTTGATGTTCAAATAATAATCAGTTTTTTACGGCTGTAGAACTAAGCCTGTGTTTTTCTATGTGGTAGGTCCCTCGTATACGAGAGCTCGTCTGGTTTGGTACCACCGCTTTGTTTATTTCTGCCGCCACGCAACCGTGTGTAAGCACTGTTGTTTCGGTTCGAAGGACATTGAAATTACTGGGCATTATGAGATCTTCTCTATCTAGATCTAGGCATCGTCTGTCTCGGGGTGACGAGCGCAGTTCAAAGTCATGTAGTGCCCTGTAATCCAGAGTTCTGTGTGACGTTGCTTCTGTTTATGGGCAGGCGTGGCGCTTAACATCAGGCGAGCGAACTACTCGTCTAGTCATTCAAGCAATAAAGAAAAAAACCTAGATAACTTGGGTTGTAGGTCCATCGTATGCAAGAGTCTAGGTACCACAGATTGCTTCTGCTACTAAGCTGCTACACTCTGCTATGTATAAGTACAGTGGAGTTCCAGCATTAAGGTTATTGACGTGAAATTATTGGGCATTATGAAATCTTATTCGGTTAATAAAGGTAATCCTCATAATATATAGATAGATAACTCTTTTTTATGGTATAGGCCGGCAAACGAGCAAGTGATCTCCATCGCCCATGTAATCCCACAATACCAAATCATGGGTGCGTTGCCGACCTTAAAGGAAAGGGATAATTAAGGGATTGGGAAGGGGAGGGATTTGGGCCTCCGGATATCTCACTCACCGTACGAAACGCAGCAGCAAGCTGCTACTTTACGCCGGTTTTCTGTGAGACAGTGGTAATGACCCGGACGAGCCGGCCCATACATGCTGTAAACAAGTGTCTTACAGCGTGGCTCTACCACTCATAAAACTCTTTATTGTACACCAAAAATAAAATTATACACTATGAACCTTACAAGTAAATTATGTTACAAAAGGCGGTCTTATCGGTAAAAGCTGGTCTCTACCAGACAACCTGGTGATATGTGATGTGATGGAAATATTTGAGGTATGTCGATTGATAAGGAGGTCCATACCAATCTCTATTGTGTGAATGGAATAGACATGCATCACAATAAACCTGGAAAACAAATAACTTTCATTAATTAAATGCTCTTACTAGTCCTGAGGGGCGAGCACGAATAACTTACGAATAAGTATTCGAATCGAGAACGCTTACATTTGTATGAATTTTCAAAAAAAAAATGACATGTCGATTCGAATACGTTTTCTTGTTCGTGCTAGCCCCACAGATTAACATTTTGAAGTAAATGTGTGTTAGAAGTTACGTGAGAAGAGTATTATTTTAATAATACCAAACGACAGTAGTCACTTCAACTCGTGGTTTATTGGTTACTTGTATAATGTTAGGATTCTCTAGAGACTGCTCTCTAATTAATTATAACTAAAACAACTAGGTACGAATAGTAAACCAGCAGAGCCATCGCGTAATAAACTATTAGACTGTCGTCTGAGCACTGACCTTAGTGACTGAGACCAAAAGTCCAGTGCGAAAGAGCACATACACCTATGAACTTTTCTAAGTTACGTGTGTATTAATTGTTAATTATCACTTGCCTTAACGGTGAATGAAACATCGTGAGGAAACCTGCATACCTGAGAAGTTCTATCAAAGTCTACCAACCCGCGTTAGGCCAACGGGGTGGCCTAACCCCTCTCATTCAGTAGAGGAGGCCCGTGCCCAGCAGTAGAACGTATATAATACAGGGCTAGTATTATTATTACTATGTAATGTTATCTGCTTCTGAATAATATATCATAGTTTATTTAAAATGATGTGCCGGTTCTTTAATATAACTGATTCGTATCTGGACGTCGTAAAAATCGGGTAAAGACATAGTTGCATAATAGACGTCAGCATTATCCTGAAGGGAATTCGGACCTGTCACACGTTGTGTAACTTTGTGGTGCATATTAGTATGGTTCTATTTGTAAAAAGTGACTTTAGTGATTTTTTAGGTGTACGCGAATATTACACATTGAAATAAAACTAGTTTATACGGAGTTTATCGTGATGTGAGGTGAGGTTGACTTTGGGCCTAAGATGTTAGTAGCCCCTTATACTGTGGTACTCAGATCGGTGGAGGAGTGTCCTGCGAGTCAATAAGCGTAGTGTACATAAGTCCAGGATATTATGGATAAATAAATTTGCTATTAAAAAGCTACATAAATAAAATAATTAGGATGAAGACACTCTATCAAAACTTTTTAACAAAAAAAATCTTTATATATACATACGCACTCACGTTTGTAATCCCCGAAGGGGTAGGCAGAGGTGTAACCACTACACCCACATTTCGCCGAGCGTATCTTCGTCCCACGATGTGAGAGGTGTAGGGGGCGAGCCTATCGCCATACTGGGCACAAATTCCAGACTCCGGGACGATACTGAGCATTTCGTAATAGAAAAACGAAATACCACTTTACCCGACCCGGGGATCGAACCCGAGTCCTCAACGTTGGCCTCGATCGTAACGCGTACGCATTAAAACTGCGCCATCGAGGCAGTCAAAAATAAAATAGTCTAAAAAAAAATTAAGAGCTAAAACCAAAAATAAATAATTTCGAGTGGGTGTTGCAATGTAATGGTAGAAAGGGAATAAAAACACCGTCTCAAAATTGTTTCTTGTTATTTTTTTGAGACAGTTTATCTAAATCGGTGCATATGACGAAGTTTAAATCTTTTATCCTCGATTTCACTCCCTTAAGGATATGATTTCTTCTTGAAATTAAAAGGGAACCAACTTTAGTATACTCTTTCGAATAAAAAAAATCGTCGGTACATATTTGACGGAGTTATGCGTGTTTATCTTATATATAAAATTCTCGTCTTATATATAAAATACTCGTGTCACAATGTTCGTTCCCATACTTAATTTTCAACCCTCTACGATCAATCCCTATGTTTCATAGCGACATTAGTATTTTTGTCAAGCGCGTTTCTCACCGGGACTCGCTTGATGCGCCCACTAGGCTACTTTAATCCTGGAAATAGGCATTCACGCGGGCGGAGCCGCGGACAACAGCTAGTACATTTATAAAAGAAAGTGGAATTGAGAACCCCTCCGTTGTTTTCGTCTATTGATAACCACAAAGTGCCACAATGAATAGCAATGTACTTAACCGTGTTATACGGTATCCAAAACTGCAATTTCACGATGCACTTACCTTTGATAAATAGATCGCGTAGCCTAAACGGAACAGTTGAAAGTACCCTCAAATAACACGATACATGGCAAAGGAAATGCACTTGATTAAACAATGTACTGTTTATATAGGAGTAGTAGCAAAGAACTAGTTCGGTGTAGCGTAGAAACAGGTACGGATTAGGAAGATGATTGTGGGTCACAAATTGCAATTGCTTGAATGACGAGACGGGCAGGTCGCTCGCCTGATGTTAAGCGGCACGCCTGCCCATATACAGAAGCAACGTTACACAGAACTCTGGATTACAGGGCATTGCATGCCACTGAACTGCGCTCGTTATTCCGAGATATAAGATGTTAAGTCACATAATGCTCAGTAATTTCACTAGCTTCAATATCCTTCTCACCGAAACAGAACTGTGCTTATACATTAGCTGCTTGGCGGCAGAAATAGACAAACCGACCAACCCAGACGATCTCTCGCATATGAGGGACCTAACCAACCTAGTAAATTCGTCATTTAGTGGTTAAATAGCGATTCTCTGATTGGGACATCGTGATGTGAATATATAATAAGTCGATTATTAGTAAGCAATCATGCTAATCCAGTCACATCAGGGATTTCACCTTGGAATGTGAGATAATAAGCTATAAACTTGTATAAACCTTTATTTTGGCATTCTGAAAGTTGTTTCAAAACTCGTAAAATCTTGTGTCCGCGTTTTAAGATATTCAAGGTCTCAACAATAGTTTTTTTTGCACATATCTCGTTTCTTAAGGTTTTAATGCCATTTATTATTAAAAAAATGTAGAGGATAAAATTCTGTACAACTTTTGTCCCAATCATTTTTTATATACTCAACTGTTTTTTTTATATTTATATGCAAAATTATTTCCGTCCCATGATGTAATAGGAGGTGTGCCTATCGCCATACCGGGCAAAATTCCAGACTCTAGGCTGAGCATTTCGAATATTGATTGATATTTCAAATATGTACACGGAAATCAAGAATCATTTGATTTCGGTATAAATTAACATTGTTAGGACCCAAACTCAACGCATTATCCCTAAATCCGTCCCCACCCCGACGAAATTTCTACGTGCTGCGTTCTAGTGTTCCGTATCACAAAGGGCGCTATTTATTGAAAACATACAGTGCGGTTTTGCGAGCGTACCCGCTGCGCGCAGTTTAAGTTTGCTCCATAATCAACTACGAGTAACTTGGAAAGTTCATTGCGTACCGTTTTCGTATTTGTTACATATCGTCGCTTAGTTAACAATACCGCGTAACTCGAAAATTGGCCATGTGATATTGTCATTGGATGAATTGTTTTTGCCGCGTATCTAATATATTGACACAAAAAATTTAATTAACCATACAAAGCACGATATTCAAATAGTTCTGTCACCGCGTAATTCATTGGTTACATCCTTAGTTACATCACACATGTTTATAAAAAAATATTCAGTTTTATGTCTCTGCTGAAAACTAAGCTAATTTAACTTGCGCGGTATTGTTAGCTAAGTAAAGATATGTGGTAGAAATTGTGATAATTAAGATAAGAAATGAGGATTATTATTTTGTATTTAGATACGTGAATTATTCTGGTTGTATCCAATTTTAATTTTAATAAAAAATCATGCTGCAATCAAATCTAAGTACCTAGTCATGTTTATGGCTAGAGAAACCAACTATTCTAGTTAATGGTTTTAAGTGCTCTATTAGGTTCGATCCCGACGATACTAAATTTAAATTTCACCACTTAATGATCATTTTATATCCATCATTCAAATCAACAGTACTAGGACTACAATGACGGGCTTTGGCAATCTTCGTTATTTCGAAAATATGAACATGATGATAAGGCAATGACAAGATTAGATAATGTACCACTATTGACTGGAGCGACGGATCAAGCTCGAATTACTGTTAAATTCCATATTCGTACAAATAAAAAAAACTAGTATAGCCGCAGTACATGTTATTGTCTTTAATCTTAGGACTTCCGGCAATCGAGCAAGTGGGTCACCTGATGGTAAGTGATCTCCACCGCCCATGTACACCCACAATACTAAAAGAATTATGGGTGCGTAGCCGACCTAAAAGGAAAGGGATAATTAAGGGATTGGGAAGGGGAGGGGGTTTGGGCCTCCGGATATCTCACTCACCGTACGAAACGCAGCAGCAAGCTACTCACGCTGTAGCACAAGTGTCTACAGCGTGGCTCTACCGTGAGTCACCTTACACAAACTGCATAGGTACTAAAAATTCACACTCCGTAAAGGCAGACTTCCGATCAGCGTCAACGTCGTCATCTACGAACATCCTACTGAAGGCGCCAGTGGCGTCATGCGTTAGTGAGGTTACCGTAAAATATTCCTTCCGTAGCCTTTTGTAGGTAGTGCTTTACAATCACGGAGATGCGGCGACATTAACGCTGCGTCACAGGTGCAACTATCAAAAGTCTGTTTTTATTTAAATTTCAACATGCACAAAGCTAACCAATATTCATAACAATACATTCGATTCGAAATTGCAGTCTCTGGTCATTCGACGATGGCCAGAAGCAGTTAGCGTCCAGGTAACTTCCTAAACGGGCCAATATCCGTGGCCGTGGCTTGCCAATATCACGCTGTGTCTGCGAATCAATTCCGTGCCCCAGTTACCGTTCTGAATTTGTTGATTATGAATATTGATTGATTTAACACAATTCAGTCAAACTATATTGTTGCTATATGTATACGATTGTATATATTTTTTATAACATAGGCCTGCATTTGCTAGTGGGTCTGATGGTAAGTGATCTCCACCACCCATGTGTGACTACAATACCAAAAAAATCATGGGCGCGTTGCCGACCTTAAAGGAAAGGCAAGGGGAGGGGATTTAATCCTCCGGATATCTCACTCGCTGTACAAAACGCAGCAGCAAGCTGCTATTTTACACCGGTTTTCTGTGAGACAGTGGTAACGAGCCGGCCCATTCGTTGTATTAGACTAAAACGTGTTTGAAAAGTGGTAAAGTCACGATGTAGACTCTTCTTCGCAACCTGAATGGTCGGGTCGACCGAGTTATAGGTAGTAGTAGTTTCCTACATAGATAACTTACTTATATAGGAAGATTCCTACGTAAAAATTTATACATTACTAGCTTTTGCTCGCGGCTCCGCCCGCGTGAATAGACTTTTCCAAAATAAAACGTAGCCTATAACCGTCTCTAGGGTCCCATCTATCTCTACATCAAAATTCATCAAAATCCGTTGAGTGATTTAGGCGTGAAAGCGTAACAAACAAATAGATATTTCTTTTTCATAAAAGGTATCCTATGTTACTTCTTATACCTTCAAGAATATGAGTACAAAATTTAATGATAATCGGTTAAGTAGTTTTCGCGTGAAAGCGTAACAAACAAACTTACATTCACATTTATAATATTAGTATGATTTTAAAGGCAACAGAAAATAATAAGAAAAATAAACCCCTTTTGTTAAAACACAATAAGAATTGGTTGATAACTGAGCCCGCAATTATGATTTTAAATATTGGTTTGATCAAATATGGGCACGTAGTTGGGAAATCTCACTATCTCGCTCGCACGCGTGCACCGGAATGGCAATTTTGCACGGCGACGTCAAGGTTTCCGTCGTTTATCTCAAGTAGCACTAGAAAGGGCATATTTATCTTATTTATTTTTAGAAGGATTCATAATAATCTTTCTGCAAAAGGTTTTGGGTAACGTAGCTTATTAATAAATTATATCAACTAACTTAATAGCTACAATTTTCTTATAAAAACTCACGTGAAGTAGCAGCCAAATATTATAGTCGAGCACACTGAAGATCGAAGATCTCCTTTCAAAGATATACAAATATTATTATAAATATTACGTTGTTTAGCTTTTTTGCCAAAAATAGAGATACATGGTGGATTCCATTATGTATATATCTGGTCTTTTGTATGGTATCTGCGACTTGTTTTTTCTCAGGCTTCCTTTCTTTGATACAATAAGCTAATGGACTGATATCTTTTTGCTGTGATTTTGTGCGGCTGTGGTTCTTTGAAAACGTATTTAATTCGAAGACTTTTGTCTGTTATTTTTAGGTTTGTTTACGCAATATTGTCATTGTTTATATTTGATAGCCTCCGTGGCGTAGAAGGCCAGTAGCCGGCTGCGAAGCGTGAAGCCGTGGGTTCGATTCCCGCACCGAGACAAATTACCCACAAATATTTGTTTCGAGTCTGGGTGTTGTGGGACCGCAAGTCCCTCGCAGTTCCTGATACCCACGATACAGGTTTACCTAGTGTGGGGTCGGGACTATGTGTCTGACTGTTGGGTGTATTTATTTATATTTTTTTTAATAGTAGAGGTGCTCATTGCCATTTGCACTCACTGATTGGTAAACGAATAGCGATTTACGCAATCTTCAGCGCGGTCAGACTGTGGATGGGTCGGTAGATTAGTGGTATTTCTACTGAGCATCTACGTGTTTTGCAAGGCATGTAAAAAGTCTGTCCCAGCTGTTATTAACTGACAGCAGTCGATAAGCCACTTCGTAGGCATTCGGATGGCTTGAAAACTTTGACACTAGGTTGGCCTTTGACTAACCATTCGATATACAATATGTAACAAAAACGTAACAGACAGAGACTTAACCAGTACATCCACATTTCACCAAGTTTAATTCACTCACTCACTCACTCACGCCTGTGATCCCCGAAGGGGTAGGCAGAGGTACATCCACATTTCGCCGAGCGTATCACCGTCCCATGATGTGATAGGGCGCGAGTGTATCGCCATACACATTTCCAGACGCCGGGCTGATACTGATATTTTCGGAATAGAAAAACCCAATATCACTTTTACCCGACCCCGGGATCAAACCCAAGATCTCAGCACAGCAGTCGTAACGCGTACGCATTACAACTGCACCATCGAGACATGTTAATAACTATATGGTGACAGCCTCCGTAGCGCAGCGGGCGAGTAGCTGGCTGCGAAGCGAGAGGCCGTGGGTTGAAGTCCTGGCGAAACATGCGTGATTGTGATGTTTCTAGCGCCTTAGAGTTAGAGGTTTTGTAGACGGTAAAGTTATTACTTATAATTTACAGTGATGTAATCGGTCTTGTATCGATTTTAATAAACGAGAGATTAAAATTAGGATGAAATTTTACGATGTCTAGATTTTGATAAGCTCCGGTACATAAACTCAATGTCAGGGGTATGTAACGAAAACATAACCACACCTTTCTGTAACACGTTGTATATCATGCATAATATAACATAGATGACTGGATAGTGACCACCTTACACATGGTCAAAACTCCAACATAGTGGCTCGTTCTGGCGAGTCACGCTCCAGGGTCAGCCAGAATATATCCCTTAATTACAGGCCGGCATTATTCTACCGACTGTCGAGAAATTCAATGTCATTCGATAATCGTCATTATATTTGTACTGAACTTTACTTAACATCAGGTCACTTGAAACGTCAATTAATAATGACTAGCCTATTTCTTCCCAGAAATTTGGCCCCTATCGTGAAGGTATTATTATGTACCCCTATTATATTGATCATCGAAATAAGATGACAAGAAATTTACTCAAGCAAAAAAATGACACCACCGAAACTCTATGCAAGGGGGCGGGGCTATAAGTCAGTGCATTTCGTTCATTCATCAATTCATAAAAAATGATTCATGATCTCTAGTTGACAATTAATACGTCAAATTTTTTGCGCGGTACAGAACGTCGTATCTATTTAGAAATTTAATGTTTAGACATTAACTTTTATGAAATAAAGTTGATTTTGATCGTTCATTAATTCTTGTTGCGTGCCGAGTGTTACGTGTGATTTTTCATTAGAATGTGTAAGTAAGTGGAGCCGTATTTTTGGCAGATTCATATGAGAGTTATCGTTCTAGTTATATTATTTCGGTGATATTGATGTTACTGACAATATTAAGAGATTCTAATCTTATATATAAAATTCTCACAATATTCGTTCCCATACTCCTCCGAAACGGCTGGACCGATTTGTATGAAATTTTGTGTGCATATCGGGGAGGTCTGAGAATCGGCCAACATCTATTTTTCATCCCCCTAAATGTTAAGGGTGGTCCACCCCTAAAAAAAAATATTTTATTTTTTAGACAAAAATTTTTGATTTTATTTTTTTATCATACAGTATAAAAAAAATACATATAACCCTAAATTTTCAACCCTCTACGATCAACCCCTATTTTTTAATAGCGACATTAGTATTTTTGTCAAGGGCGTTTCTCACCGGGACTCGCTTGATGCGCCCACTAGGCTACTTTAATCCTGGAAAAGGCATTCACACGGGCGGAGCCGCGGGCAACAGCTAGTAATAATATAGGTAATAAGTGCAAATCCAGAATGTTACTGTGATAGCGCAGTGGGCTAGTAACGAGTAGCGTGAAATATTTAGCCGTGAGTTTGATCCCCGCACCGAGACAAATATTTTTCTAATCCACAAATATTTGTTTCTGGTCTGGGTGTTATGAGAACGAAGGTCTCTCGTAGTTTCTGATACCCACGACACAAGACTCGTATCTTAATGTGGGGTCAGGACTAAGTGTGACTGTTGGGCGTCATTTATTTTTTTACCCATAGGTAATTCCATACTAAATATATGTTATTTTCTATTTGTTACAGGTAAGTGAAATTTGACGTAACGTTGTACAGAACATTTCTAGAAGTATGAAACCACCGATGGCTGAGTCCTAGGAATCATCATCAAATATCACCATTGGACGGTGATATTTTTTATTTATATAAATATTTTTTTAGGTATAAGATTTGATATTTAAAATTATAAAAAAGGCATTTAAAAAAAATACGGTTTAGAATTATAGTAATAATATTCTTTAAAAAATATATATCATCCTTTCTACTAGGCCCCAGTTTCTAAAACTCCAATTTCACGTTTAGCCACTAAAATATTAAGCTCAAGTTAAGTATTTTCTAAACGTCGTATAGTAAACACACTCTTATAAATATATAATCCCCCTCCCATTCCCAATCCCTTAATTATCCCTTTCCTTTAAGGTCGGCAACGCGCCCATAATTCTTTTGGTATTGTGGGCGTACATGGGCGGTGGAGATCACTTACCATCAGGTGACCCATTGGCTCGTTTGCCGGCCTATGCTATAAAAAAAAATTTGAAACATAATTCTTCAAATGAAATACTACTTTCATCTGAATATTTCAAAAACATCATAAACCTTAAACCCTACAAGTTGGGGATATTTTAAGCCTCATCCCTAATAGGTCACTCCGGAGACCGTGATATATCTAAATGCAAAATCCCAACATCACGGTACTAAATCTGTAGAAATCTCGAAAAGGGATGGGGGTTTATTCAAATCCTTCGAGATTCCTTTAGACAATTAGCCATGCCCACTGAACAAATTGCGAAAGATGGCCCGCACTGGATTATTTCTATCCAATTTTTTTTGCATCCGCCAGTTCCTTCCTTCCTTTCATTTCGGGAGCCAATAATTTTTCTCTTTTCAAAATAATTACCATTGTTTATTGTAGCAGATTCGGCTCTTTGTTCATGATTTTTGAAATCATTGTTTATTTTATTTTTTCGATGGATAATTTTAATTTGGTTACCGATAGGGCTATTTTAATACGAATCGGGCAATCACAGGAAAATCAGCTATTTTAATTAATATACTTTTAACTTCCTGTTTACTTTTTAAAAATTTATTAACGAAGAATATTAGCTAATGCCTGCATTTTCGAGGCCAATTCGCGGATGGCCAATCCGCGAATTGCTGAGCCGATTTTAATCTCACCATATGATTGGAGAAGAACTTATTACAAGGTCGGAAATAAATTCCAATTTTGTACAACTTTCACAGTTTCATAACCTAACAGTTAAAAACCCGACGTCAATCAGAAAAATCATCTAACTTTTAAATAACTGAACAGATCTTTTCATACAAAGCTAAGAATCATCTCGACTAAACTAGCTTTTAAAGAAAATACTCATTCAAATTGGTTTCGTTTAGACGCTACACTACCATAGACAGATAAAGGAGTAAAACTTACAACACCCCTATTTTTGGCGGGAGTTAAAAAACAGCTTCATCAATTAATAAATCTACAACCCCAAAAAAACATTACTAAACTTGCAGAAAACCAACGTCCAGAACGAGTCCCAATGCATAAAACAGCAAAGAAAACATCAACTAATCTCTTCCCCAAACACACGCAGATAATCTAAAGAATATAAAAAAGTATCACGTGGTCAACGAAATGGGCTAGTCCAGCTGTGTCCTTTAAAAAATGGTCCGGTCGGATTGTGCGCTTATCGCTTCCCGGATAGTACTTACGCTGTTTTTGGGTTTATGTCCATTGGGGTTCTAGACGAAATAAGTACTAGAGATAGTAAAGATATAGATAGTAGATGGAAAACGGAATATTATGTGTTTTGTTTTTCATATACATACATACGTACTCACGCCTGTAATCCCCGAAGGGGTAGGGAGAGGTGTAACCAGTACACCCACATTTCGCTGAGCAAATGTCCGTCCCTTATGTGATAGGGGGGGGGGGGCATACCGGGCACAAATTCCAGACTCCATGCTGACATGCTGATACTGAGTATTTCGTAATAGAAAAACCTAAAGGTCTAGGGTTCGATTCCTTATTATTCTTATTATTCTTTATAATTCTTCTTAATTAAGGGTAGGGATCCTTAAGGTTAAATTCTGGATTAAAGACTAGTATCTCGGCACGTATGCACTGATTTTGATGATTCATATACTAAAATGTGTGAATAAAACTGAGTTAAAAAAATAAAAATTCTAGCTAATTTTAATCATTGTCATTAATAAAACTGCTTTAGAACCGACCCAAAATTTCTTATATTTTATTTTTTCCCTTTCAGTATTTCTTAAGTCTGTTCTATTTTGTTAATTAACGGTCAGGTTGTATTTTACTTACTGTCATTGTCAGTAAATCTCAGTCTAAATACCATCGACCCAAAGCCGAAAATAAGTCATATTTCTAAATGGACGGCGACCCTAACTACGGCCCAACAAATTTCGTTATGCCTAAATTGGATTCGGCCACGAACCCCTAGGGCCTTCGTAATCCGAATAAAGCCGAATCCAAGACCATGAGTGGGTCCCGGTGTCGGCAAATTTGTTATCGTTAAAATGTAATTCCACTGTACTCGTGTCTATTGGGGGATTTATTTGAAATTGGTAATGGCTTGAATATTAACTAGCAAATCTATTTTGGAGTCGATGAACTCGAATTGATGAAGAAAGTTTTGTTAATAAGTGTTTATAAATAAAAAGCTCATTTTTGTATACTCGAAGGGGCAGACAGAGGTGCAACTAGTACACCCACGGTTCGGTGTACTGTTGGTTCTGTTTGTGGGCAGCCGTAGCTTTTACTAAAGGTGTATAAATCGTATAAAAGATGTCGTCGCCATAATTGGAGCTAATTTGGCATTTGGCAGTGCCCAGAGCTCATTCACCAGTTTCTAGTGATCAGTTCAGAACAGTCTAAAAGTTCTAGCGGTAGCTCTGCTGGTTTACTATATGGTTCTAGTTCAATCTTAGTTATAATTAATTAGAAACTGATCGCTAAAGAACCCTGACATGTGGTTGTGGTCTGTAAAGCAGTGACATTGTAAAAGTGACTAATAAACCAAATGAGTAGAACTAATATCCATCGTTTTGTATTTTTAAAATAATACTCTTGTCACGTAACTTCTAACATATATTTTTCTCCTGGCACGGTAAAGTGACTACACTGGACCTGAGTCCTGCAGGCCAATTCTTCTAATTTTAAATGTTCAAAATATCGTTCCGATCTAGTCTCAGCGTCAAGAAAGTTGCAAATGGCATTCTCTTAAACCAATAATCAACGTCAAATGCACCCAGCATTAGCAGTAGCATTATACCGTTTTGGCTTCAGTCAACTTTTATTCTACATTCAATCTCATTACGTTCTATGTTCACATTTGACGTTGATTATTGGTTTAAGAGAATGCCATTTGCAACTTTCTTGACGCTGAGACTAGATCGGAATGATATGTTGAACATTTAAAATTAGGAGAATTGGCCTGCTGTTGTTGAGTACATTGTAGACTACTACCTATTATAATTTCGACCGTTCAGAGACATTGCTTCCCTTGACATTCGGCAGAATTATGGAGAAGTTACTGAATATACTCTGTCTCCGGAACGCGATTCGTCTGGACAAGCCACTATGGCTGGCTTTTCATCATATTGTATCTATCCAGTAGAGTAAAATAATCATATACCCTTCCACCATAATGCTGGATAAAAAAATTGACAGGCTCCGTGGTGCAACGGGCGAGTAGCCGGCTGTGAAACGAGAGGCCGCGGTTTCGATTCCCGCACCAAGACAAATGTGTGATTCTCATGTGTGTTATGGCACCGTAAGTCTCTCGTAGTTCCTGATACTCACGACACAGGTTAGCCTAGTGTGGGGTCAGGACTATGTGTGTGACTGTTGGGTGAATTTGTTTATTTATTTAACCTACGCCGTCTCATAAATACACATTATATTACCAAAACTAAAACATAAACAGCTAAAGCTAGCGGGGTCTAAACAAATATCAATTTAGTGTTTTAACGTTAGGAAAGCGGCCAGTCAACAGACTGTTTAAATTAAAATAATGTTTAAAGTTTTCAGCTCTGTGTACTGTGGAGGAAAATTAAATAGAATATTAAATAACAGTGAATAGAAGGCACCTAATATTCTTGATTAATAAATCCAGACACATTTTAAGGAACGAGACCGAGGCAGGAGACCGCAAGTTTTTTTTATAGCTAACGAGCCAGTGGGTCACCTGATGGTAAGTTATCTCCACCGCTCACGATACCAAAAGAATCACGGGCGCGTTGCCGACCTAAAAAGAAAGGGATAATTAAGGGATTGGGAAGGGGATTTGGGCCTCCGGAGATCTCACTCACCGTTTGAAACGCAGCAGCAAGCTGCTACTTAACGCCGATTTTCTGTGAGATAGAAAGAACTCGGACGAGCCGGCCCATTCATGCTGTAGACAAAAATGTCTACAGCGTGGCTCTACCACTCGTGCGACGTGAGTCAGGCAATATCGACAAGTTCGGTATAAAATTGTAGGGAAAGTGTTGCTGCTCCTGAGCAGCTTTGTTCATACTGAAATACTAGAATCGTGATTAAAAAATGGAAGGAGGGTGAAATTTTCGAGATATAGGTATTTTATGATACCAAATCAAAAGAAATACAAAAAATTGTCTAATAAATATAAAAAATCTGGATAGAAACACCCTAATCATCTAGCGGTATAATATATACTTTACGAACTATTCTCAAACCTACCAAATATCTATAAAAAAATCATAACAATTAGTTGAGCAGTTTCGGAGGAATGCGATCACAAACACTGTGACACGATTTTTTTATATATAGATATATAAATTTATTGTAATATTGTAAAAATATTACGTTGCGTTTTCTATCCGATCAGATATATTGTTTAGGATTTATGCGAATTGATAGGTCGATTCACTAGTAATTTTACTTTACAAATTAGTAGATAGATTATATTACTGGGCATTATAAGATTTATCATCTCATGTCTCAGGCGACAAGCGTAGTTCAGTGCCATGCAGTACTTCATAATTTGAAATTCTGATGGTGTTACTTCTGTTTATGGGCAAGCGCGACGCTTACCATCAGGCGAGCGACCTGCCAGTCTCGGCATCTAAAGATTATAAAAAAAGGTTTACTTAACCTGCCTCGGTGGCGCAGTTGTAATGCCACGCGTTACGATTGAGGTTAAAGCTGAGGTCTTGGGTTCGATCCCCGGGGCGGGTAAAGTGGTATTGGGTTTTTCTATTACGAAATGCTCAGTATCAGCCCGGAATCTGGAATTTGTGCCCGGTATGGCGATAGGCTCGCCCCCTATAACATAAGACACGGAAATACGCTCGGCGAAATGTGGGTGTACTGGTTACACATCTGCCTACCCCTTCGGGGATTACAGGCGTGGGTGCGTATGTATGGTACAAATTGTGCTTCGACAATGAAACTATGTTACCCATTTTTTTAAACAGCGATTGGGATGGTAAGTTTATCAAAAAAATCTTGTAGCCCAACGTCATGTTTACGATTTAGCCTTAATCACACCCTGAAGGACAGTCATAAACTCGGTACGTAATTGTTTACTTATTTCTGTTGGCAACGTGTCCTTAATGGTATAGGCAGGGAAGGAGTTGGCCACAAGTTCTTTATAAGTATTTTCCTCGGCAATGTTTATTTCTCTGGCCTTTTGTCTGGCTCTGGATGAATAACTTTGTTCGCCTTCACTTCTGCGAAAGTGTGCGAAAGTCTATTACGAAAGTTGTCTTCTTTTGTTTACGATCTTTGTGTTTTAATTATCAGTAATTAGTTATTGTATGCTATGTTCTTTCTTTTGTCTGGCGTTATCCCGGCTTAAGCCAGGCTATGAGTGGTAGAGCCATGCTGTAGACACTTTTGTCTACAGCATGAATGGGCGGGTTCGTCCGGATCGGTACCACTGTCTCACAGAAAACCGACTTAAAGTAGTAGCGTGCTGCTGTGTTTCGTACGGTGAGTGAGACATCCGGAGGCCTAAACACACTCCTTTCCCAATTCCTTAATTATCCCTTTCCTTTAAGGTCGGCAATACACCCATGATTCTTTTGGTATTGTGGGCGTACATGGGCGGTGGAGATCACTTACCATCAGGTGATCCACTTGCTCGTATGCCGGCCTATGCCATAAAAAGGGTCCACCATCTCGTACCATAGATTTGACGATATTTGGTACTGTAAAGAGCCGCCCGTCGTCTGACCCCAACTCTTAACTGGAAGAAAGTTTCGTCATTGCCTCATCCGTTAATCAGCAGAGTGTATCGCATGCAGGTGAGGTTGGCTTCAGGCCTAAAATGTTGATGGCCCACTTACAATCCCGATTCCATTTATATTCTATATAAAACTCAATTACTCTGTACTTTGCAGAGATTTTGGTTTTGTAACATTCATACTTGAGATTTAAATATATTCACAGTAATAAATTAAGCCCCTTTTCACCACTTCAGAGTAAATGCTACTTACTAAATAAAATATGACACGTGCAAAAACAAAAGTCACATTCTGACATATAAAGTGAAAGACAGATGTTTACTAGAGTGGGTACTATTAATAAAGTTGTCTTATACTTTATTTGGTTGTTAAATAACATCTATCTTCTCTCTATTCTAAAAAAAAGTAACTGGCGCCGCCGCCGCCGTTACCAAAAGCTTGTCACGCTATCACCTCCGAAACCGCTGGGGGTATGGGGTCGAGACCGATACCAATCGATGCAGAATAATGTGGGGAAGAAACTAAGATATGTTTCATATTCGTCGGACTTTAAGTTTTTATTTTTTTATTTTATGTTTTGTGGAAAAACATGGGCAAAGCCCCTAGTAACGTATAAAAAAAACTTAGAAATCGACTTCAATTTTTATTAGTGATAGTTACAACAATAGCATGTAAATTACAATACAATAACACAATCGCGACGAGTGTACTGTTGTCCGTTAAGGAGTTTTATTTTTTTACTCTGTACCCTGACATCAGATCCCAAATTTATATGGGACCACATCGCAGCTAAACTCTATCGAGTGAATTTTTTCCAACAAAATCAGTTCACAATTGGCGGAGAAATCGATGTACATACTCCTCCTCCTCCTATTTTGAAGTCGGTTAATTAAGATTAAATTCAAGTATAAATAAATAAATAAATAAATAAATACACCCAACAGTCACACACATAGTCCTGACCCCACACTAGGTAAACCTGTATCGTGGGTATCAAGAACTACGAGGGACTTGCGGTCCCACAACACCCAGACCAGAGACAAATATTTGTGTATCAGACAAACATTTGTCTAGGTGCGGGAATCGAACCCACGACCTCACGCTTCGCAACCGGCTACTCGCCCGTTGCGCCACGGAGGCTGTCAGTATGGTGAAACTCTGCTGATTAACGGAGACGTAATGGAGAAACTTGCCGGTTCCCGTTGCGGGTTGTGGGGGTCAGACGGCGGGTCACCACGCATAATACCAAATCTATAAGCCAGGATAACGCCAGGCAGAAAGAAAGATGGTGAAACAGGCTCTAAGTGTTAAACAGCCTTGACGTAAATAAGAAACACATTCGTTTAAGTGCTATAATGCCACAAACAGATATACGCACACACGCATCTATAAATGTATCTGTTATGTATCGGGTATACTTAGCATGTAAGCGTTTTGGTGTACCTACTGTAAGCTTGTATGTAAAATTATTAATAAATAAATAAATAAATAAACAGACAATTAGGCGAAACTTATAACACCCACTTTTTGTTGAGGGGTTTTTATTTATTTATACAACTGAATAAGACGAGAAGGTCGCTCGGCTAACGGTAAGCGCCACGCCTGCTCATAAACAGACAACACCACTGGACTGCGCTCGTCACCCCGAGACATGTTAAGTCTCATAATGCCCGATAATTGCACTGGGTTCAGTCTCCTTAAAACCAAAACGACAGTGCTTACACACTGCTGTTTGGCGGCAGAAATAGACAAAGAGATGGCCTCTCGCATTCGAGGGACCTACCATAGAAGGGTTAAAAATTATCATACGCACTCATACAACGCACTCACGCCCGTAATCCCCGAAGGGGTAGGCAGAGGTGTACCTAGTACACCCACATTTCGCCGAGCGTATCTCCGTCCCACAATGTGATAGTTGGCGAGCCTATCGCCATACCGGGCACAAATTCCAGACTCCGGGCTGATACTGAGCATTTCGTAATAGTAAAACGCAATACCACTTTACCCGACCTGGAGATCGAACCCGAGACCTCAGCGTTAGCCTCAATCATAACGCGTACGCATTACAACTGCGCCACCGAGGCAGTCGAGGCATAATATGAACAGCTTAAATAAATATAACGCAGTTGCATTATCGTGGTCGTGACAGGTAAGTGACCACTCAGCATATTTCTGTGTTGTGGCGCGAACCGCAGCGCAGTACTGATTTTCAGTGGTGACCCTAAATGACGTGCGGTCGCAAGCCAGTCAATCCATATCCATTCTATACTAATATATTAATTCAAAAGTAACTCTGTCTGTCTGTTACCTTTTCACGGGTAAAATACAGGACCAACTTTGATGAATTTTGGTACCAAGAAGGCTTGAATCCTAAGAAAGGATACCTTTTGTCGCAAAAAAACCTGACAGGGGTGAAATAGGGGATTAAAGTTTATATGCGAAACTTTTAATTTTTCAAGTTAGAAATATAAAAAATCGTATTGTGTGTTTTTGTAAAGGAGGTAATATAGGGAAGGATAAAAGTGGGTATAAAGAACCCGCAATTTCTTAAAATGCATGCATCAGTTTTTTTTTGTTAAATGATCCCTCCAGGGGTTTAAATAGAGGAAGATTTCAAAATTTATAATAATATGGAATTGCGCATCTTTGAAAAAAATTTGGGCAAAATCTAATAGGTACATATATACCTACAGTCGACGCGTCGGTGTAAACAAATGATATAAATTAATTATTTGAATACTAAGATCTGTGTTCAACCATACATAGAAATTGAGGCAACCAGAATAAACATTTGCCAATTAAACTAAACCTCGGCATGACGTCACTGTAACGCGTCGTTCAGAATTTACAAATAATACCCACTTTCCCA
Source organism: Mimas tiliae (assembly GCA_905332985.1). Taxonomy (NCBI): domain Eukaryota; kingdom Metazoa; phylum Arthropoda; class Insecta; order Lepidoptera; family Sphingidae; genus Mimas; species Mimas tiliae. The sequence goes on along the minus strand of HG995253.1, from coordinate 14,836,799 downwards.
GTGCTTTTCATTTCAGAGATATTATATTTTTGACAGCTCCGTGGCCCAGCGGGGCGAATAGTCGGCTGCGAAGCGAGAGGCCGTGGGTTCGATTCCCACACCGAGACAAATGTTTGTGTGATCCACAAATATTGGTCTCGGGTCTGGGTGTTGAGGGTTGGCAAGTCCCTCGTAGTTCCTGATACCCACGACACAGGTTAACCTAGTGTGGGGTCAGGACTATGTGTGTGACTGGTGGGTGTATTATTATTATGAGTGAGATATCCGGAGGCCCAAACCCCCTCCCCTTCCCAATCCCATAATTATCCCTCTCCTTTAAGGTCGGCAACACACCCATAATTCTTTTGGCATTGCAACAAAGCCGTAGTTCCACATCTAATTACATTCATAAATGTGTTCATTGACATGATGAATACGCTACTCATTAAATTGGGGAATTAATTGCCAATAGGCCTCGTAATTTTGCCGAATATGTGGCTCACATCATGATATTGGACATACATTTCAATGGAATGATATTAATAACATGTTCCCTAAATGTACTGAATGAATATCCCAATGAAATATGCTTGTAATAATATACTCGTATAACAAAACTTGCAATTTTATTTGACCGGCAGCGACACAGGCAACGACTCTAAAGATACCTATAGAAATTGTTAGTTTTGACTTTTCAGTGTTTTTATCTTGAAGTCGGTTTAAAAATTTTGTAAAAACATATTTTATTTTTCAATTTTTAAGGGTAGTTACAGCGATAGCATGTAAATTCTAATACAATAACACGCTCGCGACGAGTCTACTGTTGTCCGTTGAGAAGTTTCATTTTTTTACTCCGTACTCCGTCATCAGATCTTAACCAAATTTATATGGAACTACATTGCAGGAAAACTCTATCGAATTATATTTTTTTCAATAACTTCACACAATTGGCGGAGAAATCAATGTACATACATAAAAAATGCAAAAAAATACCTCGCTGAGTTAAGAACCTTCTCCTTTTAAAGTAGGTTAAGTATTAGTGTAAGCACTGTAGGATATTGAAGCCAGTGAAATTACTGGGCATTATGATATTTAACATTATATCTCTCGGGGTAACGAGCGCAAACAAGAGCCATACAGTACTGCATTATTCGAAATTCTGATTACTGTTGCTTCTGTTTATGGGCAGGCGTGACGCTTACGATCAGAAGGCCAATTCTCGTAATTTTAAACGTTCAAAATATCATTCCGATCTAATCTCAGCGTCAAGTAAGTTGCAAATGGCATTCTCTTAAACCAATAATTAACGTCAAATGCACCTAGCATTAGCAGTAGCATTATACCGTTTTGGCTTTACTCAACTTGTATTATATATTCAATCTCATTACGATTTATGTTCACATTTGACGTTGATTATTGGTTTAAGAGAATGCCATTTGCAACTTTCTTGACGCTGAGACTAGATCGGAATGATATTTTGAACGTTTAAAATTACGAGAATTGGTCTTCAGGCGAACGGCCTGCTCATATCGGCATTAACGCTAGTTAAAAATAATATAACCTTAATCATTGCCTAGTGAATAAATGCTTTTTTATTCTAAGACCACAACATGTGGTCGACTTTGTAAGATCTCTTCGCCAAGACGTATAATCAAAATCTATGTTTGTACCAAGTTGACTTCCATTGAGTCTCCTTGCAAATCTTTCTTTTGAAGATTTCCAATTCGTGATTGCAGCCTATTATTCGCTGTAATTTTCTTGTTTCCCATTTGTTGATGAATTTTTGTGATTTCAGATTGCAATTCTTTCTTAAGTCTCTCTAGTTTTGAAAACATTGCTCAATAACTAATGAGTCATTGTAAGAATAAGTATTATGTATTCTATAACTTTAATATTTTATAACTCTAAAAGGTTTTTAAAGCTAGTAATATTTTCTTAGTATTTTTTGTGTCGCAAAAATCTATAGGTATTTTTATGAGAGCTAATGACAAGACCGGAGATACACGATTAGATCGTATATATCACGTGCAGTCTTAGTATCCGTGACATGGCAAATAAACTTCTGGAATGTCGCTTTAGCCGGCTGTGAAGCGACAGTCCGCAGATTCGATTCCCGCACCGAGACAAAATTTGTGTGCTCCACATTGTTTTGGGTCTGGTGTTTTCTCCCCAGAGGGTCTGGGGAGAAAACACCCAGACAGGCTGCCGTTTCTTTCTGTAGCATGTGTTAAAAAAAGCATGTTGCGCCGAATCTACTGCGAATGAGATAAGGTTAGGTGGAAAGAAAGAGTATTTATACTTTTAGATATTCCGCAATTAAGACCCCGTTATAAAATTATAGTACGAACCTCTTGCTAGTTTTTAAGTCTGCTTTTTTATGGCATAGGTCAACAAACGAGCTAGTGGGTCACCTGATGGTAAGTGATCTCCACCGACCAGTACGCCCACCATACCAAAAGAGTCATGGGTGCGATGCCGACCTTAAAGGAAAGGGATAATTAAGGAATTGGGAAGGGGAGGGGGTTTGGGCCTCCGGATATCTCACTCACCGTACGAAACGCAACAGCAAGCTGCTACTTTACGCCGGTTTTCTGTGAGCCAGTGGTAATGACCCGGACGAGCCGGCCCATACAAGCTGTAGACAAAAGTGTCTATAGCGTAGCTCTACCACTCAAGAAAGCACAATCGATTTCACAGACCGATTTCACAGACCGATTCCACTAGATACACGAAGCGACTGCACAATATTAAATGAAATAAAACATTCAAACTGCATATTAAAACCATTACGTCTCATATATCGAAAAATATCATCCGTGTGCATAGCAATTTAAATATTGCATTTTTTCCACCACTGCCAACATCATTAAACTCCGTTAATAATGAAACTGTCCATTATTCTGTGCATTATTTGTTTTGGCAAAGTGTTTGTGGCATCGTTAAATCTTATTGTATACTATTGTATGAATATGGCTTGGTTATAAAAACTTTTATCATATAAATCGCTGTTGCGGTGGAAGTGACTTTCTTTCTGACTGGCGTTATCGTGGCTAAGTGCCAGGGTCCGCCTTCCTCACCTCCACTTCACCTGGTCTTGCATTATCTATAGTGAGACTATTGGCTCACATATCTTCTTCTTCTAATACGTCATATGAGAGGTAGAGCCACGTTGTCTACAGCATAAATGGGTCGTCCAGGTCGTTACCACTGTCTCACAGAAAACCGATGTAAAGAAGCAGCTTGCTGCAGGTGCGTTTCATACGGTGAGTGAGATATCCGGAAGCCCAAATGCTCCTCCCCTTCCCATCAATCAAATTTAAGGTCGGCAACGCGCCCATATTGTTATTGTATTGTGGGCGTACATGGGCGGTGGAGATCGGCCTATGCTAAAAAAGTCAATCCAGCACATACATTTCTCATATATCTATGAGCTATAGAAGTATGATCATTTTTATATGATAGTGGAATAGCGGCCTAACCGATTAAAGCCGAGTAGAAACGACGCTAGCGAACCGCAAAAACCTATATCTTTTAAACCCATCCTTAATCTCAATTTAGACAAAAACACGCTCCATCGTAAACCATCAGCGTATCTCAAAGCGATGAACCGAGAAACTTAAAAAAAGATAAACTGAATTTTAAAACATGTCATACATAATACCTCGGAGCGTCTTGCCTTGAAAATGAAAAACGGAAAACTGCATCCGTATAAACGAGCTCTCGCCGGCGTGAACCGGTTGTTACCAGTAAATTCCGCCTCGTTCTAGAACTCGGTCGGGTATATTTTGCGAACAGTGTGCCGACATCGCGCACAGCGGAGCAAAATTTAATTCCCCTTTGCTTAGTTTAAAGCTGAGAGCATATGTATACAATACAGACACGGCAATTGAAAAGATAAATTGGGTCGGTATTTTCGATGTGTTACAATTAATTAAGTTAGTTGTTTCATAGCGTTTGTGTTTTGTTGGTGTAAGTTAGGGAAGGTATTTATTACATCTGCCATTTTATCTTGCTTATTAACAAGATTTACGTAATTTCTTGAAGCCGTATTTTTCTTTGTTTTCTAGCCAGTCGTCTGCCTAATGCCTTTACGAGAGATATTAATATAAATCACAGAATTCAACTAATACAGGTCAGTTAATAAAGCCCACAGTATGTTATACTTCTATTGTAGTCATGAGAAGTCATAAATTATGTTGAGAATTATGTTCTTATAGCATAGACCGACAAACGAGTAAGTGCGTCACCTGATGGTAACTCCCCACACCAGAAGAATCATGGAAGCGTTGTCGACCTTAAAGTAAAGGAATAATTAAGGGATTGGGAAAGGGACGGGGATTTGGAACTCCGGATATCTCACTTACCGTACGATTAATCGCTACCTTACGTTGATTCTGTGAAACAGTGGAAATAACCTGCCCAAGCGATTCATTCATGATTTAGACAGGGCTGTCTGCTCCATAATTGTTACCACCACCACTTTTAAAATAGATACATACGCACTCACGCCTGTAATCCCCGAAGGGGTAGGCAGATGTGTAACCAATACATCCACATTTCGCCGAGCGGATCTCCGTCCCACGATGTAATAAGGGGAGAGCCTATCGCCTTACCGGGCACAAATTCCAGACTCCGGGCTGATACTGCGCATTTCGTAATAGAAAACCCCAATACTACTTTACCCGACCCGGGAATCGAACCCGAGACCTCAGCGTTGGACTCAATCGTAACGCGTACGCATTACAACTGCGCCACCGAGACTTTCAAAACTGTTAGAAAAACTCCCAAAATACGCATTTCGGCAGCCTAAACAGCCTAAATATGCCTCATTATACCCATAACATGAAAAGGTAATGAATCATAACAAAGTAAAAAGTTCGCCTACGACAATCACAGATAGCCGTCTAGAGCTATTAGCAAGAATAAGTTTTCACAGTTAGGCGGCGCCTTTGTCGAAGACGCGCTATTCGATTTTCAATATTGAAAGGTTATTACATATTTTTAGTTAGGTTAATATAATGCCGCCTATAAAATCAATTGTTTAAAACTAGACTCAGTGACCCCTGAAAGACAATTGTAACGAAGTAGAACAATTGAAACACAATGTACACGACCTTCTCCATTTATTTGGGCAGAGTAACACTTTATATTCCGTTTTGCAACCAACTGACTGACGACAATAATTATTCTACCTTATTTATACCTTTTCACAAATAGTTCACATTAGTAATTGTATTTATTATTGAACATGTTAGATCGTTCTAAATAACGTGTATATTATTTATAATTGAATAATTAAATAAGTCAGAGTATCTTATGGATTTAAGAGACAATATAACGTCATACAATAATAGTGTGACGTCATAACCGTTGTGTTATTATTTAGTACTGCCAGCACTTATAACACAATACTCTAAAAATTTAGTGGCGCGGGTCATTCTAACTTAGATAAAGGCTAACGATGTTTAACCTCCGACGCAAAACGATGCGTGTTATAAGTCCTTCATGATATGTACGGTACTGATTTTGTAGCAATACATTTTTATGATATAGATTATAGTTTTTTTCACTAGCCCTGTATTATATATGTCCCACTGGGCACGGGCCTCCTCTACTGAATAAGAGGGGGACAGGCCTTAGTCCACCACGCTGGCCTAACGCGGCTTGGCATACTTCACATACCGTCGAATTTCTTAAGAACTTTTCAGGTATGCAGATTTCCTCTCGATATTTCCTTCACCGTTAACGCAAGCGATAATTAACAATAAATACACACATAATTTAGAAAATTCAGAGGTGCTCTTGGGAATGGATCCGAAACTGAGACTTTCATCTCGATAGTTTGTACCACTCCCCAATGAGCTATCGCTGCTGATATAGGTATATATATATATATATATATATTAGATTCAATGACGAGACGAGCAGGTCGCTCGCCGGATGGTAAGCGCCACGCCTGCTCATAAACAGAAGCAACGCCACAGAACTTTAAATAAATAAAGCACTGCATGACACTGGACTGCGCTCGTCACCCCGAGACATAAGGTGTTAAGTCTCATAATGCCCAGTTATTACACTGGCTTCAATGTCCTTCACACCGGAACACAACAGTGCTTACACACTGTTGCTTGGCAGCAGAAAAAGACAAAGCGGTGGTACCAACCCAGCCGGTCTCGCGCAAACGAGGGACCTACCACCTTGTAATTTAATTTTACAACACCCACACTGCCAGAAGAATAGTGCATTTAACCCTGAACACATAAAAACCGTCTTTAGCCGTACACCATCGATGCAAAAACCCAGCAAAATCTTTTTGCTGACTCACAAAAATGAGTAGTAAAAAACCCTTGTACACACTCGTTCCCATTTACATAGAACAGTGTAACTTGACCCTATTTACGAAAGGTTTTCGAGCAAAATGGCGCCGTATTCAACAGAGTTCGAACATCTTCCCCTTTAAGAACAGATAACATAAACATGCTTGAAAAGTTCCAAAAGGGAGGCGAAATATATCCTTTCTGTGTTAATATTTGGGAATTATGAAAATTGTTTTGTAAAACGGCATCATGCGTTCTATATCCGGTCTTACTGGATGCCTTGAACATGGATTCTTGTTACACCGTGATGGTATGTAATAAAAAGTCTGCTAAAAGTGTATGTATTTAAGTCTTATATTATATTTTATGAGTGGTAGAGCCATGCTGTAGACAGTTTTGGCTACAGCATGTATGGGCCGGCTCGTTCAGGTCATTGCCACTGTCTCACAGAAAACCGGCGTAAAGTAGCAGCTTGCTGCTGCGTTTCGTACGGTGAGTGAGATATCCGGAGGCCCAAACCCCCTCCCCTTCCCAATTCCTTAATTATCCCTAAGGTCGGCAACGCACCCATGATTATTTTAGTATTGTGGGCGTACATGGGCGGCGGAGATCACTTACCATGAGGTGACCCACTTGCTCGTTTGTCGGCCTATACCATAAATAAAAAAAAACGCGATGATAGTTTAGCAGAAATTCCGAATATCGAGATAGAGGTAGCTAGTTTTAAATTAGCCCTCAAGCATAGCTCTGACTTTTAAAATTTGCATGTGTATTCATTTTTAAGCTGGTCTTAACGGTGATCATCGAGAGGAAGCTTGCATACCTGCGAGGTACCATCCTCTTTGTAAGAATTTCGAAGATTTGAGAAGTTTTTGAAGTGGCAGAGCCACGCTGTAGACTGTTTAGTCTATAGTATGAATGGGCCGGCACGTCCGGGTCGTTACCACTGTCTCACAGAAAACTAGCGAAAGTAGCAGCTGCTGCGTTCCGTACTGTGAGTGAGATATCTGAAGGCCCAAATCCCCTTTCCCAATCCCTTAATTATACATACATACGCACTCACGCCAGTAATCCCCGAAGGGGTAGGCACAGGTGTAACCAGTAGGTACACCCACATTTCACCGAGGGTATTTCCGTCCCTTATGTGATAGGGGGCGAGCCTATTGCCATACCGGGCACAAATTCCAGACTTCGGGCTGATACTGAGGAAATCGTAATAGAAAAACCACTTTACCCGACCCGGGGATCGAACTCGAGACCTCATCGTTGACCTCAATCGTAACGCGTACGCATTACAACTGCGCCACCGAGGCAGTCCCTTAATTATCCCTTTCTTTTAAGATCGGCAACGCGCCCATGATCCTTTTAGTACTCGGGGCGGTGAAGGTCACTCATTTGGTCGTTTGCCCGTCTATGCTATAAAAAAGTCTAGCAACTTTTAGACCAGACTAAGGGCTAATGCCATTCGTACTCGTTCCTCCTGTAGGTTAAATATGAAAATGCTTGATAAAAGTAATACAATTTAAAGTTCATGATTGCCTCTTACGTGAGAGAAATATTGTTATCCCTTTATTGAAATTATCCAATTGCTAAGTACAAGTTTCCTCTACTAATGCGAGGGGTTAGGCTAAGTCCTTAATTACTAAGGTCTACTACGCTACTCTAATTCGGGTTGGAAGACTTCACATACCTTCAAAATTCTTATTTAATTAGAACTCTCAAATATGTCTTCATATTTTTTCTTCTATTGTTAAATCGAGCAATAAATAACAATGAATACATACGTAACTTCCAAAAAGTCAGAGGTATGTACCCCATGCATGTTTACTACCTCTGTCTTGGTAGTTCATTGTAATCTCTACTGGGCTCTCGCTGCTACGATCATATAAAGATCTAGTACGTGGTAAACAATAAAATCCTCATTCGGCCCTTTGAATTTATTTTTTGCCAACAATTTTGTTACAGCAGCATGTAACAATTCCACAAAGCGGAGCATACCTCAGGAAATACGAGTTTCTGAGACAGTCTGGCGGGAACGCCCGTTAAAGGTTGAATTAAAGCTATATAGCCAATAAAAATAAAACTTGACTGCCTCGGTGGCTCAGTTGTAATGCGTACGCGTTACGATTGAGGCTAGCGCTGAATTCTCGGGTTCGATCCCCGGGTCGGGTAAAGTGGTAGTGTTTTCGAAATGTGGGTGTTCTGGTTACACCTCTGCCTACCCCTTCGGGGATTACGGGCGTGAGTGCGTATGTATATAAAAATAAAACTTCGCCGCATTCATGACGTTTTCTATTTATATTTATCTATGTACACTCTAAAAGCTCAATCCCTCTTATATATTTACTTATTATTAAGATGGTTGAGCTAGGACTGTGGTTAGTGAAAGGGTTTTAGGGGTGAAAGGTGAAAGTGATATAAATCTTGAGGTTTTTTAACGGTCGTGATGTTTGGTGGATTTTTGTTCCACTATTTTAGTACATATTTAGCAAGATAGTAATGTATATTTTTATGATACGAGTATGTCCAGATTAATTTTAATCGCATGAACTATCACAACGTAAAGCAAAAAAGAAAGAAAGCAAGCATTTATTGGCAGGCAATAAATTATTATTGATTAATTAATTATTCATTATTATTATTATCATTTATTGGTGGTACTTACATGTACAATTGATGCAGAAAAAATATTTTTATAAGTAGTAGGTGGGGGGTACCTAGATACCCACCCACTGTGGACGGTATATGTCCCACCACAACCACACCAAAAGGATCAAATCAGCATATGCCAAACATTAAGTGCTTGACACTGGTTTGACGTAGGGACTTTTTCATTTATTCTAATTAATTTGGTTACAACCTAATATTCAGGTACCATTTACTATTAAGAATTTTGTTCGTATCATTGCTGTTCAAGCAGCACAGCATTTTTGAGTGGTAGAGCCACGCTGTAGACAGTTCTGTCTACAGCATGTATGGGCCGGCTCGTCCGGTTACCACTGTCTCACAGAAAACCGGCGTAAAGTAGCAGCTTGCTACTAGTGAGATATCCGTAGGCCCAAATTTCCCTCCCCTTCCCAATCCCTAACTTATACCTTTTCTTTAAGGTCGGCAACGCGCCAATGATTATTTTAGTATTGTGGGCGTACATGGGCGGTGGAGATCACTTACCATCAAGTGACCCACTTGCTCGTTTGCCGACCAATACTATTAAAAAGCACAAATGTATTAGTTCTCTAATACTAAGAGACACCATAGATCGGAATACCGTCGTCGCTATCGATAAGCCAGACAGAGGGACTGGTAAGCCTTCGCCTAAAAGCACTTAGGTCAAAATGTCAATCCAGTCTAGCAATGTGAGCATTAACTAGTGCACGTCAGATTTATCTAATATATAAAATTCTCGTGTCGCGGTGTTTGTTACCAAACTCCTCCGAAACGGCTGTGGGCCGATTTGTATGAAGTTTTGTGTGCATATCGGGTAGGTCTGAGAATCGGCCAACATCTATTTTTCATACGCCTAAATGATAAAGGTGACCCACCCCTAAATATTTTTTATTATTTATTTTTTAAACCTAAATTTTCACCCTTCTACCATCAACCCTTATTTTTTAATAGCGATTAGCGATAGTATTTTTGTCAAGCGCGTTTCTCACACCAATGACGGGACTCGCTTGATCCGATCACCCCCACGCCGCGCCCTCCGCTGTCGCCCATTATAAGAAAATTTTACATAGACTACTTTAATCCTGGAAATAGGCATTCACGCGGGTGGAGCCGTGGGCAACAGCTAGTTTTACATTAAAGTAACTAAGATTAAAGCCCGAATACAGAGGGGCTAGCACGGAAAACTATCGAAATGGTAATGTAAAGATATCGAGGGCTCGATAGATAATTCCTTAAATATCATTGGTCTATATTCCATATATATTAATTTCTTTTACGTACGATAGAGGCGCTGTACTAAAATCTCATAGAAATTGTTGTCGATGACAGCTCGAATAACTTTTCGCAAGTTTCCGTGCTAGCCCCTCTGATACTCAGCGGCCGATTGTCCAACGGCTACTTATTTCCATACAATTTTGACAGTAAGAGGGCCTTGTTATGTTTAACTCAATGACAAATGCTTGAGTTGCGTTTCGGTCTTCGGGCGTAAGAGTAATAGAACAGTGAGTTGAAAAAAGGTGACAAGGTCGTAGATCCTCGTATGCGGGAGGCCGTCTGGGTTGGTACCACCAGTACCACCACCGGTACCACGAGCAGCAGTGTGTAAGCACTGTTGTGTTCCGGTTTGAAGGACATTGCAGCCAGTGAAATTACTGGGCATTATGAGACTTAACACCTTATGTCTCGGGGTCGAGAGAGACGAGCGCAGTCCAATGCAATTATGTGTGGTGTTGCTTCTGTTTATGAGAAGGCGTGGCGCTTACCATCAGGCGAGCGTTACTAGTTTCGTCACTCAATCTATAAAAAAATAAAATAAAAGGTAAAACGTACGTAAGGAATATTTTGTGACTCTTTTTGTCTTTCTTCAACATGTATGTAAAAATCGTTGAATCCTTTTTACCAAATATAACTTAAACTACGCTAAGCAAATCGATGATATCGGCATAAGTCACACAATCCTTCGCTATACATCTTTGCATATCTCTAGTGGTAAGGCAGCGTAATGAAAGTGACCACTTTCTTCATGACAGCCACGATATCCAACTGCCAACTCTGGACTTGTAAATTATAGCACAAATAAATACTAATAAATCGTTTTTCTTTCTTTGTAACTAAAGGTTGACCTCTCCTCGAATTATGCTATCAATTCCAACTTAGAACGTGTAATTGGTGTGTCATGGTATATCTTTCGTACGTGAGAACTTCGGTTTGAAGAACATGCCAGAAAAATTACTAGCCATTCATGTCTCGGATGATTAGTGCATTACGTTTGTGCCAAAGTTATGATTAGCAATGTTTGAACATGAATAGTCCTTAAAATCAAGCAAACAGCATGTACGCCTGCGTGCTGTAATTTCGTCGCCTTCTTGCAGGAGATGAGAAATTTGATGGTAGAGCCACGCTGTAGACAATTTTGTCTATGGCATGAATGGGCCGGGTCGTCCGGGTCATTACCACTGTCTCACAGAAAACTGACATTAGCAGCTTGCTTCTGCGTTTCGTATGGTGAGTGAGATATTCGGAGGCCCAAATGCCCTTAATTATCCCTTACCTTTAAAGTCGGCAACGCGCCTATGATTCTTTTGGTATGGTGGGCGGTGGAGATCATTTACCATCAGGTAACCCACTTGCTCGTTTGCCGACCTATGTTATAAAAAAAGATGCTTAATAGCAACATCAAGTGCTGAATTTCTATTAGATCAATTTTCAGTCACCTCTATCACAAAGAGATACCAAACCCTATTCATTACCTGGAACTCGGACATACATTGTTACAAATATCTATCGAATCTACCATATTCTAGAGCCCATTGTTATCCAACACAAACGTCTCTATAACAATCCCTTACTATTTGATTAGCATCAGTTCTCGATACTAAAGCTGAATATCGAAAATCATTTGTGTTAACGCAGTGACCTAAGTAATCTTCGATGCACACGATCTTGCATATGAGTTGTTGATATAATATGGCACTTATTGCAGTTACATAAAGATTAAATTAGTAGTAAATGATTGCGCAGATGTGTACTTCAGAAGCGGCTTGCTGTTTTGCTTCGTTGTCGGCTGGTGAGGGATTAAATGCATCGTTGGTGCAAGTTATAAGCAATTAACTATCATGTCTTCTTTCTTTCTTTTTGCATAGCATTATCCCGGCTCAGTCAGGTTTTGGCTTTTATATTCTAACTAATATTATGAATGCGAAATTGTGCTTATTACGATTTTAGGATCAAATCGCGGAACCGATTTTGATGAATTTTCATACAAAGGTAAATGGGACCCCAGAGATGATTTTAGGCTACTTTCTATGCCGGTTATACGACTACTTTGATCCCGGATAAGATTGTTCAGGTGGGCGGAAGTACTTATCTAGTATACAAATAAAAGAAGCATAACTTCCAAATAAATAAAATCTACTCGTTGAAACGAAAATATTTGTCCTGCATCAAATTTCCGCCAGTGATATTGTTGACCTGCCAAGTATGGTATCGTATTATTTCGAAGATGTTCGCCCTTCGGCTTGTTACGACGATAAATAGGCCACAGTTTGTTTTTTATTCGTATTTGCATGTTTATGAAATTCCATATCTTGTGTGTCTGTTTGAGATTTTTGTTTAGAATAATTATGGGACGAAAATAAGTTCGACGAAATGTGGGTGTATTATATACGAGAGGCCTTCTGGGTTGGTACCACCGCTTTGTCTATTTCTGCCGCCAAGCTGCAGTGTGTAAGCACTGTTGTGGTGCGGTTTGAAGGACATTGAAGCCAGTGAAAATACTGGGCATTATGATCTTATGTCTCGGAGCGCAGTCGAATACCTTGTAGTGCTGTGTAATTCAAAGTTCTGTGTGGTGTTGCTTCTGTTTATGGGCATGCGTGGCGCTTACCATCAGGCGAACGACCTGCTCGTTTCGTCATTCGATGTTGCCAACCTTAAAGGAAAGGAAACATTGAGGGTTTGGCTTTGGAAAGTGGCTTTCGGCCTCCGGATATCTCACTCACCGTACGAAACGTAACAGCAAGCTTCAAGCTTTATGTTGGTTTTCTTTGAGAGACTGGTAACCACCCGGTAGAGTCGACTCATCCATGCTTTAGACAAAACTGTCTACAGCATGGCTCTACTACCTATAAAATTCCAATTCAAGGCATCTCATATATGTAATTCTTATCCACTCGAAAACTATTTCGATTACCTGACCTGGAACCTACAAACTTTGAACCTAGAACCTCACCGGTTCACAGTCTTAAGTACGCTACCCCTAGACCAGTGACAAATAAATACACACAACAGTCACACACATAGTCTCGACCCACATTAGGATAACGTGTATTGAGGGTATCAGGAACTACGAGGAACTTGTGGTCCCACAACACTCAGACCCGAAATAACTTTTTTATTAGCCCGAATGACGAGACGAGCAGTTCGCTCGCCTGATGTTGAGCGCAAAACCGCTACCCAAAAACAGAAGCAACACCACAAAAACATTGAATTACAAAGCAATTCGTGGGATTGGACTGCTTTCGTCATCCTAAGATATTAGTCTCATAATATCCAGTAATTTCACTGGCACCAATGCCCTTCAAAGCGATACACAATAGTGGTTACATAATTGGCGGCAGAAATAAATAAATTAATTTTTTGCAATTTAACATTTATCGCGATGCGGGGACTGAACCCGTGGCTTTTTGCTTCACAACCGACTACTGCGCCATGAAGGCTGTCAAATGCATCTTTCAGTGCATCATCTCGCTCGTAATCTTTAACTTGCACCTTACGTGATGAGTTGCTTCAGCGAAGCCGTGCTGTCTCCTAGATTACCGCTGTTTCGCTACATTGATAATATTTGGTTGAGCAACCTTTGTTTGTTAATTTTATTAAGTCAAGACGTCAGTTATATTTGCTTACTGGTGAGAATCTTGTTGGTTGGTTGGTTTTGCTCTGTACTTAGTCTGTTATGGTGGCAGATTTCAAATTAATTTTAGTTAATAATAGGCATCTGTGGGCAATGAGGAATTTTATGTCATACGTGAATGGCACTTTATTGTTTTTACTTATAATTATGGCGAGTTAAGATGGACCGACGACCTGACAAGGGTTGCAGGAAGCCGATGGATGCAGGCCGCTTCCAACAGGTCGGCCTGGAAGGCATTAGGGGAGGCCTATGTTCAGTAGTGGACGTCTTGTGGCTGATGATGATGGCGACAGTTGTTAGAATAATATATTACAAAAAGTAGATGTCCAAACAACGCATACTCACAATCGTAAGCTGAAAATTCGCTGTGAATAGGTGTGATGTGTTTATTTACAACGAAACGCACACAAACGTCAGCTAAACTGTATTTTCTTAAAAAAATTGTGATTTGTAGATGGTCAAAGTGTATGACAGCCTCCGTGGCGCAGCGGGCGAGTAGCCGGTTGCGAAGCGCGAGGCCGTGGGTTCAATTCCCGCACTTAGACAAATGTTTGTCTGATTCACAAATGTTTGTCTTGGGTCTGGGTGTTGTGGGACCGCAAGTCCCTCGTAGTTCTTGATACCCACGATACAGGTTTACCTAGTGTGTGGTCAGGACTATGTGCGTGACTGTTGGGTGTATTTATTTATTTCTTATTCCGTAATAGTAGTTTGGAGCCATATATGACTTCAATTGAACAGCTTAAATTTCGTGCGTGTACTTATTTTCTATAAGTAGTTATTCTAAGAATAGTATACAAAGTGAAAAGATAGATAATGTTTAGAAGAGTAACGTAGTTGAGCTAATGGAAAAATTCTATTTTTGGAAAAGCTTGAATGGTTGCCTGATTTCGTCATCGTAATATAGATGTTAAAACAACATGTTTCTGGCAATATTTTCCTGGTTGAATTAGAAGAAAAAACTGAATCTATCAGCAAAATGAATGTAACATACTTTATGGAATTGATTTCACAATTCGCCACATAAAAGTAGGTTTTTTAATAATTTTAACTTTGGCTATTACTGAGTTTTTGGAGAATGTATTTGTTACAGTTAAGTTATACTTTTAGACCCACTTGCACGACGATCCTAAATTGAATTTGATAGTATGAAATATGACATGAATAAATAGGTTTAGTGGTAAATCTCGATTTAAGATGGTCGTGCAAATCGGCCCTTGCGTAATAATAAGCAATAACTGTATACCACAAAAATACACGAGCAACGCCATGAAAATATTTTGTTACTTATAAACATATCATATCCGTACTTTATGGACTCTCATCCGTTAAGACGAAAAACAGAACAACAATAATTTCCTATCAAAAATATATTACATTCATAAATAACCTTAAAAAAAGCGTACAAACGAAGTCATAAACACTGCCGAACAATATATCGTAAATAATATAAAAAAGGGGAAAAACGAACAACACCGCATGCAAAAACTCCCAGAGCAAGAAAACATTTCATATAATATAATCCTGATGTGTTTTGTAAAAGTTTTGCGATATATCATCGAGTTGAGCGGTTCTCGCGAGATATCTTAAGACTCGTAGATTATGTTAATATCATGTATTACTTACGACAATGTTTATTTTCATACGCCCGGTTTTATTAATAGTAATGTTTGATTTATGTTTGTAGGTTGGGATTTTGGTTGAATGGTTTCTTTGGACAGTTTATATTAATTGGCTACGAGGAGGCGGACTGAGAATGAATAAAGACCTATTAAAACCTCCTCCCTTCCATTATATATTCTGAAGCAGTCATACACCGCTACGAGACTATCCCGCCCTCACACATGCCACTGTAACTCCTGTTCACCAGGATCGACAGTGGCACGCATTTTTGTAGACACCGAGCAGTGAAGCTCGGCGAGTCTCTGGAAATGCTAAATTGTCTTTGTCCCGCAACGAAATTAATCAAATAGAAAGTTAAGGAGTTGGAAATATTAATTGTCCACTTCCCTCCATAGCAAACCGGTAGTCAATATAATGAACAAAGGAGGCATTAACCCCAGGCACAAGGACATTTACAACTGGAGAAGCCAGATGTAAAGCACCACGGATGTTATTAAATGGGTCCTGTCACGTGAGCTGTTAAACTTGATTCCAATAATACACCGCTACTGAGAGATAATAATCATCAGCTGTCCAGCTACGCTGAAGGACAATTTGTACACGTCTGAAGAGCCACCGTACACACAATGAAAACCCATTATAAAGACTTATTTGTGTATTGAACTTTCAAGGCTTTGGAAAGAGTTATTATAAATATTACTGCTTATTATAATGCTAATCATTTTACATGTACAGTCTGTGGGTCAACTATTTGCAGAAGATAATCAGCACTCTGCATGTCCAGTATAATAACGCGTTTAGAATGTTCTTGAGGCTGCCATGGTACAACAGCGCATCAGGCATGTTGGCAGATGCACATACTGATGGATTTCATACCATCTAAGAAAAAGAGCCGCATCGATGTTGCGTCGTATTTGACACAGCCCCAACAGTGTCCTAAGCGTAGTAGTGGACAGAATTGTGTGGCGATTGATTCAGCTACATGTTAAACGTCATTGAATTAAATTATTTTAACCTAACTAACCTAATCAAATCGTGTAATTGATAATAATATAAATAATGTGTCACATCACTTTATTAAATTAAAATTGTCTAACGGGCCTTTATGTGTTGGTTTCGGTCCCACGCACGTCTTCCAAACGTCCGGAACTCTGTAGTCCCGAGATTATGGTATGAATAATAATAATAGTCTGAAATAAATAATTTGAATAAGTCTTACTGTGGGGTCAGAGTTTTGTGACTGTTATAAAAATAACGATAATATTGCAGTTTCCTAAATATAGTCAATGTTGAAAAAATCTTACACAAGAGTTTCTTCTCGCTAGGTCTTCTCTAGTGAAAACTGTTTTTATGAACTAGTGGTACATATAGTAAAACTCAAATATATTTCAACTTTTTGTGGATTTCATGATTTATTTATTTTACCTTCCTGTCATTCACTTCCTCCACGTATATTGTAAATATTATATTGAACTAGCTTTTGCTCTAGGCGCCTGTTTCCCATACGGGTAGATAGAGACAACGGATTAAAATTACAATTGCGATTATTAATAAATATTTTTAATATGCCAAAAAGCAAGTTGCTTGCCAATCTTTTCAAATTACATCATCTGCCTACAATGCCTACTGGACTCGGTAATACGGAAATGACGTCACTAGAGAACTGTGTAGTGTCACTTGTATGTCCAATCAGACGCGTCTGATTTAATGCGTAAGTAATCAGTGAATCCTGTTATCCGACGTGTGACTTAATGCTTGGGACGCCTCCAAGAGAACTTTGGCATGCAGAATTATGTAGTGGCCTTTGAGTATGGAACCTTAAAAACACTAATGCATTTTAAATTAGTTTTAGACGAAGAGACAAGCAGTTCGCTTGCCTGATGGTAAGCAGCATCCATAAACAGGCATGTCGCTCGCGGGCGGGTGTAAGTCAGTAAGTGTAAGTCAGTAAGTGTAAGTCAGTCGCGGGGTATAAGTCGGTAGAAAATAGGAAGTTCTGTATTCAGTTGTCTGGATCTGTGAGTTTGTAGAGATATATAAACGGATATCCCCTTTTTTTCTTTTTATTAGCTTTACATGACGAGACTGGCTGGGCACTCGCCTTATGGTAGGCGTTACGCCTGACCACAAACAGAAGCAACACCAATCAGAACTTTGCATTATGAATTACTGCATGGCACTGAACAGCGCCCATCATCCTGAGACAACGTGTTAAATCTCATAATTCCCAGTGTTTTTTGATAATATGTCATAACAACTTTAAGAATATTGAAAAGGCGAAGCAGAGTAACTTTTCTATATGTAAAGAGTTGGTATCATATTGCAGTATATAAAATATTGAATTTACGAGACGATATTGCAAAGATGTTTACAATATTGCATGCTTTATACGGAGCGTGAAGAAGCAGTTGTGGCCACAACCACCATATTTACGACTCTCCTTGGTCGATATCTTTAGATGGTATTAGACTTATCCGACACACAAGACTTGTTTAAAAAGTACCATTGGTACTAACCTATACTAAGATACCGATGAAGCCCTGGGTTTAAATCCCAGGTCGGACAATTAAAATAGCAAAGAGCATATAGACAATTAAAATAGCAAAGAGCATATAGACAATTAAAATAGCAAAGAGCATATATACAATTAAAATAGCAAAGAGCAGATAGACAATTAAAATAGCAAAGAGCATATATACAATTAAAATAACAAAGAGCATATAGACAATTAAAATAGCAACGAGCATATAGACAATTAAAATAACAAAGAGCATATATACAATTAAAATAACAAAGAGCATATAGACGATTAAAATAGCAAAGAGCATATAGACAATTAAAATAGCAACGAGCATATAGACAATTAAAATAACAAAGAGCATATATACAATTAAAATAACAAAGAGCATATAGACGGTTAAAATAGCAAAGAGCAGATAGACAATTAAAATAGCAAAGAGCATATATACAATTAAAATAGCAAAGAGCAGATAGACAATTAAAATAGCAAAGAGCATATATACAATTAAAATAACAAAGAGCATATAGACAATTAAAATAGCAACGAGCATATAGACAATTAAAAGAGCATATAGACAATTAAAATAGCAAAGAGATACCTCTGCGGGAAGTGATACGGACTGTCGCGAGTCGCAGATTCGAAACCAGTCCCAAGAGCATGCGCCTCTGACTTTTATAAGTTACGTGTGTATCAATGATAAATTATTGCATGCTTTAACGAGAAGGAAACTTGCATACCTGAGAAGTTCTCCATAAGAATTTTGAAGGTATCTAAAGTCTGGCAACCCGCATTAGGCCTGAGTGGTGGACTAAGGCCATTTAATTCAGTAGAGGCCTGTCCCCAGCGTTTGGAAGTGTATATAATACAGGGCTAGTATTATTAATCCTATTTTAAATTTCTAACCCCCACAAAAGACTTAAATAATTCCCCAACAATTACGTACAATATTTTATTCATACCTAAGGCCATGCTTATAAATATTAATATCTGGCAAATAGACGGTTAGTTAAGGCTGCCAAATGGCGTCTCTCCGAGCTACGAGTCACGTGTAAGGCCACTTCGCTTCATGACGATCCCAGGAAGCCGTGAAATTGAATCTAGGACCTGACGCTTTGTGTCCGAAGAAAACGTTAGATATTTGTTAGTTCATGAATTGTGGTTAAGTCGCGGTTGCAATCAATATTTTTTTGTCTTAGCATGGCAAAGTGTCTACACTGGACCTGATGATAAGTAGTGTACATACATACGCCTTCACGCCTGTACTCCGAGAAAGGATAGGTAGTGGTGTAACTAGTACACCCACAATTCGCTGAGCTTATTTCCGTCCCATGATGTGATAGCCTCGCCTATAGCCAAACCGGGCACAATTTTAGACTCCGGACTGATACTGAGCATTTCGTAATAGCAAAACCCAATATCACTTTTACCCGACCCGGGGATTGAACCCGAGTGATCCACAAATATTTGTCTCGGTGCGGGAATTGAACCCGCGCCTCTCTTCCCAACTGATTACTCGCCTATTGCGCCACGGAAGCTGTCAACCGTGACATACTATTTGAAGTTCAAATGCTTCCGTATTTAATCAGACCTTTAAAGCGTATTTTAATATTTTTTATTCAAACGTCCCTGTCGTCTTCCTCAAATGAAAATGGGGTAGCTCTGTAGGGGTTTTGAGAAATTATCCTTTGTACGGTGAAAAAATCTACCAAGAAAATGTTAAATAAAACGTAATGAACCAATTATATAAGGTATGACTGCCTCGGTGGCGCAGTTGTAATGCGTATGCGTTATTTATTTATTTATTTTATTAAACTTTTTACATTTAAATTAATGTAAAGGCGGACTTAATGCCAAAGGCATTCCCTACCAGTCTACCCAAGGTAGTGCAGAGATAAAAGACAGTAGGCATGTAAAAAAAAAAAAACCAAACAAGCAACCAAGCGGTGTAGAAAAAGAGAAAAAAAAAAAAAATACGATACGATTGAGGCTAACGCTGAGGTCTCGGGTTCGATTCCCGGGTCCGGTAAAGTGGTATAAAGTGGTACGAAATGCTCAGTATCAGCCCGGAGTCTGGAATTTGTGCCCGGTATGGCGATAGGCTCGCCCCCTATCACATTGTGGTACGGAGATACGCTCGGCGAAATGTGGGTGTACTGGTTACACCTTTGCCTACCCCTTCGGGTATTACAGGCGTGAGTGCGTATGTATAAGGTATAGGAGCGGATTCCAGTCAACTGGGTACTATCTTTCATAATTTTACTGCCCTCGGTCCTCAGCCCTACCTCGATAGCGCAGTTGTAATGCGTACGCGTTACGACTGCTATGCGGAGGTCTCGGGTTCAAGCCCCGGGTCGAGTTACAGTGATATTGGGTTGATATTGGGTCTGGAATTGTGCCCGGTTTGGTGATAAGCGAGGCATCATGAGCCGAATATAAGCTCGGCGAAATGTGGGTGTATTGGTTCTGTCTACCCCTTCGAGGATTACAGGTGTAACTAGATAGACAAACAGGCGTGATTAGACATTATGAAATAAAGTTGATTTTGAACGTTCATTAATTTTTGTTGTGTTTATGAGTAAAACGTGTGATTTTACCTTTGCATGTTAGTGGAGCCATATTTTTTGGCAGATTCTTAAGGGAGTTATCGTTCTAGTTATCTTATTTTAATGGCTTTAAGGCCCCGTTGTTTCGGCTGTAGTCAAATATCTTTGATAATTGTTAGATTTGACTATTATTTTTTATAATATATACCGGCAAACGAACAAGTGGGTCACCTGATGGTAAGTGACCTGCACCGCCCATCAACGCTCACAATATCAGAAGAATCATGGACGCGTCGCCGACTTTAAAAGAAAGGGATAATTAAGGAATTGAGAGGGGGAGAGAGATTTGGGCCTCCGGATATCCCACTCACCGTACGAACCGCAGCAGCAAGCTGTTAATTTACGTCGGTTTTCTGTGAGACAGTGGTAACGACCCGGACGAGCCGGCTCATTCATGCTGTAGACAAAAGTGTCTAAAAAAATATTTTTTATCATAATATAAAACAGCTTACATAACATATCCTAACGTATAACATTCGTAAGGAGTACAGACACACGTAAACCGTAACTCGTTATGACTCTAACAAACGCAATTTCTCATCTCTACATTATTTTTCTTGTTACTCGTCGCTCGTGTAACGGAGTTAGTGTTCTGGATATGGCTCCTTATAGAGATTTTGTTTTGATATGTCTATAGTTCAATTTTTTATTTTATGGGCATAGTTTAGTGATTAAATGTTAATAGTTATTTCACAATAATACTAATAAATATTAATATCCCTGTATTATACACGTCCCACTGCTGGGCACGGGCGTCCTCTACTGAATGAGAGGGGTAAGGCCTTAGTCCACCACGCTGGCCTAATGCGGGTTGGCAGACTTCACATACCTTCGAAATTCTTATGGAGAACTTCTAAGGTATGCAGGTTTCCTCATGATGTTTCTTTCACCGTTAAATCAAATGGAGCTGGTTTTGAACCTGTGACTTTCGTCTCGACAGTCCATACATCGCCCTGCTGACCTATCACTGTTATTTCACAATGACTATGCCTGTGCCCAGCAGTGGAACGTATGTGCACTATTAATATTATTATGTCATAACAGTGTTGCAAGGTAAACTATTTTCATTAGGGCACTTTATGTCCTTGCGGATAATCAATCTTACGGATAACTATCCCTTCACACCCGGTATGGGAAGGTATGTCGGGCTCACCAGCCTTCCGACCAATTTTACTGCTGAGTGAGTGCTAGATCGAGACTCAAACCAATTCCTACGCCAGTATACTGACTAAAAACCCCTCGCTGGCCTCCTTCGGCGCTAGTCGGGTGGGTCCTGGGGATCCTGGTATACCTAGATTCCTGCCGGTATCACCCCTGCGTACCCCTGCCTGTCTTTGTGACTCCTTAGTTCACAGGGACACTAGCGCCAAGGATATCCAGATAACGTAATGTACAAAGCTCTGACTGCCTCGGTGGCGCAGTTGTAGTGAGTAAGCGTTACGATTGAGGCTACCTCTGAGATCTCGGGTTTGATCCCCGGGTCGGGTAAATTAGTATTGGGTTTTTCAATTACGAAATACTCAGTATCAGCCCGGAGTTTGGAATTTGTGCCCGGTATGGCGATAGGCTCGCCCCTATCATATCGTGGGACGGAGATACGCTCGGCGAAATGTGTGTACTGGTTACACCTCTGCCCACCCCTTCGGGGATTACAGGCGTGAGTGCGTAATGTACAAAGCGTACACTTACTACACTATTACAACATCAGTCCCTAGATTAGATTAAATTAGATACGAATTTAAGACAATGTTATGTATACATATCTACTGTGTAAAGTCATATTTGAAAGGTACAAGGCTCTACTAAGATACAATATCCAGCAGTCTAATAATGCTTAAATAATAGCAATATAGCCACAAGCCACATCCAGCGCCCGATGTATTATTAATACCCAATCTGTTCCGCCAGGTGGCGCTGTTCATTAACATAAATCACCTCCAAGACAAGAATCATCATATTGTGATAAAAATGAGGCCAGGATACCATTTTTTTGTAACAGTTATTTCAGAAATTGGATAATTTTTCGCTTTAAAAGTCAAGTCAAATTGATTTATGGTTTAATTTGGAAGATGCCGGCGTGATCTTGTTTGTTGCGTATTTTTAAGGCTAAGTTATGGATATTAATTTATGTTTATCTTTATTCTTTCATTTTGTCAACGAAATCTGTTTTAAGATATTTTGTGTTTTTCAAAGAAATATGTTTGAAAAATTCAAATATATAATACTAGCTGTTGCCCGCGGCTCCGCCCGCCTAAAAATAAAACGTAGCCTATAACCGTCTCCAGGGTCCTATCTATCTCTACATCAAAATTCATCAAAATCGGTTCAGTGACAAATAGATATTTTTTTTCATAGAAAGTATACTATGTTACTTCTTATACCTCCAAGAATATGTATACAAAGTTTCATGATGATCGGTTAAGTAGTTTTAGCGTGAAAGCGTAACAAACAAACTTATATTCACATTTATAATATTAGTATAATGTTTTCAAATGGAAAGAATGAGGAATTGTAATTTTGGTAGACTCAATCATGTCTGTTATGATCAACGGGTCTATGTGTCAAGGGAATTTATAATATTTAATAAAGAAAAAGTACAAATAAAGCCTATTTAAAAGACAAAACATAATATTCTCAAAGTAGTTGCAATGTTGTACAAGCTCGGCGAGTACTACGCCGTAGCACTTGCAAGCACTACGACTACGCGAAGCAAGAGCATTGTCAAAGTTCTTAGCAAATATCGCAGGAACTAATTATATTCAAGGTGGTAGGTCTCTCGTTTGCGAGAGACGGGCTGGGTTGGTACTACCGCTTTGTCTTTTTCTGCCGCCAAGCAACAGTGTGTAAGCACTGTTGTGTTCCGGTGTGAAGGGCATTGAAGCCAGTGTAATTACTGGGCATTATGAGACTTATGTCTCGGGGTGACGAGCGCAGTCCAGTGTCATGCAGTGCTTTATTTAAAGTTCTGTGTGGCGTTGCTTCTGTTTATGAGCAGGCGTGGCGCTTACCATCAGGTGAGCGACCTGCTTGTCTCGTCATTCAATCTAATAAAAAAAAAACAAAAAAAAAAAACTCGGGGTAGTGAGATAATTTTACAAATATAATAATATGTTTTATGGAAATTCATGTTTTAATCAAATAAATATTCCAATTTCGTATTAAATGTACTCTCTTAATTGTTCAAGTGGCAGCGTACTTCAACTGAGAACTCACGAGGTCTGACGTTCAGGATGCTAATGCCCCTTCGGAGATACAAGCGTAGTGATCTTATGTATGTAATAAAATTATAATCTTTCGCTAATGAGCTGGATTTATCTTGGAAATAAAGCAGCACCTCAGTTTCATACTATAGGTGTATTATGAGACTTAACAGCTTTTTTTAATTGGCCTGAATGATGAAACGAGCAGGTCGCTCACCTGTTGGTAAGCCTGCCCATAAACATAAGCAACACTGAACCTTGAATCAAAAACACCATATAGCATTGGACTGAGCTCATTACCCTGAGAAATAGGATGTTAAGTCTAATAAATGCTCAGTAATTTCACTGGCTTCAATGGCTTTCAAACTGAAACAAAAGAGCACACACACTGTTGCTTGGCGGCAGAAATATATAAAGCGGTGGTACAAACCCAGATGGTCTTTTGCAAACGAAGGACCTACCACCTAGTATACCACCATAGCTCTATCATTAACAAATTAGTCTCGGTAATAACTGGAATTGTACCAACAAGTGGTTACCAAAAAACCAAACCAATTTTGCACTACGACGTCATTGCCAAATGATATTAAATTCTGAATTATAACGCACAAAATTAACATTTCAGATATTTTTCCAGTATTGAAGCATACGATGCATTTAACTAGGTCTGTAAACATGACCACAAAAATATTTCGCGCTTTCCGATACAAAATTTATTGCGGGCTAAAATTTCAACACAATCCGTTTTTACTTTTAGTATCAATTGTCACAAATTGAATATTGTTGACTGCCTCGGTGGCGCAGTTGTAATGTGTACGCGTTACGATTGAGACCAACGCTGAGGTCTCGGGTTCGATCCCCGGGTCGGGTAGTGGTGTTGGGGTTTTCTATTACGAAATACCCCAGTATCAGCCCGGAGTCTGGAATTTGTGCCCGGTATGGCGATAGGCTCGCCCCCTATCACATTATGGGACGGAGATGCGCTTGGCGAGATGTGGGTGTACTGATTACACCTCTGCCTACCCCTTCGGAGATTACAGGCGTGAGTGCGTATGAGTGCGTATTAATATTGTTCGTTCCAAAATTTAACCATTATTTTAAATGGGTAATACTACGAAAATATTGATATATTTAAATATTTTCAATTATGGAGATTGAAGGCAGACAGGATATTATGGGATCGATTAAGATAAGATTTACTAGGGGGTAGTTTTATTTTATTAGCTTGAATGAAGAGACGTGTTAAACAGAATCAACACCAACCAGAATTTCGAATTATTAAGTACTGCATGACACTGAACTGCGCTCGTCACCCTGAGACATAAGGTGTTATTTCTTATTATGTCCAGTGATTTCACTGGCTTCAATACTGGCTGGTGATGGTGCTTCTTTAACGAAACAACATTCAGAACTAGCGATAGAGTTAACATTTGACTGAATCTAAGTGATGTATAGCAATTTATGGATTCAATAAATACTTTGATTTGACTTGATTGTCTTTAGGCAGGCGTAGCGCTTACCATCACGTGTTTCGTCATTTAAATTAACAAATAGGGACTTGAGCTTTCTACTAAAGTAAAAGAACTTGCATCGCATATATTTCAAAGACTATAAAAGCTACCCATTCAGAGTTCTTTTATATTTATTTTTATGTAACGCATAAAATATAAACTAATGAAATTTCATAAATGTCACAAATGCGGCTAATAAAACGAATTCGTTTATCCAACCAACAATCTTTCAGAATAATACGTCTCCGTCAGAAAATTTCCATGATGTCTCTACAATTTAATTTAATGGTTTTTATTTCCATTTTACTGTCAATCTTGTATTAAATAATTTTCTAATTGTATTTAAATTCAAAACGTGCGTCAACTTAATTTATTTGAAACACATATAATATCACCGTTAAGGTATGTTTCGAGACATCGCGACGCGCGACCGTTTCGATAAAACTTCATACAGATCGGACATGTCGCTGTCGCCTGTCTAGTGTTACTCATACCAGGCCTAAAATAGGGAATACAGTCATTTAAATGTCGGGCCTTCAGTTCAATTCCATATGCAGGAATAAATAATAATACAAACCCTATATAATATACAGAATAAGAAGCTTAGGCACTAGGTATTTCTACCACCAAGAAGCAGTGAGTAAGCACGGTTATATTTTGGTTTGAGGTACATTGAAGCCAGTGAAATTACTGGACATTATAAGACTTAATATCTTATTTCGATATCAAAAGGGTAAAAAAATGACCACTCACTAATTCCATAACATTTTTAGGTCATAAACAGGATCCAAAAGACTGGGACACAGACTACACATGTTGGTAAAATTATTGTTTTAATAACACGCCTGTAGCCCACAAGTTTGTTTATACGGAAAAATAAATATTTTATAACTGAAAATAAAATTACTTAGCGCCGTTTTCACCGTCACTGGGTAAATGCTACTTACCAAATAAAATATGACAAGTTCAAATATAAAGTCACACTCTGACATATTATACCGGAATAAATATGTCTAATGTACTTTCAAAAATAGTTGTATTATGTGGATTGCTATTTTTATCGTGTTTATTAAAATGTTTCTTTCATATATCAAATTTATAAGTACAATTCCAAAGAGATTTGTTCGTTTGAAATGCATTTTTTTATTAGCTCGAGTGAAGAAACGAGCAGATCGCTCGCCTGATGGTAAATGAAAAAAAAACACACAGAAAAAAAAACACCATACCCACCCATAAACAGAAGCAACACCACACAGAAATTTTAATTAAAAAGCATTAAACGCACGCTCGTTATCCCGAGATATAAGATGTTAAATCTCATAATGCCCAGTAATTTCACTGGCTTCAATTTCCTTCAAACCGGAACACAACAGTGCTTACACACTGTTGCTTGGCGGCAAGAATAAACAACCGGTGGTACCAACCCCGACGGCCTCTCGCAAACGAGGGACCTACCACCTTGTAAAACCACCACGGGAATCGAACCCACGGCCTCACGCTTCGCAACTGGCTTATGTGCCTGTACTTTTATCAACGTATTAGTTACGATTTTGATTTATTAGATTTTTTATCCTATAAAAATACATGCATCAAACAAGCGTATTAGCAATTTATATAAAAAAACACCCCTTTATAATTTTTCTTAAACATTTTATATCAGTAACACGTTCGTTTATTATGAGAAAAAAGATGTCAAAAACTGCAAAGGTAACCTTACACTTAAAAACTGTTGGGAGAAAAATTCTCGACGTAATGTAAAAAATGCACCGTATATTATTTTAAAGAGCTCAAAGGTAATGCTGTGTACTTTTACCAGGAAACTAAATGTAAGTATGTGTTATTGGATAAGAGATTTAGAAGTAAATCATTTAATAGTATTAATAAATAATTAAACTGCCTCGATGCTGCAGTTGTAATGCGTAAGCAGTACGACTGCGCGGGGGTCTCGGGTTCGATCCCCGGGTCGGGTAATAGTAATATTGAGTTTTCTATTACGTAATACCTACTCAGTATCAAACTGGAGTCTGGAATTGTGCCCGGTATGAAGATAGGCTCGCTCCCATCACATCATGGGACGGAGATACGCTCGGCGAAATGTGGGTGTACAACACCTCTGCGTACCCCTTCGGGGATAACAGGCGTGAGTGCGTATGTATGTAATAAATAAATACTAGCCCTGTATTATACACGTCCCACTGCTGACCATGGGCCTTCTCTACTCAATAAGAGAGGTCAGGCCTTAGTCCGCGGTGGTCTTATGCAGGTTTGCAGACTTCTCATACCTTTGAATCTTATGGAGAACTTCTTAGGTATGCAAGTTTCCTCACGATGTTTCCTTGACCGTTAAAACAAACGATAATTAGTAATGAATAAAAACGTAACTTAAAAAAGTCAGAGGTGCATGGTCTTGGGGCTGGTTTCGAACCTGCTACTTTCGCCTCGACAGTCCATACCACTTCTCGTTAAGCTATATCATCTATCTATCTGCCCATCTCCTTTTTATAGCATAGGCCTGCAAATGAGGAATTGGGTCACATAATGGTAAGTGATCTCCACCGCCCATATACGCTCACAATACCAGAAGAATCATGGGCGCTTTGCCCACCATAAAGGGATAATAAAGGTATTGGGAAGGGGATGGGGACTTACAATTTTTACAAGCTTTTATTCAACTTCACCTGTTACTATGTGGGTCAGACAAAGGGTCAAACTTATAGCACCCTCCTATTTTATCGGACGTTAAAATGTTAAATATATGATGACATCCTCCGTGACGTAGTAGACAGAGTAGCCGGCTGTGAAGCGAAAGGCTGCGGGTTCGATTCCCGCACTGAGACAAAATGTTTGTGTGATCCACAAAGAGGGGTTGACGTCAAGCAGGCGGTTGGTCGTAAAAACTACAAACAAAATCATACTGCAACATGTATTTAAAAAGCATGTTGCACCGACCCGACTGCGAGTGGGATAAGTGCAGGTGGGCATGAAACATAAGTAGTGTCTACCATAGAATAGTAAACAGAACTTTATGTCCCTCGAACATACTCTTGCTGCGTCATTGTGGATGCTCGGTGTAGCTCTTTAGGTTTCTTAATGGTAAAACCCCATTTACTCGATGGCATTTTAAAATTTCCCTCCTTTGTTTAGAGATATATAAACATGGAAACACCTTTAACTTACGCCCGGAATGTTAGACTATGGAAGCTGGTACTTGAAAATAAGGCCCTTACTTATAAACACTGTTTAGTTAAAACAGTGACAGCGAGGAGTGGTGCGGATTTTCAAAACGAAAGTCGCAGATTTGAAACAGCTCCAAGAGCAAACACCTCTGACTTTTCTAAGTTACGTGTGTATTAACTGTTAATTATCATTTGATTTAACGGTGAAGGAAACATCATGAGGAAACCTGTATACCTGAGAAGTTCTCCATAAGAATTTCGAAGGTATGTGAAGTCTGCCAACCCGCATTAGGCTGGCGTGGTGGACTGAGACCTAACTCCCTCTCATTCAGTAGAGGAGAGCAGTGGGACGTATGTAATACAGGGCTATTATTATTATCATATAGTTAAAACACTGTTTCTATTATTATTACATACGCACTCACGCCTGTAATCTCCGAAGGGGTAGGCAGAGGTGTAACCAGTACACCCACATTTCGCCGAGCGTATTTCCGTCCCTTATGTGTTAGGGGGCAAGCCTATCGCCATACCGGGCACAAATTCCAGACTCTGGGCTGATATTGAGCATTTCGTAATAGAAAAACCCAATAACACTTTACCCGACCCGGGCATCGAACCAGAGACCTCAGCGTTGACCTCAATCGTAACGCGTACGCATTACAACTGCGCCACCGAGGCAGTCATTATAAACATTATTATTATAAAGTTAATACTGTTTTCATCTCTTTCTAGCCACTTTATAAATCCCGTTGACAGATAAGACAAAAGAGTGTTTAACTAAGCCATTGCTTAGTTAAACACTCTTTTGTCTTATCTTTCAAGAACGTTTATGAGTAAGGCCCCTAAGTAGGTAACTTTTTTTTATTGCATAGGCCGACAAACGAGCAAGTAGTCACTTGAGGGTAAGTAAACACGACCGCCCATGTACGCCCACAATACCAAAAGAATTATGGGCACGTTGCCGACCTTAAAGGAAAGGGATAATTAAGGGAATGGGAAGGGGAGGGGGATTTAGGCCTCCGGATATGTTATACTTTACGCCGGTTTTCTGTGAGACAGTGGTAACGACCCGGACGAGCCGGCTCATTCATGCTATAAACAAAAGTGTCTACAACGTGGCTCTATCCATCAAAGATCATACATACATAGTGGAATAAAATTTAAAGGATGATATTTTAAGACACCGTAATAATGCAAATTTTATTATTCAATACACCTAAATATTCGACGTCTGTAATTAACTCTGCAGACAATCCGACTCGAAGCGCCAAAAAATACAAAGACATCTTCAAGATAAACGAATAATGAGTTTCATAATCGATTGTCCGAAATTTAACGTAAACCAGACTTTGTGGTACGAATGGACGTCGCCACAATTTGTCAAATCATCTCGAGAGACCAGTGACGCGTAAATAATTGTGTAAAAATGAATGGCGTGAATTGTGCCAGGATTGTGTGGTTCTGTCTATTTTTTTTTTATTTTTTTTTATTACATTGAATGACGAGACGAGCAGGTCGCTCGCCTGATGGTAAGCGCCACGCCTGCTCATAAACAGAAGCAACGCCACACAGAACTTTAAATAAAGCACTGCATGACACTGGACTGCGCTCGTCACCCCGAGACATAAGGTGTTAAGTCTCATAATGCCCAGTAATTACACTGGCTTCAATGTCCTTCACATCGGAACACAACAGTGCTTACACACTGTTGCTTGGCGGCAGAAATAGACAAAGCGGTGGTACCAACCCAGCCGGTCTCTCGCAAACGAGGGACCTACCACCTTGTATTATTGTTTTAGAATTGAGAGGTGATTGAAATTAAACTAGTTTATACGGATTTTATCGCGGTTTAATTATTATTTTAGTCCGTCCGTAAAATCCGTACAAATTTAAATAAAATTCTAAGCTTGAAAATAAATTGTGAACTAAACTGGTTATCAATTTTAGTATTTTATCTTAATTTTTTCCATAATGCCTACACACATAAAAATAAAACAGGCGATAAAAAAGCCAAGGTGATTCATCAGAGCACATCTGTGTGACCCTAAAATTCATAATGTATTTTTTATTTCACTTTGTGCCCTTGACCTTTGAGCAGTCTGTTCTTACTTGTCCCGACTGCCGACGCTTTGTTCTGCTAATATTCATGATAATCGTTATTAATGTAGGTCTGAAGATTTTTTGTCATTATCTAGTCACTCTCGCTTATATTTTTGTGTAATCTTATTGCTTTCCAATGTCATTTATGCTGACAGCTATATTGTTAGCTTAGTAACTGAGTTTTACCCACCTAAATTGGTAAATTAACTAGTCATTGTTTTGGTAATCTTCTCCTTGCATATTTTTTTATTCGCTTGGATGACGAAACAAACAAGACGCTCGCCTGATGGTAAGCGCCACACCTGCCTATAAACAGAAGTAACACCACACAGAACTTTGAATTATAAAGCACTGCATGGCTCTGGACTGCGCTCGTCACTCTGAGACATAGGTAGTATAAATAAGTCTAATAATGGCCAATAATTTCACCGACTTTAATGCCCTTTAATCCGAAAGTCAACAGTGATTACACACTGCTTGCCTCTCACATTAAAGGGACCTGCCACTTAGTACATATAGAGAGATCTAAGTAAAAACCAGCAAATACGAGTAACATGAGATATTATATAAATAATTTGCAATATGCTTCGATGGCGCAGTTGTAATGCGTACGCGTTACGACTGAGACTGACGCTGAGGTCTCGGGTTCGATCCCTGGGTTGGGTAAAAGTGATATTGGGTTTTTCTATTACGAAATGCTCGGTATCAGCACGGAGTCTAGAATTTGTGCCCGGTATGCCGATAGGGTCGCCCGCTATCACATTATGGGACGGAGATACGCTCGGCGAAATGTGGATGTACTGGTTACACCTCTGCCTACCCCTTCGGGGATTACAGGCGTGAGTGCGTATATATGTAATTTGGCATATCCTCTATAATAAAACATCCTGTAAAAATACGTGCGTGCGTGCATGTGTGTGTGTGTGATCGTGCGCGTGTGTGTCTGTGGCACCGTAGGATCTAACGAAAGGACTGATTGAAATGCGTTTTTTAAGGTAATTTATTCAATATGGTTCTTGGTTTTATTTGAGGAGAATCTATTCAGCCGTTGAAAAAATACAGATGTTTGTAATTAACTACTCGATGGTTTAGGATGAAATTTGGCACACAGGTAGACCATTATCTGGAGTAGGACATAGGCTATTTATCCTGGTATAATCCATTTACGCGGACGGAGACGCGAGCAAAAGCTAGTTTAGGAATAAATTAAACCAAATATGTATTTACCCCTTCCACGCTAAGTCAACTACTCTCTTCATATACTACTAGCTTTTGCTTGCGGCTCCGCCCGCGTGAATAGACTTTTCCGTAATAAAACGTAGCCTATAACCGTCTCCAGGGTCCCATCTATCTCTACATCAAAATCGGTTCAGTGATTTAGGCGTGAAAGCGTAACAAACAAATAGTTTTTTTTCATGAAAAGTATCCTATGTTACTTTTTATACCTCCAAAAATATGTGTAAAAAGTTTCACGATGATCGGTTAAGTAGTTTTCGCGTGAAAGCGTAACAAACAAACTTACATTCACATTTATAATATTAGTATGATTTTACATATACTGAACATCCGAAGACACACATTTCAAAGTTTACTCTACTTATCAGTCAATACGCTTAATTAATTGCCACACTAGCGTATCCGGGATTAGTCCGGGAACAGTTTATCAACGTCACTTGCAAGTTCGGGATTCGGCAGTCGCGGCCGGGACCGCTTATGTAAATTATTGTAAGGCCATTACGTCTAAAGGGTTGATGTTCTAATTTATTGTAAGGATCATGATGGTTGTATGATGTGGTACTTAATGATTATTATGTGGATTGGTTTGTAGTAATTAGGTCGGTTATGTTGTACTTCTATGTTGTACAAGGTGGTAGCATTCTCGTATGCGAGAGGCCGGCTGGGTTGATACCACCGCTTTGTCTATTTCTGCCGCCAAGCAACAGTGTGTAACATGACACGACTACGCTCGTCACCCCGAGACATAAGATGTTAAGTCTCATAATGCCCAGTGATTTCACTGGCTTCAATATCCTTCAAACCGAAACATAGCAGTACTTACAGCTGCTTGCTTACCCACCTAGTCGTGTGCTAATTGGTGGCAACATTTTTCTCTCAATAATATTGTGATCTTTAAACGTAGAAACTTTTTCAAAACCTTATAGAGTTATTTTAGGCAAAGATCCAAAAAGGCTTAAAACCCAGTTAAAGACTAATTTTCAAATATAATTATAAGACGAAAAAGTAATTAAAAATAAACGAAATAAAGTCTATTTGACTTTAAACCTAGTCAAAGAAATTTAAGGATTGTTCATTTTATATACTTAATATTCTTAGTAAACTTGACATCGAAATTAAATTTGCAAGTGAAACGAAACTTGTACACAGACAAGGTTTTTCGGCTCACCAAAAATCTAATTTTAATAATAATAATACCTTCTAGCCTTGTATTATATACGTCCCACTGCTGGGCACGGGCCTCCTGTACTGAATGAGAGGGGTTAGGCCTTAGTCCACCACGCTGGCATAATGCGGGTTGGCAGAATTTTTATGAAGAACTTCTCAGGTTTGCAGGTTTCCTCACGATGTTTCCTTCACCGTTAAAGCAAGTGATAATTAACAATTAATACACACATAACTTAGAAAAGTCAGAGGTGTATGCACTTGGGTCTGGTTTCGAACCTGCGACTTTCGTCTCGACAGTCCATACCACTCCTCGCTGAGCTATCACTGCTGCTTAATAATATTTTTTTATCCTATCCTTTTTATCCTTTTTTATATTATACATCCAAAAGGAAGTAAATTTCAGTCTTAACGAGAGTAGTTACATGGTATTATAAATCCCTACTTCATATTACTGTGAATGCCTCGGCGGTGCAGTTGTAATGCGTAGGCGTTACGACTGAGGCTGACGCTAAGGTCTCGGTTTCGATCCCCGGGTCGAGTAAGAGTGATATTGGGTTTTCGAAATCAGGCCAGGGTCTGTAATTGTGCCCGATATGGCGATAGGTTCGCCCCCTATCACGTCATGGGACGAGATACGCTCGGCAAAATGTGGGTGTACTCGTTACACCTCTGCTTACCCCTTCAGGGATTACAGGCGTGACTGCGTATGATTGCGTTCTTAATATTATAAATGTGAAAATTACACTATCTGTTAAGTTTTCACGGCAAAACCACTAAACACCAGAATAATTATGGACTCGTTGCAGATCTTAGAAGAGATAATTAAGGGATCGGGAAGGAATAATTTAGGCCTTCGGATAACTCTCTCAAAGTACAAAACGCAGCTGCCAACTGCTGTCGTCGGTTTTCTGTGAGTCAGTGGCAATAACCCGGTCGAATCAGTTCATTCATGCTATCGACAAAGCTGTTACAACGTGGCTCTATTACATTTAATGTGCGGCTAACCTTGACACAAATTTATAAAAACGCCGTAACAAAATAAAACAAAATAGAAGACCCAAAGCGATTGTATTCGAATTTAAATTTTCCATTACGCAGCCACCGAGCATCAAACTTCGCCAATACTGTTTACGAACCTTCATTTTAATAAGTACCATTTCAAGGGATCCGGGAGGGGAATTTGTTTATGGACCATTAATGAATTTCGCTGAGGAATGGGACCCTTTATACCTTAATTTGTAAGGCATCGGTTATCAAAATACCCCTTTTGTTGCGGAAACCATGGTCTCAATAGAATCGTAAACTTGTGTAAGTTTAATATTTTAAGCACCTGTTTACCCATCTACTACACAAGTAAAATACAAAAGTCACAGAATGTATGGTCAGAAAAGTAGTTGTGAAACTCACCAGCTAACTTATATCATTAAGTCAATATTTACCATTCGATTATTTACACCTGTCTTCAATTAAGAGTATTTTTGTACTCATTATTGGAGCTTAAAGTACATTAATGAAGCATAAGCATTAACTGGCTCTAAGTTGTGTAAATACGTTGCGTACCTACGTATATGATCGAGATAGGAGACCTTATCGTGAGACAGTTTCCATATAATTTCATACAAAGCGAACGTATTAGTTTCTTCAAAACGTAGCTTTTAGGACTGTGAGGCACGCGACCGAGACAGGTGATAGCGACACGTCCGCTTTGTATGGAAATGGTCACGTGTCGCGCTCACCTGTCTTGGTCTCATACTACAAAACGTACCTTTAGTAATGACCAGTAATGACTTGAAACCGCCATACTAGCTCTTCTTCTTCCACCTGCCCTTATCACACTCGCAGTGGGGTCAGCGCAACATGCTTTTTAAACACATGTTACAGAAAGATTTGGCTTGTAGTTTTTACGACCGGCCGCCTGTTTGACGTCAACCCCTTTAGGGAGAAAACCGCCACACTTACGCCCGATTTTTGAAAGGCTGATCAATGTTAAATTAACTAATCAAATGTCAAATCTCATGTCAAGTCGAAATTGAGTTGCTAGAAGCGTGATCAACACTTTTGATTTGACACACATATTATGTCTAACATAACTTTCAAATTAATATGAAAAATGTCAAACGGTACTAAAGAGAGATCAAATATTATATTTTTTTAACTAAATACCGTAGCAAATCGAATTGAATTGACAGCGATGTCAAATCAAAGTTCTGTTAGTTGCATGTTGATTTGATCCGTCTTTCAGAAACCAGGCATAAGAGTTTTAAGATATATTCCACTTCTATTATAACAAAGAGTTTCAAATGTTTGACAGCCTTGAAGACACTTTTGGGTCATCGCAACTCGTTCATACTACTATCCAACAATGAATATTCATCTACTATCATATTTCATAATCAACTCGCGAAACAGCACTCATTAACCAAATTAGATCAAATTCATAAATCAATTCCGCTGTTTCCTTAACATCATGAATAGAAAAAATCATAAACGAAAGTGAATGTTCAGAATTAATTCATGTTGTGCAGCGGGGAGTGATTCAGTCAGGCTAATAACATTATGAATAGCTAAACCCGCCCCATCTATCATAGCGGTTGGTGCTGACGTGGGGAGCCCTACATCGGAATCTCTGCATCATATTCCATTAGGACATTGCTATTTCAGTTTTATATTAGCTTATATTTTTCTTCTATTTTCTAGTCTTATTTTTCTATGAAGATAATGTTTTGAAACCTGGCTTAATTATGTCAGTACTTTAGAAAGTAAATAGCATTCATGCCACGGCCTTTTGTTTAAAGAATATAAACAATAACTTTATTGAAAAGTCTAGAAACATTGCTCAAAATGTTTGTGAAATGTGCCAAAAAGTGTCTGGACAAAATATTTACTGGGGAGTCCACAATTTATAGCCCTACTGGTTCCACTTCCGATCTTTATATAACTAAAGGCTCCCAACAAATACGTGAGTAACCGTATGCTAAGTGGTCACCATCGCCACTTGACACTCACAATTCTAAAAGAATAATTTGTTTAAAGGATATTATGGCCTACGGAATTATAAACCATACGAAACGCAACAGCAAGCTGCTATTTCACATTGGTCCTTCATCATTTAGAAGCGTCGTACATTCAAGATGAGTTTTTTCCTAGGTGTAGATTTCTGTTTACGTGATTATTTTTTAATTGTTTAGCACTAAAAACAGACAATTGACGTACACCACCATTATGCAATTGTGCGTACTATATAACTTCATAGAAAGATTTGTCACTGTGTATTAGTCTCTCATATGAAAATAAACAGTAAGTAAACTAACAACATAAACAACAAACAAACTTATAGTTATATGTGGTGTTGCTTTTGTTTATGAGCACGCTTAGCGCTAACCATTACGCGAGCGACCTGCTCGTCTCGTCATTCAAGACAGCAATAAAAGAATACTATCAAAGACAAAATTATCATATCAAAAGCAAATAAGAACCACCTCCAGTCTCCCAACAAACCGTTACCCAATTTTAAAGTTTGTAAATGTGTTTAAAATGTACTTAAGTGTGATTCCGACTGTCCATTAAGAAGTTTCATGTCCTGGCGAGGAGTTCTGCATTTCGACAATCACTCTTTAATCTCTGGTTTATTGAAGTTTTGAATTGATGGACTTGGCATTCTCTATTTAATTTACCTCATTTTGGTTGGTGCCCAAATTTTAAGTCACAATGGTTATATTCGAAGATGCTGACAATGAAATCTCTTTGTCTTAGATCGCAAAGGAGCCTGTCGTTTGTTTTCATAGAAATAGTAAAGCTACGGCACTTTTTATAATATTGGTACAAGAACAATTCATGACTTACGGTTTTACTGGATTGCTCCTTCTTGTAGAAACTATAGAAGAATGGAAGTATGAAGATATTAATTTGTAGGAATATAATTTGGATTTTCAATAAAATTATACATCTAAATTATTGGACGCAAATGACATCAAGATACTGGAAAAATTAAAATCACCAAATAATGATTTCTTAGGTTTACGCGAATATTACACATTGAAATAAAACTAGTTTATACGGATTTTATCGCGGTTTAATTTTTATTTTTATTCCCGACGTTTCGAAAACTTTTCAGCCTTCGTGGTCACGGGAGAGACTGAGTGGTATAAAATAGATTGTGACTGTGGGCTCTCCTACATCGGACAAACTAAAAGAAGCATAGGGACCCGCGTAAAAGAACACATGACAAAAATACAAAACGACGGTTATCAATCTACCAATGCATATCGAGTCACTTTTACAATGACACTGCTTTACAGACCACAACCCCATGTCGTGATTCGCTAGAGACCGCTCTGTAATTAATGATAACTAAGCTACTAGGATTGAATAGCAAACCGGCAGAGCTACCGAGTAATAAACTGTTGGACTTTTGACTGAGCACTGATCACTAAGAACTAAAGAACTACTGAGCCCTGGGTACTGGCAAATGGGCTCCTCTTTTATAAGATTTGTCCATTCTTCTACCACTGTACCGCAGCGTTATTATTCCAATGCATCCAACGTTGTTTTCTCAGGGTTTCCAATAAAAAGGGAATTATTGGGGGGAATTAAGGGGATTAATGGTGACGATTGAAATAAAACTAGTTTATACGGATTTTATCGCGGTTTAATTTTTATTTTACTTCCGACGTTTCGACTAAAATAAAAATTAAACCGCGATAAAATCCGTATAAACTAGTTTTATTTCAATGTGTCATATTCGCGTAAACCTAAGTAATCACTAATGGTGACGAGCTTAGAGTGTAGCTATTCCGCCAATGTAACGTGGTGGGTGAAGATAAACGAAGGAGATTGGTGTGTTTGAGTTTGAAGAGTGTTGAAGAATTAAATCTCTCACATCTCTGAAATTATGGTGCGTTATTTTGACAGTCGCAACGGAAGGTGATGTTATTAATCTTACCAGAAAGGGAAGTGCATCATCAGTCACCATCATACTTGCAGAAACATCTTTGTTTTTATTTATATTATGCTATAATAAGAAAATCTATTTTTTAAAATGTGTATGATGAGTGGAATATATTATTCAGTTTAGATAGCATTCTTTCTGACGTCTGTTCTTATTTTGGCAAAGTAAGGAATAATTAACAATACATAGTACTTTCAGAAGTTACATATGTAAGTCCGAAAGTCATAGGTGCCCCTGAAGGCTGGTTTCGAACCCACATCTTGGTCTAGGCAGTCCGTACCGCTCAGCACTAGGCTACCGCTGTTGTACAGTTACAGATCTTAGCTACAGAAAAAAAGGTATCACGTTTTAAAATCGATTTTATAAAAATTACTGGAAAACTCTTTCTGAATGCCTTTTTATAGGTCCTTCGATTTTATTATTACTGCAATAACATCTCCAAAACCATGCTTTGCAAAAAAGGAGATAACAATTGTAGACACTACAAATAATACTTTGAAATTGAGAATTCCTCTACGCACAATAAGGTATTATTCTTGGGAATATCAAATAAGGATTTGAATCAGAGGCTGGTAATAAATTAGAAATAATATTAAATTAATAATAAACTACAAAGATTGAATTAACTACCATTTTTTACTTACGTCTGATCAATTCAGAAGTTATGAATAGGTAGATGAAGTTTTACAAACGTTTTTTTTTTCATTCACACGCTAAGGCACGTTGATGCGCCCATAGTCACTTGCATTCACTAACTTGTAAACGATAAGCAAATTGGGCAACCCTTGACGCGGCTAGTCAATGGGTGGGTGACCGCTTAGTGGTATTTCATTGAGTGTCTTCGTGCTTCGGAGAGCACTTAAAAAGTTGGTCCCGGCTATTATCAACTGACGGCAGTCGTTTAGCCTAGCCGGAGTCTTCGGGAGGCTTGAAAACTTTGACACTAGGTTGGCCACTCTTCTTCTTCCACCTGCCCTTATCCCACTCGGGGATCGGCGCGACATGCTTTTAACACATGTTACAGACAGATTTGGCTTGTAGGGTAAACCCTACAAGCCAAATGGTATGGTATGGTCGTAAAACCGGCCGCCTATTTCGGGCTACTAACCATTCGATATAGAATAAAATTACACAACTTTATTCAAACTGCAACTAAATAGTGGAATCTAAGGAACTGAACTGTTCGTAGTTGTATCATAAAACTTTTCAATAATGTGTACTTCTGATGACAAAACAATAATTTGGTACCATCGAGCTAATCTGATAGTGGAGCTGGAAGCTAGAGTTGTGAATTATAGGATGGTATATTTTTTTGATTATATGTAACACATTCCTTATTTTTTAAGTCTAAAAGAAAATGACTGACTGCCTCAGTGGCGCAGTTGTAATGCGTACGCGTTACGATTGAGTCCATCGCTGAGGCCTCGGGTTCGATCCCCGAGTCGGGTAAAGTGGTATTGCGTTTTTCTATTATGCAATACTCAGTATCAGCCCGGAGTCTGGAATTTGTGCCCGGTATGGCGATAGGCTGGCCCCTATCACATCGTGGGACGGAGATACGCTCGACGAAATGTGGGTGTACTAGTTACACCTCTGCCTACTCCTTCGGGGATTACAGACATGAGTGCGTCTGTAAAAGAAAAACATACGCTTTTTCATTAATACAAAAAAATGGCGAGTAATTTCAAATTGATTGTAATGGTACAAATGGATTTAAAAAGGTCTTTCGAATTTGAACATAAATGTCACCGTCGCTAGCCTGATTAGCTAATCATTTCAGACCCGGCCTAATTGAAAAGTCTGAATTAGTATTCCAGCCCAGCCTAGGCAGAGACGGTATAATTATCGACTGGTATTATTCAAACGCTTAATCAATATGTCTGTAATAAAGGTTGTATTAATTGTAGGGAACGACCGTCATTTTCGGCTACGCAGGCGGCAAATAGATGGGCTTGTTTTAAAGCCATGTCCAAATTGACGATTGGATTTGTCTAGAAATTAGATTGATGATTAGACTGCCTTGGTGGCGCAGTTGTAATGCGTTCACGATACGACTGGTCTATACTGAGGTCTCGGGTTCGGTCGAGTAAAAGTGATATTGGGTTTTCTTTTTCGAAATGTTCAGTATCAGAGTCTGGAGTTGTGCTCGGTATGGCAATAGGCTCAACCCCTATCACATCATGGGACGGACATGAGCTCGGCGAAATGTAAGTGTACTGGTTACATCTCTGCCTACCCCTTCGGGGATTATAGGCGTGAGTGTGTATGTATGTAGAAGAGTGAAGATTTGCTGTATCCAACAAGATGTCATGAATATAGGTTGTAGCCAAAGACTTTAATGTATTCTACTAGACGGGCTGTTTAGAAGTAAAATTGCGTCACAAAACGCGGGAATTTGACAGCTAACAGACAGGGAGTGCGATAGGGGTTCTAGTTGAGAGTAAGCGAGATGGTAATATAGAGTTCCTAATATAAATTATTGAAAATCCGGACCTAAAACAAGCCCCCTGAGTTCAAGTAGCTGGATCTGGAGTTTGGGTCGCGCCGCGTTGAATCCAGTGGTAAATTAAGCCCACTGAGTTTGTTTCGCCGGGTCTTCTCAAGCTGGGTCGTTTTGGATCCGGTGGTAGTTTTAAAACTCGTGCCGTTTCGGTAAATGCAGTGGTCCATACCGACTCAAAATATTTAATAATTAATAATGGACGTTTTCATATTACAAATACTGTTAATAATGTAAAATAAAAAGACAACAAATAAACAATTTAGTGTAATTGCCTAGTGTATTTGACGATGCTATGTATGTTATGTATACATTAGTTGATATGATTTTTATACATAAGTTTCTTTATTTTGTTACTGACTTGTCATAAGCGCTATTTTAATTGCCTACATGATTAATCAAACTATTTCATTTCATTTCATTTCATTTCAGTTACGTATGTACCGTGCAGCTTGTCTTTTATACATTAAGGCCTTTGGTAGTAGCCCGTATTTTTCAGTTATATAAACTTAAGCGCCTATATCACCTCAGATATAATTTGAATTGTTTCCTCCCACCACCACGTGAGTACTGCCAGAACAAATAGCGCTGGCTTCTGGCTATAATTTACAGAATTTATTCCCGAAGGTTTATATGTTTATCACGCTATTATCCATGGGAGAAGGGCAGTAGCATTCCTGCAGTGAAACCGCGAGGGATAGCTAGTTATCTTATAAAGTATTGTACTTCCTAAATAATTATATTATTACACCACGATAATTTGCTTATTAACTCAGTACCAAGTATCTCATGTTTAACACACTCTATTACAAGGTGTTAAGGTTTATTATCATTTGAATTTAATCAAGTATCTAACTTGATTCCCAAGACAACGGAACGTCTGATTGATCGGCAAGTTACAGCCTACAAGAATGACGTAAGAAAAGACCTTGATAGTATTAATATCTAGGACAAAAACTGGATAGTGACACAATCTCGGATGACCTAGAATGTCTGTAGTCTAGTACCTATGATTTAATGGAACACGTATAAGATTCAGGCTAAAAGTGTGTAACAATAATATGTAGGTACAAGTTAACGTTAAGGCTTAGCGTGAAGTGAATTATGACCTCATTATAATTTTATTTTTTACTAGGTGGTAGTTTTGGCTGTGAAGCGAAAAGTCACAGGTTCGATTCCCGCACCTTGACAAAATGTTTGGGTGTTTTCTTCCCAGAGTTGATGTCGCAATATGTCGGCCGATCGTAAAAACTACAATCCAATTTTTTCTGCAACTTGTTAAAATATATGTTACGCCAAATCCACTGCGAGTTAGATAAGGTAGGTGGCAGAGAAGACGAGGTGATAGTTCCCTCATTGCGAGAGGCCGTCTGGGTTGGTATCGCCGCTTTTGTCTATTTCTATAGCCAAGCAGCAGTGTATAAGCACTGTTGTATTTCAGTTTGCAAGACATTGAATCCAATGAAATTACTGAACATTATGAGATTTAAGACCTTATGTCTCGGGTAACGAGCTCAGTTCAGTACCATGTAGTACTTCATAGTTCAAAGTTCTGATTGGTATTGCTTCTGTTTATGGACAGTTGTAACGCTTACCATCAGGCGAGCGAACTGCTCGTCTCGCCATGTTTGAATATTCCATTGGAAAAATCACACTTGAGTTATCTGGGATTTGAAGTTGTCTCCCTCATGGTGATAAACTCACAACCTATAAAATCATGGGACGGTAATTGGATCGGCAAACCGTGGTTATACTATTATACCCTGCCTATCTCTTTGGTGATACAGGCGTGAATTTATGCTATGTATGTACATACACACTCGTGCCTCAAACCCTGGCTGGGCAGAGGTGTAACCAGTACATCCACATATCGCGAACTTAATTCTGTCTTATGATGTGGTAAGGGTAGCCCCTATCGCCATACCAGACACAGTTCTAGACTCTGCTGATTTCGTAAAAGAAAAACCCAATATCACTTTTACCTGACCCGGAGATTGAACCCGAGACTTCAGCACAGTCATGCCGCGTACACATTAGAACTGCGCCACCCAGGCAGTATATGTATACCCTGTTATAACAGTGAAGTAATAACACAAAGAGATGTTACGATCGATTTTAAAATTGTAAATTTTGACGTTTAGACTGGTTGCGAGCTACGAAAATTATGCGGCGATGTTACGGTCTTAGAATACCAATCGGTTCCCTACAAATCTCGAGGGAGTCGTAAGGCAACCGAGAGATTCCGGGCGATTATTTAATCAGTTTGAGCATTAGTGAACTTGTAACCTACCTTGTAACTTGTGAGTTTTGTGTAAGCTTGTTAGATTTATGTAAATTGCTAATGAGACTATACCGCCCACACACCCAACAGGATCGACAGTGGCACACATTTTTGTTTAAATTGTCTTTGTCCTGCAACGACATTATAAATTATGTAAATTGCTAGGTACCGACTGCCTCGGTGGCGCAGTTGTAATGCGTACGCGTTACGATTGAGGCTAGCGCTGAGGTCTCGGGTTCGATCCCCGGGTCGGGTAAAGTGGTATTGGGTTTTTCTATCGGAAGTAAGCTCTGCGAAATGTGGGTGTTGTTAATGGTGTGATTATTGGTTTAAGATATTGCCATTTGAAACTTTTTTGACGCTGAGACTAGATCGGAATGAGATTTTGAACATTTAAAATTACGAGAATTGGCCTCCTGGTAATAAAATTCCATGTAAATGTTTTACAAAATGTTGTTGTCTTTGTGTGCCAGTTCTCTGTAGATTGGCAACTACGTTTCCGCTTGAAGACATTCAATATAATTTTTCGATTACACTTCATCAACTTTAATCGTATTGATTTTGTCACAATCTACATATGCCCAGCCAAGCCCGTCAACTGAGCGTTAACTTTCCTTTTATGCTAATAGCAAAACGAACTGCCGGCCCCTTCAAACTTTCTTAATATTTGAAACTCAAACAGTTTGGAATCTACATTTTCAATTGCCGGTATATCACTTTGCTTTTGGATATTTATATAAGTTTCGTTCTTGTGTTAAATTTATTGATTGATATTTGCAATGTCTGTCAAATTGGAATCCTTTGTTTAAGTTAGAATGTTTTGTTATTAAAGATTGTATAATCTGGCTTTTGTAATATTCTTGTTAGAACAAAGGGAATGTTCTCGATTTCTATTTGTAGGGATGATTAATTTATTGATACTTTATCCGGTTATATTTATAATGGTTTATAAAAGACTGTTTTACTTCTTTATGTTGCTTGGTCATATCCGTATGTATAAACTACTGGCTTTTGCTCAAGGCTCGGCCCGCGTGATCAGCCTTTAACCGTCTCCCATATATCTCTGTACTAAAATTCATCAAAATCGGTTCAACGATTTAGGCGTAAAAGCGTAACAATTAAACTCATTTCTGCATCTATAATATTAGTTAGGATATACATCTTGCGGGATGAAGACAGCGTTAATTTCAACCCCTTAATATTTTTGTTAAGAAAGCAACGAAATATGATGACAAGAACCGTAACTCAAGCAAAAAAATTACCCCACCAAAACTCTGTGCAAGGGGCGAGGCTATAAAAGTCTGTGCATCTCGTTCATACATCAATTCATAAAAAAATATTCATGATCTCTAGTTGACACTTAATACGTCAATTTATTGCTCGGTGCAGAACGTCGTATCTCAAATTTTTATATTTAGACATTAATTTTATGAAATAAAACTGATTTTGTACGTTCATTAATTTTTCTTGAATGTATGAGTGACACGTGATTTTATCTTTGCATGTGTAAGTAAGTGGAGCCGTATTTTTGGCAGATTAATATGAGAGTTATCGTTCTAGTTATCTTATTTCAATGTAAGAAAGGATAAAATAAACGTATTCGTGGCGTAGACCCATGCTCTATTTCCAATTCAGTGTTTAACCACCTTTATGGTCTCAATATAATA
Source organism: Mimas tiliae (assembly GCA_905332985.1). NCBI lineage: Eukaryota > Metazoa > Arthropoda > Insecta > Lepidoptera > Sphingidae > Mimas > Mimas tiliae. Next base: position 14,792,391 of record HG995253.1, on the reverse strand, counting down.
ATTATAAATTAGTATTGAAAAGAGCAACGCTAGAGTTTTTTGCCCATCCTTCTCTAGCGAAACAATGTTTCGAATCGGGGGTTTTTCTATTATATTAATTGCTATCTGGAGGCCAATTCTCATTTGGCCTTCAGCTCGGAGTCTGGAATTGTGTCCAGTACGGTGACAGGCTCGCCCCCTATTTCGGGCGGAGATACGCTCGGCGAAAATTAGGTATACTATACACCTCTGCCTACCCCTTCGGGAATTACAGGTGTGAGTACATGCGTGTGCGTGCGTTTATGTATTTAAAAGTACAATTTGTATATTTTTATAACCTTACGATGTCTAGTGAAACTGATACATTTAATAAATCGCATCTCTATAGTAGAAGACTGATATGATGTTATTATACATAGAGTTTATTAAAACCCAGAGAGAAGCCATATGGGCTCAAAGCTTGAAGCGTTGGCCGATGTTCGCCAAATATTGGGCCATCATAGTCAAGCTGAAGCCTTCTCTATGCCAATATATTTAATATCATGTACGCTGAATTACTGCAGGATATATTGAGATAAATTTTCGGGTTCATAATCAGTGTTGATATTGAACCAGTATTTTTTTCATACTGTAAGAGTCATACATACATAGATAGACTCACGCCTGTTTCCCATAGGGGTAGGCAGAGACAACGGATTTCCACTTGCCACGATCCTTGCATACCTCTTTGGCCTCATTCACTCTCATTAATCTTTTCATACATGCACGTCGGTTTCGGATACTCCTGACCTGGCCTTTTGTATAATGTAAGAGTCAATGGTCTCTATAAGTCATTTTATCAAAAGAAGGCAATATCTGAAATAATTTAACCGTTATAACCCCCCGTTATGAGTTCGTAAAAGATCTGTATCTGATCGGTTCAACAGATTTGGTTCGTCTTGAGTGGTAGAGCCACGCTGTAGACACTTTTGTCTACAGAATGAATGGGACGTCTCGCCCGGGTCGTTACTACTGTCTTACAGAAAACTGACGTAAAGTAGCAGCTTGCTGCTGCGTTTCGTACGGTGAGTGAGATATCCGGAGGCCCAAATCCCCTACCTTTCCCAATCCCTTAATTATCCCTTTCCTTTAAGGTCGGCAACGCGCCCATAATTCTTTTGGTATTGTGGGCGTACATGGGCGGTGGAGATCAATTACCACCAGGTGACCCACTTGCTCGTTTACTGCAACAAGCTGCTACTTTACGTCGGTTTTCTGTGAGACAGTGGTAACGACCGAGACGAGCCGGCCCATTCATGCTAGACAAAAGCGTCTACAGTGTGGCTCTACCACTCAGAAATGAATGTGTATGGTTTTTTTTTAGCTTGAATGACAAGACGAGCAGGTCGCTCGCCTGATAGTAAGCGTCACGCCTGCTCATAAACAGAAGCAACGCCATACAGAACTTTAAATAACAAAGCCCTGCATGACACTGGACTGCGCTCGTCACCCCGAGACATAAGGTGTTAAGTCTTATAATACCCAGTAATTTCACTGGCTTCAATGTCTTTGAAACCGGAACACATCAGTGCTTACACACTGTTGCTTGGCGGCAGAAATAGACAAAGCGGTGGTACCAACCCAGCCGGCCTCTCGCATACGAGGGACCTACCACCTTGTAAAATTGTCAACTTGTTGCTAATGTAAGATATATAGAGTCGCATGACAGTAATAATCTAGATTAATCGTGATCCACCCGGACAGCAGAAGGCCAATTCTCGTAATGTTAAATGTTCAAAATATCATTCCGGTCTAGTCTCAGCGTCAAGAAAGTTGCAAATGGCATTCTCTTAAACCAATAATCAACGTCAAATGCACCTAGCATTAGCAGTAGCATTATACCGTTTTGGCTTCAGTCAACATTTCTTCTACATTCAATCTCATTACGATCTATGTTTACATTTGACGTTGATTATTGGTTTAAGAGAATCCCATTTGCAACTTTCTTGACGCTGAGACTAAATCGGAATGATATTTTGAACATTTAAAATTACGAGAATTGGCCTCATGTCGCATGGCATGTTTTATTAAACTATAAGATAAATCATCCCTTATAAAACCTAGAGCTCGTCCTAAAAGCGGCCAGATATGGTTTTATTAAAAACTTGATTAAAGTGATTATATCGTAATAATTCCATAAAAAAACTTAGAAAGAAAATTTTGTGGAGTCGAGAAAAGGATACGAATTTATTTTAAGTAATTTTTCATAACTAATTTTTTGAAGCTTAGTAAAACACTGTCTTGGTCCCAAACGCAAATCACAGGAATAGCTCCCGTTTTCTCTAACCTAACTTTTTATTTTAATTGATTCTTAACGTCCAACACACAGCAAAGCGACGCGATGCCGCTGGGCCGTGTTGGGCTTTGGGGGTCAGTTAAAGTTGATTGAAGGTCGGTGAAAGTGTTTTAATTTGAACGTGTAGGGTATTACTATCATTTATTATTACTTGGGGGCTTAGCATGTCAAACAAGATACGAGTATATCTCGCGCGCGAGCGAGATACCTGTCGACAAAAGATATTTCGGGTAAAAGTGTCAACGTTCGATAAACGTACGCAGTCATATTAGGGTTCGTCAACGAAATAAGATGACAAGAATCGTAACTCAAAAAAAAACAATTACCGCACCAAAACTCCTGTGCAAGGCGGCGGGGCTATAAGAGTCTGTGCATAATAACCTCTAGTCTTACGTCTAATCTTTTTCGCGGTACAAAACGTCGTATCTTGATCTAGAAAAATATTTAGACATTCACTTTTATGAAATAAAATTGATTTTGAACGTTCATTAATTTTTGTTGCGTGTATGAGTGTAACGTGTGATTTTACCTTTGCATGTGTAAGTAATTGGAGCCGTATTTTTAGGCAGATTCATATGAGTGTTATCGTTCTAGTTATCTTATTTCGATAGAGTTCGTAGACAAAATACAATAGAGAGGTTCAACGGGTTGACCATATATATTTTTTTGTTTTTATTTTTAATAGCATGAATGACGAGACGGGCAGGTCGCTCGCCTTTTGGTAAGCGCCACGCCTGCTCATAAACAGAAGCAACGCCACACAGAACTTTAAATTACAAAGCACTGCATGACACTGTACTGTGCTCGGCACCCCGAGACATAAGGTGTTAAGTCGCATAATGCCAAGTAATTTCACTTCACACATTTTTTTGTACACTATCTCTACTTTTGACATAACAAGTGGAATATTCTATCCAACCATATATATGAGCTTCGATAGATATATAGAGAAATATCCAGATAGAACTAATTTTTCACGACAAAACTCGCGTCATCGTCACCGCACGCTCCCCATGAGCTATATGTATACTGTGTATATATATACACAGATATACCTACGTGCGTTATTAATATACATTATATATATAAAATTAAATTGGTCATTTATACTTCTTTACAAACCTAAAATAATTAAAAAATAATAATCTAATAGCTCGACGATACAATTCACAAGTTACTTAGCTTTCACTTCTATCGGCAGTCTCCAAAGACTGCCCCGCATGGTTTTTTTCTTCCAGCGACGTGAAGATATATTAAGATATAAGTGAGTAAGATATAAAGGCTTACAAAATTTCAAATAACTTACTTTATACCTCCGTTTAATATAAAATAACTACACTTTATGGCAGTCTTTCAGTCTAAGCTCGAAATTCTTGTCTACATGCGTGAAAATTTCTAGCCACCAGATACGAAAATCTAGACATTTGAAATAACATACATACGCACTCACGCCTGTATTCCCCGAAGGGGTAGGCAGAGGTGTAACCAGTACACCCACATTTCGCCCAACGTATCTTCGTTCTATGATGTGATAGTTGGCGAGTCTATCGCCATGTCGAGCACAGTTCCAGACTCCAGGCTGACACTAAGCATTTCGTAATAGAAAAACTCATTATCATTTTAACCCGGGGATATAACCCGAGACCTAAGGGTCAGCGTCAGTAGTAACATGTACGCATTACAACTGCGCCACCGAGGCAGAAATGTGATATATTTGACTTTTATTTTAAAATCCTTTATAATATCTTCTGTGTATACTGAATATGCATACGCACTCACGCCTGTAATCCCCGAAGGGGTAGGCAGAGGTGTAACCAGTACACCCACATTTCGCTAGCGTATTTCCGTCCCTTATGTGATAGGGAGCGAGCCTATCGCCATATCGGGCACAAATTCCAGACTCCGGGCTGATACTGAGCATATCGTAATAGAAAAACCCAATACCACTTTACCCGACCCGGGGATCGAACCCGAGACCTCAGCGTTGACCTCAATCGTAACGCGTACGCATTACAACTGCGCCACCGAGGCAGTGAACACTGAATATTTATATATTTAATTCAATGTATATGTATAAACTGTAGATCGCGGCTTCATTCGTGTAATGCCTTTTCTAGGATAGACACCTTTCTACAGTTAGGGGTGGAATTTTGAAAAATACCGAAATATATTTTGTTTAAAATATTGAACAATATTAATACCAAGTTTCAGGTAAATGTAGGTAGGTTATCTATATATCTAACACTCTACAGTCACACACATAGCCCTAACTCCACAGTAAGATACGATTATCTTGTGTCGAAGGTATCAATAACTATGAGAGACTTTAGGTCTCACAACACCCAGACTGGAAACAAATATTTGTGGATCAGACAAATATTTGTCTCGGTAAGGGGATCGAACCCGCGTTCTCACGGTTCACAGTCGGCTACTCGCCCACTACGCCACCTAGGCTAAAATTTTAAGAAATAAATTCAACTATCTTTGTTTCTTACAAAAACTACACTTATATAACTAGCCCTGTATTATATACGTCCCACTTCTGGGCACGGGCCTCTCTACTGAATGAGAGGGGTTAGGCCTTAGTCCACCACGCTGGCCTAATGCGGGTTGGAGACTTCACATACCTTCGAAATTCTTTTGGAGAACTTCTCAGGTATGAAGGTTTCCTCACGATGTTTCCTTCACTGTTACAGCAAGTGATAATTAACAACTAATACAAACGTAACTTAGAAAAGTCAGAGGTGTATGCTCTTGGGGTCTGGTTTTGAACCTGCGACCTTCGTCTCGACAGTCCATACCACTCCCCGCTGAGCTATCACTGCTATCTAACTATATAAAAACTACACTACGATCCTATAATCCAAATAAAAGCCAATATAAATAACAAATCGAAGCAAAGTCTAAACAAGCGATCGTAATTATTTTACAACTTTTTGTTTATACGTAACAAGGTCGCAGTTGTCAGCGTTAATAAATCAAACGAGCGGGGGATGAATGAATAAAATTTTATTATCAACCCCTTCCCCTTTTAACTTACATTCAATTTCTTTAACAACTTGTTTACCCGGCTCTCGATATTGCAAAGGGTTGTTGATGGTAACGATAGGGGAGGCGGGCGTTTTGTTGTTCTTTTTTTATTAATTGTTTTAGATCTTGACCTTTATCGATTATAGGATAATAAATTCAATCGGTCTGCTGACTTTTCTTTATGTAATGTACTCGTATCGTTAACTATAGACAATATCTGTAAATGTTCTCACATTTCGACCATTAGCAATCTTGGAGTCGAAAAACCCCATTGGGTTGCCCGAAATTTAAACTTGTCATTTCTTATGTTTACGCGTGTTGGGGCTTGAGCTAACTTTTGAATTTGTGGATGTTGGAATGAATGAAAATACCCTTTTCGTAAAAAATGCGTGTTATTGGTAACAGTACGAGGAAGCAAGTGTTCTTCCAAAATGGCCGACACGGAAACATCGAAACGTTACAAAATTTCTAAATGTTGCCACTAGATGGCTCGGGGTTTAATCATAGACAAATAATACTAACAATTTAATAAATCGCTATTACAATAAATACAAGAAAAATTACGAAATAATGGTTGACGCCTAAACAACGCGAATATTACTAATTTATACGGATTTTATCGCGGTTAATTTGAGTTTAGTCCCGACGTTTCGAAAGGTAAATTAAAATTAAACCCCGATAAAATCTGTATAAACTAGTTTTATTTCAATTGTAATTTGTGTCCACTATGGCGGGTTTTTCAACATATTATTATGTACGGTGGTCTGTATCCAGTTGGATACAAAAATTATCAGATATCTTCAGCATAATGTATATTTCTGTTATGTTAAAGTATTTAGAAAGAGTAATATTAAAAAATACTAACTTTGTCGCAAAAGTCATCCACAACACATATAAAAAAAAAATGTCTTCCGCCTCCGCTTACAACTCGCATACACTTTCTAATCTGTTGGCGGAATCCTTGTAGCGGCACCAATCAATCACGGGGACAAAGCGCGGACGTCGCCGACCCGGCGAACTTTACTCGATTTTAGCCAACTTTAGCCGATTTTGGCCCATTTTAGCCGATTAGCTGTTTCATAGTAAGAACACGGACGGTTAAGTTGGCCCTTTTGACAAATCGGACGCGATTAAGGAGTTTTTTTTTCAATCATTCTAAGTAGGGTTGTTAACGCAGCGTCGGGGTGTCTCGGAAATATTTCTTGTTAGATATTTGGAGTGATTTGGAAGAAGTATGGTGATTGGCAAAGGCAGTGTGGGTGGCGCGGTGGGAGTTAACTGAATGAATAATATAAATAAAGTACAGTTCAATTCCCAAAATAGATGAAAGGGTTAAGATGATCTATAAGTAATATTCAAGTTTATTTTTATAACCTCATTTCCACATATAACGTAGTTTTACATCCATCAGACTTTTCATATAGTCTAAATTTTATTTGAGGCGGTTTTTTATGGTAACAGAAACTGACACACGAGCAAGTAGGTCACCTAATAGGTAGGTATTTTATGAGTTTAAATGACGAGACGAGTAGGTCGCTTGCCTGATGGTAAGCGTAACGCCTTCCCATAAATAGAAGCAACACGACATAGAACTTTAAATTACAAAGCATTAAATGGCCGTGGACTGAGCTGGTACCGAGACATAAGATGATAAATCTCATTGCACATGACTGGCTTCAATGTCCTTCAACCTGAAACACAACAATGTTTATACAAAGTTGCTTGGCGGTAGAAATAGACGAAGTGGTGGTACCATCCACGACGGCATCTCGCATACAAGGGGTCACCCAACTGATAAATCTGATGATTTAAGACAATGGTAATAACTTGGTCAAGCCGGCCCATTTATGATGTGAACAAGTGTCTTTAGCTTTATCTAGTGTGTCTATTTCTGCCGCCAAGCAACAGTGTGTAAGCACTGTCGTGTTCTGGTTTGAACGACATTGAAACCATAGAAATTACTGGGCATTATGAGACTTAACACCTTATGTCTCGGGGTGACGACCGTAGTCCAGTGTCATCCAGTGATTGGTAATTTAAAGTTCTATGTGGCGTTGCTTCTGTTTATGAGCAGGCACGGCGCTTACCATCAGGCGAGCGACCTGCTCGTCTGGTAATATAAGCTAATAAAAAAAAGCTATGCTCTACCACTTACTTATGACTAATGCACTCTTGGTTTTCCAAGCTTATTTCCGTCTCATGATGTGATTGATTAACGGCAAGCTTACCACAAGATTATTGGCATATAATTATTTAAAAATTATTATTCCAGACTATTAGCACAGTGTACTACTAGAACTCTAAACGAAGTTTGATTTGGACTCAAACAGGATTATAAGAATAAGATTGAGTTAACAAAAATCCACAAAATTTTTCTAAATGGATGTCTATTTTTAAACCTTTTAGTCTTAGCCTTAAGCAAAAGTCTAGACTATTCTTTTTATTATTTTCATTGCTTAAGTGATGTTATAAATCACGTTTCTGTTATGGTATAACACTTCGTAATATAATTTCAATTTTTATAAATTAAAACTTAAGGTGTACAGACGAAAACCACTCTATTTAAATTAGCCTAAAATGTACGTGGCTTTTACCTAATTTAATCTTTATATACAACGTGTTATAGAAAGGGGCGGGCAAATTTAAACAATGTATAGTGTAGGGCAAAGTATTTTATCTCCCATAGTACCAAATCCGATTGCATTGCTAGGACAATAATTAAAGAATTTACTTTTTTATCGAATGAGTAACATGTCGATATCGACTTTCAAATTTAGACAACACTAAATGATAAACAATGATACTATAGAACTCCTTTCATTTAATTATTTTATAATTAAAAAAACATTAAACAGTTGTCAAATGTCAATATTTATTTGACGCAGTCAGTTCGGTAATTTCTGATTTTATGAAGTATGTTTAAGAGTTCAAAAAATATGTTGTATTTAATTAAAAATAAGTATTATGTATTGGTACTTGGTGTTGGTGTAACTGATAACAGCTTTTAAGAGGATCGTCGAATGTATTGAGCCAAATTCATAGATGGAACACACGAGAATGAAGTCTTTAAAATGCTTCTAGAGAATGGTACCAATATCGTCTTCAGCACACAATCTCTTTCAGGTGTTATTTTGTGTTTAAATTACAAGTTACGTACGTATGTTCGTAGAATTACGTACAACTTATTCAAGTTTATTAAAAATTGAGTATCGTTCATAATAATTAATAGTGATGTCACCAATCTTATCGATCTTAATAAACGAGTGATCAAAATTAATGTGAAATTTTTGGATGTCTTGGTATTGAAAAGGTCCGGTACATAAGTACTAATTGCAAGGTGTATGTAATGACCCTAAAATATGACCACACCTTTCTGTAACACGTTGTATATAACTAGGGGCTTTCCCCATGTTTTCCACAAAACATAAAATTTTTAAAAAAACTTAAAGTCCGACGAATATGAGACATATCTTACTTTCTTCCCCACATTATTCTGCATCGATTGGTATCGGTCTCGACCCCATACCCCCAGCGGTTTCGGAGGAGATAGCGTGACAAGCTTTTGGCAGCGGCAGCGGCGGCGGCGCCAGTTACTTTTTTTTAGAATAGAGAGTTTCTACTGTACGTGTGTATGTGACTGAACGCCTCCTAAACAGTTGGACCGATTTGAATGTTTTTTTTGTATGCGTTTGGGTGGCGCCCTGGATGGCTTAGATTCACATTCACATGCGGGACAGCTATTGTTATATATAAATTAGCTTTTGCCTGCGGCTCCGTCCGCGTGAATGCCATTTTCCAGGATAAAAGTAGCCTATGGGGAATTTTGTAGGACCTTTGTACCTCTCCAGTTGAACAATCCCATTTATGGTGTAAACTTAACTGGCTACTGCGTGACTCTTTAACTAATTTATCTGACTCTATCCTAACCGTTAAAAATTCCTGACGTCAATTAACACTTTCAAACAAAAAACCAATTAAAATCGATCCATTATTGTAAACGTTACGACATGCACATACACAGACATCTACAAACACGCATTTAGAGAGAGACAGCGAGAGAAATAGGAAGAGAGAACGAAGGCAAACTGGTAACACCCGTTTTTTAATAAAATAATAATAATAATTCATTTATTTCAGATTATATCCATATTTTTACATTAAATCGTAATAAAATAAAATAAAAGTCGGGGTTTTTGTTGGGGTTAATTTTATTATGGAAATCTTACTCAAAATAAATTAATCACCTCAAAAATATTTAACTTATTTTATAGTACTTGAGTTGCACATTGAAATACAAACTGTTATCGCACTTCGTAATGACTCACACGTGTCGAGTTCCGAGGTAACGTAAACAAAAACTCGACCCTTTTTTTGTGCCGCTTTTAAAATGTGCCGATGGATGATGAAATAAACAAATGTACGTGTGTTTTTCAATGTATTTAAGTAAACTATGTATTATATTGTAAAATAACATGCCAATTATCTAAGTAATGGTTTTTATTTTAACACAAGGGGGATTTTTCTTGCAAAAAATTTGCGAAATCAGCAAAAATATTAAATTATCTTGATTTTATACAATCTAATTTATAATTATACAGAATATAAAAAATATAGTATGATAGCGTATCTAATAACGACTCTAACGACATAAGTTTTTTATATATCGCCGATACAAAATTTTAAGTAAACAAAATATTTTCGCGATTTTCCCGATTTTCCCGTTGCGCCCTAGGTGACGTCTGCCGCACGTATTTGTATTTTGAAAAACGTACTATGCCGATCGAGGGGTTATACGAGTATACTATTTAAATTTGGTGAAGGGTATGACTATCTAATGTCAATACAAAGATGCACGCCATATATGATGACGTCAACCTATACTATAGCCATAACCCGATGCACGCGTCCAAAGGGAATTGCGAGATAGTCCCGCTACTCAATATTTGAAATATTAAGTGTGGTCTCATTTTTCAACCAATTTTGCTTCTACATACGCACTCACGCCTGTAATCCCCGAAGGGATAGGCAGAGGTGTAACCAGTACACCCACATTTCGCCGAGCGTATCTCCGTCCCATGATGTGATAGGTGGCGACCCTATCGCCATACCAGGCACAATTCCAGACTCCGGGTTAATACTGAGCAATTCGTAATAGAAAAATCCAATATCACTTTTACCCGACCCGTGGATCGAACCCCAGACATCAGAATCAGCCTCAGTCGTAACGCATACGCATTACAACTGCGAAACCGAGGCAGTCAATTTTGATCAAATTTTGATTATGTTTTCGTAATAGTGTTTCTTTTTCGTATTCTCTGAGTGGTAGAGCCACGCTGTAGACAGTTCTGTCTACAACATGAATGGGCCAGCTCGTCCGGGTCGTTACGACTGTCTCACAGAAAACCGGCATAAAGTAGCAGCTTGCTGCTGCATTACGGTGAGTGAGATATCCGGAGGCCCACATTCCCTACCCTTCCCAATCCCTAACTTATCACTTTCCTTTAACGTCAGCAACGCGCCCATGATTATTTTAGTATTAAGTTCATGCATCAACCCTATTAACTCACACAGACTCTTTAAACCTACTTCCTTGTGAGTAACTCTCTCTTTATCTCGGTATTTACCCCCTTACTGATGTATCATATCGTTAAGATTAAGACAACAGCGTTAGCGGAACCTCACGCCCCTTTACTGTAATAAATTTAGTATACAATTTTACGTGTTAATTTTGTTATACGCGGTAATGAATATACCGGTCTTGGGAGTTTATTTTATGTTTAAGAAAGTGCATGTATAGCATAATTTAGAGAGAAATATAATACGCACTCACGCCTAGGGTAGGCAGAGGTGTAATCAGTACACCCACATTTCGCCGACCGTATCTCCGTCACATGATGTGTTAGGAGTCGAAAATATCGCCATACCGGGCACAATTCCAGACTCCGGGTTGATACTGAGCAATTCGTAATAGAAAAATCTATTATCACTTTTACCCGACCAGGGGATCGAACCCGAGACCTCAGCGTCAGCCTCAGTCGTAACGCGTACGCATTAAAACTGCGCCACAGAGGCAGTTGTAAGAGAAATAAGAATTACAATTGAGCTCTATACTGAATGTTGCAAAAAGTTGGTATCAATAAAGACTGCCCTTATAGAGGGAGTAACTAGTAACTAACCCGTATAAATTAAAATCACTTCAATGTTATATTTTATGAATAAATCGAATTTTAAATCTATACCGAGAAAACCATTTTATGGCCCAAGGATTAGTTTCTTTTTTTTTTATAGTACAGGCCGGCAAACGAGCAAGTGGGTCACCTCATGGTAAGCGATCCCCACCGCCCATGTACGCCCACAATACAAAAGAATTATGGGCGCGTTGCCGACCTTAAAGGAAAGGGATAATAAGGGATTGGGAAGGGAAGGGGGATTTGGGCCTCCGGATATCTCACTCACCGTACGAAACGCAGTAGCAAGCTGCTACTTTACGCCGGTTTTCTGTGAGACAGTGGTAACGACCCGGACGAGCCGGCCCATTCGTGCTGTAGACAAAATTGTCTACAGCGTGGCTCTACCACTCGTTGCTGCATAATTACGAACTACTAATGCCGTAACTTTTTTTTCACTTTCGCATTTATAATATTAGTTAGGATTAATTGTCTAGTCATCACAGGCATTGTAAACAATGGGAATATATTCATATTATTTAACATTTGAAACGCACGTTTAGTTGGGAAGAGCAATAAATTTGTAACAGGTGTAAAGTAATTGTGAGTCGCGCTGCTACGTGCTTAACCGTTTTCCACGCTTGTTGGCGTGTTCTAAACGCTGACTGCTGAATTAATTCTACTACACTCAAGTGTAATTGTTTTTAAGTGGATGTTGTACAGATTAGAGGTTTTGACTCTGTTTAAAACCACAGGCAAAAAAGGAGTGTTTTGATTAAATTGAAATAGTTGTATGTCATGTAGGCAATTAAAATAGCGCTTATGACAAGTCAGTACAAAATAAAGAAACTTATGTATGGAAATCATATCAACTAATGTATACATAACATACATAGATAGCATCATCAATATACACTAGGCAATCTATAATTTTTTATTAAGGAATAGTCCAGAAATGTTAAGTTTTTTTTTCGTTTGATGAAGAAATTCGTTTTGATGTGTGTGAGCTACAGTTGCATTTTCTTCGGGCTGGTTTTGAACCTGCCGTTTTCGTCTGAGTAGTCCATAACCCGCTGATATATCGAAGCTCTGATTATGTATCAAGTTTATTACATTGAACATGTAAAGGCGGATTTATTTATCATGCATCTTTTTTTTCTTTATAGAATTGTTTAACAATAACTGCAACTCCCTTTGTATTCGTAAAATACAGTCAACAAACAATCACTAAAAGTCCAGAATATCTGTTCTCTTAATCAACAAAGCAATACCAGATTTCAACAGAACATATATTTGAAACACTCGCATGAAATCCATAACAACTTCACACAAACACATACATAATCCAGCCAGTCATTTATCTCTGGCTATTAGCTAACTAGTTTCTGGACTTTACTGTTCAAGTTGAGGTGATAACAGTGGTTTAATTAATCATTTATAAATTCAAGGAGGCCATAGCAGTGATAGCTCAGCGGGGACTGGTATGAACTGTCGAGACGAAAGTCGCAGGTTCAAAACCAACCCAAGAGCAAACACCTCTAACTTTTCTAAGTTATGTATGTATTAATTGTTAATTATTACTTGCTTTAACGATGAAGGAAACATCGTGAGGAAATCTGCATCCCTGAGAAGTTCTTCATAAGAATTCTGCCAACCCGCATTAGGCCAGCGTGGTGGACTAAGGCCTAACCCCTCTCATTCAGTAGAGGAGGCCCGTGGCGAGCAGTAGGACGTATATAATACAGGGCTAATATCATCAAATGCAAGGAACAAATCCAACCTTATCTGCACGTGGTACACTCTGCTGATTAACGGACGAGGCGATGTCGAAACTTGGTTACTGTAGCGGGTTGTGGGAGTTCAGACGGAAGGTCGCCCGGTCGGTATACCAAATACCATCAAATCTATGATACAAGAAGGCAGACCTTGGCATTAAGCTGGGATAATGCCAAGCAGAAAGTGAGAAGTGCCACAGTGTAGATACGTCTTGTCTACAACATGAATGAGCTGCCTCGATCGAGTTATTATTATCACAGAAAACTGATGAGAAGTTACAAATCGTTGTTGCGTATCGTAAAGTGAGTGAGATTACTAGAGGCCTAAATAACCTCGTAACCATTCTCCATTTACCGTTAAGGTCGGCGCCGCATCCATGATGATCTTCAGGTATTATGGATGGCTCACTTACCATCACTTTCTTGTTTGCTGATATATAGATATATAAATATCACAGAAATAAAAATGACTGAAGTTGTTACTTTTTATTCTCAACTGTTGTTTTAAATAAATCAAATTTATTCAGTTGCATTATTTTAATTTAATTATATTGATTAAAGAAACAACTGATAATAGAAGAAAAATATTCTATTTCAAATACGCAAATGGTTATCCAATATTGTAAGTTAAAATAAATCACTGCAAAACCTGTGAGATAATACTGTAGCATATGTTCACCATGAGTACACTGGTAGCTATCCAGTCGTATATAAATATACATACGCACTCACGCCTGTAATCCCCGAAGGGGTAGGCAGAGGTGTAACCAGTACACCCACATTTCGCCGAGCGTATCTCCGTTCCTTGATGTGATAGGGGGCGATCCTATCGCCATACCGGGCACAATTCCAGACTCCGGGCTGATGCTGAGCATTTCGTAATAGGAAAACCCAATATCTCTTTTATCCGACCCGGGGATCGAACCCGAGACCTCAGCGTCAGCCTCATTCGTAACGTGTACGCATTACAAATGCGACACCGAGGCTGTCAAATATAAATATATGTACATATTTATATTCGACTGCCTCGGTGGCGCAGTCTCGGGTTCAATCCCCGGGTCGGGTAAAAGTGAGATACGCTCGGCGAAAAATGAGTGTACTGGTTACACCTCTGGGGATTACAGATGTGAGTATGTATATATTTTTAAGTAAGTTTCATACGGTGAGTGAGAGAGTACGGAGGCTCAAATCCCCATCCCCTTCGCAATCCCTTAATTACCCCTTTATTTTAAGGTTGACAATGCCCCCTGTTTCTTTTGGTATTGTGCGGGTACATGGGTGGTGGAGATCACTTACGATCAGGTGACCCACTTGCTCGTTGACCTAGCTTTAAAAAAGGAAAGCTCGTTCTCTAATCGATTTGCCCTTTTGCTTCTCAACTGTGCACAATATCGACGTGTGAACCCCAACTTGTTCCCACCGACTGCCAATATCGCTAATTGAGTTACTTTCCTTCGTACCGCGGAAATATTGCGTGGGTGTCTATTTTTTATTTGGTTTCATAAATTTTGATTTATACCGCGGCATCGAGAGCTCTATCGGTCCGCGGACGGTTTATCGTGAAGCACTCTTTTGATATATCGTTGAAGTTGAATGAATTCGCTAAAACTGAAATAACAGTATTAATTTAGAATGTTCTTTGTCTAAGTAACATCGAACTATATGGTTCGTTTCGGATTTGCTAGAACGATTGTACTCAAGCACACTTAAGGTGTTTTATTTATGAATTTACGATCTCCAATGAAGGATTTACATGAATTTAACATTAATGTAGGATATTGTAGGAAACAGCGATAGCTCAGTGGGGAGAGGTACGGACTATCCAGACGAAAGTCGCAGGTTCGAGACCAGTTCCAAGAGCACACACCTCTGACTTTTCTAAGTTATGTGTGTATTCATTGTTAATTATAGCTTGTGAAGGAAACATCGTGAATAAACCTGCTTACCTGAGTAGTTCTTCATAAGAAATTCCGAAGGTTTGTGTCGTCTGCAAACCCACATTAGGCTAGCGTGGTGAACTAAGGCCTAACCCCCTCTCATTCAGTAGAGTAGGCCCGTGCCCAGCAGTGGGACATGTATAATACAGAGCTAATAAAAAACAACATAATACATTGTCTTAACTTGCATATCATATGGAATTGCCGCCAAACAACAGTGTGTAAGCACTGTTGTGTTCCGGTTTGAAAGACATTGAAGCCAGTGAAATTACTGGACATTATGAGAGTTAACACCTTATGTCTCGGGGTGACGAGCGCAGTCCAGTGTCCTGCAGTGCTTTGTCATTTAAAGTCCTGTGTGGCGTTGCTTCTGTTTATGAGCAGGCGTAGCGCTTACCATCAGGCGAGCGACTTGCTCGTCTCGTCATTCAAGCCAATAAAAAAAAACCTTTATATTGGAGCAAGTTGTGTTTGCATTCATTGAAGTGGAACAATTTTATTAGTAACGTACTCATTGTCAAAACTGCAGAGATATTGTAGATGAAATACCACCAAGAATATTGACCCCATTACATCCTACAGTTGTTAATTCATGTTGATTTCTTGTGATAGTGTGTTAGCTGTAAGCATATATGGTTATAACGTATTCTTACCATATTATTTTATATCAGTTTATTCTTTTTAATAATCATAGTAGAATCAATCCTGTCGCTACTTATTTGGAAATCTAATGTTTTATTATTCACCTAAACGACAAGACGAGAAGGTCACTCGTCTAGTTATAAGCGTCACGCTTGCTCATAAAAAGAAATAATACTACACAAAACTTTCAATTACCAATTACTGAATGCCACTGCCCAGAGCTCGTTACCTCGAGACATAAGATGTTAAGTCTCATAATGCATAGTAATTTCGGGCTGACCCAGAACACAACATTGCTTTCACACTGCATCTAGGCGGCAGAAATAGACAAAGTGGTGGTCACGACCCAGGCGGCTTCTCACGTACTAGGGACCTAGTAAATATAGCAAAATTTTGTAGTTGGAGGCAAGATAGAGCGCGTTATTATCAGATTAAATGCATTGTACTAAACTACATGCGTCTACCGACCCGCATTGATTCAATGAGAGGAACTCAAACCTTAAGCTCAAGCAGAGGACTCTGCAGGTAGAGTTATATCCATGTCATCATACTAATATTATAAATGTGAATGTAAGTTTGTTTGTTACGCTTTCACGCGAAAACTACTTAACCGATCATCATGAAACTTTGTTCACATATTCTTGGAGCTATAAGTAGTAACTTAAGATACTTTTATGAAAAAAGAAACTATTTGTTTGTTACGCTTTCACGCCTAAATCACTGAACTGATTTTGATGAATTTTGATGTAGAGATAGATGGGACCCTGGAGATGGTTATAGGCTACGTTTTATTTCAGAAAAGTCTATTCACGCGGGCGGAGTTGCGAGCAAAAACTAGTCTTTCATAAGTTATTAAACATATGTTGTGTGTCTTCAGTCGTGGCCAGACTTGCCACATTAACTACATTTAGCCGCCACATTTTGGTTTAAGCAATAATTCCACATACTGCCCTAATTCCCCTTGATGGACATGCTTCTTGTACAATGTACATTTATTTTGGGAACTATTCTTAATTACATTGTTTTCATATTCCACATAATTAAATCTTGGAAGATTAACATGAAGACGAAATAAACCAAGTCATTCTAAATTTTGAAGCGATTTTATGTTTATGTTAAAGGAAAGTCTTGCAAATTTTGATTTCTGAATGTAACTGCAGCGCTCAGTAATTGTCATATGTCAATTAACTTTGATTATCAATTGTCACAGCCTCCGTGACGCATTGGGCGAGTAGCCGGATGCGAAGCGTGAGACAGTGGGTTCAATTCGCGCACCTACACAAATGTTTGTCTGATCCACAAATATTTGTCTCAGGTCTAGGTGTTGTGGGACCGCAAGTCCTTCGTAGTTCCTGATACCCACGATACAGGTTTACCTAGTGTGAGGTATTTAGTTTATAATTTAATTAGCCATTTCTTTGAATTAGACTATTCTCAGATATGTTAATAAATATTGTTTCTGGACTCAGTAACGGAGCATAAAACATTTTTCGTATTTCAGTAACGCAACATTAAGCTTTAGTGTATAAGTATTGCCTCTGAGTTGTTCTTAGAAATAATCAAAGTCTAAGAAATGATTAATTGATAATTAATGTTAATTATCTGTAACTGCGGCAATTATAATAATACAATATTATGGCGTATATTAATATAAAGAGAAAGAAAAGTTGAATATATTCTATATGAGAAAATGAATAAAAGGGAGTGTATAATGAGATGAAGAAAAATCTGAATGAACGGAAAAGAAAATGCGCTAAACCCAAATTATCTGAGTAAATGACGATATAACTCGCTTTTTGATATAAAACAAAAGTGGTTGGATGACGAGACGACTCCGGATGAATTAAAGAAAAGATATGCTGCGAAATCCTCAAACGAGTTTCGTACCAGTTATTCACTACAAAACAACTAGATATCCTAATTCTTATACCGACACCTTATGTGAATTAAAAATCGCGATAACATTTCGTTCATTTCATATTTTATATTCAACATCAAAACTTTTGAACCCTGCGAATCATCGCAATGGAATAAAGGCAAAGTTAGTTCCAGTGTTACTATTTATAACCTGCGTAAAGCTCAAGTCGAGAGCTTTAGTTTCGTGCTAAATCCGTACAGACAAACTGTCAAAATTATTTTCATTATAACATTCGTATTAGTATAATTGGAAATTCCTTTTAGTTTAAGTATGATATGAAAGGCACTTAAAATATTATTTTGCTTGAAATATCTGATTTCGTCAAAGTAAACGTTCATAATTGCGATTTATTTTTTATTCTAATAAGATGTCCCGTCATAAACATTATTTAGTTTTAAGTTTTTTTATAGCATAGGTCGGCAAACGAGCAAGTGGGTCACCGGTAAGTGATCTCAACCGCCCATGTAAGCCCACAATACCAAAAGAATCGTGGGCGCGTTGCCGACCTAAAAGGAAAAGGATAATTAAGGGATTAGAAAGGGGAGGGGATTTGGGCCTCTGGATATCACGTGCACTTAAGAAACGCAGCAGCAAGCTGCTACTTTACGTCGGTTTGACAGACATTGGTAACGACCCGGCGAGCCGGCCCATTCATGCTGTAGACAAAACTTTTCACAGCGTGGCTCAACCACCCAAACAAAACTATCTATAGCTTAAATACGCGAGCCTATAACGTATAAAAAACATACATACATACGCACTCACACCTGTAATCCCCGAAGGGGTAGGCAGAGGTGTAACCAGTACACCCACATTTCGCCGAGCGTATTTCCGTCCCTTATGTGATAGGGGGCGAGCCTATCGCCATAACGGGCACAAATTCCAGACTTCGGGCTGATACTGAGCATTCCGTAATAGAAAAACCAAATACCAAGTGGATCGAACCCGAGACCTGAGCGTTGGCCCCAATCGTAACGCGTACGCATTACAACTGCGCCACCGAGGCAGTCTAAATATCTTATTAACTAACAGACGTTTTATAATAGCTTCTGATTTATTTATAAGAGCATTAAAATTAATTACCTCAAAGGTACGAGAATACAAAGGGTTCAACAACTCATAACAAAAACAGATCATGAGTTTCCAGATACTAGAAACTAATCCAAAGGCATTGGGCAAACAAAACTCCAGTAGTACGGAAGTATAGGTAATCGATAGTAAACACAAGTTTGGAGTTACGATACAGGCAGGGAGTGGCGCGTGCCTTGAAACTTGCGCGTTCGGGTGTGCGCAACTGAGTTAATTGCTTGTGTATTGGTACATCATGTGTTTGTGCGTAAAGTTTTATAGAATTGGATAGCCAAAAGTGCACACCTTACAATGGTAAAGATCTTAGTTAAAAGTTGAAGATCAAAAATTTGTTAGCGAAACTGTTTCAATTTAAAT
The DNA here is from genome assembly GCA_905332985.1 of Mimas tiliae. Classification (NCBI taxonomy): domain Eukaryota; kingdom Metazoa; phylum Arthropoda; class Insecta; order Lepidoptera; family Sphingidae; genus Mimas; species Mimas tiliae. The sequence goes on along the minus strand of HG995253.1, from coordinate 14,773,162 downwards.
AGAATATGGAACCCTAATGATGGTAAGCGCCACGCCTGCTCATAAACAGAAGCAACGCCACACAGAACTAAATAACAAGGCACTACATGTCACTGGACTGCGCTCGTCACCCCGAGACATAAGATGCTAAGTCTCATAATGCTCAATAATTACACTGGCTTCAATTTCCTTCAAACCGGAACACAACAGTGCTTACACACTGTTGCTTGGCGGCAGAAATAGACAAAGCGGTGGTCCCAACCCAGCTGGCCTCTCGCATACGAGGGACCTACCACCTTGTCAATGGAAAGACACAACTTTGCTCTGCATTAAGACATAAAAAGCTCATTAATCAAATATTCGTTGAGAAAATTGTGATCTGACGCTGAGATCTCTTCGATCCCTGGGTGGCGTAAAAGTGTTAGTGGGTTTTTCTATTACGAAAATGCTCAGTATCGGCCGGAATCTGGAAGTGTGCTTAGTATGGCGATAGGCTCGCCCCCTATCACATCATGGGACGGAGATAGGCTCGGCGAAATGTGGGTGTAGGTACTGTTAACACCTCTGCCTACCCCTTCGGGATTATAGGCGTGAGTGCGTATGTATGTAAAATCGTGGTCATACAAGTTGAAGTGGTGGTACATACAAGTTGAATACAGAAAATTCTTTATTCTTTCTTTACTTTTATTTAAAAATACGTATGCATTTTGAATTGAGTATTTAAAATGAAAACAAAATCATTTTGTTTTTGCATATGATATAGCATATATCTCAAAAGTATTCAAATTTGCATTTGAATATTTTTATTATGCTATTTTGCACATTCTGCTTTTAGTTTAGACTAAATTCAATATTAAAAGCGACTTTTGACAACGCTCGTGATAAACGATAACAGTCCTGATGAATTCACAAACAAAACTAAAAAAATGTATGATAAAGAAGTTTATTTTTCTCGTATTAGGCGATGCGTATTGAAATGGATGCAATATCAGACATGGATGGCAAATTTAATTTTTTTCTATGATTTTCATCACAATACCTGGCACAATAGGAATAAAGTTTTACTAGTATTGTAATAATAATACACCCAACAGTCACACAGTTCTGAACCCACACTAGGTTAACCTGTCTCGTGGTTATAATGAACTACGAGGGACTTGCGGCCCCACAACACCCAGACCCGAAACAAATATTTTATGTAGATCCCACAAACATTCGTCTCGGTGTGGGAATCAAACCCACGGGCTCTCGCTTCGCAGCCGGCTACTCACCCACTGTGCCACATAGAAGAAGATTGTGTAACAGGCCCTAAATCTAAACCCACAATTTAATTTTACATGTCTCACAATTATGTCAATTTGAGCCTGAATGTCAGTATTATTTAGTTCCCTAAATCTAAAACTTGGGTCAAATTATATTTAGACTAAAGTCAGTCTAAGTCGGTCTAAACTTAGATTTAATTATATAAGTTGCGTTACGTTAAGTGAGTTATGGGGTTGAACTCGGTGTTGAGATGCTGTAGTTACGGTATTGGAAGTAATACAGTTTGATAGTTTACCGGTCAAATTGACAGCCTCCGTGGCACAGTGGGCGGCTAGCTAGCTACGCTGCAGGTTCGATTCTCACACTGAGACAAATGTTTGTGTGATCCAGAGATATTTGTTCCGGGTCTGGGTGTTTTCTCCCCAGAGGGGTTGACGTCAGGCAAGCGGCCGGTTTACCGGTCAAATTTATTTGGATTTAGTTTGCTTTAGAGGACGCGTGGTATCAAATAGGCATCACAAACATGTAGATCCGCTTTGTCTCATCTGCTGCTAAGCAGATGCGGCGCTATGCACGTCAGGCGAATTTTATTGTATTTGTGCGAATACAAAAAAAATACCCACTTACTATAATGGGTAAATTTATGTAGGCAATAGTATAGCTATAGGCGATTAATTATATATTTCATTACTCCCTAACCCTATCTTATTACAATACTTTAGTCCAGCTCCACCACAAAGAGCCATCAAACTCAAAATCTCCGCTTAAAGTTCATTAAAATTCCCAAAATCTAAGCCATTCAAAACAACCGAGCTCTAAACAATCATTACCTATCATTTTGAATGTAAAGTATCTTAATATACACTGTTCTGCAACGAGAGATACTTTGAAGTGAAATCGTGAAAATTTCCGCACAGCAGAATGATATCCAACTCTACTTCTTTTGAATTAGAGTTCAATATCGATGTTGAGTGGTGTCAGTAGAGGTGATTATGTAAATAATGTTGTAATGACGTCATCAAACGCTACGCCGTTTAGGGTTGATGCGAATGAACGTTTTAATAAAAGTTCAAATGTATTCTAAGATTTCCGCGATCGAAACGAGCCCGTTTAATTTCAGCGGGTAATGTCAGGTTTTATCATAAATTGTTATAAGTGAGCCCTTATTGGACTGGTTTATGGCATTAGCTCTGGTTGGGACAAACTTTATTATGAACGGCGCCAATTTTTTTTTTTGCCTTGTTCTGGATACTGAAATGAGTACAAAAATTTCTTATAATTATTGTTTTGACGAAGCAAATTACGAGAGGAAAGTTGGTAATAACTTTAGCTTTCATGTAATTCATAGTATTAAATTTAAGGATAAAAGTAATATCTACTATCTCTTTAATTCTACTTAGTATTCAAAATAGTATAATACATACGCAGTCACGCCCGTAATCCCCGAAGGGGTAGGCAGAGGTGTAACCAGTACACCCACATTTCGCCGAGCGTATCTCCGTCCCACGATGTGATAGGGGCGAGCCTATCGCCATACCGGGCACAAATTCCAGACTCCGGGCTGATACTGAGCATTTCGTTATAGAAAAACCCAATACCACTTTAGCCGACCCGGGGATCGAACCCGAGACTTCAGCGCTAGCCTCAATCGTAACGCGTACGCATTACAACTGCGCCACCGAGGCAGTCTAAAATTGTATAGTCTTTGTATTTAAATGTAAACATTTTAATCTTGTTGGCTAATTCGCATTAAACCAATGTCATGAGATGACGGTCCACCCTCCCATGCCCCCATTGAAGTGGGGGTAAGTTTTTGGTGGAACATAAAGGTTTGAGCCCAGGAGGCCAATTCTCGTAATTTTTTCTCGCAACTTTCTTGACGCTGAGACTAGATCGGAAAGATATTTTGAACGTTAAAAATTACGAGAATTGGCCTCCTGGATCAATGTGTCATGATTCACAATCACAAGAGAGACTCTACCCCACTCACACTACATTCGTGTCTGTATTCCATGGGCGTTACATCTATATCTCATCCGGGTATCTCAAGGTGATAGTCGGAGACTATAAAGCGCCACAAAATACAATATACCTAATAATAATAATTTTTATTATCCAAAGATAAATAAAAAACACATCTTATACAAATGTTATTTAAATACACAACGGACCCCGCACTAGGCGGGGATAACGAACCTGTATCGCGGGAGACCAAATATTTTTTCACAATTGTTTTACAAAATATGCGAGTTGGCTATACAAAATACTGAATAACACATAAATCCATATACCTATATATTTATCGTAACATTTTATTTATTTATTTATTACATGGAAAACTTACAGACAATAGTATTAAAAATAGCAATAATATAGCTGACAGAAAGCCAATAACAAGTTCTTACTTATAGCAAAGTATCTTTAATATTTTGCCTACCTATTTTGCCTCTTTCACATTTATGAATATATATATATTTTTCGGTTAAAGTATTCGTAACTTGCCGCTTTCAGCGAAGACCATTCATTTGATCAACATAAGCTGTTCTCCTCGGGCGTCCTTGTCTGACTCTTTTATTCACATTCATAACATAAATATCTTTCACCGGTTGCTTTTTAGCCATCCTGTCCATTTTTACAAGTTATCTTACAATCATTGTCATATTTTTTTTATATCATAGGCCGGTAAACGAGCAAGTGGGTCACCTCATGGTAAGTGATCTTCACTGCCCATGTACGCCCACAATACAAAAAGGATTATGGCTGCGTTGCCGAACTGTAAGGGATAATTAAGGGATTGGGTAGGAGATCTCATTTACCGTAAAAAAAACTAGCGTCTACTACATTAAGGTAAGATCGAATTTCCGCTTGATTCCCAAATATGTATAAAAGCGATTAACAGATTAATTTATTAATTCCAGCAAAAACGCCGACAAGACGATTCAAGCAATGATTCGCTAGAAATATGATTGATTACAAGTTTTAACTTGCCTTAGCCACGACCTTTGCTTCCATTATGTCCTCTAATCACCGTGATATTTGACTAAAGCATTGTGTTTATTATGATTAATACGTTTAATATAATGATATTATTAGCAAAAATATAATTGGTATTCCATGTCGCCCGAAATTGTAAAAAGCTGTTAATGTGTTTTTGCACGTCCATAATACGTTATTCTTTGACAATATGGGGGCAGAACAAAAGACGGCAGAGAAGCGGCGCGACACGATGCGATCAAATATTATTAATATCAACACAACATTTTAGCTAATTAGGTTTTATTTGGTTTTATTTTTATTACAAATATATATACATACATACGCACTCACGCCTGTAATCCCCGAAGGGGTAGGCAGAGGTGTAACCAGTACACCCACATTTCGCCGAGCGTATCTCCATCCCACGATGTGATATGGGGCGAGCCTAACGTCATACCGGGCATAAATTCCAGACTCCGGACTGATGCATTTCGTAATAGAAAAACCCAATACCACTTTACCCGACCCGGTGATTGCACCCGAGACCTCAGCGTTAGCCTCAATCGTAACGCGTACGCATTACAACTGTGCCAACGAGGCAGTCACATGAATATATTCTGCATATTGCAGTAATCAATCAGAACAATAATTATCAAGATAAAAATGGCTAAGTCTCTAGCACTAAAACATTATGTGTTCCTAAAACTTATACTAAATTAGAATTTGCTAGCCGCACCACCCGCGTAAACGGCCTTTCCCCAGATAAGAAATGGCATATGTTCTTATACAGATTATGGTCTACCTGTATGCCAAATATCATCCAAACCCATTTAGCCATTAAAGCGTGGTTGACCAACAAAAATCTAAAGTCACAAACTCTCAAAACTTTCACATGTATAAAGTAGTAGTTAAGTTTAGTGATAATAATTTTCAAAGCAGGATAAGTACACAGACAAAATTGTGACCTCGTATCAAGTCAATAAAATACAAAGTCACTTGCCCCCGCACGGGTTTAACTTGCACGTCATAAACTAAACAAAGGTAGCAAACCATCTAGCAAACAGCCACAAAGGGTTTGTACAATGAAAAGAAATAAACCAATGACAAAGCGTAAGTTTATCTACGAGCTGAAAATCGCTGGTGAAAACCACTTAGCTTTGTCTCCGACGACTCCCTTGTAACTTGGGTGGATGACGTGTGACTTTGTAAATCTGTTATTTGATATATTGTAACCTTTTATAATGTCTGCCCGAGTATTGCAGATACATATAGACTCACGCCTATTTCCCATTGTAGGCAGCGACAATAGATTTTTTTATTTCATTTTTATTGCATAGGACGGAAAGCAAGTCGATCACCTGATGGTAAGTGATCACCACCCACAATATTAAAAGAATCATGGGCACGTTCCCGACCTTAAAGGAAAGGGATAATTAAGGGATTGGGAAGGGGTTTGATTCTCCGGATATCTCACTCACCGTACGAAACGCAGCAGCAAGCTGCTACTTTATGACGGTTTTCTGTAGGACAGTGGTAACGACCCGGTAGACAAAAGTGTCTACAGCGTGGCTCTATCACTCAGAAGATTTCCACTTGCTACAATCCTTGCACACCTCTTCGGCCTCCGTCACTCTCATTAAATTGTTTATACATGCACGTCAGTTGTTATGCAGTATTGCAGATCATATCTAATAATAAGACTGCATTAGTGGTGCAGTTGTGATGCGTACGCGTTACGACTGAGGCTTACGCTGAGATCTCAGGTTCAAACCTCGGGTCGGGTAAAAGTGATATTGGGTTTTTCTATTACATAATGGCGATATACTCGCCCCCTATTTCTTCATGGAGCGGATATACGCTCGGCGAAATGTGGGTGTACTGGTTACACCTCTGCCTACCCCTTCGGCGATTACAGGCGTGAGTGCGTATGCATATCCGGCCGCCTGCCTGACGTCAACCCCTCTGTGGAGAAAACACCCAGTCCCAAAACATATATTTGTGGATCACACAAACATTTGTCTCGGTGCGGAAATCGAATCCGCAGCCTCTTGCTTCACAGCCGGCTACTCGCCCACTGCGCCACGGAGGCTGTCCATGTCAAACTCGCTATTATTGAACTGACGTCACTTGTTACAAACTGAACTTCAAATCCCTAGAGTATCTATGTTAAATTTGAATAAAAACATTCACGTCGAGCTTCAAAGTTACTTGGTAAGTTACCGACAACAACCGAGATCGATGGCTAATTCCCTAATGAGCAACGTTCCTCACAATATTCCCATCTTACTTCACTGTACAATAAGGAATTAATAAAAGACTGATGTCGTAAAGGTCGATTGCCTTCCTACGCAAATTGTTTTTGAAGATTAATCAAATCAAATCAAATCATTTATTCAGTAATTAGGCCGCCAAGGGCACTTTTACACGGCGAGTTTGGAATCTACCGGTGCTTCCCAAATGCCCACTGGTCTGAGAAGAAGCACCAAGAAACTCAGCCGTAGGTCTTTTGAATGTTTGTCATTTTTTTCAAATTTATATTTGTTATTACAAAACTTAAGTAATTTACGTTATAACTAATACGTTCATAGAAAAATAGTGTCAATTTGGTATTGATACAGGTGCTCATTGAGGAGATCTAACAGTAATCTGAATCTAAGCAGACCAATTAATTGTTACGATACAATTATAAATAATTAATAATAATATTTGAGAATACTCGTTTTCCTGGTCTGTTAACCATTTGTAATTAGCTGGTGTTTTGTTTTGGTCTTCCATTAAATTATGGCAAGGGGTCAATAAATTAAGAGTGCATTAGTTGTATATCTGCCTGTTCTTTTAGAAATATGTCGTGAAGTGATGTATTTTATATCATAGGTCGGTAAACGAGCAAGTGGGCAAGTGGTAACTGATCTCCATCGCCTATGTACGCCTACATTACCAAAAGAATCATGGGCGCGTTGGCGACCTTAAAGGAAAAGGATTGGGAAGGGGACAGGGAGTTGAGCCTCCAGATATCTCACTCACCGTACGAAACACAGCAGCATACTACTCCTTTACGCCGGTTTTCTGTGAGACAGTGGTAACGACCTTGACGAGCCAGCTCATTCTTACCTGGTGAATGGTTCTACCACTCAAATGTTTGTGTAGAGATTAAAGGAAGAAAGAAAATCATTTATTCAACCCTTTTTAGACACAATCAAAAAAAGGAACATAACCAGAAACCAGCTAGAGCTTAGAAGCTTTTATTATAATAATAGGTGGTAGGTCCCACATATGCGAGACGACGTCTGGGTAGGTATTAGGTTCCAAAGCTTTGTCTGTTTCTGCCGCCAAGCAGCAGTGTGTAAGCATTTTATTTCGGTTTGAAGGATATTGAAGTGCTATACTGGGCATAATGGGACTTAAGATCTTATGTCTCGAAATGAGCGTAGATAATGATGAGCTATGATGTATGATGAAAGCAGTGCAGTGCCATGCAGTGCTGTGTAATTCCTTGCAACACGCTTTTTAACACATGTTACAGAAAGATTTGACTTGTAGTTTTTACGACCGGCCGCCTGCCTGTCAGGAGAAAATACCCAGAACCGAAACAAATCTTTGTGGAGCACATAAGCATTCGGTGCGGGAATTGAACCCGCGGCCTCTCGTTTACAGTCCGCTGCTCGCCCACTGCACCGCGGTGGCTGTAATTCATCTACTTATATCCCTACTAATTCCATATATTGGGATAATGGTCCACTTACATTACCCGTAAGCGAGCCATCTCCCACAAATTGACGTCTAAGCGCCTGCTTTACGATGTGTCGGAATGGCGCCATTCAAATACATGAAAAAAAACTACGAATGTTCGTGTAATGGCGGGAAATATTGAACGAGTTGAACAGCGTAAGATTTTCCCGCGGCCTTTGTATGGCCAATTTGTTTTTATTATAACTGCATATGGTACTAAATTGATGCGTTCCTAAAACACAAATTATACATACATACGCACTCGCGCCTGTAAATCCCGAAGGGGTAGGCAGAGGTGTTACCAGTACACCCACATTTCGCCGAGCGTATCTCCGTCCCATGATGTGATAGGGGGCGAGCCTGCCGCCGTACCAGGCACAATTCCAGACTTCGTCTGATACTGAGCATTTCGTAATAGAAAACCCAATATCATTTTTAGCGATAATTAACAATTAATACACACATAATTTAGAAAGTGAAAAATTCAGAAGTGTGTGCTATTGGGACTGGTTTAGAACCTGCGACTTTCGTCTCGACAGTCCGTACCACTCGCTACTGAGCTATCGCTGCTTTTTTAAATAATTAGCATCTAATATTTTTGTGGGACTGTAAGACCCTCGTAGTTCCTGGTACAGTCAACGCCAAAAGTTAATGAACAAAACTCCACAAATCGTGTACTCCTTAAGCATCAAAAGTAGCTGATCAACTACTGCAACAGAACGCGGTGTGCAACTTAACGTTACAAATATCAGTGGACGCCATAGTAACGAATTTGCTGAACACGCTCATAATACATAATTTGGTGAACTTTCATAAAATGTGGATTCTAGCTTCAAGTTCACCGACTTTTGTTAAATTGGCGTGTTCATGAGATTTTGTTGCTTTTATTACAAGTATATGATACGCGATATCTCAGCCAAATCTGGACCGATTTTTATGATTATTCTTATATTCGATAGGGTTTTCTCAAAGAATTATTTCATTCAAATTTGGTTAAGATCTGATGAAGGTGGACAAGGTAAGAAATATAAATTCCTTAGTTTATTCCGTAGTTCCTGAGATTAGCGCGTTCAACCAAAGAAACAAACAAACTCTTCAGCTTTATAATATTATATAGTATAGATGGGTGTATTTATTTATTTATCTAAAATGTTCAAAATAAGGAATCTTAATGTTTACATTAATTTAATCTGTTATGGCTAACGCAGCATTAAGGTTGTAATTATAAAACATGGTTCTATTAACGAAGATTAATTATTGTTCCCCAAATTGATTTTTAATTATCCGTTTAAAGCTTTGATGTAAATTACTATCGGCTCAGATAATGGAGAATTAACTGAAGACCGGATTCTTCCTGTTCCATTAACGTTATACATTAAATAGAAACCGATTTTAAAATAAAAACACTAAAAAGACAAAAATAACAATTTCAAGTTTCTAAGTTTTATTTAAACTTATTTTATTTTTGAATTTTAGACCACGCTTCTTTCAAAAACCGGATGTATGTCTAGAAGAAAATAATATTTGAAGTGGGTCTTAATCTAGTTCAGTCCGAAAGTATTGACGTCAAAAGATTAATTCAAGGAGTGCTAGACGATTGATGACCTTGCAAAAAATATAAGTGTGCAAAATACTGAAGATATATTTAATATTGCTAATAATCCCTTGAGAGTGGTGCGTGATATTACTATTTTATATTAGATAGCGTAGCATCAATCCATTTTTGATTTAGTATCTATATCTTTCCAGAAAATGTAGTTTACACTTTACTAGCAGCTAGGGTAGCAGCGATAGCTTAGCGGGGATTGATACGGACTGGCGATTTAAAAGTCGCAAGTTTGAAACCAGCTCCAAGAGTGTGCACCTCCGACTTTTCTAAGTTATCTCTGTATTAATTAAATAAATAAATAAATATATCACTTGCTTTAACGGTGAAAGAAACATCATGAAGAAACCTGCATACCTTAGAAGTTCTCCATAAGAATTTCGAAGGTATGTGAAGTCTGCCAACCCACAATAGGCCAGCGAGATGGACTAAGACCTAACCCCTCATTCAGTAAAGGAGGCCCGTGCCCAGCAGTGGGACGTGTATATTACAGGTCTAATATTATTATTTATTTCCTAGAAACTGTTCTGTTACAATTTATGATTTTTGTTGAAATACTTGCAATAAAAAAATTATAGTTACCAAAATTAAACTTGACTATATACATTTTTAAATCCGATAGTAGGTTTTAAACAAAAGACGTATCGCAATATACTTAAATTGACCCTCTTGTTCGAATGCCACCTCTTCCGTAAAAAAAATCGCCCACCATAACGTTTATCAAGGTTGTCCGGTAATCGACGACCAATGTTACCAAAATATCTGAAGATCATTTGGTAACCTACAGATTTGAACACCCGACAACACTCATAAGTAATAAATTTAAAAAAAAAACAATATCACACTACATTTTTCTGTCTATCCTGGGAATCGAACCCTCGGTATCTCGATTTCACAGCTTAAATGTCAAAAATATCGATATCCCAAATTGTTTCGTTTGTTCTCTTAATAGTTAGTTTTAGTTTATGTCTACTGATTACTTTTAAAAGTTGTTCAATTTAGTTGGCTTTGTTGTCTTATCGAGTATCCATTAAGTTCGCCCTCGAGTTTATCTTGCTTTTGCTCTGATAATGTTGTTATCAAAAATAAAATTCTATTCCGATGCGAAGTACTGTCTACATTCTGAATATCAACTTTTCATTTACAATAACAACTCGGCCATTACATCCGCTTTTATTATTAAAATATTAACAATATCACGTAGTTTACTTACAATATTTCAAAGACTTAGTTTCGTAGCAGAATTACTAATAATACCCAACAGTCACACACATAGTCCTGACCCCACACTAGGTAAACCTGTATCGTGGGTATCAGGAATTACGAGGGACTTGCGGTCCCATAACACCCATACCCACAAATGTTTTTGTGGATCCCACAAACATTTGTCTCAGTGCGAGAATCGAACCCACGGCCTCTCGCTTCGGCTGTGAATCCCGCTGCGCCACGGAGGCTGTCAAATGAGACCATATTACGGTAAACGAAATGTGGATACAATCTTTGCAACTCCAACTACCCCTCAGGAGATGCAGGTATGACAGAATGCTCTTTCTATATACTCTCTCTCTTGTCTCTTCTATAGTAGAATGTAGGCAAATGAGCAGTTCGGTTTCCTGATGATAAGCGATAACCACCGCCGTTATACAACCATAATACCTTTAAGAAAAGGAATGTGATTGGAAACAGGAACATTGCTTCGCCGGCACTTCCACAATGTAGACAAAGATGACCACATCATTTCACTACTACTTGTTTAAAAACGCAACTATCTCTCCAGCAACTATAAATCTTACTTACTACTAATGGCCGTTCCCTATATTCTATACTAGCTTTTGCTCGCGGCTCCGCCCGTGTGAATAGACTTTTCCGAAATAAAACGTAGCATATAACCGTCTCCAGGGTCCCATCTATCTCTACATCAAAATTCAATAAAATCGGTTCAGTGATCTAGGCGTGAAAGCGTAACAAACAATTTATTTTTTTTCAATTAAAGATCCTATGTTACTTCTTATACCTCCAAGAATACAAATACAAGTGTACAAAGTTTAATTATGATCGGTTAAGTAGTTTTCGCATGAAAGCGTAACAAACAAACTTACATTCACATTTATAATATTAGTATGATGATAATGAAGATAGGTTTGCTCACTATCAAAAATATTTTAACAGATCTTCCATACACAATATGTCAAAATATTACCGCCAGTAAGCAAATCTGTCGATAAACAGAATATTGGGAACGGCCATTAATATTTCACTACTATATATCACAAAAACCTTTCCAGTGCTATTAAAAAAATGCAATTTCAATGGGAACGGTGTAACGATTTTGTAATTAGTTGGTTCGTTTGAACGTTCCAATTGAAGGGAATTTTAGTTAACATACCGTGTAATGATTCCGGCAACACATTCCTCTACCAATTTCAAAGTATTTGATCTGTTAATTTAAAATGAAATTTCAGATTTGTATCGCGAATCATAATTATGAATTATACATATACATACGCACTCACGACTGTAATCCTCGAAGGGGTAATGGGAGGTGTAACCAGTACACCCAAATTTCGCCAAGCGTATCTCCGTCCCATGATGTATTAGGGGGCGAGCCTATCGCCATACCGGGCACAAATTCCAGACTCCGTGCTGATACTGACTATTTCGTAATAAAATAACCCAATACCACTTTACCGGACCCGGGAATCGAACCCGAGACCTCAGCGTTAGCCTCAATCGTAACGCGTATGCTACAACTGCGCCACCGAGGCAGTCATGAATTATACTGTCCCATTAAATATATTTTTGAAAAAGTAAGGGGTATTCTTTATTTTTTGTCTCCTTATCGTGGTTCATATAAAACATTGACGATAGATATATTTATAGCGACTGGGTCTTGCGTTATGCACATAAGATGGACAAAAATATTTTCCTAAATAAAAAAAAACCAATTGATGCATACATTGATTGCCTTTTGCATAGGTACACTTCTTACATTAATTACGTTGAAGTCTGCATTAGCCATTTCCTAGAATTGGATTATTTATCAGAGACTATTTATTATTAAGACTATTTCTGTACTTAGTAACTGAGAATAAAGCATACACTGGTTATGAGTGTCAAAATAAACGAAAAAAAAACCTAATGCAAATTAAAGGTAATTGATGTTGGACTGCGCGCGTCACGCCGAGACATGAGGTGTTAAGTCTCATAATGGCCAGTAATTTCACTGGCTTCAATATTCTTCAAACCGGAATACAACAGTGCTTGCACACTGCTACTTGTTGGAAGAAATAGACAAAGCGGTGGTACCTTCTAATTCATTAACGCTTTTAACGCATCGTGTGGCTTTGCTCTAAAGAACAGGGATTGGGAAGGGGATTTGGGCCTCCGGATATCTCACTCACCGTACGAAACGCAGCAGCAAGCTTACGTTGGTTTTCTGTGAGAAAGTGGTAACGACCCGGACGAGCCGGCCCATTCATGCTGGAGACAAAAGTGTCTACAGCGTGGCTCTATCACTCACTAAAATTTGAAATAAGTGCTTGTTCTATTGCTTTGTGGAAATGCTTATTAAATACCCATGTTGCATTTTAGCACAGGTACAATGTATCTTGTTACTGCTAAAAATAGTCGGCTTTTAAAAAAATAATAAAGCCTTTACAACGCTGCTTGAAACTGGAACGAAATGGAGGCGCTTTGAAAGAGTTTTCATTTAAAAATAATTAGATCAGGAAGTGAGGGGAAATTATTTTTCTTTTTTGTGTACGATTAATATCGCCTCGTTGGTATACTGGCAACACACTTAGTCTGAGAAACCATTAGGTTCTGGGTTCAAATTTCAGGGCGGGAAATCATCACTTGTGTTTAAGATTTTCAATTCATAAAATCACATATTAGTTGCTCAGGATTGGAATTTTTACCTGGCTCACCCTCAGTTTTTGGGATGGAAGTAGCTTCCTTCCATCGAATATTACTTCGGCGAATCGTTGATGCACTATTTGCAACTTTACTTATCCATTTGGAGACACACGCATGAGCTTAGCTTAGATTAGGTTATTATCAATTTGATCGAGGCTGGGTTTGGGTGATCCTTAAATATTTGTTAAGAGTCTGGATGTGAGACTGAAAGTCTCTCCTAGTTACTCATACCTACGACATAATACTCGTATATTACCGTGGAGTTAGGTCTATGTGTGTGACTGTTGGATTAATTTATACATTGCATTTTAATTACCATAATCAGCCTCCGTGGCGAAGCGAGAGGCCGTGGGTTCGATTCCCACACGAGACCAATGTTTATCTAATCCACAAATATTTGTTTCGGGTCTGGGTGTTGTGGGACCGCAAGTCCCTCGTAGTTCCTGATATCCCCGATACAGGTTAACCTAGTGTGGGGTCAGGACTATGTGTGTAACTGTTGGGTGTATTTATTAGTATTTATTAGTATTTATTATTATTATAATGCAATATCTTGAAATAATAATTTCCTTACTCGGTAAGCCTGTCAAGAAATTTGGTAATCACTATTTTTCTAAAAGCCTAAACTCAAATAGATATCCGAATAAATATGTCTTTCCGCATGTTTAAGTAAATGAGGATGATTTTAGTGTACTTTTCCTTGTACTAGTAAGCAATCAGTTAAGCCGCCTTTGAGGCTTTAATCATGGCTTAATGAAGGAACCGTTTCATTCGCTGTAATTAAATGTGACTATGATTTTTTTAATCCTATTAATATATTAATAATTATTTTGGTAAACGGTTTTCTTATTTATAATGGTTTATTGTGCATTAGACACTTTTAGTAAAACTAAAAAGACATTACACATATAAGCATAGTGAAATTTTATTGGCGTACAATATATATTTTTATTCACTGAAATGAAAGGCAACCAGTTTACTTCCTTGATGGTTAGCGCCACTCTTGCCCATAAATAGTAGCAACTCCATCCATAACTTTGAATTATAAAGTACCTACTGCATGATACTGCACTGCGAATGTTCGCATAAGACATAAAATGGTAGATTCTACAAGGTGGTAGGTCCCTCGAATGTAAGAGGCCGTCTGGGTTGGTACCACCGCTTTGTCTATTTCTGCTGCCAAGCAGCAGTGTGTCAGCACTGTTGTGTTCCGGTTTGAAGGATATTGAAGCCAGTGAAAATACGGAGACTTAACATCTTATGTCTCGGGGTGACGAGCGCAGTCCAATACCAGTGCTTTGTAATTCAAAGGTCTGCCTGGTGTTGCTTCTGTTTAGTGACATCGTACTAAGGCTAAGAAACATGAGGTCCTGGGTTCAATTCCTAGGTCGGGCAATCATAATTTGTATTAGAATTTCATACGCACTCACGCCTGTAATCCCCGAAGGGGTAGGCAGAGGTGTAACCAATACACCCACATTTCACCGTACGAATCCGTCCCACGATGTGACAGGGGGCGAGTCTATCGCCATACCGGGCACAAATTCCAGACTCCGGGCTGATACTGAACATTTCGTAATAGAAAAATCCAATACCACTTTACCCGACTCGGGAATCGAACCCGAGACCTCAGCGTTAGCCTCAATAGTAACGCGTACGCATTACAACTACGCCACCGAGGCAGTCCCATATGAATTGCGTGGGGTTGGAACTAGTGCCTGATATGGTCATAGACTCCCCCAACACATCATGAGATGAAAATAAGCTCGGTGAAACGTGGATAAAAAAATAAAAATAAATAAATACACCCAACAGTGACACACATAGTCCTGACCCCACACTAGGTAAACCTGTATCGTCGGTATCAGGAACTACGAGGAACTTGCGGTCCCACAACACCCAGACCCGAGACAAATATTTGTGGATCAGACAAACATTTGGCAAGGTGCGGGAATCAAACCCACGGCCTCACGCTTCGCAACCGGCTACTCGCCCGCTGCGCCACGGATGCAGAACTAGTTGCACCTTTATCTACTCCTTCGGGGATTTATCCCTCCGGGGGTTTATATAAACATAAACTCGCCTATCTGCATCCATCCTTCCACTTGCCCTTATCCCACCCGCGGTGGGCTTGGCGCAACATGCTTTTCAACACATGTTACAGAAAGATTTCGCTTGTAGATTTTACGACCGTCCGCCTGCCTGACGTCAATACCTCTGCGCAGATGGCAATGTAGATTTCAAAATAGTTATTTCAATGACAACGTATTTTACTTACTGGCAATATAATATGTACTTATATATGCAATATTAAGTTTATCTATATCTGCATCATACTGATTTGTAATCAGATTGGTGAATTTTACCCTTAAGCTTAATCATGACTAATCATCGAAATAAGATAGTGATTTCTTAGGTTTACGCGAATATTACACATTGAAATAAAACTATAATGAACTATGGAAAATGACCCATACTGATAAATACTTAAACGGTGAATCTCACCACCATCCAAAACAGTTAGCTACCGTGGGTAAATCCTTGTTTCAGAGAGCACAAGGAATCTGTGACGAGGAACATCTGGCTACTGAGCTACAGCATGTCAAGCGAGTACTGCGAGACAATAAGCTCCAAATTCCACGCCGCCGTCACAGAAACCGAGTGAAACCAGCCACAGTTGAACGTGCCCCTGTTGTATTACCATATGTTAGAGGTGTCACAGACAAGATTGGCTATATACTGAAGCGTGCTTCTATTAAAACTTATTTCAAGCCGCCCAAGAAGATTAGTCAATTTTTACCATCTGTCAAGTGTCACATACCTCTACAAGAACAGGGTGTATATAAAATAGATTGTGACTGTGGACTCTCCTATATCGGACAAACTAAAAGAAGCATAGGGACCCGCGTAAAAGAACACATAGCTGATGTTAAACACCGACGCTCTACGAAGTCTGCAGTTGCTGAACATTCAGATGAAGGCTCCAAACATTACCTTAGATTTGACAAACCACAAATCCTTGCCAAAGAACACCGATTCCTACCTAGGATGATTCGCGAGGCTATTGAAATTAAGAAACACCCAAATTTCAATAGAGAAGATGGTTGGAAGCTTGCACAAGCCTGGGATCCAATTATACATTTAATTAAATCGGAACCCAAAAGACCAACTGCCAGACCTCAAGATACCGTGAGCTCTTTCTGCGTAGATCGGACTAGTGTCAACTAACTTTTTTAAATAATGAAAAATAAATGTATAATTTTAAAATGAAGGTAGTCATTGTAACATTAACTTGTCTCTCCCGTGACCACGAAGGCTGAAAAGCTTTCGAAACGTCGGGACTAAAATAAAAATTAAACCGCGATAAAATCCGTATAAACTAGTTTTATTTCAATCGAAATAAGATGACAAGAAAGTAACTCAAGCAAAAAAAAATATCCCACCAAAACTCTGTGCAAGGCGGCGGGGCTATAAAAGTGTGCAGCTCGTTAATTCATCAATTCATAAAACATTATTCATGATCTCTAGTCGACACTTAATACGTCTATATATTTGCGCGGTGCAGAACGTCGTATCTCGATTTTGAAATTTAATATTCGGACATTAACAATTATGAAATAAAGTTGATTTTGAACATTCACAAATTTTTGTTTCGTGTGTGAGTGATACGTGTTACCTTTGCATGTGTAAGTAAGTGGAGCCGTACTTTTGGCAAAGTCATATGAGAGTTATCGTTTTAGTTATCTTATTTCGATGTGACTAATGCTATAATCCAACACAAAGAGGCCTAGTGCACACGACACGTCAATTTATTACAATGACAACTGGCTGACAACCTCATAGTGAAGACACCGTGGACACTTGATTAAGTCGCCGACAGCCCTGATTAATGAAACGGTGAGATTTCGAAGGACGCGCCCTAATTAGATTATAGCGTACATGAGATTCGTATTTGTGATGGGTATTAATCGTTTTTGTCTCGTGCATTAGATATATCTTATTTTGTAGATTAATCGGGCGATGTCACTATGTCAATTTTTTTATGTCATAGGTCGCCAAACGAGCAAGTAGGTCACCTATACCGGTCCACAATACCAAAAGAAATATGGGCGCGTTGCCGACCTTAAAAGAAAGGGATAATTAAGGGATTGGGAAGAGGTGGGGTATTTGGGCCTCCGGATATCTCACTCACCGTACGAAACGAAGCAGCAAGCTGCTACTTTACGACGGTTTTCTGTGAGACAGTAGTAACGACCGGGCGAGCCATGCTGTCGATAAAAGTGTATACAGTGTGGCTCTACCACTAAAATTGCCTTACACTTTCTTTCTTTCTGTTTGGTGCTATTCCAGGGTTTGTCTTCTCGTACCATAGATTTGACGGTATTGGGTATTATATAAGGCAACCCGCAATGGAAACCAAGTTTTGCCATTGCCTCGTCCGTTAAACAACAGAGTGTACCACGTGCAGGTGAAGTTGTCTTTGGACCTAAGAAGTTGGTGACCCACTTACACTCCAATTGGCTTACTCACCAATATTTAAACGAATTCGAATTAATATGTAGAATTGAAAAATACATAAATAAAACAAATAGTTTCTATGCTGTATCAGGAAAAAAGGACCAACTTTCACATATACAACGTGTTATAGAAAGGGGCGGGCAAATTTAAGCAATGTATAGTGTAGGGTATAAGTATTTTTTCTCCCATAGTTCCAATTTCGATTGCATTGCTAGGACAATAATCTTTTTTATCGAATGAGTAACATGTCGATATCGACTTTCAACTTTGGACAACACTAAATGATAAACAATGATAGTATAGACCCCCTTTAATTTAATTATTTTATAATAAAGAAAACATTAAACTGTTGTCAAATGTCAATATTTATTTGACTCAGTCAGTTCGGCAATTTGTGATTTTATGAAGTATGATTGATTACGAGTTCATATGTTGTATTTGACTAAAAACAAGTATTATGTATTGGTACTTTGTGTTGGTGTAACTAATAACATCTTTTAAGAGGATCGTCGACTATATTAAGCCAAATTAATAGATGGAAGACCCGAAAATGAAGTCTTTAACATGCTTCTAGAGGATGGTACCTATATCGTTTTCAGCACACAGTCTCTTTCAATTCTTAATGTTTAAATTACAAGTTATGTACGTATGTCCGAAGAATTACGTACATCGTATTCAAGTTTCTTAAAAGTGAGTGTCGTTCATAATAATTAATAGTGATGTCATCAATCTTATCGATCTTAATAAACGAGTGATTAAAATTAACTTGAAATTATTGGATGTCTTGGTTTTGAAAAGATCCAGTACTTAAGTACGAATTGTAAGGCGTATGTAATGACCCTAAAATATGACCACACCTTTTTGTAACACGTTGTATAATCAACTAGCTGTCCCGCGCGGTTTCACCCGCAACTACAGCAGCGCCAACAACCGGGTCCAATTGTGAATCTAAACCATCTAGGGCGCCACCCAAACGCATACAAAAATTCATTCAAATCGGTCCACCCGTTTAGAAGGAGTTCAGTCACATACACACGCACAAAGATATACACAATGGTTCAAATTTGGATTAATTTACAAAATTACAATGACATAAAAAGCATCAAAGATATTCACGAATTATATTCTTTGTTTCAGCGCTCAATAAAAACTAGAATGAATGCACCGCCAACTTCACAATAAAATCCCTCATCAACCAGACTAACATTGGCTTGGTCACAAATAATACACGGTGGAATTTGTCGTTTACAGACAAATACGAATTTAACACCTCCGCCGCTGTGTTATTCATCCATTCAATACCACGTAAACAAATTAATCTCCACTCAATACCACTGTATTATAGGGACGGACTACGTGCGGATGAAGTATTGAAATGCGGATCTAAAATGTGGATGCGGAATGCCAATTATATGCGATATTTTGTGTTTGATTAGTTCAGAAGAAAAACGATTTGTCACCAACGCATACTTGCATACTTTGGTCATATAGTACGGAAGGGTTATGAGAGCTTGGAGTAACTCATCGTGGTTGAGAACACTGAAGGAAATCGCTCACGTGGTCGATCCCCAACACGATGGACGGACCAGATCAGAGACTCATCAGCCGCCAGGTTCCATAAAGTTGTGAAAGATGCGATGAACAGAAGCCGATGGAGAGACATCATCCGATCGAAATGCGGACCATCCGATGATGACCACGATCCTCAGTCATGAAGGGCCGACTACAGAGAGAGTTCAGAAATGTTTGAGTATCAATAATGTAAACCTCAGTGGTGTAATGAGTCGGCTGTGAAACGAGACGCCGCGAGGCCATCTTTGTGTGATCCACAAATATTTGTTTGCGATCTTGGTGTTGTGGGACCGTAGTCTCTGATACCCACGATACAAGTTGACCTAGTGTGGGGTCAGGACTATGTGAATTTTGCATGACTGTTGCATGTATTTATCATCAATGTCATAAAAAAATAACGAATGTAAAACAACTTTTTTAATGTGGTTTCTGTTGCAAATAAAATTTATTTGACGTTTACATATCGTATGCTGTTATCATACTAATATTATAAATGTGAATGTAAGTTTGTTTTGTTACGCTTTCACGCGAAAACTACTTAACCGATCATCATGAAACTTTGTACACATATTCTTGGAGGTATAAAAAGTACCATAGGATACTTTTTACGAAAGAAAACTATTTTTTTTGTTACGCTTTCAGGCCTGAATAAAGAACCAATTTTTAGAGATAGATGGGACCCTGGAGACGGTTATAGGCTACGTTTTATTTCGGAAAATTCTATTCAAGCGAGCGGAGCCGCGAGCAAAAGCTAGTATTTAATATTTAATTGGTTCATTCATCTACTAAGAGAACACAGTTATAAAATAAAGATTTTACAACAAATTTGCAAGTAAATATTATATACGTTTATATACATTGACGGCTACGACAACAAACCAACTATTTAAAGACTTTGATGAGTCTCAGTAGATTATAAAAAATGAAATGGACTCTAGAATGAAAACTGTTTTAAGGCAAGTTTGAAGAAGCTTATTAGAAGCCTCTTGTCCTGAATAGTGTTCAAATTATCAGAATTGTATGAGTTGAATAATTATAATAATTAAAGCCCTTGATTAATTCTATGTTTGAGTGGCTACTTCTCTCTGATGATAATGACATACTTCTACTGATGAAGATATTAGATGAGAAGACTTAAACAAGATTCTTTTTTTTTAAGGAGCATAATGAGGGGCTATTATTTTTAAGGATCTTATATGTGTATAAAATATGTATGTATGAGTTAGGTAATTCAATTTACCGTATCATCTCATCGCTCAAACTTAGATTTGTGTGGTATCGCTAGAATCATTACCCTGGGTGGCATTAGCAGGATCAGGTCTAAAAGATAGCTTTCTGCCGTCACTACCGCTTTTGCTTTTACTAAGGTACATCACAACGTCAACCAATTAATATACGCTAGCTAATTAAATGGTCTACACTGTACAGAAATCTAGCTGTACAAAGAATACCTTTTTCGTTCAAACTGACCGACTTCAAATAGTTGGTTAAAAATAAAAGATATCAGGTCGTTAGCGCATTTCCCATCACTAGCACCATATCCCTGTATTGATGACGTTAATCCACAACACTAAAGGAAGATATACGGGTATCATAAAATAACAAAGTACGTCGATTTTATTGTCGTGCCAATATAGAAAAGAGCAGTTAAGACTGCCTAATAGCTAGTAATTCGTTTAACTGTTAGTAGGGGTGTTCTGATACAGCTACAATAATAGCTCTCGGTCGAGAACCAAGTGAGATATTTTCGAGAATACTATGAAATCAATAAAGATTACGCTTTCAAATGTTCTGCTCATTGCGAGGGTGAAAAACTGAAGTAATTACTGGTGAAATCCGGTTGGATTGATGCGCATTCGCTCGGTGCTTTTCCTGGTGTTTGTTGTGATCCCATAACTAGCGTAAAAACGATTCTTTAAAAATGTTCATTGAAATTCGGAGAAATTAATAATTTACAGCGAGCTTGATTAAATAAATAATAATAATAAATACACCCAACAGTCACACACATAGTTCTGACCCCACACTAGGTTAACCTGTATCGTGGTAACAGGAACTACGAGGGACTTGCGGTCCCACAACACCCAGACACGAAACAAATATTTGTGGATCACACAAACATTAGTCTCGGTGCGGGAATCGAACCCACGGCCTCTCGCTTCGAAGCCTGCTACTCGCCCGCTGCGCCACGGAGGCTGTCATTTCAAAGATACCTGTTGTACTTAATATTATTTAGGAATGATAAAAGTTTTTTAATTAAACTCCTTAACGTATGAATATCAAAACGATTCATAAAATGAGTCTTCGGAACTTTTGACGTTTAAATAACATTTTATCGTAACTAAATATTACCAATATATTTTCAGTACCTCTCCGACTTTTGAGGATGTCTATATATTATGTATTACTTCAACAAAATATTTTCCAGGCATTGTTTAATCAATTGTAGTAGACGTCAACTGTCAAACTATATTATATTGAGTACGGGGCCTTATTTAACCCTCGAGGGAGGGCAAGTTTAGTCACA
This sequence comes from Mimas tiliae, assembly GCA_905332985.1. Lineage (NCBI taxonomy): Eukaryota > Metazoa > Arthropoda > Insecta > Lepidoptera > Sphingidae > Mimas > Mimas tiliae. Next base: position 14,751,077 of record HG995253.1, on the reverse strand, counting down.
TATGAAATAATAAAAGTTTGAAGCTTTTTTAAGTATAGGGTATGATTTTTATAAAATAATTATTAAGGTGATCTTCTACCACCTGCCCTTATGCCACTTGCAGTAGGGTTGCAAGAACACGCTTTCTAACACATATTACAGGCTCGGCTTGCAGTTTTTACAATCGACCGTCTGCCCAGATCGCTTGATCGATTTTATCGCGTCCCGTGACCACGAAGGCTGAAAAGCTTTCGAAACGTCCGGACTAAAATAAAAATTAAATCGCGATAAAATCCGCGATAAACTAGTCATAATATATACAAAAGTCTACACTATAGCTCTACCATATTAAAAGTGAATACACAACTTAAAAACATTGTAATAACAAAAGAAAAACGTCCAAACAACGCATACTCACAATCGTAAGCTGAAAATTCGCTAAGTGTAGTGTGTTTACTTGAAAAACAAATGTCAGATAAAATGTTTTTTGGATGAGCTAAATGTATTTCATACCTTTTTTTTAAAGTGAGGATCATAAACTTAATATGGGGAGTAGTATGATGATCAAATTTCGTGAAAGAAAGAAAATAAATTTATTTCCGCTCACATAAACCACAGAAAACAAAGACAGAAAAACAAATTTTAAATGTATCTATAAATATATACGAAATATTATTAAAAATTAAAACTCATGTATACCTTTACCTGGGAACCCCTCGCTGTCAAGTGCAGCCAACATGACGATTATGGTAATCACTAATCAGTTAAAGGTTGGCAAGTGGCAACATCTCTTCATCTCATTCTTCATTCTCATCGTGTGTATACTTCGTTTCTATATGTAGTTAGTCTAAGATACTAGTATATAGAATTTTAAGCATATTTTAACCGCACAACACCTCTCGGCCAGCCTAGCGGAATTTCCTAATGTGAGGTAAGGCCTGATTGATTACAGAGGCCAGCAGCTGTGGGTTTACTCATCATGTTCCGTCTCTATTTGTCTATGGCCTACTTCTGAAACCAATCAACAAATTGCCTAACTTGTATAAAATAAGTTATACAAAGTTTTATCTCGTGTAAAAGAAAATTTTCGTATAGTCAACGGCGCTGAGTTATAATTCATAATTAATTAATTAATTATAGCTGAAATTGTGTGCTTTACTATAACAAGATGGGCTAATTAATGTAATTAGTTATACCAGTAAATAGTCTCTTATTTCTTTCACAATATGGATTTTTTATTAGATTTATATTTGTAATTATATTGCGCCATTTAGAATTTTTAACCGACTTTAAAAAAAGAGGAGGTTTTCAATTAGGCGCGTATAACTTTTGTATTTTTTGCTTTTTTATGTATGCATATCGATTTCACTGCCAATTGTGTACAAATTTTGTTGGAAAAAATTTCATTCGATACAGTTTTCTATAAAAATAAATAAATTGAAGTGTCTGTTTGTAATATTAAAATAACCGCTTTTTACTACATGCATATGAATAAATATACGGTACATATACCAAAATAACATTTTTTTTACAATTATTGTCTGTTTGTCGGTGTGTTTGTTCCAGCTAATCTCTGGCACGGCTGGACCGATTTTGACGGGACTTTCACTGGCATATAGCTGATGTAAGAAGAAGTAACTTAAGCTACTTATGTACTTTTTTATCCCGTAAAATGACATTCCCTCTGTCGGAGCCGCGAGCAAAAACTAGTTTTTAAATATAATGAGCTGAAATGTTCACTGAGTATATACTCTTGTATTATACCATACGGTATTATGGCGGCTATCCCAATTAATAATATAAACAACATAAAGTAAACATTTAAAGGGTACGGAACACTCGGTGCACGAGTCCAACGAGCGCTTCGCCTGTTATAATATCTGTACTTTTGACACGGCTTAAAAAACCCGGTTGTAGTTATATGTATTATTTTTCACCAATACTTAGTACAGTCGTGGGTGGATGGGCCACACCATCTTAGGCCCAAAGCCAACCTTACCTGCACGTGGTGCACTCTGCTGATTAATGGATGAGGCAATGGTGAAACTTGGTTCCCGTTGCAGGTAATGAGAGTCAGACGACGGGTCGCCCCATACTGAATACCTTGGTATTAAGCCGGGATAACGCCAGGCAGAAGAAAGAAAGACTTAATTTGAGTGGTAGAGCCACGCTGTAGACAGTTTTGTCTACAGCACGAATGGGCCGGCTCGTCCGGGTCGTTACCACTGTCTCACAGAAAACCGACGTAAAGTAGCGGCTTGCTGCTTCGTTTCGTACGGTGAGTGAGATATCCGGAAGCCCAAATCCCCTACCCTTTCCCAATCCCTTAATTATCCCTTTCCTTTAAGGTCGGCAACGCGCCCATGATTCTTCTGGTATAGTGGGCGTATATGGGCGCTGTAGATTACTTACCATCAGGTGACCCACGTGCTTGTTTGCCGGCCTATGTTATAATAAAGAAGTATCTACATCGGTAATAACGTTTTTTATTTCAGGTACTATCCGGATTCGCTTGAAGAAGCTTCAATCCAGGATCCTCATTGAAGTCAACCTGGAGTTGACATTAGTAAGAAAACATCTTATAAAAAGGTTAGTACGACAAAATATGTAGTTACTGGTACGGCAAAGAATCTTTTAAAAGCGGAATTGAATGTCGTATTCAGATGTTTAGCGTCTTGGATCAAATCGATGAGCGCTATTAGTATTCAGAACGATGATGTAAAAATACATCATGGTTTATTAAGTTTTTTGTGAGTGGTAGAGCCACGCTGTAGACAGTTTTGTCGTCAACACGAATGGGCCGACTCGACCGGGTCGACCATCCCCTCCATTTTTTTATCCGGAGATGAAGCAAAAACGATTTTAAGACATTTGATATTGCTACAAAATGATCCCTTTAGATATATCTTAAACTGTATTGAAAATAATTTCTCCACGACGCGACGCCCAAAGCCAGGCTTCCCGTAATCCACTGCACGTTATTAGAAAACTCATTAATTTCATTTATCCAAATCGCTTTTTACGAGAAAATAGTCCCGGTAAATATAAATAAATGATACCATTGAGTTGAAAGGCCTTCTTAATCCGGCAAAGGCATCCCAAATCGTATTACAACCGAGACAAATTTTGTACACATGTAAAATATGGTTATAGCTTGTTGAATTATTGGTGCTAGTGATAGCGAGTGCGTAATGTCTTTCCTTCTTTCTGTTTACCACTTAACAGGGTGGGAACGTCCAGGATACTATTTATTGTGAGCTGTTTTTGTTACATCGTTCTCTTGGATACGATAATTCAGTTCGGAAACAATGGCTAATTATTGCTTTCTAAGAATCATGCTCATCATCATCATCAATGCTTCTAGAAATAGAAATGAAATTATTATATACGCACTCACGCCTGTATTCCCCGAAGGGGTAGGCAGAGGTGTAACCTGTACCCCCACAATTCATCTATCTTATTTCCATCCCACGATGTGGTAGAGGTGAGCCTATCGGCACACCCGGCACAATTCCAGACTCCGGGCTTATACTGAGAATTTCGTAATAGAAAAACCCAATATCATTTTTACCCAACTCATGGATCGAACCCGACACTTCAGCACAGCAGTTGTACCGCATACGCATTACAACTGCGCCACAATAATTACTTGTTAAGTATTAATAAAGTTTTTATTCAAAGCCATCTCGGATATCGGCATCGGACTTTAAAAAGAACCTGGATTGCGATGCGTGCTGAGTTAACGCTGAAGAAGATGCATTAATTAAATGTATATTTTGAGGTACGCGACCGAGACTGCGATGCATGACGTAAGTCAAGCGATAGTGACACGTCTGCTTTATATGAAATTGTTTGGAAACTTTTTTCTTACGTAATAAGCTCGCGTTTGGCCAATATCACGCTTGATGGTAAGCGATGATGTAGCCTAAGATGAAGCACGCTTGCCTAGCAAAAAACGATTCACTCGCGACTTGAAGACACCCAGATATCACTGTCACTCCTATCTTATTTGCAATGACATACAAAACGGTCGTATCGCTGCGTCGCGGTCTCTAGTCTCGGTCGCGCAACTTAGAAGAAAGAAAGAAACAAAGTATTTATTGGCAGGCGTTAGGTGGTACATGTAGACAACTGATGCAGAAAAAATCATTTTTATAAGTAGTAGGTGGGGGGTACCTAGATACCCACCCACTGTGGACGGTATATGTCCCACCACGACCGCGCCAAAAGGAGCCAAATCAGCATATGCCAAACATTAAATGCTTGGCGCTGGTTTTCATTTGGACCCTTGATGTTGTTCGACGGATGTCAACCAGAAGCAGTAGTGTGTGTGTGTGTGTATGTGTGTGCGTGTGTGCGCGTGTGTGTGTACGTAAAACGTTTATCATTACATTACTACCCTATTTCTACAATTACAATGCCATAGTTTGCCCCTAATTCACTCAATGACAGCAATTCATATTGTATATTTTAGGTTCAAACGGCATACCCAATAGAAATAGTCATCATAAAAAAGATATTGTAATGAGTTCGTGACTTCTAGATATTTGCGCGGCTTAGTTATGGTACATTAGTTTTGGTAAGCAGTTATTATAGTACTAAATTTGAGAGTTTATAAACGGAACCTTCGATATACATTTAGTCAAAATACATTTAGTCTGGCAAATGGATTTTTACTTCGACTTCGCTCGCCTGATGGTAAGCGACACGTCTGCCCATAAACAGAAGCAACACCGTCCAAAGCTTTGAATTACAAAGCATGGCACTGGATTGTGAGACACTAATAAGATGTTAAGTCACATAATACCCAGTCATTTTACTGGCTTCCCGTTTTGCTGCTTGGCGATAGAAATAGACGTATAGTTTTAAATTTTATGGATTGAATTTTAAACTGCGCTATTGACGCTCACGTATATTTAAATGTAGCAGCTGTGGGACCATCTCGCTAACTCCCTCGCACGCGTGCAGCGCGTTATAACTATCGTATAGGTTGACGTTATCGTATATGATGTGCATTTTTTTATTTTCATTCGACAGTCATGCCGACCACCAGATTTAAATAGCCTTTAACTTAGATTTGAGAGAATTAATAAAATTCTTTCTTTTGTAAATTATGAGCAATCTAAGCTATTGATTATAATTATAAAAAATACATGTGTCAAGCCTATTATGACTTCCCTTTAAGGTCGGTAACACGCCTACGATTCTTATGGAATTGTGGGCGTACATGGTCGGTGGAGATCACTTACCATCAGGTGAACTACTTGCTCGTTTATCTACACTAATATTATAAAGAGGAATGATTTGTATTTTTGTATGTAACGAATAAACTTAAAAACAACTGGACCGATTTCGGTGAAATAGCACACAGGTAGACGATGAACTGAATTAGGACATAGGCTACTTTTTATCCCGGAAAAGGCCGTTCCCGCGGGCGGAGCTGTGAGCAAAGGCTAGTGTTATATAAAAAGCATCAGAGGTGTGTACACTGTAGCTGTTTTGCTGGGACCGAGTCTGTACCACTCGACAACCATCGCCGCTATAACATTAATATGTATACAAATAGATTAATTTGAAAATTTAATATGAAGTATCCAATAACACGCACAAACGTGCCCGCTCATACTGGCGCCACACATTGTACAATATGAAATTGCGCCCGGAGTTGAAACGAGAAATTGAGACAGATTTCAAGAAGTAAAATCATTTAAGGCTGGCGTCGGTGGCGGAAATCCGTCATATAGTAGACGTTTCACAAAAGTATAATTAGATTTCAGAGGGTCGTAGCTTCGAGGGGTTTTTTTTCCTCGAAACGCCCTGAATTCGCATTACGAGTGTTTCTCGGTTATGCGTGTTCATAAGATTTATAATGTCAATCGGATTTTCTTTGAGTGGATCATGTATTCAGAATATAGTGCTTGGCTGTTTCTAAGTTTATAATTCAAGGTTTTGTGTGGTGTTACTTCTGTTTATGGATAGGCGCTTATCTTAAGGCGAGTGACCTGAGGGCCAATTCTCGTAATTTTAATTGTTCAAAATATCATTCCGATCTAATCTCAGCGACAAGAAAGTTGCAAATGGTATTCTGCTAAACCAATATTTAAGAACTTAGAACGCAATGATATCGAAAGTAGAATACAAGTTGACTGAACCAAAACGGCATTCTGGTAACAATTTTGACACTTAACTGTCTTCTTCTTCTTTTAATTGTGTTTGGCTCCACCGTAGATTGGTGATTTCGCCAGTGTCCATTGTGAGACACTTAACTATATAAAATGCATTTCGTCTACAGACAAACGTCAAAATATTGAGAACGAAATGTGACTGAAGGTGAAGCAGTGTTGCCAAGTGCACTGTAATTACAGCAGATCTGCCGTATTTTCATGCCATCTACTGGACACGGTATTTTTATAAATACCTTATATGGAGACACAGTATTTTTTTACAGTAAATTTTTTTATATTATTATTGTATACTACTAGACAGGTTATTTAGAAGTAAAACTGCGTCACATAACGCGGGAGTTTGGCAGTTCACAAACAGGGAGCGCAATAGGGGTTCTAGTTGAGAGTAAGCGAGATGATAATATTGAGTTACGGACAATTGACTGCAACTTAGTAATACAACTAATTTACTATACTACAATTTATTATACTACAATTTCTATGTTCCGCGCAGCTTGTCTAGTAGTATACATAAAACTCTTTGATTAAACACATTAAAAAAAATAAACCGATATCATCATCATCCCAGCCATCCATTTCTGCAGCGATCGATATATACAAATAAAATGTTAAGTTAGTTTAGGATATAAAGTTTAAAATAAATTTATATTTTATTTAATTATTTCCTTTTTTGTATGACATTTTATTGCACTGTAAAATAGACTGTATTTTTTCCCATCAAGCACTGTATTTTTGACGCAAATGCCGTATTTTAATGTGGACAACACGGTATTTTCAAAAATCTGACTTGGCAACACTGAGGTGAAGTGACTGTGAGTTAACTGCAGACAAATTCAGTTAACTTTATTCTCTTTTACTGCAAGCAACTAAAAGTAGTCAAAATTGTGCGACTTTGTGTGCTCGTTATTCCAGTAAAGTATTAGAAATGAGTTTACAGCCTATGTTACTCAGTGATAATGTAGCTTTCTAACGGCCAAATTATTTTTGAAATCGGCCCAGTAGTTTTTAAGTTTATTTGTTACATACAAAAATACAAAAAAAATCTTTCCTCTCTAGAATATTAGTGTAGATTAAATTATGAGAGCAAACGCACTGTCAAAATTCCCGCCAAAACTCTCGCACAATTTTTATTTAGTATAGATATGTCCTCAGCAGTGTTGCAAAATAAAAAAACCGCAATTCGGTAGAATTTCAAATTTCAATAAAATAATCGCGATTGTGGTTATTTCCGGAAAGGACTGCCTGAGTGGTGCTGTTGTGCCGTTTTCCTTCAGTTATGCCATGGAATAGATAAATTAATGAAATAGATAAAATACATGGAATTAGTCAAATAAATTAATTAAAAAATCATAACCTCCAGTTACGTAATTTTTTAATCACTTGAATTAGTCATATTGTGGGTATTTTATTGTGAGTTGGTAACATTGATTTTGTCGCTTAGGTCATTTTTAATTTCTAGAATTTAGTCTATGGCAGCTGATACGTAAAATTCGGTAAAATACTTGTCATTGGCTAAATGGATAATAATGCGAAGCCATATTTTCAACAAAAGAAAGACATTGAAAGTTGATCGAATTGACAGTTTATATGCAATTTAACTGAGATGATATCGAATTTTTAAAGGAGCAGAATGCCATATTTTTAATTAATTCAAAATGTAATCTCAGTTCGGTTAAAATTCATTCGCAGTGTCAGGTAAAATAGCAGAATTGGCCCTCTGCTCGTTTCGTCATTTAAACCGATTTAAATGGAGAAATAATACACTCGAACACATACATTACTCTGAACATATAACCCCAAATACGGTTTACCTGTCTCGTGGCCCGTGGGTATCAGGAACTAGAAAAGACTTATGGTGCTTCAACAACCCAACCCAAAACAAATATTTGTGGAACAGACAAATCTATCTCGGTGAAGGCATCGAACCATCGGCTTCTAATTATACAGCCGACTATTCGCTATACCCATTAACGTTATCCAGATTGACATAAAACCGAGGGAAATTTTAATTGTTGGAGTGTAAGTGACCGCCAATATCTTAGGCCCAAAGCCAACCTCACCTGCACGTGGTACACTCTGCTGATTAACGGACGAGGCAATGGCGAAACATGGATCCCGTTGCGGGTTATGGGGGTCAGACGGCGGGTCATCCCACAAAATACCAAACCATTATGTGAAGGCAGACCCTGGAATGCAGTTGTAATGCGTACGCGTTACGATTGAGGCTAACGCTGAGGTCTCGGGTTCGATCCCCGGGTCGGGTAAAGTGGTATTGGGTGTTTCTATTACGAAATGCTCAGTATCAGCCCGTAGTCTGGAATTTGTCCTCGGAATGGCGATAGGCTCGCCCCCTATCACATAGTGGGACGGAGATACGCTCGGCTAAATGTGGGTGTACTGGTTACACCTCTGCCTACCGCTTCGGAGATTACAGGTGTGAGTGCGTAGACCCTAGAATTTTGTCGGGATAAAGCAAGGCAGAATCAACACAATTGGCTAAATGCACAAACAGGGTTAGCTATAAAATAGGTTGAAAAAATTATGAATATACGATTTAATTCAATTTATCCTCAACTATGAACGGATAATAGGATGGTACCACAAAAATGAATTGATAACCCATTAAAGTTATTAATGCCTAATTAACTAGGAGATATGGACGATTATTAAAATCAATTGTGATACTGCAGCGACTTTTGTGATTTAGGGCGACTTGGTACTGAATTATGTAGTAGGGCAGAAATAATAGCGTGCTTAATAGAAAACATTGCTTTGACAATGCAAATTAAAATACAGTAGGTATTATGATAGACTGCCTCGGTGGCGCGGTTGTAATGCGTACGCGTTACGATTGAGGCTAACGCTGAGGTCTCGGGTTCGATCCCCGGGTCGGGTAAAGTGGTATTGGGTTTTTCTATTACGAAATGCTCAGTATCAGCCCGGAGTCTGGAATTTGTGCCCGGTATGGCGATAGGCTCGCCCCCTATCACATCGTGGGACGGAGATACGCTCGGCGAAATGTGGGTGTACTGGCTACACCTCTGCAGACGTGAGTGCGTATGTATGAGTGCGTATGTATTATGATTTAAATTACGTTCAAAAATCTTCGATTCACTTGAAAAACACCAAGGGCCATAATGATGACCCAATATAGAGCTGTTTTAATATTAGAGCTGTTATTTTGTTCTTAAGTGCGTGAGCATCAGGCCCGAAAAGTCGGACATTCTTTCCATAACACCTTATGTCTAGGTGTGACGAGCGCAGTCGAATGCTATGCAGTGCTTTGTAATTCAAAATTCTTTGTGGTGTTGCTTCTGTTTATGGACAGGCGTAGCGTTTACCATCAGGAGAGTCCTTTAATAATAATAAATACACCCAACAGTCACACACATAGTCCTGACCCCATACTAGGTAAACCTGTGTCGTAGGTATCAGGAACTACGAGGAACTTGCGGTCCCACAACACCCAGACCCGAAACAAATAATTGTGGGATCACACAAACATTTGTCTCGGTGCGGGAATCGAACCCACGGCCTCTCGCTTCGCAGCCGGCTACTCGCCCGCTGCGCCACGGAGGCTGTTTGATAGTGGATCTTTGTGATCTATGTGACTTTTGCCTCAAATGACTTTTATGAGTGGTAGAGCCACTCTGTAGACACTTTTGTCTACAGCATGAAAGTCTCACAGAAAACCGGCGTAAAGTAGCAGCTTGCTGCTGCGTTGATATGAGTGAGATATCCGGAGGCCCAAATCCCCCTCCCCTTCCCAATTCTTTCATTATCCCTTTCCTTTAAGGTCGGCAACGCACCCATAATTCTTTTGATATCGGGGGCGTACATGTGTGGTGGAGATCACTTAACATCAGGTGACCCACTTGCTCGTTTGCCGGCCTATGCTATAAAAACATATATGTTTGCACATTACTGTGGTAATAAACCATTTCCATATTCTCCATTTCATATAATTTACAGAAGTTTATTACAAAAACAAAGTCTCATATAAAATGTATTTACCAATTCATGTTTTGCAAATCTATTCAAGGATTATGTTGACGGTTGAATAATTTATACTTAATGAAGTTGATCAAAATAGGCGTGTTCAATTTTATTGGGTGTAAATAAATGTTGGAATTAACTTGACAATTTGGCTTTTTGTTGTTCAATTTGGCTTTTCAGTTGTTCATTTTTCAATAATGCTTGACGGGTTTTTTATCACTGGTGACATATTTTATAATAATACAGTAAATACGCACTCATGCCTGTAATCCCCGAAGGAGTAGGCAGTAACTAGTACATCCACATTTCGCCGAGCGTATCGCTGTCCCTTTATATGATAGGGGGTGAGCCTATCGCCATACCGGGCACAAATTCAGACTCCGGGCTGGTACTGAGTATTGCGTAATAGAAAAACCCTATATCATTTTTACCCAAACCGGGGATCGAACCCGATACCTCAGCGTCAACCTCACTCGTAACGCATTACAACTGCGCCTCCTAGGCTGTTGTAATATAGGAAGTATAGGGGTATAATACCTATTTATTTTATAACCCCAATGGTCTAGTCCCATCCTACTTAGTCTGAGAAACATAAGGTCCTAAATTGAGATACCAGGTCGTCGTGCTACCACAATTTTTAGAGTTTTCTATTCGCAAAATCATACAAGGATATCTCGAAATAAGAATTTATGCCCACGGAAACAAACTTGGCGAATCATGGCACCACTGTTGTACCTCCGCCTATACCTGCAGGTATATAGGCGTGAGCTTAAGTTATGTTACTTAACTGCAAAGGGGCATCAAAACAATCGCTGTATTATGCTTAGAAAATCATTTATGTTAGAATGCTTGAGGTTTTGCGAGAATGAAGGATGAATCTATTATTAAATATTTTTTTGTATTGTGCCTATAGAAAGGTATAAGTGGTATTCATACCGTCCTATTCGAATAAATAAATAATAAATAATGCTTCAATCGAATTTCAAATGTAGATAATTACAAAGAATCTTATCTTATTATCTGGTTCTACAAAATATTTCTTTTTTTTAACCTTAATGACGAAATGAGCTCATGGCTTGCCTGGTGGTCAGTGTCACGTCGGCCCATAAAGAGCAGCAATACCAATTAGAAATTAGAATTATAAAATCTGCATTATCATTCCGAGACGTAAGATGTTAAATCTCATAGTAATTTCATTTTTTTTTTTTTTATACACATAACAGTCACACACATAGTCCTGACCCCACACTAGGTTAAACCTGTATCGTGGGTATCAATAACTACGAGGGACTTGCGGTCCCACAACACCCAGACCCGAGACAAATATTTGTGGATCAGACCAACATTTGTCAAGGTGCGGGAATCGAACCCACGGCCTCACGCTTCGCAACCGGCTACTCGCCCGCTGCGCCACGGAGGCTGTCAGTAATTTCATTGGTTTCAATATCCTTCAAACAGTAACACTGCTTCACAGTTGAAATAGACAAAGCAGTGTCGCGCATACTAAGAATCTACCACTTAGTTTAGTCGAACATTAAACTAAAAGTAACATAGGCACAATTTAAAATGTCACACCCATATTCAATTCTGCTTACAGTTAAACCTAAAAACCGCTAAAACGTTACAACCCAAACTTCAAACATCGATCATTTCAGCAAAGTAGGAGAAATAAAAGGCTCTTACTGGAACGCGACGGGCTAAATCTCCACAATTCGTTCCTCCTAATTTCCTTCCACCGTTAAAGGTACGGCCACTCTGAACTATGGGAGGGAAAAAAGATATTTCGAGAAGAAATGGCAGGTCATAAATAAGTGTGAGTGGTGGCAACTCGCGCCACCATTCTGACATTTAGCTGTGCAAATGTCTGCTGCCATACTTGTATAGATTTACGTCGTCTTCATGATTTTAGTGTAGAGTTATAAATAGTTTTGATGCATTGATGATTTTAATCAATAGCTTACACTGCCTTGAATTCATAATAGAGAGAATTTTATTAATCCCTCAAATATATTTAAGTTTTTTTTTTTATAGCTTGAGTGACGAAACGAGCAGGTCGCTCGTCTGATTGTAAGCGTCACGCCTGCCCATAAACAGAAGCAACACCACAAGAACTTTGAATTACAAAGCACTGCATGGCTTTGGGCTGCGCTCGTCACCCAGAGACATAAGATGTTTGGTCTCATAATGCCCAGTAATTTTACTGGCTTCAATGCCCTTCAAACTGGAACACAACAGTGCTCCCACACTGCTGCTTGGCGGCACAAATAGACAAAGCGGTGGTACCAACCCAGACGACCTCCTACCGCCTTGTAAAAGTGATAGGCTATTTAAATCTAGTGGAGGGCACGACTGTCGAGTGACAATAAAATGATGCACGCCATATACGATGACGTGTACATATACGATGGTCATAACACAGCGCACGCGTGCGAGAAAGATAGCGAGATGGTCCAACTACTTATTCATTTTATTTCACACGCGTTTTAATCAATATTTGGAATATTAATTGTGGTCAAATGAGTCAGCCAATTTTGTTTTCGTAATAGTGGTTTTTTGGATTAATTTCTATTGCGTATACATTGTTCGAATTCAAGTTTATGCATCAACCCTATTAGGTATCAACGGGTATGCCTAAGTTTAATTGTTTAAATAACTTTTGAGTAGGGTATGCTATGAATAGGTTGGTATTCTGGGGTAATCGATATACTTACCTACAATAAAAACGCCGAATTGGTACCTCCTCCTTTTTTGAAGTCGGATAAAAATATGCTTGCCATTAAAATATAGAACAATTTTAAAAGCCATTTGAAACTTCGCTTTATATTCAAATGGCACATCAGATTGTATTAAAATCGAAACAAGCGCGTATTTTCATAACAATAAACATTATCATTTAATGTATTCTTAAACTCGACTAAAACAACTTTAAACATGTTTTGAATATGAATATTTTCCTAAGAACGAAACAACTTATTTTCATATAGCATAAATATAAGATTTACGAAACTTTAAATGAGCATAAAACACGCTGTTATATCTATACTACTACAAACTGTCCCATTAGAAGAATAAAGTCGCTTTGCAAAATAAACTTTTCAGTACAGCAGATTAAAATATTGCGCACGGAGAATTTCTTGTAACTTAAGTGTGACTTTCACAACCAAGTTATGTAAAAATACTTTCATTAAAATAACAAAAATATAGCAATCGACAGCTCAGCGGAGAGTGGTACGGACTGTCGAGACGAAAGTCGTAGGTTCGAAATTAGCCCCAAGTGCATGCACCTCTGACGTATCTAAGTTACCTGTGTACAGTACACATGAATGTACAGTGAATTATCGGGTTTTTAACGGTGAAGGAAACATCGTGAGGAAACCTGCATACCTGAGAAGTTCTTCATAAGAAATTCAAAGGTATGTGAAGCCTAGCAACCCGCATTAGGCTAGCGTGGTGGACTAAGGCCTAACCCATCTCATTCACTAGAGGAGGCCCGTGTTCAGCAGTGGCACATACCTGAGAAGTTCTCCATAAGAATTTCTTAATACGTCTAATTTTTTGCGCAGTGCAGAATGTCGTATCTCGATTTAGAAATTTAATATTTAGACATTAACTTTTATGAATTGAAGTTGATTTTGAACGTTCATTAATTTTTGCTGCGTGTATAAGTGTTACGTGTGATTTTACCTTTGCATGTGTAAGTAAGTGGAGCCGTATTTTTGGCTGATTCATATGAGAGTTATCGTTCTAGTTATCATATTTCGGTGGTCTAATATGTGCAACATCTATGTGTAATATTAGAAATAGCGAACAGATTAAAATTAAAAATAGCTTGCCAATTTAATTTAACAAAAGTTTTACATAGCTTCGATTGTGCTATTAATTTAGAATAAATTATTATCAAGAAATGTCACAATTCAAAAACAGAGCAAATAGTCTCAAATAAAAACAACACATAAACATGTTCAAGAGACGCGTACGGAGGAAATAAACATCTTTGTACCGAGAAAAATAGATAACAAAACGTCTTAACGTCCTCCCTTGTGGTTTATTTCATTTCTCTGTTTGTAAGTCTGCGGCAAATGGTGTTCGAGTTTAAACATCTCGGATTTATTGACACGAGATGTGAAATTGTTTGGGAAATGGTATATGGTATTCATGATAGTGTAAGTTTATGGCGATCTTAATATTTTAACCGATCAAACAAAGGAACTTGCGTATTCGTCCCGTGTGTATGTATCTGCATGTTCACGATTTTTTAAGTTACATCATTGGTCTAGTGACAGCATACTTAGACTGTGAAACCGTAGGGTTTATGGTTCAAATCTTACGTCTGCCAATCATATTTTACAAGGTGGTATGCGAGAGGCCGTCTGGGTTGGTACTACCACTTTGCCTATTTCTGCAGCCTCGGTATGGCGATAGGCTCGCCTCCTGTCACATCATGGGACGGAGATACGCTTGGCAAAATGTGGGTGTACTGGTTACACCTCTGCCTACTCATTCGGGGATTACAGGCGTGAGTGCGTATGTTAGTTACACATTTACTATTTGTTTTTATTTTATACTAGCTTTTGCTCGCGGCTTCGCCTGCGTGAATAGACTTTTCCGAAATAAAACGTAGCCTGTAACCTTTTCCAGGGTCCCATCTATCTCTACATCAAAATTCATCAAAATCGGTTCAGTGATTTAGGCGTGAAAGCGTAACAAATAGTTTTTTATCATAAAAAGTCATCCTATGTTACTTCTTATACCTCCAAGAATATGTGTACAATGTTTTATGATATCGGTTAAGTAGTTTTCGCGTGAAAGCGAAACAAACTTACATCCTCATTTATAATATTAGTATGATGAATTATGACAAATTGTGTAATAATTTGTTGTCCCATGTTTATATATAAATAAATTAATAATAATACGTTACCGGTCTTTAAAACATTTGTTTAGAGCATCTGCCAATTTTATTGAAATGTACATGAATATTCGGTACCCCTAATCCCGAGTGACCAACAAAGCTTCGCTGCAAATTGCAATCGACACCCGCTCCAAAATCGGTGGAACTGGCGATGACACTTTTTAATTTGGCTGGCTGTTTTTTTATTAACCGGGATGGTTTTGCGTCTACCGCTGTGGAAATGGAATTCTGTGCCTTAGGCGTGGATCGATGGCTGGCGTGAAATAAAATGCATCGTTGACAGTTTAGTACAACGGAGTACTGGTTTTGGGGCTAAACTGTGATGGATTGTTGATAAACGTGTTATAAAATGGAAGGAGCTTATGTTACATATATTGAGGTTTAGAGTTTTAATATTTTTATTGACAAAAGAACTGATTTTTTATTTGTATAGCCACACTTGTGGATAAATGGGCTGGCTCGACCACTTTCTTACAGAAATCGATGTAAAGTATCGGCTTGCGGCTGCGTTTTGTACGGTGAGTAAGATATCCGGGAGCTTGAATATTCCCAAACCCTTGATTATACCTTTCCTTAAAGGTGGCAACGCGTCTATATTTTTCTAGTATTGTGGGCATTCATCGATGGTGGAAATTACTTAGCTTCAGCGACCCACTTGCTCGATTGCCGGTGTATGCTATAATTAGATTGAATGACAAGACGAGCAAGTCGCGCGCCACGCCTGCCCATAAACAGAAGCAACGCCACACAGAACTTTAAATAAAGCACTGCATGACACTGGACTGCGCTCGTCACCCCGCTATATAAGGTGTTAAGTCTCATAATGCCCAGTAATTACACTGGCTTCAATATCCTTCACACCGGAACACAACAGTGCTTACACACTGTTGCTTGGCGGCAGAAATGGACAAAGCGGTGGTACCAACCCAGCCGGTCTCTCGCAAACTAGGGACCTACCACCTTGTAAAAACAATGTATGGCTTTTTATAGATGTATTTCGATTTAAATTTTTTAATTTCACTCCATAATTGTTTTAAAATTATGAAGTAACGTATAACGTACTTTAGTATCAGAATGTTCAAGTTTAAATGTTGCTACAATGTCTTATGATGTTTTGTCTGTTACAAATCAATTATTTTTAGTTCTTTCTTTCTAATCACCTCATTGGTTTAGTGGCAGCGAACTTAGGCTTCGAGAATACGCATGAACTTATGTTATGTCCTGGTAGAACGGAACAAAACAACCTGCAAATGTACCTTAATAAATAGAACAGCAATAAAATTATATTTAGCACAATTTCGCGTCCTACTTCCCATGTGTTTTACTATACCACAAACACAACACGGAAATATATCGTCCCAAATCAACCAGGAATCAACAAAAATATTTTCTCCAAAATAAGGACAGTTGTCCTCACCGACGCCGTATATACCTATAAACATAATTTTATTATGATCACAGTGCTAGACTGAAGTTCTTCGATAAAATATTATTGTGGGTATGATGCTGTGGAGTTGATTGAATCCCATATGACATTTTGCTGGCTATAGTGTTTTCGTATTGGTCTATTGGTGAGATGTGGCGTAGGCGAATTCTTAAGAACAAATATATTTGCTCTTACATGCTCTTGTGTCTTGATTTGGCTTTTTAACTTCTTTGTATATGGTAATGACATCGAAATAAGACGACAAGAAACGTAATACAAGCAAAAAAATTACCCTACCAAAACTCTGTGCAACGCGGCGGGGCTATAAAAGTCTGGGCAGCTCGTTCATTCATCAATTAATAAAAATTGTCTCATAATCTCTAGTTGACACTTAATACATATTTTTTTTGCGCGGTGCAGAACGTCGTATGTCGAATTAGAAATGTAATTTTTAGATATTAACTTTTATGAAATAAAGTTGATTTGAACGTTCATTAATTTTTGTTGCGTGTATGAGTGTTACTTTTGCATGTTTAAGTAAGTGGAACCGTGTTTTTGGCAGATTCATGTGAGAGTTATTGCTCTAGTTATCTTATTTCAATGGGTAATAGACATTATTGATGTGCTTTGGATTAGTGATGTTTACGTTACGTAATATTTTCCTAGCGTTTTTGACAAAGTGTAAGACTTCTACAATTTTTGATCTAAATCACCTTAACCTTAATATAAACCATGCTAACACCGTACCTACTCTATGTATCACAAAGCATGACACACGTAGCCTAATGTTGATGATATCTTCTATATTACAAGGCAATTTCAAACAATGGCCTCTGAAATTTTCTCTTAAAATAAGGTATTGTGAATTGATGAGTCATTATTATTTAAATCTTTATTGTACACAAGAACATACACAGTAAGATAAAAACAACATATACAACGTGTTACAGAAAGGTGTGGTCATATTTTAGGGTCATTACACACTCCTTATAGTAAGTACCTATGTAACGGATCATTTCAAACCAAGACATCCTAAAATTTCACGTTAATCTTAATCACTCGTTTATTAAGATCGATAAGATTGATGACATCACTGTTAATTATAAAAAGACACTCACTTTTTAATAAACTTGAATAAGATTTACTTAATTCTACGTACGTAACTTGTAAACACAAAATACCTGAAAGAGACTGTTTGCTAAAGAGGATATAGGTACCATCCTCTGATATTTTAAAGATTTCACTGTCGGGTCATCCATCTATGAATTTGGCTTAATGCAGTCGACGAGCCTCTTATAAGCTATTATCAGTTGCACCAACACAAAATACGAATACATAATACTTGTTTTTAGTCAAATACAACATATTTTTTGAACTCGTAATCATACTTCATAAAATCAGAAATTGTCGAACTGACTGCGTCAAATAAATATTGACATTTGATAACTGTTTGATATTTTTTAATTATAAATAATTTAATGAAAGGAGGTCTGAAGTATCACTGTTTATCATTTAGTGTTGTTCAAAGTTGTAAGTCGATATCGACATGTTACTCATTCGATAAAAAAAAAATCTATAATTATGTCCTAGCAATGCAATCGGCTTTGCTACTATGGGGGATAAAATACCAATATCCTACACTATACATTGCTTAAATTTGCCCGCCCCTTTCTATAACACGTTGTATAGGCACAATTGGCGGTCTTATCGCTCAAGGCAATTTCTTACAGACAACCATGAACATTCATTAATTAACTCACTCTTATTTATTTGGATTAATTTAAAGACATCGATGTGAGTGACTCATGATTAAATCGACTTGAAGTGCTAGCTTTGCTGATGCGTTTTTTACGGCTAGTGTAATTGTGGGGGCCTAAAATGTATCCTCTTCCGTACATTGTCATTACTTTTAGTCTAAGATCCCGTCATACAACGACCTTCAGCGAGATGCTTATTTGATGAAACGTATTTTATATTTAATTTAATATGTCAGTAAATATATTGCATATGGGTTGCCTAACAAATTTCAGTCCAGGATATGATTAATTAATAATTAAAAAAGAATATTTTTTTTTAACATTTCACCGGTTTGATTAATAGACAAATTCTATACCAATCGAAAGTATGACCGTATGTATACCGTCTGACCTCCACAACCCACAACGAGAACCAAATTTCGCCATTGTCTCGTCCGTTGATCAGCAGAGTCTACCACATGCAGGTGAGGTTAGCTTTGGGCCTAAGATGTTTGTGAGCCACTTACACTCTAACTAGTTACGCGTGAACAAACATAAAATATAGAGACGAAATAATAATAACCTCGTTGTTTTTGCCGGTTAAAAACTGTGACCAATACTGAATCCGATTTAGAAATGGTGTTAGCTGTTCAATTGAAAAGCGTCAGCAAATTAAACAGACAATTATTAAAACTCACGTACACGTGCTGCTGTTACATCCAATATCACATTTGTATGTAAAACAGAATATTAGATGTTCTAATTGGCTTTGAATATATTAATCATAATAATTCCAGCTTTCATTAGTGTACGTGTTTATTTTTACTATTCAATTTGGAATGGTTTGGAAGAGAATCGCTGTTGTTGACCTCATTATGAAATATTGTGATAGAAGTAAGAAGATAATAGCAAGACAAAGAGTGTAACAGTTAAATTCCCCCGATGCCAACTAGAAGAACATCTATAACATAATAACATAACATATAACATCAAGGCTCTCAAGATACAGGCTTGCCTAGTTTGAGAGGCACTGAACTTGTGTTTGAAATGTACCATGTTCACTTTGCATAAATAAATCATTATTATTATTATTATTATAACATCTGTTTGCGATATTGTACCGCCCATTGTATCACCCTTACTGTATGATCCTAGTTTTATAAGCTACCTACTTTATTTAGTGTGCAATAAAGAATATTCTATCTATCTATCTATCTATAACTTATAAGCGACTGAACAATTTTGATTAATTTTGACAGCCACGCTGTAGACAGTTATGTCCATAGTATGAATGGGCCGGAACGACCAGTTGGTCTACTCTTTAAAGTAATATGAATCCAATCCCATTACGATTTCGATCTAAATTTTTTTTTAATGCCCGGATAGGCAAACGAGCAAACGGGCCACCTGATGATAAGTAGTCATCGCCGCCCATAGACTTCTGCAATGCCAGGGCACAGCAAAGCCGCTGCCTACCGTCAAAATCTCAACTCAGGAAATTAATATAATCTTGGGATCGGATTTTGACGATCGTTTACCGTGAAGTTAGCCGCGTGTGTCGTGCAATGAGATGCCTGTCGATGATGATGAAAAAAAACGATGAAAAGTTTGTAAACACTCATATCTGGTCTAAAATTAATGAATAAAATAATAATTATTAATACCTTTTAATACCACTAGCTGATTGGCGCCATCATCGCATTACAAGAGTACTCGAGTGTCCGAAAATTGACGAATTTTAAACATTGTTTCCATAATGAAATCGTGTTTCAAGAGTAGATAGGCAGAGCAGGTCCACTTCGAGTATAGCAGTAATAAAATATGACATGTTAAAATGCATTTTAATTACAAAAGTCACATATTTACCAAAAGAGGATGTTTAATAAGTAGTTGAAAAAATTGCTTATGCTGTAGTTGGTGACTAATTTTTACTCGAATATTGTAAACCCTATCTGTAGCTGTATGAGACTTGTTGAGGATCTTATGGTCGTTCCCAATATTCTGTCTATCAACAGATTTACTTACTGGCAGTTTTAACACATTTTGAATGGAAGATCTGTCATAATACTATTAATAGTAAGCAAATCTGTCGATTGACAGAATGTTGGGAGCGGCTATTAAAGGGAAGCCATGACAAGACAATCTAATTTTGGTACGCATATTTCCGTATTTTGATCCTAGGCAATCCAATCTGAAATTGGCAGCGGCATAATTGTTCCCAACGTTGAAATCGGGTATCGGTAAAAAAACAACGATCAATCATAGCCTGCAATAGTTGCGAGTGGCAGCACGTAAGCGATACAGGTAACAAATTGTTTCACGTGTCGATGAAAAACATACAGTAATTTACGTTTCGTTTTTAGTTTTCGAGATATATTTTTAATAGTTCATGAATATTTATACATACACACGCACTCACACCTGTCATCCCTAAAGGGGTAGGCAGAGGTGTAACCAGTACACAGGATAGCTCGTCTACTATCACAATGTGATAGGCGGTGAGCCTATCGTCAAACCGGGCATAATTTCGGACTCCGAGCTATTAATGAGCATTTCGAAATAGAAAACCCCAATATACTTTTATCCGACCCAGGGATCGAACCCGAGATGTCAGCATAATAGTGGTACTGCGTACTAATTACAACTACGTCACCTGGGCAGTCAGGAATATTATTGTTACAGAAATTTTCGGATGATCTAAAATACTATTTGTTTAGCACACATCTTCAAGCGTAATTAAAATAAAGATTGTGTAGTTTACTAATATGATAGACATCAAAATTATTATGGTGGTAATATCGGTCTAAATATTCAAAGTTTTTTTTATTAGCTTGAATGACGAGACGAGCAGGTCGATTGCCTGATGTTAAGCGCAACACCTGCTCATAAACAGAAGCAACGTCACACAGAACTTTAAATACACCCAACAGTCACACACATAGTCCCGACCCCACACTAGGTAAATCTGTATCGTGGGTATCGGGAACTACGAGGGACTTGCGGTCCCACAACACCCAGACCCGAAACAAATATTTGTGGATTAGACAAACATTTGTCTCGGTGTGGGAATCGAACCCACGGCCTCACGCTTTGCAGCCGGCTACTCGCCCACTGCGCCACGGAGGCTGTCGAAAAATAACGAAGCACTGCATGACACTGGACTGCGCTCGTCTTCCAGAGATATAAGGTGGTAAGTCTCATAATGCCCAGTAATTTCACTGGCTTCAATGTCCATCAAACCGGAATACAACAGTGCTTATACACTGTTGCTTGGCGGCAGAATTAGACAAAGCGGTGGTACCAACCCAGCCGGCCTCTCGCATACGAGGGACCTACCACCTTGTAACTTGTACACCACCAAATTTTATTTTTCAATTGAACTTAGAATATAATATAAATAATCATTTTACCAATAGGTTTAATCTCTATCAGTATAATTCCGTTTATCGTGAGCTAATTTATGAATATAAAATTAACTTATAACCTTACTGATTCATAAAAACATGAGATGATTTTGTTTACACTCTTAGAATTAAAATTAAAAATAATACACAAGGTCTAAATAAATGATGAAAATGATGTCACAATTCAATTTTATAATGCCTGTTTTAGAAACAATAATGATTTGTATAATTTAAACGACATGCGACTCATAAAGACCAAAGCAATTAGTGCACATACAGCCTGAGGGTACCTGTATACCCAACGGCAAGACAACCAATGAATTAACAAAAGGTAGAATTGGAAATACTGCGGAACATTTTGAATTAACGCTCCATTAACGAATGCAAGCCAGCACTTTTTCATAATGCTCGCCGGACTATCGTTATTCCCGTTGTGGGCTCATCCGCGAAATAAAATTAGCCGTGTGTACAGCCCGTTTTACGGCTCTACGCCGATGTTGGGCTACTGTGTACACCAGGGTTGATACTCTGGATATTTTTACTTCTTTCTTTGTAATGTCATCAGGAGGGACAAAGTTGTTTTGTTCTTTGGGGACAAAGTTGCTGTAATGAATGTAATTGTCTGGTTTTAATGTCCTGGCTCTATGTGGTGCTATGACTTTTTCTTTTTCTGTTATTGGAATTAACATTAAAGTATTATTAGTCTGTTTTATTAATACTTTTTCCATACTATTGGATTCTTTTACTAGGAAAGTGCTTAAGTAAAAAGGTAAGCCCTAATACAAGGCTGGGATAACGCCAGGTGGAAAAAATTACATTTTAGTTTTACTTAGATTCAAATTAACTACTTTATCTCGATTTTTTTAATACGACATAAGTCCAATTTTGTTGGGGCTTAGCATATGCAACACGAGATGACTGTCGACTAATTTTGCCGTGAAAACCCAGTTTTATCTCGATATCTGTATAGTATTGAAGTTAAGATGGTTGCATAGAATACTCGAATCGTTATGTTAAAAGTAGACTTAAAGTCATCGAAATAAGATGACTAAAACGATAACTCTCATATGAATCTGCCTAAAAATACGGCTCCACTTACTTACAATTGCAAAGGTAATAAATAACACGTAACACTCATACAAGCAACAAAAAATAATGAACGTTCAAAATAAACTTTATTTCATAAAAGTTAATGTCTAAATATTAAATTTCTAGATCGAGATACGACGTTCTGCACAGCGTAAAAAATTAGACGTATCAAGTGTCAACTAGAGATTTGCACAGAGTTTTGGTGGGGGTCATTTTTTTGGTTGAGTTACGTTTCTTATCATATTATTTCGATGTTTAAAGTGGATAAAATTGTACTTTCAACCTTGTTGTGATATTTTGAAAGATCGTGTTGCTGAGGGTGTTTCTTGCACCGCTACTTCTCCACAGCTGTAACACGTTTCGAAGTGGTAGTAGTATATCTATAATATAATTGACGATTTAAAAGATCTTGGAAAAGGCTATTTAAATAAAGAATATTTTGATTTTGAACCCTAACATGATGACATGATTTTATCGAATGTTGACACTTTTACCCGAGATATTTGTCGTCGGTAGTAATCTCTCTCGCGGGCGATATATGTAGTGCATATCTTAAGCATGCTGGCACGGCAAAGTGACGTTACTGGACCTGACGTTATGTACAGTGCAGTCACAATATAATATCGATCGTAAAGAGACATTGCGTTTCTGGTTATCTACAGAATCATGCCAGCCTGAATACTGGGTATACACTGGCTGACACCGGAGTGCGACTCGCCTGAACGAGCCACTATGGGTGTTTCACCATATGTATGATGTTCGTCATCCAGTTAGGTACAAAATGTATCCGGTACGCTTCCATTAGCCTACCAACTCTCATGAGTTTTTTTTCCCTGTTGCCCGAAAGATTTTTAAATTCGAAAGCAGGCCGTAACAGTATTAGGCAACGCTGCTAAAAACCTCAGGTATATTTTCATCTACTCATAACGCCTTACCCAGTGATCATGAGTTAACATTTACAAAACTCTTGCACAAGTTTAGCAACCACAAACTAAAAATAGCTATGCTAGACTGGCTTAAACAGCTAGACTATGATGGTAGTGAAAAACTATTCAGTGTAGGGCCATAAACACATACACACACATTTACTTGTTGATGAGGAATTATTTAAATATAATGTAATCATAACTTTAATTGATAATCTGAAATAAAAATGTATTAGTATTATTAATGGGAAGTAACTGGTATCCCAAAATACAGGATTGACCTAATTTGGGAACCAGGGACTCAGCAAATTGTAACCAAAATGTTTTTAATAAAGATATATTATTATTATTATTTCTCAATATTTCCGTCAATCTACTATTGCATTTAGATGCCGGATAGAAGTTTATTTTGCATTCGCTGAAAGAGTAATGGCTGCCACCGGTGCATTGGATCCGACAGCTTTTTTCACCCCATATGGAAAATGGATCACCTTTACACCTAAAAATAAAATGTGTGCCGCTGATCTCTCATTCTCAAAGCCTCTGTTTCGCTCAAAAGTTTCGGGAAAATCGGAGTTCTGGTCGAAACAATTGTTAATGTGCTTAAGTATATATAACACTGTTAAAGAGAGGTAGATACTTGTTCTGTCTATCAAAATAAGTCATTAAAAATAGTATGTAAGTAGTAATGTATATTTTTTAATTCTCAATCAATAATACATAGCAATCTTTAAATTAATACGTGAAGAGAAAATTTCAGACCCCTTTTTAAGTATATTGCGCGCACGAAGGAATCTGAGATTTAGCATCGTTAAAGTTTAAATGAAAGAGGAGTGCAAAATGCTATTTATTTATAATATGTGTACATTTGTAACAGGCGGGTCCGAGATACGGCCGACTCGACAAGAGGTCCGCGTATGCGTACACAATTGGCGAGCGTAAGCGTACTGTGTATGTATGGAGGCCCGGAAACGTACACTCCAGTACATACAAGTAATACTGCTTTTGTATCCCGTACTAGCTCCGTACAAACTCTTAACTCTCTCATAATTCCGATTAGCTCTTAACACTTAGTACAAACAGACAATTATTTTTTTATTTTTTTTTACTGACAC
Organism: Mimas tiliae; assembly: GCA_905332985.1. NCBI lineage: Eukaryota > Metazoa > Arthropoda > Insecta > Lepidoptera > Sphingidae > Mimas > Mimas tiliae. The sequence continues at coordinate 14,726,309 of HG995253.1, read as the reverse complement.
GAGTTGGCTTTAGTCAGCGACACCGGACTTTCGGGCGAATGCTTGTAGGCACTCCAACCCTAAAATTTCAGTGACCTTCGCTGAGGGCATCCACTCCTAATGGGGGATACGGACCTTGGCTCAGGACGGCCACTGGAGGGGGGCAAAGAAATTTGCGATTGGGGTTTAGGGGGATTTATAGTCTACTTATAATCTAATTTTGTTCTTCATCGGCACGCGGGCCGGTCGAAGGGTCGGGGGTGCTTCGGGGAGCGCGGTGAGGTCCTCTTCGGCGAGGACGGAATGACGGTCTTGTCGAGTGTACTTGGGTGAGAACTTCCTCCATCTCTCGGATGGCCACAGTGGTCGCATCGTCGGGATCGGTGAGGACGGAACGCGGTCTTCTCCACTTTGCGCGGTCAAAGGGAGTATATATCGACGCTCTACCGATGAGCGTGTTGGGATGATGCGCGGCGCGATCGAAATATCGTTTGCTTGCCACTTTCGTGACTTGCCTGATGGTCGGCAAATTGGAATCAACGTGGAGGTTGCGATTACGCACGTACCACAGTGCCCCCATGACCCTACGCAGAAAACGATTCTGCAGGGTTTGCATAAATCGATTTTCGGGAATATGAGCGAACGCCGGCGAAGCGTATGTCATTATCGGCCTAATACAAGTGGTATAAATCCTAATCTTGTTGCGTACGGACATTAGACTCTTTTTGTTCAAGAGCCAAAATAACTGGCCTATCGCGAATGCGGCTCGCGCACGTACCGCATTTACGTGTGGGATGAAGGTCAACTTCTGGTCAAGGATCACTCCTAAATACTTGACTGTCTTGGTCCAGGGAATGACCACGCCGTGCATGGTGACATTCTGCGCTGGAACCGTAAGACGGGGATTCCTACAAAAGAGGATCGCGGCGCTTTTGGAAGGGTTGATAGTGATTCGCCACTTGTGGAACCATACGCCGAGTTCATCGGCGGCGGCTTGCAAGAGGCGAATCACCTCCGGTAGTGAATTTAAGTTTGAGATCTTTCTCGAGAATGTGGTCCGTGATGCGGACCACTTGGTGCACGCAACTGTGCATCTCGCGGAATCCAAACTGCTCCTCGGGGAGGAGATGGTGGGATTTGGCAAATAATTTTAAGTGCTCGAGGACGATACGCTCATACATCTTACCCAGGGTACTGAGCAAACTAATGGAACGATAAGATGTCGGTTCGGTGGCGGGTTTGCAAGGTTTGCAAAGTGACAATTTTTTTTATTTGTTCTCTGGATGGACGCTTGCTGATAGCCCGACCGTGAGTCAGCTGTAGTCAGCGACAACGGACTTCGGGCGAATGCTTGCAGGCACTCCAGCCCTATTACTTTTATTTTCCCGCACTACTTATAATACACTTGCGTTGTAAACCATAGCGCGATGTAGTTTTGCGTGAGCGACATCTATTGAGCGCTGTCGTAAACGTATATTGATGTTCATGGTGTTACACATTTAATTAAATTAAATAAAAAAAAAATGTTTACGCTCATACTGGCAATGTCTGAATGTTAAATATCGCAGCTGACATGCTGACAGAACAAAATGCAAAAAAAAACTCGAGTTTCGATTATTACACGACCACTAGTTTAAAAAAATACGTTTAAGCGTATTTTTTTTTTATTTAACTTTGATAACATTGTTCTGGATTGTGTCTGGATGGTTATTGTTAGTCAAGTTCTACACTTTCTTACCTGAATTTTTTTCTTGCACCTATAAACATTAAACCACTAATTCTCAATATTTATAGTTTATATTTCATCTTTACCTAAGATAATATCACTTTTCAAGACAGAAATATTTGTGGATTGTGTTTTGTTTTTTGCTGTAATATAACATTATAACTAGAATGATAACTATGCCATGAACTATACTAGAATATGAATCTGCCAAAAATACGGCTCCATTTACTTACACATACCACGAAACACTCATACACACAGCAAAAGTTAATAAAGGTTCAAAAACAACTTTATATCATAAAAATTAAAGTCAAAAAATCAAATTTTCTAAATCGAGATACGATGTTCTGCAGCGCACAAAAGATTAGACGTATTAAGTGTCAACTAGAGATCATGAATCAATTTTTATGAATTGATGAATGAACGAGCTGCACAGACTTTTATAGCCCCGTCCCCTTGCACAGTTTTGGTGGGGTAATTTTTTTGCTTGAGTAACTTGAGTTTTTTATCATCTTATTTCAATGATAGTAGTGCATATGAAGAATGTAATGAGAGTAAAGGAAGAACTAGGTGTGGTGTGGCATTTTCCGGGATAAAAAAGTACCTAAGTAGCGTAAGTTACTATTATTAGATTATCTATCTGCCAGTCAAAATCGGTCCAGCCGTTCCAGAGATTAGCCCAAACAAACAGACAGACATACAAAGATTTTTTAAAAAAAAATCGGTTATTTTAATATTACAAACAGACATTTCAATTTTATTTATTTGTATAGGTGGTTTTCCACTATTTCAACCGACACAGTAACACACGATCATTTAATTATTGGATTCGAAATTGGTTTATCCATGCCCCTAATAGACGTTAAGCCATTGTAAAAACATTTCACATTTGTTCAAAAGTAAACAGTATACGGTTAAAAAATATTATTGTTAAAAATTCAGAATACAAAAATTGAGGTCGATTAATGGACTTGCCATTTCGAATATGGACACTAATTTGATTTACTATGGGGAGATTTTTCAATGTTCGAATAAATGTTGCCATTTTTATAGCAAAGGTTAGTTTATGAGTGGTAGACGCTGTACACTTTTTTCCTGAATGCGCCGGGCCGGCTCGTCCGGGTCGTTACCACTGTCTCACAGAAAACCGACGTAAATTAGCAGATTGCTGCTGCGTTTCGTACTGTGAGTGAGATATCCGGAGGCCCAAATCACCTCCCCTTCCCAATCCCTAACTTATCCCTTTCCTTTAAGGTCGGCAACGTGCCCATAATTTTTGTATTGTGTGCGTATAAGGGCGGTGGAGATCACTTACCATCAAGTGACCCACGTGCTAGTTTACGGGCCTATGTTGTATAAATAAAAAAAAACAAGCTAATTAGTCACCAGATGATATATATGTGTAACTCACTTCGAGCCTGCTCATTTATTCTGTAGGCAAACGTGTCTACAGCGTGGCTTAACCACTTGCAATAGAACATACGCACTCACGCCTGTAATCCCCGAAGGGGTAGGCAGAGGTGTAACCAGTACACCCACATTTGGCCGAGATTATTTCCGTCCCATGATAAGATAAGGTGCGAGACCAACAATACCAGACTCCGGGATGATACTGAGAATTTCGTAGTAGAATAACCCATTATTATTTTTACCCGACTCTGGAATCGAACCCGAGATCTCAGCATGGCTGTCGTACCGCGCACGCATTACAACTGCGCCACCGAGGCAGAACTTGTAATAGTGTATTGCAATAAATACCAAGAAGCATATAAACTGAATTTTATTAAATTTTAATATTTTCCAGGATGTTTTAAAACATTTTTCCCAATTTTAACTGTTCATACAAATATTTAAATGTCCATAAACTGCAAGATACATTCGTATAGCAATCTCATTTGACGGCTGTTTTACGAAGCGACCGAGTACAACGTGTTATTGCTTTTTCGTCAGAAAATAATTCGATTGTGTCGCATTGCAAGCCGTTTAGGGTTGTCATTGAAGATTGACCATATTTATTTATTTTAAGCTATTTTTTTATTTTTCTACATTTGTTTTCTCTCTATCATCGAACGAGTTAAGTTTATTTCGAAGCATTCTTGATATCTTTGGCTCGCGACTCCGCACGATTGAATGTTTTTTTCGGGACATAAATTAGCCTATATTCATAACAATGAGATCAGACTTGTGTGTCAAATTTCATCCAAATCCGTTCTGCCGTTCAGGCGTGATTAACAATCAAATTCATTCAAATCAATCAACAGCTTAATCCATAAACTTACAAACATTCACATATAAAAGATGATAGTAGGATAACAAAAACTGTGATTCCTATCTTTTTTATAAAACAAGGTATCTAATGTATAAGAATTTCTTATAAGAACGTAGAAAACTGTAATAATATTATCCTTGGTATATTATTTAGCGCAAAGTTAAATTTATATTACCTATGGGAGATTGGGTTTTATATCCCTATAATGAACGACGAAACGAAATTATTCTAAAAGCCTAAAGCCATATTTCGATGTAATTTTACGTATTACACAGACGAAACTGACTGCCTCGGTGGCGCAGTTGTAATGCGTACGCGTTACGACTGAGGCTGGCGCTGAGGTCTCGAGTTTGATTCCCGGGTCGGGTAAAAGTGATATTGGGTTTTTAAAGAAATGCACAAGTATGCAGGTTTCCTCACGATGTTTCTTTCACAGTTAAACCAAGCGATAGTTAATATTTAATACATGCGTAATTTAGAAAAGGTACATGCTCTTGGGGCTGGTGTAGAACCTGCAAGTTTCGTCTCGACAATCTGTACCTACCATTCCCCGCTGAGCACCACTCTCACATCGAAATTGGGCTTAATGTTATCGTGTAAGCCCTTACAAGCCAAAAAATCAAGGAAATATAAAAAAATATCTCACAGTCACGCACATCCCTGTCTGAATGAAATGCTACCGGTATTCCGGTTTTCCGGTTTTTACGTTTACCGGTACAGTTCATATCGTCGCCGGTGAGTTTAATAGACTGTTATGGCTTTATAACTGACAATTTCGGATTTTCGTTCCCATTTCGATTGTGCATTTTAGGAGTCATCAAAATGATAACTGTTTTACCTACAGCGATTCCGGTTGTACCGGTTATTTTGGCATTCGTAATGTAATCTTTACGGGATTGGTCATTGGCATTCGTTACTTTTGTATGGTTTACCAGTTTCTATTCTAAAGCGAATTGGTATACATTTACTAGCTTCACATATGTTTGTGCGATTTTGTTTATATTTAGATGGTATCCCTTCACACGGATTTATGATTTGGCCGGAAAAACAGCAAGTGGGTCACCTGAATTTAAGTGATTACCGTCTATATACGTCCACAATACCAAAAGAATCATGCGCGCGTTGCCGACCTTAAAGGAAAGGGATAATTAACAATGAATACGCACTTAGAGAAGTCATAGGTGTATGCTCTTGGGACTAGTTTCGTACCTGCGACTAAGTCTCGACAGTCCGTACCAATCTCCACTGAGCTATCGCAGCCTATAGATATTTGTTACTATATTATTATTAATAATTCAGTCAGCTGTTCAGATGAAAATAACAATTTAAAAATATTATGTTCATTTTCTAAGCTACTTGTGTAAGGATAATATCTCGCTTCTGTTTACTATTTTTTTCTTTAACTATTTTTATTAAGCCGTATTATCTTCACGACCCAAAAAGGGCCAACAGGGTTTTTGATACATACTGTATAGATACGGTTAGCTATAATTTTGTTTGCCCGAAACATCCCTTCAGCAAAATCAAACTACACTATTACGTGTTTATAACTACACAACTCAGCATAAATAATAAATACACCCAACAGTCACACACATAGTCCTGTCCCCACACTAGGTTAAACCTGTATCGTGGGTATCAAGAACTACGAGGGACTTGCGGTCCCACAACACCCAGACCCGAGACAAATATTTGTGGATCACACAAACATTTGTCAAGGTGCGGGAATCGAACCCACGGTCTCACGCTTCGCAAGCGGCTACTCGCCCGCTGCGCCACGGAGGCTGTCAATATTCGGAGCATATTCTAAACTTTCTGTAAAATAGTGTGAAATTAAAAATTCAACACTGATCCCATCGAAGCAATAAAAATGGCAAATGGCGCGGCTAAAGTTTAAAAACTGATATAAAACTCCAGTAAAATGGCGATAAATTTGTACGTACAATAAAAATTAACTATCTGTATGTAGGTTTTGGTTAGGTAATGTTGGAGTAATGCTGCAATTTGATCAAAGTCGCACAATGGGGCAGCAATTACATCGTTTGAACGTTGCCCCGACCGGCCCTGTGGTGCGCTGTTGACTGTCCGATCGACTTGCTTTGTTACTTCTATTGCTTATGGCTGGACGTTGGCTTTCAAGTTACTAGCATACTCGTACCTGTTTTTTTTATTTTATTTGTATACTGCGATCAGCTATCTCGTTTAATTAGACTGAAAATAGAACTATGACATAAATATTAAATGTTTGGTTTAAATCTGGTTCTACGTTAAAATTCAAGGGTATTAAATTCAATTCGTAGTATATTGTTTTTATCTTAGAAACGTTTTTTATGAAATATATTCCATTATCATTACGCTTTTTTATGGTGTCGGGTACAAATAAAAACAATGAATATTAATTCACTTGAGTTTAAATTACAATTAAAATACTGTTAAATGGGTAATTTCATTTTCTATTCACAAAAATTGTCTAATACAACCGTTAATATAATGATGAATTGCTTAGTATCAGTCCGGAGTCTGGAATTTTACCCGTTATGATGATAGGCTCGCCTCCTATTACATTATGGGACAAAAATAAGCTCGGTGAAATGTGGGTGTACTAGTTACACCTCTACCTACCCTTTCGGGAGTACAGACGTCAGTACGTATGTATATGTATCATCAAAGAAGTCACCAGCTACAAATATACTTGCCCTAGTACTTGTACGAGTACACTGACCTGTCCGTATACTCGCTAACAAGTGGTTATAGGTAAGTGAACGGATTGATCCACGCTCGGCAATTTTGCCACAATTCTCTGATGGCGACTTGTTCATTCTACTAGTTCTGAACCATTCAACTCTATTCAGTAATGGTTTATTTTAGGTCTAATTCAAAGGAAAGGTGAATAGATTTATGTTGCCATTTCAATACGACGTGCAATTTACAGTTACAATGGTTGGCAATACTTATTATTGTTGTTTGACAAAGTGGTAGGTCCCTCGTACGTGAGAGGCCGTCTGGGTTGGTACCACCGCTTTGTCTATTTCTGCTAAACAGCAGTGTGTAAGTACTGTTGTGTTTCGGTTTGACATTGAAGCCAGTGAAATTACTGGGCATTATGACACTTGAAATGTTATGTCTCTGGGTGACGAGCGCAGTCCAATGCCATGCAGTGCTTTGTAATTCAAAGTTCTGTGTTCTTCTGGGCAGGCGTTGCGCTTATCATCAGGCTAGTGACCTACTCGATTCGTCCAACGAGCTACCAAAAAAAAAATACGTTTAATATTTACGAATGTTCGTTTCTATGTAGTATTTTCCTGGATTGTATGATTTTATATGTCGAATTTCGACGACACGGGACCACTAGTATTTATTAAATAACCACATAATTTTATAAGACACCATCTTTACCCTCGTTAAATCTCAAAGCTAAATGTACCAAAAACCCATTCCAACATGTAGTTAATAACAGGCTCCGTTTGAAGGGAAAAAATTACCCGACTTCACAGGGCATCAGAAGGTCTTATGTTACGTGTGTGTAAACGCCTTTACAACCCGTTCTCGGGAAAAAATTGAAACAAACCGACCTTTTCTCGACGGTATTATGAAGTCTGGAGGTCAGAAATGGCTTTAGGGTCTTTCGTACATATTCATATTTATTTTGACGAATGGAATTGTCGAAATTGCTATTTTTTTATCTTCATAATTTGATCTTGTTGGCGACTCAATTTGTTAGAAAAAACGACAAAATCAAAGTTATTCTCATTGGGCGCAATAGTTTCTACTGTTTTTTTATGGCATAGGCCGGCAAACGAGCAAGTGGGTCACCTGATGGTAAGTGATCGCCACCGCCCATGTACACCCACAATACCAAAAGAATCATAGGTGCGTTGCCGACCTTTAAGAAAAGGGATAATTAAGGGATTGGGAAGGGGAGGGGTTTGGCCTCCGGATATCTCACTCACCGTACGAAACGCAACAGCAAGCTGCTACTTTACGCCGGTTTTCTGTGAGACAGTGGCGAGCCGGCCCATAAATGCTGTAGACGGGTGTCTACAGCGTGGCTCTACCACTCATAAGTCGAGCACTCTTGACAGAGTGGTCGTGGTTGTCGAGGTGGTGGTACACGGAGGGTCGCCAAACGTCATCAGTCTTATTGGCAGCGATCGCAGATCTAGCATTGCTTCTCCCGGTTCCCGGTTGGTAGCGTTGTGTGTGCACTTTATTATGGAAGACCGTGTTGCCGTTTTAATCATATCAGTCCAGCGAGTCGGGGATCTGCCTCTAGCTGTCTTTCCTGCTATATGACCTTATATGTTTAATTTTGTACAATACTTTAATATAGAACTGAAAATCAGACAAAAAATACACAACTTTACGAAACACAACCATATCTCGTCTTTATTCCCCAAGAGATGCGACTTTTTTTATCCTGGCTCTGCAGGTGACTACACTGGACCTGATAAGTAAAGTGCAGTCCAAATATAATGTCAACCGTCAAGAGACATTGTGTCACTCGATGGTCGTCAGAATCATACCGGCCTGAAGTTACTGTATATACACTGTCTAACCTCAGAACACAATTTGCCTGCACGAGCCACGATGACGGGTTTTTCACCATGTGTCCGGAGTTCATTATCCAGTCGTGTAAAAGAATAAAACTAGTACTGCACCCAAGATTCGCTAATCTTTTTGTCGTCCCATAATGTTATAGGTGGTGAGCCTATCGGTATATCAGGCACAAATTCCGATCATAGTCTTATCATCTACACTAATATAATAAAGAGGAAAGATTTTTGTATGTAACGAATAAACTTACTTTTGTATGTAAAAATACTGGACCGATATCAAAATTCTTTTGCCGTTTTAAAGCTACATTATCACTGAGTAACATAATAATAATACTAGCCCTGTATTATACACGTCCCACTGCTGGGCACGGGCCTCCTTTACTGAATGAGAGGGGCCAGGCCTTAGTCCACCACGCTGGCCTAATGCGGGTTGGCAGATTTCACATACCTTCGAAATTATTATGGAGAACTTCTCAGGATTTGCAGGTTTTCCTCACGATGTTTCCTTCACCATTAAAGCAAGTGATAATTAACAATTAATACACACGTAACTTAGAAAAGTCAGAGGTGTATGCTCTTGGGGCTGGTATCGAACCTGCGACTTTCGTGTCGACAGTCCATACCACACCCCGCTCAGCTTTCACTGCTTTTTTACTGAGTAACATAGGCTACTTTTTATCCCGGAAAAGGCCGTTCACGCGGGCGGAGCCGCGAGCAAAGGCTAGTATTCCGGTGTGAAGAACACTGGAGTCAGTGAAATTATTAGGCCTCAATACCTTAGTATGTTTCGGGATGACGAGCTTTGCCATGCAGAACTTTATCATTCAAAGGATAGAAGAAAAATATGACTAGTCTTGTTTCTATTTATGGACTGCCATGGTGTTTACCATCAAACAGACGTACTATCGCTTCCTTATTCACGTGAATGAAAAAAAACCTATCCCATAAAAACATGAAATACACCCAAAAGTCACTCGCAAATTCCTGACCTGAGATTAGGTGTAACTGTATCGTGGGTATCATGAACTACGAGGGACTTACGATACCAGAACACTCAAACCCGAAACAAATATTTATGGATCACACAAACATTTGTATAGATGCGGATAGATTAAAGCCGCGGCCTCTTGTTTTACAGCCTACTCGCCCACTGTGCCATAATTTTTTTGAGCTTGGAACAATTTCTTCCACCTTCCTTCCATCCATGTTGCGGTAAGAGAAACATATGGGAGTTTTGGCGGGAAATCGGACGGTACGGTTGATCGCCTATTTTAATTAATTCCTGAAGTAGTTAAAAGCTGTGTTTGTTGTATAAAAGTGGTGTAGATTTGTGCAATAAATATTGACGGTGATGAACAGTGTATGGAATCATTGAAATTGGTGAATTTAGGTGATTCTTGACTTGATTCGTACTGGAAGGAATTGACACCAAAACTCTAAAAAGACTTTGAAATTCCATCGTTATTGTGTATACTTGAAAATATAAAAAAATACTTTTCATTGGCTATATGCATATTAATGCAAAGCCATAAATAAACAAAAGAAAAGAAGTAATTTTCATCTACTTTTTTCAACTTTAATACAACATAGTAATAAGATGCTTGTGTGGCTTTATAAGGCTGTAGGAAGACCTCTTTACGGCCGACATAAAGTAGAACGTCTAATATGTTTCATATGAAAATGTAAATTAGTTGTTACGAGAATGGTGAATGGAAGACCTAAATATTACACATCTTTTGTTACAAATTTGTTACTTTGTACGTACAAAATTAAGGTTTTATTTTTACAGTTTGAAGATAAACGAATAAAGGTGGAGACTTGAAATATATTCATACCATATTAAGAGAATGTGTTTAAGTGAAATGAGTTCAAAGACTCGTAAAATTTTCGTATTTAGATTTCCAGTAGAATACGATGTATTAGAAGCCGAAAATTTACCATTTAAGAAATACAAGTATACGACAGCCTCTGTAGCGCAGCGGGTGAGTAGCCAGCTGAGAAGCGAGAAACCGTCGATTGTCATTGATTTCTCCGCCAATTGTTCAATAGAGTTTAGCTACGATTTGGTCCCATATCAATTTAGTTGATTTATGTAAATGAAACTCACTTATGTGTTATTTTATTGGAAATTAGATACATGCTATTACTGTAACTACCACAAAAAATTCAAAAGTAAAATAAGTTTTAATAAAACTTAAAAACCGACCTAAACATAAAAATACTGAAATGTCAAAAATAACAAATGTTTGGGTATTTTTGGAGACGGTACAATTTTATTTTACAGGTAGCGACAGAGGCACCGATTCTAAAGAGACCCATATAAATTGTTATTTTTGACTTTCATTCATTTTTAAGTCGGTTTTTGTCACTTTATAGTGAGTTGGAGAATCAAGGTATTTACATTACATTAAATTAAATTAGTGCACACATTTGTGAATGTATTCATGAATAAGTTTCAAGTGAAATTTGCAAAGTAGCTGAGATTTTGAATGCCGGCGAAACTACGTGATGTTCCGTCTGGGCTGTTGACGCAGCATCCGCGGTCGGTAGCAAAAACTACAATTCTAATCTAATATAACAAACAAAAAAATACATACTATTTTACTACGCAGAGAAGATAAAAAGACCTTATAACAAAAATTAACAAAGGAAATTTCTATAAACAATCAACTAAGTGGTAGAGCCACGCTGTAGAGTTTTGTCTACAGCACGATTGGGCCGCCTCGTCCGAGTTACCACTGTTCCCAGAAAACCTACAGAAGTAGCAGGCTCTTGTTACGTTACCCACTTGCTCGTTTATCGGCGTTTGCTACTTAAAAAAGTTTCTTTTATGGCATTTTTTTATATCGGATAGGTCAGAAACGCGGAAGTGGGTCAGCTGATGGTAAGTGATCGCCACCCATATACGCCCACAATACCAAAAGAATCATGGGCGCATTCTCGTCCTTAAAGGAAAGGAATAATTATGGGATTAGGAAGGGGAGGGGCATTTGAGCCTCCGGATATCGCACTCACCGTACGAAGCGCAGCAGCAAGCTACTACGTTACGTCGGTTTTCTGTGAGAGTGGTAAAGACCCGGACGACGCGGCCCATTCATGCTGTATACAAAAGTGTCTACAGCGTGGCTCTACCACTCAATTGTTTTTTTTAATTTTACGTATTATAATGATACTGCCTCGGTGGCGCAGTTGTAATGCGTTACGACTGAGGCTGGCGCTGAGGTCTCGGGTTCGATTCCCGGGTCGGGTACAGTGATATTGTTATATGAAATGCTCAGTATCAGCCCGGAGTCTGGATTTTTGCCCGGTATGGCGATAGGCTTGCCTCCTCATCATGCGACGGACATACGCTTGGTGAAATGTGGGTGTACTGGTTACACCTCTGCCTATCCCTTCGGGGAATAGACGCGAGCCGTATATATTATAATGATAGCATGCCTCTACTAATAAACGGGGATTCCTGTCCTACGATAGCAAACATTTTAGCCGGAATAAAAATATTCCCACACCGTTAAAGGATTTATTGAAACTCGACAACATGTCACTTTCAAACTCACGTTACCGAGTGTTACGTGTTACTCACGTTACCGCCAGCAGCTGGAATTAGACACTCATATTTCCACTTTTCCCTCACTTCCTTCCGCATCGACTTCCTTGCGCCGCGTGCTGGGAAACTTTCTGTATTACAGCAATTTTCAACGCTTATTTTTTTCATATTCGACTGTTTGAAATGCAGTTAGGGCACGTAATTTATATTTGAGGGGCTCGTGTCTAATGCTTTGTTTTTCATTAACGTACTATTTGAGTAATAATATGTGATGGAAGACTGCCTCGGTGGTGCAGTTGTAATGTACGCGGTACGCCTGCTGTGTTGAGGTTTTGGGTTCAATCCCCGGGTCGGATAAAAGTGATATTGACCTTTCACCTAGAAAATTTAAAGAAAAAATCATGGCTTCCTAAACCCAATAATTTATTGAGACAAGTATACATTATATATGCTTAATAGAGATTTGTTAAGGGGTTGATTGACAGCCTCCTTGGCGCAGCGGGCGAGTAGCCGGTTGCGAAGCGTGAGGCCGTGGGTTCGATTCCAGCACCTAGACAAATGTTTGTCTGATTCACAAATATTTGTCTCGGGTCTGGGTGTTGTGGGACCGCAAGTCCCTCGTAGTTCTTGATACCCACGATACAGGTTTACCTAGTGTGGGGTCAGGTCTATGTGTGTGACTTATTATAAAAAAAAAAAAAAAAAAAGTTTACATCAACAACGCGTCTTTGATAAAGTCTTTGACTTATGTTTAAAATCATACTTAATATTATAAATGTTACTGTAAGTTTGTTTGTTACGCTTTCACGCGAAAACTACTAAACCGATCATCATGAAACTTTGTACACATATTCTTGCAGCTATAAGAAGTAACATAGGATACTTTTTATGAATAAAATATATATTTGTTTGTTACGCTTTCACGCCTAAATCACTGAAACGATTTTGATGAATTTTGATGTAGAGATATAGGGACCCTGGAGACGGTCATAGGCGTTATATTTCGGAAAAGTCTATTCACGCGGGCGGAGCCGCGAGCAAAAGCTAGTAATATATGATTAATAGAGATTTGTTAAGGCGTTGATTGAGATTACATCAACGACGCATCTTCGATAGAGTCTTTGACTTATGTTTAAAATGGTTTCTAAACCAGGTTCTAAAATTTTCTTCCAAAAATATTTACATTGTAATTGGGCAAAACTGCAAAAAATACCGCAACATTTGTATCCTGTTTCGTATGCTAAAGCCTCAGATATGTCCTTGAGCTATTTGCATCCCCTCATGTCCTAAGTGTAGAGCCTTGAGTGTCCCACCTAGCCACGCAGTAAAAATGTCTGGGGTTGAAAACTTGAACAAAAATCCTTTTTAGACATTGTTATAAAAGTGTACGGAACAAAGAGACTTTACCTTATCCAATGTTATTAAAAAAATCTGAGTTTTATTATTTTTATTAAAAATATTTAGAATGCCTCGGTGGCGCAGTTGTTATGCGTACGCGTTACGACTGAGGCTGACACTGAGGTCTAGGGTTCGATCCCCCGGTCGGGTATTCGGTGATATTCGGTTTTTATATTATGAAATGCTCAGTATCGGCCCGGAGTCTGGAATTTTGGCCGGTATGGCGATAAGCTCGCCCCCTATCACACCATGGGACGGAGATACGCTCGGTGAAATGTCGGTGTACGTAGGAATGTTTTGTACCATATTGAATTTTATTGTGATTTTAAAGACGTATAGCGTATAAAATATGGTCTTCCTTCATAGTTGTACCTTAAATAGATTTTTTATGAAGCGCTTGTAACCGAAATTACTAGGCATTATGAGATTTAACTTCTTATGTTTTTTTAATTAGCTTTAATGACTAGACGAACAGGTCGCCTGGTGGTAAGCGCACCAACCCAGCCGGCCCCTGACGATACGAAAGTTGCAGGTTCGAAATCAGTCTCAAGTGCATACATCTCTGACTTTTCTAAGTTATGTGTGTATTAAATGTTAATTATCACTTGTATTAACGGTGAAGGAAACATCGTGAGGAACCTGCATACCTGAGAAGTTCTTCATAAGAATTTCGAAGTTATGTGAAGTCTGCCAACCCGCATTAGGCCAGCGTGGTGGACTAATGCCTAATCCCTCTCATTTAGTAGAGGAGGCCCGTGCCCAGCAGTGGGACGTATATAATACAGGGCTGGTATTATTATTATTATTAACTCATAAAAACTAAAATCATAATAACAAACTCAATTTAAAGACATCATACAAAGCAAATTGTTAAATAAGCGAAACTGTTATTTTAAGCAAATAAACAAATTCTGAGTAGCCTAGTGCCGTGCAACTTAATATTTTTAATACAATACTGTTTTCAAGTGAAAACTTTACGTAGCTTGAGTAATAACATTATTTTATTAAAAGTTCTGTTTGTAATAAACAACAATTTTTGCGAGCGGCGATGGCCTAGCGCGAAGTGGTATGGAATTTCGAGACCGAATTCGCTGGTTAAAACCAGCCCTAGGATACATAGTTTTGACTTTTCGAAGTTACGTGTATCTTTCTTATTAACTATTGCTTGTTTAATGGTGAAGGAAAAAAAGCAAAAAATATATACACGCCGTATTAAAAACCTCCTTTTTTAAGTCTGTTACAATTATGAGGATACCTGAGAATTCTTCATAAAATGGTACTCGCCACGCTTGCTCATATAGCGTGTCACCAGTCAAAACTTTGAATTGCATGCATGGTACTGCAGTGTGCTTCTTATACCGAAGATTTTGAGTCTTTGAGTAATAGTAGTTTGAGTGGTAGTGGTTTACAAGGTGGTAGGTCCATCGTTTGCGAGGGACCGGCTGGGTTGGTACCACCGCTTTGTCTATTTCTGCCGCCAAGCAACAGTGTGTAAGCACTGTTGTGTTCTGATGTGAAGGACATTGAAGCCAGTGTAATTACTGGGAATTATGAGACTTAACACCTTATGTCTCGGGGTGACGAGCGCAGTCCAGTGTCATGCAGTGCTTTATTTAAAGTTCTGTGTGGCGTTGCTTCTGTTTATGAACAGGCGTGGCGCTTACCATCATGCGAGCGACCTACTCGTCTCGTCATACAATCTAATAAAAAAAAAAAAGAGCCGCGCTGTAGACAGTTTTGCCTACAGCATCAATGGACCGGCTCGACCGGGTCGTTAACATTGTCTCACAGAAAACTTATGTGAAGTAACAGCTTGCTGTTGCGTTTCGTACGGAAGTGAGGTATCCGGAATACTTAATCCATTTCTCCTTCATAATATTATCATCATACAATCATTCTTTTCTTTTAAAGACGGACACGTGTTTGTGATTCTTCAGGCATTGTGGAATTGTGGATCTTAATGAGTAATGAGTGGTGAAGATCACTTACCATCAGGTGACCAAAATACTCGAATACAAAAAAAAAAAAAGTAAGCCTACACTATAAAAAAAAGTTCCAGTAATTTCAATGGATTCAAGGTCCTTCAAATCGGAAATCAATATTGCTTACACACTGCTGCTCAGCAGGAATTGAAGCCATTTATAATGCCTAAACTTTTCTTCCACCTGTCCTTATCCCACTCGCAGTGGGGTTGGCGCAACATGCTTTATAACACATGTTACAGAAATATTGTATTATATTTTTTACGACCGGCAGGGGGCCTGACGTCAAACCCTCTGGGGAGAAATCACACAGACCAGAAGCATAATATTTGTGGATCACACAAATATCTCGGTGCGGGAATCGAACCTGCGGCCTCTCGCTTCTCAGAAGGCTACTCGCCTACTGCGCCTCGGAGGCTGTCAATATCTAACTACAACAATAAATACAATCACAAACGCATCTTTCTGTCGCCCAGCTTTGTAAAGGAAAAATGCTAAAAGCCTACAAGCCTAGACAATACGGTGTCGCAGTCCGTAACAAAAGTCGTTTGTTCGCAATACCGCCCAGTGACGTCATTGTAATGGCCACCGTAAATTAACGGCACCTAACTGCTGCTGCGTCATTAGGCACCGTAAGTTATAAGCGATAAGGTAAATTATGGATTATTAAGGTATATATTAAAGGTAATCTGGTATTGCCTCAAGCGTTCAGGCATCGAAATAAGATAACTAGAACGATAACTCTCATATGAATCTGTCTAAAAATACGGCTCCACTTACTTACACATGCAAAGGTAAAATCACACGTAATACTCATATACACAACAAAAAATAATGAACGTTTAAAATCAACTTTATTTCATAAAAGTTAATTTCTAAATATTAAATTTCTAGATCGAGATACGACGTTCTGCAGAACGTCGTATCTCGATGCGGTGTGCACCCCGCAAAAAATAGACTTATCAAGTGTCTACTAGAGATTATTATGCACAGACTTTTATAGCCCCGCCCCCTTGCACAGAGTTTTGGTGGAGTCATTTTTATGCTTGAGGTACGTTTCTTGTAATCTTATTTCGATACCTTCAGGCAATGTATGCAATTTAATTCGTTTAATAGTGTTATTTCTAACTAGCCTTTGCTCGCGGCTCCGCCCGCGTGAACGGCCTTTTCGGGGATAAACAATAGCCTATGTTACTCAGTGATAATGTAGCTTTCTAACGGCAAAAGTTTTTTTGAAATCGGTCCAGTAGTTTTTACGTTTATTCGTTACATAGAAAAATACAATCTTGCCTCTTTATAATATTAGTGTAGATAAATATCCCACGGACATCTGCCATGTGTTTTATATTTCACAAGTGCTACGAGTATTTAAACAGAGCCATTAAGATTGGTTGGTCCTGATAAGTAGGTAGTGGGCAGGTTACTAGGCGATAGATCCCTCGTATGCAAGAGGCCGGCTGGATTGATACCACCGCTTTGTCTATTTCAGCCGCTCAGCACCAGTGTGTAAGCACTGTTGTGTTTCGGTTTGACGGTCATTGAAGCCAGTGAAATTACTGGACATTATGAGACTTAACATTTAATGTCTCGGGATGACGAGCGCAGTTTAGTACCATCAGTGCTCTGTAATCCAGATTTCTGTGTGACGTTGCTTTTTTTATGGGCAGGTGTAACGCTTAATGTCAGGAGAGCGACGTATTCGTCTCGTCACTCAAGCTAATAAAAAAACAACGGGCAGTCTTTAGGGACTGCCGATAGAAGTGAAAACTAAGTAACTTGTGAATTGTATCGTCGAGCTATAATATTATTATTTTTTAATTATTTTTGGTCTGTAAAGAAATGTTAATGACCAATTTAAACTTTAATCCTTGATCATAAACATATATAAGTATATGAGGCATACCGCGCCACATATTATATGGATATATATGTAGAGAGATATACTTTTTGTATATATATAATGTATACTAATAACGCACGGAGGTATATATATGTACATTTATATACAGTATACATATAGCTCATGGGAAGCGTTTGGTGACGATGACGCGAGTTTCACGCTTTTTTTCACCCTAAAAGTACACATATATACACAGTATAGATATAGCCCTTGGAAAGCGTTCGGTTACGATGACGCGAGTTCTATGATTTTTGTTCACCCAAAAAGTGCTCGACGCGCCTGAAGAAGTTTTCACTTCAAACACATATACTTTAGATCTATTTTGATTTTTTACCACTCACAAATCGCTTCAACCCACACTTTGCGCCCAACTATCGCCCCTACCTCGAAGTTAAAGTTTACTGTTGACATCGCTACATTTAATAGATGGTTTATGCGAGCCCGTGATCGCAGTAAAATTAAATTCCATATCTGCTTCCTAATACGTATTGAAATAAAAATCAGGTCAAAGTACATAAAAATTAATACTCGGACCGTATTTTACGACCTTTTCCACGATTTGCAATCACGAATTTCATTGTTTCAATTGGATATTTTCGGTTATATTACGAGTTTTTGAAGGTATTCGCTTTTATAGTCATGCGATTGGTTAAATTCCTGCCTATATTTTATTGTATTCATATACTCTATTGACATAAAGGTCTCTTTAGCCCCTGGAAAAGAGGTGTGTGTGAGAGTGTGTGTGTGTGTGTGTGTGTGTTTTATTATTAGACTGAATGACGAGACGAGCAGGTTGCTCGCCGGATGGTCGCCTACTCATAAACAAACACAACACCACACATGACTTGAAATTTCATAGCACTGAAACTGACTGTTACATATGCCATGCAACTGGATTGCGCTCTTCACTTCAAGACATAAGTTGTTAAGTCTCATAATGCCCAGTATTTTCACTGGCATCAATGTCCTTCAAACCGGAACTCAACAGTACTTACACACTGATGCTTGGCGCCAGAAATAGAAAAAGCGGTGGTACCAACCCAGACGTCGTCTCGCATACGAGAGACCTGCAGAAAGAATTTTATAAATCGGATCAAAAATAAATAAGTTAGAAGCCATTCAAATCCTGTAGAAGTGGTAATTGTCAAATGACAGACGATGCTAACTTTGACGGAACTGTGTAAAATGTTCATTATGGTGCACGCGTGCAAGCGGGATAGTGAGATATCCCTACTACGCCCCTACTTTTCCTCCTACCAACATTTAAAGTCATAACTGCGGGCACATTTCTGAACCAATTTTGATTGTGTTTTAATAAAAGGGTTTCTTATGCGTATCATTTTCTGTTTCTTATAAAATAATTTATAAAATTCAATATAGGAAACTACCCTATTATGGTGACAATTGAATATATATCTATGTAGATACTTATATACAGAGGTGTCGTTAACGGTGGCGCGAGTTCAATGGTTTTTCACGTCTCAAAAAATGCCCAACGCGCCTAAAGAAGTTTTCACTTCAAAAAAACTACACATGAATTACCCTAGATAGGTATTTGTAACCGATAGGCTATCACATCATGAGACATAAATAAGTTCGGCGAAACATGGGTGCACTAGTTGGACCTCTGTCTACCCCTTCGGGGATAAAAATGTAAGCTTATGTTACGTTAATATTTGCTGTATAATATAAAATCTAAATATACTAACGTAATATTCATATTTGATCAAACATACCTAATATCACTACTTTGATCGTCAAAGGCCGATTTTTCTTCGATTTCCTATAATTTATTTGGCAAACGAATCCCATGTAATTTCCGGGGATCTTCTCTAAGTGGCACCGGCAACCTTTAACACTGACGTATGTTTTCCTTTGCACATGAACCGTCCTTTACTTCTCAATAACACCCTTAGGATTTGTATTAAGTTGTTTTTTATAATACACTAGCTTTTGCTCGCGACTCTGCTCGTGTGAACGGCCTTTTCCGGGATAAAAAGTAGCCTATGTTACTGAGTGATAATGTAGCTTTCTAACGGCAAAAAGATTTTTTGAAATCGGTCCGGTAGTTTTTAAGTTTATTCGTTACATAAAAATATAAAAAAATCTTTCCTCTTTATAATGTAGAAGACCATAATGTTAGTGTAGACCAGCTTTTGCTCGCGGCTCCGCTAGCGTGATCGGCCTTTTCCGGGATAAAAAGTAAATACCTATGTCTTAATCCAAGCCATGGTCTACTTATGGGCCAAATTTCACCCAAAACTGTTTAGTTTTTAAGATGTTTAACTAACAGACATACAAATTCATACACCCAAACTCTCACATTTATAATCCTAGTAGGATTATGCCAGTTTATGCTCGTTTTTCATCATGTCTCTATCACAATAAATAGATAAATTACACGTGAGATTATTTCTACTTAGCGATTTCTTATTTTTACGCGAATATTACCAATTGAAATAATACTAGTTAATACGGATTTTATCACGGTTTAATTTTTATTTTAGTCCCGACGTTTCGAAAGCTTTTCAGCCATCGTATTCACGGGAGAGACTGACGTGTAGGTCGTCTCGAAAAGTTAATGTTAAATTACCTACCTTCATTTAAGAATTATAAATTTATTTTTTAATTATTTAAAAAAAATATTGACACTAGTGCAAAACTGCGATAAAATCCATATAAACTAGTTTTATTTCAATTAATTCTAGTTTTAAATCTGGAAATACAACAAACCATTTATTATCTAGCACTCATAGGTCCGAAGATGGTTCTGAAAAAAAAATAATTAAACAAACGAATAATTTCTTATTGAATAGTTTTGCTGCTTCAGTGGCACAGTTGTAATACATATGCGTTACGACATTACGACTTGTGCTGAGGTCTATCGTTCGATCCCCTGGTCGGGTAAATGCTATTGGGTTTTTCTATCACGAAATGCTTAATATCAGCCCGGAATCTGGAATTGTGCCCGATATGGCGATAGGCTCACCCTTTATCATATAATGGGACGGATATAAGCTTGGCGAAATGTGGGTTCACTAGTTACATCTCTTCACCCATCACCTTCGGGGATGACAGGCGTGAGTGCGTTGCCATTATATTTTAATAAAGCTCTAGAAGTCAGTAAATACATTCAAGTTCACACGTATAGGTGCGTATGAAAAAATACTATCACATAAAAATGAAATGTAACGCGAACGTGTAAATGATGTTTGAAATAAAATATTCTTTGACACAAGCTGTACGTGACCTTTGGCGTAGAAGCAGAGGATATAGTGAATCGATGACGAGGATATAGTGCAGCGATCAAAACTAAATAATAGATACGCACTTACGCCAGCAAACGCTTATTTTGATGAATTTTGGTACAGATATAGATGGACCTTTAAGACGTTTATAGGATACTTTTTATCCCGGAAAAGGCTGTTCACGCGGGCGAAACCTCCACCAAAATCTAGTCTCTGATAAAGTTCCTAAGATGTTGCCTAAATAATAGTAGTAATTAGTACCGAGAGCCACAAATGGAGAAGTTATTTTTCATGTTATTTCCTCTCATTTCTAGATACAGATTACAAGCATAAGTTTGTGTAGGACTCATATATAAACTTACGTGTAATTAATCTGAGAGTGTGGTCATTAATACACGAGCCTTACAGTTTTTTTATAGCATAGGCCGGCAATCGAGCAAGTGGGTCTGATAGTAAGTAATCTCCCGTCCATGTACGTCCACAACACCACAAGAATCATGGGCGCTTTGCCGATCTAAAATGAAAGGGGTCATTAAAGGATTGGAACTGGGAAGGAGATTTGGGCCTCCGGATCCGGTCCGGGTGGTTCCCACTGTCTCACAGAAAACCGGCGTAAAGTAGCAGCTTGCTGCTGCGTTTCGTACGGTGATTGAGATGTCCGGAGGCCCAAATCCCCCTCCCCTTCCCAATCTCTATCCCTTAATTACCCCTTTCCATTAAGGTCGGCAACGCGTCCATAATTCTTTTGGTATTGTGAGCGTACATGGGCGGTGGTGATCACTTATCATCAGGTGACCCACTTGCTTGTTTGTCGGCCTATGCAATAAAAAACAAAAAAAAACAACTCGGAAAAGCCTGCCCATTCATGCTGTAGACAAACTTACTGTGACTATCACTTTAGATGGACAAGTATACACACTCACGCCAGTAATCCCCGAAGGGTTAGGTAGAGGTGCAACCAGTACACCCACATTTCCCCGAGCGTATCTCCGTCCCATGATGTGATAGGGAGCGAGCCTATCGCCATACCGGGCACAAATTCCAGACTTCGGGCTGTTACTGTGAATTTCGTAATAGAAAAACCCAACATCACTTTTACCCGACCCGGGGATCGAATCGATACCTCAGCGTCAGCCTCAGTGGTAACGCATACGCATTACAACTGCGCCACCAAGGCAGTCCAGCGGACAAGTATAATTTAACAATTTTATAATTTTGTACACAGTTTCTCCTATTATATTATGTAGGTATTACGTCCCACATGGCTTACACAGTATGCTATTATTATCAAAGTTAGAGCAACCTTCACAACTTTTAGCAAAAGTGCCCCACAGAGCCATTAGCTGAGCCTACAAATATTACAGGCCTTTCGTAAGTTTCATTAAAAATCTAATATGTAAGTCATTTAACTCGTTTTATTCCAGTCAATCAAATATTGCCGGCAGGCTACTCTGAAAAAGTAAAAAAACTTACTTGTTTTAGATGCCAGTCGTTTTATAGGTTGCAGTGCTGGGGCGCATGCAGTAGGTATTTGCAGGGGGCCAGGGCCCTTGGTATCTCACCAATAAACATTTTCATAACTGTTTATTACTTAGCTAATGGAATAACTTGGTAGGTACCGAGTTGTAGGAAATATGTATTTTATAAATATCGGTAAAGTTGGCATCAACAGAATTGTAATGTTTTTTTAAATATCAACAGAATAGGGTAGTTTCCTATATTGAATTTTATACATTATTTTATAAGCAACAGAAAATGATACGCAAAAGAAACCCTTTTATTAAAACAAAATCAAAATTGGTTCAGAAATGTGCCCGCAGTTATGACTTTAAATGTTGGTATGAGGAAAAGTGGGTGCGTAGTAGGGATATCTCACTATCTCGCTTGCACGCGTGCACTATAATGAACATTTTACACAGTGACGTCAAAGGTTGCATCGTCTGTCATTTGACAATTACCCCTTCTACAGGATTTGAATGGCTTCTATCTTATTTATTTTTGGTCCGATTTATAAAATTCTTTCTGCAATAGATTTTGAGTAACATAACTTATTGATTTAAATAATAAAAAAAATCTAGTCAACTACCCTATTGTAATTTATTGAGTGGTAGACCACGCTGTAGACACTTTTATCTACAGCATGAATGGGCCGGCTCGCCCGGGTCATTACCACTGTCTTACAGAAAACTGTCAAAAGTAACAGCTTGCTGCTGCGTTTTGTACGGTGAGTGAGATATTCGGAGGCCCAAATCCCCCTCCCCTTACCAATCTCTTAATCATCTCTTTCCTTTAAAGTCGGCAACGCGCCCATAATTATTTCGGTATTGTGTGCGTGCATGGGCGATGGAGATCACTTACCATCAGGTGACCCACTTGCTCGTTTGCCAACCTATGATATAAAAAAAATAACTAAGAGCCATAAATTAGTCGTAGAAAGTTTCATCGACAGCATTTAATTCGATAAAAACAAAATCAAATCTCTGACATAACAGCACGATATTTGAAATTCGAATGTAGTAGAATAATTTAAAGTCTTCTTCCTACACAATATTCCACATGTAAGTTCTTTCTAATATGACTCCCGTAATATTCCAAATCCGCTCCAATCCCAGCAAAGGTTAATCGATGTGGTTCCCTGGGCAAATAGGATTTAACAGAGTAATAAGCCGTCACGACGTTGATGTAAAAGCATAACCTCGTTTGCTGTGAGTATTTTTCCCACGAGACCTTAATTATCTACTAAAATGAAGATAGTCCGAAAGGATAAGCAGAGGTGACTTTGAAGGAGTTTAGGTTGTTGCTGTGCGAGACAAATTTTGGTATTTTTAACTGACACAAAAAAAAGGTTTCGTCTGTATATACAACGTGTTTCAGAAAGGTGTGTTCATATTTAAGGGTGATTACATACACCTGATAAGGAGTGTTTATGTACAGGTCGTATTAAAATCTAGACATCTTAAACTTTATCGCAAATTTTAATCACTCGTGTATAATCGATGTAAGAGTGATTACATCACTATAAATTATTTGTATTACATATACACAGTCTCTAAGCATCACTGCGCGCCTAGTAATCATCTCTTTTGATCGCAATAACCGCCAAAGTCATTTTCCTCTTATAAAAAATAAAATGCTTTATTTATGTCATAGAAACGGGGAGTGAATGAAATACTTATATCGTATTATCGTACACTACACGTTACTTAAATTTTACAACACCTTTCTGTAACACGTATAATAGACTACTAAATGTGATTTATATCAATTCAAATCCAAGTTTCATGGTCGCGTACATACTCGATTCTACTTTCTCAAGTTATAACAAACCTTTAATACCAATCATTCTCCTTCGATCCACCACCAGTGTAAATGAGCTGCACAAGTTTGCCTGGTAAGATACAGTAATCTTAGTATAGAGTTTCAACAGATTCAGCTTTGCTGCGGCTTCGAAAGGCAGCGCGTTCTACTACTAGAGCATAACTTTACTAACTGGGATGACATGTTGGAAATTGATGTTTCAATAGTGGTATTATGTTGGTAGTGAACTATGACATCCTCGGTCTTATTATAAACTTACATACATAAGCTCGCTTGTATTACAAAGTACTGCCTGGTATTTGTTTGCGCTCGTCACTCTGAGACATAAGATGTCATAATCCCCAATAATTTCACTAGATTCAATGTCTTTCTCACTGAAACTTAGTAGTGCTTATACAATTCTGCTCGGTGGCGGAAATAAAAAAGTAGTGGTACCAACCCTGATGGCTTCTCGCATATGAGGGACCACCTAGTGTAATAGTTAGTTTTACCCGTTGTTCATAAGAAAACAAACACGGTTGTTAAAAGGTATTCAGGGAAAAATTACCGCATAACATTAATATGAGTATTATTACACGAACATAAAATAACCATAAACGCAAACTGTAACACACGACATTGAAAACGCGAGAGCGTACGTTTTGACCTGCGAATTGTTTTGTTAAAATATTTTTTTATCATGTCCTCGTTCATGCTATGTGAACACGCTGGAATTCCAGCCAGTTACGGTATGCCGCGATTTAAATGTATCGTTTACGTTTTTAGAAGTAAAGACTTCTTTAGACGCGTTGAGCACTTTTTGGGTGAACAAAAATCATGGAACTCGCGTCATCGTCACCGCACGCTTCCCATGAGATATATGTATACTATGTATATATGTACATAGATATACCCCCGTGCGTTATTAGTATACATTATATACAATTCAAATTGGTCATTAACACTTCTTTACAAAGCAAAAATAATTCAAAAATAATAATCTAATAGCTCGACGATACAATTCACAAGTTACTTAGTTTTCACTTCTATCGGCAGTCCCCAAAGACTGCCCCGCATGTTTTTTTTTTCATTGAAGCATGGTGACCAGGCTTTCAAGTTATGAACTATGAATAACCGACTGGCAGGGATTTCTAATGAATGCCATTAAGTATACTAAATTATTTATGTAGCTATAAAATATTTCCTGCATCGAGGCTTTTATGACACATCACATTTTTTTGGATTTGAGTGTTATGGAGTAGACAGCTTCCGCGGCGCAGTGGACGAGTAGCCGGCTATGAAGCGAGAGATCGCGGGTTCGATTCCCGCTCCGAGACAATGTTGCAAATATTTGTTTCTATTCTCACCTGAGTGTATTTTTTGTCCAGAAGGATTGATGTGTGGCAGGTCGGTCGTAACAAATGACAAGCTAAATTTTTCTGTAACATATGTTAAAGAGCATGTTGCGACCGACCCCTATGCGAGTAGAATAAGGGCAGATGGAAGAAGAAGGGTGTTATGGAAGCATCTTCATCTCCTAAATAGAAGGCTTATAGGAATTATAAATTGTTTCTTTTCACTACCGTTATCTACTAAAATGCATACTACAAAATTAAAATCCACTGTACCCTCATTTCATAGAACACCAGAATGTAAAAGCAGCATTTTATTTTTTCAAGCAATATCCTGAATTGGAGCGTTCCCCATCAAAACTCGGCGCTTCATGTTGACATAAAACAAAGAAATGAAAAAAACTCCACATATTACGTTTGCAAGGAGTTTCGGCAATTTTGTTCTTGGTTTTACGTTTGGTGTCATTTGAGGACATTGTGTAAATGATATGAAGTACTTAGAGTGGTAGAGCCACGCTGTAGACAATTTTGTGTACAGCATGAATGGGCCGGCTCGTCCGGGTCGTTACCACTGTCTCACAGAAAACCGGTGTAAAGTAGCAGCTTGCTGCTGGGTTTCGTACGGTGAGTGAGATATCCGGAGGCCCAAACCCCCCTCCCCTTCCCAATTCCTTATAATCCCTTTCCTTTAAGGTCGGCAAAGCGCCCATATTTTTTTTGTATTGTGGGCGTACATGGGCGGTGGAGATCGCTTACCATCAGGTGACCCATTTGCTCGTTTGCCGGCCTATACTATAAAGAAAAAACTTAGAGCCTTTTGGAATCATAGACATAATCTGCCTCATTATCCTACTACTATTAAACATTAGTTTTGATGTTTGTGAGTTTAGATGTTTGTTAGTCAATCGCGCCTTAAGAGCTGAACGGTTTTGGGTGAAGTTTGGCACACAGGTAGAACATGACCTAGGACAAAGGCTACTTTTTATCTCGGAAAAAGACGTTTACGCGGGCTGAGTTGCGAGCAAATGCTAAAAAATTATAAAAATTAAACAACATTTATATATTTTTATTATTTAGTTTTGAATTTTCAGAAGGGAATCAATACATTATAACTTAAGCTCTCGCCTATATTCCAAAACGTATAGGCAGAGGTACAACTAAGATACGTATGGTTTGACGAGCTTATTATTACATATTTTTTACTACTCTGAATTACGAAACGAGCAGGTCGCTCGCTTGATGGTAAGCGCCACGCCTGAGGGCATATATTTGTCCCATGAAATCCTTTCGACACATTGGGCACAAACTTTTATATCAGACATACTTTAATTAAAAAATTGATAGCCTGATCTAATGACCTTGCCTGTTAGCCTAAAAATGGTACTCATAGGCACTCACGCCTGTAATCCCTGAAGGGGTAGGCAGAGGTGTAACCAGTACACCCACATTTCGCCGAGCGTATCTCCGTCCCATGATGTGATAGGGGGCGAGCCCATCGCCATACCAGGCACAATTGCAGACTCCGGGCTGATACTGAGCATTTCGTAATAGAAAAACCCAATATCACTTTTACCCGACCCGGGGATCGAACCCGAGACCTCAACGTCAGCCTCAGTCGTAACGCATACGCATTACAACTGCGCCACCGAGGCAGTCCTAAAAATGGTGTCATATTCTTATTAGTCCTTAATCGATTTTGGGCTATGTTATAAGACTATGAGTTATATAAAATGTGCAAATTCGCGAAGCATTCACACATGTGGATAAATTTCCAACGCGGAAACGGTTTTTGTTCAACGGCACGTGTGTCAAATTACCCTTTATACGCATCTCCGTAATATATGGCGACACAATAGCTTCAAAAGGGGTTTCTTTTTGTGATTCTCCGAATGAATTATTGAAATACGGTTCTATATTTTCGGTTAGGGATTGGATATGTAAGTTGTGCTTACAATAGGCAAAGACTTAAGACTTTTTGCTCAAGACTGTGTATTATGTACATACATACGCACTCACGCCTGTAATCCCCGAAGGGGAAGACAGAGGTGTAACCAGAACACCCACATTTCGCCGAGCGTATCTCCGTCCCCATGTTGTGATAGGGGGCGAACCTATCGCCATACCGGGCACAAATTCCAGACTCCGGGTTGATACTGAGCTTTTTCGTTATAGAAAAACCCAATACCACTTTACCCGACCCGGGGATCGAACCCGAGACCTCAGCGTCAGCCTCAGTCGTAACGCGTACGCATTACAACTGCGCCACTGAGGCAGCAGTTTCGTAAGTATACAATACAATACGCATTATTTTCTACTGTAACTATTTCGTGTAAAAAGACAAAAATGCAAAAGCAATTGAGAATTAAAGAACTCTTTGTATAAGACTGAGAGCCTTTCTAGAGTATCCCTGGAGAGTAAATCTCGATTTTATATTCAAACACTGTCTTTTAGTAGAAAAAAACTGTAGTCTGTAACACAAATGTATTCGAAGAAGCAGACCTAACATTACAACAAAAAGCGTGCTAATTACGCCTAAATAAAAAAAATACACATACATTGACAATTCAAGTGAATGAAACATCGTGAGGAAACCTGCATACCTGAGAAGTTCTCCATAAAAATATCGAAGGTATGTGAAGTCTGCCAATCCGCATTAGGCCAGCGTGGTGGACTAAGGCCTAACCCCTCTCATTCAGTAGAGTAGGCCCGTGCCCAGCAGTGGGACGTATATAATACAGGGCTGGTATTATTAATGTAAGTGTGCAAAAACAAAACGGAAAGGGATACATTCATTTAAAGAGATAAAGAAATCAATGCGATCTCATCTAATTAATTGTGAAACTTATGTTTCGTCTTCTTTCATGTTAAACGTTTGTGGTCTATAATATAAACCTTAAAATATTCAAAAGGTAATACTGGATATTATATCAATTTTATCTTCGGATAATACATAAAAACTTTTGAAAAAAAAACATAGAAAACTTGAAAAAATAATATATAAACAATAATTTTGAGTCGGCGCTAGTGCAGTTTAATGGTCAATGATTGATACCAACTCAAAATTGTTAATTAATTATATTTTTAGTTTCGTAGGGTTTTTGTTTTTATTTTATTTCTTGTTACAAAGTTTTTATTTTACTGTATGTAAATAACCATCAAAATGGTACCTAAATGTCGTATATTTTCATCTTTCATCCTCGGTTTTACCTCATTAGGCTTGTAATTATTATTTCAATTTTAAATGGAAGTAAAGGCTTTACTTCCGTTGTTCAATCCGAAAAAGGTTAATAAAATCAGTCCACATTTAAGTTACGTATAAAAAACAGACGATAGTAACCTTGTTTTTTTGCGTGGGGTAAAGTAAGAACATAAGCAGATTATGAAAATAAAAAATAATTCTCTGAAATGATAGAATATATTTTACAAGGCAACATTGCCAAGGATAAATTACATGCTCGAATCGGCTTGCGACATAGGGAAAATTAGGCTTACATTAAAATTTGAGATTATAATTATGCAGGGAGACAAAACGAGGGGTGTTTTCGGTAATAAATTCAAGAAGCTGCTCCGAAATTATATGGAACGGAGTTTTAGCAGAATTCTGATTTGTTTCAATATATGTTTCAATTTGACAGCTCCGTGGCGCAGCGGGCGAGTAGTCGGCTGCGAAGCGAGAGGCCGTGGGTTCGATTCCCACACCGAGACAAATGTTTGTGTGAACCACAAATATTGGTCTCGGGTCTGGGTGTTGTGGGACCGCAAGTCCCTCGTAGTTCCTGATACCCACGACACAGGTTTACCTAGTGTGGGGTCAGGACTATGTGTGTGACTGTTGGGTGTATTATTATTATTATTATTATGTTTTAAATTATTGCAGATGTCAGTATGAATCTGCCTATCAGTATGGACTGCCTCGGTGGTGCAGTTGTAATGCGTACGCGTTACGATTGAGTCCAACGCTGAGGTCTTAGGTTCGATCGCCGAGTCGGGTAAAAGCGACATTGAGTTTTGCTATTACGAAATGCTCAGTATCAGCCCGAAGTCTGAAATTGTGTCGGTATGGCTATAACCTATCACATCATGGGACGGAGATACGCTCATACAGGACCAGATAAAGGTACATTTACCAAGTATTCTATAATAAAATACATGTGTCAGCTCACATTAAATTATAATAAAAAACCCATCATGTGCGAGTTGGACTCGCGCACAGAGGATTCCGTACCCACACACTTAAATATTTGTTTATTCTTCTTCTTCTTCTTCTTATCGAATGGTTAGTGGCCAACCTAGTGTCAGAGTTTTTCAAGCCACCCGAAGGCCTCCGACTTGGCTTAACGACTGCTATCAGTTTGATAACAGCCGGGACCGACATCTTACGTGCCCTCCGAAGCACGGAGACGCTCAGTTGAAATACCACTAAGCGGTCACCCATCCATAGACTGACCGTACCAAGTGTTGCTTAATTCGCTTATCGTTTACTGATTAGTGAGTGCAACTAGCTATGAGCGCCTCATTTATTTATTTAAAACATCATATGCATAACATATATAAAGGCGGACTTAATGCTATTAGGCATTATCTACCAGCCTACCTTTGAGTGATGCATAGACGAGATGATATGGATGTCTATAAACCATAAATAAGAAAAAATACTGATTGCCCTCTTTATTATTTATTACGATATCCGCTATGCATATTTCAAAAAATGTCAGTGGGCTACTATCAATAGCGATTCGAAAGATATAGGCTCTTTAAATATAGGACAAACAGACAGACGCACAGACATACAGACGGCGTGACGAGTCAGAGGCTTAGTATTCGAGTAATTTTTTTTATTGCATAGGCTGGCAAACGAACCAGTTGGTCACCTGATGGTAAGTGTTCTCCACCGACCATGTACGCCCACAATATCAAAATAATCATGGGCGCGTTGCCGACCTTAAAGGACAGGGATAATTAAGGGATTGGGAAGGGGAATTTTGGCTTCTTGATATCTCACTCATTGTACGAACCGCAGTAGGAAACCGCTACTGATCGGTTTTCTGTGAGACAGTGGTAACGACTCGGACGAGCCAGCCCATTAATGCTGTAGACAAAACTTTCTGCAGCGTGGCTCTATCACTCATAAATTCGTTCATTTGAAATCCTTACGTACGGAACTCTAAAAAATAATATCTGCTTAAATAAAACTGTATGAATTAAAGTAGGAAGCACATATGCAATTACACGCACGCACGTTAATGTATTTTTTACATTGTGAACATTTTTATCGCGAGGAAACGCTTAATCCTACATTAGGCGGGATGACGAGGGTGGAGACATGTGCAGGGACGGATTAGAGGTAAAATCTGGGGGAATAATAGTGGAGTTATTTATACAGTCATTGGTATTATTTGTTTGTCTTTCTATGTTATGTACTGTTGAGTGGTAGGGCCATGCTGTAGCCAGTTTTCCCAATTCTCCAATCCCCCTTCCCAATCCCTTAATTATCCCTTTCCTTTAAGGTCGGCAACGCGCCCATGATTCTTTTGGTGTTGTGGGCGTACGTGGCGGTGGACTTACCATGAGGTGACCGACTTGTTCGTTTGCCGGCCTATACTATAAAAAAACTTTTTTAGTAAAATATTAAATTCTACTTTCACATCTTTATTGGGGATGAAAGGCTTATATTATACTTACAATAATCGTAAATGTCTAGTGCGAGTTTTTCGATAGCTGTCAACTCGTACTTAATTATGAAAATATGTATTTGGAATCATACAATATATACGATTAACAGTCACACACATATTCCTGACCCCACACTAGGTTAACTTGTATTGTGGGTATCAGGATCTACGAAGGACTTAAGGTCCCACAACACCCGGACCCGAAACAAATATTTTTGGCTCAAATGAGCAAGTGGGTCACCTGATTCCGATGAACACCCACAATACCAGAAAAATTATGGGCGCGTTGCCGACCTTAAACGAAAGGGTTTGGAAAGGGGTGAGGGTTTTTGCCTCCGGATATCTCACTCACCGTACGAAACGCAGCAGCAAGCCGCTTTTACGCCAGTTTTCTGTGAGACAGTGGTAAAGACCCGGTCGAGCCGTTTCATTCGTGCTGTAGACAACTGTTCTGTAGTGCTCTACCACTCACAAAACTTGCATGCTCATATACCGGAAAGCAGGCTACAAATGGTCATAAGTCGTTTTTTTTTTGTAAATATTGTCATCTTAATATCACAATACCCCTTTCCCCATTTAAGCCTTCTAAAATCCAACCCTGTTCTGCGTTTAGTCTACGAGTATATAAAAGCAAACATACATTACATTGCTGTAACTGGCCCTGACACAGTACTGTATCGCCAAGTGGATGCTGTAAGTTATTTATTTTCTGTGCCGTTTCACGCTACCATGACAACCGTTTTAATTTAACACCTCTTGTATTTGGAATATGATTTATTTTTAAGGTTTCGTAGCCAAATGGATAAAACGGAGCCCATATAATTTCGTCATGTCCGTCCATATGTTAAGGCATTGTACTCGAAGTCTATTAGCACTTTGTGGTTGTAATTTGGATGGTAGGTGTATTCTTTGAAATGCTACGTACAGGTGTAGTGAAATTAGTGGATTGCGCTATACTTACCATCAGGTGTAGCGTAGTCACTTTGCCGAGGCAGGATAAAAAAAAATTAGCAAAAAAAAAAAATTAGCAAAAAAAAAAAAATCGCGTTGCTCTCCATACATGTAACTGAGTGAATATTTTATTTACCATTACATATAGGAATGTGTAGTATCGTTGGATAGGTTCTAAGAATGATACAGAGTTTGTTAAATTACTTTTTGATGAAAGTTATTAGTTTGTGAGATCGGTGTGTCAAAAATAGTGAAAAGTGTGTCACCCTCAACTTTTGAATTACCTACGGGGTGCAAAATTCTGCAAAATAAAAGTTGTATAACTTAAAAACTCCTAACGAAAATTAGTTTCATTATGATGAGATGAGAGGCCGCGGGTTGAATTCCCACACCGAGACAAATGTTTGTGTGATCCACGAATATTTGTTTCAGGACTGGGTGTTGTGGGACTTTTAGTTCCTCGTAGTTCCTGATACGGATTAAACGTAGTGTGGGGTCAGGACTATGTGTGTGTATTTATTTTGGTTTATCCGCTATTTCATCAGAGTGAAATTCTCGCAAGTGGTTCAGGTAGAGCCACCTGTAGAAAGTCTTGTCTACAGAATGAAGACTCGATCGGGTTTTTACTACTGTCCCACAGAAAACCAACGTAAAGTAACGGCTTTTTGCTGCGTTTTCTACGGTGAGTGAGATATCCGGAGGTCTAAATCCACCACTCTTCCCGATCTTTTAATTATCCCTTTCCTTTATGGTCAGCAACACTTCCATGATTCTTCTGGTATTGTGGGCGTTCTGGGCGGTGGAGATCACTTGCTATCAGGTGACCCACTTGCTCGTTTTCCGGTCTATGCTATATAAAAAAGTATAATTTTCCATTAATAAGTTTCAATTTATATTTCAGGTAAGTTCATGGCTTGCTGGGTATTTCCTTACTTTGTAAGTAGTTTATAAATATTTTGCGGAAGTTGTCACAAACTAGATCGAGCTTGTCGCTAAAAATATATTTCTATTAGAGAAACTTGTGTTTCTTTACCTTAAGTTTCCAACTGAACAAGTTCATTTTGTATTCAACTTGATGCTGAAACTAAAGTTAGAATGTTATATTTATTCTATATATAAAACCATCAGTCTGACTTATGCAAAATTAAAAATCCAGAATTTTTTGGTGCTATTGCAGTTTAATTAATCAAAGGTTCAGCTTTTTAGTTTTTTTATATGTTTTTATTTTTGTTGAAAGTTTGAGTTTGAATTTCAGTGAACACTTTCGAGGTGTATATTTTTTTTTTATCAGCTTGTATCACGAGACGACCAGGTCACTCGTCTGATGGTAAGCGCCACGCCTGCGCTTAAACAGAAGCAACACCACACAGAACTTTGTATTACAAAACATTACATGGCATTGGACTTGGACTCGCCACCCTGAGACATAAGTTGTAAAGTCTCATAATGAACATAATGGTCTCATAATGGCTTCAATATCAATCAAATCGAAACAACAGTACTTACACAATGCTGCTTGACGGTAGAAATAAAAGATTTAAAATGTTGAACGTTTTCTCATCATCGGTTTTTCATTTTAAGCTTTTTATGTTGCTTATCCAGAATACCTTGCATCATATACAGTGATTTGTTATAATGGAAGTCCTAGCTGTTACTCTCATATTAGTTATAGCACCATTATTGATGTTAGGGAAGGTAGTCGGGGGAATAACTATATAAAGCGGGTAGATAATAACATTGAGATGTGGTGGAGGTGATTGCTGAGGTATATAAGAGGGTGCATTATTATTTGAGGGGACTTAGTCGTGCTCAGAACTCTTTCGTGGTAACGCTGCCCGAGTGTAGTTAGAATTGTGAATAATCATAGCAAGTGTAATAAATTCTGAACAGTAATATAATATTGCAATTAATGTGAATAGACTATTAAACTTTATGAACATCCCGACGAAGTTATTTATCTTTATTCCACAAAAGTGATAGTGAGTTAACACATTAGTGCATGATCTAGGCTATAAAACAGTTCTATAGACAGAACAAGGTTTTTTCATAAATACACAGAAAACCACGAAATAACGTTTACACTCGCAACATCAGCCCATATTTAACTACTGTACATTACAGCTGCAACGGTCCACAATAATATAATGAAATGTGTTCCACAGTACCGGCTCCCAGCGACAAAATATTTTCCAGTACATGGATGACAAAAACCTTTAGTAATTACGCTGAATGTCGGCGCAAAAAATATTGTACGAAACTCCCGCGTGTGCGTCCTGACATGTTAGGGTGCAGTTACATTTGAGCGTTTATAACAAGCCCTAGTGAGAGTCTTTTCGATAGCTCATTCGTATACGAGAATGAAACTAATACATTTCCAATCCAATCCATTAAGGGCGCTGTGTGTGCATACTTATTTTCGTAAATACCTATGAGTTGATAACTCCCAAAACTTGGACTACGGGCACGGAAAATCAAGTTCTAATAGAAGCCAGTAGAGGCGCTGTACCGATTTGATTAAATCTGTTTTTAAAATACTGATGAATTGATAACTACCGAATAATTCGCAAAACTAGCACTACGGGCACGGAACATTAAGTTCTAATACAAGCCACTAGAGGCGCTGTAGGGATTTGATTACAAAATATTTTTGTACCGACTGATGAATTGATAACTATAACTCGCAAAACTTGCACTACGGGCTACAACAATGCTACATACGCACTCACTCACGCCTGTATCCCCGAAGGGTTAGGCAGACGTGTAACCAGTACACCCACATTTCGCCGAGCGTATCTCTTTCCCTTATGCAATAGGAAGCGAACGTATCGCCATAACGGGCACAAATTCCAGACTCCGGACTGATACTGAGCAATATATAATATAATAGAAAAACCCAATACCACTTTACCCGACCCGGGGATCTAACCCGAGACCTCAGCGTTGGCCTCAATCGTACGCATTACAACTGCGTCACCAAGGCAGTCCACTGCTATATATGTGTATATTATGCTACACTGCAAGTAAATACCCAAATGTGCTAACCCTTACATTTTAATATTATTGAGTTGGCTTTATTGAAAATTGCCAATTCACTTTATAGCGTTTTCATTAGTTAAGGAACCAGTGGGTTGAATTATTGCATATCGTTTGAACGGAACGCTAATCTAAATCGATTTAATTCAATTTTTAACCGACAAAAACGTAAAGGTTCTGTTTACTACGCGTATATTTGTTTTTTTGTATGTCGGTATAACGACGCATAGCTCCGGTATATGAGGACCGGTTTGGATGAATCTTTTTTTATTCAAAATAGCATAGTTTAAAATTGTTAAATTTTGAGAAGAAATTCTATCCCCGAGGGTGTGAAAACAAGAATATTTATATACAAATTTTGGTTTCACTTAAAACTTTTTAACATAAATAAAACAGACTCAAAAATCTAAAAAGCCAAAAATAATCAATTTACATCAAAATATAAATTGCAATAGCACCGACTTAAAATTGGTGAATGTTAACTATTTAGATTTTTGAGTCAGTTTTATTTTTTGGAGTAACAGCACTACAATGTTTGCACAAAAGATTATTCGAGCCACGAATTCTTTATAAGGTTTGCATTCATTAGTCAATATTACTTTTAGTTTCTACGACTTTCACCCGATAAGGGCCTCAAAATATAGATACTATACTTTTATATATATATAGATATATAAAAGCTAAATACCACTCACTCATTCACTGATTAATCACGATATATCTCAAAAAGTACTCAAGCTGGAATCATGCAATTTGATCATGATAAATTGTGGAATGTAGGTATCAGCTAAGAAAGAATTTTTCGGAAATTAACAGTTTAAGGTGATAAAAGGCCAGCAGAAACTTTGTATAAAGTTTTATTATAGAACGGAATATTTTTATACCAGGTAAAATGAACATTAACAAGACCAAGTCAATGCTGATGCGTGTTTGTATGTCTGTCTGTGGCACCGTAGTGTTTAAGCGAGTGGACAGCATTTAATTTATTTTTTTATTTGAAAGGTAATATAATAGATGTTTTAGCTATGTTTGAAATAAATCTGTAACGTTTAAAAGTTACAATTTTTTTTGTGATTGACAATGGTTTTTTTATTGCAATTAACCGATTGTTTATTATATCGGTGGTTGGCATTTAATCACTTTTTTGAATATCTATACAGTGACGCGTCATTTTGACTTTATATTCAAACAAATTGCCAAAATATGCAGCAATGGAATAGTAGAAAATACACCAAAATTATCATGTTTGCGGTCACCCTAAGATGGTATAGATTTGTAAAGCGCAGCATTTAACTCTTAGTTTAATTAACCTCTAAGCAGTCTATACGTTTTAGACAAACATGATCACTAAGGAATCATGATCAATGATGAATGATGATCAGGATCCGGTGTGAAGGACATTGAAGCCAGTGTAATTACTGGGCATTATGAGACTTTACACCTTATGTCTCGGGGTGACGAGCGTAGTCCAGTGTCATGCAGTGCTTTATTTAAAGTTCTGTGTGGCGTTGCTTCTGTTTATGGGCAGGCGTGGCGCTTACCGTCAGGCGAGCGACCTGCTCGTCTTGTCATTCAATGTAATAAAAAAAAAAAAACTAAGCAACTTTATGAAAGACGTTTGATAAATCGATTTTAAGTTAACCTAATATGACACAGTTTAAGGCAGGCATTGATATATTACAATTGCAAAGTCGATGTAGAGTTGAAATGAATGTGTGGTAAAAATAGAAATAACACTTAAGTGCTCCTTCAGTGACTGCCTCGGTGGCGCAGTTGTAATGCATACGTGTTACGACTATTGTGCTGAGATCTCGGGTTCGATCCCCGGGTTGGGTAAAAGTGATATTAGGTTTTCTATTGCGAAATGCTTAGTATCAGCCCGGAGTCTGGAATTTGTTCCCGGTATGGCGATAGGTTTGCCCCCTATCACATCATGGGACGGAGATACGTTCGCCGAAATGTGGGAGTACTAGCTATACCTCTACTTACCCTTTCAGGGATTACATGCGTGTGTGCGTATGTACATACTCCTTCAGGACATATGGAGAGCTATCCCAAAAATTATGGTTTTTTAATTCCACTATACATACTTTTATGTAGCGGTCTGAAATTTTGGCTACGGAACCCTAAAAACTCAAAACGATCAATGTCTTTAGGTGCTACAATGCCATAGACAAATAAACCCACTCAGAAGATAAAAGGGTAAAACATACAACACGCCTCTTTTTTCTCGGAAGTTAAAAATCAGAGCAATTTATGTCTCGATGACCTAAAAAGAATTAATAAAGTATGTTCCTATTCTGCAGCGAGCCAGACTCCACACCCAGTAATGGACCTAATTAAGATGATGCAAATGAAAGTAGTTTTTGCAGGAACAGTTCACGTTAGGCTTCAGTGAAGCGCTCTAGTTGCATAAAGCTAGAGCGTGTCTGTACCTCTTATTATTTAAGTTAAGGTGGAGGTACAACGGGAAAATAAAACTTAGTGATTTATGGATTCAAAAATTTAAAATTCATCTATTCCGTAAAAATTTACAACATTTATGTCAAATCGTATTTATTTTTTATTTTTCTTCCTCTTTTCTCCCCTATCGTGCAGTGCATGAAGATGCAACTACTTACAGTTAAAAACAACTATTGAAAAAAGAAACACTACCAAAAAACTCAATAGATCCTTTTTTGAAATATAGAGACACAAGTATACTTTTATTTAATTTACATTATATAGAAGTATACTTTGTTTAATTACTTTTTTTATTATGTGGGTGTACTGGTTACACCTCTAACTACCCCTTCGGGGATTACAGGCGTGACTGTGTAGTATTTATGTATGTAAAAACAACTCATTTATTAAAATCTATCCACTTAAAGACGGTCATACACCCTTCACCCAAAAACATAACTTTAATTTTTCGTGCAGTAATTTTACTATAACAGAGATAGACAAACAAACAAGTGGATCACCTGATGGTAAGTGAATTGCAGCACCCATGAAAACCCACAATACCAGAAGATAAAATTAATTAAAACTTCACTCAGTATGTTAACAGCCGAATGAGTTCTTTAGCAAACTCATCGCGGACGAACAAATGGGACCTTTAGACGCCGCGAGTGAGACACTCCCAGAAAATGAGACTTCATTCAAATGGTTGTGTAGGATATTTGATATTTATTCAGAGCTTCGCGGATGCAGTTTCGTGCATGAATGACGTTATGATGAATATTTGGTTGTTTGATGATAAATTTAAATAAAAATATAATCAGACTTCAGAAATTAACAGTGAAAGTGACAAATCACAATAAGTTCATAATAATTTGTGCCTCGGTGGCGCAGTTGGTGGGTCTCTCAATTCGTGTTGCTCTTAAACATTGAATCTAATGATATTCATTATGTATTTATAACAGTCCTTGCGTTTAGTCTTTCGATACTAAAGATAGACAAGGTCAGGGTCAAGCTTATAACATCTCACTTTTTGTCGGAGGTTAATATTATTTTGAATTCAGTTATTATAATTGATTGCAATTTAGAAAATGGAGCATAATTCATTTGGATTTTATTAATTGGATTTGGAGCGACAATTACAGAATGTGGTAAACTACGGCGCTTCATCATTAATTAAAAGGAAGTTATTTAAATCCACACTATAATCACTGCCTCGGTGGCGCAGTTGTAATGCGTACGCGTTACGATTGAGGCTAACGCTGAGGTCTCGGGTTCGATCCCCGGGTCGGGTAAATTGGTATTGGGTTTTTCTATTACGAAATGCTCAGTATCAGCCCGGAGTCTGGAAATTGAGCCCGGTATGGCGATAGGCTCACCCCCTACGGACGGAGATATGCTCGGCGAAATGTGGGTGTACAGGCATGAGTGCGTATGTACTATAATATTCGGAGTATTCGCAATGTATGATAAATTTAATGTAGAGTGGAGACTATTAAGCCTGAATTATGCCAGTTCTACTTTAGATAACTTTGTAGTTGTTTGATAAAACAATGATGATTATTAAGAGGAAACAGGCCTTAGTGTTAGGGATATTTCTTTTGTAATATGTACTAATTGAAATGTTAACCGCTTATAACGCTTTACACAGACAAATATTGACAGTTTATTAATATCGATCACATCATTATGCATTATTTACATTACCTCTGTGCGCTTGGTGACGGTTTCATTAGTATCAACATCATTCAGTGTTGTCCAGAGTTGCAAGTCGAATATCGACATGTTACTCATTCGGTAAATAAATAAATACACCCAACAGTCACACGCATAATCCTGTAGGCCTAGTACAAGTTTTAATAGTTTTGTAAAAAGATTAAAGTTTTCGTTTTCTACGAGGGACTTGCGGTCCCACAACACCCAGACCCGAAACAATATTTTGTGGATAACACAAACATTTGTCTCAGTGCGGGCATCGAACCCACGGCCTCTCACCTCGCAGCCAGCTACTTGCCTGCTGCGCCACGGAGGCTGTACAATAGAAAAAGTTTTATTTATGTCCTAGCCATGCGGATTTGGTACTACGTAGTTAAATACTTGTATCGTCACTTTGTATATATTTTTTTGTATGTATAACCATGCATAACGTTTCACAACCTGACTTTGATAAAAAAAAACCAAAGGGTTGGCAAATTTTTAAGAAGAAATTCCGCATTTCAGAGGGTGAAATCGGGGATTAAAGAGTAAAACTTCATAATTTATGCACCGATTTTAATGGTACTTTCAGTAAAAATAGTAAAATAAAAACTTTTTGACAGCCTCCGTGGCGCAGACTTCGAGTAACCGGTTGCGAAGTGTGGGTTCGATTCCCGCACCTAGACAAATATTTGTCGGATTCACATTTGTGTCTGGTCTGGGTGTTGTGGGACCGCAAGTCCCTCGTAGTTCCTGATACCCACGATATAGGTTAACTAGTGTGGGTCAGGACTATGTGTGCGACTGTTGGGTGTATTTATTTATAATAAAACCGACTCAAAACATCAAGGAGGTTAAAAATAATAACTTATTTTAAATCGGTACTATCTTGTGTTTCTGTTTTCTTTTCTTCCTGCCCAGCGTTATCCCGGCTTATGTCAGGGTCCGTCTCACCATCATGTTTCGAGTTGGTATTCTGAGGGACGACCCGCCGTATGACCCACGCAACCCGCTATAGGAACTAAGTTTCGCCATTGCTTTGTCAGTTACAGGTGGTAGGTCCCTCGTATGCGAGAGGCCGGCTGGGTTGGTACCACCGCTTTGTCTATTTCTGCCGCCAAGCAACAGTGTGTAAACACTGTTGTGTTCCAGTTTGAAGGACATTGAAGCCATTGAAATTACTGGGCATTATGAGACTTAACATCTTATGTCTCGGGGTGACGAGCGCAGTCCAGTGTCATTCAGTGCTTTGTTATTTAAAGTTGACGTGCGTACTGTGTGGCGTTGCTTCTGCTTATGAGCAGGCGTGGCGCTTATCATCAGGCGAGTGACCTGCTCGTTTTGTCGGTGAAGCTAGCGAAAAATCATCAGGCCAGTGTACGCTTTGGGCCTAAAATGTTGGTGACCCAGTAATTTTCATAAATAGTTTTTATAAAATTATACACAAAACGAATGTACATTTTTCGAGCGCCAACAAATTTTTATTACATGACAAATGCTTACAATAATACAATTGTGAAGTAAGCCGTGGCTTGGCATCGCCGCGAATGGCACACTCCGTTAATTTGTAGTAAAACTTTAAAAACAATGCCTTGTTATTTCACAATTTTCAGTAATAATGTCAGTTGTTACTTAAATTTGTAGCATGGATGTTAGTTTTTGGGAGACCATTATCTCATTTGTATTATAGAATATTGAGGTCTTATATCTGCCTAACTGTGGGTTGAATGCTGAAATATCTCGTATTTAATGAAAATACACAGTATATGCGACAATATCGTAAGTAGAAAAGAAAATAAACAATTCAAGAGAAAAAAAAGATCAATATTGCAGTTGCACATCACGCTGTGGACGCCACTTGTAATTGGTATGCGATCAGTAACCACCACCTCAAGTAGTAGAGCTGCGCTGTAGGCAGTTTTGTCTACAGCATGAACAGACCGGGTTGTTAAGACTGTCTCACAGAAAACCGGTGTAAAATAGCAGCTTGCTGTTGCGTTTTGTACGGTAAGTGAGTTATCTGGAGGCTGATAACTGCATTGATATATTCATTCTTATTTATTTTCCACAATAAATAATAATATATATATTATGAATATTTTACACAATATTTGCTTTTTAATTTCACTACAATTTAGGAAAGATAGCCCAATCACCTGTAAACTCAAATACATCAGTTTCAGCTTGAATGCGTCGGATAATAAAAAAATAAAGGTACTTGTGGTAAAATATATTTTTCTGAATTATACTAAAATGTGAATGTAAGTTTGTTTGTTACGCTTTCACGCGAAAACTATTTAACCGATCATCATGAAACTTTGTACACATATTCTTGGAGGGATAAGAAGTAACATAGGATACTTTGTATGAAAATATATATCTATTTGTTTGTTACGCTTTCACGCCTAAATCACTGAACCGATTTAGATGAATTTAGATGTAGAGATAAATGAGACCCTGGAGACGGTTATAGGCTACGTTTTATTTCGGAAATGTCTATTCACGCGGGCAAAGCCGCGAGCAAAAGCTAGTAAATAATAAAGCATACGTGAAAATGTAAAGGCCATATTCATGACAATCCATGACAATAACTATGTTGAAAATATCTCGATAATTGAGAATCGATAGTATCACGACCGAAATCGATACGCAATCGGCGCTTAATGTTTCGAGTTTAATGCTTTATGTTGGCCTACATCGATAATAATAGCAATCAGACTTTGTTTTTAAGTTTCACACTAAAATTACTTACTAATTCATTTTTTGGTCAAGTTTATTTGAGCATTTCTTAGCATTATTATTAAATTATCGCAAAATAACACATAATTTTTCTACACGAACTGCAGAAAAAATATAAAAAATATTATATCATAGTGGAAGTATCAGAAAAGTATTATATGTGGTAGAACCACGCTGTAGACAGTTTTGTCCACAGCATGAACAGTCATTACCACCGTCTCAATGGAAACCGACGTAAAGTAGCGGCTTGCTGTTGCGTTTCGTACGGTGAGTGAGATATCCGGAGGCCCAAACCCCCTCACCTTCCCAATCCCTTAATTATCCCTTTCCTTTAAGGTCGGCAACGCACCCATGATTCTTTTGGTATTATGGGCGTACATGGGCGGTGGAGATCACTTACCATCAGGTGACCCACTGGCTCGTTTGCCGGCCTATGCAATAAAAAAAAACCTATAAAGATTATTTAGAGCACCAGTTTTACCACCGTTGAGTATATGATATAAATAAAATATACAATATATTTTTAATACTTAGTACATAGTAGACATTTTATTTCGGTTCATTTTTCAAAATGTGACTTTGTAATCGAACGTTTCGTATTTTATTTGGTAAGTAGCATTTACTCAGAGGTCTTGAAACTAGGAGCTTAATACATTTTAATCTAATTAGGCAGCCATAGCTCAGCGGGGAGTGGTACGGACTGTCGAGACGAAAGTAATACCAACCCAAGAGCATACACCTCTAACTTTTCCAAGTTACGTGTGTATTCATTGATAATTATCGCTTGCTTTAACGGTTAAGGAAACATCGCGAGGAAACTTGTATACCTGAGAAGGTTTTCATTTGAATTTCGAAGTTTGTGAAGTCTACCAACCCGCATTAGGCCAGCGTGGTAGACTAAGGCCTAACACCTCTCATTTAGTAGAGGCCCGTGCCCAGAAGTGGGACGTCTATAATGCAGGGCTAGTGAAAGAAAATGAATAATCTAATTAGGATACTCGAAGTAAAATATCAGTAAGTACGTTACGAGCAAACCCACAGAAAAATGGTAGTCTACTAGAACATAATACACGCAGCTAAAGTAATATTTTGTACCATAAAGTTTTCAGATTCAATCTAAACTTGTAATTTGACCTGAATAAATACTATCTCAAGCTCTACGTTACATCAAGTTGCACAAAAAAGCCGGGAGATGGCGCTGATTTAAATTTTCATATCTACTACAAAATATTGTGATTGCTCTACCATTTGCGTAAAATCAGTATAGTTTTAGATAAATAATATTATTTTCATTTAATGATGGCTGGCACATGCGTAATTCTTGTGGACGAATGCTGCTTGTGTGGACTGGCATACATATACCATGCCATGTCATACCCGGCACAAATTCAGACTCCGGGTTGATATTTCGTAATAGAAAAACCCAATATCACTTTTACCCGACCTGGGGATCGAACCAGAGACCTCAGCGTCAGCCTCAGTTGTAACGCGTACTGTTACGGGGACCTCTTCGAAAAGCTTTTTAAAAACACTTTTTATAATACACACT
The DNA here is from genome assembly GCA_905332985.1 of Mimas tiliae. NCBI lineage: Eukaryota > Metazoa > Arthropoda > Insecta > Lepidoptera > Sphingidae > Mimas > Mimas tiliae. The sequence continues at coordinate 14,682,977 of HG995253.1, read as the reverse complement.
TATTTATTTATTAAACACACAAAAATAAAGAGGTCCGAAGGTAACGTGAAATTGAATCCGATGCAGACTGGTGGGGCTATGCTCTGCCGGTGTTTTATAGTCAACTATATTGCTGACTGGTGATAGCGGTAAGGCTGTCACAGCGAGACACAGGACTTAAGGGTATAACAGCAGGCTAACCATGAGTTTGTCGCGGTAAAATCGCTAGCGACGACGTAAGATATTTATATGAAAAACTCAGTGGCGCCTCTAGCGGATACGTAAGAAATTAAATTTTGTCATGCAAATACTTTACGTCGTCGCTAGCGATTTTTCTGAGATAAACTCATGGTTGAAATACAGTACGCATTACAACTGCGCTATCGAGGCAGTGCCTTTAGTTACATGCAATACGTAGCTGGCACCTGTCTGAATCCAATTCGGTCCGAGGTTGGGAGTCGAACGGACGTCCCGCCCAGATGCAAGTCGATTGTTACTTACTATCCAATCAGGCCCGCTAGCGCCACCAGGGTTTTCTGATGTTCGTAGGGCTACCACGTAGGACGGGAACTCATGTATTGAAAAATATTTCTATTGCCTTATCTATTTTTTATTCTGTTACTAAATTTCTGGAGTCATAAAGTAGAATATGATAGTTAAAATATGCATGCACTAAAAGTTAATTAAGTAAATGATCAATAGTTTGATGATTTGTAATATAAGATAAACCCAGATTTATTATTTAGAGTTATTAATTATTATACCATCAATTATATATTTTTTTAAGCTTGAATGACAAAACGAGCAGTTTGCCCGCCTGATGGTAAGCGTAACGTCTGCCCATAAACAGACACAACACCACACAGAACTTGGAGTCACAAAGCACTGCATGGCACGGACTGCACTCGTCACCCCGAGACGTAAAGATGTTAAGTCTCATAATACCCAGTCATTACACTGTCTTCAGTGTCTTTTAAACCGGAATACAATAGAGCTTACACAAAAAAAAACTCATGAACATATGACCAAAATTCCCTGTAAACCCTTTACCACTGACACACGAATTTTAATCGACGAGCTGTATTAAACGACCGTCCCGATTGGTGTTCACCGCCGTTGAGGTTTAGAGTGACGTCACTGTATTAAAGGCTTTGATGGCCTAGGTTGACCTCTGAAAGCGCCGCCTGATTGAAGTTACTAGAATGCTACAGTGTTCATGTATTGTGCTGGATTTTCGAATCTTGGAGACAAATATTGACGTGGATGCTTAAGATTTATTGCATTAATTTTGACATATAGAATATTTTATATGTATTAATATTATGAAGGAGAGATTTAAGATCCTTAATTAGGTACATTAGTTAGATATACACACGCACTCACGCCTGTAATCCCCGAAGATCCGGGCTGATACTGAGCATTTCGTAATAGAATTTCTATCACGAAATGCTTAGTATCAGCTCGGAGCCTAGAATTGTGCCCGGCATGGCGAGAGGTTTGCCGCCTATCACATTATGGGACGGAAATAAACTATGCGAAATGTGGGTGTACTGGTTACATATCTACCTACCACTACGAGGATTACAGGCGTGAATGGGTATGTATGTAAAGTGTTACGGCGCACAATACGCTGTTTATGGCCACATTATTTTACCAATACACCGGTACATTTACGGAATTCACAATGGCTATTCGATTCACGTCAATAAAATCTGATAATCTACACTAGCGTATCGTGGTGCAAAAACAGGAGTTGGAGATGGGTTCCGTCTAATTAAAATTGTAAATTTAAGTATCCTACTTCTAAAATTATGAATGTGAAAGTTTAGATGTTGTGTGTTTGTGAATTCGGATATTGGGTATGACTACGCCTTAACGGCTGAACGGTTTTGGATGAAATTTAACACACAGTTAGACCATGACTTGGATTAGGTGCAACTTTCGACAAAATCGAGGTATAAAGAAAATTAAATGGATAATATACGATTATACTTTTGTTTCATCAATTAAATATTGAAAAAGAAATTAATGAAACCATCCAAGTGCGAGTCGAATTCGTACACTAAGAGGCCAGTAACATATCCTTAAATTTTTACCGTTTTTATTTAAATTTGTAACAATATCAATAGCATATTATATGAAATTTTCACCTGGCTGTTTATTACAAACTAGCCTTTGCTCGCGGCTCCGCCCGCATGAACGGCCTTTTCCGGGATAAAAGTAGCCTATGTTATTCAGTGATAATGTAGCTTTCTAACGGCAAAATATTTTTTGAAATCGGTCCAGTAGTTTTTAAGTTAATCCGTTACATACAAAAAAAAATACTAATCTTTCCTCTTTATAATATTAATGTATATAGAGAGACGGTGGCGTATGCTTAGTTAGAAATAGAGTTCCGTTGTGACCCTGTGGATACGGAACCCTGAAAAAACCATCGTTTAGCTCCGAGCCCGTCCCACAAACGCCAATGAATATCGCCACGATAATTCAGACTCGCGTAATTTCCGTGCCGTCAGTTTCATGCGGCCCGATCTAGTCCGCTCGTATACTATGTCACCCCAGAGATGTGGTGCGAGTGCTGACGAGAGCGTTTTTAGATTTGATTTGGCTACGTAATGATATTGAAAAGCTATTTTGATTATATCTTCCAAGTTTGAAAATATTGCTAAAATAGAATAGAATATAAATAATTTATTGCACACCACATCACATATGAGTATAATTTACAAAGGAATTACATTTATACTTAATGTAAATACACTCACAGACCATCGATTAGTAGAAACCAAGCATGCCGATCCTTAAATCAACGATGACTGAAAATTATGATTTTAAATTTAAAAATTTATTTAACGGTGATTGTTTATTTTTGTCCTTGCACGATGAACTGTGTGATCCGTGTACAGTGTGATCCGAATATGATCTCAACCATGGGCATAAATAAACCCCCTAAATAAAACCCCTCGAAATACCAGAATTATGCCGGTAAGTTACTGGATATATACTGGCTAACGCTAGAGTGAGCCAGCATTCTGGGAATGTGACTTGCCGGAAGAAACCACTGTGGTGGGTTTGAATTACGTGTATAGTAGTCGCTATCCAGTCAGGTATAATATGTATGGAAGCATGTTGATTAATGATTGCTGATGTGATGAAATTTTGTGGTTCTTCGGAGGATTTACTGCTACAGTAACTTTAGCGATATTTCGCAGCACGTGCTCCAAGCAACTTTTGCTTCAAGCCACGCTGATTAATTTAAATATGAATTTCTTATGTGATTACTTGAGCCTTGTGTCATTTCTAACGTAAATAAACATATTAGTTGACAAGAACTGAGACTTAAAATTATTATTATACCAGATTTATTATATACTAACTTTTGTTCGCGGCCCCGCCCACGTAAATAGAATTTTCCGAAATAAAACGTAGCCTATAACCGTCTCCAGGGTCCTATCTATCTCTACATCAAAATTCATCAAAATCGGCTCAGTGATTTAGGCGTGAAAGCGTAACAATTAATATATAAATATTTTTTTTCATAAAAAATATTCTATGTTACTTCCTATACCTCCAAGAATATGTGTACAAAGTTTAATGATTATCGGTTAAGTAGTTTTCGCGTGAAAGCGTAACAAACAAACTTACATTCACATTTATAATATTAGTATGATTATCTTATTGTTAAACATAAGCCTTCTCACTAATGACAGCGGCTACGCTTTTCGTCCACCCCTCTCAACACGCTGAATTCTTACTCACTGAGAAGTAACGTAGATATTTCCCCGCTAATCGCTTTCAACGAAACCACAGCTCATTCAAAAGCATCGGAAGCAGCCCGACACAACCGTCCCTCTCTACCATTGTATTTTTAGAGCAGGACGACGTGCTTGCGGTTAAGCATCGTGTATATGCAACGTGACACCGAGCCGGTATTGAGGGCCGGAAAACGCTGCCTTTGACGGTTTGCGGTCGTCTCTATCCAAGATTTAATGAGAAGTTTGAGGTGTGTCCAAGTTTTTAATTATTTCTTGAATCGTGAATTATATGCTTGGTGGAATTTGCTGGTTCCTTAAAACTGAAAACTTCTTTGATTCAAAGACTGAAAATAATTGATGTGTCTTAATATTCTAGCTGAAGAAAGCGAAGAAGGCTTTAGGCAAATAAATCATCTATTGTTACATTGTGTTTCTTATATTAATTTTATAAGAGGTGTACACAATAGTAATCCTTGCAATGAAAGTAAACCCTTATTGAATGTTAGCCCTAAAATTATACATACATACGCACTCACGCCAGTAATCCACGAAGGGCTAGGCACAGGTGTAATCAGTAACTACATTTCGCCGAGACTAATTCCGTTCCATGATGTGATGGTCGAGCCTATCTTTATACCAGACAGAATTACAAACTCTGGGCTGATACTAAGCATTTCATGATAGAAAAAAAGTTCAAAATAATAATTTCATTTAAGTGCTTCAAGTCTTAAACATAAATATCAGTTGTGTCAAGGTTGAATAAGGCAACCCTGATATACCATGCCAGGTGGGCGGACGCAACAAGTGCCTCCATATGCCGCCGTTATTTCCATCCTATGTGGTAGGCATATCGCAATGTCAGATACTCGTAAATCATCGAATCATGTTTATGAAACAGAATAAAAATATTTCCTGATCTGAGATTCACAGATCCTAAGCTTAATTATCTTCAAATGTCTAACAGAATAAATTAAAAAGTAATTAAGTTTATAAGTAAATTAAGTTTTGTGTTTTGTCTTGCAACTTTTTTTAGAGTTTTCGAACGTTAAATATTTTGTTGGATATTTGGGTTACAAATATTACCTTTTTCTGGAGTATTCTTAGCAAACTTTTAAGTTGGTTTAGATTCTATCAATGTTACCCAAAGTACTCTGAAATAATATTTACATGCATCGACATACCGGGCACATTTTCGTAATAGAAAAACCCAAATCACTTTTACCCGACCCATGGATCGAACCCGAGATCTCAGTGTCAGCCTCAGTCGTAACGCGTACAAATTATAACTGCGCCACCGAGGCAGTCAGTTTAACTCTCATTTCTACGATATCCAAGTTAGGAAACCTGAAGGCCAATTGTCGTAATTTTAAATGTTCAAAATATCATTCCGATCTATCATTAGTCTCAGCGTCAAGAAAGTTGCAAATGGCATTCTCTTAAACCAATATAATCAACGTCAAATGCACTTAACATTAGCAGTAGCATTATACCGTTTTGGCTTCAGTCAACTTTTATTCTACATTACAGTGGAACACCCCACTCCAATTACTTACTGTAACCAATCCTCACAAAAAGTTACTTACTTGATCAAAACTCAAAACATACGAGGTCTTATGCTGTCGTGTACAAATAATACAACTGTACTGTACAATTTTTTTTTAATTCATAGGCCGGCAAACGAGCAAGTGGGTCACCTGATGATAAGTGATCTCCATCGCCCATGTACGCCCATAATACCAAAAGAGTCATGGGCGCGTTCCCTACCTTAAAGGAAAAGGAATAATAAAGGGATTGGGAAGGGGAGGGGGATTTGGGCCTCCGGATATCTCACTCACCGTACGAAACGCAGCAGCAAGTTGCTACTTTACGTCGGTTTTCTGTGAGACAGTGCTAACGACCCGGACGAGTCGGCCCATTCATGCTGTAGACAAATCTGTCTACAGAGGAGGATTTAATTAAACACGTATATTTTTGTCGATAGGCTCGCCTCCTATCACATCATGGGACAGAGATACGCTCGACGAAATGTGGGTGTACTGGTTACATCTCTGCCTACCCCTTCGGGAATTACAGGCGTGAAAGCGTATTTTTTTATATATAACAACGAATAACCCCTTCAAATGGGGACTGATTCTTTGTTCATCATTCGATAGAGTTTAGCTCCGATGTGCTCCCATATAAATTTGGTTAAGATCTGATGACGAACTACGGAGTAAAAAATGAAACTCCTCAACGGACAACAGTACACTCGTCGCATTGTGTTATTGTATTAGAATATACATGCTATTGCTGTAAATACCACCAAAAAAATAAAATAAGTTTTATTAGAACTTATTTTTTTTGTGAATTGATGTGCCCTATGATTTCATTTAATAAACTTACCTATACCAGGGGTATAGGTATAGAATATATAGATATTATTCCATACAAAAGCCACAAAGTACTATCTCCCTACCTTTGTAGTTTCTAATATAAATATTTTATAAAAAGACGCCGCCAATATCATAAACGATAGGCATGAAATTGCTTCTTTTAACTTTCATATTACGAAGTAAATGTATTTTATTGCTGATATATTGACGTCTTCCAGAATTCTTGTGATTACCTTCCTGATGAATCATTGATCAAAGGACGATGAAATTTGTAATTATGTTAATAACTTAATCATGCCAATTTGTATTTGGGTATCTAGTTGGCAACACCATGGCATATTCTTCAACTACTAAGATTAGATCCTAGTAATGAGAAGCGTTTAGAATAAAAGTTAGAATTTTTAATGTTTTTTTTTCAAGTAGACCTGAAGCTGAAGAACTAAATAGAGTCTAACAGGATTGTTATATAATAATAATACTAGCACTGTATTATACCGTCCCAGTGCTGGGCACGGGCCTCCTCTACTAAATGAGAGAGTTTAGGCCTTAGTTCTTAGTATATAACAGGATTATTAGCCTCTATTTACTTCTTCAGCTAAACCTAACAATATGGCCGACGGTTATGACTCCCAGAAAGAAATTGCAATGGTTAAGCCAGAAGCACCTAGGAGGCTCGCATCTTATTTTGAAAACCATAACTGCGAAATGTAGAGTGAGTTAATGCAGCTATGTGCTGAGAAGCCAGAAGTCCTTCGATCTCGCTGATGAGGCCTATTTCCGGGAAGTGTGTCCGTTCCTTAAGTTACAAAATAGCCTGGGATTCGACAAGAGCAGTGCTGTTTCGATGGCGACCATAATGGGATCGTTAGGGACTCTTAAACATGTTTGGGGCGATGACGGAGAATTTTTTTATGCTCCAGGATTTTTATGTTGATTTAGTTACGTTTTCAGTGAGATACAGAAAACCATAGACGTAAAGCATTGGTGACATGGTGGTAATAAGGCTAAATTTTATCAGGTAGCTAAACATATTTATAAACTAAAATGAGAGAATCGAGATTCCTTTAAGTAAACATCAAAAGCTGTTGAAGTATAGAGGTTTAAGTAGTCATATAGTGGTAGAGCCACGCTATCTACAGAATTAAGGAACTAATTCGACCGAGCTGTTACCATTGTCTTACAAAACAGACGTGAAGTAGCAGCTTACTGTTGCGTTTCGGACGGTGTGTGAGACAACTGGAGGTACGAATTCCCTTCCCCTTCCCAATTCTATATCACCTTTATTTTAGGTCGGCAACACGTCCATAATTCTTCAGGTATTGTGGATGTTCATGGGCGTTTGAGATCAATTACCACCAGGTGACCCACTTGCTCGTTTGCCTGTGTCTGTTATAAAAGTTTTATTTTTATTATACACTGTATAAAGAGAGGGGTTAAGCCCTTAGACGTTGACTTGATGCGGACTGGTAGACTTTATGTTGCTTCAAAATGCTTATGGCTGACTCTTATATATGCAGGTTTCCAAACGAAGTTTTCCTTCACCAGTAATGCAGATAAATGCAATCAACGACATAATATGTATTTTAATAAGTATGACAGTAATAATATTGAAGTTTCCTGATGATGCAATGTATCACGTGAAAAATAATGTAATATTCAGAAAATGCCTAGTGGCACACGTTATAAAACATAGACCAGATGCGACCGCCTCCGTTTTCCGCATATCGTGTTATGTCACAGTTTTTGTCCCCGGTTTTGTAGACAGTAGCAAAATATATACAACTCTGTCGTACTTTCGTTGACCTGGATCAATTGATACTCGTATAAATATATATCGTATAATTATCCATGATTTGTAAAATATTTCTTGTGCCTGGTGGTATCTCCATCATCCATAACCATGCACAAAACCGAGAAAAACACAGCGCAAGAGGCCGGGGGGAAGGGGTGTTCATTAGCCTGCAGATATCTCTCACCTTACAAAACGCAATAGTAAACTGATACAGTGAATAAGATCCAGAGGTCTAAATCCCCCTCGCTTTCCCAATCCTTACTCGTTTCTTTGAAAGTCAACCACAGTTGACTGGGACAGTGACACCACCCAGATTCTAGCAAAACAGGCAATACTGTGAACAGCGTGGTTCTAAAATGTATAGTGTAATTCTCTTGTTACTCCTTTGTTAACATGAATAATGTTTATATATCAGAGATTAATCATAAACAGGTGGAAGTGTCTTGCTACGGAGTCAGCCAGTGTATATCTAGTAACTTCAGGCCGATTTACGAGTGGTAGAGCCACGCTGTAGACAATTTTGTCTACAGCATGAATGGGCCGGCTCGTCCGGGTCGTTACCACTGTCTCACAGAAAACCGGCGTAAAGTAGCAGCTTGCTGCTGCGTTTCGTACGGTGAGTGAGATATCCGGAGGCCCAAATCCCCCTCCCCTTCCCAATCCCTTTATTATTCCTTTTCCTTTAAGGTCGGGAACGCGCCCATGACTGTTTTGGTATTATGGGCGTACATGGGCGATGGAGATCACTTATCATCAGGTGACCCACTTGCTCGTTTGCCGGCCTATGAATTTAAAAAAAAAAACAACATTATGCCAACAGTTGAAGGATGCTATCTCGTTTCAGGTTGGGGTAGTTACTACCGTGCCAGAATAAAAAGATAGTGACCCTATAGAAAAATATATCTAACTGCGAAAATCCGTAACCTGGAAGAACATTCCATAGCTTTATAGATGCCGTATGGAATGGCTAGTATATTGCTAGGTGCTTTGTGGCTTCCTTTATACAAGTGGTATACACTACGCATATATTTGCATATGGCTTTTCCACAAACATTAATCATATGGAGCAATGACTTGAAATTATGATACATACTACCACAGACACAGTTTTAATAGATGTCGCGGTCGTTCCTAATTCACATGCTTAAGGTGCTTCTATTTTTAGCCGATGAAAAAAACGACAAGTATTTTCTTCTTTCGAATGTAATGATGGGATGAGGCCCAGGTCTTATCCCATTCGCAGTGGGGTCGGCGCAACATGCTTTTTAACTCACAATCTTTCTGTATATTTGGATTTTACGACCGGCCGTCTGCCTGACATCAACCCCACTGGGGAGAAGATACCCCGTATGTTTGTTTTTTTAATAGCTTTTTATTAGCTTCATACGTATGTTAGTATGTATGTTTGTATGTAACGGAATCTTTGAACATGATTTTGACCCCCTTCAAAACGTCGGATTAACTCGAAATTTGGCATACTTATTAAGGACCGATGACAATTCAATAATTTAAATAGTTTGAAATAAAAAATACGCTTTTATAGAAATTTCAACTAAAATATGAAAAATAAATAATAGTTTAAAAAACTAAAAAAATAGGTACGCTTTTATACAAAATCCAACTAAAAAATAGAACGCTTGTTTACAATAAAATCATTTTTTTCTTACACTATTTTTAATTCAAATTTATAAAAAAAAAAAACAATTTTTTAGTTGGATTTTCTGTAAAAGCGTATTTTTTTTAATATTATTTATTTATATAATATGTTTAGCCACGCATAATAAAGTGGTCCGATTTTTATGAATCTTTTTTCATTTGAAAAGGTACAGCCTAAATCCGGCATGAAAGATCACGACTTCGGCATTTGTGTACCAATTTTCCCGATTCTATCACGAAAATAAAAAATTTGAGTCCGTACGCTCTATCATCGTAACACATATAAAATGGGCCAACTTTAATGCTTTTTTTCATTTGTTTTATTTTGCTTGAAAGGTTTGTATTATTATGTAATCGTAGTTTTGTAATATGAAAGCCTCCGCAGTGGGCGAGTAGCTGTCTGTGAAGTGTAAGGTCGCGGGTTCGATTCTCGAACCCAGATAAATGTTTGTCTGACCCACAAATAATTATTTCGGATATGGGCGTTTCCCCCCAGAGGGTTTGATGTCAGGAAGGCGGCCTGTCGTACAAACTACAAGCCAAATCTTTCTCTAGCATATGTTAAAAAGCATGTTGCGCCGACCCAACTGTGAGTGGGATACGGGCAGGTGGAAGAGAGGGTTTTGTAACATATTTGCGAAAAGGGCAACATTACAAAATATTTACGAATTATTGACGAGTGAAATCAAAGACCCTCCAATCCCATGACCGCAGAAACTTTTCGCAAAACACCTTGTTTTCCCAGAATGAAATTATCAAAGTTGCTCGTACGAAGTCCGCCCTCCCATTAAATAACATATGACGTCACCGTATTTATTCGATTTAATAACTTGCCAAACTTTTCAATACATTTTCCCGGATATTTTTTCCTATCAAAGAAAATTACTTGAGTTTGAGTTGCCTGTGACTCGTTTCCGAGATATTTTTATTGGATTTAATGGTTTTTTGTTACAATGTGGGATTGCATGATATATTTTGTAATATAAATATCAAATAAATACGTATTGGTTTGTTTATAGGAATTTTAGCTTTCATTATTTTATTTCATTGACCGTAAAACGGACATAGAAATGGGGTGATAAATATGGTTTAGTTTTTACGTAAATAAATTGATTGCCTTCGTCAACAAATAAATTTTATTTTATTTTATTATTTAAGGATTGCCAACAAAGTTTACAATAATACATACGTACATTAAATATTAACACTAATAACAATTGAACCTATTGCAACTCAAATTACAGGCAAACACAGCATGCATAAATAAATACAATCTTATATAAGTACTTAGTTCAATTAAATTAAAATTAGAAAATTAGAGAATTAAAATTAATATTAAAATAATTTGCAAAATAAGATGGTCAGTATAATTTATCAGAATGTTAGGGATACGTAGAAATTTCAGACTCTTCTAGAAGAGTTTTCCTAAATGTAGGGAGCGAATCATGGAATATGTGAAGTTTATTAATTATTCTGGAAAGCTGATTATACAAAGCTGACATCCGAGGTACGGGGGAGTGTCTTCCGACGTTAGTGCGACAGCGGCGGACATGTAATGTAGGGGGGGGCTTGCGCGGAGGACGTGAAGGGACATTAAGAGAAAACTTTCTCAATGCAATTGAACTGTCACAAGTACTATTTAATATTTTATATAGACACACCATGCTAAGCATTTCTCTTCTAAAAGTCAAGGACCGAATTTTAAAAAAATTTAGTTTGTCTTCGTATGTACGTATATTTTTAGGAACGAATTTACGGTATTTTAGGTGTTTAAGCAATTTTTTTTGGACATTTTCTATTCTTTTTATATGTATTTTATAAGTTGGCGCCCATATAGAGCAGCAGTATTCCAACTTGCTTCTAACATAACTGTTATAAAGTAACATTGTAGTAGATGTTTTTTTAAATTCCTTGCTGTTTCGAAGAACAAATCCAAGAGATTTATTAGCTGCATTAATTATATTACCTACATGGTTAGTAAATTTTAGTTTTGAATCTACATAGACCCCCAAGTCCCGAATATATGGTACTTCATTCAAGATTCTACCTGATATGTTGTAACTAGTAGGAATTAAATGGTGTTTTAGAGTAAATTTTATATGATAGCATTTGGAATTATTTAAATACATACAATTGTCACGACACCAGTCATCAAGTTCTTTTAAATCTTTTTGCAACAGATCTGAGTCATTAGCATCTTTTATAACACGCATTAACTTAGGATCATCCGCAAATAGGTAAAAACTGGAATATTTAAATATACTGGTAACGTCGTTTATGTATATGTTAAATAACAGTGGACATAAATTTGAACCTTGGGGTACTCCAGAGGTTGGTATAAAAGGCTCAGAAGTGCAACCATCGATAACAACAGTTGAAAGTCTGTTTTTCAAGTACGAATCACACCAATTTAGTAGGGAACCGATAACACCAAAGTATGGAGTTTTCTAATTAGAATTGTGTGATTTACTTTGTCAAAAGCTTTTGTAAAATCTGTGTATATTGCATCTACTTGATATCCACTGTCAACGGCTAAGACTACATCGTCTATGTAATCTAGCAAATTAGAATTCGTAGATGTTTTTGTCATAAATCCGTGTTGATAGGGTGATATTTGATTTCTTGCTATGCTAAAAATGTACGGATAGACTAATGATTCGAAAATCTTTGCAAAAGTAGACAAAATAGAGATTGGACGATAATTTACAATTAAGTCTGTTTTACCGTTTTTAAAAACTGGTACAACCCTAGCTTCTTTCCATTTATCAGGGAAAATGCCCGATGACAGTGACTTATTGAATATTGTATGTAAAGGCTGTAAGAGATGTTCCACAGTTTTTACTATAAAAATGGGCGGGATATTATCCGGACCAATACCCTTGGTAATATCAAGTCTGCCTATAGCATGTTTTATTTTTTGTTCATCTATAAATAGGTCATATTCATCTCTTATTTCATTGCTAGTGACAGTCTCAGTAAAATTGTTATTTTCATACACAGACGAAAAGTGCTTGGCAAATAAGTCACACGTTTCACTAATTGTAATGCCTGTCAAATCATTTAGGTACATTGTCGGTGGATAATTGGCACTATCCTTGCGCATATTTTTTATATGCGCCCAAAAATATTTTGGGTTATTTCTTATGTGACATTCTATGGATATAATATAATCATTGTAATTGTCTTTCATTAATTTTTAAATAAACAAACTTCTATATATTTATAGACTGCCTCGGTGGTGCAGTTGTAATGCGTACGCGTTACGACTGAGGCTGACGGTGAGGTCTCGAGTTCGATCCCCGGGACGGGTAAAAGTGATATTGGTTTTTTCTATAACGAAATGCTCAGTATCAGCCCGGAGTCTGGCATTGTGCCCGATATGGCGATGGGCTCGCCCCCTATCACATCATGAGACGGAGATATGCTCGGCGAAATGTGGGTGTACTCATTACACCTTGTGAGTGCGTGTATGTATGTTCTATATATTTAGACAACAATTCAGTTTAATATAACAATTTGTCTCGTTCACGTGCCTCAAAATTACTAAAAATGTATCCATACAATTGCGTTTAAAGTAGACGTGTCGCAGTCTCTTGTCTCCGTCTCTCACCTTAAATCAAGGCTTCATAAGTTCATAACACATTATGTCGTGTCGCATAATGATTCTTTCTGAACCTTTATAATTCATTTGTGATGTATGACCGCTCCAATTTCCGTCGAGCTGGCCCCTCGCCAAACCTCGTAACTACACCGGCATTGCAAAGCCTTGTTCACAGTGGGAAATGTTAACTATTAATAGCTTTGGGAATTAAGATTTGTGGTCACTAGTATAAAGACAAGTTGGTTGAACTTTTTAACTATCGACAAAAAAAGTGGGGTGATACGTATGACCCCTTTTTTTGTTGTGTGTGTATGTCTGTTGTATTCTAGCGCCTAAATGACTGGATTGATGTGGATGCGGTTTTTTTGTTTGGAAGTTAATTTAATCGTGATGGATCGTGGCTACGTTTGAATTTACTGATATTTTTCTGATTGACGTTTGGGCTTTTACATGGTTATTAAAAAATTAACCACCAACCTGGTTGCAACCAACAAGAAACTTGTAATAGTTTTTTTTAAAATTAGGCCGGCAAACGAGCAATTGGGTCATTTGATAGTCAGTTATCTTTGCCGCCCATGTACGCCCAAAACACCAGAAAGCGCCTTACCGACTTTAAAGGAAAGTGATAATTAAGGGTAAAGGGATGAGGATATGGGCCTCCGGATATCTCACTCACCGTACGAAATGCAGCAGCATACCGCTACTTTACGTCCATTTTCTGTGAGACAGTGTGTTAGCGTATTCCTTTTATTTGTATATTGAGGGTGTCTGGAAAAGCAACGTTGGGTACACTGAAATAATAATAATGGTGCAATATAGTTGTGGTAGGGTAGTTAAATGGTATAAAAGAGGTTGTCTCCACAAATGGGGGGTCTTTTGGCCGCAGTCAGTCAGACAGTCTCCAGTTCACTAAGATCAGCGCTGAGTCGATATAGTTCATTACGCGGTAGCTCTGCTGGTTTACTATTCGGTTCTAGTTCTTTTAGTTATAATTAGAGAGCGGTCTCTAGAGAATACTGACATGGGGTTTGTGGTCTGTAAAGCAGTAACATTGTAAAAGTAACCAATAAACTATGTATTCAAGTGATAACTGTCGTTTGATATGGTCTCCGTTAACAAGTGGTAATGACCTGTTCGAACCATGCCACTCGTGCTGTAGACAAAACTGTCAACAGCGTGGTTCTACAACTCAAACTGTTTTAGACTGCACATACTATCAAGGCTTTAGATGACCAGCCTAATTAGATGAGTTGAATCTAAATTGTTAATCTACTTATGAAAATGCATGAGCTCAAATCATTTACATAATACTATATAATACTTATAGAAGGTATTTTTTTCGAATGAATTTGTGCTGTTAGCTTATATTGCTTTTACAGCTTCACCTGATAATAAAGCCGGCGCTTATGGCGCTCTAGCCAGAAATATGTATAATGTACTTAGAAGCGATTAAGCACAGAGGCGCCTTTTAGAAGCATCAGACATCAGCTTGAGCAATCGCTGGGGAGTACTTATTTTATTTATTTTATTTTATTTTAATCTTACAGGGAAACTAACAGCTAGGTTTACATAGTGATTTCTTAGGTTTACGCGAATATTACACATTGAAATAAAACTAGTTTATACGGATTTTATCGCGGTTTAATTTTTACTTTAGTCCCGACGTTTCGAAAGCTTTTCAGCCTTCGTGGTCACGGGAGAGACTGAGGTGTAGGTCGTCTCGAAAAGTTAATGTTACAATGGCTACCTTCATTTTAAAATTATACATTTATTTTTAATTATTTAAAAAAGTTAGTTGACACTAGTCCGATCTACGCAGAAAGAGCTCACGGTATCTTGAGGTCTGGCAGTTGGTCTTTTGGGTTCCGATTTAATTAAATGTATAATTGGATCCCAGGCTTGTGCAAGCTTCCAACCATCTTCTCTATTGAAATTTGGGTGTTTCTTAATTTCAATAGCCTCGCGAATCATCCTAGGTAGGAATCGGTGTTCTTTGGCAAGGATTTGTGGTTTGTCAAATCTAAGGTAATGTTTGGAGCCTTCATCTGAATGTTCAGCAACTGCAGACTTCGTAGAGCGTCGGTGTTTAACATCAGCTATGTGTTCTTTTACGCGGGTCCCTATGCTTCTTTTAGTTTGTCCGATATATGAGAGTCCACAGTCACAATCTATTTTATATACACCCTGTTCTTGTAGAGGTATGTGACACTTGACAGATGGTAAAAATTGACTAATCTTCTTGGGCGGCTTGAAATAAGTTTTAATAGAAGCACGCTTCAGTATATAGCCAATCTTGTCTGTGACACCTCTAACATATGGTAATACAACAGGGGCACGTTCAACTGTGGCTGGTTTCACTCGGTTTCTGTGACGGCGGCGTGGAATTTGGAGCTTATTGTCTCGCAGTACTCGCTTGACATGCTGTAGCTCAGTAGCCAGATGTTCCTCGTCACAGATTCCTTGTGCTCTCTGAAACAAGGATTTACCCACGGTAGCTAACTGTTTTGGATGGTGGTGAGATTCACCGTTCAAGTATTTATCAGTATGGGTCATTTTCCGATACACAGTATGGCTTAAAGACTGATCAGGATTATGGATAACCAAAACATCTAAGAAGGCTAGAGATTTATTATGTTCCAACTCCATAGTGAATTGAATTTTATTGTTAATGGAGTCATATGACTCCATTAACAATAAAATTAAATCGGAACCCAAAAGACCAACTGCCAGACCTCAAGATACCGTGAGCTCTTTCTGCGTAGATCGGACTAGTGTCAACTAACTTTTTTAAATAATTAAAAATAAATGTATAATTTTAAAATGAAGGTAGCCATTGTAACATTAACTTTTCGAGACGACCTACACCTCAGTCTCTCCCGTGACCACGAAGGCTGAAAAGCTTTCGAAACGTCGGGACTAAAGTAAAAATTAAACCGCGATAAAATCCGTATAAACTAGTTTTATTTCAATGTAACAGCTAGGTTATCGGACATTTACAAGCTATGTACTGAAAGCCAATTATAAGTCTCCACAGTAAGGTTATACAATTTAAAAGAAACTTACAAAATCGAACGATTCAGACGGACAGTAAATATTACTCTATAAGATGTTATACAGATTAATCAGGAGATTTTATGGGTACCGCGTACCCAGTAAGTACAGAAGCTATTTATAAGTTTAAATTAAGTAACTCAGCTTTGTAATTCAATATTTAACTTTGAGTTAAGTACAGATGCTATTTTAGGAAAAAAAAAACATGTCATTCAGACAACGCTTAAGGCGAAGTGCTGAGGTAATAAATAAATCAATTTTCGAATTCTGCTCAATAAGGTTATTGTAACAACTGCTTGCTCTGGTCATGAATGCGTTTTTTCTGTAGTTACATTTGCCACTTGGTACATGTAAACCAAATCAAATTTTCTGAATGATCGTGAAGGAGTACGGAGTCCAATTATAGAAAGTACTTGTGTAATATACTATTGGCAGCACGTCATATATTTATATGCACTATCCCACTGCTGGGCACGGGCCTTCTCTACGATTAAGAAGCCCTTAGTCCAATAGGCCTAATGCGGGTTGGCAGACTTCTTAAACCTAGCAAAGTCATTATGCTCTACGGGCCAGTTTCGAACCTGAGACTTTTCGTCTCGACAGTCCGTATGACTCCCTACTGACGTGATTTACAAAATCTGTTACCTCAGTGCAAAGTCATTGCTTTTAATGCCATCAATAGTGCAATTTACGAGTGGTAGAGCCACGCTGTAGACAATTTTGTCTACAGTCCGGGTCGTTACCACTATCTCATAGAAAACCGACGTAAAGTAGCAGCTTGCTGCTGCGTTTCATACGGTGACTGAGATATCCGGAGGCCCAAATCCCCTCCCCTTCCCAATCCCTTAATTATCCTTTTTTAAGATCGGCAACGCACTCATGATTCTTTTAATAACGCGGGCGGTGGATATCACTTACCATCAGGTGACCCACTTACTCGTTTGCCCATCAGTGCTAAACAAAATATAGAGTCCGCAAGGGTTGGTACCACAGATTTCTTTTCCTGTCAACAACTAACAGTGTGTAAGCACAGCTGTGTTCCGGTTAGATAGCCATTGAAGCCAGTGAAATTAGAGGGCATTATTAGACATAACATCTTATATCTCAGGGTGAAAAGTACAGTGCAATGCCATGCAGTGATTTGTAATCCAAAGTTCTGAGTGGTAGTGACATTGTTTATCGGCAGGCGTAGGTGAGCGACCTACTCGTCTCGCCATTCAGTAGTATACAAAACCGTCTTTAATGCATATCCAACAGAATTTTCGCGACCTAAATCCAACATTTCGACAAACCTGAAAACCCAGTCCAGTACAGAGATATGGTCGTTGATTTTTTCACGTCGCCCCATCGTTGTTATGAATAGTGGCGATGTATCATCTTTTTCAGCGGTCGCTACACGAATAAGACAACGAAATAACAGAGCATTTGTCATGACAGTAGCCACTCGAGCCGAAGTTGGTTGTATTCATGCTTATTCGGTTTCACTGACCTACTGAACTTGATTATCTTGATTATTTTAACCGCCAAAAAATGAGGGGTGTTATAAGTTTATCTGTCTATCTGTGGCATCGTAACACCTTAACCAGTGGATCAATTTTAATGTGTAATATACCCGAAGGGGTAGGCAGAGGTGTTACCAGTACACCCACTTTTAAATTCAATTCGGCGCGTTTTTTTTTGCTTTTTTATGTATGTACGTCGATTTCTCAGTCAACTGCGGACCGATTTTGTTGAAAATTCATTCGATAGAGTTTAGTTGCGATGTGGTCCCATATAAATTTGGATAGGATCTGATGACGGGAGTACGGAGTAAAAAAATAAAACTCCTCAACGGACAACAGTACACTCGTCGCGATCATGTTATTGTATTGGAATTTAAATGCTATTGCCGTGAAAATTGAAAAACTAAATAAGTTTTAACAAATCTTAGAAACCGACTTTAAAATAAAAACACTGAGAAGTCAAAAATAACAATTTCTATAGGTCTCTTTAAAGTCAGTGCCTATGTCAAAATTCAAATAAAATTGCACTTATTTTATTTCAAAGCCTCATACTAAAGTCCCTAAGGTTTATTTCTACGCATCCAAGATTTATTTCTTTAAGGATTACTCTATACAAACGTTCAAAATTGAGAATTTAATTTCGTTCCCCCTACTTCCTCTTCAGTGATTCCTCAGAGCGTGAAATCTGCTTAGCTCGACTATACATCTGGTGTAAATCCAGAGACGGTGAATTAAGCTTTTCTGCACAGATTGTTGTTATTAGTAAATATTATTTTACAGCAGAATTTAGCACCTTTGAGTAGATGCTACTTACCAAATAATGTACAAATATAAAGTCACGTCGACATATATACCGGAAGAAATATGTTTTACATTATACGAGCGAGTGGATCACCTGATGGTAAGTGGTATCTATGGCCCATAAACGCTCACAACACCAGAAGAATCATGGATACGTTGCATACTTTAAATTAAAAGGATAATTAAGGGATTTGGGCCTCCAAATATTTGAAAGAAAGAAAACCAGGAGTGGTACGAGTTTACGAGTGGTAGAGCCACGCTGTAGACAATTTTGTCTACAGCATGAATGAGCCGGCTCGTCCGGGTCGTTACCACTGTCTCACAGAAAACCGGCATAAAGTAGCAGCTTGCTGCTGCGTTTCGTACGGTGAGTGAGATATCCGGAGGCCCAAATCCCCCTCCCCTTCCCAATCCCTTATTATCCCTTTCCTTTAAGGTCGGCAACGCGCCCATAATTCTTTTGTATTGTGGGTGACTCAGCATATTTCTGTGTTGTGGCGCGAACCGCAACACGGTACTGATTTTCAGTGTATATACGTTTAGCTCTAGTAAAAAAATCATACTAATATTATACATGTGAATGTAAGTTTGTTTGTCACGCTTTCACGCGAAAACTACTAAACCGAGCATCATGAAACTTTGTACACATATTCTTGGAAGTATAAGAAGTATAATAGGATACTTTTTATGAAAAAAAAATATCTATTTGTTTGGTTACGCTTTCACGTCTAAATCACTGAACTGATTTTGATGAATTTTGATGTAGAGATAGATGGGACCCTGAAGACGATTATAGGCGTTTTATTTCGGAAAAGTCTATTCACGTGGGCGGATCCGCAAGCAAAAGCTAGTAGGTTATAAAAACTTCGTTTTATCCCAGAAAAAAGACTTTCACGGAACTAGTTTACAGGTAAAGACAAGCATAAACGCACAAAGGTCAACAGCCGCTAGTTTTTCAGACGGCTTGAGCACCGCCGTACCTTATCCCTTTGTTAGCCGAGAGTACCTCAGCCGACAGTGACATGTTAGCTTGAGTGCGAACGCACTTAGTTTTCCCTAACAAGAGACGTCTTTAGTTGTGTTTACGGATGCAACTTCATACTCAGTGATGTTTGTCTTTCGGATTTGATATTAGAATTTTACCTAAGTAGAGTTTAATGAGATATTTAGTTTATCTCTTTCGTGATTTGTTTAAGAATCGGTTTTAAGTTTGGAATATATGGAATTGGGCAGGAGGAATCCCTTACTTATCTCTTTTCTAGAAGGTCATCATGATTATTTTAGTATTGTGGGCGTACGTACATAGGCGGTGGAGATCACTTACCATCTGGTGACCCACTTGCTCGTTTGCCGGCCTATACTATAAAAAACTATTCGGCCTAAAAAAAATAGCCTAACTTTCCCCATCACTACCCACATATCATATTTACGTACTATCAACATCGTAAATATAAAAGGGCCAACTTTATTCACAACATAAAAGATACGTTTACAAGTTTTCTATTCACCATTCACATTAAACGGCGCATGAATGTTTCTAAATGTATTTTATAAGGCAGTAACAATTTTATTACATGTTACGGAAATGTTAATACCTGAATGGTTTCTGGTAAATGAATTAACGTCGGTAGTAAGGAGTCAGTTTACTTTTGTGTGCACATTTATTATTACAAATAAAAAAAAAATTTGCAAAAGTAAAATCGTCTAAAAAAACTAAAAAACCAGAAAACATTTTGAGTTGGTGCTTTTTTTACCTCTAATAAAATTGATAATTACATCGCAATAGCACTGTCAATATTTTATTTTAAAATGTTTTAGTTTTTTGAGTCTGTTTAATATTTGCCAAAAAGTTTTTTTTAGTAAGAGTTTTATTTTTCTATTTTTAGTGCAAGAATTGTCAAAATCGGTACATAATTGACGAAGTTTCAATCTTGTAACCGATTCCCCAACGTAATTTATCCTATTATTGACATCTAAAAGAGCCCTTTGTGACTTGCAAAAGCAACGTTTCGATTTTGATGTACACACTCAAGCTTGTACTACCCGAAGGGGTAGGCAGAGGTGTAACTTTTACACCCTCATTTCGCCGAGCTTATATCCGTCCCATGATGTGATAGCGGGCGAAGCCTATCGCCATATCTGGCATTCCAGACTCCGGGTTGATTCTAAGCATTTCATGATAGAAAAACGCAATATCACTTTACCCGAATTAAGCCTCCGCGGCGCAGTGGGCGAGTAGCCTGCTGCGAAGCGAGAGGCCGTGGGTTCGATTCCCACATCGAGTCAAATGTTTGTAATCCTCAAATATTTGTTTCGGGTCTGGGGTTTTGTGGGACCGCAAGTCCCTCGTAGTTCCTGATACCAACGATACAGGTTAACCTAGTGTAGGGTCGGGACTATGTGTGACTGTTGGGTGAATTTATTTTATTTATTTATTTATTTACTTAGGGATCAAACCCGAGACCTCAGCACAGCAGTATGCATTACAACAGCGCCACCGAGGCATCGATTTCGATTTTGTTTTTTTTTTAATTTCCTCAAATGCAGAAAAATGCGATGTCTTTACCACTCCTCTAAATCCTTTATTATAAACATAAAATCACATAAATTCAAAAGCCACTTCACACACTCCAAAACACGCGACGTGATAAAACGTTTCATATCATTCACGCCGATGAGTCCTAAATAAAGGGGCTTCTTAACACGCCGTTGGAACTACGTGATACGGCCACCATCTTGTACATTCAATTTCTTTTTATGTACCTGCGTATTATGTTTTGGGTGGTGTGATGAAATTTGCTTTGTTTTTAACACGCTTTTATTAGCTTCATATGTAGGTATGTATGTAACGGAAACTTTGAATATGATTTTGACCCCCTTAACGTCGGATTAACTCGTTTGGCATACTTATCAAGGACCGATGACAATTCAAAAAATGTAATTAAAGTTTAATTTAATTAATTAATTTCAATTTTTTTTAAATCATTGAAAATAAATAATAGTTTAAAAAACTAAAAAATCACGCTTTTATAGAAAATCCAACTCAAAAATAAAAATAAAATATCATTATGATAATAAAATATTTCTAATTATTGACACCATGCACGCCACGCTATTTTTTCAATAAAATATTTTAAACGATTATTTATTTTTCATTTTTTAGTTGGATTTGCTATAAAAGTGTTTGTTAGTTTTTTTAAACTATTATATTATTTATTTATTACTGAAGGACGAAACGAGCAGGTCGCTCGCCTCTTGGTAAGCGAAAACACTTGCCCATAAACGGAAATACCAACCCACAGAACTTTGACTTACAAAGCATTGGCATTGGACTATAGCACTCGTCACCCCGAAACATAAGTTGTTTTTTAGTTTGAATGACGAAACGAGCAGGTCGCTCGCCTGATGGTAAGTGCCATGCCTGCCTATAAACAGAAGCAACAATTTTTTTTTTTTTTTTATATAGTATAGGCCGGCAAACGAGCAAATGGGTCACCTGATGGTAAGCGATCTCCACCGCCCATGTACGCCCAAAATACAAAAGAATTATGGGCGCGTTGCCGACCTTAAAGGAAAGGGATAATAAGGGATTGGGAAGGGGAGAGGGATTTGGGCCTCCGGATATCTCACTCACCGTACGAAACGCAGCAGCAAGCTGCTACTTTACGCCGGTTTTCTGTGAGACAGTGGTAACGACCCGGACGAGCCGGCCCATTCATGCTGTAGACAAAATTGTCTACAGCGTGGCTCTACCACTCGTAAATTACTATACTATAATTAATATACATAACTTTATATTACAATGGCACTGGACTGCGCTCGTCGACATAAAATGTTACGTCTCATAATGCAATTATTAATTAAGAAATTTCATTGCCTTCAATATCTTTTAAATCGAAACCCAATAGTACTTACACACTGCTACTTGGCAGTAGAAATAGACAAAGCAGTGGAGCCAACTGAGCAGGCCTCTCCCATATGAGGGGCCTACCACTTACTAAATATAAGCCGTACCACTTCGTGAATATTGTTAATTTTAAGTATGGGGTTGTTTGTACATTCGTTACATTTTAATTGAGATATGTACATGTTCTCATTAATTTTAATTGAATCACATTCAGATTCAAAATTAACTCAAATCACCTCAGCCCTAGGTCAGCCCTTTTGAATCTAAACTATTTCAGCACTGCGATGTAATTTACGCGCTCCGACAATGTTAGTTTTTACGAATTAGTACGAATATGCAATGAATGTCCAGTCAGTCAGTTAAGTGAAAAATAAATGCCTAAACTAATGTAATAATAGGATTGTATTAGGGCAACATTATCACATGTCTGTTTTTCGAAATATCTGAAGATTGGCAAAGCGCACAATTTTAATCATAGTATTTTGGATCGAAATAAGATAACTAGAGCGATAACACTCATATGAATCTGCCAAAAATACGGCTCCACTTACTTACACATGCAAAGGTAAAATCACACTTATCACTCATACACGGAACAAAAATTAATGAACGTTCAAAATCAACTTTATTGCATAAAAGTTAATGTCTAAATATTAAATTTCTAGATCGAGATGAGACGTTCTGCACCGCGAAAAATATTAGTCGTATCATGTGTCAACTAGAGCTTACTATGCATAGACTTTTATAGCCCCGCCCCCTTACACAGAGCTTTGGTGGCGTCATTTTTTTTGCTTGAGTTACGTTTCTTCTTTCGATAGTATTTTGTGTACTAAATGACAGCCTCCGTGGCACAGTGGGTGAATAACCGTCTGTGAAGCGAGGCCGCGGGTTCGATTCCTCCACTAAGACAAATGTGTGTGTGATCCGCAAACATTTGTTACAAGTCGGGATGTTTTCTCCCCAGAAGGGTTGACGTCAGGCGCGCCACCGGTCGTAAAAACTACAAGCCATATTTTTCTGTAACATGGGTAAAAAAGCATGTTGCGCCGACCCCATTGCGAGTGGGATAAGGGCAGGTGCAAAAAAGAGATTGTGTGCACTGTATGTGTGTTCTAAGTTAAGATTTTTTTGGTTTAACTTAAAAAGCTTTACTTTATTTATTGATGGAAGTCTGGCTTTCCTTTCTGTGTTAGTCCGTTAGCCCCAACGTTCCGAAACGAAGAAAAGATTGGTACCCGACATGTGTTAGAAACGTATTTCTTATTTTAAATCCCCTTTTCTTCGGATTCTTTTATCTTTAGCTTGCAACAATGCTATTTATTGCATACAGATTTATATATATTTTGCTATCTAAGCATAGGGATCATAAATATTTCCCGTAAGCCCCAGTCCGGGCCCATTTGAGCGCGGCAAAAAATATAGCTTGGTAGATAAGGACAGATGTAACCCTGCAATATATGGTAGCAGGTTAATTTTGTGTGTATGTAAATTAAACTTTGATAGAGCTCAATTTTCCAAATTTATTGCTAGCTTTAGCTGGCGACTTAGCTGGCTTTCGGGTCTCTATCTAATAGTAAATCCATTTTTATGGGATAAAATATAGGCTATATCCTTTCTTAGGTTTCAAGCTTTCTTCGCGCCAAATTTCATCAAAATCTATTCAGTGGTTTAAAACGTAACACAGACGTTTTTGATTGGTAGAACCACGCTGTAGACACTTTTGTCTATAGCATGAATGGGCCGGCTCGTCCGGGTTCTTACCACTGTCTCATAGTGAACCGACTTAAAGTAGCAGCTTGCTGCTGCGTTTCGTACGGTAAGTGAGATATCCGGAGACCCAAATCCCCCTCTCCTTCCCAATCCCTTTCCTTTAAGGTTGGCAACGTGCCCATGATTCTTTTCGTATTGTCTGCGTACATGGGCTGTGGAGATCACTTACCATCAGATGACCCACTCGCTCGTTTCTGACCTATGCCATAAAACAAAAGACAGACAGAGTTACTAACACGTTTATAATATTAGTGTAGATCACTTTAACCACCAAAACTTGACTAAAGCTTAAGTTACAGTATATTTCTGTATTATATGCCCTCGGATTTATCAACTTTAAAT
Organism: Mimas tiliae; assembly: GCA_905332985.1. Classification (NCBI taxonomy): domain Eukaryota; kingdom Metazoa; phylum Arthropoda; class Insecta; order Lepidoptera; family Sphingidae; genus Mimas; species Mimas tiliae. The sequence goes on along the minus strand of HG995253.1, from coordinate 14,658,449 downwards.
CCTCCCTAATAACATCAAAGGAAAGAAATCTCTGAATGAATACGGAGCTATTGGCGGCTGTCGAATTATAGAGATAAGCCTTGCTCGCGCCTCTGGTGAAACGTCCGAAGGGAAATTATTTCTTGTCTGAGACAGGCCAGGATTTTAAACATTGAATTGTGAATGTGACGTAAAGCCTAAGATTGGAAAGGGTTGCCTTTGGAATGTTTTTTTTTATCCTAGCACGGCAAAGTGACTACACTAGACAGGTCTAAGGTCTGTCTAACACAGGTGATAAGTACAGTACAGTTGAAATATAATGTCGACCGTCAAGAAACATGACAGCTTCTGTGGCGCAAGTAGCCGGCTGTGAAGTGAGAGGCCGCGGGTTCGATTCCCGCACCGAGATAAAATGTTTGTTTGATCCACAGATATTTGTTTAGGGTCGGGATAACTCTCATATGAATCTGCCAAAAAATACGGTTCTACTTACTTACATATGCAAAGGTAATCACACGTAATAATCATACACGCAACAAAAATTCGTTCAAAATCAAACTTTATTTCATAAAAGTTAACGTCAAAATATTAAATTTTTAAATCGAGATACGACGTTCTGCTCTGCGCAATTATTATGCACAGACTGTTACAGCCCTGGCCCCTTGTACAGAGTTTATGTGGGTCGTTTTTTTGCTTGAGTTAAGTTTCTTGTCATCTTATTTCAATGCGTAAAACATATAAATAAATCTTTTGTAGCATCAATTGTTTTTTTTTTTTAATAATAGCGAAGGTAAGGGTTAAAACTACTTAAACAACTCATGCACTTATATCAGCAGTGGTATAGCGAGAATACCATAAGGGGCCACAGATTCGATCCTGGTATCGAGGCAAATGTTTGTGTGATCTTCAAATATTTAATTCGGGTCTCAGTATTGTAGCTTGTGGGATCGCAAGTTGTAGTATTTGTTACCCCGACAGAAGACTTCTATGTTAAATGAACAGGACTATGTATATGTGGCTGATCCCCTCCCCAATCCCTTAATTAACCCTCACCTTCAAGGTCGGCAACGCGCCCATAATCTTTTTGGTATTGTGGGCGTATATGGGCGGTTGAGATCACTTACCATTAGGTGACCCACATGCTCGATTGCCGGCCCATGCTATAAATAAAAATATATTTATTGTAATTTGTAAGCTGTATCTCGTTAGAGCCCGCCCAATGATCCTGTAGACAAAACTAACTACAAGTTACAACATTTCGATAAGCTATATATACAACAGTTTGTTACAAGGTGATCCAGGCGAACGAAATTTATAATTAGATATTAGCTTACTAGTATCTATATTAATTATTCTCTTGGAAGGATTCACACGAAGTGCTTCGAACGATACGATGGCGTAGCGTAATTACATATTAGGTAATGGAAATTAAATAAATGTAAAGCTGGAATAATATTGCTAATTAGCTGTCAGGATTTCAAGGAACAGTATTACTAATTATCAAGTTTTGGCAATTTTGATTAATAGACTTTTTAGTAAATACCACGGACTTTTCTAAAGCACGTGTTTATTCATTGTCAATTATCCTTGCTGAAACGATGATGGAAATATCGTGGTGGAAACTAAATTCTTGTGTATACACTATAAACATTTCTAAGGTATGTGAAGTCTGCTAACCTTCATTAGGCCAGCGTGTTGGACTACAGTGTGCTCCCTCTCATTCATAAAGGAAACCCGTGCTGGAGTAGAACAGTACTTATAATATTAAAGACTTTATATCACCACCCCTGTCGACGTCCCAAACATGTTTTGGCAGATCCCAACGACTCCATCACAGTCGCTATCGAAGCAGCACTTTCCTTGCCCAATGCGAATCGCAATAATAATACGCGACTCCGACATAGGACACGCCTGCGAGTCCAAAGAGCTCCCCCAACTGGCCCTCGGCACAATGTTGTGCAGAGGCGACCCTAAACTATACTCCCCAGCGCTTGCTCAAGCTGAGGTCTGAGTCTTCTAAAAGGCGCCTCTGTGTTTAATCGCTACTAAATACACTATACATATTTCTGGCTAGAGTGCCAAAAGCGCCGCCTTTATTGTCAGGTGAAGCTGTAAAAGCAATATAGGCTAACAGCACAAATCCATTAAAAAAAACTATATTATTATGTAACACGTATGAATAAATAAATCCAGACTTTATATCACAGGAGACGATTAATCGTGTCGTATACGTCACGTGAGTTAACTTCGCAGCCTCTCGGAAGATAATCCGTTTGACTGAGAGATTTATATACATAGACGTGACTACGCCGGTGCGTGCGACACTGATTTTGAAGATATATGAGGTGCCAGAACACACACGTTTTAAATAGAGATATACGGGAGAAGTACGTTTAGATTTATTTTCTTACATACGCACTGACGCCTGTAATTCGCGAAGGGGTAGGCAGCGGTGTAACCAGTACACCCACATTTCGCGGAGCGTATCTCCGTCCTATGATGTGATAGGGGGCGAGTCTACCGCCATATCGGGTACTATTCCAGGCTGATACAGAGCATATCGTAATAGAAACACCCAATATTACTTTTATCCGAATCGGGGATCGAACCCGAGACCTCAGCCTCAGCCGTAACGTGTACGCATTTCAACTGCACCCGAGGCAGTCATTTATTTTCTTATCTTGTGTAAGTGGACTATCAACATTCCAGGCCCATAGTCAAACTCACCTACAAGGTGACAAGTTTTAAAAGGTGGTAGGTCCCTCGTGTGCGAGAGGCCGTCTGGGTTGGTACCACCACTTTGTCTATTTCTGCCGCCAAGCAACAGTGTGTAAGTACTGTTGTGTTTCGGTTTGACATTGAGACAGTAAAATTACTGGTCATTATGAGACTTGACATATCTCGGGATGACGAACGCAATCCAGTGTCATGCAGTGCTTTGTAATTCAAAATTCTGTGTGTGTTGTTTCTATTTATGGGTAGGCGTGGCGCTTACCATCGGGCAAGCGACCTACTCGTTTCGTCATTTAAGCAAATTAAAAGAAATAGAAGTCTCGGGTCCAAAGCCAACCTCACCTGCAAGTACTACACTCTGCTGATTAACGGACGAGGCAATGACGAAACTTGGTTCCCGTAGCATATTGTAGGTTCAGACGGCGGGTTGCCCTATATAATTAATAATTATATTCTGACATTGTTCATGGACGGTGCAGATCACTTAGCATTAGGTGACCCACTTGTTTGCTAGCATATAAATAAATATAGTTTTCGTTTAAAAAAATCACAGATGAATTGCCCGGGGATAAAATCTGTGTTCAGTATGCCGATAGATAGATAGATAGATAGATCCCCTATCACATCATAGGGCAGAAATAATCTAGGCAAAACTCCTGCCTACCCGGCTGGCTACCCCTTTGGGAATAAAGGCGAGAGCTGGTGTATATATTTCCTTCAACCTTAAAATGTTATTACATTATTCAAAGAAATCAGACCGCGTTCACGATAAAAAAAACACGCAACTTGAGGGAGAAAAAACAAAAATATACTCAATAAACCTTACGAAACATGAATAAAAATAGCAATAACAGTGAAACAGTCGTAAAGCGAGCCGCAAGGGGCGTCGGATGAACGGTTACCGCTATGAGAAAATTTCCTAACATGCTTCTTACAACTTTAGCGTACGGAATGATAAACATCACTTCGCTAAACTAACTTGATACGATACATACATACGCTCTCACACCTCATTCCCGAAGGGGTAGGCAGAGGTGTAACTAGTACATCCACATATCGCCGAGCGTATCTCCGCCCCGCGATGTGATAGGGGGCGAGCCTATCGCCATGCCGGGCACAAATTCCAGACTCCGGGCTGATACTGAGCATTTCCTAATAGAAAAACATAATACCACTGATTACAGAGGGGCTAGCACGGAAACTTGCGAAAAGTTATTCGAGCTGTCATCGACAACAATTACTATGAGATTTTAGTACAGCGCCTCTATCGTACGTAAAAGAAACTAATTTATATGGAATATTTGTCTCGGGTCTGGGTGTTGTGGGACCGCAAGTCCCTCGTAGTTCTTGATACCCACGATACAGGTTTAACCTAGTGTGGGGTCAGGACTATGTGTGTGACTGTTGGGTGTATTTATTTAAAAAAAAAAAAAAAAAAAATATATAGACCAATGATATATAAGGAATTATCTATCGAGCCCTCGATACCTTTACATTACGATTTCGATAGTTTTCCGTGCTAGCCCCTCAGGCGTGAGTGCGTATGTTGATATTTTTCCACTTCGTAGTTTAAAAGTTTGAAGGAGGGGACATATTTTTCAAGATTTTGGACACGCATCATACTAATATTATAAATGTGAATGTAAGTTTGTTTGTTACGCTTTCACGCGAAAACTACTTAACCGATTCATCATGCAACTTTGTACAGATATTTTTGGAGGTATCAGAAGTTACATAGGATACTTTTCTGAAAAAAAAAAACGATTTGTTTGTTACGCTTTCACGCATAAATCACTGAACAGATTTTGATGAATTTTGATGTAGAGATAGATGGGACCCTGGAAACTGTTATAGGCTACGTTTTATTTCAGAAAAGTCTATTCACGCGGGCGGTGCCGCGAGTAAAAGCTAGTATCTTATAAACTAATGACTAATATAAAAAAGTTATTTAACAACCTCTATATCATTTAAGTACTTATCCAATAATACCACACATGCCTATGTATTTATTTATTTATTACATTGAATGACGAGACGAGCAGGTCGCTCGCCTGATGGTAAGCGCCACGCCTGGTCATAAACAGAAGCAACGCCACACAGAACTTTAAATAAAGCACTGCATGACACTGGACTGCGCTCGTCACCCCGAGACATAAGGTGTTAAGTCTCATAATGCCCAGTAATTACACTGGCTTCAATGTCCTTCACACCGGAACACAACAGTGCTTACACACTGTTGCTTGGCGGCAGAAATAGACAAAGCGGTGGTACCAACCCAGCCGGTCTCTCGCAAACGAGGGACCTACCACCTTGTGTAATGGAAACATAATTCATCCATCAGTTACTTCTGTATGGAATTTCATTTTATTAATTTCACTAGACCTTTGTGTAGCGGTTCATAGAATACATCTACCATCCAAATTTCATCTTATATAGTCTTCGCTATATATTGCTAATAGTCTCTGAGGACAGACGGACATGATCAAATTATAATCCGACTAGCTTTTGCTCGCGGCTCCACCCGCGCGTGATGTTATATAGCCTATAACATTCCTCAATAAATGGGCTATCTAACACTGAAATAATTTTTCAAATGGGACCAGTAGTTCCTGAGATTAGCGCGTTCAAACAAACGAACTCTTCAGCTTTATAATATTACTAGCTGTTGCCCGCGGCTCCGCCCGCGGGATAGCCTATTTCCAGGATTAAAGTATAGTGGGCGCCCCCGGTGAGAAACGCGCTTGACAAAAATACTAAAATGACTATTAAAAAATAGGGGTTGATCGTAGAGGGTTGAAAATTTAGGGTTGTATGTATTTTGTAATGCTGTATCATAAAAAAATAGAAATAAAAAAAATTGTCTAAAAAGTAAAACAAAACATTTTGGGGTTGACCACCCTTAACATTTAGGGGGATGAAAAATAGATGTTGGCCGATTCTCAGACCTACCCGATATGCACACAAAATTTTATACAAATGGGTCCAGTCGTTTCGGAGGAGTATGGGAACGAACATTGTGACACGAGAATTTTATATATAAGAAGTATAGATTTTCCGTTTAGCTACAGAACCCTAAAAGTATCATCGATTGTTAATCATAGGTAGAGTTTTAATACAATTAGGCAAATGGCACGACGATCCTAAATTGAGTTTAATCCACTAACATCGATACAAAATACATAAAACCACAAAATTTGATTTAATAAATATATTTACCACGAACTCATGTTTAGTTCGAAACCCGCGAACCTATTAGAAAATGATTTGAGCCCATCAATTCTCCGATCAAGCGAATTTAGCGTTTAATACTCAATTTTTTTTTTTTTTTTTTTTTTTTTTATTAGATTGAATGACAAGACGAGCAGGTCGCTCGCCTGATGGTAAGCGCCACGCCTGCTCATAAACAGAAGCAACGCCACACAGAAATTTAAATAAAGCACTGCATGACACTGGACTGCGCTCGTCACCCTGAGACATAAGGTGTTAAGTCTCATAATGCCCAGTAATTACACTGGCTTCAATGTCCTTCACACCGGAACACAACAGTGCTTACACATTGTTGCTTGGCGGCAGAAATAGACAAAACGGTGGTACCAACCCAGCCGGTCCCTCGCAAACGAGGGACCTACCACCTTGTAATCAATGAATAAATAAGGAGATCCCGTGAACATGTTTCGGTACGCGGGCCTTTCAACCGCAATATTATTGGCGTAAATTTTCATACATTTCAAAATATAATACAAAGAGCTGGAGGAATAATTACATTTTTAATTTCCCATTTGGAATAGCTTATGTTTATATTAGCTTTTGTTTACATTAGTAATTTTCATTGAATTTATAACGTATTTTTAGTATGGCTTTAAAGCTGAGTACTTAGATTATTTTGATTGCCAGTTATGTAATATTAAAAAAATAGTATACATTAGTTGATTCTATTGTCAGCTAATTACAATGTTAATTTTTTATCTTATTTCTGGCAAAACCTATAATTTTAAAACATTTTCGAGCCTCCGTGGCGTAGCGGGCGAGTAGCCAGCTGCGAAGCGAGAGGCCGTGGGTTCGATTCCCGCACCGAGACAAATAATTGTGTGGTCCACAAAAATTTGGTTCGGGTCTGGGTGTTGTGGGACCGCAAGTCCCTCGTAGTTCCTGATACCCACGATACAGGCTTACCTAGTGTGGGGTCAGGACTATGTGTGTGACTGTTGGGTGTATTTATTTATTTATTTATTGTCATCAATAGCAGCTAACAAGCTTTAAAATGGTGTTTGTATAATTAAATTTGATGAAGAATTATGGAAGTTATGGCGTACTGACAAAAAAACACCTTTGAGAAATAATATATAGAGATATAAAAACTACAGTCGCTTTTAAAAAGAACCCACCGCATTACTTTTAGCCTAAGTATATTTTGTCAAGATGTGTGGAAATTCCTGTACCAGAGTGCCTAACTTATTATCAGTTTTTTTTATAACATAGGCTAGCAAACAAACAGGTGTTTCCTGATTATAAGTGATCTGCACCACCCATGAACGCCCACAATCAAATGAATCATAGACGCGTTGCCGAACTTAATAAAAAAGGTTTGGGAAGGAAAGGGGTATGTGGGCCTCCGGATATCTCACTCACGTTACGAAACGAATCAGCTAGCCGCTATTTTACGTCGGTTTTCTGTGAGACGGTGTTAACAACCCGGTCGAGCCGGGTTCATGCTGTAGAATGATGAATGATGCTGTATCTACAGCGTGACTCTACCACTAAAAAAAACCCTTACCATTTTTCCATAAAAACTAATCCATAAAATACTCTTTATGGAAATACGGGTCTCATAATTTAAGTCCACGTAATTTCCCCCCGTCGTAATTCCCCTCCCTTCTGAAATATCTAAGCCACGCAATGAAGGTACACTTACCAAGCCATGCCCATTTTCTAATATTGAAATCCATGTGTTGTGTTAGTAGGGTAGGTGTATTTAATAATGTAATGTGAAGCTAAAGTCCGGATCAAGGTAAAGTAGAGGCGGTGCGTGGACCGAATAGCGCTGGGGTTCATAAAATGTGAACTTTATTATTGAGTTTTAAGGAGCAGCATAAGGTACGAATTTGTGGAGATAGAGATGCACGATGTGGCTTGTTTTAATTTTTTATTAAATATCATTTGATATAATTATGATATGGTTTATGGTTTTGAAATAAAACTAGTTTATACGGATTTTATCGCTGTTTAATTTTATTTTAGTGTCGACGTTTCGAAAGCTTTTCAGTCTTCGTGGTCACGGGAGAGACTCGAGGTGTAGGTCGTCTCGAAAAGTTAATGTTACATTGCCTATCTTCATTTTAAAATTATACATTTATATTTTAATTATTTAAAAATTAAACCGTGGTAAAATGCATATAAACTAGTTTTATTTCAATGTGTAATATTCGCGTAAACACAAGAAATCACTAAAATCTATGGTTTGGATTTCTAAGCTGTCTATTTAATCTATATCAATTGGTTGGTGGCAAATCTACTGTCAAAGTTTTTAGATATGTTTCAAGACAATGTGTTCGTCAATTAGAAATTACAATGTTTTTATAGTTCCAAATTTTAGACGGTAAAATTATTATTGAAATCGGTTAAAAATCACTTTTTAGTATGTTACTTAAGACGATATAAAAATAATACTATATCACATGCCAGAATCGTTTTGTTTTTACACAATTCTTGTGTTATTCACGTACCACTGCTGGGCAAGGGCTTCCTCTACTGAAAGAGAGGGGTTAGACCTTAGTCTGCCAAGCTATACGCGCACGAATCATTATGATTACTCAAAGCCACATCCAGTCCCCCGCAATATACAAGCCCTAGTATTTTTTTCTCATAACACTCCAGCGCTGCCGGTTCCCGTGGGAAGTTTTAGGCGGTATTATGACGGGCTTACGGATGTTGCCCTGATGTTGTGAATCCACAATAAATCCTTCCAGACGCACGGATAAAAAATTTACAACGCTTTTTGTTGATGAATTATTAAAGAAAATTTTACAGGTGATGGAAAAGTTTGTATTAAAATAGGCTCCATTGTTCTATGTTATAATATTATAACGAAAGGTTGTAGAACCGTTTAGTGTCTCTATCAAAATAATAACAAAGTATCCGCGTAATATCTATGTGTATACTTATACACTGTCTCCCCAGAGGGTTTGACGACAGGCTGGCGGCCGGTCGTAAAAACTACAAACCAAATATTTCTGTAATATGTGTTAAAAAGCATGTTGCACCGACCCCACTGCGAGTGGGATAAGGGCAGGTGCAACCTTCTTTGGTAATCAAAATATTTATGGAATCCATAAAATGCTATACATCATTTAGATTCAATCAAATTGTAACTTTACCGCCTAATTTCATGAAAGGGTTGAGGACTATTGTCTGCCACATTGGGCCAATACGAGTTGATAGACATAATGTAATGTCTTCAAAATCCTTTTGGAAAACTCATGTATGCAGTTTCCTCGTGATGTGTTCCGTTCCGTTGAAATTCATGTTAACTACCGTTTTTATATACACGTATCTTTGAGAACGTCGAGGTATGTTGAGGTCTGATATTGAACCCACGACTTCTATCTCGATATTCTGTTCTAGAAGACTATCCTTTTTCTTCCACCTTCCCTTATCCCAGTGCAGTGGAGTCGGTGCAGCATGCTTTTTAACACATATTACATCATGATTTAGCTTGTAGTTTTTACGACCGGCGGCCTGCCTGACCTCAACCCCTCTGACAAGACTATCGTTAATATTTAAAAAATTACAATATAACCCAAAAAAAATCCTATTCGCAACCACACCTTTTTAATCTATTCTATTAAATATAACAAGCGTTATAAATTCCTGGTAACTTGAGTGTCGACGTTGACTGAGCTTAAATGGTATATACAGGAGTTTCTAACAAGGTCCTATTGACCTTTCCATGTCCGAATTAGATAAATTTGCACCCACAACGCGGCGTTGGCGGGTTATGATATTTGTTTTAAAGGAAATTTGATCTTCATGCTAATAGCAGGGTATGACGGCCTCCGTGGCGCAGTGAGCGTAGCCGGCTTTACATTTAGGGTTCCGTGGTAAAGGGTGCCAACGGAATCCTAATGTTACTACGCACCTATTTCACTTACTACGACGAGTGGTAGTCAAAATTGTCTACAGCGTGAATGGGTCGGCTCGTTCGGGTCCTTACCACTGTCTCACAGAAAACGGACGTAAACTAGCAGCTTGCTGCTGCGTTTCGTACGGTGAGTGGGATATTCGGAGGCCCAAATCCCCTCCCTTTCCCAATCCCTTAGTTATCCCTTTCCTCGGCAACGCACCCATGACTCTTTTGGTATTGTGGGCGTACATGGGCGGTGGTGATCACTTACCATCAGGTGACCCACTTGCTCGTTTGTCGGCCTATGCAATTAATATAAAAAAAATACCATCTGAGTAAATCCTACTAAGATTACTCAACGTTTGTATGTTTGTGAATTTGGATGTTAGTCAATCACGCTTTAACGGTTTAGGATGAAATTTGGCATACAGATAAACCATAATCTGGATTAGGACCATAGGCCTTTTTATCCCAGAAAAGGCCATTCACGCGGATGAAGCTGCGAGCAAAATCTAGTAAAATTATAATAATACTAGCTCTGTATTATACGTTCTGATAGGCACGGACCTCCTATACGAATGAGATGTAGGCCTTAATCAACCACTCTGGCCTTACTTCTGTCCACAGTTCTGTCTACAGCATGAATGGGCAGGCTCGTCCGGGTCGTTACCACTCTCACAGAAAACCGGCGTAAAGTAGCAGCTTGCTGCTGCGTTTCGTACAGTGAGTGAGATATCCGGAGGCCCAAATCCCCCTCCCCTTCCCAATCCCTTAATCACCCCTTTCCTTTAAGGTCGGCAACGCGCCCATGATTATTTTAGTATTGTGGGTGTACATGGGCGGTGGAGATCGCTGACCATCAGGTGACACCCTTGCTCGTTTGCCGGCCTATACTATAAAAAAAGACCCTTAGCCTACTCAGTCGGTCTATCCATCTGGCTGTCTGTCCTACCTCAAAGCTTTATCTTGATCCATAATTGATACTCTGTTGAAATTTTCACGAATTATGTTATTTTGGTGGATAACCTTATTATAAAAAACAAAGTGAAAATTCAAGTGGAGTCACACTGAACCCTCGGTACGCGAGTCCAACAAACGGCCAGTTCGGATGGTCTCTCAAATACGAATTGTTTACCACCTAGTAAAATGTATACTAATTATTGGACCTTCATTAGCAACATGAAAACTTTACCGAGTTCAAACAATGGAATACAGTAACCGACAGGTGACCCTCATTTACCGAACTTTTTTTTTATGATGGCTCGGTAAAGTGACTACGCTACACCTTATGGTAAGTGTAGGTCAATCCAAGAATAGTGTCGACTAACGATAGTAACTTTATCTATTATACAATGTGTTACAGAAAGGTTTGGTCATATTTTAGGGTCATTACATACACCTTACAATTAGTACTTATGTACCGGATCTTTTCAAAACCAAGACATCCGAAAATTTCTCGTATTTAATCACTCGTTTATTAAGATCGATCAGATTGATGACCACACTATTAATTATTATGTACGACACTCACTTTTTAATAAACTTGAATAAGATGTACGTAATTCTACGGGCATACGTACGTAACTTGTAATTTAAACACAAATTAACACCTGAAAGAGATTGTGTGTTGAAGACAAATAGGTACCATCCTCTAGAAGCATTTTAAAGACTTCATTCACGGGTCTTCCATCTATGACTTTGGCTTATTACAGTAGACGATCCTCTTCAAAACTTTTATCAGTTACACCAATACATAATACTTGTTTTTAGTCAAATACAACATATTTTTTGAACTCGTAATCATACTTCATAAAATCAGAACTTGCCGAACTGACTGCGTCAAATAAATATTGACATTTGACAACTGTTTAATGTTTTTTTAATTATAAAATAATTAAATGAAAGGAGGTCTATAGTATCATTGTTTATCATTTAGTGTTGTCCAAAGTTGAAAGTCGATATCGACATGTTACTCATTCGATAAAAAAGAAAATTCTATAATTATTGTACTAGCAATGCAATCGGATTTGGTACTTTGGGAGATAAAATACTTATATCCTACACTATACATTGCTTAACTTTGCCCGCCCCTTTCTATAACACGTTGTATATCTGCAGAATTATGCCGGCCTGCCTGATTGCTTCTTCATACTCCTTTTAAATGATCCCATATACTTCTGCTATAAAGTCCAAAATGGGGTACATACCTGTACAGTAGTTATACGGTTTATACGATACCAACCATAATAGTCCTACCTTCAACCCCTTCTAAATAAGATATATAGTTACATGAATCATATAAATAGCATCCAAACATTTTTTCTCAAATCACTATATATCGTTTACTGAAATGATAATATTTTGCTACAGAGCAAATCGTAAAGTAAATTTATGTGGAGCTAGCGAACCGAATGCGCTGGCTTAGGGCCCCTCGCAAATGAACCCTAATAAATAAACATGAACAGTCTTGACCAAAATGTTGTAGTCACAAAGCTGACGACGCCACAGATACCTTCATCTTTGATTTTAAATTATGTTGGCAATTAAGCCCTAGAGGATATTGAAAGCTTAGGAAGTTGCAGTGGTTAACAAAAACGGAGGAGGAATACCAGCTCATGTATTTAAGCCACCGGCATAATGGGTTGTCCATGTGTGTATGGGTCTTCTTCCTGTGTTGGTTGATGTTAGGAAGGCGGCCGCTCATAAAAACTACAAACCAAATATTTATGTAACAGGTGTTAAAAAGCATGTCGTGTCAATCCCGAGTGAGATAAGAGCAGGTAGAAGAAGTTGAAGTAGCTTTGTTCCAATTTCGTGAAGATAAATACAACTCAAAAGTTACGCAAATATTCTAGAAAGAAAAGAAAAATAAATTTATTTGTCACAACACGACATGTACTTACACGCTAATTGCTAGGATATAGCAGACAATAAAATAAAAAACAATAAAAAGTAAGAAGTTGCATGCCAGAGCGTACACTCACGCTAGTCTTTTGTTGCTGGCACGAAGATCTATTATATGTTATTGGGGTCATAACATCCAGATCTGAAAACAATATTTGAGGACCACACAAACATTTGTCTCGGTGAGAGAATCGAGCCCACGACCTTTCGCCACGCTACTCGCCGACTGAACTACTGACTGGTACTTTCTTTACTTTACTACTTTAGATGTTCCATCTCCTGGGATTTTCAATGGTATGGACGTGCCCAATTTCCATACCACTACATCATTTTACATAAAGAGACCAGCTCTTAGACAACGCATCGACGAAATATGATAAGTAAATTTATACGACAAAAATTGTCGATGGCTAGAATCGTAAAAATGAGTGTCACGAAGCAAAAAACGTCGAACGTCCACGTTGGAATATATCCAAAAATAAGGCTAGAGAAAATTGTATATGAGAAACCGCCAAAGTCGCAGATGATATGGTACGTGGTTTTTTGGGAATTGCAGTTGCATTTATGAGAGCGAGTGCTGAATTTTGATGTGTGGGCATCGATTCTAGATTCGAGAATTTATGAAATAAAAGTCGTAGCACTATTTTATTGAGACAATTTGAAATGAAATGTTTAGTTGGTTAAGTTGTAAATCTAGGATTAGAAATAATAAAATGGAAATAGCAAGGCGCTATTGACTGTGGTTTGCCAGGCCTCACCAACATTTCTTGGTAAAGATGATTAAACTATTAGATCAACAGAACATGAGAGATTTCGAGATAATAACAATAATAATTATCGATATACAGCAGCATGTCTATAGCTATAAAAGACTATAAAATATGTTTTTTATTATTATGTTAAATGAGGAAACGGGCAGCTCACTCGCCTGATAGTAAGCGCCACGCCTACCCATAAACAGAAGCAACACCACACAAAAATTTTAATTACAAAGCATTGCATGCATGGACTACGCTCGTCACCCCGAAACATAAGTTGATATGTCTCATAATGCCCAGAAATTTCACTGGCTTCACTGTCCTTCAAACCGAATCACAATAGTGCTTTCACACAGCTGCTTGGTGGCAGAAAGAGTGCATAGAATAAATCAATGGTACCAACCCAGGCGGCTTCTCGTATACGGGGGACATGCCACCTTGTAAATGTATTAGAGTCCCTTTCCTGTCGCGTTAAATCGAATCACCAGAACTTTGCCTACTTATAACCTATTTCTAAATGCAATTTCCAAAATGAATGCATATTACAGGGCGTACGTTGGGTCCTGAACATCTGATGTAACAGTTTCCTAAGTCTGAACCGATATCATTTTCAGACGCAAACATTGGCCTTTATTGCTTTTGATCTCCTCTTTGTGCTGGAGGTAGGAAAAATGGACACGCTAGTGCTTATAAGGGTATACAAATTTCGGGTAGTATTTAGGTTTTATTAGCTCCAAATGTATAACATAATAAAACGCGGAAAAATACTGGGTGGTGAGGAAAGCCTTGGTGTTAACTTATATTATGTCAGATAATAAACTGGATTTTTCACGTATTAAGCATTTCTTAAACCAGATTTATTCTTAAATATTGCAAAATTTGGAGCAAAAAAACATTTTTCTGTAATCATTTGAAATCAGTGCTAGAATATTATATTCTTTAAAATTGAAGAAGTTACTCCATTTTGTTTAAACTTTCCACCAACTGATGGCACCACAGCCGCGTAATTTAATCACGCAAAAAGCCCCATCCACACGTTCCCGCATGAACGTCAACACTGTGTTTCTTATTCATCGCTCGGCGAATGAGATGGGTTGGGAAATTGAAAACTAATATCGGATAGAGAGTTCCCATTGTATTTCAAACGTAAATGGGAGTCGGCAGCTAACGCGGGCACTCTATGAATGCCAATAGGTGCATTTTGTACAAGGTTGTTTTAAAAAAAATTAGGTTAGGTGTAATATTTGGACGGTGCAGAGGTCTTTTAAAAATGGCTTATTATTTTCTAGAATAAAGAGTATTTATAGCCAATATGTTTACTGGAGTTTCGTTGAACATAATACTGAAACTTGCATCGAAATCCGTTCAGTATAAACTTGAAGCGTGCACTAGTTACTAGATACACAGAAAATACTACTATTTTTGTTATATGTGGGAATATTCTGGCAGTATAACATTATCTTGTAGCAAAATATTTGTAAGTAATGAATAGATTCTCCTGAAAAATTATTACCTATTATGTTAATAAAACTAGTACCTAAAGATAATTTAAGCAAAGGTTTCGAAGAAAAAAAATATTTTTGCTTAGAACAAGTTACTTATATTTTTTGACAATAATAAACTAAAATAAAGCACAAAGTATGACACTGGATTGCGCTCGTCAACTCAAGATATGATATTAAGATTCATGATGACCAATAATTTCACTGTCTACCTTCTTACCTAGCTAAATTTTTCCTTTATTGTAATATTAAATACCAAGAATATTGTAGTTTTTCGCTAAATTAAACGAAATATTTAGTAATACATGCAAATGTTAATTCGACGATTCTTACGAAATTGACTTCCATTCGCTTAATATTAAAGTCGTATAATACAATTGTATTTCGCTGAACTTAAATACCTTAAAATCCATTTCGTTCAGACCGGGGAGAATTATTAACAATGCTTTTGCATGCCGATGGTGTTTAAAAATAAAGCTTTTTAAAACTTTTTCTTTCGTGTCTTCGACATAATTTCGCTTCGAGCACTATAATAGCTCTTTTATAGTAATTTTCTTTTTATTACCACTTTGAATTGCATTAAAAGGTGACTTTAGTGTACAGTGTTTACGTACCCGCTTATTATTTTGTTAGAAAATATTGTTTTAAAGCGTGGGTTATGGCATGTTGCGAAATTCCCATGAGTTCGCAACGATTTCATACCATTACAGCTCAATAATTCTTTTGATTATTTACGTGACAAAGAACTTAGTCAATGGATAAGTAACTGAAAGGTATATTGGCATTTAAACACTCTATAAAAAGGGTTTTATTTTTGATAGATTTAACATTTAGTTTTCAGGGTACCCTTAAGGAGCCCTTATAATTTTGTCATGTCCATTTTAATCGGAGGCTATTAGAACTATATAGATAAAATTTGGATGGTATTTTATGAAAGGTGTAGTAATCTTAATAAAACAACATTTTTGGGGTCGCTCTCCATACATGTAACCGAAGAATGACTTTTTCATTTCACATAGGCATATGTAGTACTAATAGATAGGCCCTTAAAAATAATACAGATGTTTGTAAAATGAAAACGGTAAGGTATCTAAATGATTTTTATACAAGTCATTAGTTTCTGAGATATATGTATCCAAAGTCGTGATAAATATGTACCCCAAACGTTTAACTTGATGGTTGGACTGATCATTCAGAGAATTCTCTTTCCGCTCGACATTATATTTTGACTGCACTATACTTATCAGGTTCAGTGTAAGCAATTCGCCGTGCCAAATGTATGCGTACCTTACTATCGGCAACACCCCATAATTCTTTGGTATTATCGTACATGGGCGGTGGAGATCACTTACCATCAGGTGACACACTTGCTCGGTTGCCAGCCTATGGTATATAAAAAAAGCTAAAAAAAACAATTTATGATGTCCCAATGGTTTTTCAGGCTAAGTAGGTACGCTGCCAATATTCTAGGTCCGTAAGTCCTTCGCAGTTTCTGATACCATTGATACAGGTTAACTTAGTATATAGTCAGGATTATGTATGACTGTTGGGTGTATTAATAATATAATAACAATACTAGCCCTGTATTATATATACGTCCCACTGCTGGGCACGGGCCTCCTCTACTGAATGAGAGGGGTTAGGCCTTAGTCCACCACGCTGGCCTAATGCGGCTTGGTAGACTTCACATACCTTCGAAATTCTTATGAAGAAATTCTCAGGTATGCAGGTTTCCTCACGATGTTTCCTTCACCGTTAAAGCAAGTGATAATTAACAATTAATACACACATAACTTAGAAAAGTCAGAGGTGTATGCACTTGGGGCTGGTTTCGAACCTGCGACTTTCGTCTCAACAGTCCATACCACTCCCCACTGAGCTATCACTGTTGGGTGTATTAAGAAAAAAAATAACAAAGAGATTTTCTTAATTTAAATATAATAATATAATATTTATAGGAATTTAAATAGTTACTATAAATATTTTGATCATATTGTAAAGTTAATCATAAAGTCTCTAACGTAACTATGAGATTTAGTACATCTGAGGGCCAGGCTCAGTAAATTTCTTTAATATACAAGATACTTAGAGACAATAAGATAAAAATCTTAAGTCATTAAAAAGTTACAAAAGGAAAGTGATGATATTCTTAAAATATCCATAAAATATTTACATTGTTGTTAATTCTTAAGCATAATAAGCATTGAAAGTGGAAAACTTCTGAAAACTCTCTTAATTGTTATAGGTTCTGTCTTCTCTAAGTCTTTGAAGTTAAAAGTTTTTATCTTTGTGACGATTAACCTTGCCTACTTAATGATATTCTTAAAAGGACTTACTGTTTCAACTAGGGGAAGGTGGAGAGTAATAAAAGGGTCCGTTACTTTAAGAAGTTCTTTCTAGGTCTTAAGTTAGTAACTGTAAAATTAAAGACATGTTGATTTATTGCATTATATATTTTTTGTTTATGGCTAACTGAATGCCTATATCGTCTAAGTATTCTGTAATATTACAGAATATACGATATTATTATAGATGTTTAAGCGTCAAGAATTAATTTAGTATTTTTATGTAATATTGATTTATTTAACAAATATTAATAATTGTATCATCATCATCATCAGCCTAAATTCGTCCACTGCTGGACATAGGCCTTTCCAAGTTGGCGCCACCCTTGACGGTCCTCAATAAATATTAATAATAAATAATTGTATAAGTAAAACCTCATCGTTGTCTATGATTGAATAATGGCAGAATTTAAAAAATATATCCTACCTTGTTTATGTTTCCTGTCAGCCATTTTGTAAGACACTTACTTCCTCGTACCGTAATGAACTGCATTTTTTTCGACCAAGTTTTTTATTTATATCAAAGTACACAAGTAACTAAAATAGCAAAAGCACAAGCCCTAACACTAATGTAATATTGTAATATTTCTATGGCTTTAATATGTTTCTCCACGATTTCTGACCAAATTTAAAATTGGTATTTCTCTTAAGGAAATTTATCCTTTGATATTATATGATAGGCTTTCATTATCGAGCGTAACATATCAAGCGTCCGATACGAGGGTTTGTAATACTGTCATCATACTTTTGTGAAGCTACTATTAAATAGGATACCTTAGATTAACGTAGTGCATAGCACAAACGCGCAAGTGCGGTGGCAGTGAAGCTCACGTCTGAAGCTAGACGCGACCATCGGAAGTCTTTAAAGACTAAGCCATGACCATAAACAGATGTTCCACCAAGATAGAAGGATATGTAATAAGATAGAAGCAACTATATATTATTATTAGTTCACTATAGTTTCGAAATGCGAAAACATGAGCAAAAGATTGTCCGCTCGTTGTGTACGGTATAACTGAGATACCAATACGTAAAGGTGGGTCTACGCTAGACGAGCCAAGCACGAGCGGAGTATGTAGTATGGACCGACTTACAAGCCTTGAGTGTTGAGAGCCTTGAGAGCGTTTGGTTCGTGCTCGACTGGGCTCCGCCTACTGTGATGAACACAAAGGGATGTGCATCGCGTTCGAGGACAGTGATCGTTGTAGGCTCGTTGTACGTCCACACTTTGGGCAAACACCAGTACGTGCAGACAATCCTGGTACCACAACCCGGATGCACGTTTAACAAAGCGCCTGCTATCCTTAGACAGGACATCCCTACGCATAATCGTAGGCAATATTACAGGACATTGCCCACTTAACAAACATTTATATGTTCTAGGTGTAACCGACAGCCCCCTATGTTGGGGATGTCTGTCGGCTGATGAAACAGCTTCACACGACATCCTGGAATGTGAAGGTGTAGCTACACAACGGGCGGAAATCCTCAACACACCGAGGTCACTCCGAGAAGCCTGTGGAGACACCAGGAGGATCTTGTGCTTCTGGTCGGAGTTAGGCTGGCTAGATTTCTAGCCGGCACAAACTTCACGCACAATGGCCCGACATTCAACGGGCTAAGTGCGGAGAAAAGGAGCCCACAATCAAATCAAATCAATCAACGTCCACACTTAACACCGCGAGTAGAGCGGCTCTGCTTGTGCTCGGATCCTCTAGCGTAAACCCACCTTTAGGATTTTTACGCCTGCTGGCAACAACCCATTATGTCTCCATGTCACAGTAGGCAAATAGTGGTCTGTAAAACGAGAGGCCACAAGTTCGATCATCAAGATAAGTGTGCATATATAAGTACTCACACCTGTAATCCTCGAAGGGGTAGCCAGAGGCATAACAAGTACACCCATATTTCTCCACTGATCTAGGGGTTCGATCTGCAGGTCGGGTAAAAGTGATGTTGAGTTTTTCTATCACGAAATGCTTATTATCAGCCCGGAGTTGTGCCCGGTATGGCGATAGGCTCGCCCCCTATCACACCATGGGATGGAAATTAGCTCGGTAAAATGTGGATGTACTAGTCATACCTCTGCTTACCCCTTCGCGATTGCGTACGTATAAAATGTATGTTATTTATACAAATATAGATCACAATTCTAAATTCATTTAAAATTAGATTCAAAGACAGGGATTTCTTAATCCGGGATTACTTATGCGACATTAATTTCATAAGACAACAAAGCAAATGAAATAACTCGTATTTTAATTAAAATAAAATCTCCAAGCCATAACAGATTACTGGATGCTGTACTACGAATTATAAAAATAGAGGCGTGTTTCAAATTCAGTTTAAATTAAAACGTGCGTAACGTAGAATAGACAAGGGTGTGGTTTCCAGGTTATTTTTTGCATAATTTCATTACTTAAAAAAAAACAAATATTGTGATTTTATATCACCATTCGTGCGCTTAAATCTTTAACTTGCGTTTATTTTTTATAGCATAGGCCAGCCGAGCAAGTGGGTCACCTTATGATAGGTGATCTCCACCGCTCGTGTAAGCCCACAATACCAGAAGAATCATAGGCGTGATACCAACGTTAAAGGAAAAGGATAATTAAGGGATTGCAAAGCGGAGAGTTTTCAGGCCTCCAGATATCTCACTCACCGAACGAAACGCAGCAGCAAACCGCTACTTTACGTCGGTTTTCTGTGAGACAGTGGTAACGACTTGGTAGGGCCGGCCTATTCGTGATGTAGATCAATCTGTCTATAGCGTGGCTGTACTACTCAAATAAGACCACACTATTTTTGGCATCATACTTTTAAATAAGCCTGCATACGCTATGAGCTAGCGTAAGGGAGAAGGAGTTTAGAGATGAAAGCGCAAAAGCCAGCAAAACCGGTTATTGTAACCGACTGCCTCGGTGGCAGAGTTGTAATGCTTACGCGTTACGATTGAGGTCAACGCTGAGGTCTCGGGTTCGATCCCCGGGTCGGGTAAAGTGGTATTGGGTTTTTCTATTACCAAATGCTCAGTATCAGCCCGGAGTCTGGAATTTGTGCCCGGTATGGCGATAGTCTCGCCCCCTATCACAATGTGGGACGGAGATACGCTCGGTGAAATGTGGGTGTACTGGTTGTAACCAGTAAACCTCTGCCTACCCCTTCGGGGATTACAGGCGTGAGTGCATATGTAAAGTGATTCTGGAATAGTATGTAGATTTAAAGTGATTCTGGAATAGTATGTAGATTAATCGCATAACAAAATGTTATTGAAAGTAAAAAATGATTTATTATATTTAGGAGTATAAATATAGCTTGACTTCGTCTACCAAGTGTTGATTTAGCAGACACCGAGTCGCTATTCTATAATTTGGATTTTTTACTTAAAAAAGACAACATGGTTTGCATGGTAGGCATCACGGCGTTTTAAAATACTACTTTAATACCATTGAAACAGGCTCACCTTTCTCTAACTATTGGCACGGTTTCTAAGTGAAGGTTCCTCGTATGCGAGAGGCCTAACCCAGATGGGTTGGGACCACCGCTTTGTCCGCTTTTCTGCCAATAATCATTGGTGTGTTAGCATTGTTATATTTCGGTTGAAAGGACATCGAAGCCAGTAAAATTACTGGGCATTATAAGACGTAACAAATTATTTCTCGGGGTGGTGAACACAGTCCGGTATCATGTAGTGCTTTGTAATTCTGAGTGGTGTTGCTTCTGTTTATGTGCAGGAGAAGCGCTTACCATCAGGCGAGCGACCTGATCGTATCTATCGTAAAAACAGGAAATTCCAATGTTAAAAGCAATGATGCAATAAAAATAGACTTAAATAAAAACTTTGTGAGCCAAATATAAACGCTATTAGGAATATTCACCATAGATGTGACCGGGTACCAGGGGAAGCAGTAACTGAGGTAAAATGAAACTATTTCCCGCCCGCCGTTACTTAAAGCCGGTCGTAAACTTGTGTGACGGCTCTCGGGGGAGTCGCGTCGTGTTCTCTTTCTATAGCATTTTTAGAGTTTTAAGTTAGGACCCTCTGCTGATGAGATTAATCATTTGATTATGGTTTTACTTTTACTGTAAAATTTCGAGGTCTTTTCATTTTGAATATTATACGGATATACGTTGATCTCGTAATTTTATAATACATCTTCAAACATTTTATTTAATTGCATCATCTACGGATGTTTGTTGCGATAAGACCTCCCATTGTATCACCGTTACTGTATGATACAAACATACATACATAAACTCACGTCTATTTCCCATAGGGGTAGGCAGAGACAACGGATTTCCACTTGTTACGATACTTGTAATACCTCTTTGGCCTCATTCACTCTCATAAATTTTTTCATACATGCACGTATGATCCTTGTTCATATTATACCTACTTTATTTGGTGTGCAATATTCTATTCTATTTTACAATATTTTCAGCAATTAAAGACCTATAAACTGATACTAAAATACTCGTAAAGCAACGCTACATTTATTGGTAAATGTTGTGGGGCTTCGGGCATGCCGCGGTCTATTGGAACATGTTAGGTCAGCGTCCAGTCTAGCGAACGAATTTTTAACCCATCCGTGCAATTTCTAACATGTTTTAATCCATTTAGTTAAGCCAGCTTTGTGAAAGCCCCTTTTTGTCTATAGTGTTTACTTTATTGATTTATTGGCAAGTTGAAAAAAAATCTTACATAAGCGCTCATCGCCTCAAGGTAACTAGTACACCTATATTTCGCGTAGGTTATTTCCGTCCTTTGATGTAGGGGGTGAGCCTACTGGGAACAATTCCAGACTCCGGGCTGATACTAAGCATTTTATGATAGAACATCCCAAGATCACTTTCACCCGACCCGGTGATCGAATCAGCACACAAACTGCGCCAACAGTCAAAAAATATTAAAGTTAATACTTAAAGCTAACACCAGGCCCACGAAGCTCTTAAATTAAAGACCCGAATGCCTTCTACTGTAAAAACTTGGTATTATGATTCGTGCCCGCATAATTTTTCGAAATTCATGAATTTAACTGGCAGGTAATATACTTCCTTTACTGTCTTTGTTGAATCTTAAGCTGAATTTAAAATAAAAATTGATATATACATATAGCAGCGATAGCTCAACGAGAAGTGGTAAGGACTGTTGAGATGAAAATCGCAGGTTCGAAACCAACCCCAAGAGATTTTCTATAACTTTTCTAAGTTACGTGTGTATTAATTGTTTTACCGCTTGCTTTAATGGTGAAGGAAACTAAGAGGAAACCGGAATACCTGAGAAGTTCTTCATAAGAATTTCGAAGGTATGTGAAGCATGGTGGTCTAAGGTCTAACCCCTTTGATTCAGTAGAGGAAGGCCGTGTCCAGCAGTGGTACGTGTATAATACAGTATTATTATTATTTATTCATTTACTACCTCGGTGACGCAGTTGTAATGCGTACGCTTTACGACTAAGGTTGACGCTGAGGTCTCGGGTTGGATCCCTGGGCCGGGTAAAAGTGATATTTGGTTTGTTATTACGAAATGCTTAGTATCAACCCGAAGTCTGGAATTTGTGCCCGGTATGGCGATAGGCTCGCTCCCTATCACATCAAGGGACGGAGATAAGCTCGGCGAAAAGTGGAGTTACACCTTTGCCTACCCCTTCGGGGATTACTGGCGTGAATGCGTAGTTTTTTTATAATTAAAAATACTGGATTTGGACCGCAGTCCAAAGGATTCACTGAAGTTTGTTAAGCGTTAGTCTAATGGTCTACTTAGTGTCAGATTTTAAAACCGCCCGAGCTCGAACAAAGCTAATCCACTTAGCTAGTCGGGCATTATTAAAACTATTTCAAACGTTATAAGCTTCATAGTTAATTCAAGATTGTCACACTTTAGGAAAACTGAGATAGGTTTGTTTTTTTTTAATTTGCTTTAATGACGAAAATTCGAACACCTCATGTTAAGCGTCACGCCTGTCCATAAACAGAAGTAACGACAGAACTTTGGATTACAAAGTACTGCAAGGCACTGAACTGCGCTCCTCATCCCGAGACATAAGGTGTTAGTCTCATAATGCCCACTAATTTCACTGGTTACAATGTCCTTCAAACCGAAACAACAGTGCTTACACACTGCTGCTTGGTGGCAGAAAATGACAAAGCGGTGGTACCAACCCAGACGGCCTCTGCGTGGGACCTACCACCTAGTAATACGAGTAGGACCTGTGCTCTACCCCATGCGTTTCTGCCACTAATAACTAATTTTGGAAATAAAGTGTGCTTGTATGGCAGATTTTGAAATTTAGAGGAATAGCGAAAAACAGTATTTTGATTTTGGGCAAACAAACTTCTAAACATCTGTGGAAATACTTAATGCATTTACAAATA
The DNA here is from genome assembly GCA_905332985.1 of Mimas tiliae. Lineage (NCBI taxonomy): Eukaryota > Metazoa > Arthropoda > Insecta > Lepidoptera > Sphingidae > Mimas > Mimas tiliae. Next base: position 14,634,733 of record HG995253.1, on the reverse strand, counting down.
GAATAACAAAATTAATTAAATTTAAAATACACATATTAAAAATGGAAATTTAAAACACAATTTTTCTTACAGATTTAATTTTTAATTGATGATATTGGAATTTATATGTTAGCTTGTAAGTACAGCAAGCATATATAATAAGGGTTCCGATTTTCCATTATAAGATGCGGAATTATATAACAAAACAGCTTCAACAGTATTTGTGTTTTTTAATTAAATTGCGAATGAGAATGTTGCCAGTATAAAATCTAATATCCTGAACATGTCTAGAGAAACATCCAAGTTAACTTTGCATATGAAATGAGATTCTCTCAAAGAGCTATGATTTGTTAAACATTAATATAAACTGCAGTAGTTTTAAATCTTCGTTTAATATCATGTTGTTTAGAAGAGTGGTTTAGTCTATACAAACAAATGTAGATTAAAATAACATACTGCGTACATCCTACATACTAGATTTAGACTATTTCTTCTACTGGTTATACTAGCTAAACTCGAAATGAAAATGAAAAATTTAGGCGTGAAAAAAATCGATACTCTAGACGCAGCACAAATGCCTTTGAAGAGTGTGTTGCCTTCGGTCCAGCTGATTTCTTCAAGAAGGGCATCGATCAATTGCCACTGCGCTGGCAAAGATGCATCGATACCATGGTTACTTTGATTAATAGAAATAAAAGGGATGGAATAAGAATAGTGTGAAGCCTCTTTGCAAACACCACCCATGTCAATGCTGTGTGATAGTTTGCATACCAGTAACCGTTCCAACAGCTCCCAGATTCGTGAGAAAACCAATAAACTTTCTCATGACGTTGTCATTTTTTGCGATGAGATAGGCAAGGACATGGGTCAATTGCTTGCTATGGACCTGGGAAAATTAGTATTTAATAAATGTATGCCTAATGCCTCTTATGAGAACATAGTTAACAGTATTTGCAACAGTAAATTCTCATCTGATACAAAATTAGTATTATTTTCAGGTAACAGAGGCAATGTAAACAAAAAACAGCTAGTGCAATGTTTTGACAAATTGCAGGCGGTATCAGTAAAAGAAATTGTAATGTTTACATTTCCTTATAGTAGAAGTTTGCCAGCGGCGGAAAATACCTTAAGGTATAACCTTAACTTGACAATGCACACTATGTCGTGCAACAACAAAAAAATTCATTTAATAGACACTAACAATTATGTTAGTAATAAATATTTTTTGACAAGAGATAAATATTATCTTCCTTTATATTGTAAGAGACAGATAGCTAATGCGCTATCTTATTATTTTAATATATCAGCCAAGAATTTGGCTAATAGACATGCTTTTATTGAGCATAATAGTAATGACTTAGATTATAGTAATCTGAAAAATTTGACATTTAATCATTTAAATTAAACCTTAAGACAATAGAGACAACCTCTTGCTTTAATAATACAATAAATAAATGTAAGATTATTAAACTGGTACATCAAAATATTCAGGGGATCTGTAGTAAAACCCTTGAAATTGAATTATTTATGAACTGTAATAATATTGACATTTTATGCATTACAGAACACTGGCTTCAAAGCCATCAGTTCATATTTAATTTCAATAATCATATGTTGGGTAGTTCGTTCTGTAGAGAAAATGCCATTCATGGTGGCTCATTAATATTAATTAATAAACAATTTACATTTAAAGAACGTAAAGATATTGTGAGCCTCTCTGTTGAACGGATAATAGAGATAGCCTGTTTGGAGTTAGAGCAGCTTGTTGTATTGAGTGTATACAGACCACCAGCGGCATTATATGATTGTTTTGAAAATGTCATGGATGAAGTATTGGCAAAGATTTGTAAACTAAATAAAAGTGTAATTATATGTGGTGACTTTAATGTTAATTTGTTAGAGGAGTCTTCCTTAAGTCTTAGGATTAGGAATTTGTTCAATTCCTATAATCTCGTAAATGTTTTCTTGGAGCCAACTAGGATAACTGCCACTTCAGCTACATGTCTAGACAATATATTTACAAACATTATTCCAAAAACTGAACAGGTGATTAATCAACTAGACTCTGATCATTGTGGACAGTTAATTACTTTTCAGACAGAATGCAAAAATATGTCAAAACGAGTTATTACTGTGGTGCCTAAAACTGTAGGTCGGTTGGAGATCTTTAAAAATAAACTTTTAAGTAAACTGCCCTTATTATTATTCAGTGACAATCCTAACCAGCTGTACAATTCTTTTTTTGAAATATATTGTACAGAGTTTAATTCTACTTTTATCCCCAAAAAGATCTCAGTTACAGGAACTGCAACCTTCAGTGAATGGGCTACTATTGGTATATGTAAAAGTAGAAAAAGGCTTTATGAATTGTATGAGGAAAGACATTATAATAAGAGTGATACTTTTTGTCAGTATGTAAAAAAATACTCCAAATTATTTAAAAAGATTTGTCATGTAGCAAAATGTAATTATATAAGTTCCAAAATAAAAAGTAGTACTAACAAAATAAAAACAACTTGGGACTTAATCAACAAGGAGACTGGAAAAATAAAACAAAAATCTAATGACTATAACCTTGCTTTTGAAAATAAGATTGTTACATCAGATATTGAAGTAGCTACTGCTTTTGAAAAATTCTTCACTGACATTCCAATCTCTACCACAAAATCATTAAACTCGTCCCCTTCTGTTGCTGAATCATTATTGAAAAAAAATATAAATTGTTGTAATAATGATTTTAGATTCCGTTATATAAGTGACATAGATATTATAAAAACTTTTAATACCCTTAATGTTAAAAGAACAGCCGATCTTTGGGGTAACTCTGTTGAGATTACAAAATCTATAATTAATGTAGTAGCACCTGAACTAGCCATAGTTTTCAATCAATGTATCGACTGTGGCGTATTTCCTGATTTAATGAAAAATAGTAAAATTATACCATTGTTTAAATCAGGGAGCACATCCGACCCCAGTAATTTTAGACCAATTTCCGTGCTACCCACATTTAGTAAGATTTTTGAAAAGTTAATTTTTGATCAAATGCAGACTCACTTTAGCACAAATAATTTGCTGCATAAGAAACAATTTGGCTTTACAAGGGGTCGTTCAACCACTGATGCCGGGGTTGAACTTTTAGAAAATATTTTTAACGCCTGGGATGATTTCCACGACGCCTTAGGCATTTTTTGTGACCTATCAAAGGCATTCGATTGCGTTTCTCATGATACATTAGTCAGGAAGTTACGCCACTATGGCATTAGGAATACTGCACTGAATCTTCTTATTTCTTATTTGGATAATAGGATTCAGAAAGTTGACATAAATGGCCAGAGATCATTGGGATCTGTAGTCACAATGGGTGTTCCACAGGGTTCCATACTCGGTCCATTTCTATTTCTCGTTTATATAAATGATTTGCCTCATGTTATTAAAGACGATCAACGGATAGTGTTATTTGCAGATGATACCTCACTTCTATTTAAACTGAAACGACAGCAACCTGTTACTGACGATGTAAATAATACTATTTCTAAAGTAGTGAACTGGTTTAATGTTAATAACCTACTTTTAAACGAGAATAAAACTAAGTGCGTTAGATTTGTGACACCAAATGTTAAACCCATTAAGACTAGCGTTATTATAAATGGAGAGGAGTTGAGCCTTGTGAACACCACCAAATTCTTGGGTATAACTTTAGACTCTAAGCTTCAATGGGGACCACATATAAACCAGTTGTCGAAAAGGCTTACCTCTGCAGCTTACGCGGTCTACAAAATTCGCCAGTTAACTGATGTAGAAACAGCACGATTAGTATATTTCAGTTATTTTCATAGTGTAATGTCGTATGGCATTTTATTGTGGGGAAATGCTGCCGACATTCAAACTATCTTTGTGCTGCAGAAAAGAGCCGTTCGATCAATTTACAATCTAAATCGTGGGCACTCGCTAAAGGATTTATTTAAAGAAATAAATATATTGACTGTCGCCTCTCAGTATATATATGAGAACCTGATGTATGTAAAAAAGAATATTAATTCTTTTACAACAAACAGCGACATTCATATGATAAATACTAGAAATAAGAATAAACTGATATTGCCCATGACCAGACTTCAAAAAATTAGTAACTCTTTCAAGTGTCAAAGTATACGTTTCTACAACAAAATTCCAAGCCATATTCAACTATTAAGCCTTAATAAATTTAAATTATGTATTAAACTTAGGCTTTGCCAAAAAGGTTATTATAGTGTGAAAGATTACTTGGAAGACAAAACAGCTTGGAATTGAGCCGCTCACTCCTTACAAAATTGGGTGTACCTAGGTCTCTTCTTTTATATAATATATTGTTTAATATTGACTGCTCTATTGGCGCAATATTAGTATTTAAGGCAATACTGACATGTTGATTTTTTAAATTTTTATAACATTTATTATATATTTTGTTTTTTTTTTTTTGTGAGTGCGAGTGCCAAGTATGTCTGGTATACTCTTGGCCATTTCTTCAAAAGGCCAATCCAGGAATTTCTTTACATTACACTCGCATAATTCTGTAAAACAATGTCTGGACATTAAAAGAGGCCGTAACCCATGAGTTTGTTTCGGCATTTCTTCTCATGGCTAGCCCCGAAATGCCGTCTTAAATATAATGTAGCATAAAAAATGATTGACATGTAAAAGTGATATTTATGATCCAATTTACAGAATAAATGATTTGAATTTGAATTTGAATTGAATAAACTTTTTTCCTACAGAATGGCAATGTTATAGGTTACTTATTATAATGCGTTCGAAGGATTTCCAATAATATTACGTAAGTCCGTAAAAGCAGTGATAGCTCAGCGGAGAGTGGTATGGACTGTCGAGACAAAAGTCGCAGGATCGAAACCAGCCCCAAGTGCATACACCTCTGACTTTTCTATGTTGTGTGTATTAATTGTCATAATCATCACTTGCTTTAACAGTGAAGGAAACATCGTGAGGAGACCTGCATACCTGAGAAGTTCTCCATAAGAATTTCGAAGGTATGTGAAGTCTACCAACCTGCATTAGGCCAGCGTGGTGGACTAAGGCCTTAGCCCTCTCATTCAGTAGAGGAGGCCCGTGCCCAGCAGTGGGACGTATATAATACAGTATTATTAAGTCCGTAAAAATTTACTTTTATGGTGAACTTTAAAAAATATATTTATTACTTTTACAAATATTTGCTTTCGCAAACTAAATATTTATGCAAATTTTATTCATAAGTTTAAATGGAAACATTTTCTTGTGTTCCTTTGAATAATATCGGCTTTTCTGCAATTATGATTCCTTTGCCTCCGTGATGCAGCGGCCGGGTTCGATTCCCACACTGAGACAAATGTTTGTGTGATCCACAAAAATTTGTTTCGGGTCTGGGTGTTGTCGGACCGCAAGTCCCTCGTAGTTTGTGATACCCACGATACAGGTTTTACCTAGTGTGGGGTCAGGACTATGTGTGTGACTGTTGGGTGTATTTATTATTTTATTTGCTTCGTCTACAAGCACCTTACATGTTACAAAGAACCTCTTCGTCTGCGTAGGATGAAGATCAGGTTCTGAATATTTGATTAATTAGGTTCCATGTACCTGATTTAAATATTCCTTAGCCTTATTACCAAAGTCCATGTTTATTATTACTGCAGAAATAGACAGCGCTAGTACCTACCTAGAGAGACTTACATAGAAGGCCATCTGGGTTTGTACTACTGGTTTGTCTATTTCTGCCGCCTTGTAAAACCTAGAAGTAATGGGGAATGGGAAATTAGGCCTCCGGATAATTCATCACCGTACAAAACCCAAAAAGCTGTCACTTCAAGGTTTCCTGTAAGACAGTGGTAATAACCCAGTTGAGCCGGTCCATTGTGGCTGTGGTAGCTATTAGCTCTATCACCTACAAAAGTTTAACTCTACCCTTGGCATCGCTGATTAAGCATACATTTACTAACACAAAGACCTCAAGACACCATGACCTCTTTCTGCGTAGATCAGACTAGTATTAACTAACTTTTTAGATATACAAAAAAAATTATAATTTAAAATGAAGGCAGGCAATGTAACATTAACTGTCCGAGACGACCTACACACCTCGAAACTTTCGAAAGATATACATACATACATAGACTCACGCCTGTTTCCCATAGCGTCAAGAAAGTTGCAAATGGCATTCTCTTAAACCAATAATCAACGACAAATGTGAACATAGATCGTAATGAGATTGAATGTAGAATAAAAGTTGACTGAAGCCAAAACGGTATAATGCTACTGCTAATGCTAGGTGCATTTGACGTTGATTAATTATTATAAATAATAATAAATACACCCAACAGTCACACACATAGTCCTGACCCCGCACTAGGTAAACCTGTATCGTGGGTATCAAGAACTACGAGGGACTTGCGGTCCCACAACACCCAGACCCAAGACAAATATTTGTGAATCAGACAAACATTTGTCTAGGTTCGGGAATCGAACCCACGGCCTCGCGCTTCGCAACCGGCTACTCGCCCGCTGCGCCACGAAGACTGTTACTGTTGATTACTTATCACTTGCGCCAAAACGGTATAATGCTACTGCTAATGCTAGGTGCATTTGACGTTGATTATTGGTTTAAGATAATGCCATTTGCAACTTTCTTGACGCTGAGACTAGATCGGAATGATATTTTGAACATTTAAAATTACGAGAATTGGCCCCTTGTTTATTGATTGATCAATTACAATTACTACGCCTCTCGAAGCGATTGTCCTTGTTAAAGAGATAAGTCTCGGAACAAAGAATTTCCAAATCATTTATTCAATACAAGCGACTGACAGCTTGAAAGTGTAAGATAATTCGATATCCATCCAAGTTTAGGTCCCCTGATCAGGTACGGATTTGGAAATTAAATTAGGGAATAGTGAAATAAAAATGGTTTAATAATAATACACTAAAACTAGCCCTGTATTATATAAGTTCCACTGCTGGACACGGGCCTCCTCTACTGAATGAGAGGGGGGTTAGGACTTAGTCCACAACGCTGGCCTAATGCGGGTTGGCAAACTTCACATACCTTCGAAATCCTTATGAAGAACTTCTCAGGTATACAGGTTTCCTCACAATGTATCGTTCACCGTTACAGCAATTGTGATAATTAACAATTAATACACACATAACTTAGAAAAGTCAGAGGTGTATGCACTTGGGGCTGGTTTCGAACTTTTGACTTTCGTCTCGACAGTCCATGCCATTCCCCGCTGAGCTATCACTGCTTTTTTCTAAAATCTAATTTTTTAAATCTTTATTCTAATTTCTAAAAGTGCTTTTACAAGGTGCTAGGTCCCTTGTATGCGAGAAGCCGTCTGAATTGGTACTACCGCTATGTCTATTTCTGCCATCAAGCAGCAGTGTGTAAGCACTCTAGTGTTTCGGTTTGAAGGGCATTGAAGCCCGTGCAATTACTAGGCATTATGAGACTTAATATCTCATGTCACAGGGTGATGAGTAGTCCAGTGTCATGCAGAGCTTTGTAATTCAAATTTCATGTGGCTTCTATTTTTGGGCAGGCGTGGCGCTTACCATCAGGCGAAGACCTACTCGTTTCGTCACTCAAGCTATTTAAAATAATGATCTAGTCACTTCAGGCCGGCATATTTCTGCTGACTGTCGAGGTGCGTGTCTCTTGGCGGTAGACATTGTATTTGGACTACCAGGACCAGGATAAAGACTTTTAACAGATAATCACTTTTAAGCTAAAGGTAATGTTTCTAAATACCTACCTGAATATCAGAGGCGGATACATTGTTCCGTATTCGAGAGGCGTCTCGTCACAGTGGAGCGGCGATCAGTACAATAAACATAATGCGACATTCGAAAGGTTCAGGATTTCCTGTCTTGTAAAATCCTGCCATGAATTAGGATTTTATCGAAGGAAGTAGCTATTACCCATCGATGTGCCGAAGTAATGAAGGTTTTTGTACTCAGGTTGCTACTCTAACTCCCAAAAAAGGAGGAGGTTCTCAATTCGAAGAGTTTTTGTTTTTGCTTTTTTATGAATGTTCATCGATTTCCCTGCCAATTGTGGTCCGATTTTGTTGAAAAAAATCATTCATTAGCTGTGATGTGGCCCCATGTTAACTTAACTACGATATACGGATAACGGAGTAAAATAATGGAACTCCTCAAGGAAGTAACAGCGCAGTCATCGCGATTGTGTTGTTGTATTGAAATTTATAAGCCTTAGCTGTAGTTACCACAAAAAAATGAAAAATAAAATAAGCTTTAACAAAATTAAAAAACCGGTTTCAAAAAGTAACACTGAAAATTCAAAAATAACAATTCCAATAAGTCTCTTTGGAGTTGGTGCAATTTCATATGACCGGCAGCTGCACTGCCATCGACTCCGAAAAGACCCGTAGAAATTGTTATTTTTTACTTTTCAGTGTTATTTTATAAAGTCGGTTTTTAATACATACATACATACGCACTCACGCCTGTAATCCCCGAAGGGGTAGGCAGAGGTGTAAGTAGTACACCCACATTTCGCCGAGCGTATCTCCGTCCCACGATGTGATAGGGGGCGAGCCTATCGCCATATCGGGCACAAATTCCAGACTCCGGGCTGATACTGAGAATTTCGTAATAGAAAAACCCAATACCATTTTACCTGACCCGGGGATCGAACCCGAGACCTCAGCGTTAGCCTCAATTGTAACGCGTAGCATTACAACTGCGCCACCAAGGCAGTCTCGGTTTTTAAGTTTTGTTAAAACTTATTTTTCATTCTGAAAAGGATGGACGATGACAAGACTTTCGCCCAACATTAGGACAACGCAGGTTAAAACTATACTATCAAAACAAAAAATAAATTTCGACAGTAATTTGGCTTCCTTCGGATTTTATAGCGGTCCCCGATGTGTCGGTAATGGTTTCAACTAGGACGTAAATTTAAGCAATTGTTCTATTCGAATATAAAGGAGCAACGGACCTCAATTTAGGTCATTGTTTTGTGTGCTAAAATAAAACCAATTATATACAAAGACATTATTTTGTTATTATTTTATTTGAAATAAGAGTAGCCGGTAGTAGTAGGGTGTGAAGCGAAAGGCTGCGGGTTCGATTCCCGCACTGAGACAAATGTTTGTTGGTTGGTTGGTTTGGGTGTTTTCTCCCCAGAGCGGTTGACGTCTGGTCGTAAAAACTGCAAGCTAAATCTTTCTGTAACATGTGTTAAAAAACATGTTGCGCCGACCCCACTGTCAGTAGGATAAGGGCAGGTGGAAGAAGACTTTATTTGAATAACATTTTCACCATAAATATTAGCATTGGGTACGATAACATACACCATGTTGTTTCATGTCGATTTTCTGCGAGACAGTACTACAGGGCGACCTGGCTTATTTAAGCTGTAAACAACACTGTCTACAGCGTGGCTGTGCTACTGTATAAACTTCAAATAAATTTACACGATGACAGTACCAAATCAGCTCCGGTTTGTCTTGAGATTGGGGTTAGTCGTAAAACAGCGTAAATTTGGCTTACACCAAGTCTGATAGTAAGTTTAAACTTATCTAAAAATAAAGATTAGTAAGAGGAACTCGTGGAAGTTTTTTTTTTTATAGCAGACGTCGGCACATAACCAAGTCGGTCGCCTGATGATAAGTGAAGGTGGTAAGTCCCTCGTATGCGACAGGCCGGCTGGGTTGATACCACCGTTTTGTCTATTTCTGCCGCCAAGCAACAGTTTGTAAGCACTATTGTGTTCCGGTTTGAATGACATTGAGGCCAGTGAAATTACTGCATTTTTACGGCATTTTAAATAAATAATAAATAAATACACCCAACAGTCACACACATAGTCCTGACCCCACACTAGGTAAACCTGCATCGTGGGTATCAAGAACTATGAGGGACTTGCGGTCCCACAACACCCAGACCCGAGACAAATATTTGTGAATCAGACAAACATTTGTCAGGTGCGGTATCGAACCCACGGCCTCACGCTTCGCAACCGGCTACTCGCCCGCTGCGCCACGGAAGCTGTCAATTTTGAGACTTAACACCTTATATTTCAGGGTGACGAGCGCAGTTCAGTGCTATACATGGTGTTGCTTCTGTTTATGGGCAGGCGTGACTCTATCAATCAGGCGAGCGAATCTTGTCAGGCCAGGTCAGGTCTCGTCATCTAAAGATAATAAAAAAGGGGGTCCAAAGTTTTCTCTTCACGTTTAATATATAGAAGACATGGTTTATAGATCGAAGCCCATTTATAAATAGCACGCTAAAAATAAATCTAAAAACCGGTTATATCCATAAATACCGGTAATATATGAGCATGTCGGGCACCTCGGGTGTCTGATTGAATTTCAACAGAAAATGATTTAGTGCATACCTCCTAAATGGGATGTTTCGGTTACCGCCTGCGGACACTTGCCTCGTGATGGATGGTTCGACGCGAATTTGTGCCGATGTTTTAGGTTTTTTAATGGAAAATAGCATAAAGAGGAATATCGTGGCTAAACTACTTTTAATCTCGGAGGAATTTGAATAGAAGTCGAGTCTCAACCACACCGGCCAATCACATGAATCTATGCCATAAGGTATATTATTCTGTGAAAACTTGAGCCTTCTACTTGATCGATAATGGTTCAAAATACAGAGTCCTTTAAAGCTAGGACTGACAGATACATAGTCGACGTTTCATTGACACTCCTCTCATCTATAGGCAATCTTGTCTTGTTGAATGGGCTGGCTTGATCAAGTTACCACTGTCTCACAGAAAACCGACGAAAACGAGCGGCTTTCTGCTCATTTCATACGGTCAGTGAGATATCCGAAGACCCCTATCCCTTTTTTACTCCCATGGGGAAAAACCAGATTATTGATACTATCCCAACCCCGGCGGAGGAGGGATGGTTATGTCGGACTCAACAATCTTCCGACCCAGTCATCACGAACGACTACTAAAATACCTTTGCTGCTATACCGAATAAAAACCCCATGGTGGCCTTCTTCGGCGTAAATGGTACGGTCCCGGGATCTCTGTATTTGCTGCCAATACCGGCCCAGCGCTTTACCGCTTCGTGGTCCGTCACTGCCAGCTTTGAAGCCCGGCTCGGAAGCCTCTCACAATAAGAGCGTCTTTCGACGTCATTGGAAGCACGATATTTCGTACTGCCGTCCAACTAAGAGTCGCTTGAAGAAAGAAGACAGAGTCTAGTAAGTAAATACACATGCCCCTTTTCAGGTCTTTTGATAAAAAAATAGCAAAACATCAAATAGGCATAAGCCAGTAATCACAGTCTTCAATTCTGTAGCACCACTTAACCGAGTGAGAAAATTCGTAAAGTTTAATAACTTTTTGATAGACGTCCAGCGAATGATCGTAGCCTTGTTGGCACCGTCCACCCGAGGGCATGCCAAAAGTCTCCATCTTACGAGTATTATGATTTATACACATTACTTTAAAATTGTGACACACACTGTCAAATTTGGTAAATTAATAGTTTTCGAGATTTATATTAATGCTTTGTTAGCGTTCGTATGATACAAATGTGCACTTACTGTTTAAGTAACTAAGTTTAAATTCATCATACTATTACAGCTTGATAGCTCAGCGGGGAGCGGTACGGACTGTCGAGATGAAAGTCGCAGGTTCGAAACCAGCCCCAAGAGCATGCACCTCTGACTTTTTTACGCGTGTATTCATTGTTTATTTTCGCTTGCTTTAACGATGAAGGAAACATCGTGAGGAAACCTGAAACTTGAGAAGATCTTCATAAGAATTTCCAAGGTGTGTGAAGTCTGCTAGCCCGCATTAGGCCAGCGTTGTGGACTAAGGCCCAACCCCTCTCATTCTGCGGAGAAGGCCCGTGCCCAACAGTGGGACTTGTATATTACAGGGCTGGCATTATTATTTATTATAAACTATTACAGCAGCATTACCGAGAATATTTCCCATTACTTTTCAGTTAGTTTTTTTTATAGTATAGGCCGGCAAACGAGCAAGTGGGTCACCTGATGGTAAGCGATCTCCACCGCCCATGTACGCCCACAATACAAAAGAATTATGGGCGCGTTGCCGACCTTAAAGGAAAGGGATAATAAGGGATTGGGAAGGGGAGGGGGATTTGGGCCTCCGGATATCTCACTCATCGTACGAAACGCAGCAGCAAGCTGCTACTTTACGCCGGTTTTCTGTGAGACAGTGGTAACGACCCGGACGAGCCGGCCCATTCATGCTGTAGACAAAATTGTCTACAGCGTGGCTCTACCACTCGTAAATCTTTATCTTGAGAAAGCAATGTAACTACACTGGACCATAAGTACAGTGCGGTCCAAATATACACTGCCTGGCCCCAGAACGCGACTCGCCGGATCGAGTCATTATTTTGGTGGTCGCTATCTAGTCAGGTATAAAAAAGTATCGGGTACTCCACCACCAGCATCTACGAAAGATGTCAAATAATAGGGGAGACAGTAAGAGAATTAACGTATCTATCAGTCGAGATCATAGTTGAATTTGCCACTTTATGTAATAGCCAATATTTTTAAATATTGAATTGTTTTAAGAGAAACCAAAACCGTTACTGCCAGTTGTTGTGAAATGGCAGAAAGTAGATCTAAGTTGTAACCAGAGGAAGCCGGAGAAATCTGATGCTAAAAGGATTAAAAATCCTTTAGACTTTAACAACGTTCCAAAGCCAGTTGTTCTTCAGATATGACCTCATAAAATAATCCCCAAATATGTAACTCATTACTATTCATTAATTTATCCCAAAATTTCAAAAAAGTAGTGTCCTTAAAGGAACGTTAACAAAGGACGTAATGAAAATTCCTCTCTCAAGGGGTTTTCACGTGGGCACAGCCGGGGGCAAAAGCCAGTAACATATAAAATAACCGACATTATCACATCATCTATGGACCAGGCATCAGCTCAACCATAAACATGATTAACTAAATACACGCAGCAGAGCGATTTGACGCGACAACGCATAAAATCCGACATAAACTTGCGGCGGCGCGTACACAGAGTTGGCAGAGCGAACGGGGCCGCGTGCCAACCTAGCTACACGTTGATGGGGCCAAATCAATTCGTACAACAAATGCACGGGTTAGCTTAACTGCTGTTGGACTGATGGATGGAAATAACGGCTGAACTGAACCTGACACAGAGGACGTAAAAGATTTTGAGTCCAGATAAAGAGTGATTCTAAAATTACGCACTTGCGGATTCGTCAGCGTGATTATTTTTTCCAGGATTAAAAAGCTTATCTCCTAATCCAGGCCATGGTATATCTGTGTGCTAAATTTTATTCAAAACCGTTCAGTTGTTAAAACAGCAATTGATTATCAAATTTTCAAGTTCACAAACATCCAAATTTCATATTTATAGTATAAGATTGAAGTAGGATAATATCATGATATGGTTTTATATTTCCTTCATCTCATAACATTTCTCTCTCACAAAATCTCAAAAGTTAATCAGAATGCACTCTACACAGGATTATCGTAGTCTGCAAAATGTTAAACAATATACGCCGTTGAAATAATGTGCTAAAGTTAGTTAGTTGAGTTATGACTGAATCATTAAGAACGAATTAAATGCATTTTGATCGTACTTTATTTTTTGTTTCCAAACTTCAATAAAGTCTAACCAGAAAATAAATAAAGCGCAATATAATATCTGTAGCCAATAATGTAATGTATAGAACTAATTTGGTAATACGGGTGTATCCAGATAAATCATTATTTTCGCCAATCAGCGTCATATTCTTTAGTCGCCATAATCTCAGAGGACCATTCGAGGATAAAGGTTGAGATAAAATTGCTGCTAGCCAGTGGTCAGTACATACGGGAACGTAACGAGTCCGGTACGATAAAAAAAGTATTGATAAAACTTAAAAATCTATAACACTGAAAACAAATTTCGAAATTAATATTCTCTGACTGCCTCGGTGGCGCAGTTGTAATGCGTACGCGTTACGACTGAGGCTGACGCTGAGGTCTCGGGTTCGATCCCCGGGTTGGGTAAAAGTGATATTAATGTTGGGCTTTTCTATTACGAAATGCTCAGTATCAGCCCGGAGTCTGGAATTTTGTGCCCGGTATGGCGATAGGCTCGCCCCCTATCACATCATGGGACGGAGATACGTTCGGCGAAATGTGGGTGTACTGGTTACACCTCTGCTTACCCCTTCGTGGATTACAGTCGTGAGTGCGTATGTAATATTCTCCATGTACAGATCTTTAATCATAGTCTTTTATTTTTTTATTTGCTCGAATTATAAGACTAGGAGATCGCTCGCCTGCCTTAAGCGTCACGCCTGCCTAGAAACAGAAGCAGGATCACACAGAACTCTGGACTACAGAAAACTACATGGCACTGGACTGCGCTCGTGATCCCGAGACATATGATGTTAAGTCTCATAATGCCCAGTAATTACACTGGCTTCGATGTTCTTCAAACCGAAACAACAAGGCTTATACACTGCTGCTTGGCAGCAGAAATAGACAAAGCAGTAGTACGAACCCACACGACCTCTCGCATACGAGGTCCTACCAACTAGTAAAATAGTACTAAGAAGACTGAAAGAACTAATATAATAAAATTTTTCTCCTGTGAAAATACATCAAATGGAAGCCAAATTAATTTGTTTGATTGTGTTCGAAAAATTAATAGATTTTTCTACAAGGATGAAAGGCGAGTTATTAATCTCTGTCATGAATTTAGTTACTTTTCGGTACAAAAGAGCTTGAAGATTTGTGCCTGTTGAATCAAAAATATTATTTCCTTTTTCATCTAACGGTGTTACCACATTCATTTTATATTAGGTATTACATCAAACTAGTACAATCCTTAAATCGTCGAGGTCAATTAGAAAAAAACACTTGTAAGTTTTAAGCCGCTGAAAAGATTATTATTATGTACTAGCTGTTGCCCGCGGCTCCGCCCGCGTAAATGTCTATTTCCAGGATTAAAGTAGTCAGTGGGCGACAGCGGTGAGCGCGGCGTGGGGGGTGATCGCATCAAGTGAGTCCCGTCAAATCCCGTCCCGTCGAGCGCTTGACAAAAATACTAATATCGCTTTTAAAATTAGGGGTTGATGGTATCATAAAATAAAAAAAAAAACCAAAAAATACAAAAAAAATGTTAGGGGTTGTATGTCCCAATGACAACCCTTATCACTTAGAGGTATGAATGATAGAAAGCCGACCAAATTGAAAATAAGTACTACTAATGATCTATTACATTTTGTGACTGTACAATTTTTGACAGCCTTCGTGGCGCAGCGGGCGAGTAGCCGGCTACGAAGCGAGAGGCCGTGAGTTCGATTCCCACACTGAGACAAATGTTTGTGTGATCCACAAAAATTTGTTTCGGGTCTGGGTGTTGTGGGACCGCAAGTCCCTCATAGTTCCTGATACCCACGATACAGGTTTTACCTAGTGTGGGGTCAGGACTATGTGTGTGACTGTTGGGTGTATTTATTATTATTATTAATTTGGTCACATTCGCGATATTATCACTTTTGTTGAGTTTCGGAACGCGACATTAGATCCTCCAACGCGCACGCGAAGACTATTTTGATAGATATGATTGAATTTGAACTTTGTGCAGCGTTAATAAATTGCAAATTGACTCTTTGAAGTTAGGAACACACCTACATTTCTTAGACAAAAGTGAGTGATTATAATTTAATATGAACTTTATTGAATAGCAATAAAGTTCAAATAAAAGGGCTGTTTTTAGGGTTTTCCCGGCAGTTATACCTTCAATTATACCTTAAACCTTCCCTAGACCTCCACGAACATTTCAAGACCAAAATAAGATAAATCCGTTCAGCCGTTCTCGAGTTTAAGCGAGACTAACGAACAGCAATTGATTTTTATATATATAGATTATTAAAAAATTACACAAAAAACCTGTATTTGGATATGCGTGGTAGAACCACGATGTAGACAGTTTTGTCTACAGCACGAATGAGCCGGCTTGGCCGGGTCTTTACCGCACAGATAATTGAAAAAAACAATACGTGTGCTATAAAAGAAAACGAAAAATATAATTAACTTTCAGATGTAATTAGCATACTATTATGCTAACTCAGTATCTAACACTATGAAAGGTTTTTCGCCATAATAATATTACGTAAAATATTTGTAGTTATACAAAGTGCAAGTAAAATTCCCCCAATCCGAGTGAAATGGAATTTCTCAGCCACCTTTTACGATTCCCTCGGGATACCCAGCGGGGAAGATGGTACAGTATTTTTAGGCTGGCGTTTCATAGCCAGCGGGCAATATAATTGGTAACTTTATTTCTCAATTTTATTATTTTAGAACGACATCATGGGTCAGAAGAAACTTTGGCGAACCATGGGTGTACAGGTATAATACTAGTTTTGCATCCGTCTATGAATATGAATATAGGAGGGGTTTATGTAATAATAACATACATACATACATGCATACGCACTCACGCCTGTAATCCCCGAAGGGGTAGGCAGAGGTGTAACCAGTACACCCACATTTCACCGAGCGTATATCCGTCCCGCGATGTGATAGGGGGCGAGCCTATCGCCATACCGGGCACAAATTCCAGCCTCCGGGCTGATACTGAGCATTTCGTAATAGAAAAATCCAATACCACTTTACCCGACCCGGGGATCGAACCCGCGACCTCAGCGTTAGCCTCAATTATAACGCATACGCATTACAATCGCGCCACCGAGGCAATAATTACAATTATTATTATAATGAATACTTATGACAGCTTCCGTGGCGTGAGCTTGAAGCGAGAGGCAGCACAGCCGGCACCAGATTCGATTCCAGCATCGATTTCTTTATTGTGTGTTCTACAGATATTTGTTTCTGTTCTTGGTGTTTTCTCTCTAGAGGGGTAGGCGGCCGGTCGTAAAAACTACAAGCTAACTACGACTCTTTCTGTAATATGTGTTATAAAGCATGTTGCGCCGACCCTACTGCAAGTGGGATAAGGGTGGCTGGAAAAAGATGGTGTAATAAACATACAACATTTCTTTGTGTATTCGCAACTAGTAAAGCCCCAGTCAGCGGGTCATGTCCGTCCCATGATATGATAGAGAACAAACTCGTAGCCATTGAAGTTAAATTCTTCTTGATTGCTTTAGACTATTGATCTTGTCATAACAACTGAAGTACGCTGCCCCTAGACCGATGATACCATATAAAAACAATATTTTGTTTCTTGGTGTGAACGAACTCTTCTTATTTAGGATAAAGGTAGTATAACTACAGCCCACATAATACAGATAAGAAGACCAAAATGAAATGATATTGGAAGATACCACAAAAATATCGAATAACTAAATGACTTTTAGATTGAGATAAATTATATTAAATTGCCGAACTAATATTTGTTCTTTGTATTTTTTTGTATGGAATCAATATATCATTTCAATTTAGCCAGATTTTCCCGTAAGGTCGATTTAATTTCTTATACTTTTTAATCTGTTTTTATATCATAGGCCGGCCGGCATACGAGCAAGTGGGTTACCTGATAGGAGTGATCTCCACCGCCCATGTATGCACATAATACCAAAAGAATCATCGGCGTATTGCCGACCTTAAAGGAAAGGATAATTAAACTACTGGGAAAGGGAGGGGATTTGGGCCTCCGGATATCTCACTCACCGTACGAAACGCAGCAGCAAGCTGCTACTTTACGTCGGTTTTCTGTTTAACAGTGGCAGCGACCCGTATATACGAGTCAGCCCATTCATGCGTAGACGGTACGGCTGCTGTGCAGTCTGGGCTTCGATCCTTGGGTCGGGTAAACGAGATAACCCAGAGGCGGCCATTGTGCCCCTTATGGCGATAGGATCGCCCCCTATCACATCATGGGATGGAAATAAGCTCGGCGAAATGTGGATGTACTGGTTACACCTCTGCCTACCCTTTCGGGGGTTACAGGTGTGAGTGTGTATGTATTTTTGTATGTAATATATCAGAAGCACGACTCTACACAGCCAATACGTGAAGGTTAATATTATGCTATACATACATGCGTTTTTAAAACGTTCAGAGTATTATCAAAGCTTTCAATATCTGATTGCTCCAACGGTTACAATATCGATGCCATCACAATTACACGAAATTGTCAAAGGTAATCCGGCCAAATACGAATGGAGGTAAAAAGAGAAATATCCCATTACAATACCGTCACGCGCAGTAAGCTGATACCCACAACGGTAATGTAAAAAGCTATCCTAATAAAATCAATTTGAAGGCCGATTGTGCGGCAAAGTCTGCCACACCAATCTCTAAGAGATTTATTACTGAAAAAACGAGTGATAACCGCGGCCTCAGTTACCTTGCCTACGTGACATTAATGCGTAACTTTCCGCGTTTCGAACAACGTGTAGTGATGTGGAACGGATTCGAATGAAGAAATCTGAATATGTAAAAATTTGTGCGGAATGATAATGATTTGCTCTCGGGTAAATATAACGCTAGCTGTTGCAAAGAGAACAGCAGTAGTTTAATTATTAGAGACGAAGACCAGACTCAATAGCGTGCTTTATGGAAGGCATAGCCGTGCTTTACGAGCGGTAGAGCCATGCTGTAGGCAGTTTTGTTTACAGCATGAATGGGCCGGTTCGTCTGGCTCGTTACTACTGTCACACAGAAAACCTGCGTAAAGGATCAGCTTGCTGCTGCGTTTCGTACGGTCAGTGAGATATACGGTGGCTTTAATCCCCCTCCCCTTCCTAATTCCTTAATTATCCCTGTCCTTTAAGGTCGGCAACGCGCCCATAATCCTTTGGTATTGTGGGCGGTGGAGATCACTTACCAGGTGACCTGTTTGCTCGTTTGCTGGTCTATGCTATAAAAAAGGCATGTAACTACTGTTACTTATGTAAGCCAGGATCAGCAGGGGTCGGATTCACATCGAGCATAGAAGCTCGGCGTTGTTAAATACTAAGCTGTCTTCATTCCACAACTAAATTCATCAAATGAGAAGAATTTGGAAATTAAAGTTGTTCTATCTATAGCAAAGATGGATACAAAACTACGTCGACTTGTGTCTAGTCGTCGATTTAATTATGAAAAGAAACCTACTGTTGTTCATGATAAGATTTTTCAGCATTTACTGTAACTAGGCTTCCTCACTTGCCACTGCTTCTGTTTAAGCCAAGTCTATTACTAAGGTTAATAATCTAATAGTTATACTGGCATATTATAATCAAGCTAAGCAGATGGTGTAAAATTTTCTTCATACTTGTAATATAGTTACTTGTTTAAAATCTTTTAGAACAAATATTTGTTGCAACATTTTATTCTCCTCTTTTTACATGAATAGAAATGATCATAGTTTCGTTTTCGAGAACTTGATGCAAATTAGACGCAACTTTTCATACAAAAAGCAAATAGCGTGAAGGTTAGGTTGCGAGAACTTTACTGAGGAATAAAATCTGCATTCTAATTGTTAGAAAACATTTGTTATAGCTACAATTTCATTTTGAGTTTAAAAGTGTTTACCTATACGGTATATTTCACTATTTCAGAATACTGTATAATCAGCTTTGTTATTTCTGTGTGCTATGAATTTATCTAGGGTAAATATCCAATATGTGTCAGATCGTACCAGTTGCAGTGGTATGGTCCCGCTGACGGCCCAAAAAGTTCTGGCTTGAAGTATTTAAGAGAGGGATATTTAAAATATTTAACGGTAGGCAGGGGCTTGGCTGTGTTCTGACATTTCTGAAGTCCATGGGCGGCGGTAACCTCTTACCATCAGGTGGGTCGCCAGCTCGTCTATCTATCTGGTCAATAAATAATATAACGTTTAATAAAACTAAGAAACAGACTTTAAGCAATAGCATGTAAATTCCAATACAATGACGCAATCGCGACGAGTGTACTGTTGTCCGCTGAGGAGTTTTAATTTTTCTCTCCGTACTCCGTCATCAGATCTTAACCAAATTTATATGGGACCACATTGCAGCTAAACTCTATCGAGTGAAAATTTTCCAACAAAATCGGTCTACAAATGGCGGAGAAATCCATGTACATTCATAATAAAAACAAAAAAAACGCGCCGAATTGAGAACCTCCTCCTTTTTTGAAGTCGGTTAAGAAAATTAGAGCCAATGGTCTCACTACAGACGATACTCAAGATCGAGCGAAGTGGAGGCGTCTTAGTAAAGAAAGAAAGAAAATGTTTTTATTACGGTACTCCTCACTCTAACACAGAGATAGGCTAGAATCTTCGACGGTTAGAATACTGTAAAAAAAGGCAAAAGGATAATTTATAACATTACATGTAATATAATAATGACAGCTTCCGTGGCGCAGCGGCGAGTAGCCGGCTGCGAAGCGAGAGGCCGTAGGTTCGATTCCCGCACTGAGGCAAGTGATTGTGTGATCCACAAAAATTTGTTTCGGGTCTGGGTGTTGTGGGACCGCAAGTCCCTCGTAGTTCCTGGTACCCACGATACAGGTTTACCTAGTTTGGGGTCAGGACTATGTGTGTGACTGTTGGGTGTGTTTATAAAAAAAAATAAGCAGGGGCCTATCAATCGATTGTTGTTGTATTGTAGTAGGGAGGCAGACCCTTGCACTATCCGGATAGCGTCAGGCACATAGATAGGATAAAAGTTCCATGATGATGTCACATTATTCTTCTTAACACAGGTACTCAAAGAACCAAACCAAATAACCTAACTAAGACAGTGGTCGTTTTAACTGACATTTATAGAAGAGTCGATTTAAGGCTACCATACTTATCAATGTGATCAGATAGGTTCGCGTCTATTCGGCATGATTGGATGATCTTATCAGTCCCAAATTCCATGCGGTCAAGTCGATTGAATAGCTTCTGTGGCTCGGACCAAATATATCTAAAGATAGTACGGATTGCAAATGAGACAAATCAGGGTTATTTTTTCATCCTGATACGGCGAAGTGTATACCACGCAATCACGCCGGTAATCCCCAAAGGGGTAGGCAGCAGTGCAAGCAGTACACGCACACGCCGCCGAGCGTATCTCCGTCCCATGAAGTTATAGGGGGCGAGCCCATCGCCGGACACTATTCCAGATTCCGGGCAGAAACCGATCACTTCGTAACAGAAAAACTTCGTAACAGATGGTTGCACCGACCCCACTGCGAGTGGGATAAGGGCAGGTGAAAGAAGAATACAGTATATGTAGCATGGGTTAATTGATATTATATTTTTTGATAATAATATCACTGCTTACACTGCCCCGGTGGCCCAGTTGTAATGCGTACGCGTTACGACTGAGGCTTTTTTTTATTAGATTGAATGACGAGACGAGCAGGTCGCTCGCCTGATGGTAAGCGCCACGCCTGCTCATAAACAGAAGCAACGCCACACAGAACTTTAAATAAAGCACTGCATGAAGTGTAATGCAGTTCAGTGGGACTCCGCTCGTCACCCCGAGACATAAGGTGTTAAGTCTCATTATGCCCAGTAATTACACTGGCTTCAATGTCCTTCACACCGGAACACAACAGTGATTACACACTTTTACTTGGCGGCAGAAATAGACAAAGCGGTGGTACCAACCCAGCCGGTCTCTCCCAAACGAGGGACCTCCCACCTTGTAAACGCCAAGGCTAACGCTCAGGTCTCGGTTTCGATCCACGGGTCAGGTAAAAGTGGTATTTGGTTTTTCTATTATGAAATGCTCAGTATTAGCCCGGAGTCTGAAATTTGTGCCCGGTATGGCGATAGGCTCGCCCCCTATCACATCGTGGGAAGGAGATGCGCTCGGCGAAATGTGGGTGCTACACCTCTGCCTACCGCTTCGGGGATTACAGGCGTGAGTGCTTATTTATTTATTGATATTATGTATTTAAAAATATTCGAAAGTAAACTGATAAAAATATCTGTAAGCTATCGTACTCTTATCCCTACCCCATTGGTAAATACTTCGGCTAAGTACTCATAATACTCGACTTCTGCTTTCCCCATTCTCGACGCGTACTCGGTGTAAATTTCTACAAACTTGTTCGACGGTTATTCCCGATCTACTCCACTATTCCTAACAGGGAAGTTAACTAATATCCTATTAGTGATTTCTTAGGTTTACGCGAACATTACACATTGAAATAAAACTAGTTTATACGGATTTTATCGCGGTTCAATTTTTATTTTAGTCCCGACGTAGAGAAGATGGTTGGAAGCTTGCACAAGCCTGGGATCCAATTATACATTTAATTAAATCGGAACCCAAAAGACCAACTGCCAGACCTCAAGATACCGTGAGCTCTTTCTGCGTAGATCGGATTAGTATCAACTAACTTTTTTAAATAATTAAAAAAATAAATGTATAATTTTAAAATGAAGGTAGCCATTGTAACATTAACTTTTCGAGACGACCTACACCTCAGTCTCTCCCGTGACCACGAAGGCTGAAAAGCTTTCGAAACGTCGGGACTAAAATAAAAATTAAACCGCGATAAAATCCGTATAAACTAGTTTTATTTCAATGTAATATCCTATTAGTGTTTAATCATGAACAAAAACGTATTTTTTATTAGCTTGAGTGACGAAACGAGTGTAATTAAAAGTAGTCATTCAAATGTCTTTTGAATTACAATTTTTTGTACAAAACGGCAAACAAGCAAGTGGTTTACCTAATGGTAAGTGATCACCAACGCCAATGAATGCCCACAATATCAGAATAATTATGGATGCGTTGCAGACCTTAAGGAAAAGGGATAAGTGAGGATTATTATTTTATTTATTATTTATTTATTTAAGGTATATCCACAGCACAATGTATACAACACTCATACATTACCACTACAAAAGCCAAATTCCAATACATGCGCCAATTACGGATAAACACAACATTTCAATTAAACTTTGCTAGCAACACATAGCAGCAACATTCAATAACCCTTCCTTGGCAGTCGGGTAAAACATATTAAAAAATACTTAAAATAAAATAAAAAGAGGTTATACCTGGTTAATTAGTCACAATTAATTAGTTAATTTTATTTAGCTTTAAATGATGATGAGCAGGACGCTTGCCTGATGGTAAGCGCCACGCCTGCCCATAAACAGAATGGAAACCAAACAGAACTTCGAATTATGTACTGCATTACACTGAACTGCGCTCTTCACCCTGAGACATAAGGTGTTAAGTCTCATAATGCCCAGTAATTTCACTGGCTTCAATATCTTTCAAATCGGAACACATCAATGTTTACACACTGCTACGTGGCGGCAGAAATAGACAAAGCGGTGGTACCAACCCAGACGGTTTCTCGTATACCAGAGACCTACACCTAGCAATTAGGAAGGAGAGTTTGGATTTGAGCCTCCGGATATTTACTGTACAAAAAGCAACAGCAAGATGTTACTTTGCGTCAATTTTGGAAGACAGAGGCTACAACCTGGTCAAGCCTGGCTATTCATGCTGTAGACAAAACTGTCCAATCCAAAGGCGACAGAGAGTTAATTTTTATCGTCTGTTAATTTCTGCCATATTTTGACTTTTTAGATTTCTGTCCCCGTAAAAGCCAAAGGAATACTATTACCAAGTTTTCACTATTTGTCTGTCTGTCTGTCTATCTGTTCTACTTTTAAGGTGCTCTATCCTCTGAATATTATATAGCCAGTTAAAATCCCAGAGTATGTGTGAATATAAAGGGTAACTGTATATATAACTAACTAACTAACTGTGTGTATCTGCCTACCCCCATGAGACATAGGCGTGAGTGTGTATGTATGTATGTATATGTAAGTTTCGGTCTTGATGCAGGATTACTAAACACGGTCTTTTTTTAATTCTTTTTATTTATCCCGAATAATCACATCTTTTACAAAAAACTCAAGCGTCCGCCATTTCTTCTTATGTTCTTAATCTTAAATATTCTGACTTTATAAAATAAAAAAATACAGGCCCACATATATAACCCTCGGAGTCGGACACACTATTGTCTGGTTTTATTTCATTTTAATTATTGTAAGTTTCTAACGCCAAGAGAAGGCATTAAAAATCACGGACGATATTCTACTTTTGTTACATTAACATAACATTGAATATTGTCAAAGAACAACTTGAGACTTGGTTAATGTATGTTCTCATGAGGCGATAATCATAAAAGCAATATGTACGGATCATTTCAAACATGTGGCACTAGTTGAAGTCACAGTACTGATTTGGATGTGCTATAACATTGTGTATAATTAAATTTTTTGACATACTACTCACTCACTGACTTATTTGCCACGATATCACAAAAACTAGAATCACAAAAATGAAGAGAAGCAATGTACCACCTGCCAATTATTCAATTAACAAAATCACTAATGTTTGCATGAATAAATCTTCCTGAAAGTCGAAAATTAACGCAGCCCTAACAACTCATTCGGGTACAGTAAAAAAATTAAAGGGTTGTCGCGATAACTTATTTAATTTGAAAAGGTCCCGCGTCAATCACCCAGCTTCCCTCTGGGCGCGTGTTAACACCTTGTCAAGTAAACGGTCAACCGGTGTAATTACTTTTTGCGGCTGTCCGTAACGTTAAATTATTTATAAAGAAACTTTCACAAGGTCTCGTTTCATTTGACAGCCTCCGTGGCGCAGCGGGCGAGTAGCCGGTTGCGAAGCGTGAGGCCGTGGGTTCGATTCCCGCACCTTGACAAATGTTTGTCTGATCCACAAATATTTGTCTCGGGTCTGGGTGTTGTGGGACCGCAAGTCCCTCGTAGTTCCTGATACCCACGATACAGGTTTACCTAGTGTGGGTTCAGGACTATGTGTGTGACTGTTGGGTGTTTTTATTATTATTTATTATTATTTAATAGTAAAATATATTAGAAGGTTCAGTTATTTTCTGAAGTTTTGCTAGACGATATTTGTATCCTATTTTCGCTTTTCCTTTGTATTATATCTGTGGAAGATTAACACTAATAATCACTAAATTAGCCATGGTATAACAAACGTATTCTATGATATGATGGAGCTTCTTTTCATCAAGCTACACGCATGATAATTGTGATTTTTTTATTGCTATAAATATGTTCATACCTTTCCACATTAAGCCAAATAGGGTACGCAAAAATACGCCTCTTTGAAATTATTATTATCCCTTTTTTCAACTATTTTTTTATTGCCCTGATAGGCAGACGAGCTAGCGGCCCGCCTCACAGGCGCTCATGGACATCGGTAATGCCAGAGCACAGCGAAGCCGCTGCCTACCGTTGAAGGAACACTCTTTTTAAGCCTTGTTTAAAGAAGGGCATGTCATAGTGCTCTGGAAACACCGAGGCAGGGAGTTCATTCCAGAGCTTGCATGTGCGTGGTAGAGATGAACTATAGTGATAGGTCAGATAAATATTTTGATACCGTATTATCAGTAATTACTAACTTCCAGAATGGAGGTCATTACTCTTCCTAGACCCCATAAATCATAAGTTATGTGTATTAATTGTGAATTTTCGCTTGATTTAACAATGGAGAGTAATTTCCAATAAGAATTTTTAAGTTTCAACCAACCCAAAGTGTGTCAATGGGTGGGCGAAAGGCCTAACCCCTCTCAATCGTAAAGTAGGTTTAAAAAAGTCCAACAAAGGGGCAACAGGATTGATTATTACTACATACATACACGCTCACACCTGTAATCCCCTAAGGTGTAGGCAGAGCTGTAACCCACATTTCGCCGAGTGTATCTCCGTCCCATGATGTGATAGGGGCGAGCCTATAGCCATGCCGGGCACAAATTCCGGGCTGATACTGAGCTTTTCGTGACCAAATATCACTTTTACCCGACCCGGGATCGAAACCGAGACCACAGCGTCAGCCTCAGTCGTAACGCGTACGTATTACAACTGCGCCACCGAGGCAGTCGATTATTACTATTCAAATAAAACCTAAATATCAACCTCGGCGCATTCACGAGTAGCGATAGCGCTAATCCCTGGTATCAATAATCAATTTCATTCAAATACGTATAAAAGATACCGCAGTGTATAGCATTAATTCGACCACAGAGGGTATAGAACACTGACCGCTAGGATTATACCGATACTCAGGGGCGATATTACCAAACATTATGCGGTGAAACTATGTATTAATTAATATGAATTCTTATTTCCATCCATCAAACATATTATATACTAGCAGTTATAACCACGTTTCATTGTCGTATTCCGTTCCACAAATAAGTTTCATACTAGGTCCTAACCCCCCCCGTATAATCCCCTTAATATTTGCACGTCAAGAATGACAGAGTGTGCGATTCTACTTATCTATGATTATAACATCTCCATGTAACCACATTCTTGCAAATAAAAGTATCATTCATTCATTCATTCATTCATTCAAATGTGTGAATTTCTAAAAATCTGTTCTTAGCACGCCTCTAAATCACACAAAGTATCATCTTGCCAAATTTCATGATCCTACCTTTAGTAGTTTTTGAGAAACCGTGATTAATCAGTGAGGGAGTGAGTGAAGGGGTGAGTGAGGGAGTGAGTGAGTGTGAGTAAGTGAGAGAGCGGTATTTCGCTTTTATATTATTAATAATGTTTCAGTTATAAAATTAATTATTTAATCTTGAGGGTAACACAGCGAGTTTTAGTCAATACCTATCACGTTATATGATATGCTCGCGGAAGTTAATACAATACAATCCGCTAGAAGCACTGTATGGATCTACATACATCTTTTAACGTTCATACGTTAGGCAAAAAATACAACACACACACACACTACGGCTAAAGTAGTTATTGATTCAACGATCGACTCTTTTAGTAAGCATTTGCTGTGTCGTGGTAGAGCCATGCTGTAGACAGATTCATCCGCAGCATGAACGGACCGGCTCGACCGGGCCGAACACTGTCTTACAGAAAATCAACGTAAAGTATACGTAGATATCGGAAGGCCCAAATCCCTTCCCAACCCCTTAATTATCCCATTTCTTTAAGGTCGGCAACGCGTCCATGAATCTTCTAATACCATCAGGTGACATAAATAAATGATGACGTAAATTATTGAAATTGAAATAAAACTAGTTTATACGGATTTTATCGCGGTTTAATTTTAATTTTAGTCCCGACGTTTCGAAACCTTTTCAGCCTTCGTGGTTACGGGAGAGACGAGGTGTCGGTCGTCTCGAAAAGTTAACGTTAACCTACCTTCATTTTAAAATTATATTTATTTTTATTATTGAAAAAATTGTTGACACCAGTCCGATCTACGCAGAAAGAGCTCACGGTGTCTTAAGGTCTGGCAGTTGGTTATATTATTAATAATTAATGAAGGTGATAAATCAAAAAATCTTACATATGGTCTAGTGGCGGCTTACCTTTGCTGAGAAAGTAAAGTAAAAAATAAAGTCCGGGGTTCAAATCCCAGGTCTGACAATTTGTATTTAAGTGTTTGATTCGGAAAATTACACTAATGCCCGGGTTTGGAATTTGTGCCCGGTATAAGGTTATCACATCATGGGACGAAAATAAGATTGGAAAACCTTGGGTGCAGTACTAGTTGCTCCTCTGCCTACCCCTTTTGAGGTTACAGGTATGAACATATGATTAGGCGTGAACATGCTGAATCTACAAGTTTATATTAAGTTTACTCGTGATGTTATTTTGGTATTAAACTGTTACTATCGAGCTAAGACGATATAAGACAGTTATTAGAACAGGATAACATTAAAAGCAACTACCTGTACCTCTCGTTACCAACGTTAATTGAAACCATTCCTAATAAACATTCCTATATAATGTTTTTATTACATACATACGCACTCACGCCTGTAATCTCCGAAGGGGTAGGCAGAAGTGTAACCAGTACACCCACATTTCGCCGAGCGTATCTCTGTCCCTTATGTGATAGGGGGCGAAGCCTATCACCATACCGGGCACAAATTCCAGACTTCGGGTGCTACTGAGCATTTCGTAATAGAAAAACCCAATACCACTTCATCCGACCCGGGATCGAACTCGAGACCTCAGCGTTAGCTTAATCTTAGCGCGTACGCATTACAACTGTGTCACCGAGGCAGTCTATTGTAATGTTTTTATTGTATTCCTAAATTACTGCGACTGTAGTATATTTGTTTCGGGTCTGGAAGTTTTCTCCCCAAATGTCAGTCTACCAAGTTAAGTCATGTCAGACGTGTTAAAAAGCATATTGTGCAAACCCCACTGCAAGTGGGATAAGGCCAGGTAGTTGGAGAGGAGTATGTTGTTTCCAGCTTATGGTGGAAGTTGCATTATACGTCTAGTGGCAGCGTATTTAGGTTGAGAATCCTGTGACATCCTGGGTTCGATCTTTTCAATCAAAGTTGGTATGAGATTTCGATTTGTAAAAGACATTGCGACGAAAGAATTTCACATATTTGGGAACTTTGATTTGGGATTACGAATTTATGCCTTTTTTGTGATAGACGGGCGGAAGCAAATTGTGCGGATAGTGGGAATAATAGTTACATCTCTGCATGCTCTTTTGGCACCAAGTCGACTGACATGTATTACATAACATTATGTAAAACCTGTTAGAGTAATTGATCTTTCGATTATCCCGCGTTAATTGTCTCACAGAAAACCGGCGTAAAGTAGCAGCTTGCTGCTGCATTTCGAACGGTGAGTGAGATATCCTTTAAGGTCGGCAACACACCCACAACCACAAAATAATTATTTTGGTATTGTGGGCGTACATGGGCGGTGGAGCTCACTTACCATCAGCTAACCCACTTGCTCGTTAGCCGGCTTACGCTATAAAAAAAAGCTCGTGGATTCAGTAGATGTTGACGATCAAGAATTCATTAGGAGAAATAATTAATCAACTCTAAAATACTTTGGAAAATATGTCTAGATGCAGTAAAATTACTAAAATAGTTTCTCTGGTGTAAATAGTGTTTGCACGTAATTTGTTTGCTTAGTTAATTGTTATTTAATCGCCGAGCTGCGGTCAGCTATGGCTAACTACAACATGTTGCGGTTGCAGCTATTAAATTCTCATAGAAGATCGAGTAAGTGCATTAGATAGATAGACTAAACATTTGGGTATATTAATATTAAGAGTTATTCTTTTGGTACTAACTTTGACGATACGTTTAGTGTTTAATTTACCGGCATGTTCTATATGCATCACCGGTTTGTCTATTTTTTACACCAAGCAGCAGCGTGTAAGGACTTTTGTCTTCTGGTTTAAAGACATTGAAGCTAGTGAAATTACTGGGCATTTCGAGACTTAACATCTTATGTCGCGGGGTACCAAGCGCAGTGTTATGATAGCAGTGCATAGGCATTGCTTTGTAATTTCAGGTATATGGTATTGCTTCCGTTTATGGGCAGGCGTGACGCTTACCATCAGGTGAGGACTTGTTCGTTTAGGTCATACAGGCTAGTAAAACAAATATTAGATAAGTTTTTTGTGGAACTCTGACATTTATTACATTTTATTATTGTTAAACATTCTATCCACAATAAGCACCAACCTACATCACGCATGCATGAGTGAATTACAGTCCAAATGCTCCTAAATTATGAAAGCTCAGCAATAAAATAAACAGTCAAAAGATTATAATATGCAAACACATCTACTTACTGCATATATATAATGTAAAAGATGTAAATCCAAAATAATGGCATGTTAAAAAGCTTATGAAAGTATCTTAGAGCTGACACGAAACAATGGCGACTACAAAGAGAATCTAGATAAGTTCGTCGTGAAACATGCGTCTGTGCTAGGGGTGGAACGTATCAAACAAACCTCCTTTGTAATTCACAAAATGAATATAGTGATAAGTTGAGTGCAGCTCAAAGACATCCAAGTTCAACTGAGATGAGATACGCATACGTAGAACTAGTACAGTGCAACGCATGCGGTATATATTTTTATCCTAGCTACAAAACAATTACTGCTTTTAAACTCTGGCAAACGAGCAAATGGGTCACCTGATGGGAAGTGATCTCCACCGCCCATGTAGCCCACAATACCAAAAGCTTTATGGGCGCGTTGCCGACCTTAAAGGAAAGGGATAATTATGGGATTGGGAATGGGAGGGGGATTTGGACCTCCGGATATCTCACTCACCGTACGAAACGCAGCAGCTTGCTGATACTTTACGTCGGTTTTCTGTGAGACAGTGGTAATGACCTGGGACCCGGATGAGCCGCCCCATTCATGCTGTAGGCAAAAGTGTCTGCAGCGTGGCTCTACGACTATAAAAATTCTTATTTCTTTTTCCCTGGTGCTATCCCGGGTCCGCCTACCTACTATGACACCTCCACTTCGCCCTATATCGAGCATGCTCCGCCTATCCCGCTTTCCTTTTTAAAAATCACTGTGTGAAACAGTATCTATTAAAAGAGCAAAAGGTCTCTATAGTACAAAGCAATGTAAATTAAACATAATAAAGTTGAATTAAATATTCCTAGTGTTATTATGCACCACATTCACATCCCTACTTATACATTTGAATTTCAAAGCCAAATAACTTCACAGTTCAGGATGTTGACTCGACTCATTCTTTTGTGAACACGTCACGCCGCGCTCTGACTTGGTGTTTGTTTCAAAAACTTTATAGTTTTGGTTTTTGGATGGTGGTGGGGATGATAAATATTTCCTTGAACTACTCTTTACTTAAGAAGATTTAAGGAGTGAGATCTGAATTGTATAATAGCAGTGGACATGGCTTATGAGTATAAAATATTTTTTTTAGAGCATAGGCCGTTAGATGAGCAAGTGATGTTAAGTAATCAACAGTAACAGTCTCCGTGGCGCATCGGGCGAGTAGCCGGTTGCGAAGCGTGAGGTCGTGTGTTCGATTCCCGCACCTAGACAAATGTTTGTCTGATTCACAAATATTTGTCTCTGGTCTGGGTGTTGTGGGACCCAGTGGTTCCCTCGTAGTTCCTGATACGCACGATACAGGTTTACCCATTGTGGGGTCAAAAATATGAGTGTGACTGTTGGGTGTATTTATTTATTTATTTAACACCTCATTAACACCCATAATACCAAAACAATGATACATACGTTGCCGATCTTAAAGTCAAGGAACATTTAACGCCTTAACTTAAACGCTACTCAACGGCTACATATTTCCATACAATTTTGGCACATTGGCGTCTTAAAATGTTTAACACGATCTTAAATGCTTGAGTTGCGTTTCAGTATTCGGGCGTAAGGGATTAAAATAGAGTTGGGGTCTGTAACTCATAAGAGAAATTCAGATCACCAATTGAAAAAAAAAGAAGGACCGTCAAGTATAAGTCGCCGTGGGTGCCAACAACGTTATAAAAATTTGGTGGCTACACAAGGGCGTATAGTGGCTAAAAATAAAACCAAATAAATCATAGTATAAAAAACTAAAAACACGCTTTTAAAGTTAATTTTTAAAGTCGGTTTTTGAGTGTTCGTCTAATCTATCGCTTAACATTCTTGATCCTTTCAGTCATAGGATAAAATTACTAAGTTATTGCTATTTATAATCCAATAACAATTTACAAACAAGACTTCCGCTCGCTGCGGTCCTTTAGGTAAACTGTTTTGAATATTGTAATTAAACCCACGTCAGGTTTCTAACATGGCTTTTAAATCTACGGCCCTTTTGTTTAACGACCTAATTAGCCCAGAAATATGTAGGTTTCGCTGTAATGATGACAATGGGTTCGAGGTTTTATAAGCTAAACCTGTATCCCTGAAGAATTAGGCAGAGGTAGAACTAGCTGGACATCCTATGATTGCGGTGAAGCTTATCACTAATCAAGATCCTGGGGAGTCAGGACCTGACTAGTTTTCCAGGGCTAATAATGTCATCTCCTTTTGTTTCTGTTGTAAAAATATCGGGTTGTCTATATTTCAACTATTTATTATTTTCTACTGTTTTTACTATTAAATATGTTTATTAATTACTAGGCTCTGCCCATGTTTTTCCACAAAACATAAAATAAAAAAAAACTTAAAGTCCGACGAATATGAGACATATCTTACTTTCTTCCCCACATTATTCTGCATCGATTGGTATCGGTCTCGACCCAGCATACCCCCAGCAATTTCGGAGGTGACAAGCTTTTGGCAGCGACGGCGCCAGTTACTTTTTTTAGAATAGAGAGAAACATCAGACTTATATTGACAGCCTCTGTGGCGTAGCGGGCGAGCCGGCTACGAAGCGAGAGGCCGTGGGTTCGATTCCCGCACCGAGACAAATGTTTGTGCGATCCACAAATATTTGTTTCGGGTTTAGGTGTTGTGGAACCGCAAGTCCTTCGCAGTACCCGATACCCACGAAACAGGTTAACCTAGAGTGGGGTCTCAGGACTATGTGTGTGATTGTTGGGTGTATTTATTATTATTTATCTAGACTAAAAATTACTATAATGTTTTTTTTACAGAATGAGAAAATTGATTTGCTTGTATGATTTATTTTCTTCGAAAATTATGATAAAGTAGGTTTTTACAAAGAAGTTGTACCCGTGACTTGAAACAAACCCTGACTTTACCTTAAATTACATGTCACGGTGAAATTTTACAGGATCTCAAAGCAGATCGCTCCGTAAAAATAACGTCCACACTTGAGTTTGTCACACGCGTCACTGTTACGGCCCTCCGTTGCAGCATAAGTGGAGACGCACTTTAACCCTTTCTTACCTAGATACCTAGCGAATCTTTCTTACTGTCTGGCGCTATTCCGACTCAATGCCAGGATCGGACTTCTCGTCTCAGAGTTTACGGTATTTGGTATTAGATATAAATAACTAGCGAATAAACCTTCCAAACATTTTTTTACAAGCACCTAAAATAACCATTCAAATCACGTTTTCTAATAACTCTTTAGCTCACAGTTCCGTGTGCCTCGCGAGAATCTGTTTGCTTAAAAGAAAATATCTGTAGGACTCCAGAGATTTGCAGTAATAAATCTCTCTGCATCAAGGGGACTTCGCGTTTGTTTTTATCAAGATCTCTCTGAGCGAGGTTGGGAGGGTTTTGCCTCAACCCGTCCACTCCCTGAAGGATATTTAGTGGCAGATTGCTTGATATTGTTTGAGTTATGGTGACGGCCGCCGTATGGGAATTGTTTTATTTCACTGATGATGTGTAATTGTTGGTTGTATTGCTTTTTTCATTGAAATAAAACTAGTTTATACGGATTTTAGCGTGGTTTAATTTTCATTTTGATTCCGACGTTTCGAAAGCTTTTCAGCCTTCTTGGTCACGGGAGAGACTTCTGAGAGAAACGTCAGACTAAAATAAAAATTAAACCGCGATAAAATCCGTATAAACTAGTTTTATTTCAATGTGTAATATTGCTTTTTTCGTCTGTTGTGATTGAATACTTTGTTATGATTCATCTGTATAGATATTTCTGTTTATTTATTGTGTGTGTGAAAGTTTTGTATATATACTAGGCGATAGGTTCCTCGTATCCGCTATTAAGATAATGTCACGAGATAATTTGTCGACAAATTGCACAAACTATGGAACTATTGAATAATTTCAAATATATATTAAATCCAACATTGGTGTGTTTGACTCGTTAATTATTTGAAACCCATTACGGATTACGAGTCGCACGCCTCTCGTATAAGCCCCGTTCGTATGACACGGACACGATACGACATGACGACATTCTTTCTTCTCGACATTATCCCGGCCAAATTTCAGAGCACTGCTGGGTTTTCCCCGGTTTTGTAGTACCTCTGGGATGGTCGCAGAGGCTGGATTTTATGAATTCCATGCAATCATAAAATGTGCATCCCTCGTACATAGATTACACACCAACTCCAAGAGCATACTGTACGACAGATGGGACTGTCCAATGTTGGAGCACTGGATACGCCTGTTGCTAAGTGTACATTGCTCTAGCTTTGTCAGTTTTTAAGATCCTAAAATAATATAAACAGCTTCTTTTTACTAATAACAGACTTCTAACCCCCACAACCCGCAACGGGAACCAAGTTTCGCCATTGCCTCCGTCCGTTAATCAGCAGAGTGTACCACATGCAGGTGGGGTTGGCTTTGGGTCTATGTTAGTGGCCGCCTGAGATGTTGGTGGCCCACTTACACTTCATACGATATGACATCACTGCTACAACAATTTACAGCACTTCGATGTAAAATAATGCGCTTCGGTAATTCGTTCATTTTGAAAACTCAAATATGACTGTAATGATGAGAGGCCACGGTAAAGATATTCATTTTATCCGTATTCTACGCCTCCTTATACCCTTCAATATCTTGAAAACAATAACAACCTCCGTGGCGCAGCGGGCGAGTAGTCGGCTACGAAGCGAGAGGCCGTGGGTTCGATTCCCACACCGAGACAAATGTTTGTGTGAACCACAAATATTGGTCTCGGGTCTGGGTGTTGTGGGACCGCAAGTCCCTCGTAGTTCCTGATACCCACGACACAGGTTTACCTAGTGTGGAGTCAGGACTATGTGTGTGACTGTTGGGTGTATTCTTATTATTATTATAACTATACCGTATGTAACTAACTAATGAGCAGTCACAAAGGTTGACGAGATCTCAACCTGCTAGTTACCAACAGTACCTTAGCTCAAAACTGCGAACAAGACCACAACGTAATAGAACCCATCGTCAACGTCACGTTTTACTACGAACGGACCTTTGATACATTAAATTACGTTCGGAAGCCGTCACCACAGTATGTTGTAATCTCTCAAAGGGATTAGTGTGCGGTACACAGCTCTTTATTTATGCAGTCGTAATTTTTGTATACGGCCACACCCGGCTATAATTCACAATTTTAACACCTACCGTGTTGTACCCACTCATTATGAATTTTATCCGTTCACACTCCAACACCTGTCTTGGTACCCGACCGTGAATCTGGAAGGGACGTAATGTGAATTGTGTGTTATTTATGTGGGTTTTGATGAAGTATTCCGGTATTTAGCTTGGATTCTGTAAAATCCTTTTTTATGTTTATTATAAACATCACATAAAAGCGAATAAATCACAAACAAATTGAAGAAGCTTTCTTACTGATCGAAAAAGTTACCTACTGCGAGCTATTTATTATTCAATTATATCTCTATATTATGAAGTACATAATTACCTTATTAACTATCTCATCAAACCTTAATACATTTAGGCATCTGTAAGAATATTGAAACGTACAGAACCATAAACTTTACAGAATACCCCATACATAAATGTATACTCTCATAACCTCACAGTTTATATTGTTTACACATCATTCATATTTGCAACAAGGCAGCCATTCCCGCAAAGTTTGCCTTTACGATAGCGCGTGACATATTTAACTTGTATAAAACTCAATAGACTTGTTACATACCCTTTGAATACGAAATTTCACCCGTTATTTACATTAACTTCCTTTGTTTAATTTGTACATTTCGTTTGTTACAGAAAATGGAGCGTCGCATAGCGGGAATAATCTACATCTTAATCACGTTCGCGCTAGTGAACGAGATGTCCATTAACGTCCAGGCGAGGGACAACAACAAGCGCCGGAGCAAGGAAAAGACTGGCGGTTTTCAGAAGAACATATGCGATATAACAGACAGAGACTCGAAAGTTCATTGTTACTGCGAAAACACAAGAGAACCTAGAAACGCTACGAAAGCGGAATGCTGGGTATTCAACGGAGGTATACCGCGCGACGACCTCATCTGGCAGAGTTTCGCCTCACAGCCCACTTTGCAAACTTTATCATTCAACGTCCGCGTCGAAGGGGCGCTCAGCTACGTTCCCACAAAAGCATTATATTACTTACAACGCCTCAGATCTATCAATATAAAATACGGTAACATTATAGACGTAACACCGTTCGCTTTTGCAAATCTAACTAACTTGAAAGAGGCGGGGCTGTCGCAGAATCAAATAGAAACACTTCAACAGTACGCATTCGCACACCTCCCCAACATAACAACGATAAATCTCGAAGATAACATGATCATTGACATCGACACAGAGGCTTTTTATGATGTACCAAAGTTGGAAAAACTGGTGTTCACAAAAAACAATATATCAATAATACGGAACGGCACGTTTCAGCACACGTTCAATCTACTAGAGTTGGATTTGAACAAAAATAACATATATCATTTGAACCGGAGGACTTTTGACGGATTGGCTAACTTAAGGAAATTGGATTTAAGGAGGAATCGGATACACAACCTTACGGAGTTCACCTTCGCGGAGCTGTGGAACCTGCAGGAACTGTTGTTGGGGAAGAACGATTTGAAATATATCTCCGAGCGAGCGTTCGACGGCTTGTCGCAGTTGAAAAAGTTGTCCCTAGACGACAATAAGCTAGCTGCGCTCCCCTCAGGGCTGTTTGAAGGCGTACGAGGTCTAAGCTCCCTGGATCTACGTTTGAATGAACTTCACTCGCTAACTTTCGACAACATCAAACCTATACTGGACAATTTAAAGCCTCTGAACAGCAATTTGTTACTCGAGGGTAATCGTGAATTTCTATTCCCCTTTGATAATTTAACACACGTTGGAAATTAAGTCGCGGAATAGGGTAACTTTAACGTACTTACAAAGTTTACCTCTTTTATGAACCTTTTGGGTGATCTTACATAGGTCGCAGGATGTATAAAAATGAAAATGTTGTGCATTGTACTAATATAATGTAATTCTGAATTGGTCAGCTGGGAACTTTTAGTGAGGCAAAGTTTGTTCACCCACTGAACTTTGAATTCGTATTTTAGCTACATACTTATAAAGACCAAGTCTAGTTGGAACCATTTACAGAAAAGAAGCAATAGTTTATTTTTGTGTAAGAAAAAGAAAATGAACAGATATTTTTTTAACCTTCAAATCAGTATTTTTACAACTTTTTGTACTTCCCCTTTACATTAGTCCTACGAATATACAATAAGTGCTTTATAACTATAAATTATTGTTTTTGGATATACTCTTACGTAATGTTTAGAAAAGATTTCGTTTATTTCGTAAATTTCAGTTAAAATAGTCATCTCGAAGTCACCATTACTAACTCAAATCACTAGTCTACTACTGAACATTATATAGTCACTGTTAACAATTGTCCTAAATAAGTATGTTTTAATGTATATCATAATTATGTTTTATAAAATTTCAGAAAACAACTTCGTCTGTGACTGCAACTTGAAGTGGATGCATGCACTGCGCAACGACACGAAGAGTCAAAACACAAAGGATTCCCTAGACACAGTCACTTGCAAAATGGATCCTCCCATTGTCAGTTCTGCATACAATAAGATGCCTGAACCAGATACAGCTGAATACAACCACGACATCCTCCATGCCGGCCTTACAATTGAAACTATTAATGAGAAAAATGTGACGGAGAAGAAAACTGGTGACTTCAATGGTCTGGTTGAAGCTAACGACATAGTATTACCTAAGAAAGGAGTAAAAAGAACTGTTCTAAAGATACGTCCCGAAACCCTCCCATGTCCGAAAGAGACGGTCAAGGCTACCGAATCTCCCTACGTAATAGACTCTGTAATACCAATACAAAACGAAATGAAAACGTACAGATTTCATGAAACAAATGGATGCGGGCTGCTTGCTTTTAATGTAGCGTTAAGAATTGCGTGTTTTGTGTTTTTCTTCACTTAAGCAATAGCGAGTCAATTTTCAGATCTAGTTATTTAAGTAAGCGATGTAATAAGACTGTTTGTTGACTGCACACTGAATTTAAATTTTTGCATGATGTTCTGTGATCTATAAATTATTGATTTTATATTCTTAAGTTAAAAAAAAACAATTAATTTTCGATTAGATTAGACTGGAATGATGATTGTGAAAATTAAGACTGAACTCCAAATATAGGTAATTCAGTAACATTTGTTAAATACGATATTAGTGTTACTATTTATTTCTCTTGATAAAAATTATATTATCATAGAACATAAACGAGGCTACTATAATGATGTTCTAGAAACTATAGAACAACAAGTTCCAAAGACCATCTCATTGTCTCACACAGCAGTCGCGGTATTAATAGCTGAGCAAAACTTCACTATGACATTGCTACGTAATGGAACGCGAAATGCTTTTGCGAGAGATTTAACAGTTCTGTACAACTATAATTAGAATAACTATCTCCGTTGTAACACCATTTTCTCATCATTAGAAGAAACATAAAAATCTATTGCTGTGATTATGTGAATTGAAAAGGTGGGAGATAAAAAGGTTAAATTATTAAAACAATTTTGGATGTAAATATTTGATCGTATAATGAAATCTTGAACACTTAGATATGCATAAAGTAAAACATCTACCAAGTGTTTGAATAAGTATTAAAATTTCTCGTTTAAAGCTCTCGTTTGGCTTTCCCGTCGCTAGATATGTTTGCTTAAATTTCTAGAATTTTGATAAAAATTATATAACTATTCCAATAGAACCTGAATATTGGAGATATTTGGTATTAAAAACCGACCCCAATTTTAATTTGACTTTAAGTTGATTCATGCTATCAATTTATCAAATTCCTCAATGTGCAGTCAACGAACTAATCACAGATCCATATAATATAAGCCACGGAAAATCTCATGTTTCCTTCGAGCACATTAAATATATACCTACAGTATTGTAAACACAGTATGTAAATTACATTCAATGTTCTATAGTTAGTAAGACATGTGATCTCATTATGTTTAGACATTCATCTATCATTTAAGGGGTGAGGCCATTTTGTACAGAGTAATTTATATTGATGTGTTTGTAATTAGTTGAATACAATAATAATGGAGGTAACGGCTGTATGCCTCATACCATTTCATACGTACTCACGTCTGTAATCCCCATAGGGGTAGACAGCACTGTAACTAGTACATCCACATTTCGCAGAGCTTATTTTTGTCCCATGATGTGATAGGGGCGAGCCTATCGCCATACCGGGCACGATTCCAGACTGCGGGCTGATACTAAGCATTTTGTGATAATCAAACCAAATATCACTTTTACCCGACCCGGGGATCGAACCAGAGACTTCAGCACAGCAGTCGTAACGCGTACGCATTACAACTGCGCCACCGATGCACTCATAAAATTTTATTGCTTTAAATGTAATAAAATATATTTAAAAGGTAATGTGTGAAATTGAAATAATAATGCTGGAAAAATATATTTGATATTAAGTGGGATTATGGGATTCTTAATAACTATGGAAATTTACGTGTGTGATGTAGATGTACTTAGGTCGTTACTGTAAGGACGGAATTGTAAACTAGTAAAAAACTGGTATAAGGCATATCTGCCTCCCTTTGAATAAGGAGGATTAAAATGAATCTTCCTGTGATGAAAAACGAGTCAAGATTATGTATTTCCGTTGAGAGTTGGCAAGGAAACGATAAGCATCATAGAATTATAACAACCAAACCTAATGGTAATTTCAGAATAGGCCACAACAGTTGCAAACCAGAGGGGCGAGCACGAACTACTTACAAATAAGTATTTGAATCGAGAACGAAGCATAGCATTTGTATGAAGGTTCAAACAATTTTTTGACATTTAGATACGAATACGTTCTCGCAAGTTATTCGTGCTAGCCCCTCTGGTTGAGCTTAATCAACCATAGTTATCCTTTTTGAATTTACCCTAAAATTATCATAATATTTGTATTCAGCTTATTTGTAGTCTATCTATCTCGAATGTCCTAAATGCATGCTATCTCACCCTAATATCACGCAGTGTGAAGCGTTCGAGTGAAATGCACAATAAGTTATCTTGAATTCGAGCGTCGAAAATTGTATGAATAGACTTTAGAATTTGTGGCTTCATAAAATAACCACCAAATATATCGATTCAGAATATAGTTATATAATTTCTTCAATAAATAAACATGCCAGTGTTCATTTAGTTTTGAAGGTTTTGTACTTTTATGCTACTTTTTAACGCTCAAATTTGTGTGTAAATTTGTGCTGAAATATGGATTTTTGAGGCTCCGACTATCGAATTACTTTTCATTTCACAATATGTTTTGATACACGTATTGATAACAATGAGATAAATCAACATAATTCTTAATTTTTGACGTGCAATGTCAAATAGTGGATTACGCCACAACGTTTGTATGGAAAAAATACCGACTAGCATACCCTTAACGACTGCTTTTAGTTTATAACAGCCGAGACAGTCTTTTTACATGCCCTCCGAAGCACGGAGACGCTCAGCTGAAAATACCAACAAGCGGTCACCCATCTATAGACTGACCGCACCAAGGATTGCTTCACTCGCTAATCGTTTACTGGTTAGTGAGTGTAACTGGCTATATGTAAATACTCAGCGGCGATAAAATCACTAAGAAAAGGAGTCAATCATAGACGAGACTTTGGGATAAAATAAGTAGTTAATTACTCGTACTACCGATGATTTATCTCTTTAATTAAATATTGCCGTCTTTCACTAGAAAGTGAAAGTAAAGTAATCTAAGTATATAAATACTTAGATTTACTTCAAATTAATTTAATGACTCTTTCATCAAAACCTATAACAGTAAAATACTTCAATGCCCATCTAATTAAGAGTGACTTAACGTAAAGACCTTTTTACTATGTATTATTGTGGATTACTCGGGAGATACTGATAGGGATGAAAGAGACAAAGCTATACACCAAAACCTTTGTCTGAGAGAGACGAAATAGCATTGGTTCTGTTCCCTAATAAAAAATGCCATTACAATTGTTATTTAGTTGTTTGTCTTGAAGTTGGTTTTCTTTATGACGATGTTTTCCAACGGCTTTCATATTGTGAGGGATAAAGGTATAAGAATTGCTTTTTAAATTTAATTGTTACAGAAAACACTGGCAATTTTATTTAACATAATATTTTGGTGTTATGTCTTAATGAACTTATCATAAAGTTGTGAAATTTAAGAACCATTGTCGACATAGCTAAGGATAGAAAGAAGTGGATGATGAAGAAAGAGACCAAAAGAGACAATGGTCTCTTTCTTCATCATCCAAAAGAAGATTTATTTTTATGTCCCACTGCTATGAAATGTCATAGCAGTGGGACGTAAAAATAAATCTTCAGTTTGAATGAAGACTGATAAATTTTGGGGAAGCATTAATCACTTATGAATAAGCTTCATTAAACTGTGCATAACAAGAGTTAAAATTCAATAAGGCAAACGATTAGATTGATCGGTTTAGGCTGACGTCACCAAAATTACTTAATCTTTGCAATATTTAAGTTTTTAAGCTTACTTTTATGATGTCATGGTACGAAATCTCATTCTAATATTGAAACAAGACCTGCTTTAAATACTTTAAGAGTTAGCCGTGACGTAATCCATATTTACGAATTTATGTATACAAATCCATACAGTCGCCTAGTGGATTGTATTGGAAACGTATTAGCTTCATAGATATTTCTCAGGTACGAATGACGTGACTGAATTCGAAAAAAACACTACAATGCTTAGATCATTATGACGCATTCTTACGTATATTAAATGATTTAAGAGTGAATAGGATAATCTGTTTAGGATAATCACTGATAAAAATAGTGGTTTAGGTTATTAGATCGACTTTCTCAACGATCCATAATTATATTTAACCTCTAAATATGTTTACGAAACGTCAAATTGTGAAAATTTTAGATTTAAACAAACAAAGATCATTAAGAAAGTGAGCCTTCGAGTGGATTGCACCAATCATCAGTTACAAGTAAGAAGTAATGAATCACGATATTTCGATGTTGTATAGTTTGTTTCCAATACTATATCTTTAGATGTCTTGTGATTACTTGTTACAATCACTTTAACTTTAATGACGGTTAGTGCAAACAACACTTACATTTTGTTTCTGATAAATGCTTATAGCAAATTCACACGGTTGGATTTTATTTGATTTACTACTAAATCGCATGCGACTTGAACCGTATGGACACACTTTCAATCGAAACTAGCAATAAAATCCATACAGCTTTTGTTGATCCAAGTCGGTTGATCAACTAAAATCGAACCGCTATAAAAATAGTTGCCATTCCAAAATTCAGAAGAGATTTTAACTATATCAATAGTTATTGCTACATCGATTTGCAATACAATTCCAATTTACTTTCACATTGAACGGATATAAAATGCCCTCA
This sequence comes from Mimas tiliae, assembly GCA_905332985.1. Classification (NCBI taxonomy): domain Eukaryota; kingdom Metazoa; phylum Arthropoda; class Insecta; order Lepidoptera; family Sphingidae; genus Mimas; species Mimas tiliae. Next base: position 14,592,704 of record HG995253.1, on the reverse strand, counting down.
TCCCGGAATTTCGACACATCAACGTGTAATGTTCAACTAATTGTGCATAATGTTGTATAAAGTATTTTGACAAGGCGTTTTTGTATGAATATATATTAAATAAATAATAATGGTGTAAATTTTCTTATCCAGTTTTGTTTTAATCATCCTTAAATATAAATAAATAAATAAATGAATACACCCAACAGTCACACACATAGTCCTGACCCCACATTAGCTAAACCTGTATCGTGGGTATCAAGAACTACGAGGGACTTGCGGTCCCATAACGCCCAGACCCACTTCATATGTTATTGAAGATTTAAAAAAACTCTAATTTAACGAGTTTATATAAGAAATGATGTCATATTGTAGGGTTTATAATGGAGATTCAGAGAAAAGATACTGCCTCAGTAGCGCAGTTGTAATGCGTACGCGCTACGAGTGAGGCTAATGCTGAGGTCTCGGGTTCGATCCCCGGGTCGATTAAAGTAGTATTGGATGTTTTTATTAAAAAATGGTCAGTATCAGCCCGGAGTCTGGAATTTGTGCCCGGTATGGCGATAGGGTGGTGGTGGTTAGTCAGTCACATCGTGGGGCGGATATATGCTCGGCGAAATGTGGGTGTACTGGTTACATCTCTGCCTACCCCTTCGGGGATTACAGGCGTGAGTGCGTATGTATCTATAGAGTATGAGTATCGTAAGTATAGGATAGGATAAGGCGGCCTAAAATTATATCATTCCTAATCCATGAATGGCTAGGGAGTCTACTACTTGCAAGGAGCCCTTTTAAATAATAATACTAGCCCTATATTATATACGTCCCACTGCTGGGCACAGGCCTCTACTGAATGAGAGGGGTTAGGCCTTATTCCACCACGCTGGCCTAATGCGGGTTGGTTCACATACCTTCGAAATTCTTATGAAGAACTTCTCATGTATGCAGGTTTCCTCCCGATGTTTCCTTCACCGTTAAAGCAAGTGATAATTATTTTAATTTACACACATAACTTAGAAAAGTCAGAGGTGTATGCACTTGGGGTTGGTTTCTAACCTGCGACTTTCTTCTCGACAGTCCATATACCACTCCCCACTGAGCGATCACTGCGTTTCCTTTAATGTACAGTACATAAAAATAATTCAGAAAGAAGGGCTAATTGTGTTAATTTTGTTATCATAAATATAAACTTTCTTTCTCCCTGGCGTTATCACAGATTAATACCTGGGTCCGCCTTTTCATACCATAGATTTGACGGTATTTGGTATTATACGGGGCGAAGAGCCGTCTGACCAAGACCTGCAACTGGAACCAAGGATTGGAAGGATATTCAAGCCCGCAAAATTACTAAACATTATGAGACTTAACATCCTATGTCTCGGGATGACGAGCGCAGGCCAATGCCATGCAATGATGACATACATCTATTTATGGACAGGCAGGGTGGTCTTGCTCATGTCTTTATTCAAGTGAATAAATGCACCTGCCAAAAGAGTGGTAACGAACTAATTTATACCCAGGATATTGTAGATTGGTGGAACTAAACCTGGACTAAATTAAAAACTCCTAAATTTGTTTTAGTTTACTTTAGTCATAACAGAATATGTAGACTTTTGATTATTCCATTCGAGAATCACTGTTAGAACCCAAGGCGACTAAAACGAGTAACTTTGGAGTATTTTTTCTACATGCTATCAATTACTAATTCCTTTTGTATGTATTCATGAGGGATTATTTTAAATTATAAAATTCAATATGCCCCTAAAGATACAGCTTTACCTAATATTTGTATATAAAGTGCGCATTTTAAAAACGAAATAGCCATCGAAGCTAATCCCTAAGGATCCGTCTGATCCCCATATCAAGTGCATTACGAGCTCCAAACATTTTCACTTCATTTAATCTACGAAACGCCACAGTCGTGCAATTTGTCTCGGAGTTGCAAACGTCGATGTCATGTCTAGATAACTGAAGACATAAAGTAGCATGATTAAATATGTTTACTATTTTTTCTCAGAGATTCGAAATACCGACGCCATCCAACCTTAAAACAGTGATATGTATGTATATACCTTGCAGATTAGACTACGATGAACTCATTCGAAAACCAAGACTCACTCTAATACTGGGTTTAATTGTTTTGAACCCCATATATTACTCTAGGTTATTAAGAACGCAGTTACAATTTGAGTTTCAAATTGCTAGATTGACTGTTTTTTGAGAACTATCTCAAACCATATTCTGTCTATCGTACCACTTCGATTGAGAAAATCATGTTGTAAACAAATCTGACTAAGTGCTTGCAATATATATAAAAACCAAGACAGCCATTGAAACTTGGTCAATCATATCTGCCTACAATCACAATATATACAACAATACATACAATATCACAATCGACAGCCTCCGTGGCGCAATGGGCGAGTAGCCGGCTGCGAAGACCGTGGGTTCGATTCCCACACCGAGAAAATGTTTGTATAATCCACAAATATTTGTGTCGGGTCTGGGTGTTGTGGGACCGCAAGTTCCTCGTAGTTCCCGATACCCACGATACAGGTTAACCTAGTGTGGGGTCAGGAGTATGTGTGTGACTGTTGGGTGTATTTATTTATTTATTTATATCTCATAAAATGTCTGAATATTTATTTTCAGACATTGACCATTTTATATGTCGTTTTTATTTAAAAAAATACTGTGAATTTAAAGAATATATCGCGGATAACGTAATTTTCAACATACTCAGCTCTCAGACTAGATTGTACAGAGTTAATTCACAAATCCCCAAAATCTTCTCGGGGCTCGAATGTAATTTATTGCTCGGGCTTAATTTGCTGTTCTAAAATGAGATTTGTTAGCATGACAGGGCCGGCTATGTGAATAAATCTTGAACCTTCATGTTCTACATTAACTTCTTTAGTTTTATTACCTAAGTTTTGTCTGTCTGAATATTGTGGAACTTTAGTATATAAGCCATGACGAGAGCCCCTGTGACATTAAGGGTGTATGATAAACTAATTACTAACCGATTAAAATCCTCGACATCAATTAGAAAAAGATCTATTTACATTATTTTTTCAAACATTGCAGAGCTGCAATGCAGGTGGTATTTCTAATATAACAGAATTAACACTCATGTAACTTTGAAATCCATCTAAGAGTTATAAGTCAATGTATGTACATAGTATGTCCAAAGAGAAATAAAATATGTTTGGTCTGTAACCACTGTGGTACAAACGATATTATGAGGGGCAGACCAACATTATGGTTTAACATACATACATAACCCTATATGCTGACGTATGTTTCTCCAAATACGGTAGACAGAAGTGCAACTAGTGCTGAGTTATTTCCTATGATGATATACTGTAGCATGTATAATAATGAATTAATGGATCCTAAGAAAAAGTTTTGATGTAGAGTGGTAGAGCCACGCTTTAGAAACTATTGTCTACAGCATGAATATCGTTACCACAGTCTCACAGAAAACTGGCGTAAAGTAGCAGCTTGCTACTGCGTTTCGTACGGTGAGAGATATCCGGAGGCCCAAATCCCCCTCCCCTTCCCAATCCCTTAATTATCCCTTTCCTTTAAGGTCGGCAACGCGCCCATATTTTTTTGGATTCTGGGCGTACATGGGCGGTGGAGATCACTTACCATCATGTGACCAACTTGATCGTTTGCCGGCGTTTGTTATAAAAAAAAATCATTAACCTCTAAACGGATTTAGCACAAAGATAGACCATGACTTAGATTAGGATATAGGCTACTTTTATCCGAGAAAAAGACGTTCACGCGGACAAAGACGCGAGCATAAGCTAGTCTATAAATAAATGGATCCTATTAAAATACCGTCAATGGAGGCCGTTTGTACACCAACGGAATATCTTGAAGGGTCTGGGATCCTTAACATTTATCAGAATCATTAGTGAGATTCCTTTGAGCAATCATTCTCGTCGAGTCCACGGTCGACCTGACAAATACCGGCGTTCGATTCCCGGCTGTAATTGGTGTGGGAATTTTAATGAAAACGCCTTTCTGCTCGTTCAAGAAAATTTATTTGATGTGGTTCTGTTTAACTTGCTGCAAAATGTTCATAAAAGAACATTTTCTGGCAGCTTCTTAAAGTAAAATAAATATAGTAATGACAAGATAACTTCTTCCTATGTCTTGATCCAGGTTATGGTTTACATTTGTGTCAAACACCAAATTCCGTGCAGCTATTAAAGTGTGCTTGATCAACAAATATCCAAAAGTAGAAATCTGAAGGCGCAAGGTCTGATGGGTACGGCGGATGATTGAGATCTCGCCACAGCTCTTGTAGCTTGGAGATCGTTTGTTACGCAGTATGGGGTTGCGCTTTGTCATCGGGATCAGAGGGGACGAGCATAGCTGGTTGCAAAAGTGCGAGATTCTCCATCAGAAAATATTGAATGACAATGAACAACTTTTTGGCAGAAATAAATCAATACCCGAGAGGCAGTACAAAAGTACTTTTTATAGCATAGACCGGCAAACGAACAAGTGGGTCACCTGATGGTAAGTGATCTCCACCGCCCATGTACGCCCACAATAACAAAAGAATTATGAGTGCCTTGCCGACCTTAAAGGAAAGGGATAATTAAGGGATTGGGAAGGGGAGGGGGTTTGGGCCTCCGGATATGTCACACACCGTACTATACGTAGCAGCAAGCTACTACTTTATGCCGGTTTTCTGTGAGCCAGTGGTAACGACACGACCGAGCCGGGCCATTCGTGCTGTCTACACCGTGGCTCTACCACACAAACTCTTTGAAGATTTTGACGCCTCACGTCCAACTGATTTCTATAAGAAGGGCATCGATAAATTGCTATTGTACTGGCAAAGATGCTTCGATAGCATGAGAACTTCTTCGTTCGTACAGAACAGCAATTTCATATGCATTAGCAGGACAGTAGTAAGTACAATTTTGATCAGAACCATTGAATGGAACCCCTAGAGGATGAGAGAACGAAATATCCAGAGGGTTTATTCCACGAGTCGTGACAAATACGAGGAATAATATATTATGTTACTAAAGCTTCGTGGGATTATATCAGCAAACTTTCATTCACAAGGCCGCGTCATACAGTTTGAAAGAATAATTTTATGAAGCGGCTTTATAAATTACAGTTATTTATTATGTTCTCTATAGTTGACAATTACAAGGTGGTCTCACATGCGAGAGGCCGGCTGGGTTGGTACCACCGCTTTGTCTATTTCTGCCGCCCAGCAACAGTGTGTTCCAGTTTAATGAACATTGAAGCCAATGAAATTACTTAACACCAAATTATACTTAACACCTTATGTCTTGGGGTGACGAGCGCAGTTCAGCATCAGCTTTGTAATTTAAATTTCTCTATAGCGTTACTTCTGTTTATGAACAGCAGACGAGTGAGTTGCTCGTCTCGTCATTCAAGCAATAAAAAAAATCTACTTGCCCGTTGCTGGCCTCTGCTATAAAAAACTACTAAATATAGCATTCATTGTATAGAATCCCTGAACTTAGTCGCACCTAACGTGCTTCCTAGTAGACGTAAAACAAAGATTTCGTCAAAGTGGGAACTGGCTCGCGGTCGGGGCAGCCCGCCAACTAGCGAAGTTGGAAACTGGAAGCACACGGCCTGTCACTGAAACGTGTTTATGGGACCGCAAATTTACTACCTCTTATGTGTTACCTTACAGTGTGATGGTTTTTTTAATTAAAGTTTTTATCCATTTGCTCTATCAACTTTTAATATTTTTTAACTGCCTCGGTGGCGCAGTTGTAATGCGTACACGTTACGATTGAGGCTAACTTTGAGGTCTCGGGTTCGATCCCCGTGTCGGGTAAAGTGGTATTGGGTTGTTCTATTACGAAATGCTCAATACCAGCCCGGAGTTTGGAATTTATGTCCGGCTGAGGTCTCGGGTTCGATCCCCGGGTCGGGTAAAGTGGTATTGGGTTTTTCTATTACGAAATACTCAAAACCAGCCCGGAGTATGGGATTTGTGCCCGGTATGGCGATAAGCTCGCCCCCTATCACATCGCGGGAAGGAGATACGCTCGGTGAAATGTGGGCGTACTGGTTACACCTCTGCCTACCCTACTTCTAAGTGATTTTTTATTAGTTAAGCTATCATTATATAAGTGGGCCACCAACAAGACAAAAGTTTGTCTAATCCACAAATATTTGTCTCGGGTCTGGGTGTTGTGGGACCGCAAGTCCCTCGTAGTTCCCGATACCCACGATACAGGTTTACCTAGTGTGGGGTCAGTACTATGTGTGTGAATGTTAGGTGTATTTATTTATTTTTCAAGCCGGAATAACGCCAGTCAGTAAAAAAGAGTAAAGCAGCCCTTCTAATATTCTTTGTATCACTTCATTGGTGTGGCAGCGTGATACTGATACCTGTGGTGGTCCTGGGTTTCATTCTCAGGACGGAAAATCCAATTTTTAGATTCAGAAATCCAATGGGATTTACGCTTATTGCGGCGATAGACTTGCCCCTCGTAGAGGGATAGGTGCACCAATTGCGTCTTCTTCCTTCTTACGTGATGTGCTATGTAAAAATAGACTACTTTCTATCAAAACACTTATTATCAGGCACTACAAAAACCTAAACGTTAAAAAGCCTCGACTTCAATTAGAAAATCATTTCTAACTACACACGCGCGTGCACACAAAATATTTGTGAATTAGGTATACAAACACTAAGCACACGTTTATTCCAAACCGTGAATAGGTAACTGGTCTCTCCTACAGAAATGACAGACAAATTTATTTTAAGACTCCTGTCCAGTTATAGTTACCAGATCTAAAACAATATTCGTAGATAATCAATTAGCTACAATTTAATTTGTGATGAACGAAAATTAGCTTTTACGAGTGGTAGAGCCACGCTGTAGACAATTTTGTCTACAGCATGAATGGGCCGGCTCGTCCGGGTCGTAACCACTGTCTCACAGAAAACCGGCGTAAAGTAGCAGCTTGCTGCTGCGTTTCGTACGGTGAGTGAGATATCCGGAGGCCCAAATCCCCCTCCCCTTCCCAATCCCTTATCATCCCTTTCCTTTAAGGTCGGCAACGCGCCCATAATTCTTTTGTATTGTGGACGTACATGGGCGGTGGAGATCGCTTACCATCAGGTGACCCACTTGCTCGTTTGCCGGCCTATACTATAAAAATAAAAATATATATATATATAATATATATAAAATAGCTTAAACCCCCAAGAAATAAAGAATAATTAAAACTATAATTTACCCACTATTATATTACTGTCATTTGTCTTGGTCTTATCTTTTAAAACCAATTATAAGACAGAGCACACACACCCTACTTTATAGAGTAACAGACACCCTAGTACCTACGTCTATATTTTATATATATTACATTTGCACCCCCCTCTAAAACTCACATCCAAAAATTCACTCTAAAACTATTATTGTCAACTTAAATGAGATTGTTTGTAATGCTGTCTACCCCAGGAATCAAATTTACGATCCCCGTATAATTAGATTTGGGGAGTGGCAATGCAACATGGTTTGGATTTTATGACCGGAATTCAAAATTCGTCCGGTTGGTAAGATTAACGAATGGTACAGATGTTCGGAGCTGCTTATTTAGTAGTTCAGTAATTGGGGTTATTTTATTGGCTATCTTATTTAAGTACTTTTAAGTCAAATGTGAAGTAACATTCTGCAAACAATTATTTGCGGGCGAGTATCCGGCTGCGAAGCGAGAGGCCGTGGGTTCGATTCCCGCACCGATACAAATGTTTATTTGATCCACAAATATTTGTTTCGGTTTGCTTGTTGTGGGACCGCATGTCCCTCGTAGTTCCTAATTCCCACGATATAGGTTAACCTAGTGTGGGGTCAGAACTATGTGTGTGACTGTTGGGTGTATTTATTTATTTAGGAGATTCTCAATTGAGCACGCTTTATTATGTTTGTATATTAATTACTCCGACAATTGTGGACCGATTTTGTTGGATTTTTTTTGTTCGAGAGAATTTAGTTGCGATGCAGTCTCATATATTTGTTTAAGATCCGATGATGAAGTAAGGAATAAAAAAAAAAAACTCGTTTACATAGTGATTTCTTAGGTTTACGCGAATATTACACATTGAAATAAAACTAGTTTATACGGATTTTATCGCGGTTTAATTTTTATTTTAGTCCCGACGTTTCGAAAGCTTTTCAGCCTTCGTGGTCACGGGAGAGACTGAGGTGTAGGTCGTCTCGAAAAGTTAATGTTACAATGGCTACCTTCATTTTAAAATTATACATTTATTTTTAATTATTTAAAAGTTAGTTGACACTAGTCCGATCTACGCAGAAAGAGCTCACGGTATCTTGAGGTCTGGCAGTTGGTCTTTTGGGTTCCGATTTAATTAAATGTATAATTGGATCCCAGGCTTGTGCAAGCTTCCAACCATCTTCTCTATTGAAATTTAGGTGTTTCTTAATTTCAATAGCCTCGCGAATCATCCTAGGTAGGAATCGGTGTTCTTTGGCAAGGATTTGTGGTTTGTCAAATCTAAGGTAATGTTTGGAGCCTTCATCTGAATGTTCAGCAACTGCAGACTTCGTAGAGCGTCGGTGTTTAACATCAGCTATGTGTTCTTTTACGCGGGTCCCTATGCTTCTTTTAGTTTGTCCGATATAGGAGAGTCCACAGTCACAATCTATTTTATATACCCCCTGTTCTTGTAGAGGTATGTGACACTTGACAGATGGTAAAAAACTCCGCATATAGCAGCACTCGTTGAACGAAATCATGCTAATTTCGACCTTTTATCGGCTCACGTTTAAAAATACTCAGTCATCAATTAAAGCTAATCTGATTAGTGAACAGGGTCGGCCAGACTAATTATATAAATAAATAAATATAAATATTGTGATTGTAATAATTTGTGACGTGTGACTTCGGAAAACGAATTGGTTGGAAGGCTTTAATCCAGATTTCACCTGGTGGATTTCAATTATTCAAAAATAATTATACTATTAACACAAAAAACTAAATAAAAAAAATTAGGTCTAAATCTAATCTTGCCAATTTTGAGTCGGTGCTTTTGTAATTTTATGATAGTCAATGTTGACAAAACGCTTCAAAATGAATAATTTAGGTCTAAATACCTATGTTTTTTGTTTTTAGTTTCTCATAAGCCTGTTCTATTTTTCGTACAGTGAGATATGCGAAGGCCTAATCCTTCGCCTCTTCCCAATCCCGTAATTATCTCTTTCCTATAAGGTCAGCAATGCGCCCATGATTATTCTATTACCTTGGACGTATACGGGTGGTAAAAATCATTTACCATCTGGCGACCCACTTGCTCGTTTTCAGGCCTAAAATCGTCAAAATTGATGATTTTTTTTAATTAATCGCGAACAACGCATAAATACACCCCACAAACCAAAATATTATATAAAAGCACATTTTTTTAAGGAAACATCTTTTCGAAGCCCAATAAAACACGAACAATTCATCAGAATAATTTAATAAAATGGACAAAATGTGGTCATACAATGGACCTTTTGACTTGACATACCAATATTGACGCCACAAGCTCTTGCGCCAATTAAATCGGGCCGACAAAAAAAACTGGACAAAAGGCGTGTCCTTTTGTCATGGCGTAATGGAAAACGTCCGCGACACATTTTGACACGGAATTAAACTGTGTCTCATCACTTAGTGATGGGATTTCGGATAAAATATAACCTTATAACAGCAAGCTGGGTGGTTACGTTGGTTTACAACCTGGTCGAACTGCGCTATTCATACTGTTAACTGTCTACATCGTATCTCTGCCACTTTAAAACTCGTAATGAAACTAATAAACATCTATTAATATGATTCAAGAATAATTGATTGTTAGCAATAGGTATTCAAATGTCTAAATGAATTTACAATAAACACTGGAAAGTTTTATCTTATTTTCATGACCCAAATAAAAATTTACGTATTGATAAATAAATAACAAAAAAAAAATAGACTTAAAACATCGATACAAAACTCAAAAACACTATCATAAGATGAATCAAATAGTTTATGTTTTGAGGACAAACTCCCGATAAAGACTAATTATTATTATTTAAATAAACTACGAATTTTACACTCCAAAATAATCTAACAAACAATTAGATTAATGATAGAGAAATATACTATAAATGGAGGAAATAAAATGTATTCTGCTGCTCTACCTAATAAGAACATAGCGTGATAGTACACCAATGTATATAAATAACAAATTATTTTATCTAGCTGAAATGTTAAGGGCATGTTTATGTTTTAGTTCACCAGTCAAATCATAGATGGCGTTAAAAGTGTAAAGCATTGAATTACGTTAATTTAATATTTTTAATCATTGTTATTATGTAAATATGTAGCCAAATATAAAATAGCTAGGTACATATATAAGAGACACATTTGTCAAAGTAGTAGAGACACGGTTGTACTTTTGTCTAAAGCATGAATACGCCAAATCGACTGTGGTGGCGCCACGTTTCATAGATAACTGATATGAGAGGTATATGGCGTATATGACTGCCTCGATGGCGCAGTTGTAATGCGTGCGCGTACGATTGAGGCTAACGCTGAGGTCTCTGGTTCGATCCCCGGGTCGGGTAAAGTGGTATTGGGTTTTTCTATTACGAAATGCTCAGTATCAGCCCGGTGTCTGAAATTTGTGCCCGGTATGGCGATAGGCTCGCCCCCTATCACATCGTGGGACGGAAAGACGCTCAGCGAAATGTGGGTGTACTGGTTACATCTCTGCCTACCCCTTCGGGGATTACAGGCGTGAGTGCGTATGTATGTATGCGCTTCGTAAAGCTAGTGAAATAGCCCCCACTACCCTATAAAGCCGCCAAATTTCATGGATTAGTTATCAATTAAAATTAAGATATTAGTTAGCTTATTTGCTATTTCTTAGTAATATCACTCTTGACAACTCGGTTGTGGCTATCGTGTAGTGTGGTATGGACTAAGGGGCTCACGACGTCTCGCCATCTCTCCCGGTGGCTAGTCATTCTAGCACACTCATGAAACGGACCGCCAATGGCTGAATAAATTTGGTCGGTCCATCACATGGGCGATTTTCCTCGAGGCCTGGTGCCCTCTACTCTGCCTTATACACACAGCCGTTTATTAGAGTCACCACCACGTGTTGTGCCCGAAAAATTAGAACACCCGAGATTGAACTAAAACAGATAGACGCTGTTTGATGTCGAGTTCTTGGAGTATAGAGAAATTTTTGCGAAATTCTGTCATGATATTCCTAACATTAGTCTCCAGCACCAAATTTCTAGTGCATATACATATTTGTTTCCTCTCAACTTCTCGGAGCGTCTACGTTTCCGTAGCGTACAAAACTATAGGAACATGAGCTCTCGCACCAGCCGGGTCTTATTGGATTTAATAATGTTAACATTCCTCCATATTTCGTTTGGCCTATCCATAGCGGTCCTAGTACTTTTTTAATTATTAGCCTTGAATGACGAATCGTGCAGGTCGCTCGCCTGATGGTAAGCGCAACGTCTGCCTATACACAGACACAACACCACACAGAACTTGAAGTTACAAAGCACTGTATGGCACCGAACTGCGCTCGTCACCCCGAGACGTAAATATGTTGTCTCATAATGCCCAGTAATTGCACTGCCTTCAATGTCCTTCAAACCGAAACACAACAATGCTTACCTACTACTATTTGGCCGCAGAAATAAGCGGTAGTATCTACCCAGACGGCCTCTCGCATACGAGGGTCCTACCAAGTAAGAGTAGTAAAATAGCCATGTGTCTCTTAACTTCATCTTTGAAGTCGCCGTTTATTGAGATTAAAGTACCAAGGTAGATATGAAATGGTACCACGCAATTTGTAATATATGTGACTATGGGCGAGTTATTGTTACTGCGTTCTATACGCCATACGTTGGTAACATACGCCATTCCAAAATTCGCAGAAGCATCCAAAACTTTACATACATACATACGCACTCACGCCTGTAATCCCCGAAGGGGTAGGCAGAGGTGTAACCAGTACACCCACATTTCGCCGAGCGTCTCTCCGTCCCACGATGCGATAGGGGGCGAGCCTATCGCCATACCGGGCACAAATTCTCCGGGCTCATTCTCAAACTCCGGGCTGATACTGAGCATTTCGTAATAGAAAAAGCCAATACCCCTTTACCCGACCCGGGGATCGAACCCGAGACCTCAGCGTCAGCCTCAGTCGTAACGCGTACGCATTACAACTGCGCCATCGAGGCAGTCATATACGCCAATCCAAAATTCGCAAAAGCATCTAAAACTTTTCTTTATAGAAATAAACAGAATATTGGCTAATGGATCGAAAAAGCATTCATTATTGTTAGCCATTATTACTAAGCTTGTTGGTTTAGGATCTTAAGTAATTTCTTGCGTTATTCTTCATTGCTTCCGTAAATACACTTGATTGGCCTTCTTTTGAATTAATTAAGACTGTTTAAGTATTCAGATGGAACGTAATGGAATATTTTTTGCCAGAATAATAACAAATTAATACACGTGTAAATTTTGTGTACTATCTTCTATGGCCCATAAAGGATTTTTTTTTTAAATACCAACTTCCTTTCCTAGCTGAATTCATCAGTGAAGTTCATGGACATACTGCTAAGTGGTAGGTTAATCGTATGCGTTACAGAAAACCGGCGTGTAGTGGTAGCTTTCTGTTTGGGTTTCGTACGGTGAGGTTCAATGTACTTCAAACCGGAACATAACAGTGCGTACATACTGCTGCGTGGCGGCAGAAATAGATAAAGCGGTAGTACCAACCCAGACGGCCTCTCGCATACTAGGGACCTACCACCTTGTATCCTAAACCAATTCCAGATACCGAATTTCTTGTAATCAAACCACCCCAATTAACTCAGTAGTCGATAGCAGAATTGCATTAAATCACCAGTCAAAAACTCATACCACACAGACATAACCACATATAAAATACAGAGATAACCAACTCCAGATACCGCAGGATACCAAATAAAATAAATACATCAACAGACACATATAGACCCGATCCCAATTTAGGTTAACCTGTATCGCGAGTGATACTCAGTGAACTACAAGAGCCTTATGATGCTTCAGCACCCAAACCTGAAACAAATATTTGTAGATCGCACAAACAATTGCGGGGATTGATCTCGCGGGGATTGTTACACAGCTGGCTACTAGTCTACTGAGCCGCGGAGGTTGTTAATGATATCAAAAAGTTCATGAGTGGTAGAGCCACGCTGTAGACACTTTTGTCTACAGCATGTATGTGCCGGCTCGTCCGGGTCGTTACCACTGTCTCGCAGAAAACCGGCGTAAAGTAGCAGCTTGCTGCTGCGTTTCGTACGGTGAGAGATATCTGGAGGCCCAATTGCCCCTTCCCTTCCCAATCCCTTACTTATTCCTTTCTTTTAAGGTCAGCAACGCGCCCACGATTATTTTAGTATTGTGGGCGTACATAGACGGTGGAGATCACTTACTATCAGGTGACGCAATCGCTCGTTTACCGGCCTATACTTAAAAAAAACTAAAAACGTCTACATAAAATACTACAAACGAAACCAAATCCAAACACATACAGTGTTCTAGGCACCAAAGTTCCTCAAATAACTCGGTAGTCGATATTGGAATTGCATTAGATCATCAATAAACAACTAATGAACAATAAACAATGCATCTTGATTAAATAACGATATAATCAGATCGAATGAGAATTATCGTTAAAGCGAACGTATAGCCGAGTGTTTGAGCGCACAATCTAGATATGCGGGGAAACTGGATGCGAGCACAGTCGAACGCTTGGTAGAGATGGGGAGTTGTTGATAATTTATTCTAATATCGATAAAGATTAATATAACGTGAAAGATTTACTATGTGTGTAATCAACCAGTAACATGAATTACATTGTACGATGTAAGCAAGACATGGAAATAAGTTGTCAAGAAACGTAACTCAAGTAAAAATATGACCCCACCAATTTTGTTGCGTGTATGAGTGTTTCGTGTATTTTTACCATTCCATGTGTAAGTATGTGGAGCCGTATTTTTAGGCAGATTCATATGTGAGTTATCGTTCCAGTTATCTTATTTCAATGAAACAATGCAATTCAAATTGCTATGTGCTAATCGACGTGGAAAAATATCAAAAACTGTACATTATAATGTTTCGTCTCTTTATTATATCCGCAGTATATTTAGCGTAAGATAGCAAGTGTCATAATCTTTAAAAAAAAATACGCTGCCAGAAATTTCTAAGAATAACAGTCATATTTTTGTTTATTTATTCGCCTTCGTGATGAGAGGAGTTGGTCGATGGTAAGCTCATACCTAGAACGATCCCGCGCGTCGCCAAAGGAGACGTAGGAGGCGTCGGGTGGACGACTGACCGGCGTCTCCCGCCCTGTGGAATGGGGGCGTTTGGAGAATTCCACCACGGTATCCCCTGCCCGTCGTAAGAGGCGACTAATTGGGGCCATCGAGGGTCGCAGGCGCGTAGCCGGAGGCTGTCGTAGCGTCCACTATGGTACTTTTGTACGTGCGACCCCGGGATGGACGGCAGCACGGGTGGTCGGCCTCGTGTCTGCCGTTGACGCCGAGAGCGTCCTTCGGTGCGCGGGGCCTTCTGAGCCCCCCCGACAAGGAGACGGGCCGCTAGGCGGCACCGCGCAGGGGCGGTTCCGGCAGCAATCCTTAGATATAGCTAAGGATATCCCGGGGCCGCTCCACATGCGCCGAACAAGGCCACCGCGGGGTTTTAGTTGGTATGCCGGTGTAGGTTGTATATATGTGTTAGGGACTCGGCCCAGCGGTCGCCCGGATTTAACATCTCGCCCGGGCGGCTTAACGTTGGGTCGTAAGACCGGTGAACCCAACATAACCGTTCCGCCTTCCCCCGGGGCGGGGCGGTAGCAATAATTCGCTTTCCTCGCGACAAAAAAAAAAAAACATACCTGCATATAAAGCGTAGTAACATCACTCAGAACAGTGAATTACAAAGTATTGCATGGTCACTCCTCACAGTCTTTCAAACCGGACCTGAATTCTGAACCTAACCTTTCTTTCTTTCAAAAGCAAAGACCAAAGCAAAAGCTGGTATCCGAATGCCCGAAAAAGACTTTGGTAAATTCTAGTCACACATATTGACGAAACAAAATTCAAACAACAAGTAATTTACCTAAATGCACATCACTCAGCCGCTAACAATTTGTAACACGACGTTACACAGACACCCCATCCCCAAGTGTCCCACTAAGTCAGTCACCAAATCGAGTAATACACGGGACGTTATCTCCCCAATACAACAGATCCGAATGTTCCACACCTATATCTCGGGCATAACGCGCCATCGCTTCTGCCGTAAGTAATCAACTCTGTATTTGATTTAATAATCGATAATCGACATCTATAGTTGCACTCTCTAATCAGAGATTCTACCAAACGCCTCTGTGACGACCTACAACGTTATCCGTGCGTTTGAGATGTACCTTGCGTCTTACGAGTTAAAGAATATTTCTGAGTGGATCAGTCTTTGTTAACTTTGTGAAATCAGTAGGATAGAGGAGACAAGCGGAGTAGATTTGGGTTGCTGAGCGTTTCGGTGACTTTCTGTATACATAATGTAGGTACAGACGTACTTTGGGTCCGATTCAAAGGGGGATAGATTGGCTGTTTCTAAAAGAACTTTATTGGGTTATAAATATATTTAATTAAAATGTATGTAGTAACAATTGTCTGCCTCAGAGACGTAGTATAGGTACGTATTGCGAATGCTGTGCTGAGGTCTCGGGTTCGATCCCCGGGTCGGGTAAAAGTGATATTGGGTTTTTCTATTACGAAATGCTCAGTATGGCTATATATATATATGGCTCCCCCCTATCACATCATGGGATAGAGATACGCTCAGCGAAATATGGGTGCACTGGTTACACCTGTGCCCACCTCTTCGGGGATCACACAGGCGTGAATATGTACTTACGAAACGCAACAGAAAGCCGCTACTTTAAGTCGGTTTTATGTGGAACAGCGGTAAAACCTGCCCATTCATGCCGTAGACAAGACTCTACAGCGTGGCTCTACTTTTGACTAACAAACATCTAAATTCACAAACTCACAAACATTGAAACTTTCATTTAAGTAAGTCAGTGAGAAAGTAGGATTTCTTGCAAATATTACTAAATGTACGTGAGCTGTTGTAATAAGCAATGGTTCACGTTATTTAAATGCCGTATCATTTGTTTCAGTACTATTAAAATCTGTGATTAAAGGCACAGTCCTTCTCTTTATGCAAACACGTGTAAAGTTAGTTAAATTATCAATAGGCAATTTTATATTATGGTATTTCGTAGTGTCTTTAAATTCTGTCTTAAATAACACACATTTTAACTTCAAATGTAACCATCCTTTACATCCAGTTTTAGTAACTTAACCAAGTATATTCTATAGATTTTCTTCGTATAAAATCTAAATATATCTAAATAATTTTCTTAATTAGATGTTTACTAGATGGTAGGTCGATTTAGAATTCAGGTCTGGTTTGAAAGACAGTGAAGAGTGACCATGCAATACTTTGTAATCACTGTTCTGAGTGGTGTTACTACGCTTTATAGGCAGGTATGAGTTTACCATCGACCAACTCCTCTTATCATCAAGACGAAAAATAAACAAATATATAAATAAATAAATACACCCAACAGTCACACACATAGTCCCGACCCCACACTAGGTTAAACCTGTATCGTGGGTATCAGGAACTACGAGGGACTTGCGGTCCCACAACACCCAGACCCGAGACAAATATTTGTGGATCAGACAAACATTTGTCAAGGTGCGGGAATCGAACCCACGGCCTCACGCTTCGCAACCGGCTACTCGCCCGCTGCGCCACGGAGGCTGTCATATGCATACTCATAAGCATATGAGTATGTTAGTCTTAAATAACACAATTTTTAACTTCAAACGTAACCATCCTTTACATCCAGTTTTAGTAACATAACCCAAGTATATTCTATAGATTTTCTTCGTATAAAATTCCGGAGTGCCGAGCGTTTTCCAACCTGTTCGGTAATGCTGCAAAGCTAGCCTAAAGCAAATATCTACTTTGTGACACATTGGCGTTGAACTTTAGGAAAACGTCGGGCTTGTAGGATCTTTAGGTTGACATCTTTTTTTACTTATTATTTATCCGCTTGATGTTACGAAATGAGCAGTAGGCCTAGTTTAAGTTTTAATAGTTTTGTAATACGATGAAAGTTTTCGTTTTCTCTCAATACGTGAAATATTAGTAACCACTAGTGGGAACTATGATGAATTAAAATGAATTATATGGTTTATTTTATTTCGTAATAATAGAATATGAAATTAGTTTTCAAGTGATTCTTTTCTTTATACCGTATGAATTACTAGTTTGACACTTCGACGGTAGTAATTTTATACGAATTCGAAAACTGTGAACGTATTTGTAACTCTCATACTAGACCTACAGGTCACTCGCTTGATGGTACGTGTCCATAAACAGAATTATAAAGTAGTGTATTGCTTTGGGCTGCGCTCGTCACCCAGAGACAAAAGATGTTAAGTCTCATAATGCCCACAAATTTCACTGGCTTCAATGTCCTTCAAACCGAAACATAACAGTGTTGCACACTGCTATTTGGTGGCGGAAATAGCCAAAGCAGTGGTACTAACTTAGACGGCCTGTCGCATACGAGGGACCTACCACCTTAGTAGGTATATGGGAGCACATCGCATCTAAACTCTTACGAATGAATTATTTTCAACAAAATCTATCCACAATTGACGGAGTAATTGATATACGAGAAGTTGGTTAAACATAACTATACTAAAGAAAGACAATATTATGGGAAACACCTTGCATTTTTCTATTTTGTACTTTTAACAAACACAAATAAATAATTACAATAATACAATAATACACCCAACAGTCACACACATAGCTCTGACCCCACACTAGGTAAACCTGTGTCGTGGGTATCAGAAACTACGAGGGACTTGCGGTCCCACAACACCCAGACCCGAGACCAATATTTGTGGTTCACACAAACATTTGTCTCGGTGTGGGAATCGAACCCACGGCCTCTCGCTTCGCAGCCGACTACTCGCCCGCTGCGCCACGGAGCTGTCAATTATTGTTCTTCACCCGTTTTATTCTATTTCTATTACAAATAAATACAATACAAACTATGTATGTACATGAAAAGAGCAAAAAACGGAACACGGGCTCCCATAACAACGTCAATTTGTAGGACAGATGACAAACCCAACCCAAGGACAGACAACAATAGTAACTAGCAGAAACTGATTCTTATTGTAATGGTGCAAAAACGATTATCGTAAGGCTTTTTTATTTCTTTAATATAGCTCTAGAACACGGGTAACAAAGTAAGGAATAGGGTATGTAATAAAGCGTCATTTGTAAAAGCAATTTCCAAATAAACTGTGGATCAGCTTAGGAACAATATTGTTTCTTAGGTCAAAGCGGGATTGTTCTAGACTTTTGCCCTTCCTCTTTATTGATGGCTAGATAAATAGATAAATATTTATAAGCAAATGGAATATTAAGCAATTTTACTGATAATAATCATATTAGCTCTGTATTACACACGTCCAACTGCTGGGCACGGGCCTCTTCTACTGAATACGGGATTAGTTTTTGACCCACCACGGGTTGGCAGACTTCACATACCAGATTTTGAACGTTCATTAATTTTTGTTGCGTGTATGAGTGTTACGTGTGATTTTACCTTTGCATGTGTAAGTAAGTGGAGCCGTATTTATTGGCAGATTCATATGAGAGTTATCGTTCTATTTATCTTATTTCGATGACAAACAGTAATAATCGTGTTTTACAATATTTGCCTAAAATGAACTAACTAAACAAGTTAAATATAGTTTGCCCATCGACAATGAATTTACCGCGAGCACACAGTAAACAATGGTACTGAAGCACATTTTTATATTCATATTGTGTGCTCAGTTTGATTTTGTTTGTTTAGTTTGTTTGGATAATATTATTCGTATATTGCCTTTTTTATCCTATTTGTTCATCGATAAATCTCCTGAGAAGCCTTTTGAGTGATATGTATGAAGATGGATATAGATAATTGGAATCATTTTTGCGCCCGGTGCTTTGTATGACTGATGTATTTGTACAGGCATAAGGACTGAATGTCCCTGTCAATGTTAATGGGTTCACATAATTAGATTTAAGTTGAGCAATTTTTTAATAGTTTATGTTGATAAATTCGATTAAAAGTGTGGTCAGACCATCCAAATCGCATGCAATGACTGTGTGAACCAGCTATCATTGACATGCATATTATCACGCGATATCGACGCATTTCCGTTCCATGATGTGATAACCTATCGCCATACCAGGCACAATTCCAGACTCTACTGGATAATACTGAGCATTTCGTAATAGAAAACCCAAAATCACTTTACCCGACCCGGGGATCGAACCCAAGACCTCAGCATTAGCCTCAATCGTAACGCGTACGCATTACAATTGCTCCACCGAGGCAATCGAAATATATTATTTCAAAATAGGTTTCATGTTATGGTCATGGTCTCATAAATACACCGTATTTTTTTTTATATCAAAGGCCGGCAATCGAGCAAGTGGGTCACCTGATGGTAAGTGATCTCCATCGCCCATGTACACCCACAATACTAAAAGAATTATGGGTGCGTTGCCGATCTAAAAGGAAAGGGATAATTAAGGGATTGGGAAGGGGAGGGGGTTTGGGCCTCCGGATATCTCACTCACCGTACGAAACGCAGCAGCAAGCTACTACTTTACGCCGGTTTTCTGTGAGACAGTGGTAACGACCCGGACGAGCCGGCCCATTCGTGCTGTAGACACAAGTGTCTACAGCGTGGCTCTACCACTCTAAAATTAATTAATAATAGGTAATTTCACCGGTTCAGTGTCCTTCAAATAGGAACACAATAGTACTCACCCACTGCAGCTTTGCGAGTATAATAGACAAAGTGGTAGCAGTTGGTACCTCTTCAGACTCTCGCATACAAGAGAATTTCCTAATAATGATAAGCCAATAAGGTTTCTTTTATAATATTCCATACAATTTGTCCCTTATAATAAATAGGAGATCCAAAAGGCCTATTCGTTAAATACTAAATAATATCACGAATTCTGCCACAAAGCAAATTACTTCTTATACTCGGACATCGTAAGCGAAAAAGTTCACTTCGTTTATTCCATATAGGCACAGAGCTGAACATGTTATTACGTACATCCTCTTCATTTAGTTGATCATAAATGACTGAGGTTCGTGTCTCCTTAGTCATAATTGTTTTAAAGTTCTTCATGATGACTGATCTTCTTGCCTTCCTAATCAAGCTGGTTTAAAATTTATCCGTGATTAAGGATCGTGTCTTTTAGTCATACTTGTTTTATAGTTCTTCATGACTCGACATTCGTGTCTTCTTAATCAAGCTCGTTTTAAAATGTTTCATGATTGAGGATCGTGTCATACTTGTTTTAAAGTTCTTCATGACTGAGTTACGTGTCTCCTTAGTCATACTTGTTTTAAAGTTCTTCATGACTGAGTTACGTGTCTTCTTAGTCATACTTGTTTTAAAGTTCTTCATGACTGAGTTACGTGTCTTCTTAGTCATACTTGTTTTAAAGTTCTTCATGACTGTGTATCGTGTCTTTTAGTCATACTTGTTTTATATTTCTTCATGACTGAGGATCGTGTCTCCTGTATCAAGCTTGTTTTAAATATCTTTAGGACGGACCGCGGGATTATCACTGTCTCAGGTTCCCTCCAGCCGAAAATTGTACCATACGGAGATTCGACGTGTATTTTATGACTTTTTTTCCTCGAATAATTAAAGGTATTTTTATATTCCATCTGTAACTGGAGAAATCTGAAACAAATATATAATAAGAATATTTTTTTATGTGGTTAGCTGTTACCACCACCCATGGACGTCATCAATGCCAAGGCAAAGCAAAACCGCTGCATACCGTTCACATTTTGGTTTATTTGTAACTGTAAAACTTAATAAACTGAAATCTAGCGGCAGATGCTAGATCTACTAATTCCAAACTGGAAGTTATCGTTAGCAATAGATAGACAACCTAAATCCATATTCATACCGAATCTACCAAATTCTCTGACTCTCAGCTACCAACTATAACACTCATAAAATACAAGAGCTCAATAATCTCTATTTATTAAACTATCCCCCGGGTGGAGTTGACCATCAGTTTGTTGATTACAAACTAACGAGATAAGTTTGCTGTACGGCTATCTCATCGTCACTAATCTTTGAGGTATGATGAGGGATGTGGGAAGAATGGAGGTCACTTTAGATAGTGCAGGGTTGAATATGCGAAAAATACGGCTCCGCTTACTTACACATGCAAAGGTAATCACATGTAACACTCATACACGCTACAAAAATTTACTTTATTCCATAAAAGTTAATGACTAAATATTAAATTTCTAACTCAAGATAATACGTTCTGCACCGCGCAAAAAAATATTCGTATTAAGTGTCAACTAGAGATCATGAATATTTTTTTATGAATTGTCGAATGAACGAGCACAGACTTTTATAGCCCCATCCCCTTTCACAGAGTTTTTATGGGGTAATTTTTTTGCTTGAGTTACGTTTCTTGTCATCTTATTTCGATGCATATTATGTAGTGCATAACTTATAGGTGACAGTGATCTGTCCGCTTTGTATGCAACTGTATGAAAACTACTACACGTCACGATCATCTGTATATACGAATAATAAAAGTACCGTGTCCAAGGTTTGCAGCTTCCAAACTCAGGTGTGGAATTAAGCAAGTTAGACATAACACGTGTCGACAAGCGTAGCCCATCGATTGCTGGGATGACACCCTAATTAGGTGGGAAATGGGATACGTGACACACCTGTACAGGTACATGTGACTCACCTACGGAATACTAATGTGCTTCAGATATGGTTCCACTAAAGTTGACTTCACACCTCGGGAACTATGGAGTGGTATCACTACTGTTTTGTTAGGTAATACAAGTTTAATAAACAAACACATAGTTATAATTTTTTTTTTCGGCAGAGACCAAATTGGTTACCTTATGGTGTGTGATGTACCCCTGATGAACCATGGACGCGTTGCCGACCTTATAACAAAGGGATAATTAAGTGATTGAGAAGAGGAGAGAGAATTTGGGCCTATGGATATCGCACTCACGGTACAAAATAATATAATAATAATACGCCCAGCCCTGATTCCACTGCTGAACATGGGCCTCCAAATGAGAGAGGGATTTGGCCTTAGTCAACCACGCTGGCCTAATGCGGGTTGGCAAACTTTACACATCTCCAAATTCTTATGGAGATCTTCTCAGGTGTGCAGGCTTTCTCGCGATGTCTCATTTACCGTTATAGAAAGGCCAGAGGGGCTGGTTTCGAACTTGAAATTGTGGTCTTGACAGTCCGTACCACTCCTCGCTAAGCTATTGCTGTTTATAATAAAATAATCTACTAAAAAACTCTTGTGATACAACATAAACGCCTTCGCTTTACAGACATAACAAAAGTGCATTCGCAATAAACTTAACACAAAGTTTATCACAATATTTCTAGTATTTTTTTATTCAGAGGATACATTTTTTATTTTTACTACAACAACAAAAGTAATAAACAGATACAAGAGGCGCGATAATGTAATCTGCCACAAGCTCTGCTTGTACTCGACGACTTAATTTCAACAGCTGTTGTGCCACAGTGTACGGAAAGTGGTATTTTTTTATATACTACGATACGATTAATCGTTCATTACACAAACGCTGTTTTCATTAAAAATCTACAAATACATTTATTAAAATGTTCTTGTTTGAAGGTAATATTAGAGTATTTTCCGAAGTTGAAGTCACATACTCCTGACCCCTCACTAAGATACTTATGTTGTGGGTATTAGGAACTAGGAATGACTGTTAATTGTCAGTTGGACTACTGCCGTTCTGATACCATGCAGAGTTAAAATTGGTATTTTTAGGTTACACAAACATTTGTCTCGGTGCAGGCATCGGACGTGACATCTTTTTAAGCCGATTATATGTATGCTAAAGCATGGAGATTAAATTCGTGTTATTTACATTGTAGGGTATCTACTTGTGAAATGATAACACCTTTAGTTTTTTGTATAGGACGTTGTACTGAGATAAGTTAGGCCGGGATAACGCCAGGCAGACAGAAAGAAAAATGAAATATAATTTGTAATGAACACAGTTCATCAGTTGACTTTTGTAATACTACTTTTGTCTTTATAAACGAAGCTCAATTACTGGCATCATAAATTAGTTAATTAACATCGCTACTGCCACCCCCGCACTGTAACCTCTGAGGATTACATACCCACTCACGCCTGTAATCCCCGAAGGGGTAAGCAGAGGTGTAACCAGTACACCCACATTTCGCCGAGCGTATCTCCGTCCCTTATGTGATAGGGGGTGAGCCTATCGCGATACCGGGCACAAATTCCAGACTCCGGGCTGATACTAAGCATTTCGTACTTGAAAAACCCAATACCACTTTACCCGACCCGGGGATTGAACCCGAGACCTCAGCGTTGGCCTCAATCGTAACGCGTACACATTACAACTGCACCACCGAGGCAGTCATAATAATTGTATAGTTTACTATTTTGCAAAAATCGTCCCATCTAAACAATCTCCGAAGACCCAGCTGCGGTAACGGAGTGTAATAGCGCCGGTAGAGGGCACTATCAAAACAGAACACTGATAAGCACACTGCATGAATCCTCTAGCAGTTGTCGTAAATAATTTGTTTATAGCTTTTTAAATTCATTGTTCCTTTGTTAATGTGATGATAACTAGTACATTGTTGGAATGTGTACTACTTTTTTATTTTAGCTATTACTTAAAATGATCTTGAGCTATGTTTGCATTATCTTTTTGCTGTGAGCATTTCTGAAACACACGAATCTTTAGTGTGATTCTTTATTTTGCAAATACACCACACATTTATCCATTACAATAAAATTACGTTCAAAGATTCTACCGATATTTTGTAAATATACAATTCGACACTGATAACTCACGGTTCGGGTCTGGTACATGCGAAAATTTCTTGAGTTAATTAGTTGTGTTTTGCTTTGTACAATGGATAAATACTTTCAAGCCTGCATGTTAAGGGTCTCTAAGACCCTTATTACTAAGCTCGTCCGTCTATCTAATGACGGGCTGTCCTTCATTCTGTCTTCCGGGTCATGGTCATCATGTCCTCCTATCTTAATGCCCGTAGATTATTTTTTATATTGACATGTAATGATTGTGAGTGGTTGAGCCACGCTGTAGACAGTTTTGTCTACAACATGAATGGGCCGACTCGTCCGGGTCGTTACCACTGTCTCACAGAAAACCGGCGTAAAGTAGCAGCTTGCGTACGGTGAGAGATATCCGAAGGCCCAAATCCCCTCTCCTTCCCAATCCCTTAATTATCCCTGTCCTTTAAGATCGGCAACGCGCCCATGGTCCTTTTGGTATTTGGTGTTGGAGAACACTTATCAGGCGACCCACTTACTGGTTTACCAGACAATGTTTAAAAAAAAAATGTTATGCTTATGATCTAATTTACAGAATAAATTATTTGATTTGATTATTAGCTTGAATGACGAGACGAGCAGATCGCTTGCCTGATGGTAATCACCACGTCTATTTATAAACAGAAGCAACACCACACAGAACTTTGAATTACAAAGCATTGTATGATAATGGACTGCGTTCGTCATACCAAAACATAAGATGATAAGTTTCATAATGCCCAGCAATATTACGGGCTTCAATGGCCTTCAAACTGAAACAACAATGTATACACACTGCTGCTTGGAAGCAGTAATAATCAAAGCGGTAGTTCCAACCCAGACGGCCTCTCGCATACGAGGAACCTACCTAGTAAAACATAGAAAAACTTAAGAGAAAGTAGAGGAAAGAGGCAGTAAAATTTGTATAACTTAAATATAGGTTTAATAAAACAATTCTAGACATAATTTGCAATAACTAACCAAATTAATTCGATGAAAACTAGAACCTAATATTAACTAAGAAAACAACTCTTAAAATTAATTATTATTCAAATCTTAAAATCTGCGCAACTTCTGATTAATTATGAAAGTTAATCTTCACATTTATAATTGGTAATAATATTTATTTTCGAAGCCTGTAAAGTCTTATTTCAAAATACTACGTTATAGTTTTATTTTGTTTGGTGCCTTTTAATCAACTAAAATAGAAAAGTTGTTGAAATTGTAAAGTTCAAGTCAAATTCGTTCACCGAGTGTTCCGTACTCGTATTCTTAGACTTATACTTTTTGTTCTTTTTATTATCTTTTTAAATAACCTAGAATTCTGTCACTGAGCACCTTCTAAACGGTTGACCCAATTATAAATGTTTTATTTGTATGTGTTTGAATGGGTCCCTGGATGGTTTTCATTTACAATTGGACCGGGTAGGTGGCGCTGCAACTGAGTTCTAGACTTTTCATTACTTTATGTTTAAGATTTATCATACTACCTGATATCCTTGATACAAGACTTGTATTTTACTGTGGAGTAAGAGCTCTATGTATGTGACTATTGGCTATATTTATTTATAACCTTGAATTGGGATAAATTATTTTTCTTACAACATTGCTTTACCATTTGGGTTGTCAAAGATATTGGTACTTACATTTCAAATCAAAACATTAAATTGTTCAGAAGTTGATTGCAGAAACGAGGAAACTGGTAACCAATGGCAACGAGACAGTTCATTAAAACGGTTCGTGAAAACCTTAGAAAAAACTTACAATGGTTTAATATGGGTGTACTTGCATAGTTAGTAATTGCCTCTCGTTTAGCTTGAAGGGGTATTTATAATGCTTTTATTAACTGACAGAAAACAGAGGTTGTGAATTTGACGCGTAGCTATTTGTTATTTTATATTAGATATATATAGTATCACGTATAATTGTTCACGGAGTGATCTAATGTTGATTTTTATTTCATTCACAAATGACCCCATTTAAATTGTAAGAACTTCCACCCTTATAAGGGTGCAACTAGGGATGAAATACTAAAACTTCGTCATCTACAAAGTAGGTCCCTAGTATGCGAGAGGCCGTCTCTGTTAGTACCACCGCTTTGTCTATTTCTGCCGCCAAGCAGCAGTGTATAAGCACTGTCGTGTTCCAGTTTGAAGGACATTGAAGCCAGTGAAATTACTGGCCATTATGATACGTAACATCTTATGTCTCGGGGTAACGAGCGCATCCCAATGCCATGCAGTGCTTTGAATGCAAAGGTCTGTGTGGTGCTGTTTATGGGCAACTGTTTTTTGTTTCTGCTTTCAATCAGACGAGCGACCTGCTCGTTTTGTGACTCAAGCTAATAAAAAAATAATAGTTATGAAAATTATGAAAAATTGTCCAATTATAATTAGACTGCCTCGGTGGCGCAGTTGTAATAGGTACGCGGTACGACAGCTGTGCTAAGATCTCGGGTTCGATCGCCGGGTCGGGTAAAAGTGATATTGGGGTTTCCTATTTCAAAATGCTTATTATTAGATCGGAGTCTGGAATCTGTGCCCGGTATGGCGATAGGATCGCCCCCTATCACATCGTGGGAAGGAAATAAGCTCGGCGGGTTTTTTTTACAGCATAAGCTGGCAAGCGAGCGAGCGATCGGTCACCTGATGGTAAGTAATCTCCACCGCCCATATAAGCCCGCTATACCAGAAAAATCATGGGCGCGTTGCCTGCCTTAAAGGAAAAGGATAATTAAGAGATTCTCGATAATAAAGAGAGATTAAGAGAGAGAGAGAGAGAAAGATTAATTAAGATGCTCGACCCAGTCGAGCCGATCCATTCGTGCTGTAGACATAACTGTCTACAAGGTGGCTCTACCACTCAAACGAACTCAAAAAATTATAAAACAGTTTCAATATATTCATACAAGTATGAAGTTTGTGATATTTTCACGGTATTTCCATAGATCATGAACAGACTGCTGTACGTAGAAGACGATACATAATACATGTTTCATGAACATTATTCCTTGTTTGCGAGATTGTTAAAAGTTTTGTACAAATATAATACAGGCGTGGTACTAGCTTGCTTGCATACAATTGCCTGTTGAGGGTGAAATGGTTGGGTAATGGAGTAAGCAAACACTTTAATGTGAAAGATCAGCACTACGCTGCGATTTTTTTTTATAGCATAGGCCGGCAATCGAGCAAGTGGGTCACCTGATGGTAACTGATCTCCACCGCCCATGTACGTCCAAAATACTAATACTAAACTAATTGCAAAGCAGGCCCTGATATTAAGCCGGGATAACACCAGACAAAAAGCAATGGCAATAAAAAACAAATAAAACATTTCTAATTCATTTACAAACGATTTCGTAAATTATAAACAATTTTTATCTTATTGAGATGTATTTTTAAAACTCCATTAATATCTGGGCCAAAAAATAATATTTACATAACATGTAACATTTTTAATTAAAATGTTTTTACAAAGCGTAATCCTGGTTATATATTTGGTTAGAATAAATATAATTAGATTAAGACTCTACCCTACGCTAATGACCTTGACGATTTGCGCCATACATAAATCTACCGGAATGGTGGTTTTTTTTTTCTCTCCTGGCTCGGCAAAGTGACTACGCTACACCTGATGGTAAGTATAGCGCAATCCATGAATACTGTTGACCAACGACAGACACTGAATCTATCGCAGATCAGCAGAATTATGCCGGTTATGAATTATGGTTTCACGCGACAGAGATGCAGCACGCCGTCAGCGTTGTTAATTGTTTTTATTTTAACTTTTGGTTTAGTATGTTGTAACAGTAATACGTCGCGCTTTTTCTATTCAATCGCAAGGATTATTCGCTAGAAATTTTGCGCCAAAGATTGTAAAATAGCAGTATTTAAGTCTCTTTTACATAGTTTAAGTGTGTTTATAACATACAAATGTACATGTAATGTGTTATGTATGTGTACTGCCTCGGTAGCGTAGTTGTAATGCGTATGCTTTACCACTGCTGTCCCGAGGTCTCGGGTTCGATCCCCGGGTTGGGTAAAAGTGATATTGGATTTTTCGACGAAATACTTAGTATCAGCCCGGAGTCGGGAATTGTGTTCGGTATGGCGATAGGCTCACCCCCTTATTACATCATGGAACGGAGATACGCTCGGAGAAATGTGGATGTACTGTTCATACCTCTGCCTACAATGTAATTTATACAAATTCTTTTATGACAAATATATCCGTATCGAAACTACATAACATGATATTCTTTTTGTACAATGATTAAGTTTAGCATATTACTGAGAATTGTCTTATAACTTTGTCATTTTTATGATTTAGCTTTAGTTACAGCCTTAAGCATTTGCGAGTAATAATAATACGCTCAGATTGTGGATTTAGGCAAATTAATTGTGTAAACTACGGAATGAATAAATACGCAAGTCCACACATAGAACATAATTGTATTTCTTGCGAAGGAAAAGATTGCGTGCTGCTTTTGCAAAGATCTCGAGATGACAAGTTTTTACAATATTCTAGAAAACTACACTTCACATAGCCAAAAAGGTTTGAAGGCACATAAAACCAACTCAAATAGAAATTATAATAGATGGCGCTACCTAATAACAGAGCAAACTCTAAAAATACAATAAAATTGCATTTTAAAGTACAAAATTAAATGTGTCGCCAACAAATTGCATAACATTTTAATCACGAATAATATGAATAAAGCTTCGTCATTAGTAGTCAGCTTTTGCCCCATTGTTAATGGTAGAACCACGCTGTGGACAAATTTTTCAGACTTTATTTCAATAAATACATTACGTATATTCGAAAATTCAGTCCGAGGTGTATAGTTGGGATACGAAACCTCAGTCTAAACAATCGGGTACACTCCCTGGTAGTCTGTCACTCTATTCCACCTGCCTTTATCCCACTCGCAGTGGGGTCGGCGCAAATGCTTTTTAACACGTGTTACAGACAGATTTGCCTTGTAGTTTTTACGACCGGCCGCCTGCCTGACACCGACCCCTCTGGGGAGGAAAACACCAAGACCCGAAACAAATGTTTGTGGATCACACAAAACACAAACAGTTTTGTTTGAAGAGACACGGTGTAGACACTTTTGTCTACAGCATGACTAGGCCGGTACGTCCGGGTCATTACCACTGTCTCACAGAAAACAGTTCCTAATCCCTTAATTATCCCTTTCCTTTAAGTTCGGCAACGCGCCCATGATTCTTTTGGTATTGTGGGCGTACATGGGCGGTGGAGATCACTTACCATCAGGTAACCCATTTGCTCGTTTCTGACCCATGCCATAAAAACTAGCTAAAACAAGGAATTACATTAATAGTATCCATTCCAAAATCATTGCTAACTCTATAAAATTCACACATCTTGTTTTTCGCTCGCATCCGACATTTCCATAACCCGTGCTCTTCCATTTTTCCTGCCGGAAACTTATACCTTCTCGTATCCGAGTGACGAGTTTAAGGTGGGTGTTAGGGGCCAAGAATACTGTTAAAAATAGTGCTGTTTTACTCCCGCGATAAACACTTTTGGAGAGTATATTATTTTGAAAAGTATTTTTGTATTATCCTAGTAGAGATAGAGAGAGAAAGGGGACAAACTTATCACCTCCAGTTTATCGGGGTTAAAAAAATATACAATAACATGACAGATTCCTTTTACGGATAGATACCTTAATAAATAAAGAAAGAATCAAAAATCTTTGAAATAATTCAACCTTAGAATATATATGCAGCGATAGCTCAACTGGGAGTGGTCTATCAGACTGTCGAGGCAAAAGTCGCAGGTTCGAAACAAGCCTCAAGAGCATGCACCTCTAACTTTGCTACCTTACTGTTAAATGTTAATTCTATTGCTTGCTTTATCGCGAGGAAAGCTGCATACCTATGAAATTCTCTAAGAAATTCCGCATTATGCCAGCGTGGTGGAATACGGTCTAACCCCTTTTAGTCTGTAGAAGAGGCGCGTGCCCAACAGTGAGACGTGTATAATAAGGAGCTGGTATTATTATTTTATTACAGTATAGATATAAAGCAAAGTTCAAAATAGCCAAAACATTAGGCAGTTAGATAAGAACAATGTAAACCGTTGCTTAGCCTAATGAGTACATCCAATATCCTTTTATTGCTGAACATTAAGCTATAAGCAGAGATTTTGATATGGTATAAGACAATTAAATGTCTCGGTAACTGGATGTCTGTATGGTATTGAGTACAAATGGATATTTAGTAGAGATTAATGAAGAAGTGGAGGTATTTTGTCTTATGTGTCTATTTCACAATATTTGGGTAATATTACACGACCAATTAAAGTTTAAACAACACACAATAAGACACATACTTAGTATTCTGCCACAGCCACCGTGGTGCAGTGGGCGTGTAGTTGTAGTAGCCGGTTGTGAGGCGAGAGGCCGTGGGTTCGATTCCCGCACCATGACAAATGTTTGTGTGAGTCATAAATATAGTCCCTTATAGTTCCTGATCTCCACGATATAGGTTAGGCTTATAGTGTGAGGTCACCTGTTGGGTGTATTTATTTTATTTATTAATTATTTTTTATATCATAGGCATTATCTCGGTGCGGGAATCGAGACCGCGGTCTCTCGCCTCACAACCGGCTACTCGCCTACTGCGCCACGGAAGCTGTGCTTTAACATAAAAAAATGAACAACATAAAACTAGAAAATCACGAAGATGAGGGTATTCGGGTATTCTCCCTCGAACTCAGTAATAGTACCTGCATACCCTTCTCGAAAAACCCATCATATTACTATCCGAATGCCTCATCTATAAGTGATTTTCGGTTCCCACCTCCAAGCGACATTATACACCACGATGACCCCAACTTGGGCCGGTGTCGCGATCGTTCTGACCACTCGACCGTACCCGGCAAACGACCCTGCTTCTGTATTTATGGAGGAAACCGCCTGTAGCTTTGAAAAATGTACATAAAATATTGATTACGGTATATTGTAGTATATTAATTATTATAAACATCTACTTACTGAGTATACGTCTTTTTGCGCCCGGTAAAATGACTAATCTGGACTTAATGGTAAATATAGTACCATCCAAAATGTATATTGACCTGTCAGAATGATGCTGGCCTGAAGTTACTGGATATGTATTGGATAACCCCGGGAAGGACCCGCCAGAAGGAGCCTGTACATAAATACGCACGCCTGTAGTCTCCGAGGTGTAACCAGTACACCCACATTTCGCCGAGCTCATCTCCATCCCATGATGTGATAGGGGGCGAGGCTATAGCCATATCGGACACAACTCCAAACTCCGGGCCGATACGGGCATTTTGTAATAGAAAAACCCAACATCACTTTTACCCGACCCGGGGATCGCACCACAGATCTCAGTGTCAGCCTCAGTCGTAATGGGTAGGCAGAGGTGTAACCAGTACACCCACATTTCGCCTAGCGTATTTCCGTCCCACGATGTGATAGGGGGCGAGCCTATCGCCATACCGGGCACAAATTCCAGACTCCGGGCTGATACCGAGCATTCCGTAATAGAAAAACCCAATAGCACTTTACCCGACCCGGGGATCGAAACAGAGACCTCAGCGTTGGCCCCAATTGTAACTTGTACGCATTACAACTGCGTCACCGAGGCAGTGAGCATATGTTATATAATTATAACTTAAATTCGCACAAGAAATCCGAAAAATCCCGCTTAAACTATACTCTCGATCAAGCTACGTACATTTATTCCATTTTACCACATCCAATAAATTATCCAACACCAAATGCTTTGTCAAATTTAAGGCGTGGAGCGATTCAAAATCGTATTTCAAATCCATTGCCAAACGGCATTTGGTTCTTACAGTTGTTTTTGTCCCGCTCCGCTGTGAGTGGCCACTGATTTATATGTCGGCTTTCCAATTAGCCTTACGGAGTGGGGTTTATTTATCGCACTCTTTCCATTTTCCGCACTTTTGGCTTGGCCGTGTTGTGTGTACTTAGCACGCGCGACATTGTGTCACGATTTATCGGATGGTTAAGTAAGTTAGTTATTAAAATAAATATTTTACTCGAATTGGAATTTACAAGGTGGTAGGTGTGAGAGGCCGGCTGGGTTGGTGCCACCACTTTGTATATTTCTGCCGCCAAGCAACAGTGTGAAAGCACTGTTGTGTTCCAGTTTAAAGGACATTGAAGCCAGTGAAATTACTGGGATTTATGAGGCTTAAAACCGTATGTCTCGGGGTGACGAGCGCAGTCCAGTGTCATGCAGTGCTTTGTTATTTAAAGTTCTGTGTGGCGTTGCTTCTGTTTATGAGCAGGTGTGGCGCTTACCATCAGGCGAGCGACCTGCACGTCCCGTCATTCAAGCTAATAATAATTAAAAAAATGATTTTTTTGGAAACCGGCGAGGTCCTCGTAGTTTAAATCCCAGGTCAAGCCAAAATGTCAATCCCAGGTCCCAAAATTAAATTTTATCGTTTCCAAAAATTACACAACATTTGCCTGGGATGGATACTACATATGGTACGGTACGTAAATAAGCTCGGCGACTATGGAAGCAGTAGTTGCGAGAGTGCGTAAGCGTATGACAAACGAGCAAGTAGGTCATCTGATGGCGAGTGATTACCACCGCCCATGTACGCCCCCACAATACCATGGGCGCGTTGCCGACCTTAAAGGAAAGGGAAAATTAAGGGATTGGGAAGGGGAAGGGATTTGGGCCTCCGGATATCTCACTCACCGTACGAAACGCAGCAGCAAGCTGCTACTTTACGTTGGTTTTCTGTGAGACAGTGGTAATTTTCATTCAAGCTGCAGACAAAATTGTCTACAGCGTGCCTCTACCACTCATATTAATTTACGTAATATTACTTATATATACTTGGAAATGGATCACCATTTCCTAAGCAGGTAAGTAACTAGGCTGATAACTTACTACTAGTAAGTGATCACGCTTACCATCAGGAAAACCGGCGTAAAGTAGCAGCTTGCTGCTGCATTTCGTACGGTGAGTGAGATATCCTTCCCAATCCCTTAATTATCCCTTTCCCTTAGAGTCGGCAATGCACCCATAATTCTTTTGATATTATGGCTGTACATGGGTGGTGGCTGTACATCAGGTGACCCACTTGGTCGTTTGCCAGGTTATGCTATAAAAAAAGGTGATCTGCTTGCTCGTCCCCCCCCCCCCTCCACAAAAAAGAATATCGTGTAATATAAAAGTGTCTTCTATCCCCAGTATGTGGTACACGTTTTACTCGGTAACGTATGTGAGTTTTGATTCACAACGAAATGCATTTGAAGCTCTCTTGTTTTCGTTACGGATCCAGTAAACACCAACCTGACTAATGGTAATGGGTTCTTTGTGGTAAATGCTAATTTAACTTCTCACGGTGTGGTTTTGCGATCCAAATTGGACGAGATTTGACTGTGATTTCAAATAAGACGGTTGCTTTTTAAACTGCGACATAAGTACAGACAGACTTCGACATAATTTTATTCGTGAATAAACAACAATTATATTCCATTAATGTGTTTTTTATACTGGCCCGACAAAATAATAAAACTGTACCTTGTGGTAAATATAGTGCAGTTTAAAGTCCCAAGGTGGAAGGTTCCTCGTATACAAGAGGCCGTCTTGGTTGGTACCACCGCTTAATTTATTTCTGTCGCCAAGCAACAGTGTGTAAGCATTGTTGTGTTCGCGTTTGAAGGACATTGAAGCCAGATGTTTCGGACTCGAACTTAATGAGCGCAGTCCAGTACCATACAGTGCTTTTTAATGCAAAGTTTTGGGTGGCGCTGCATCTGCATATGGGTGGGCATGGCGCTTACTATCAAGCGAGCGACATGCTCGTCTCGTCACTCAAGCTAATAAAAAAAAGTAGGTATTATAGAAAATTAATGTTCCCGTCGAATTCATTATAATTTTATTCCACTACAATTTCAACCATTATGTGATTGTTGAATTCTAAATGTTACATATGTCGGGTAAAAGTTGAGAAGCTATATTAAAGAGTAATAAACTATATACGGAAGCTATATCACCTTTGTATTTCATCAAGATATTATTCCATGTCTAACTGGGTGTAGAAGTGTTGCCTTTAAACTAGGGAGAAGACTAAGCTAAAGTTATCGATAAAATATCAGATTTCTTGCGCGTAATGTGCAAGGAATATACGTTCAACAAGACGGTAAATTTACTCTCTGAATTCCTGACACATCTGCTAAGCCATGAATTTGCCTTTATAATAGCGAATTATACGTAGAAGGAAGTCAATATATGCATGTTTTATTGCCTAGGGTAATAGCTGTTGAAGCCAATGCAAGTGTCCAGCCTCGGATGTGCAAGCCTTAGAATATACTTTCTGTCTAGATGCTCTCTGACCGCCCCTATAGGTTACGAGATTCAAAAATATTTTTCATCCAACTGTAGGCAGTGACTTGGCTGTGCCCTGGCGTCACCGAAATCCATGAGCGGCGGCGGCTGCTTACTATCAGGCCGTTCTCGTGCTCGTATGCTAACTTAGGCAAAAGCCAGTAATCAAAATAATTTATTTCCGACTAGATTTTGCTCGCAGCTCCACCCGCGTCCTTTTCCGAGAAAACCATTCTGCCGTTACGGTGTGATGGACTAACTAAACATCCAAATTTACAAACTCAAAAACATCCAGACTATCACATTTATCATAGTGGTAGGATAGACTAATAATGACTTCATCGCGTCGAATAAATAATTTAAATCGTAGGCTGATAACTCACTTGACCCACTGTTGAGCGTCATACCTCGTGCTTAATATAAAAAATATCGATAGCACATCACCACATCCCTAACTTGCTTAAAACTATGAATATGGTTAGCAGTCAGCACTATTTAGATAGGGGCACCAAAATAACATAGGTCTTTGGTAGGACGTTAGCTTTGATTGAAGCGAGGCCTAGCTTACGTAAGACTAAGCTTCAGCAGGGAGGCACTCTAAGGTTTTACTAGGGTGCTAGTAGAAAATGAAAAGTAGGAAATAATATTATAAATAAACTTGGCGTAACGGGAATATAGGCATACACACTCACGCCTGTAATCCTCGAAGGGGTAGGCAAAGGTGAAACCAGTAGGTACACCCACATTTCGCTGAGCTTATTTCAATCCCATGATGTGATAGGAACATACTGCCATACTGGGCACAATTGCGGGTTAATACTGAGCATTTTGTAATAGAAAAACCCAATATCATTACCCGATGCAGGGATCTGACCCAAGACCTCAGCACAGCAGTCGTACCTCGTACGCTATACAACTGCGCCATAGAGGCAATGCATAAAGCGTGAGCGTTTCTTAGATCCCAACTAAGCCCCACTGCACCCTACTATTACTCCCCCAGTGCCCTCTGATTACACCTCACTGCATGCCTGTTACCCACTCTCACTATGCAGATAATAGCCGCTGAAAGCCTCGTAGATTATACGTTGTATTGCTGAGTGCTAAGTCTGCAGTGAGGGTTGTAGGCTATTCTGGCTGGGAAAAGTTTTGAGACATCTGATATGGTTAGCGTGGAGTTTAGTTTAAGAAAAATGAGGATTACATGTTTAAAACAAAATGGGAAATTTGGAGTTCATATCAAAAGAGTCGTGTATAAATATTTATAATAAGCGATTAACCCTATCAGTATTTTGGCTCTCATTTTAATTATTTGACGAAAAGAGGAAAGGATAAACAATGTTTTTTAAGCCAGGGGTTAACCGGTCACCGGTGCCTGTCTGATTGACTATAAATATTAAAAAAAAATGTCGAATTGCAAAACTCATTCTTTTTTAAGTCGGTTTAAAATTGGCATGTAACTGTAATACAAATAAAAATTGTATAGTACATCTACTAGCACACAGAACAAAATATACTAAAATGAACTGATCTACTTACGCAATAGAGAACAGAACATTATTAACTTTTTGTATGACGAAATATAATTTATTGCAGCTAAGCTTATTGCAGGAAGACCAGAACACAGGCAAAGTTGAATAATAAAAAAAATATCATAATCGTTCAAACAATTAAATCGGAGCGCAGAATTTTTCCACAAAAATCCTTTTAACGTTTTGTTTCGAATGAGAAATATCGTGGATTAGTCACGAGTGAATTAATTAATAAAGGCTAAACAATGGGGCCTGGGCTGCAAGACCGTATATTAACGCTAACAATGGGTGGTGTGTGCAGTCAAATGAAATAATGCGACGCTCCAACCTCAGCCACCTTTGTTTGTGAGTTCGTTATTTTTATGGTATCATTATCAAAGTTAATGGTTGTTTTAAATTTTTAAATGCAGCGTAATGATTGCTTGTGCGTCATATGATCGTCCCATTGTTGTACCTAACTGTAGGCCAATTCTCGTAATTTTAAATGTTCAAAATATCATTCCGATCTAGTCTCAGCGCCAAGAAAGTTACAAATGGCATTCTCTTCTGCCACCTAGTAACCTTGCTTCTTCACACTCCGTCGATCCCATATTGTAGAGAAAGTAATACATGTGCCGGCAAACTGTTCCACATCTTGAAAGTATTTTTAATTCAATACACTGGTTTAAGTCTAGTTGGTTTGATTATGTGTAAGGCATGCCAAATCTTGGTTGCAGGAAGCCGATGGATGCAGGCCGCTTCCAACAGGTCGGCCTGGAAGGCATTAGGGGAGGCCTATGTTCAGCAGTGGACGTCTTGTGGCTGATGATGATGCCAAATCTCACATCTTTTCATTAACGGACTTCAAAAAAGGAAGAGGATCTCAATTCAGCGAGGTGTTTTTGCTTTTTTTATATATGTACATAGATTTCTCCGCCAATCGTAGTCCGATTTTATTGGGAAAAAAATCATTCGATAGAGTTAGTTAAACTGCAATGTGGTCCCATATAAATGTGGTTAAGATCTGATGACGAAGTACGGAGTAAAAAAACGAAACTCCTCAACGGACAACGGTACCCTCGTTGCGATTGAGTTATTGTTTTGGAATTTACATGCTATTGCTGTAATTACCACTAAAAAATAAAAAATAAAATATGTATTATCAAAAATTAGATACGAAATTGAAAATAAAAGTTAATGAAATGTCAAAAATATCAATTTCTAAAGGTCTTTTTGGTGTCGGTGCAATTTTAGACCAGTAGCGGACAGACACAGTCACAGATTCAAAAATATTTTTAAGTTAAGTTTTTAAGTTTTGTTAAAACTTATAATGGATACACGTCTCACTCTCATATAAAACAAACGTAAATTCCTATAATACTCAAATGTAAATGCTAAACATAATACGCGATGTAAATCAACCCAAACACGTACACATCTGAATAAAATATCAGTTATGTTTCACGTTATTGAGCATAGACGCTTTCTCAGCCCGTAACATGTGTTTATTTAGAGATTTCACAATGTTTTTAGGTTAAATGTATGTGAATGTGTTGCGACTGATTTATTTGCGTAGATTTATGGTAAAAAATGTGAGTTGAAAATGGAACCCATTTTGTGACGTTTGATAGAAGATAATCGAATCTTATATAGCTTCTGTGGCGCAGTGGATGAGTAGCAGCCTGTGTAACGAGAGACCGCGGGTTCGATCTTTGTATCAAGATATTTTTGTGATCAACTTATATTTGTTTTGGGTCATGGGCGACGTGGGACTACGTTCCTAATAATTTACGATACCCTTGATACAGGTTAACCTGGCATGGGGTCCGAAGTATAACTATACGTGTGGGTGTATTTATTTATTTACTGTGTCATAAGAGTAATTTTCAAGTACTTAATATTAAGCACGACGTATATTTATAATTATCTCTGTAAAAGACCGCATTCCGTTGTTGATTCAAACTAATAACTCTAAAGAGCATGTTTAATTAAACTCCGAAGTTAATCCGCGGACGTATCGATTGTGAACGCCATAATATATTAGTTATGCAGACACTCCCCGCTCCCCCTTGTTAGTTATTACTAAAATACGTCGCATTTATTTTATTTAGTATGTGTTCCCAGACATGCTTAGCGTCTATTTAATTTCCAGATTATCTAGTAATATAATTTCGAGTTGGACGCCTTCGATGCGAAATGGAAGAACTTGATAGAAGACTGAACCCAGTGGAAGAGTAAAGGGGAGGCCTTTGCCCAGCAATGGGACATATTGTAGGCCCTTTAAAAAAATAATTCAGGGAAATGCTTATTAAATATGTTTTTATCTGCTAGAATGATAGAAGAGCATGTTGCTCGTGTGATGGTAAACGCCACGCCACGCAAAAGCATTAGCATACAGAACTGTAAGTAAAGTACTGCTTGACACTGTACTGCGCTCATCATCACGCGATTTAAAATGTTAAGTATGATAATGCCCAGTAAATTGAGCGTAACGTGAGTCAAGCGACAGCGACAAGTCTGCTGGGTATGAAATCGCTTGGAAACAGTCGCGCGACGCACTCTCCTCTATGGTCGAGGTGTCTTAAAGGTTACATTATATATGATAACATTCTTAGCCTGCGACAAAAAAGGGGAAAGCGGGAGGGGACGATGTGATTCTGTTTTTTATAGCCTAAATGACGAAACGAGCAGGTCTCTCGCCTCACGGTCACCGCCACGCAAAAGCAAAGCATAACTAGAAGCAAAAAAACACATGACTCAAAATTAGAAGGTACTGCATGGCATTGCACGGAAGATGTTAAGTCTCATAATGCCCAGTAGTTTCACTAGCTTCAATGTCTTTCAAACCGAAAAACATTGCTGCTTGGAGGCAAAAATAGACAAAGCGGTGGTACCAACCCAGACGGTCTTCTAACTTCTCTCTCTCTCTATTTAATTTTTACGAATCAATTATTTTCCAGTAAACCACTTCCTAGTTTATATAAATACATGATACAAATAATCCTTTTAAATCTAGATATACATAACTAATGCCGTTTACTAAATAAAACGACTAGTTTCTCGTATAAAGAGTAAATGTTAATTTAGTGAGA
Source organism: Mimas tiliae (assembly GCA_905332985.1). Taxonomy (NCBI): domain Eukaryota; kingdom Metazoa; phylum Arthropoda; class Insecta; order Lepidoptera; family Sphingidae; genus Mimas; species Mimas tiliae. Next base: position 14,553,629 of record HG995253.1, on the reverse strand, counting down.
AAATTAAGGCAGTTAATAAAGCCGGCCATCTGCAAGGACACCCTTTAGCTAATTATAGTTTATGGTACAAGGGTTTCCCTCGTGTCTACCCTGCATCACCGTTTGGGGTAAGAATTATACCTAAAATCAAAAGGTGAAAGCATTACCCTCAGGAGTAATTGCGTAAAAATTTAAAGAAATTATACCTTTTTTTGGAAGAGGGGGGCAAAGGAGAGGGTCGCCTGGTGAGTTGGCAAGTTTAATGATAATTCTGGCAAACGAGTAAGGGGTAATGGCGTAATAATTATTATAAATTTTACCTTTTTATAGAAAGGGGGAGGGGAAAGGGGGACGAGTAAGTTAGCTGATTGTAAATTATCTCTATTGCATGCGATAATCCGCAATATCAGAAAAACATGATGAGCGAGTGTTATTGGATCTCCAATAATTTTACTGACTAAAAATTCAATGTCAAAGTACGTTGCTCTTCTGTGAGACAGTAGAACCACCCGGGCGAGTCTGGCCATTGGATGCTGTAATCAATTTTCTTCACAGCATAGCTCTAGAAATTCTTCCTCTTTCACATGTCCTTATCCCACTCGCAGTGGGGTCGGCGCAACATGTCAAATACATGTCAAAGAAAGATTCGGCTTTTACTTTTTACGACCAACCACCTGCCTGACGTCAACCCCTACGGAAAGAACACCCAGACCCAAACAAATATTTACAGATCACACAAAAATATGTTTCGGTGGGAGAATTGATCCGCGGCCCCTCGTTCCACAGCAGACTACTCATCCACTGCGCCACGGAGGCCGTCGGTGATAGGTTCACCTCAATCATCATGGGACGGGAATAACCTCGCCAAACAGTCGATGCACTAGTTGCACAGTCTACTCCTTTTGATTTTACAAGCATGAGCTTATAATAGCGATAAATAAACACCACTCGTCCTAGTCCATTCCATTGGTACAGTATTGGCTTTTGGCGTATTGGTAGTTGGCTATTACAGTTTAACATGATTTCGTGTTATCACATGTGTGATATCCTGCGGCGACGCGCCCGACTGCATCTGTATTTGGTTTGAAATGGTACAAAGCTTTGATATGATTGGCCTAAATTCCCCGATGCAAAATTCAATGTTAAAAGTTTATTGGTAGGCTGAATGTTATTGTAAAAGTATTTTTTATATCGTAGTGGTAAACGAGTAAATGAGTATCGTGATTAAGTGATTAAGTGATTAAGTGATTAAGTAATTAAGTAATTAAGTGATTAAGTGATTAAGTAATTAAGTAATTAAGTAATTAAGTAATTAAGTAATTAAGTAATTAAGTAATTAAGTAATTAAGTAATTAAGTAATTAAGTAATTAAGTAATTAAGTAATTAAGTAATTAAGTAATTAAGTAATTAAGTAATTAAGTAATTAAGTAATTAAGTAATTAAGTAATTAAGTAATTAATTAATTAATATTATTAAGTGATCTCCACTGCCCATGTACGCTCACAATACTAAAAGGTTCATAGGCCCGTTGTCGACCTTAAAGGAAAGGGATAATTACGGGATTGGGAAGAGGACTTGGACCTCCGTATATCTTAACGTACAAAACGTAGCAGCAAGCTGTTACTTTACGCCGGTTTTCTGTGAGACAGTGTTAACGAACCGAACGGTCCATTCATGCTGTAGACAAAACTGTCTACAGTCCTATTGCAGAAAGAATTTAATAATCTTTCTTTCTGCCTGGCTTTTTTTATTAGCTTGAATGACGAGATGAGCAGGTCACTCGCCTGATGGTAAGCGCCACGCCGGCTCATAAACAGAAGCAACGCCACACAGAACTTTAAATAACAAAGCACTGCATAACACTGGTCTGCGCTCGTCAGCTCGAGACATAAAGTGTTAAGTCTCATAATGCCCAGTAATTACACTGGCTACAATGTCCTTCACACCGGAACACAACAGAGCTTACACACTGTTGCTTGGCGACAGAAATAGACAAAGCGGTGGTACCAACCCAGCTGGTCTCTCGCATACGAGGGACCTACCACCTTGTAATCCCGTCTCGTTCTCGTTATCCCGGCCTAATGCCAGCGTCCGCCTTACCATCATGATTCAACGGTAAATTTGGTATTATGTGGGACGACTCGACGTCGACGACCCCAAAACCCGCAGCAGGAACAAAGTTTCGCCATTGCCTCGTCCGTTAATCAGCAGAGTGTGTCACGTGCAGGCGAGGTTGGCTTTCTAACATGTTGATGGCCTACTTACACGAAAAATAAATGAGAGGTTTCCTTCAACGGTAAGCAGAACTGCTTGGCAGTTCTTTGGCATTGCCGAGATTCATGGGTGACGGTAACCACTTATCAGGTGGACCGTCTACTCCTCTGTCTAATAAGAAACAAGTAACGATTTAAATCTGTTGAAAGGGTTGTTAAATGACAGACGAAGCAAACTTTGACGTCACCTTGTAAAATGTCCATTACGGTCCACGCGTGCGAACGAGATAGTGAAATGTCCCCACTACGCACCCACCTTTGCTCATGCCAATATTTAAAATCATTACTGCGGGTTAATTTTTTAACCAATTTGATTTTATAAAAGGGCATATTGTTCTAATAAACGAGAAAATAAGACAAAAAACTAGTTATCCTTTTTGTTTTCAAAATATATGTTCTCGGACACTTGTCACTAGATTGTTTGTTTCCATCCGGCGCTGTAAGTCGATAAGAAGTTGTTTATAATAATTGTGTAGGACCATGCATGCTGCCGCACAATTAACTCTAGCAATTGTTTTGTTACACGTATTTTTTATTTATAAAAATATAGTTTTCAAAATCTTTCGGCAAATTTTATCTACTAGGTATTACTAATTTGTTATCTGCGCGCTTATCTACAAATATTATCATTTAAATAATTATTTATTTATTACCAGTTTTGCGAACCTAATAAATGAGAAAAAATACTTATATAGCCAACATTCATAATTTCATAGGCCGTGTTTCTTGTTCTTGCAGATGAAATAAGCTCTATGAAACGCATAGCTTACAATGCAGGATATCCTTGAGTACGGCGGCAGTCTGGAGCACGACTTCCTCTGCCATTTTTGTTCAAACGTACTGTAACGTACTTCCTTTAGCACCGCGTCTGACTTCAAACTTTTTAAACAGCTACGTAAAATCTCACCTTTTGTGTAATGTCGCTTATACGCGTACATACACAAATATGTTTTATACACCAGACCATCGAAATAAGATAACTAGAACGATAACTCTCATATTATTATGAATCTGCCAAAAATACGGCTCCACTTACTTACACGTAACACTCATACACGTAACAACAATTAATGAACATTGAAAATAAACTTTATTTCATAAATATTAAATTTCTAAACAGATACGACGATCTGCCCTGCGCAAAAAATTAGACGTATAAGTGTCAACTAGAGATCATGATTTTTTTTATGAATTGATGGATTAACGAAAGAATTCGTTTATTCTTTTATAGCCCCGCCCCGTTGCACAGAGTTTTGGTGGGGTCATTTTTTTTACTTGAGTTACGTTTTTTGTCATCTTATTTTGAAGGACCAGATATACATTTAAGCCGTATCCACCAAATAAGTCATTTAATACAGTCCAAAGCTACAATGTTTTGTTTGCAACTTTCGTTTCAAATCCTATAGATAAACCATAAAAGCTTCACACACATCAACTCGGCACTAACTCGAATTATGTATGCTTTATATCCTGCGGCATAAGGTACATTTTATTTCATTACGTTTGTTCGTCTAGATCTCAGCCTTCTGTCTGTGAAGCGAGACGCCGCGGGTTAGATTTCCACACAGACAAAATAATCGTATCCACAAATATTTGTTTCGGTCTGGATTTTAGCTTCCCAGAGGGGTTGAAGTAAGGAAAGAGGTCGGCCGTAAAAACTACAAGCCAAATCTCTTTAATATTTGTTAAAAAGCATGTTGCACCGACCCCACTACGAGTGGCTTTGGAAGAAGAAGACTCTCGATGGTCTAGTGGACGCAGTTTAGCTAAATACATAAGTACCTACTAAACGAAAAATGCAAATATTTTATTTCCAATTTTGCTTATTTTCTTAGACAATAGAAAACTGACGTATTAATTTTAACAACAACTATTATTAATATAGTATTCCAGTAGAAAGTCCGTATATTTTGAATTAATCTACACGTGTACGACGTACATTACAATTACTTTAATTTCTTCACCATGCTACGCCTCTACGCGTAGATGTAACGTAGCTATTAGTTTCGCATAATCCGGTAGATGTCACTGTATCATGCTTACATTAATAAAGTATAGATGGCGCTAGTGTGATAAATTTGTTTTAAATTACAATTCCATTAAATTAGGTATTTCATAATATTGCCGTTCGTACCTAAGACCCTGTTTCACAAGGTGTGATTAAATTTTAACCGCCAGATAACGCATTAGACAGCCAATTTTAGGATGTACAAATGTGATGATTTTGTATTTTGCTATCCTTGTATCAAATAATGTCCAAATTTAAATAATGTCAAGTATAGTTTACTTATATATTATATACTTAAATATATTTACATATTTAAAGCATTTTTGAGTGATAGCCACGTTGTAGAAAGTTTTGTCTACAGCATGAATGGGCCGGCTCGACCGGGTTGTTACCACAGTCTCAAGGAAAACCGGCGCAAAGTAGCAGCTTTCTGCTGCGTTTCGTACGGTGAGAGATATCCGGAGGCCCGAACCGCCTCCCCTTCCCAATCTTTTAATAATCACTTACCTTTAAGGTCGGCAACGCGCCCATAATTCTTTAGGTATTGTGGGCGTACATGGGTGATGGAGATCATTTACCATCAGGTGACACACTTGCTCTTTTGCCGGCTTAAGCTGTTAAAAAAGTAATTCGTAATGTAAACTCACTATCACTTTTGTGCAATAAAGATAAATAGCTACGTCGGATGTTCAAAAAGTTTAATAGTCTATTCACATAAAATGCAATATTATATTACTGTTCACAATTTATTAACTTTCTATGATTATTCACAATTCTAATTACACTCGGGCAGCGTTACCACGAAAGAGTTCTAAGCACAACTAAGTCCCCTCAACTAATAATGCGCCCGCTTATATACCTTAGCAATCACCTCCACCACATCTCAATCTTATTATCTACCCGCTTTACATAGTTATTCCCTCGACTAAAGACGGTAAGACCAGTAAGACCAATAACGGTGTTATTACTAATATGAGGGTAACAGTAAAAACAAAGATTATTATTAAAGTGAATCATTTAAATAATAGTATTGTATGTCGCTACTCACAACTGCGCCACTTCCATATACCCAATTTACAAGCATATTCCACTATACCCAACTCATACAAAAATCCATTCAAACAAAACTTAAAGCCATACGCTCAATTTCCGATAAAAAAAAGTTCCGTACACAATTGGAATTAAGTTATTGGCGGTGCAAGCGGCCGGCTTGCCATAAACTTGCCCATTAAGAAACACAGTTTGACTCTTATTAACCTCTGGGTATGTAGTTAATATCTACAGCAGTAGGACAACGGAGTTCTCGTAATTTTAAATATTTGACGTTATTATTGGTTTAAGAGAATGCCATTTGCAACTTTCTTGACGCTGAGACTAGATCGGAATGATATTTTGAACATTTAAAATTACGGGAATTGGCCTTCAGAAATTGATTAGAAATAAGGGTAAACGGGGTAATATCACGCTCAATATTGTCTGTCGGGTTTGTACCTGGGCTCCGTCGATCCCCTACACACAGTCCTGTCGCTCACCACACGTGTGAACACGAAAAACAAACAGTTTGGGTTCCTCGTCAGTCAGGAGAGAACTGCGCTCCTCTTCTACCGCATATATTATAGCAAAATTATGCTTTATAAATGTATGTTTTATCATCTTGTTTTCTTGTGCTATATGTACGAGTATGTATGTAAGTGCGTAGAAAAAATAAATGGTATAGATGGACAAGTTCGTGCGCGACCATCCTGGAAAACCGTCCTGGGAAACAAATGCAACCGCCGCAATGTTTCCCTTCCCCGCTGCACAAACCGCCCCCGCTAACATCTAGAGAACCTTGCCCCAACTAAAAAGCATTCAGGGGTATAAATTGACGTCATCTGCAAGACAAGATATGATCACTTTATAATTGTAATTGTGATCTGGGGGCTTAGCAAATGCAACAACGTATCTCGCGCACAAGTGGGAGTTAACTACTGACGACAAATATCTCGCGTAAAACTCAACATTTCTCTAAGTTATCTCCACATTCGACATAAAAAGTCGAGTATTTTATACAATTATGCTTCGATAGACATATAGAGATAACAAGATAAACCTACTGCCTCGGTGGCGCAGTTGTAATGCGTACGCGTTACGATTAAGGCTAATGCCGAGGTCTCGGGTTTGATCCCCGGGTCGGGTAAAATGGTATTGGGTTTTTCTATTATGAATTTTCTAGTATCAGTATGGAGTCCGAGTAATTGTGCCCGGTATGGCGATAGGCTCGCCCCCTATCACATCGTGGGAAGGAGATACGCTCGGCGAAATGTGGGTGTACTGGTTACACCTCTACCCCGTCGGGGATTACAGGCGTGAGTGCGTATGTATATATGTAAAATAAACCTAGTTTTTCACGACTAAACTAGTCGACCAAAATTTTCTCATGATGCATATGCTAAGCCCTCGGAACGCCCTATCACACAGAATCACAACCAAAACGAGTTGATCCATTGCTAACGAGTCCACTGGGTCTCTGCGACGCTCGACCGTCCAATAAGTTCCAATTTTGTTGGTAAACCGATTCAGCGTCCGTTCGTACTATACCTGCATTAAGCACGCAGAGCGGTTTATGTTTTAAGCTCTCGCATGACAAGGAATATACGATACGCTGGATAATTTGACTAGTTTAAAATTTGGATATACGTTTAGTTATCATCATCTACACAAATAGTTTACAGGCTAAATTCGTAATCAGCCTCCGTGACGTAGCAGGCTAGTAGCCAGCTGTGAAACGAGAGACCGTGAGTTCGATCCCTGCAAGACAATTTTTTATGTGTCTTGAAAGTAGTAATAGACAAGTAGCTATAGACAATTTTGACTACAGGATAAATGTGCCGGCACGACCGGGTTTTTTTAATATATCAAAGGCCAGTAAACGAGCAAGTGGGTCGCCTGATGGCAAGTGATCTCCACCGCCCATGTACGCCCACAATACCAAAAGGACCACGGGCGCGTTACCGACCTTTTAAAGGAAAAGGATAATTAAGGGATTGGGAAGAGGATGGGGATTTGGGCCTCCGAATATCTCACTCACTGTACGAAACGCAGCAGCAAGCTGCTAATTTACGCCAGTTTGTGAGACAATGGTACCATACCACTGTACACACATTTAAGTCGGCAACTCTGCGGTATTTCCTTTTAGCGTTATGACATGTCCTTCTTCAAACGAGGCTTCAAAAGGTATCTCCATGCGGTTTAACTATGCCCCTGGCGTTGCTAATATATATGGGCGACGGAACCACTTACCATCAGGTGGGCTATCAGGTCGTCTACCTTCGTAAGCCAATGAAAAAACAATAGTCATGACTTCAAGTTACTCCACTCTGGTTTTGAAGCTAATGACGATGATAATGGATTATCACATAATCCTCGCTTATGTGACGATATTTATGAATAAGTGATTATATAATTAGAACTCATGCATATTCCATTACAGAGTTAATACTGATTGATGCATGATTATTAATTACTAGCTGTTGCCCGCGTGAATAGATTTTTCCGAAATAAAACGTAGCCTATAACCGTCTACAGGGTCCCATCTATCTCTACATAAAAAAACATCAAAATCGGTTCAGTAATATAGGCGTGAAAGCGTAACAAACAAATAGATATATTTTTTTTAAATATTATCTATGTTACTTCTTATACCTCCAAGAATATGTGTACAAAGTTTCATGATGATCGGTTAAGTAATTTTTGCGTGAAAGCGTAACAAACAAACTTACATTCACATTTATAATATTAGTATGATGTTGTTCATGAAGAAGTTAATGCATTACTATTAGGTACTATTTGAATTTGATTTATATTTAATTCCAACTTGCAGCCGTCGTATTAAAATTAGAGTGGTAGTGCCACGCTGTAGACAGTTTTGTCTGCAGCATGAATGGGCCGGCTCGACCGGGTCGTTACCACTGTCTCACAGAAAACCGACGTAAAGTAGCTGCTTGCTGCTGTGTTTTGTAGGGTGAGAGATTTCCAGATGCACAACCCTCCCCTTACTAATCGCTTTATTATCCCTTTCTTTTAAGGTTGACAACGTGTCTATGATTCTTTTAGTATGATATCTTTTTATATCATAGACCGGTAAGTTGAGTTTTTCGATTCGGAAAAATCACATGAGTTGCCCGGGATGATTTTTTATTAGCTTGAATGACGAAACGAGCAGGTCGCTCGCCTGATGGTAGGCTTGTCCATAAACAGAAGCAACAACACACAGAACTTTGAATTACAAAGCACTGCATGGCATTGGACTACGCTCGTCACCCCGCGACATAGGATGTTACGTCTCTCAATGCCCAGTAATTTCACTGGCTTCAAAGTCCTTCTAACCGGAATACAACAGCTGCTTTAGGCAAAGGAGTTTACGATAGCTTGGTGAAATGTAAATTACAGAGCCTACCCCTTCGGTGGCATATGCGTGAGCTTATGTATATGTTTTCAGATAAACAGGGAAAAGAAATCGAAAGATCTTCACAAAGCGCGCACGTGGCTGGCGTCCAAGGAAGTGAGCGATGGAATGACTTAAGTGATGAGGCACATCTAAATTTATTCCAACACTTACATTAGTGTATGCAAATTTTAGGTCATAACTTAGCCGCGATAGGTTGCTTGTACTTTATGGGACGACGATCTTTTTAACCGATTTCAAAAAACGAGGAGGTTCTCAATTCGGCGAGTTTTATTTGTTTGTTTTTTTATGTATGTACATACATAGATTTCTCCGCCAATTGTGGACCGATTTTGTAAGAAAAAAAATCACTCGATAGAGTTTAGCTGCGATGTGGTCCCATATAAATTTGGATAAGATCTGATGGAGTACGAAGAAAAAAAATAAAACTCTACGGACAACAGTACACTCGTCGCGATTGATTTATTGTATTGGAATTTACATGCTATTGCTGTACATTGAAGTTGGTTTCTAAGTTTTATTAAACGTTATATTATCTATGGAATGCTGCAGATTACTTTACGAGGTTGACTTTATTTATGAAGCTACAATTTGTTTTTATGGCTTAGGCTTGGAAACGAGTAAATGGGTCACATGATGGTCAATGATCTCCACTGCCTACTCCACCATAAGAATCATGGGCGCGTTGCCGACCTTAAAGAAAAGGAATTGGGAAGGGGGTTGGCACATCAGTCACGACTCGTGAATGGGTTTTTTTTCATTGAATAGGCCAGCAAACGAGCAAGTGGGTCTCCTGATGGTAAGGGATCTTCACCGCCCATGAACGCCCACAACACCAAAAGAATCATGGGTATGTTGCCGACCTTAAAGGAAAGGGATAATTAAGGAATCTGGAAGGGGAGGGGGTTTGGGCCTCCGGATATCTCACTCACCGTACGAAACGCAGCAGCAAATTGCTACTATACATCGGCTTTCTGTGAGAAAGTGGTAACAAAACTGTCTTCAGCGTGGCTCTACCACTCAAAAACGTATTATATAAGCATATTATATTTGGACAGCTCCGTGGCGCAGCGGGCGAGTAGTCGGCTGCGAAGCGAGAGGCCGTGGGTTCGATTCCCACACCGAGACAAATGTTTGTGTGAACCACAAATATTGGTCTCGGGTCTGGGTGTTGTGGGACCGCAAGTCCCTCGTAGTTCCTGATACCCACGACACAGGTTTACCTAGTGTGGGGTCAGAGCTATGTGTGTGACTGTTGGGTGTATTATTATTATTATTATCGTATTATTATTATTATTATTATTATTATTATGTTTAAATTATATAAATAACAGCCCTGCTTAGTGGCAGAATCAGGCAAAGCTGTACCTACACAGACAGTCTCTCGCGTACAAGAGACCTACCTTCTAGTAAAAGTATGTATCTATTGTAATGTTGAAATACACTAAAGGCCGACTATTTCTCTTCCGACTGCACTTGGAGTAAATCCAAAAGTAAACGTTTTATGTCCACTTCACTATCTTGTATCTGGAGACGTTCCTATCTCACTTCGACACACGGCTAAGACTCGTATACAGCGTATATGTAAACTTATCTATACATATATTGAAATAAAACTAATTTACACATCTTTTATCAGCAGTTGACAAACATTCAGAGGAAATCTCCAAACATTATCTTAGATTTGAGAAACCACACATTTTTGCCAAAGAACACAGATTCCTACCTAGGATGATTAGCGGGGCTATTGAAATTAAAAACATCCAAATTTTAATAGAGGAGATGGTTGGAAGCTTGCACAATCCCAGGACGGGATTGGATCCTAGGCCAAATATACATTTAATTAAATCGGAGCCCAAAAGAACAACTGACAGACCTCAAGGCAACATGAGCTCATTCTGCGTGATCGGACCTGTCTCTCGGGACCACGAAGGCTGAAAAGCTTTCAAAACGTCGGGACCCTTTCAGCAGCATATCACAAGGCACACTGTCCGTCCCTTTATACAATTTTTTATTTAATTTTTTACTATGTAAGTTTATAATATTGTGTATTCTTTCTGTTTGTTTCTATTCACCCATATCGCGGTTTTAGAAAATGGAATATAATTTAATTTCTGCAAGCGACACTGAAAATATGTATGTCAGTCCCACTACAACGGTTTTGGACATACATGACCTAAATATGCAAGACGACATTCATCCCCACATGCCTTGTAATATAATAAATCTACTATATTTTTACACTACCATTTCAACCTAAATAAATTCAAATTTCAAATTCAAAATATTTATTGAATCCATAAAATGTTATACATTATTTAGATTCCGTCAAAATTCTACCGCTAGTTCGGAATGCTGTTTCGCTCGAGAAGAACGAGCAAGAAACTCCAGCGTTGCTCTTTTCAAAACTTGTTTACAATTATTACAGCATAAGGTTTTACAATATTTAATTGGAATTAGAGCAGCTCAATCAAGCAATTACAGAAATGATATCTACGCATTGGATTAACTTGCATGACCTCCATAAGCATGACGAATAAATTAAGACCTTAAAATAGTGTTAACAAATAAAAGATAACAGTCCGAGCAGACCAGTCCACACAAGCAGCACCCGTTCACGAGTATGACGCATGTGCCAGCCATCGGCCTCCTCAACCATGGACCCGGCACACAACGCCGCCGCAAGCACAGACATTAGAGCGAGCATGAAATACTCAGACTGATCACAATTAGATGTAAATAATATGATAGAATAATATAATTAGCTTTTGCTCATGGCTATGCTCCCGTGAAACTATTTCTGGGGTAAAAGTAGCCTATGTTTAGGGACAGTGTAGTTTTCTTTTTAAAGCACTCTTAAATTATTTCATACCAGTATCATATACCAATTTTCAGTTCCTATATACCTACGATGCAGAAGTCTCCTATTGTTAAAGGATTTAGAACTACACCGCGCAGCTCTCGTGTGGATTTAAAATATTTACTGCTTTACAATTCTGCTAGCATAAACTTAAACAGAATTGTACTATTTTAGGAGTGAAAATCGCATCATTCTAGTAGTACGTAATCTTAAGTTGGGCAATCACGATGTTGTGTTTGAGTTCTCGATACAAAAAAACACGAGTTGCCGGATTACCTTGGGATTAAAAGCGGACACAAGGTATAGCGGTAGAGGATAATCCGTCCCGTGCGAGAATCGAACTCGCGACCACGGTCAGACCTAGGTAATCAACGTAAATTAGTCGAGAATAATTTTAAAAAAATTCGTTTGAAGGTAGATAATTATCTAATACCTCTTACCTACTTGTTTATTTAGAACAAGTGCCAGCCTCCGTAGTGCAGTGAATGGGTAGCTGGCTGTGGAGCGAGAGATCGCGGGTTCGATTCCCGCACCGAGACAAATGTTTGTGTGATCCACAAATATTTCTTTCAGGTCTGTGTGTTTTCATCCCAAAGGAGTGGACGACAAGCAGGCGGCCGGTCGTAAAAATTACAAGCCAAGCCTTTTTGTAACATGTGTTAAAAACCATGTTGTGCTGACCCCACCGAGAGGCAGTTAAGGGTTGGTGGGAAAAGAAGAAAGTTTTAGAATACGTATGATATAGTAGAGGATAGGCTTCTTTTGTAATTGATCGCTGTTATTCGCAACAAAAATATGAACCGATTTGTTCGGTATTCACAATTAATTCGTTCGTCAAATATCTAATTAGGGTTTTGAACAGCTTTTTTATGCCCTCTATCAGCGATACGGATACATGTAGCAACCAGGTCAGGCTCAACCAAATTACGAGATACATCAAATCCCTATATCGAAAATTTACTCAGAAATATTTTATAAATCCTTCTATCATAAATTAATTTCAACCGTCAAAATAAAAGTATTCATTATATAATCGCCTTAAAAAGTTACATGATTCATTTTCTTTTCATGATAAGTAAGAAATTCCGAGTACCTTCATCGCAGCGTTTTGTTAATGATAATACATTAAAACTTATCAGTGTACACAGATTTAATAAAACATGTTGTATAAGGTTCAGATCCCAGCATCTCCAATATGTCTCAATACCCAATACGAGTATACATGCGGGACTAGCGAAATGGGCATTATAAAATATAATTTATACTCGTACATATTTATATTTTTATATGCACAGAACAAAAGGAACTGCATTATATGCCTTTTAAAATACCAACATACATACACTATTGTATGTTTAATACGTAGGCTCAGTGACGCTACAATGACAATATGCTCAAAATTTAAAGGGCACTCGCTCAGGTGGCCTCTAACCTACCAATAAAGTCACACCTGACCCAGGAACTCTGGACATACGTACACTTCTGCTGGATCAAGAAAACCCGTGGAAACCTTGTACCAGATGTACACTTCTAGCGCAGCAGTACCTATATACATAAAATGTCGCCTATTCAACTTAGAATAATATAGCTAAATCGTAAAGCACAAAAAATACGGCATTATAAAGTCACCATGATTAGATTCTAGCACTTACCGTTAAACTCGACTTTGCCGCACTACACACACGGTACACAACACATATACCACGAACACTGTCCACTCAACAGAAAAGCCTCCGGTGTTATCAATATGATAGAAGTTACATAATAATAATACTACTAGCCCTGTAATATATACGTCCCACTGCTGGGCACGGGCCTCTCTACTGAATGCGAGGGGTTAGATCCTAGTCCACCACGCTGGCCTAATGCAACACGCATTTACTTAACATACCTTCGAAATTCTCTAGAAGTTACACGAGACGATTATTATACCAAAAATAAAACGATGGATATTAATTCTACTCATGGTTTATTGGTCACTTTTACAATGTCACTGCTTTGCAAACCACAACCCCATGTCAGGATTCTTTAGGTACCGCTCTCTAAATAACTAAGCCCGAACTAGGACTGAAGAGCAAACCAGCAGAGTTACCGAGTAATGAATTTATAGACTGTCGCCTGTATGTAATCCAAGAACTCGCGACCGATTGATTGATTGACTGAACCAACTACGGACTATACTGACCGAACTGAGGGAACTGAAAAATGAATCACTGTTAACAATATATTTTCGTGTAGTATTTATCTACCCACAATATTTAATGTGTTTTTTCTGTATATAGTCTATTATAAAAACATATAATAATAATAATACCAGCCCTGTATTATACATGTCCCAATGCTGGGCACGGGCCTCCTCTACTGAATGAGAGGGGTTAGGCCTTAGTCTACCACACTGGCCTAATGTGGGTTTGCAGACTTCACATACCTTCGAAATTCTTATGAAGAACTTCTCAGGTATGCAGGTTTCCTCACGATGTTTTTCCTTCACCGTTAAAGCAAGTGATAATTAACAATTAATATACACATTAATTAGAAAAGTCAGAGGTGTATGCACTTGGGGCTGGTTTCGAACCTGCGACTTTCGTCTCGACAGTCCATACCACTCCCCGCTGAGCTATCACTGCTTATTTCGCGGCCTTCCTCGACACAAGTGACTTTTATTTTACTATTTTTAGTAAAAAGAACATTAAAATCTGTTTCTAAATATCGAATTTTAAGTCTTTCATTCCATTGGGAGTGATTTTATTTCTTTAATTTTAAATGGGACCACCATTGGAGCACGGCCAAAGCTACGGGGGAGGGGGGGGGGGGGGCAATGCTCTACCTTAAAACACTATCAACTATAGGCTCACTATTGTAAACTCACTATCACTTTTTGTTTAATAAAGATAAATAACTTCGTCAGGATGTTCAATAAGTTTAATAGTCTTTACACAATACATGCAAAATTATATTACTGTTCACAATTTATTACACTTGGTATTATTAATCACAAATCTAACTGCACTCGGGCAGCGTTTCCACGAAAGAGTTCTAAGCACGACTAAGTCCTCTAAAATAATAATGCACCCTCTTATATACCTTAGCAAATCACCTCCACCACATCTCAATGTTATTATCTACCCGCTTTACATAGTTATTCCCTCGACTACCTTCACTAACAATAATTGGTGCTATTACTAATATGAGGGTAACACAACTAAGGTCTATTATGATGTAAATTCAGTGTCATAGTATTAAATTATAAAAAAATAATATTAAATGAAAAAACAATGCAAATTTTGTACAGGCAACGAGGGGCATTTAAAGATACATATAAAAATTTTGCCTCTGTAGTAACCATAGGATAGATGCTGCATGAGAATCTAGGCCCGTATTCGAGAACAGCACTCAAGTGTGCTCTTTGCTAAGTGTCGATTACTGTACACGTGATCGGTCCGTTTTTGTTTGGCGCCAAATATAGACCAATCACGTGGACAGAAATCGACACTTAGCAAAGCTAACTTGACTGTTGTTCTTGAATACGTGCCTTCATCTCTAGATATCTAATCTCCGAATACAAAGAGGACTGATATTAGATATTCTTGAAACTAGTTTATACGGATTTTATCGCGGTTTAATTTTTATTTTAGTTCCGACGTTTCGAAAGCTTCAATGTGTAATATTCGCGTAAACCTAAGAAATCACTTAGATATTCTTGTTGTGTAATACCACTGGTTCGCGCTCTAAAACTGCTTTCTTAGTGCGAAAATTAATACATATATACATACGCACTCACGCCTGTAATCCCCGAAGGGGTAGGCAGATTACACCCACATTTCGCCAAGCGTATCTCCGTCCCATGATGTGATAGGGAGCGAGCCTATCGCCATTGCGGGCGCAAATTGCAGACTCCCGGCTGATACTGAGCATTTCGTAATAGAAAAACCCAATACCACTACTCGACCCGGGGATCGAACCCGAGACCTCAGCGATAGCCTCAATTGTAACGCGTACACATTACAACTGCGCCACCGAGGCAGTCCGAGGAGAAAATTAATAAAATGATATAAACTTGATATATACACATGAACGTTGCGGGTAACGTAGTTTTTGCATACCACATTTAAAATTCACATCGCGCGCGATTAAGTGGTTAGAACAAAACATTCAACGTGACGCTGCAAATATTTTCAACGTATGAAGCGAATGTGCTGAATCACAGAGGTGTATCTAGAACTATATTATTATTAAAATTCGCTTTGCAACGTTTTTTGATTTTTGGTTGGCGAAATTGATATTCTTTTTCCATATGAGTACTCTCAGATTTAGTGGAGAACTGCTCAAGCATGCTCTCAGATTTGTCTACTGATGATATTTCGATGTGATAAAATGCCACAATTATTTTTTTACATAGGTAATTGTAGGTAATTGTAATGTAAGAATTATAAATATTATGTAGGTAGGTGCATATATAAAATAAATCAGTCTTGGCTCCGTCTTGGTGTTTGATTGACGCTATACCTTTACATGGCGCAGTCGGTTTTGGAATTGAACGATGGAATCAGTACTACAACCGCCTGAATCCTTCAAGTTCGAAAATAATTTGACAAATATCACGTCTGGCAATTTAAGCAGAGATTGGGACAAATGGAAGAAATCTTTTAACATTTATTATGAAGCATGTGAGTTGAAGAAAAAGGACAACAAAGTACAAGTTAATATATTACTACATGTAATTGGTGATCAGTGTCGCGAAGTTTACGATCAATTTAACGAGGAATATAACACGGTCAAGGAGTTATTAGAAAGGTTCGACAAATTTTTCATCCCAAAAAAGAATTTGGCGGTAGAACGTCATAAATTTTTTAAACGCGAACAGCATGAGTTGGAGTCAACGGAACAATACGTTTTTGAATTGAACAAAATAGCAGCCAATTGTGAGTTCAAGGATCTCCGCGATGACCTTGTATGTAGCCGTTTAATTTGTGGCGTCAGAAATGTGGCTTTGGCGGAACGATTATTAAGAGAACCAGATATCACACTACCAAAGGCTCTAGATATCTGTAGATTGGCTGAAATGTCGCGTATTCATGCACAGAATATCAAGCAAGAGAATAGTGACCATCAAGTTCACCAAATTTCGCATCAGAATAGCAATGAAAGTAATAACCCAAGCAGTTCACAAGTATTTGCTATTAATCGGGAGGGTAAGTATGAGCGCTCTGTGCACCCACAGCCAGCATGGCGGCCGCGATCACCGTATCAAGACACCCGTCCGTCGATGCGTACGCCGATCTCACGGCGTCGTATGAACAACATGCAAGTACCAGTGAGCCGATCGCGAAATATCGAAACCCAAGCTAATGGAAACATTTGTAGAAATTGTGGTCGGCTACACAAACGTAATGAGTGTTTTGCCTACGGACAACAGTGCAACAAGTGTCACAAAATGAATCATTACGCCAGGATGTGTAGGGTGGGCAGAGTCTATGAAGTGCTGGAGGATGACTCCACCGATCAGGTAATATCCCCTATTAATAGCGAACCAAGCAGTGATTGGTTGGTTGATTTAGAAATTAATAATAATACTGTAAGTTTTAAGCTGGATACTGGAGCTGATGTGAATGTGTTGCCTAGTAGATATCTTAAAAAAATTCAAGTGCGAGAACATGAGCTAACGAATACTTCTATTAAATTGCAGGGTTATTCTGGTTGTTCCATTATTGTTTTAGGCAAATGTTATTTAAAGGCGGTATACAAAAACAACACCTATTTATTGCAATTTATTGTTGTAAATGTTAATTCACCCCCGATATTAGGTAAAAAATCATGCGAGGAATTGAAATTAATAAAAAGAATTATGACGGTAGGGACACATTCAGACAGTAAGAAAATATTAAATGAATGTCCTAGTGTTTTTGAAGGCATGGGTTGTTTGCCTGGTGAATATAAAATACGGCTGAGAGAAGATGCTCAACCGGTAGTTCATGCGCCTAGAAAGCTACCTGTAGCTTTAAAGGAACAAATTAAAAATAAGTTATTACAAATGCAAAGTGAAGGTATTATAACTAAAGTTGAGGGTCCGACAGATTGGGTTAACAGCATGACGGTTGTAAAGAAGGCAAATGGTGATTTACGTATTTGCCTAGATCCTCGTGATTTAAATAAAGCCATTAAGCGTGAGCACTTTAAATTACCAACTTTTGAAGAAATTGCAGTCTGTTTGTCTGGTGCAAAATATTTTAGCACTTTAGATGCTAAGCAAGGATTTTGGCAACTAAAATTACATGAAAGTAGTACAGACCTCTGTACTTTTAGTACGGTATTCGGTAGATTTAAATTTTTGCGAATGCCATATGGAATATCATCCGCTTCAGAAGTTTTTCATAAGCGTTTATACAGCCATTTTGATGATATAGATGGGGTTAGTCTTTTTGTTGACGATATATTAATTTATGGTCCAACAAAAGAAATTCATGATCAGCGCCTTCGAGCAGTACTCAAACGATGCCAAGATATAAACATTAAATTAAATAAAGAAAAATGCAAAATCGGATTGACAGAAATAAAATATTTGGGTCATAAAATAACAAGAAATGGCATACATCCTGATATTTCCCATGTAAATGCGATAAAAAACATGCCGAGGCCAAGTAACATAAAAGACGTAGAAAGATTTTTAGGTCTTGTTACGTATGTAAGTAGTTTTGTTCAAAACTTTTCAGAAAAAACACATATTTTACGCGAATTATTAAAAAAAGATATAGCTTGGCATTGGAATGTCGAACACGAACAATGTTTTAATAACTTAAAAAAGTGTTTAATTAGTCCACCGGTGCTACAGTATTATACTTTAGAAAAACCTGTTGTCATATCGGTAGACGCAAGCAAAAATGGCTTAGGGGCTTGCTTATTACAAGATAATTTACCAGTATGTTACGCATCCAAATCCTTAAACAAAACAGAAAAATCTTACGCTCAAATCGAAAAAGAATTGTACGCTTGCGTATTCGCTTGTGAGAAATTTTACACATACATATACGGTCGCACAGACGTTGTCATAGAAACGGATCACAAACCGTTAGTCAGCATAATAAACAAACCCCTTTCAAGTGCGCCGGCACGGTTACAAAGAATGCTATTACGTTTGCAACCATATACATTCAAACTAGTATATAAACCTGGCAAATATCTATTCATTGCCGATACACTATCCCGTGCAGTTGCACCGGCGGCGGCGAGCGACACGCTCCCCTCGCGTGATCACTTCGAAGCGCAAGCGCAAGTGTGTGCATTATCCGCGAGCAATCCGTTGACCGACACACATTTTTTAAAAATACAAAAGTGTACTAAAGAGGACATTGAATTACAAGAACTAATTAAGATAATAAAACAAGGATGGCCGAGTGAAAAATGTAAGGTATCTAACGTGTTGAGGTGTTATTGGGACAGCAGAGATGAATTAACAGTAGACTTTGGGATTGTTTGGAAAGGTTCTCGGGTAGTTATTCCGAAATGTATGCGATGTAATATGTTGCAAAGGATTCATACAAGTCATTTAGGACTTGAGAAATGCAAGTTGAGGGCTCGAGAAATAATGTTTTGGCCAACTATGAATTCAGAATTACAAGACTATTTATCCCGTTGTCAGGCTTGCTTAACGTATAAAAAACAGAATATTAAGGAACCTTTAATACCACATGAAGTACCTAGACGTCCATGGTGCAAAATAGGAACTGATATTTTTCATTTGGGACCAAAAATATACATTATAGTAGTAGATTATTTTAGTAAATATGTAGAAATTTCCCAGTTGAATTCACTTTCTTCAGAAAATATAGTAAATAAACTAAAATTGATATTTAGTAGATTAGGAATTCCTGAAATTGTCATGTCGGATAATGGTCCAGAATTTTCATCAAAATGTTTTTATAATTTTTCACAGGACTGGAATTTTAAACATGTGACGTCATCACCCCGGTACCCTCAGTCCAATGGTCAAGTAGAACGAGCGATACAAACAATCAAAAACATAATGAGAAAAACCATATACAGCCAAAGTGATTTTAATCTAGCTCTTTTGGAATATTTAAATACTCCCATAAGTAAAGATATACCTTCTCCTGCCGAACTATTATATAATAGGAAGCTACGAAGTATTCTGCCGTGTGGACCGCAATTACTCTTGCCTAAAATAATACATGGCACAAGGCGCAAACTAACTAATCGACAGAACATTCAAAAAATGTATTATGATAGGGGTTCTAGGCTTTTAAGCCCATTGAGCGTAGGACAAAGGGTTAAAGTTTGGTTTTACAATAAGTGGATTTCGGCAACGATTCATCGTAGTGTAGGACCGCGATCTTACTTGATTAAAATTAATAATGGCAACATAATACGTCGTAACAGAAAACATGTAATTATCGATTCCCACTGGAGCGGTGAATTATCCAAACCCATATTATACGACGATATAGAAATAGGTGGTAGTACCGCGATACCGACGTCAACTGTTCCCCTCAGCTCCAGCAGCCGTTTACAGCCAGCTGATCGTACACTTGCTGAATCAAATAATAATTTTTATCGCACTCATTCCGCCAGGATAGTGAAACCACCTGATCGGTGGGGCTACCCCGCATCACTGCACCAGCCAAATCAGTAAGAAATAATCATTGCATGTTATTTTGGTAACAACAACTGTATATTAAAATACTCTTCGGTTTATTATTGCCTATTATTAATTATCGATATATTATTTGTTTATTGTAATTTATAATAATGTAATATGATCTTAAATAGGAATGCATCTCTGGTAAAATAATTGTGTAATTTAATGTAATAGAGAATGGTTAAAATTTACTTTAAATGTAACATATAATTTTGTACTATATTAATATAAATTTGGATTTAGTTAAATTAATAGATATTAAAATTGTTTTGGAATGTTTAATACAATTGGAAAATATATATTATCATTAATTTAATTTTATATTCGTATTTTGGACATGTACTATTGCTATATCTATACTTACCATTGAATTATTATAATGAATTGGATTGTTGTAAGATAAAATAACAGTTTAAAGGTAATAAATAATAATAATTATAATGATAATAAAATGTAATGTAGTAATGTTGCTATATAAAAAAAAAAATATAAGGAAAAATAGAGGTGAGTAGATAGTTAAATATCATAATAATTTGTTAGAAAATCTGGCACTCACTTTTCTTTTCTTTTTTATTTAAGAAAGGGATTGTAGGTAATTGTAATGTAAGAATTATAAATATTATGTAGGTAGGTGCATATATAAAATAAATCAGTCTTGGCTCCGTCTTGGTGTTTGATTGACGCTATACCTTTACAGTAATAGGTCAGAAAACGGGCAATTGAAGCTCGAACATCTAGCGTTGCCTTTCGTATAGCTAGCGTAGCGTCATGGAATAGTGACGCGGACAAATGAATGGAAATTGCGAGCACGAATCTTTGTTTGACATAAGCTATCGCGACTTTACGATGGCTGGGTATCGAGAATTACTTAAACGCTCTCACCGATATTTTAGCAGTGAGAACACTATCGAGACACATTCGTGGTGTGTTTTTGAGTATTTTGTTATTAATTTTTATGTGATATGTATTTTTAATGCCATTTAGAGTCATGTCTACGGCATATCATGTGTTTGCATGGTATTTGACTGAAGAGGCGAGATGAGGAATATGTGAATTGATGTTCGTAAAATATTGTATTCAATCGTACGCACTCACGCCTGTAATCCCCGAAGGGTTAGGCAGAGGTGTAACCAGTACACCCACATTTCGCCAAGCTTATCTCCGTCCCATGATGTGATAGAGGGCGAGCCTATCGCCATACCGGGCACAAATTCCAGACTTTGGGCTGATACTGAGCATTTCGTAATAGAAAATCCCAATATCAACTTTTACCCGACCCGGGGATCGAACCCGTGACCTCAGCGTTGGCCTCAATCGTAACGCGTACGCATTACAACTACGCCACCGAGGCAGTCTGCCTTGTATTCAAGTCGTACTTATAGTTCGATTCCACATAATTATAGCCACTTTTACTTAGTAAGTACAATCCCTTACAACAAACAAGTGTGAGTAAATTGTGGCTTAAGTTATGAAGGCATAACACAACCCAAGAACAATCAACACACATCAAGTACCCACATCAATGGGAGAAAAAACAAAAGAGCACACAAGTTAAAATAAGTATTATTTATTTCACATACAATATCAACATGCTAAATAAGAAGCTACACTGCACCATGCACTATGAGGATTCATCGTAGATAGTTTCAAAGTAATATGGCTAATGCAAATAAACTTGGTACCAAATAATTAATGTTTTTTATGAGTCCATGAACGCCGTCATCAATACGTATAAATTGTGTGGTTATTTTCAACTTCAATTAATATTTCACATTCAAATTACAACAAGACTTGGATCAAAAATTATTACGATTTCTATTAATAAACTTCAAGTAACAAAATAAATAATCCGACAAGGCCACACAAGGTATCAATCGTTATTATACTAAATATTTTTTTGTATTTTTGTTCCATAAGGAACCGGCTAAGATCAGAGACCATACTGCCAAGTCATCAGTTATATTATTTTCATAATTTCCAAGAACGATGAAACAGGGGTGTGACCGATTTCTAGGCCTTGATGGAGTATTGGTGTAAATTCCTTCAAGTTCGATGCTTCTTAGATGACTTTCTTCAAGCGAATCGAAAGCACAAGGTGGACAATACCCTTGATCAAAAATCACCTAAATCCACTTATTTCAATGTTTCCAAACACTATTCATCAGCGTTAATGATTATTGCACAAAACCACACCACTTTTATACAACATACACAACTTTAAACCAGTTTAGGAAATAATTAAAACAAGAGAGCCACCGCACTGTCAGAATTCCCGCCAAAACTCGTTATTATACTAAATAAATATGTTTTTTTTTTTTTTTTTTTTTTTTTTTTGTTCCATAAGGAACCGGCTATGATCAGAGACCATGCTGCCAAGTCATTAGTTATATCTTTTCTTATATTCCAAGAACGATGAAACAGGGGTGTGGCCGATTTCAAGGTCTTGCTGGAGTTTTGGTGATAATTCCTTTCAGTTCAATGCTTCTTAGACGACTTTCTTCAAGCGAATCGAAAGCACAAGGTCGACAATACCCTTGATCAAAAATCACCCAAATCCACTTATTTCAATGTTTCCATACACTATTCATCATTGTTAATGATTATTGCACAAAACCACACCACTTTTATACAACAAACACAACTTTAAACTAGTTTAAGAAATAATTAAAACAAGAGAGCCACCGCACTGTAAGAATTCCCGCCAAAACTCTAAATAAATATGGCCGCGTTCGCCGTTCGAAAATCATAACAATTGGTTGCTGGAGGATTTTTTAAAATGTCCGTCATCAATTAAATCGTTTGAAATTTTGGTTTCGTATTATTTTAAATTATTTATGACTCAATTATATGTCAGTATATTAGTGTTTATTACGTTTTAAGCGCCGAAAATGATTAAACAAACTGTATGATAACAATTTCTGCACGAATCATTCATTTTCATTCGTTCGGCCGTATCGTGTACACCTGAGAAATATTTATGCGTTCGTGCTACGTACCAAAAAAATATTCGTGTCGAGTCCGTTTTTGTACAGTTGTCACGATACGAATACATGGCGATTTTAATATTATTTCGTGCTAAAGGCTCAGATGGCAAGTAATGTCCACCGCTACTGAACGTTTAATATGGTATATGTAATCGAATAATAACCCGTTTTACATATAATAAACATTGTAATTTTACTGAACTGCAGTGACAGTGTACACTGTGCAGATACCTACTGTTGGTAGGTCCTTGTATGCAAAAAACCTCAGCAGCGCCATATGTGTAGGTACTACCTAACACTGTTTCATCTATTTATTTTATTTAGTTTAAAATCACTTATATTCCATTTTGAAGGATTATGAGACTTAGTAGCTAATGTCGCGTGGTGAGGATCGCTGTGTTTGCTATGTGAAAATGAGTGTGCAGTGTTACTATTAACTATGCGTATCACGCTTACCATTAGGCGAGAGACTTACTCATCTGACCATATAGGCATATAAAATAATCACTTAACAGTCGAACTTTCACGACAGATTTCCTGTACGGTCCATTTTTTTAGATATTACACATATTTTTGACCCCACTACAATTAATCACATACCATACCGCGACGAAAATGTCTTGAATCATAAAAAAATGTCAGAAGATATAAAGCTTCAAACTTAAAAAGCGGGGGTTTACGACCATAGTTGCAAACTCTGAATACATCCCTGTGGGGCGTGCGATAACCGCATGTAATGCACAAAATTTGCACAATAATGGTACAATAATTCAAACGTAACGAGTGGCCTGGCTCTTCATACATCATATCAGCTGATAAGCATTGTTGTACATACAAATTAGGGTGCGAGAACCAAAGCGGGTTAAGTCGTTTTTAAAACTATCATATTCAAGATTTAAAATAAATTTATTAGAATCGTCATTTCTCCCCTATGTGTAGTGACAACTCTGTGCCTGAGAAACAATACAAAAAACTCAGTAGAAATCTGTTTTTTAAAATTGATAATTAAAGCTTAATTGAATGCAATAATGTTATTTACATTTACTGGATTTCTAGGATTTGTTTAATTTATAGTCGAGCTGAAATATACAACGTGTTATAGAAAGGGGCGGGCAAATTTAAGCAATGTATAGTGTAGAATATAAGTATTTTATCTCCCAAAGTACCAAATCCGATTGCATTGCTAGTACAATAATTATAGAATATTCTTTTTTATCGAATGAGTAACATGTCGAAATCGACTTTCAACTTTGGACAACACTAAATGATAAACAATGATACTATAGACCTCCTTTCATTTAATTATTTTATAATTAAAAAAAATATTAAACAGTTGTCAAATGTCAATATTTATTTGACGCAGTCAGTTCGACAAGTTCTGATTTTATGAAGTATGATTACGAGTTAAAAAAATATATTGTATTTGACTAAAAACAAGTATTATGTATTGGTATAACTGATAAAAGTTTTTAAGAGGATCGTCGACTGTAATAAGCCAAATTCATAGATGGAAGACCCGTGAATGAAGTCTTTAAAATGCTGCTAGAGGATGGTACCTATTTGTCTTCAACACACAATCTTTTTCAGGTGTTAATTTGTGTTTAAATTACAAGTTACGTACGTATGTCCGTAGAATTACGTACATCTTATTCAAGTTTATTAAAAAGTGAGTGTCGTACATAATAATTAATAGTGATGTCATCAATCTGATCGATCTTAATAAACGAGTAATTAAATTTTACGTGAAATTTTCGGATGTCTTGGTTTTGAAAAGATCCGGTACATAAGTACTAATTGTAAGGTGTATGTAATGACCCTAAAATATGACCACACCTTTCTGTAACACGTTGTATATATCATAATGATAGTTAGACCACTCTGGTTCTCACGTTCTCTAATATAAAACATGTTGATGCCAAGAATTTTTGGCTTATGATGATTGGTTGCATTGTTTATCTATACTGGTTAAATTGCAATTTAAACTGAATTTGAGAACTAGATACCCAGTAGAACATGTTATGGCAAAGAATTTAACTCTCAATTGACATTTAAGACAAATCTTTTTTACGTTGCAGCGATAGCTCAGCGTGGAGTGGTACAGACTGTCGAGACTAAAGTCGCAGGTTTGACGCCAGCCTCAAGAGACTTTTCTAAGTCATGAGTGTATTAATTATTAATTATCGGTGGATATAACATCGTGAGGAAACCTGCATACCTGAGAAGTTCTCCATAAGAATTCCGAAGGTATGGGAAGTTTGTGAACTCGCATTAGGACAGCGTGTTGAACTAAGGCTAGTTCAGTAGCGGTGGCCAGTGCCCAGCAGTGGGACGTATTAAATAAAGGGCTAGTATTGTTATTATTTTAGTGAAAGAATTATCAAAATATTTCTGCCGCCAAGCAACAGTGTGTAAGCACTGTTGTGTTCCGGTGTGAAGGACGTTGAAGCCAGTGTAATTACTGGGCATTATGAGACTTAACACCTTATGTCTCGGGGTGACGAGCGCAGTCCAGTGTCATGCAGTGCTTTGTTATTTAAAGTTCTGTATGGCGTTGCTTCTGTTTATGAGCAGGCGTGGCGCTTACCATCAGGCGAGCGACCCGCTCGGCTCGTCATTCAAGCTAATAAAAAACATAAATTTCATCCCCAATTTTACCCATTATGGGTGGTACCATTTCTTCAAATTTTTATGAGACCACCACCGAAGTTAATCCTCTCGAATACAAAAAGAATCACCCAAATCGACCCAAATTTAGCGGAATTACATATGCGTGAACATACATTAAAAAATGTATATACAAAGAGGATAACCTCGTTGGTCTAGTTAAAGCTCAAAAACCTTAACAATACAAAGAAAAGTCACAAGAAAGAGCGTTGAAAACACTCGATTTTGTACTTATGCACAATAGTCTAGCACGGTGCTTTGAAAGGCGATTTTTCAGTCTGTCCATGTAGTATTCATTAATCTGGCAGGACAGACCGTGATGAACTAGCTGACAGGAGAGCGTCGACAAAATGTTCTGAGTTCTCGAACATTCCACACACATTTATTCACATCTCGTTAGACTGTTAGAGTATAAAAGAGACGCCTTTACAGCTTTTGTTTAATCATCTGCCCGTTTAGACATTAGAGATTGTAGAGATATCTCAAAAACAATAATTTTGAACACATACTTGTGAATCTAATGTATTTTTTTGATACTAAATATCTATTATTTTTAGGGACTACATACATGTATAAATACATACGCACTCAAGCCTGTAATCCCCGCAGGTGTAGGCAAAGGTGTAATCAGTATACCTACATTTTGCCAAGCTTCTTTCTGTCTCATGATGTGATAGAGGTGAACCTATAATAACCGGACTCAATTCCAGACTCCAGGTTGATACTGAGCATTTCGTAATAGAAAAACCCAATATCAGGTTTCTCCAATCGTGTATCGATATCGAGACCTCCGCACAGCAGTCGTACCGCGTACGCATTACAACTGCGCCACCGGGGCAGTCGTAGGGGTTTGTAGGAACTAATCAGGGGATTAGACTTGTCACAGATATGGCGAAAAACTGAAAACTGTGATTTCGTTAATTACACCGGCTCCAGCATTCAGGTTCAACCGGGTTATTACCACGATCTCACAGAAAACCGACGTGAAATGGCAGCTCGCTGTATCGTTTTGTATGATGAGTAAAATCTCCCTAGCCTAGCAAATCTTTATTTATTACTGTAAGATCAGCAACACATCCATGATTTTCTGGTGCTGTGAGTATTCATGGGCGATGGAGATCAGATAGAGCATTGATGGAAGGAGTTCCTACCATCAGGTATTCTACTTGCTAGTTTATTAACCTCTGTTGTAAAAAAACACAGCTGCCTTCACCTTTGGTCATAGAGGCCTTACGTAATAGGTCTATCATATGATCTGAATCGGTCAAATGACATTAATAAGCGGCTCAACAGCAGTAAAACTTAAAAGTGAATACGAAAGCACACCAAATGCAGGAGCAAAAAAAATAAAAGCATATGCGAACTGCGTTGTTTCTCTTTTAGTTGAAAATTTCTATAAAATTGCCACATTTCCCGCTTTGCCGCGAATGTCGGCTTGTTGCTGATTCTCTGTGTAGCGACTGGACCAATTTCGGAGGCTTTTAGTCTTTATTTCGTATGAAAATAGCAAAATTGAACACGTGTATGTCTATAGTGTTAGATGTAAGCCTATAAGTAATACCTGAGAACTTGATTAATTTACGCATTAGCCAAGCTGCCAAGCTGGAGACCGAACTCAGACTCACTTCTAAAGAGGAAAATTGCTAGTAGTTTTTTTCTGAATTACTAACTACTGTGGCTGATAGTATCCTAGTATACTAGGATGCTGATAATGCTGCTGCGTTTCATATGGCGAGTGAGATATCCGGATACCCAAATACTCCTCCCTTTCACAATACCTTAATTATCCCTTTCCTTTAAGGTTGACAACGTGCCCATGATTCTTTTGGTATTGTGGGCGTTCATGGGCGGTGGAGATCACTTACCATCAGGTGACCACTCGTTTGCTGGGCTATGTTATAAAAAAGCATTTATCATCGACATACGTTGCATCTGTCGATGATTGCCAAAAAAGAAGTCATACATGGACCAGCGTGGTTTTGATACAAACTTCCTTATTTATGGTAACTTCGGGGAGGCTTTTGCCCAATTGTGAAACATTTACCGTCTTACTAATAAACGTTGTATATATTTGATTAGTTATACCGCCGACAGTTTATATAAGAGTGTTTTGACTGTTTTTGTGTTGAGTAATATTTATCGCCAGCGGAAGCAAGATTAAACACTTTGGAGTTAGCAAAGATGTATGTTCAACATTTTCATTTTACTAGGTGGTAGGTCCTTCGTATGCAAGAGGCCGACTGGGGTGGTACCACCGTTTTGTCTATTTCTGCCGCCAAGCAGCAGATGCAACAGTAATCGATGAAGTATTTCGGCTTGAAAGACATTGAAGCCAGTGAAATTGCTGGGTATCATGAGACTTAATATCTTATATCTCAGGGTGACGAGCGCAATTCAGTGACGTGCATTGTAATTCTTAGTCCTGTGTGGTGTTGCTCTGTTTATAGGCA
This sequence comes from Mimas tiliae, assembly GCA_905332985.1. Lineage (NCBI taxonomy): Eukaryota > Metazoa > Arthropoda > Insecta > Lepidoptera > Sphingidae > Mimas > Mimas tiliae. The sequence goes on along the minus strand of HG995253.1, from coordinate 14,525,310 downwards.
AGTGTGGCGCTTACTATAAGCGACCTGATGGTTTTAACATTCAAGCTAATAAAAAAAGAATAAATTGATTCCAGTCTAGTAAAAAATCATGAATCAACAGCAGAAATAAAGTGCATGCTGTTTAAACTTTTTGTTTTTGATACCAACAATCTTAAAAAGCAACAGCTGGATAACAATCCAGCAACTAATGAATTATTCATCAAACCCTCTTTATAAACTCAATCCTAAATTATATATTCATTGAAAGTATTCTTACAAAGACATTACGGTTGAGTACGAACAGAATACATTTGTATGAACAAGGCACTAAAGTGGGTCGTTGTGTGAGGTAGATCGATCTTCGATACAGGGGCTTGTAAAAGCTCAAACTCTGATATGCAAGAGACAGGACGGGGATCCACAAATTTAGAGGTAATCAGGCTTGGATGCGGTATGGTAAAATAGTTAGACAGTTATGTCATACTGAGTACACTGGTGCCTTGGTGTCCTCGACGTAGCAGACACTACTATTTTACTATTCAGCCTGTATCTACCCACTGCTGGGTATAAGCCTCCTCCAATTAACGCCAATTCTTCCGGTCTTGAGCGAGACGCATCCAGTGTATACCGACGTATCTTACTATATCACCAGTTCATCGGGCTGGTGGTCTGCCACGAGGTCTCTCGAGGGTCTCCTCTTTGGTACCATTCTGTAACTGCTTTGGTCCACCTGTTATGGTATTTTCTAGCCAAGTGTCCCGCCCATCTCCACTTCAACCTGGCGATTCGCGTACCCACGTCATGAAGCTTTGTACTATATCGAATGTCGACGTTTGGGACACGATCCACCAATCGGATCCCCAACATTGTACGCTCCATAGATCTTTGGGCCACCCGGACCTTATAAACATGGCAGACAAACTACAGGAATTATGCTTTAGTTGGTTTGGTCACGTTTTGAGACCGCAAGAGTACATTGATCGTAAACTACAGGCATTTGCAATTGTTCCAGGGGTACGATCCCACGGACGGTCCAAAAAGCATTAGCTTGACGTATTAAAGACTGAAATGAGAGCTAATATCATGGAGGATGCTCAAGACCGAGCGATGTGGAAGTGACAAAATAGAAAGGCAAACCTTTGCACTGAGACGAGAAATACTAGGCAGAAAGAATATAAATAAATAAATAAATACATCCAACAGTCACACACACTAGGTAAACCTGTATCGTTGGTATTAGGAACTACGAGGGACTTATTTTGACTCAGGGAGTATTTGTGAATCAGATAAACATTTGTCTAGGTGCGTGAATCGAACCCACGACCTCACGCTTCGCAACCGGCTACTCGCCCGTTGCACCAAAGAGGCTGTCAAAAAGTATATTTTACGCCGCCCCGCGCCGTCAACACCCAAATTACGGACTTGGGCAAGTGCTATAATAATACGCAATATTTGACTCCAGCATAAAGTTATTCCCGAGAGATGACGCAGCTATTGGGTATATAGACTAAAGGGTGGCTGGAGACGCAGAGTTTGGTGAAATGACTAACTTCAATCCAGCTACGATATTTTGTGCGTATTGTGATTTAGTTTTAGAGCGTTTTTAGAAATAAATAAGTACTTTAGGCCGTCGGCTTTAGAAATCAAAATAAAATTACGAGTAATATTTAACATTAAATACCAACCAATTCTCACAATAAGTTATTTTATTCCTATTTTCGAAGTATTCGAATGACCCTAATAATCTCTAATCGCTAGACATAATATTGAAAAATCTGTACATAAATAATGTAAAGAACATTTATCTGTTTTCTCAATCCAAATACGATAGCTGTCTTATAAAAATTCCGACGTGCAACTCTGTTTATAAATCCAGTACTTATATTTTGCCACATCCAAAATACTACTAGCATTTTCTCCTTAGAAACATTTGCTTCTCAAGTCCCAACCGGTCAGCTCTTTAAATCTAGATCGAACACGGAACCTTTTACGGGCTGACACACAAGTTTCCACTCACTTTTAAACTACTGACGTATGCTATGAGGCTGGTATGTAAATTTACTATAAGTATACATGTTTTGTGAAATGTATGACTATTTAGATTTGCATATTTAGGTTTGTTTCGCTGTTGAATTATGTGTGTGGTATTTTAAGATTATACTTTTTCTAGTATTGTGTCTGTAAACGGACACCGTGGCACAGTGGGCAAGTAGCTGGCTATGAACCAAGAGGCCGGTTCATCTTCCGCAGGGAGGTATTTTTTGTGTGATCGGTTTTCTGTAAAACAGTGGTAACGAACCGGTCGGGCCGGCCATTCATGCTGTAGACCAAACTGTCTACAACATGGATCTACAACTCACAAAGTAATTATGCCGGCATTAAGTAACTGGATACAAGCCGGAACCCAAACGCGACTCGTCGAAGTGAGGCACCATCACGGAATTTTCATCGTGAGTGCGGTGGTCGATATCCAATCGAATGCAAATATCTAAGTACCTTCCAACCACCAGATTTGTTTTAATACAACTCGTCCGCAACAAATAGTTAATTTTATCAATACAGAAATTCACAGCAGCAGCTCGCCATATTTCAAATATCACTCAGTCGAACTAATCAGTACAATAGAAGACTATTACCTGACGGTTCCATACAAAATAATCGCTAACTAATTTTCTACTGGGAAACTCTTCGATTTGCCTTGCTGTCGCCGTTGAATATTGAAATGTAATAATCAGTAGCCCAGGAGAGCCTCGCAGACTAGACTTCCGCTGTCAATTTGTCTCGAGCTCGGTGCATTTTGTAGCCAACTAGTGCTTTATTGAGGTGCGAATGAGATTAGTTAGAGTGATATATTTTATACCGACCAGACGAGCCGGCCACTCGCCTGTAGAAAAACGACATAGAACTTTGAATTAGAATAGAAAAGTGTATCTGGGCAATAAAAAAATACGATCTGCACTGCACTGAACACTTCGAGACATGAGACGCTGTCCCATATTTCCCACTAATCACAGAACTTGCTCTATGTCTTTCAAACAGAAAATGTACATTTACACACGGATGTTTGGCAGCAGAAATAAACGAAGCATTGATACATACTCAGAAAACCCTCGTATAGGAGAGCACTACCTTCTAGTCTGTATATCTTAAGTTCACCAAAGCGTGATTCAAGATTGGGCTATCGTGGGTGGATCAATGCCTAGCCCCTCGCATTTGCAGAGGAAGCCCGTGCCCAGCAGTCGGCATTGTAATACAGGGTACGGAGTGTGGAGAGGAAAGTCGCATGATCGAAACTAGTATCAAGAGCATGCATCTGAATCTTTTATATTCCGTGAGTATTCATTGTTAATGATCACTTGATTTAATGGTAAAGGGAACACAGTGAGGAAACCTGCATACCTAAGAAGTTCTCCATAATCTCGAAGGTATATGAAGTCTGACAAACCGCAATAGGTCAGTGTGGTGGACTAAGGCCTAATCCCTGTAAATCAGTAGAGGAAGCCCGTGTTCAGCAGAAGGACGTGTGTAATACAGAGTTTGTATTTTGCTATTGCATTTTGTACGATATTGCTGGAGACATAATGAGGCATGAGCGGTGGTGATAACCCAAATGCTTGATATCCAATTATTGAGAGAAATAAATAATGGTCCAAAAATTTCGATAGTTCTATTACAATAGTAGCTCGTCGTAAGCTTAGAGAACTCTGCGTTTGTCAGTTTCTCTGCAAGTAAGTAATGAGTAAAATTTGAACCTGTCATCGACTTAGACCCTATATAACAATATTCGAGTAAGAACTGATTACCAATTAGCGAATATGACAGCTATTTTTTTAAAGATCCTGATAGATCTTTCTGCCTGTATAACACTATGTGTTAGAGTATAGCTTTTGTAATTGAGCGTATGCACTCGCACATACGCACTCACGCCTGTGATCGCCGAAGATGGAGAAGGCGGAGATGTAACTAGTACCTACACCCTCATTTAGCCGAGCTTATTTCCGTCCCATGATGTGATAGGGCGAACCTATCGCTATACCGGACACAATTTCAGACTCCGGGCTGATACTGAGCATTTCGTGATAGAAAAACTAATATCACTATACTCGACTTGAGGATCGAAACTGAAACCATAACAGTCGTAATACATACGCATTACAACTGCGCCACATAGGAAGTCAAATTAATCTATAGCCATTCAGACAATTAAAGGTAATTTACAGCAGGCCGTTTGCGTTAGTTCAAGATAATGTTTATTGCACACTTCGTTTATTTTAATTGCAATTAATGCTCTGATGCAACGTGTAAATAATCCTTAATAGGTCAGCGGTCGCCAAAACTCCAGCTTTCGAACTATAACGGCACTAAAAACATTTGATTCGTAGTTTGCGTCTCAATTGGACAAAAATATATCGCAGACGAAAATTGGACGATAAAAATAAACATATTTATTTTTTAAACTTGTATTAATTTATTGTTTGTAAACCGTATTTCGATTGATTACCTCTGCAAAAGCGATGAATTGTAGCAAAAGCAAGATAGCATGTTGCGGCATGCACGTACATCAAACGTGCCGCGCCCGCGGTTTCGTCAAAACACACAGAAATTCAGATACAAATAAAAAAAAAGTTTACTTTTTAAGTAACCTGCGTAAGGATAAAGGATCTTGCTTCTGTTTATTATTATTTTTTATTTATATATTTTTATTAAGCTGTCTATATGATTATCTTCACGACTCAAAAAGGGCCAACAGGGTTTTTGTTACATACTGTCTATGGCATCGTATCACCTAAACGAAAAGGCTGATTTAAATAAAATTTATTTTAAAGCTAGTTTAATCAAGGTTTGAACTGTTGAAATCAGTATAACCGTTTGAAATTACAGAACATTCTCTCCAGAGGGGTTGACGTCACGCAGCCGGTCGGTCGTAAAAACTTAAAGCCAAATCTTTCTGTAACATGTGTAAAAAGCATGTTGCGCCGACCCCACTGCGAGTGGTATAAGGGCAAGTAGAAGGATTACAAATAATAATTGTTAAAATTAAAGTAAGTAAAGTTAAAATCCATAAACAGCTATTGAAAATGATAATAAAATAATTCTTTGTTAAAATTATGAATTTACCATTTCCCCTATAAATTGTTCGAATGTATCCATAAAGCAATTATTGCGTGATAAATGTCTTAATAATGTTTATTTACTCTACGAGTATAATTTATTTTTGCTTCTTTATTACCAGATACGATATCACGTAATTATTTTATTTCAAAGAGTAGTGGTAATGACTAGAAATATAAAAGCGAAGCGCCATCTAGGTAGATTGTTAGTTTGTTTTTATCTAATTCATTTTAGATGTGGCAGATGGCACGTCTATTTCGGTAATTAAAAAACCCAGTAAAACTGAAGTGTGAGGTACCGTAATAAATACATTTTCTTTATATCTAATTATTTCCTGCATTGTAATGACGTGCTAAAATAACACACGCGCTCACGCCTGTAATCTCCGAAGTGGTAGGCAGAGGTGTAATCGGTACACCCACATTTCGTCGAGCGTATCTCCGTCCCACGATGTGATAGGGGGCGAGCCTATCGCCATACCGGGCACAAATTCCAGACTTCAGGCTTATAATGAGCATTTCGTAATGTAAAAACCCAATACCACTTTACCCGACCCGGGGATCGAACTCGAGACCTCAGCGTTAGCCTCAATCGTAACGCTGATGCTGCGCTGCTGCAACTGCGCCATCTGCTAAAATAAGTGTAGATTCAAAATTAAAATAAGGATGTAGGTACAATAGATTAATTGATCGGGAGTTTGATGGTTTTACGGAACTCAAAATACCTTTGGTGGTGATTTTGTTTTATTGTTAGAAGTTAAATGTCTACCTGACATCATGTTTTTTACGATATAATTAACTGAAAGGGTGATACTAGTGACCTCTCCAGTATATTCAGTATATTCATTATTAGTTTTGAAAAGAGCAACGTTAGAGTTTCTTGTCTGTTCTTCTCTAGCGAAACAGCATTCCGAACTGGCGGTAGAGTTAAAATTTGACTGAATCTAAATGATGTATAACATTTTATGGATTCAATAAAGAATTTGAATTTGAATTTGAATTATGACAGCGCTTATGCTGAATTTTCCATTTTACATGGTTTTGCAAATGTAATGTGACTCAGATATTAAAAGGAGAATAAAAAATCTTGATAAAATAAAAGTTTGTTATTTTGTTAATGGAGTATTACAATATGAGAAATCAAATTTATAAATTGACAATTTAATACCGTCTGTATCGTGGCCATAATATTAAAATCATACAGTTAATCAATAATTTTGCCATTACATTAATTATTTATTGGCGTTCTAAAGTAGACCTTATATTCGGAGTATGAGTTATAATTTGCAGAAACGGTAGCCTTAAAGGACAGAGAAACGTGAGCTTGATTTTATCTGTAGGTATATTATCAGTAATAAAACGGGTTATTGCTGTATTAAAATTACCTTGTTGTGCTATATAATGTATGTAACATAATGTTGCTTACCTGAGGACTAGGTAACATTTACGATGAGTAATATATATTACGTTATAATAATACAGCACAATAAAAGAAGCAATAAAAAAACGGCTAAATAAGGAAATTACGAGCAAAGTTTCCACGTCAGCGACTAACATATAAATCTAGAGACGCCCTTAAATCGTCGAGATAAGTCGGCAACTTTCCTAAGTCTCACTGTTTTATGATATTATCGCAGCGGGGCGTCGGTCAGGTCTCCCCTCCTAACCTAATAGTTTATCTGAACGGGTGAAAAAAACAAAGTGATTTTTTTGTTTTAATTTCTCGGAAGTTTTTATGGCTAATTTCAGAAAGTTTCTAAAACTCTTTGCTGTTACCTACTAGAACTTCGGGTTACGAACAATATGACTAAAGAAAACTTAAAGGAAATATACACTACTAGATCTAAGTTTCTTTATGGCCTAATATCATATTATGTAGACAAGACTAGGTGGTAGGTCTCTCGTATGCGAAAGGCCGTCTGGGTAGGTACCACCGCTTTGTCTATTTCTGCCGCCAAACAGCAATGTGTAAGCACTGTTGTGTTTCGGTTTAAAAGACATTGAAGCCAGTGCAATTACTGGGCATTATGATATTTAACATCTTACATTTTAACGTCTTGATGTGACGAGCGCAGTCCGGTGCCATACATAAAAAACCTATTCTTTACTTTAGAAGGTAAATAAGTTCTGAGTGATGCTACTCAAATGCTTATCAAGAAACACTTGAACATAGCTTGTGAATCTGACATGTTTTATCTCAAGGCAATAAAAAAGCGATCTATCTATCAAAAACATTAAAGCCGTTTAAATAGATCCACTTCATTATTGTAGATTTCAGAAAACCGAATAACTGCTTAACTGTAACCTTCATATAAAATAAAAGTTCCAAATTGAATGTCAATCAAATCTTGATTTAAAGGTACTTAAAAAAAAGGCTGGCATAAAAGTTATACGTTTATTCACACACAAAATAAATAATGATCGAATTATAATAACAATTGAATCTATACAAACTTGAACGGATCGGCAAGGTAACTGTCGCAAAGATTCTTCTTCTTGAACTCTTCGAGGAGTTTGGGCTCGAGTAACTTATTAACAATATTAGCGACCCTGCAGTCACTGGGAGCTGTCGCATGATCACACTCGATATTAAACACCTTAACCGGCTTCTCACTATATTTGGAAAGGTTATAGTCTTCTGTAAGCCTAGTTGCTGCAGGATGAGGGATTCCCTTCATTAAAACTAATTCCGATTGCAGTTTGAAATCTGGTTTATAGTCCCGAGCCAGCATAATCCTTTTATAAGCTCCCTGTAGCATCGATCTCTTATATTGATGAGAGTAGAAGACTACACCCCGAAGGCGGTTAACGCAAGCTTCTACTTTATCAGACCAGGTCTCAAATTTCTCTAGATCTTCTTCCAGTTCTAGGCTATCTCGACCTGACATGAGGCGGTACATGTATTTTACTATGCTGTTTTGTAACTGTGAGTCTGTTTGGTTGCCTACGTAGGCATCTAGGTGGACTCGAAGGGCATCTGGGCTGCTGTCAAGGCAATATACTACTCCAACATGACCTAGGAAAAATAGAAGTTTTTTTCTATTTGAGTACAAATCATATCGGCTTCGGAACATAATTAGAAGAGTAACTAATGACCTAGTTTTATTTATCTGAATTATTCTTTTTATAATGTAAAAGATTCAACCCGAACTTTATTTTCCTTAAAAGTTTTCGAAATTTTATGAATTCTCTTAATTAAATCACATTTTTTTCCTTATTGGGGTTAAACTTCATGAATACCTTTTAATAATACCTTTATAAATTTTATAAAACGAATAACCTGGCTTTACTTTCAAGATGAAATTGCCAAATTAAGCGTGAGTCGTTTACAAATCATTATATTTAGTAACTATCTTCCGCTTGAGAGATTTTAATTGACAAGCTTCATTAAAAGTATGAATATTTTACCTTCTTTTTCGAACAATGCAGCGAGCTCCAAGGCAACGTTGACACCAAACGAGTATCCCAACAGGTAGAACTTTGATTTCAACTCGATACGTTTTTTAATGAACTGTAAGAATAATAACAGTGGATTGTTTCGCTTTTTCTCTATGTTGGCTTCATAAATTTTTAATTGATCAATCAATTAAAATTTTACTATATAGTTTGTTGTTGTGTATAATATTTGAGAAACCGAAGTATAAACTTTGAAATAAAACGACTTTATACGGATTTTATCGCGGTTTAATTTAATTTTATTCCCGACGTTTTGAAAGCTTTTCAGCCTTCGTGGTCACGGGAGAGACTGAGGTGTAGGTCGTCTCGAAATCCGTATAAAGTCGTTTTATTTCAATGTGTAATATTCGCGTAAACATAAGAAATCACGAAGTATAAACGTTTAGTAAAGCATATCGCAATTTCTTGAGTATGATATTTTTAACATGTTGGAATTTAAATAATAGGTACTAATATCTTCACTATGTTTTTAAAATTATACTAAAATAGAAATCTTTTTTACACTGACAATACTCCTTGCTCCCTGGGAAATATAAGTGGAATTAATTCAATCTTTTTCTACAATAAAAGAAAACGACAAAGAGCGCTCGAACGGCAACGGTGAATCTCAAGGCGCAAGATAACGAGATCTCTGATCTGATAAATACTAAGGAAATCGTTGGTGAGGTAAGAATAATTCCCCTTTTTTGGTAAGAAAGGTATGTAGATAGTTGATTGATAGGGTGTTTTCGAATTGTCTAAGTGGAGATATGATTTTAATTTTTAAGCTAATTAATCAGTATTTTGGAACTATATCTAAAACGAATAAAAAAGATTATGTAAAGTCTCAAAAGTTTTTTTGTTGTAAATATAGGTAAATATATTAAAAAATACTTAAGTTACTGTCATCCTACCTTCATTATGTTACTGGCCATCTGCTGGATACTATCATTCATCATGTCTGGCCCGAGTTGGAGCGTCAAAGCCTGGACTTTTAGTCTTTCGCAGACGGATGTGAATACACTGTGATGACCTTCAAATCCTGGCAGTAGAAGTACGTACGTTGATTTCGGGTCTAATTCCTCCTCTTCCTAAAAATTTAATGCGCCTTTTTAGTGAATCATTCCTTTATCCTTTATGGTAAAATATTTATAATTCCCTTCTAATAAAACATACTGCGGTGAATAAAAGAAAAACACTATTTAAGTTTATATTGTAATTAATGATGGAAATGAATTTACGTACTATAACATCACTGAATTTGGTTTGCATGGTGATGAGAGGTTCGGCAGCCAAACATTCATCCTCGTCGATAAACGTGAAGAAGGCTCCTAAGCCGCAGTTGAATTTCTTGTTACACTTCATTACTTCATGGCCTATGTTCTTCAAGCTGTAACATGGTATATCATTATGAAATACTCAACCATATCTTCCATATTAGTAAGATAAGATCATTTGATGAAGCACAGGGCAACATTTTCCAAGGTTAGATTAGGATATGTTTGAAATATATACTTGGTGAATTCAATGGAGTAGCAACGTAAGATGGCTATTTAATATATATATCCTTTCTATGGTTGATCTACATTTTTTAAATGTTTTCAAACTATACTTACTTTTCAATACTCATTTCCGTCACTTTCTCTAATGGATACGTTACTTTATATTCTTCTTTGATAGCATTCATTATTTCTTCTATGTTGATTTCGTTGATCATTAAATCTTTTAATGTATATGTAGGTTCTAAATCATCGATGGTTTTCACACCTGTAACATAAGTAGCAATTTTAATAGACATAGCTTAAAAATAATAATAATATATGTTTAATCTGTTTCTATAGTCATACCGAATGTATGTTTTATTAGAATAACTAGAAAAATACTCATTAAAATGTGATTTCGGCGGAAAATGTTATTTATTATTATAGGTCAGGTGTTTAAGCACTTTGGGATGGGAAGGGCACTGAAGACGAATTCATTTTCGGAATATCAATCGTCTTAACATGAAAAGAATTCAATCTAGTTGAAATTGACTCGTATTTATATAGTATGTTCTTCCACAGAGATGCTATGATTTATTTATAAATTCTTACCTATAATTCTAGCAATTTTCGTAGTAAAGTCAGCGCCAACAGGTTTCTTCAAATTGTATGTTAGGACATTATTGTATTTTAGCCTTAAGCTACTTTCAAGAGCATTGAACAGAGTTGTAAGCGTTTGAGGTTTAGTTTTCGTTTCTGAATTTTGTAGGTTTTCCTCGATCTACAAATAAAATATGTAAGTGTTACCCGTTTTAAAGTTATTGTATATAAGTTCTATTTCATCATTATTAAAGTCCACGCAGTCGTAAAAACTACAAACCAAATATTTTTGTAACATGTATATATATAAAAAGCATGGTGTGCCGACCTCACTGCGTGTGGGATAAAGGCAGGTGGAAGAAAAAGTAGACAGATGAGCATACGATCTGCCTGATAATAAGTTCTCAACGCTGCCCATGGACTTCGGTAAAGCCTGGACAGCCAAGCCGCTACCTACCATCGGAGGATCGTATTAATTAAAGATTATATTATGTCACCTCAGTCAACGATCCAGCGCGTAGTACAAGAGCCGGTAATGTGATATCATTCCTCGCTTGACAAATTTTGTCAATAGTCGAACAAACGTATTCATCAGCGGCTGATCTTGGCGAATAGTTAATGACAACAAAGTGGCTGTAATTTAGAAAGTAACAATGTAAAAAATCAAACAAACGATGTAAAAATTACAGTCATTCTGATTCGAGATTGTACCTAGATCATAACCAGATAGATACATATTAAATTAGTAAAAAAATCGGTAGCTCTAGCGGATGCAAACAGTAAAATTAAGTCTCAATCTAGATAGAGAGTAGATAGATATAACCTAGATATATTTTGCTTAATTTTCAGTGACGTAAGCATAGGAATTGAATTGAAATTTCAACATAATATTAATTTTAAACGTCAAAGTGATGCCATGTTGCGATTTGAAAGGAAGCGTTGTGTACAAAGCTTTGCACGTCAGAGACTAAAGTAAGAACTAACCGAACACAGGATTAAGAGCAACTTTGTAAAATCCAGTTAGGAAATTTGTGAGTTTCTAGCACGAAACGAAAACATTGTATGTAGATATATACACCTACAAAGTGTTACAGGATTAAAGCACACTGTCAAACACTTAGGGTGTAAGAATAGTCAGTTATAACCTTAATGCATCCACGGTTTTTTATATACTGGGACTGGGCTTGGCTTTAAGTACAGTGCAGTCCAAATTAAAATTTAAACAATCAAGAGATGTCCCTTGATGGTCGGCAGAATTATGCCGGCCTAGATTGGCATAAAGATTTCTGGCTGGAATGGATTCGGTAATCGATTCTGATCAAAAAACTGTGAGAATTCCGTTGACAAGTTACAATATACATCATGTTTTCGACATTTTACATAAATCGCTTACTTGGTCTAGTGGCAGAATACTAAGGCTACGAAATCGGTGTGTTTCGGTTCAATCCCTAGGTCCGGTATACTTTTGTATGGATTATTCGATTCAATAAACACGAAATCGGAATTCATGCCTGATATGGCGATAACCACACTGCCTATCACATCACTATAAATATGTTTGGCGAAGAATGGATGCATTATTTGCAGCTCTGAGATGTCAGCGTATAAATAACTTAATGTCACACAATTACAAAGTTGATAAACATGTATTTTTTTGGCTCGGGGAAAATCCATGTCATCCATAACTTCCTATCACGGGATCGGAGTGATGATGACATATTCACCGGCCTTATGACCCAGTTCACATTCGAGTAACTGCTAGATTGGGACGCTAATAAATTTTCCGGTACCGACTAAAACCTCGCAATGGCCTCCGTCGGGGTAATTGGGACGGTTCCTGGAATACTTTGATTGCTGTCGGTACCCCCACAACACTCTACTTTTATGGCTCATCTTGTTTGGGGCTTGGAAGTCCCCACACTATCGGTATCTATTGCAGCACGAGGCTATCGCACTGCTATCTCGGGGTCATACCAAGGAAATGTACAAGTGTACGAAGACCACACATCCCAGACTAACATTAACCAAATGCAATTAAATCTCTTCTTTCTGCTCCGGAGAGCACATTAGTCCGTCAAGTTGGGCCGCATATTGTCAAATGCCAGGTATTATTAAGCCAAGTCAGAAACCATGTGTGCCTTGACAATTCTGACTGGCAACAAATTAGTCAAAATACATAAATGGATACCGTATCTAGCAATAAAAGGAAATTTATGTAAAACTTACACTAGCTCATTGCAAGTATTCCTGGACAGCAAATCCAAGTTGGCCACAACGCAGACTGTTTTATTAAATTTTCCAACAAATTCTTGCTGTTGGAAATTGTCAACAACTCCCGGATTCGAGTTATGAACTACGAAAATTCCTAAAATTGAACCTAATTGCTTTCCATCTTTTATTATTTGCAAACATCCTTTTTCCGTTTGCAGATTGTCTGATGATAGTTTGATCGACACGTTCTGTTTCTTCCATATCCTGTAAGAGATTGATTTAAATGAATTTGTATTAACTTATACCATATTTTATAGACATATTCTGTTCATAATATGTACATCTTTTGTCACCCAGCCATCTATGAAACCAAAAGCCGCAGATTCGATCCCCACATTGAGACAAATGTTTGTGGGATTCACCAATATATTTTGTTCTCTCATGGTTTCTGTTTGAAACAAATTATCCTAGTATGCGGTCGGGACTTTACACATCTAGGTATGTAACTGTTGTATGTATTTAATATGATTATATTGTTATAGATAGCTCCTTTTACTATATGTTGATAATTAAAATATTTTTTACCATATGTACATATATTTCATCATACGCCTGTCTCTTATTGTGGTCGTTTTTTTTAACAAACACAAAATTTTACAGCACAAAAACACTTTTTAATTTTTCTACAGTTATCAATCTCTCGTCGGTTACGAGATTTCCTTCTTTTTAATTATTAAGCTTGTCGAAGCTTATATCCAAAGAAAACTGCAATAAGATAATGATGTTAAATAATTTAAAAATACTTACATCATTTTAGCAAAACAATACCCTGCAACGTTGTTCGGATCCATGTGTAGAACAAGATTCCTGGCCCCTTTCTTTACGAGGTGGTCTGCTAACTCCAAACCTAGGAGTGTCTGGTCGCACACGATAATGTAGGTTCCTTTTGATGAGTAAGTCATTCTGTCAAATGAGAATTTTGAATGAAAATCACAGAAAGACTTAATATCTTAGAAGAGTAACGCTGTAGAAGGTTTGGTCTGCTACAAGTATACGTCGACTCAACCGAGATGGTACCATCGTCGCACAGAAAACCGACTATTAATGGCAGTGTTCTGCTACGTTTCATACGACGTGTGAGATTTCTAGGTTTACTTAATGTTCGGTAACACACCCATGATTTTCTGGCATAAGTAGTGGAGATCACTTGGTAGCCCACTTGCTCTTTTAGCAAACTTCTAATAAAAAACTATTAACCTATTCATACTAACTCACTTACCTAGGCAAAACCTCCAAGGTCTGGGTGATATTCTCAGGATCCTTCATTCTGATTAGTACCTTACCCCTGTGCTTGCTAGTAGATATGAGTCTAAAGGCTCTCGATATGTTTGCTGGTGTGTAAACGACTCTGCTGAGTGGTCGCACGATACCTTTTGATATGCCTTCGCTGATCATGTTTTGTAGAATCTACGAGAATAATAAATAACTATACAATGAAGTTGAAATTTAAAATATCATCACATCAGTGAGATTGTAAGTACTGTATCAATAGTAGTAGTCACTAAAGCAAGGAATTGTAGTAAATTATTAGGGTAAGATATGGACAAAGTTACCCTCTTTTCTCGAGCGAATTCAGTCTTGAAGATAGAAGAAAAGCGGACGCTGTGATACATACGGTCGTTAAATAAGTATGACATTCTGAAGTCATTGTTAGATATCATGTCATAATCGCTTATATCCAGCACTTCACTGCAAATTCCTACACATTTCATTGCAGCCTGGAACAAAACTCCATTACAATAGCATTTTAAAATGTCCTACTATTGCAAACACTTAGTATACATTAAAGTCTTTGTACTATTACTTAAAAGTTACAATTCCATGCACACATAAGCACTTTAAAAAGCCTTTGAATATTTCGAATATCAGCACAACAATGTTATTTCCACGAGCGATTCAATCGCAGTTAGTATAATGGAATAGGGTATTTCACTCGATTAATTGTATTGTTTTAATCAATAAGTTACGTTCCCCAAAATGTTACTATCTAAATCATATAAATCAATTCAATAATAAATAAGTTATAAATCTATAGGAAGGGGTAGTTATCAAATGACGGGAAAAGGATGCACGACATGCCTTATTAAGTCAAAAGACAGTTTACAACATTATGGTGTACGCTTGCGAAGGAGATGTGAGATTTTTCCACTATGCACCCACCTTTGCTCGTACTAATATTTCCAACATGAAGTGCGGCCTAATTTTTTACCCAATATAATACCTACTTTTTTCGCAAAACTGTATCTTTTTCGCATTATTGTCGGTTGCTTAAAAATAATGTTTATGATCCAAAGACTTTAATGTATACTACTAGACAAGCTGCGTGGTACATAGAAATTGTACCACTAAGTTTCGGTCAATTGACCGTAACTCAATATTACCATCTCGCTTACATACATACATACATAGACTCACGCCTGTTTCCCATAGGGGTAGGCAGAGACAACGGATTTCCACTGGCTACGATCCTTGCATACCTCTTTGGCCTCATTCACCCTCATTAAATTTTTCATACATGCACGTCGGTTTATGGTACTCCTGACCTGGCCTTTCTCGAGAATATCTCCAACTTGATCTATGAAAGTTCGCCGAGGCCTTCCCCTCCCAACTGTACCATTCACACTCGCCATGTATATTTGTTTCGTCAATCTTCTTTCATCCATCCTCTCTACATGTCCAAACCATCTTAGTATTCCTTTCTCAATCTTCATCACTACATCCTCTCTCACACCACACCTCTCTCTTACCTCACTATTTCTTACTCTATCTCTCATAGCTACACCACACATACTTCTCAGAGCTCTCATTTCTACTGCATTTATACGACTTTCATTCTTCTTCTGCCACACCCAACTTTCACTTCCATACATTAACGTTGGCACTAACACTCCATCGTGCACGGCCAGTCGAGCTTTTCCAGTAACTTGCCGGCTACTCATACAGGCGTGTAGTGCCCCATTCACCTGGTTCCCCGCACTCAGTCTTCTTTAAATATCTCTATCATATTTTCCAACTCTCGTAAACCAAACTCCCAAGTATAAAACCTCTCTCACCTGTTACACTTTTTCTCCCTCAATCACTATATCACACGGCGTCATGCATTCATCCTTTTCAAATACCATCACTATCGTCTTTCCAACATTCACTTTCATGCCTTTCCTCCTGAAAGCTTCGTACATTATAGTTGTATCTCCTGCAACTCATCCGCCGACGGTGCAAGTATTACTTGATCATCGGCGTAAAGAAGACATTTGACGAGTAACTCATCCATCCTTAATCCACATGCACTTTCCTTCAAATCTTGCAAACAATTGTCCATAAATAAGTTAAAATTAAGTGACTCTACACATCCTTGTCTAACACCCTTTTAGATGTTAAACCATTCAGTGTATGACCCATTTATTCTTACGCAAGCTCTGGAATGCTTATAAAGGGATTTCAGAGCTTCAATAAAATTGCTGTCCAACCCATACCTGGACAATACCGACCAAAGTTCATCACCACTTTATCATAGGCCTTCTCTAAGTCTACAAAAGCACAGTAGACCTTCTGACCTTTAGCCAGGAACTTTTCGGCTATTTCTCGTAGAGAAAAGACCTGATCCGTACATTCCCTTTCTAAAACCCGCTTGTACATCCCATATTTTCTCATCGGTTTCTTTCACAACTCTTTCAATCAACACTTTCGCATACAACTTACCAACGACGCTGAGCAGGCTAATGCCCCTATAGCTTCTACAGTCTTGCCGTGAGCCTTTTCCTTTATAGAGCGGTACTATAACAGCATTGCACCAATGTCTTGGTACTTTGCCGCTGTTAAAGCACACATTCAAAAGGCGATACAGCTGACTAGCTATGATTCCATGTCCAGCCTTAATCATCTCGGCAGTTATTCTATCATACCCTGCAGACTTTCCTAATTTCATACTTTTAATAGCTTACTCTCATTTAAAATCCCTATCGCGCTCCCTGTCTGTGAGCTGTCAAACTCCCACGTTTTGTGACGCAATTTTACTTCTAAACAGCCCGTCTAGTAGTATAAATACATTAAAGTTTTTTTTAGAAAAATCAAACATTGTCAAATACCCTATTACATCGCCCTTTGAAGATTGATTTGTAAAGTTAGTATGGCGTTATAAGGCACATCAAGACTATCATCGGTAATATATTAATGTCCTTTATAACAACCTGAATATAAACATGCATATTGCATTATACACTTGCTTAATATTATTGGAAAGCAATTAATGCAACTAGGAGGAACGTTATGGACAAAACTGTAGTAACTATGTACTTACATGCCGTAGGTTTCCGCTCAAACAGTTGATGACTACATCACAACGCATATTCTGCGAGTTTCTAATTACCACATCTTGGAATGAAATAGCACGGGAATATGAGATATTGCTTTCTGCAGGCAAAAATACTTTTTATTTGTATAAGCCATTAAAGAGTTTATTGTTATTATACTCATTGATGTAAGCACACAGAGTTGCGAAGCTATATGTTATTGGTTGCCATTCTAATAATAATAATGTAATAATAATAATACACCCAACAGTCACACACATAGTCCTGACCCCACACTAGGGGTAACCTGTATCGTGGGTATCAAGAACTACGAGGGACTTACGGTCCCACAACACCCAGACCCGAAACACACACAAACATTTGTCTCGATGCGGGAATCGAACCCGCGGCCTCATGCTTCGCAGCCAGCTACTCGCCGACTGCGCCACGGAGGCTGTCATCTGTCATCCTGTTTGACTCATGCTCTGTTGTAGCATGAGTCAAACAGGTGCCATAGTTCTCCCCATAGACACAGTTCACTAACCCAAAACTCACCGCCAATAACCAAATATTTTTTTGTATCCATCGCTACAATAGTCCTACAACAACCGAGGACTGTTCTTGGATGTATTGATATAGTGCATACAGGGTGCGGTGGTAATCGCATCAAGCGAGTCCCGTCATGGGTGTGAGGAACACGCTTAAATTTATTTTCACACAATTTAATTTTTTGCGATATCTCCTAAAATATTCATTTGAATTAAGTATATGGTGTAAAAGATTATAATAATGTGCATGAAATACTTAAGGTAACTAACGTAGTTAAGTTGATAAGGATTAATACTGTACGTGACCATTTTTTTAGAAGATATAATGGATTTAGTAAGCTTTCCACTATATTTTTGTAGATCTATAAAATAGGAATATCCCACCATTCATTGTTTTATTATATCTCAAAAGCAGCGTATAAATAGGCAGCGTTTTCGATGAAACATCCCAGGCGGCTTGACTTTTTCCGATACTCGTACTTCCAAGAATTATCATTATATATCAACCAATTTACACAAAACCTTGATAAATAATATACCTATATCTTCGTAATTAATCACTTTATTGGTGAAAACCGAATGAAAATCTGTTTAGTAGTTTTTGAGGCCATCACGAACAAACAGACAGACGCGTTCGGAGGACTTTGTTTTATAATATGTAAGGAGATAACCAATAAGCCTCACCTTTAAGTTGAGGGAACAATTTAATCAAAAACTCCTTCTTGCTGACGTCACTGACTGTTGTGAACACGTCACATTCTAAAGCCAAACAGATGGATATAACAGCTTGACCTAATGCTCCCGCTCCGCCGTTGATAAAGACCGTTCGACGTGATCGCAGTTCTGTTTTAATAGCCTGAAATATAGATAAGAGTAACTGTAATCTAATCTGCATATTAAATGTTTAATAAAATGTATAGGCTTGAAGAAGGTTGTAGGAGCTTTAAATAAATCTAATATAAAGTATTTTACAGGAAAGAAGAGTTTAATTGTGGTTTTCACAAGCTATGGTCGAAGTGGTGTTTTGTATGAAACGAGTGGATGTATTGATTTGAATTCAAAATTACTCGAACGTTATCAAAAATTCTATTTATTTAAAATCAAGTACTGATCGATGCAGCGTTTGTGGAGGGGTCAATTTACCCACTGACGCTTTTATTAAAAACGTTGCAATCTAAAATTGATATAACATACCGAGTGTAAGGGAAACGTTTCCGAAACTGAAGATATATGGTAGTGATAGTCGTATCGTATTTAAAAACATGATAGAAGTTCGCAAAATCGGTTGTATTTTTTTTTCTCGCACAGCCTTGTTTGGACCAATAAATTACGTTTTATTAAAATACTAATAAGAATTGTATTTTTCTTAATAAAATAATCTAAAGCCAATAAAAAAACATCGACGCTTAGAATCAGCTGTGTGGGTCGGCGCAGTGCGATATACCTAATGAGTATTATAGCGTGGTAGTGCGCGGGTCATTTGCCCTGACTTTAACAATAGTATGCTTTACATTGCGGCTTAGGTCTCCAAAATGGCAACTAAACAGCAAAGGAATAGCGTATATGTTAAGGTAATGTTTTATTAGCGTTTCAGCTTCGAAGCGGTCCGCTTACACCTAGTATCAGTTTTCCACAATATTTGACGTTACTCACCAAACAATAATAAGCGTAAAGGTACGGCAGAGGTACTGTCGCCGCATCTTCCAAGCTCCAGTGGTCAGGCACTGGCCAGAGGAGATCGAGGTCAGCTTCAATGGTACTGCTTAGTGCACCGCCACTTACTACACCCATTACTCTTTCACCCCTAGAAGATAAATAAATTGAGATTAAGTATTTCTTGTTACATTAAACTCGTGATCAAATTTATCTTCTATTAGAATCATATTATAATAATGCCTTACTTCTTTGTGAATAAAAATAAAGGTAAGTATAGGTTTTTTAAATATCGACTACATTTATATAATTGGAAACATATAAAAAATCGATAATAGAAATCTGGTTAAATTATTATAGAAAAAATACTTATTACTGAAATAAAAATTATAAGACAAAATCCTATGTCTTGGGGTGACGAGCGCAGTCCAATATCATGCAGTGATATCTAATTCAAAGTTCTGTTTGGTGTTGCTTCTGTCTATGAGCAGTCGTAACGTTTACCATCAGGCGAGCGTCCTGCTCGTTTCCTCACTCAAGCGAATAAAAAAATTACATACTACGCATTATATGTATTGCCTCTCGAACCTTGCTGATTAAAAACATTAATTATGTGTATACAAAGAATATTTATATTTTTCCCATTTCCTTTAAAGAAAAGAATATATTACAAAAATAAAACTTACTTGCTATTTATTCCACTGAAGTCCATACCAAACGATTTGTTTGTTTTTATTGATTTTCCAGCGGCATGTTGTGCGTCTTTAAACGATGGGCTTGAGTAACAGACCTAGAATATTAAGGAAACTTGTAAGGACTAATATATTCCGCAAATTTCATGGTAATTTAAAGTGAGTTTTACAAAGAGACTAAAGATTTCATTGATAGTAACTGTATATATAAGCACTAAAATTAGTATTATATTTTTTTTATTAGCTTGAATGACGAGACGAGCAGGTCACTCGCCTGATGGTAAGCGCCACGCCTGCTCATAAACAAAAGCAACGCCATACAGAACTTTAAATAACAAATCACTGCATGACACTGGACTGCGCTCGTCACCCCGAGACATAAGGTGTTAAATCTCAAATGCCCAGTAATTACACTGGCTTCAATGCCCTTCATACCGGAACACAACAGTGCTTACATACTGTTGGTTGGCGGCGGAAATAAATAAAGTGGTGGTACCAACCCAGCCGGCCTCTCGCATACGAGGGACCTACCTACATGTAAATGTTGTAAATGTATGTTTTATCATAACTAAAAGTGATCAACAATTTCAAGTAATTGAAACTTGTTTATTAATTATCACATATTGGTATTACTTAGTAATAATGGTGAAATTCAAATTCATGTTGTCTAATCACAAATGTCTATAAGACAATCACAAAATATTAAAAAGTGCTCAAAATTACGATATTTTACCTGCACTAAATTATTGCTTGCAGGTAAAGGAGTGGCCTCAACCCACTTTAGACTGTCGATGTCACCTGGTATGGTACTGGTAAGGTAAACATTCTGGAGATTTAAAGTTGCGACGTTTGATAAGTAATAGTAACCACCCCAAAGTCCCTGAAATTGACATCGATTTAGAAAAAAATAACTTTAGAAAGAAATGTATAAACATGTTATTATCTAGTTATATGACTTTCTAATTATTAATAGTATGAAAATCATTGAGGGTTGTTAAAAAAGCTGTTGAAAATACCTTCTTCATAACATTGAAAGTTAAATTCTTTTGAAGTTGTTCCTTGAATACATTGTTTTCTGGATTGAACGACGGCACATGACTAAAATCGTCTACAATGATAGAAGAAATCTTGTTTCCATACTCTTTTCTAAGTACCTTCATGAAGCCTGCAATTACATACATGGCTATAACAAACGTAGATAGTGAAAATAAACAAAAAGTTATCAAATATTTGAATCATCTCGAATAAAATAAATGTATCAACTACTATTAAAATTATCAAATGATACATTCGAGTTCAGTTGAAAAGAGCTGCGTCAAAGTCAACATACCAACTACACCACAATAGGGTTGCCTTTCGGAAATCAAAACAACTTTTTTATCCGCCTTTAACTCAGTTTGGACGCGTGGAACCCAAGAAAATTTTGAATCATGTGCAATCGGAATATAAACCACATTTTTCTTTGTAGTATCAGCCTTTTGCATAAGCATCAATATTTGTTTTTGCACAGACATAGCCGAAATTATGTTGAATGATTCGTACTTCAGACTAATATTTTTCACGTTTTGTTCCAATACCAAAATGAAGGCATTGTTCGATATTATATTATATAAATTCTTGAGTTTCTGTAAAAATAATTACGCATTTAAAGTGAATATACCTAATTGTTATAATATCCAATACATAGTTTTTATAAACTTGCTAATTAGAAAATAATAAGAAAGGGTTATGGAAAAATATGTGAAAATAAACCATTAAAAATATAAATAATTAACTCCTAAGTAGTACCATATTCAACTTCTGTCGGATTTTATACTTAATTATCAACATAATATAAAATATAGCTTCTTTTATAAAGGTCCTACTTACCTCTTCATCGCCTAATAAATTATCAATGATGATAACATTTGATTTTCTAGATTTCTCATTATCATAATCTCCATTTGTTTCAGAATCTATGGTAAATTCATTTGTTGCTATTTCAGTCGTAACTTCTTTAACTATATTAGACACATCAACGTTGTCAACGCTTAAATATTCAAGAACCTTAATATCATATTCTTGTATATTATCAGTTATTATTTGGAAGTTAACTTGCAGTGCTGTTTTGAGCTGCAACAAAAATAAGTAAAGAAACGTTGGTTTTGCAATGAGTAAATCATGTATATTTATACTTTAGATACTTATTTCAAATACTTACATCTACAACTCCTGTTAGATAATAAGGCACAAAAACACGTGACTGTAAAACATCTGGCTCTTTCACTATAATTGGTTTGTCAATAAACTCTATTGTTTTTAATTCTACACCACCGCATCTAAAAAAGAATTGATTGTAATTCTTTCTATTATGGCGTACCTTATTAATTTTAAAAAGTCTTTGTTATTCTGTTAGAGACGTTAAAATCTGATATTATGGCACATTTGCTGAGAGCGCAAATAGGTGAGAAACTAACGTTATTAAACTTATTACATATTTCAAATGCAATTTAAAACTTACCTGGTCAAGTCATAGATATTATAGCGATCGGCAGTCATGCATGTGACATCACCCATGACAACAGTGTTTGCCTTTGAATGTTCATCAACATTTAAACTGAGTGTCTTGATGTGCAATGGTTTAGATATACCGTCGTGGTCGCGAGATAATGCATTGAACTGAATCAGTGAGTCAAGGAAGGTGATCCATTCATCAGTCCATTTAATGTGGGCTCTATTGCGACTGGGGTTTGAGGATTGTATGGACTGGAATTCGTCTCTGAGAAAAAATAATATGGTAATTAGTATTTCTACTTTTTGTGCGGTTCTATTTATGAAGTAAATTTTATTTTGAGTGGATACTATGTTTTGTTCATCAACCGCAATACTCTAACTATATATTTATATTTCTCAAAAGTCAAGCTTCTATGCTGGACTCCGTTCTTAGTCCGTTTTACTATTAATTTTGACTTACGGCAGTATAAGGGCGGAATAAACTACTACTTATATCAGAATTAAATCCATTATGATTATCTTGATTTCTAATAGTAACTGGATCCTCTAAAGTTTGCAAACCGATGTTGCCTCAAGACACTTACTTGTATGCATATCCTCTCAGATTCATTATAGTGTACACATCTTTGGAGCTAAGTAATACTTCATTTTCATCAACTGTCAGCGGTTCTATCTTTCGTTTAATAAAATGTTCTGGCTCTGTCTCGGTAATGTAGCCGCTTGCAATTTGTACTTTTTCGTAGCTCACCTAAAATAATTGCAATACTTACTTCCATAGTAACAATAAACTAAGTACATGAAGAAAAAATTCATTTTAAAAAAGGTTTTGCGTTATCTTACCTTGTAAGTCTACAAAATCTACTAAATTATGTTAAAATAATGTTAAGCCGTAACGACGTTTTAAACAGTAAGATATTTAGTAATTTCTTATATTTACGCGAAAATTACACATTGAAATAAAATCCATATAAGCTAGCAAGATATTTGTTAGACTGCCTCGGTGGCGCAGTTGTAATGCGTACGCGTTACGATTGAGTCTAACGCTGTGGTCTCGGGTTCGATCCACGGGTCGGGTAAAGTGGTATTGGGTTTTTCTATTACGAAATGCTCAGTATCAGCCCGGAGTCTGGAATTTGTGCCCGGTATGGCTCGCTCCCTATCACATTGTGGGACGGAGATATGCTCGGCGAAATGTGGGTGTACTGGTTACACCTCTGCCTACCCCTTCGGGGATTACAGGCGTGAGTGCGTACGTATGTATGTATATATTTGTTAGATTTGTTGTCAAAAATTATTTTTGTCATAATATACCCCTTAGGTTTTAAAAGATATTTCTTATCTGGTAAAATGATTATAACCAGTTTTGTTTAAATGGTCTTAATCTTACCTCAAATTTATTGTCTCCCTTGTTAATCATAATGTCAAGTCTAAGTGGCGACTCTGGTCTGATGGTGGCTTCGCCAGTGAATTGGATGTTACTGAATATGACCGACATATCTTTGTAGTTTAATCCTCTATGCATAGCTAGGGTCTCCCATACTATTACCAGAAATGCAGCTTCGGGTAGCACATAAACACCTATAACGGATTCTGGAATTATTATTTTGTAAATATTGATATGATCCTTAACTGATTTCTGTTAGCAGTAGACCAAAAATTACGTGGTAGTAGTTTTAAAATGTAAAATTAATTATTACATAATATTGCTTTGTATTATATTTTATCACTGTTGCGCACTGACCTACTTTACTTATGATAGAGATTAGGCCTTAGTGCCGCACACTGAGGAATTAGTAATAAACTAATTTGAATAGTGACGGTTGAATAAAGTAGATAATAATGCCAAAGCACAGCTTATTTAGTATCTACATTTATTGTATCAATAAACATACCATCTCTAGCATGACCACTGAAGTATTTGAAGTCATCGTCATGAATAGACATGACAAACTCACGAGCGGTAGAAATCATCCTATCCTTTGTGTGGAATTCAGCTTGAACCCTGTGAAATAAAATGATCATCCACCACTTTTAAATATATTTTTTACTAGCCTAAATGATGAAACGAGCATGTCAATCGACTAATTTTAAGCGCCATTTCAGCCCATAAAAGACTCAACACAACACAAAACCTTGAATTACAAAGCACTGCAGACATTGTACTGCGCTCATCACTTCGAGACATAAGACATTACGCTGATATAATTTCACAATTTCATTCAATGCCCTTCAAATTGGACCACGACAGTCCTTACACACTGCTACTTGGCGGTACAAGTAGTCAAACCGGTGGTAATATTTCGCCACTTACACTATGACTAAAAATGTATCTTCTTTTATGAATATGCCTTTTCGAATATCGACTAACACAGTTAAAATGTTTTAAAGTTTCAACTTACCAGTCCTCACTATGGTCCCATTCTACTAAGTGCGACAATAAAGGTGTTTCTGTTGAAACTGGGTAGTCTATCTTCGGATATAAAACATCCACTTTTGGATTTAATCCGGCTTGGTATAACCTAAAAACAAACGTGACTCACATAGTTTTCTCAATAATCATATCACTTGATTTTAAATATAAAGTTAACCATTTTATCTAATAAGAATCAGCAACATAATAAGTGTATTTCGCTAATAGGAAAACAGGTAATCGTCATACCATTAGTTTTTGATTAATAAAAATATCACCCAACTTACTTTCCAATAGATTCCAGAAGGTACTTTACTGGATCCGCGTGCCCCCGTTTAGTTAAGGAAATATGCACGCATTCGCTCAATGATCTCTTCAAAATCGCTTGCAAAAGACCGTGAGGTGCTATCTCAATAACCAACGCATTCGACGGAATAAGTTTAGAGGATTCTTCAAAGAGTACAGAATTCTGCAAAAAAGGTTTTGACCTTAGGGGCTAGTAGTTAAATTATATACATTTTTTGTAGTTGTTTGTAAATCCTCTGGTAAAACTTATACAATTTGTAGAGGAATACAATGACATTATAGTATTGAACCCGGGAAAATAGTATGACTAGCTCGAAAGCGCAATTGTAATGCGTACGCGGTACGATTGAGGCTGACTCTGACGTCTCGGATGCGATCCCCGAGTTGGGTAAAAGGGGTATTGGTTTTTTCTATTACGAAATGCTCAGTATCTGCCCAGAGTCTGCAATTTGTGCGTGGTATGGCGATAGGCTCGCCCCCTATCACATCATCGCTCTGCGAAATGTGGGTATACTGGTTACACTTCTGCCTACCCCTTCGGGGATTACAGACGTGAGTGCGTATGTAAAGTAGCAATTGTAATAAAGGTAACTTTAATACCACATGTCAAGTACGTGATTAATCCTTATTTATGCCCAATGGCAGAATCATTAAATCCTGCTTTAAAAAACCTTATAATTGACGTTATTTATACAAAATGAAAAATTCACCAGTTTCATCCAATAAATACAAAATATTTACCAGCAAGTTGTTAGTGTGGTATTCCGCTGAAGAATATTTAGCCATCGGATGATCCCAGTTCTCTTGTGGCACTGACGTGGATATCCATTTTTCGCTACGTGGTTTTGGGTCTTTGATTACTTCACTCAAATATTTCAACAGGCCAGGAGCTGAACGAAATACATAAGTCAACATAACCGAATTATGAGAATCATATCATAAAATGTATGAAATACCCAATACAAACTAAATACATCAAATAAAAGCACCTAAATCACTACCTATATCGAAAGGTCTAATAATACATTAGATTCAAAAATGAATCATGGCATAATTCGGCTGATCTGCAATAGATACAGTATTTATCGTTGGTCGACACTATTCTTGGATTGCGCTACACAAAACATCAGGTGTAGCGTAGTCACTTTGCCGAGCCAGGATAAAAAAATGTAAGATGTAAAATTAAAGATTAAAATATGATTTAAGGGGAAAATACATATATAACTAAATATCGAAACATAATTACCGGCATCAGCAATGTATTTGGAGTGATACGCGATGTTAGAACAAGGTACTTCCTTCGCGAATATGCCGCGGCTGGTCAGTTCCGACACGAATTGTTTCATAATATCAGCAGGTCCAGAGATCGTGGACGAATCAGCACTATTGTGACATGCAACTTCAATCTCCGGTGGACAAAGAGCCAGAATCTATAAAGGATATAATTGTTTAGCTTGTCCTTTTTTTCTTGTACATTAATAACAACCGATTTCAAAACCCGAATCATGGTGTGTTTTTTTTGTTATGTTCCTATACCCCGTCATCAGATCTTAACCAAATTTATGTGAGGCTTAAACTCTATCGAATTTAAAGAATCATCAAATAATATGTGTAAAAAATAATTGCGAATTGAGAACTTCCTCTTTTTTAAATTAGTATTTTTTTATAAATTTAGGTACTTAATTATAATCTTAATTAATACTTAATTCAAGATAGCATCATAGATATCAATATTGCTGCTCATGACAATAATATAGACACGACCATTTTAGTAGCCTATGATCCGAATTTATAATACTTCAGATTAAGATTAGGTACTTATGGAAGACACAGATTTATAAAAAATAATATCTGGATGAATTCTTACATTTTTATATCCAAGACCCACGGCTGCCATAGATCCTCGAATAAATGGAGTTTGTACGGATACCAGACCGCGGCTGTATGCTGCTAGTATCATCTCCTCAGCAGTGAAACAACCGTCTGCGTAGGCACATCCAAGTTCTCCCACGCTATGACCTGGAAATATAATGTGATATAAATAGTTTTATGCTACACCTGCAAAAGCTGTTGTTATTTAAACACTCATGTGTAAGTCATAGTAAGTTTATAGGTACTAATGGAAATAGTTTTGTATTTTAAGCCCAGGCACCGTGCTTACTTTACTTTAGGAAAACATTATAGAAAATCATTTGAGCTGCCGTTCACTTAAGAAAATAAAGTTATCACACAAAATACTTAATCATATAAATATAGCTAAATAAAAATCATCTAGTGCTTCTATGGATAATTTTCATCTTAATTCTCACCAATAATATTATCAGGAACGATTCCCATCTCCATCAGCATGTCGGTAAGGCCGATCTGAACAGTCGCGATTCCCACGAAGGAATGAAGGATATTGTCATAAATTGACTTGTCTGGATCCGTCAGGATCCTCACGATGTCAATCCCTTTTGGTTCTAGGATTCTGTGACACCTGTTTAAAATTAAAGAAATGAGCTTACTAGGTATGTTTTTAAAAGCTATAAAAAATTATGTTATGATTGATATTAAACATTTCTCGTCGATAAATAAGCCATTGGTGTTCGCGACATGGCTCACAAGCTAATGGTCTCATTTTGAAGGATACTCAAGATCGCGCGAAGTGAAGCGTTTAAGTAGGAAGCCGGACCCTAGCAATCAGCCGGGATAACGCTAGTTAGAAAGAAAGAAAGATAAATAGCCAAAGTATAGGTAATTGAAACACGGCCGGTGAATTTTCTAGAAATGGTTTGACATGTTGATCATTATAATGAAGAATCAAAAAAGCGTGATCTAAAGACGCGATTAGGTGGTTCGCTTTTCTTTCACTTTGAGCTTTCATTTTACCTTGTTCATTAGAAATGAGTTATGGAGTCACCAATATCTTGGGCCCAAAGCCAACCCCAACTGGTTAACGGACGAGACAAGGGCGAAATTTTGTTCCCGTTGCGGGTTGTGGGGGTAATAATACACACATAATACCAAATCTGTCGTTAAATCATGATGCGAAGGCGGACCTTGGCATTAGGCCGGGATAACACCAGGCATAAAGAAACACTCGAAATAACTAGACGAAAAGTGAAATTCAGATGCTCCATGAAATTTCAGGAAAATGAACGATCTTTCAAATGACCGATCTCCTGAGGGGCTAGCACGGAAAACTTGCGAAAAGTTATTCGAGCTGTCATCGACAACAATTTCTATGAGATTTTAGTACAGCGCCTCTATCGTACGTAAAATAAACTAATATATATGGAATATAGACCAATGATATTAAAGGAATTATCTATCGAGCCTTCGATACCTTTACATTACGATTTCGATAGTTTTCCGTGCTAGCCCCTCTGATCCTGAAACCTGAGTACCCAATTACTGCTTAAGAATATTCAACAATTTTTTTTCATAGACAGATTAAACAGTATAGGTACAGAATCACGTATTAAATGAATTTAAATGTCGCTTAACCCGGTAAACTTTTCAGAAACATTTAATAATATTACTCATCACGTGAAATTATCCAGAAGGTCATGAAAGTAACGTACTTCTCAATCGCAGCAGCGAATATAGGTATACGCATCAACTCAGCTCCCATAGTAGCCCATTGTGATCCTATACCACTGTAGACGAACCAAACAGGACGCACCAAGCCTGGGCAGTGCTCCACGTTTTGTGATACACATACTGCTTCCTTCTTCTCATTTGATTCTGTAAAATATAACTCAGTTGTCTTACGTTCTATCTTCTTCTTCCATCTGCACATATCCCACTCACTGTGTAAAACATATAATTTTGTAAGTATTACAGAAATTATAATTATTTGCATATAATTTGCGTATTTTAAACTAACGCAAATAAATTAATATTCTCGTCAGCCATTACAAATTAGGTTTGTTCGAAATGTAACTGCATCAATAACTGAGAATGTTTCAAATTTATTTAATCGTATTGAAAATTGTGATTGATGTATCTAATGCGAAATAAATTTATAATTTGACTTAACTCTCAAATGATATTTAACTATGTTAGAGCAATTTTTAAATTAAATTCATAACAATTCGACGGATTTTATAAACATTATTTAAAGCTTTCGGGAATTTATGGATTAGTAATTATACATCGCTGGTAGAGTAAATAAACTGTTGTTTGTTGTATGTAATATTAGGGTTTAGTAAAAGTAGATTTTTGGTAATAAAGAGCGTCTTCTGGTGAAATAAAATATGTAATGAACCATGAGGCTAGAGGCGGCGGGCAACAAATTTGATATGAGCTCAATATTGACGTGTCTCGTGACACAGTCTCGGTAACAGTAGTAGAACCACGCTGTAGATGGTTTTGTCTACAGCATGAATGGATCGGCTCGACCAGGTTGTTACCACTACTTCTGAAAATACGATGTGAAGTAGCAGTATGCTGTTGCGTTTCGTACGGTGAGTGAGATATCTGGCGATCCAAATTCCTGCCCTTCCCAATATCTTAATTATCCCTTCCTCATAGTGTCCGCAACGCACCCATGATTTTTGTGGTATCGGCAATTGAAATCACTTAAACTATACTATACTATAAAAATTACCTTTGTAAACTTTTGTACAATAGTATACCAATGTAGTAATTCCAAAGAAGACTGTAGAACAGTGGAATTTTGTACCTGGAGGAATCATACATCAACTGCAAGTGATATTATTCCTATTGGATTTCTGAATGTGATTGTATTTTATCTTTCTTCGACACTGTCCTTGTCCCACTCGCAGTGGTGTCGGCACGATATGATTATTAACATATGTTACAGAAAGTGTTGGCTTGTAATTTTACCGGCCGCCTACCTGAAGTCAACCGTCAAAGGTGTTTTCTCTGTGGAGAAAACACCTTGACCCGAAACATATATTTGTGGATCACACAAATTTGTCTCGATGTCGGAATCGAACCTGCGGCCTCTCGCTTCACAGGCAGCTACTCGCCCACTGCGTCAAAGAGGCTGTTACGGAAGCATGTGGTTGCACTATTAGAGGTATTACCTAAATATAATTTGCCGCTGAGGTTTTTCTTTAAATAATAATACCAAAACGGAGTTAAAGATGCTAAATTTTTTACGCTGTATAATTTCTTACCAAGAATAGTATAGCCTCTGCACATATGTCCAGGAATCTCTATCTGATGAATGTTGTTCAAAAGTGCAATTTGTTCAGGGTCGACAGGTAGACTCTTCAATGAGTTTAGTATTGTGTAAACGCAAGATTCTTTTCTGCCTGAAGCGAGGACTAGATGAGGAATACTGCTCTTGTAACGTTCAGGATCCTAAAAAATAAGGACTCTTTGTAATACCACGTAAACTTGTTAATAGGTACTACCCAAGCATTAGATGATAAAAAGAAAGAAGATAAAGTTAAACAGTATAAATTCTGGATCATATCACATTTTGGCGACATCAGAGACAAGTTAAAATAAGTTGCGAAATAAGAACTCCATTCCAAATTTACGAGCTGTATTGTAAAAATTCTTATTAGCTTCCTCGATAGATGGTACGCTAAAAAAAATATATTATGCTTTACGAATAGACTAACTTACCTTGGGTTTATAGTGCCCTTTCAAGAGGAGGTGGAAGTTGCCACCGCTGTACGAGAAAGTGTTAATTGCAGTGAATCCCCTTCCAAATTTGGTGTTTTCCGTCAATACCTGGATCCTTCCTTCACGAACGGCATCCACCTCATCATGAGGTTCAGAGTAGTGTAGATTTCCAGGTATTTTGCCTTCATGGTATGCTAGACAAGCCTTGATAACAACAACAATCATATTATTGAGTTGAAAACCAGTTAATTATTCCATTTATAATCCGTGGTCGTCCGTTGACTATTTTATTTGTGAGATGCTATTTACTTGCTATAGAAGCTATTGTTATAGAAACAACTATATTATAATACTTTCAGCGAGTCATTTAATTTGAATTCAAAATTTAAGGCTTAGGACAATAAAAATGACCCTACAAAATCGGTATAAGGTACCTTTGCCACAGCACAAATTCCAGATGCTGGCTCGCTGCATCCCATGTTAGATTTTACACATCCAACCTTCACAGTCCTGTCCCTTGCAAAAACTTCTCCAATAGCCTTAAGTTCATTAGCATCTGCCTGGGCTGTAGCTGTTGGTAAAAATAAAGGTAACGTATACTACTTTTATCCGTCTACGCGTATTAGCTTAGTACCGTCAAACGGGGTGAATCGGGACGAAACTTATTTTGAGTCTATTACATAGATGGATCTATCAAAATGATATATCAACCTTAATTTTTGTTCAAAATGTGTAGTATTTTTTTATTTTTTAGTTAATCTCGTGTTTTACAGTTAATGTACGTGTAAATAAACAAAACCAGTTTGCTCTTTATTCATCCCTGTATCCCTATTCACCCCGTTTTATCCTACTTATAAACTACTTTGGGTTTTTTGAGGCGGTTGCCTATGCGAATGACTTCGGCACATTATATCGCTATAGTTAGATTATAATATAAAATACAGTATACCAACCTGATCCACAAGCTTCTACATACTCTACGTCACGTGGAGAAACGTCTATTTCCGAATAGAATGACTCTAGGAGTTTTTGTATCTCGTCGTCATCTCTAAGTGGTATGAATGAGTGGTTGATTTTGTTGCTATAGTTAGATTTAGCGTAGTAGACTTCTGAGTAAATCCTGAAATAATTAGTATTATATAAAAAAATTACATCGGTTATCATATAATTTAGTGACTATTAAAAGTTTCTTGGTATTTAGCTGTACTTACAATACAACTGAATCGTAAAATAATAATTTCCCAGCATTGAATATACGTAGATAGCTTTTATTTATTGGGGTGCAATATCTTAATAATAATTAATATCATGTGTTATATTAATGCTTTTTCATATCATAAAATATAAAAAAACTTTTTGAAATAAACAGTACTGTACACATTAATATAACGGTCCGGGACTCTATAGTCCCGAGATATGGTAAGACCTTAGGTAAGACATACGTTAATATAATAATCTGTGTAAAAACTCTTGTTAATTTTTCATCTCAAAACAATTTCGTTGCTGTATTTTGGAATAAACCTTTGCCAAAAATGAACAATGAAATTGAGATCATTTTCATCTAATACAGGTAATGTTATTCTAAATTAGTTTACCTCTTAGCGTCCTTTGATTTCTGCAGAAACAGGACACTTATAGCATCAGCTCTTACGTAGCCATCAGCATTCTTGTCGAAACACTTCGTTTTTCCATCCATGCATAGAAATCCAGCCCTAGAAAACATATTATTGATTAAGATTACATAGAATGTTTACAAAGCACAGCTACATATATATACGCACTCACGCCTGTAATACCCGAAGGGGTAGGCAGAGATGTAACCAGTACACCCACATTTCGCCGAGTCTGTCTCTGTCCCATGATGTGATAGGGGCCGAGCCTATCGTCATACCGGGCACAATTCCAGACTCCGAGCTGATACTGAGCATTTCGTTATAGAAAAACCCAATATCACTTTTAGCCGACCCGGTGATCGAACCCGAGACCAAAGCATCAGCCTCAATCGTAAGGCGTATGTATTACAACTGCGCCACCAAATGAAGGTCGTATACGAACATCTTACCTGCTACAGTTAAGCATAAACGTAGGGTGCATGCACAAGTTACAGCCCCCAACAATAGCAGCTTCACACTGGCCAGAAGTGATGGCTCGGTACGCATGCTCAAGGCAGGCAGTGGAACTGGCACAAGCGAGGTCCACTGCGTAAGATGGGCCTTTTCCATCGATCCAGTAAGATATGCGGTTGGCATACATGGCCTTGTTACATCTGAAAGAAGTAAAATGTTTATTTAGTATGCGGGTCTGGCGTCCACCTGCTTGTAAGCTGTACAGTCACGCTGTAGGCAGTTTTCTACAGCTTATGTCACACAAAAGATATAAAATAGACAACTACTTTACAAATGCTTCAATCTATATGAAGTGTCGTATATTAGTTAGTATCTGTTTAATAGCCATTTAGTAATGTTAATGAGTATGAACATCCTTAGAACCAATATAAATTTTTACAGTATTTATGACATGAGAAGGCATTTTCCATATATTTGGCTAATGTCGTACTGGGTTTTACTTTAATAGATGGTATTTAGGTATTCAAGATTTGGGATTTCTAACTTTCAGTAGGTATCTATAATTTTTGTTAAGTATTTATTTCTTATTAAAATTATACAGGTATACTTTCTGGAAAATCAATTAAGAATAAAAGCTTTCCAAAATTTTGCACTGCATAGCTCTTATTACCATAGCCATATACCATTAAGATGATTAAATGCGTCTGAAATTGTAAACCATACTATCGCCTGCGGGTTTATCTGCATGTTAATCGGATACGTTCGGAGTATTGCTTCGAGCCAGAAATACACTTGCCAGTTAGTATAGGTCGCTTTTGATATCGAATAATACGTCAAATATACACAGTGAAATTACTGGGTATTATTAGAATTAACACCTTATGTCTTGGGGTGACGAGCGCTGTCTAGTTACACACAGTCCTTCATAATTCGTAGTAATGATTAGTCCATTCTTTTTGGCGTTACACACGGACAACCACCGACAGATAAACGTGCCAAACTTATAATAGGGTATTTGGCTAGATTATTTTTAATATCTTAATCAAAAAGTTACGTTCCCTAAAAGTTATTATCGAAAGAATTATTTATATCAAGTCAAAAATAAACTAGTTAGAAGCCATTCAAATCTGCTGGAGGGGTAGTTTTTAAATGACGGAAAGAGGATGCACGACATGGCAAGTAACGTCACAAGGCAGGGCACAAATTCCGCGCCCAGGCCTGCACTGCGCGTCCATTGCGCGCAGAGTAAGTTTAGCCCAATCGGCGCGTGCGAACCCCACAACGGAAAAAAATATAAGCTCATTTTTAGCTCCTTAGAGTAAGCCTTATAATTTTAGGTTTAGCTCAGATGAAACCTTTGTATCGAGTCGTGACAAATTTGTTAGTGTAATATTATATCAATAAAAACACTACAACACTATACCCTCCTTTTTGACGGGAGTTAAAAAGCATGGGTACGTTATATTTTTTAAAATACAAATTATCACCACACAATTCATTTATAAAATCGTAAGTAATGATGTAACAGCATCGTCTGAATATGGCCAATGTTGTTTCTAAGATATATAAGAGCTATGCTTCGAATAACTAATTAAAGAAACTAAGTATACGCACGAAATTTAAGCCGTTCAACTGGAGACATATTTGGCTCCAAACTACGATTATGGAATAAGCAAATACTCACTATATTATGTTTATGACCCTCACTTATAAATCAATGTATGAAATACATTTTGCCCATGTACAAATTACTAAATTAGGAAAATATATTTTAGCTGAAATTTATTTTGCGTTTTGACTGCCTCGGTGGTGCAGTTGTACTGCGTACGCGTTACGATTGAGGCTAACGCTGAGGTCTCGGGATCGATCCCCGAGTCGGGTAAAGTGGTATTGGGTATTTCTATTACGAAATGCTCAGCATCACCCCGGAGTCTGGAATTTGTGCCCGGTATGGTGATAGGCACGCCCCCTATCACATCGTGGGACGGAGATACGCTCGGCGAAATGTGGGTGTACTGGTTACACCTCTGCCTACCCCTTCGGGGATTACAGGCGTGAGTGCGTATGTTATTTTGCGTTTGTTTGCGTGACCACATCATACTCTGCTAATTTTTAGTTTACGATTGTAAGTATGTGTTGTTTGGGCATCTGTCTTCTGTAAGGAGTTATTTTAGTGAGCTATGGTTGTTTATGAATAAGTAAAGCGTTATTCATACTTTTAAACGACAGCTCCGTGGCGCAGCGGGCGAGTAGTCGGCTGCGAAGCGAGAGGCCGTGGGTTCGATTCCCACACCGAGACAAATGTTTGTATGAACCACAAATATTGGTCTCGGGTCTGGGTGTTGTGGGACCGCAAGTCCCTCGTAGTTCCTGATACCCACGACACAGGTTTACCTAGTGTGGGGTCAGAACTATGTGTGAAAAAAAAAAAAAAAAGTGTTCATAGCATACAACCCATCATACACTATTAAAACTTTCATGATTAAATAAAATACTGTGACAATATGCTTTTGTTTTACTGCCAATACATTTCAAAAGAACAAACAAATTTCCTTATTCATAGCACACATGATGCACATATTGAATGATATGAATTTTCAGTAAAAATAAAATAAAAAATCTACGAATTTTAAAGCATCAGTTCAGCGACCAAATGGATACTGACCGTTTTATAACTCAATTAACTGAATAAATGCGTAGATTATTTCGAAATTTCAGTTTATTTTATGTAGCAGTCATCAATAAACCACTCCTTGGATACCGTGTAATACACATATACGCACTCACGCTTGTAATCCTCGGAGGGGTAGGCAGAGGTGTAACCAGTACACCCACATTTCGCCGAGCGTATCTCCGTCCCTTATGTGATAGGGGGCGAGCCTATCGTCATACCGGGTTCCCAGACTCCGGGTTGATACTGAGTATTTCGTAATAGAAAAACCCAATACCACTTTACCCGACCCGGGGATCGAACCCTAGACCTCAGCGTTGGACTTAATCGTAACGCGTACGCATTACAACTGCGCCACAGAGGCAGTCGTGGAATATAATGTTAAACTTCAAATCTTCGCGTCAAGCGTGATCGTTGTCTTGATTTTGTTGAAAACTCCATTTGATATACCTAGTTCAACTGCGATGGGATCCCATATAAATTTGTTTACGATATGATAACGAACTACGGAGAAAAAATACTTCTCAACAAATGACAGCACACTCGTCGCGATTATGTTATTGTATTGGAATTGTGGCGCACTAGACGAGTAGTTGACAGTGAAACAAGAGGCCACAGGTTTGACCCCCCATCGAAACAAATTTCAAGAAAAAATTTCTCATGGGTATGGCCATCGAAATAAGATTACTAGAACGGTAACTCTCATATGAATCGCCAAAAATACGGCTCCACTTACACATGCAAAGGTAAAATCACACGTAACACTCATGCACGCAACAAAAAGAAAGAAACGTTCATAAAAGTTAATGTCTAAATATTAAATTTCTAAACAGAGATACGTTGTTCTGCACCGCGTAAAAAATAGTTAGACGTATAAAGTGTCAACTAGAGATCATGAATATTTTTTTATGTATTGATGAATGAACGAGCTGCACAGGCTTTTATAGCTCCGCCCCCTTGCACAGAGTTTTGGTGGGGTCATTTTTTGCTTGAGTTACGTTTCTTGTCATCTTATTTCGATGGATATGACAGACTAAAGCTTCGACATTTAGGCCCTATTTTGGTGATACTTTCACTTAAGGTAATAAAATAAACTGTTTTTAATAAAGTTAAAATTGACTCAAAAAACTAATAAGCTAAAAATAACATTTTCCTTTTCATGACGGTGCCATCAATTACTTCTTGAAAAGTAAACTTTAATGAAAGCTATAGCGAAAAAAGGGTTATTTTATTTTTAGATTTTAATTTCTTGAATAGATTTCATTTTAAATTTTGAAACGATGCCCCATTATTTTAAGTGTCTGCTTAATTCAATACAAATTTAAAAACCTAATGACCGAAGTAAAAAATAATCAAATCAGTTCCACAAAATAATTACCATACATTCCGAGGTCTCTATTTTTATTTCCATTTATAAATATGCATCCAAAGCGACGAGTATTGTTGGCGTGTTGTCACCGTTAATCCATTGGAACATAAATATTTTAAACTCTTTAATTCAACGGTTCTATTGTGATTATAAATACATGTGTAAAAGGAATTTCGGTCGAATGAAAGCTGATTGGATCGCAGTGTATTTCCGATATAGCAATGAAATATTAAACAGTTGTTGGGTTGTTGTACATACATACACACTCACGCCTGTAATCCCTGAAAGGGTAGGTAGAAGTACAACCAGTAAACCCAATTTCGCCGAGCCTATTTCCATCCCATGATGTGATAGGGGGCGAGCCTATCGCCATACCTGGCCCAATTCCAGACTCCAGGCTGATACTGATACATGTCGTAATCAAAAAACCTAATATCACTACTAGCCGACCCGAAGATCGAACCTGAGAGCTCAGAATAAGCCCCAGTCGTAACGCGTACTCATACAACTGCGCCACCGAGGCAGTGAGTTGTTGTTTGGATTTAAAATATCGAATGGACAGAATGCCAGTATCTTCAGCCAGTAGAAGAGTATATTTTTTATTGCCCAGGTAAACTAGGTAGACTAGTATACGGCCGGCCGTCTGATGGTAAGCGATCATCGCTGCTCATGGATTTCAGCAACCAGGTCATAACCAAGCAGCAAACGAGCAAGTGGGTCACCTGATTATAAGTGATCTTCACCGTCCATAAACACCCATAAAAAAAAACATGGATGCGTTGTGGACCTTATAAGAAAGGAATGAGAATTGGAAAGGGGAAGCGGGATAGGGCTTCCTGTACGCGATATTTGCACCCTACTGGATAGTGACACAGATAGCAAGTAAAACGCGCCATTATGGCTCATTCAGGCAAGTCGCGGTCCTAGCTAGCGAATATCCATTAATTTCAAGCCGGATGCAATGTATGTTGATGGTCGAGATTATATTTTGACTACAATATGAAATACTACAAAGTGGTAGGTCCCTCGTATGCGAGAGGCCGTCTGGGTTGGTACCACCGCTTTTTTTTCTACAGCCAAGCAACAGTGTGTAAGTACTGTTTCGGTTTAATGGACATTGATGCCAGTAAAATTATTTACACCTTGTGACTCAGGGTGACGATGAACGCAGTCCAGGGTCATACAGTGCTTTGTAATTCAAAGTTCTCTGTGGCGTTGCTACTGTTTATGAGTTGAGTAGGCGTGGCGCTTACCATCAGGCGAGCGACGTGCTCGTCTCATCATTCAAGATAATTAAAAATAATTTCATGGTTCATTTCAGTACTGTACACTACTTTTAAACTTTTATTCTACAAAAATAGATCAAAAGAGATAACAGATATGTTTCTAAAGTTCATTACAGTAAATATATCGATATATTGTTAACCTCTGAGTGAATGTCATTACCCCAACGTCAAGCCATTTCTCAGAAACTATCCTGCTACACCCCGGAACTTTATTTCTGATGTGAAATAATAAATCTCTGATATTAGAACTGATTGCGCCTACCAATTTGTGACCATTTCGTTTTACGGCACCGGTCCCTTTTTTATCTATTTCGAGATAAGTTTTGTTTGTATAGTTTTAGTTTTTTGATTCCATCTGTATTTTTAGGCCAGATAATAATAATAATATAAGCCCTGTATTATATTTTCCCACTGCTGGGAAAGAGCTTCCCCTACTGATAAGTGGGATTGGCCCATAGTTACATACCTTTGAACATTTTATGGAGAATTCTTAGGTATGCAGGTTTCCTCACGATGTTTCCTTTACCGAAAAAGCAAGCGGTAATAAACAATGAATACACACGTAACTTAAGCCATAGGAGCATACACCTCTGACTTGGGGCTGGCTTCGAAGCTGCATTCATTTTGTCAGTCCGTGCCACTCACTGCTAAGCTATCGCTGATCCAGAATGTGTATTTTTATGATATAGGTTATATTTTTAATTTTGATGTCCATTATCAACAAGTTATTCTCGCGG
The DNA here is from genome assembly GCA_905332985.1 of Mimas tiliae. Classification (NCBI taxonomy): domain Eukaryota; kingdom Metazoa; phylum Arthropoda; class Insecta; order Lepidoptera; family Sphingidae; genus Mimas; species Mimas tiliae. The sequence continues at coordinate 14,486,327 of HG995253.1, read as the reverse complement.
TTCGTCGATGCAACATTAAAATGGTCGACTAATGTTATTACTGACGTCACTACTGTCATTAAGAACTAATCAATAGACATTTAAATAAAACTAGTTTATACGGATTTTATCGTGGTTTAATTTACTAAAATTAGACTACTTAATATGGACTAAAATAAAAATTAAACCGCGATAAAATCCGTATAAACTAGTTTTGTTTCAATGTGTAATATTCGCGTAAACCTAAGAAATCACTAATCGATAGACCCTCAACCATAAACTATCACCAATCTAAGACGAGAATATCAAAATGTAAATGTTCCAAATCGTAGACACAAGATCACATTTTACTTAATATTTCTGAACAAGACTGCTAAATTGTAGGCGTCACCAAACATAACACAAAGGACTTCAAATTGGCGTACCTAAAGAATGCATTATTCACTATATTGCATGCTGAACGATGGTAGCATTTTTTTTTATTTTTGTAAGTAAGATGTAAATGACAAAAGTAAGTAAGACATGAACTCCTATCGATCATATATCAGTACTCATTTAATTTAATTTTACGAAACTGAAACCCCTACAGCTTCCTAATGTTAAACATCTAGAAATCATAGATTATTTGCAATATACGAGTTTTGAAAAACAAGAAGTCTGCTTCCAATATTCTCTTCTGTTAATACGTATACTCTATTCGGGGTCTGTATAATAAAAGTTTCCACAAAGGTTTATTTGGCAAATAGAAATGTTTTGATAAGCTTTTTGATCGTATTCGTCTATTTTGGGTGAAAACAATAAGGGGATATAGCTCAGTGGCAGAGCAATCGACTGCAGATCGATAGGCCCCCGGTTCAAATCCGGGTGTCCCCTGTAAGTTTTTGGTATTGTGTGTAAGGAGTAATTATTATTACCTAAAAATTAAAACTGTTTGTTTTAGAAATATAACTTCTTTTGTTGATTGAATAATTAATTGTTTTTGTATATCGTTGACCCCATATTATTATCAATTACCAAGGGAAAATTGACACCCATATGATTATTTTTAGCTTGAATTATACAATACAAATTGAAAATTATACTCACGATTAGTGCAATTTTTGAGTCGTCTTTTGAAAATTCGAAATAAGTTTTCAACAGAATTCGACTACAAACACCGATGTGTAATCTCAAAGTACGCCAATGGGCAATTTAACGAACTATGTATATTTTCAAGCATGGTGCTTTTTCATAATTATTTCGTTATTAACCAAACACAGTGCTAGCGCCACCTGCACTTGACGACATTTCGCTGGTTTTTTTCATACAAATGTACGAGAATGAACGATGAAGTAGATTCTAGGTATATTACATTTTTAAACATTTTGGTTGTAGTTTTTACGACCGGCCGCCTGCTTGACGCCAACCCTTATAGGAAGAGGTTATCACTCGAAAAATACAAATATTTATTAAGTCTTGTAAAAATAATGTTTAATTATAGCTTTTAACGTCACAGAACAATGTACATTTTCCGCCGAATGTCGTGTCTAGAAACTATTTTCACGAAGGAACGTGAAATATAGCCAACTAGATTACTTCTTTATAAGAAAATATATTCAGGTACGGAAATATAAGGAAAGGTTTTCTTTCTGGACTAGGATTAACGCCGTACTAATGAATGAATCTATAGAATTTTCGACACGCTTTTTATACTGTGTGTCAAATAAATAATATCTATCCGAGATAAGTACTGTTTTTGCATATAAAAAAAAAGTCTTACTAGAGACTGCCTCGGTGGCGCAGTTGTAATGCGTACGCGTTACGATTGAGGCTAACGCTGAGGTCTCCGCTTCGATCCCCGGGTCGGGTAAAGTGGTATTGGGTTTTTCTATTACGAAAATATGCTCAGTATCAGCCCGGAGTCTGGAATTTGTGCCCGGTATGGCGATAGGCTCGCCCCCTATCACATAAGGGACGGAGATACGCTCGGCGAAATGTGGGTGTACTGGCTACACCTCTGCCTACCCCTTCGGTGATTACAGGCGTGAGTGCGTATGTATGTAAAAATATTCTTAAGATTTTTAATATTTTTAAGATTTTTATACATATACTGGCGTGGCAAAATGACTACGCTACCCTTGATGGTTATCAGTCCAATCCAAGAATATTGTTAACCAACAATAGTCAATGCATCTATGCATGTATGTAGATCGCCAGAATTATGACAGCCTGCCTTAAATGCTTCATCACACTTAAAGTACCCCATTTTGTAGGAAGGAAGGAACATATATGCTGGTCTTGCAGAAGTAAGATTTGAGTACGTATACTGTGCACTGTACTGTAGTGTGGCAAGCCAGCACGCGTGGGTCTTTAATGAAAGATAAGTTCAAACAAAATGTACCTAATTAAAACATGAGGACTGCCGACCGAAGTGAAAACTTAAAATGATTGGTAAGAGTGGTAGAGCCACGCTGTAGACAATTTTGTCTACAGCATGAATGGGCTCGTCCGGGTCGTTACCACTGTCTCACAGAAAACCGACGTAAAGTAGCAGCTTGCTGCTGCGTTTCGTACGGTGAGTGGGATATCCGGAGGCCTAAATCCACTCCCCTTCCCAATCCCTTAATTATCCCTTTCCTTTAAGGTCGGCAACGCACCCATGATTCTTTTGGTATTGTGGGCGTATATGGGCGGTGGTGTTCACTTACCATCAGGTGACCCACTTGCTCGTTTGTCGGCCTATACAATAAAAAAAAAAGATTAAAGAACACTTTTTTTAGGATATTTGAATATGTTACACAAATAAAAAATTAAAAACCTGTGAGTTGAAATTTTATTTTATTCATTTAAAATTCGTCTAACGTGCCTATAGAAGTTTTCATTTCTGTAATAAGTTTGTCAATGTCACGAATCACGCAAAAACTAATAATCAGATTTTAACTAGACATTTCTAATACACGAAGGTACGGTTCGTGCAGGGCAGTTACTCGTAGATGCGCGAGGTTACAATTTCATTCAAAGAATTCTAAACTTCTGAAACTGCGTACAGTTTAGATGTACGTTCACTCTGAAAGCATATGAGTTCATAGTTTAGCATATTTTGATACAACGTGGATTAAAAAAAAATGCATATTAAATTAGTAGTATAAGAGAATTAGACGTGGTATGCACAGTGATGTATATTGTATAGACAGGTCAATTTAAAATGGAATTACTTCCCATGAAGAAGACTCACGCAGTTACTCGCGGGCAAAATCTAGTTACAAATAATTACGCAGCCCTTTCCGTAAGAGATATTACATTGCCCTAAATGAATTTAGCTAAAGTTAATATAATTTGAGTGCCATCATAACACGCTCCAGGCTAGTCGGTCCCTCTATTACTCCATACGTTTGGCAGAACATATTCTTGTTTGTACTTGATTAGGTTTGTCTGATCACAAGCAGAAAAGTCAGATATAAAATAAAATCGTGGATATTACTGACTTCATTCGGATTAATTCTCATTAAAATAGGACACTATTAGAAATAAACAAAACGTTGGTCCCGTCCAGACAGATTCACGCATACGAGCAGCCATCATCACCTAGCGATGCCTAATAAACATAAAATAAAATTCCTTTTTCTAAAACCTTTCGCTTATTACTTTTAATTTAAAGCGATTGAAATTAATTATAATAAACCATATTTTTTTAAATAAATTAATCAGATATATGAAAAAGTAATATATTCTGATGCAGCAGGCATCGTAAATCTACCCACGTCGAGTATAAATTACAAGGGCCTAAGTAACCTTTGGCTTGTTTCTCTCTGTCGCCATTTCTTATCTGGCTGACAACTATCTTAATTATATCCTCGACTCCATTAAGGATTGCCTTTATCGTCGACTTGCGGTGCGAGGGCTGAAGGATGTAAGTCCTGTTTTATCTTCAGTTCATGGGATCCATTAACAATGGTCAGGCTAGGCTCACGCTTATAGTTTTGGAAGGACAGGCAGAGTTGCAATTAGCGGTGCCACGGTGCATTGAGTTTATTACCATCTCATGATGTGTAGGTATACATATTGGCTCTATATTCCTATCTTGGAAATTGAGGTGTGTTTTTAAATGAAAAATTTAATTTGTAATTTGGTATCTTGATCTGGAGATTGAAACCAGGACCAAACCGGTTTCAAAAGTTAAGAACACTCGACCAATGAGGATATTACCAAATTTACACATGGTGAAAAACCAGCTATAGTAGCTCGTTGAAACGAGTCGCGTTCCAGAGTCAACCAGTGTATATCCAGTAACTTCAGCCTATTTGATTATTATTATCTATACAAATAAATAAAATTGAAGTGTATGTTTGTAATATTTAAATAACCGCTTTTTACTACATGCATATGAATGTTTAAACGGTGCATATACCTTTTTTTTACAATTTTTGTCTGTCTGTTCCGGCTAATCTGGAACGGCTGGACCGATTTTGACGGGACTTTCACTGGCAGATAGCTGATGTAATAAGAAGTAACTTAGGCTACTTAGGTACTTTTTATCCCGGAAAATGACATTCACGCGGGCGGAGCCGCGAGCAAAAGCTAGTTAATAATAATTCTGCTGATTATCGAGAGACACAATATCCCTTAAAGGTCGACATTATATTAAGTATTTACCTATGAAGTTGCCGTTCTGCAGAACTGACCATTTTAAATATAAAAGGCGGTAGTGCATGCTGATGATACTCTATCTACGACTGAATTAGCAGCAGCTTTCGAAGTTAGCATCAAAACAATATTAGTCCATTTGCGTTAAATTGGCAAGTTAAAAAACTCAAGGATCGACAGCGCGAAGCACGCGACAAGGCCTGCGCTGCTGAACAGGCACAGAAACAAAGGATTTTTGGGTTAAAAACATGTTGCGTCGATCCCACTGCGAGTGGGATGAGGGCAGGTGAAAGGAAGATGCAAGTCGGCCTTAATCAATAAAGTATGATTGAATTTTATTAAATACCAGTATCTCATATTCATGTAAGGGAATGGGAAGTCATAGTTTCCTGACAATGCGATCTCTACGCTACATTAATATGAGGTAATGGGGCATGAATCATAAAACGCATTAAGAGTAATTGTGCCGAAAATTGATATCGCGTCAACAGCCTTTCGATAGGCGTGTTAGTGTCGGAGGCTAAGTTAAACAGACATGTTAGTAAATTAAATCCATATTAATAAATTAACCTATTTTACTAGATGGTATGTCTCTTCTGAGCGAGACTCCATCTGTGGTAAAGAATAAGATTAAAATCGTTTGTTTATCATGTAGGCCATTAAAATAGCGCTTATGACAAGTCAGTACAAAAATAAAGCAAGATATTGAAGTATCACAATTATCAACATATGTAGGTATACATATCATACATAGCATCATCAAGGATACAATAATTATATATATACATTATATGTATGTACATGTATAATTATATTATACATTATAATATAATTTTATGATGGAACAAGTTTAATACTGTGTAGATACTATATTGTCTATTACTACTGCTAAACTGCTGTATGAATCGTTTTCACCAACTATATTGTTTGGGATATTTCAGATATCGATCTAAAGATTTCATTTAGGACCTTTTATTTACATTAACCGCGAATAGATCACTTCTTGTTTGTTTTTAATTGTGAAGCATAGGTTTAATTATTACAATTAGTTGAAAGGCATGCATAGTTTGCATTATTCTTCACCTTATTACAATTTTTTTTTAAAGGAACATCTATTTAAATCTCTCTCCGAGTACTAATGACATCTTGCGTCCCCTTACGCCGGAGGGCATAGGGAGCGAATGCATTAAGTCCCCTCAAAGAGTGGGTGAAAGGGACCCTACACCGGCCTTTAGCAGTTCAAGGATTGGTTATATTTGACGAACCATGAGCAACGCCTGTAGACACGATACGTTGTCCTTGGTGCAGCTCGAGATACATTAAATTATGAGGCACTTGAAATACAGACGTATATAATCTGGCAATTATATCCCAGAAAGGCTAGGTAGAGGTACCAATTACCATTATTTCTAGCTCATGATTTGATAGGGGCAAGCCTATCGCTATAGTTAAATTCTAATACCGGGTAACTCATATGTAACTCTTTAAACGAGCGCGGGCGTGTTTTAGGTATTGAAAAAAAACGTAGTCGTCGCGCGCCCCATACATTGCATTTTTTTTGTATATGGTATCGAAATAACCAAATATTGAGGGTCTTTGTACATTTAGACAATAAAAACTGTATATATTTAGAAACTACATTAAATTTTCTATAATATAGCTAACAAAACTAGTATTATAATTATAAACTTACCTGTGATATTGCAGATTACGCGGAAGAACCAATAATTTCCACTCGGCGAAAAAAAATATTTTGTCACAAAACATAATGTAATCTTACACTAAGCACTCAACTTACACTTGAACACAACCACAATGATGTCTTTATTCGATAACATACACCACTTACTCTAAACAAGTCATAAATTATGTTTAAAAAAGATAAATATTTACGACACCGCGCGTAACAACAAGAAATGACACTCGACGCCATTTTCGAATTGTGAACGACAACTCAACAAAAATAATTTTGTTTCTTAGGTTGGCGTATCGTTCAAATTGTTGCCAGTATATTAAAATCCATAGAGTATAAACTGTAGTAAGGGTCTGTGTCCATAAAATCCGACTACTAAAGTCGATTTGGCATATTCGGCGAACCTGCGGTGCGGGGTGCGGGGTCCGAACGTACGTGCGTGCGATCCGCGCGGTGGCCTCGTTTTTTCCAGGAACGTACGTGCGTACGATCCGCACGTAACGAGTATCGAAACTCATTCGAACATTGTGATTATCCAAGCAAGTGGTAAGGGCCTTCCATATTATGAGAAGAAGCATGAGTGCGCTAATGACATCATTGGAAAAGACTTGGAACTACCAAGTGGTGGGAGAGATTTAGTTCTCCGGAAATCTCAGTTAATGTACGAAACCCAACAAAAACATAAACCCTTTCAACCGCATTTTGAATGAATTTAACATAGTGTTAAATATGTTTATATTTTGTAGGAACTCAATTACGAACCCCTGGATCAAATTATAACTACAACTGGCTTCCATTTCGTTAAACGTAATGTTTATGTTATATGGAAGTCGTGTGTGTAGAAATTAAAGTTTTTATTAAATTGATATTGATAATACTTTACTGTAGTTTGTGTGATACTTACTGTTATGAGTTTAATTAATCATAATTGTTGGTACACAAACCCCTTCAGGGATTCAAATAGTTGGTACACTCTACCAACCCCTTCAGGGATTCAAGTATAAGCTTATCTATATTATTTTTAATGCTCAATAGTATTTGATTTCTTTCAAATTCATATTTATTATGAAAATGAAAGAAAATAACAAAATAATTATTATTATAAATAATACCTTTTTAAAAGGTACCGAACACTTTGGGAGATAGTTAAGACAAATTAGTTGGAGATAGAAAATAAAGGACCACTTCGACCTACAAAAAAAAAGATTCATTATCGTTACTTGAAAGGAAACTTCTTAACAACAAAAAATAGATTACTACATTGGCTCCTCCTGACGACAATTCTAAACGCCATACACGGCCACCCTAAGATTGCTATTGAAAAACAACCGTTGGAAAAGCCTTTTCGCCAAATAGCATCAATAAATTGAATTGTATAGACTCACCCGGTAATACCCAAGCCGTTTCGTTGAACGCTCTCGTAAATGCCGATATTCGCAGACTCGGAGAAGCTGGAACCCACAAATACGCTCACTTTTTTCCCTTTCAGTTGTATGGGGTTTATGCCTGTGAAAATATTATCAGATAAGTATGGTTTTTGGTGTGGATGACAGATTTCCGACTACCCTTTTTAAAGAACGTTTTGTTAAATATCATGACTTAGGTTTAAATATAGAATTCGATACTACAATGTTCGTCCAAAAATGTATATTGAATTTCAACAAACAAACCACGTAGCTTTAATTATTATTAATAATGGAACCTGAATTCAAAAAATATTCTCATAATATTTCATTTTTATTAACATCGCAGGCACCTTGTATAACATTATTAAAGATATTTCAACATGCAACATCCGATACTAAATAAAAAAAATATACTAACCTGCATCATAAATGGCACTGTAGGCATGTTCTAGAAGCTTTCTGCTCATCGGCTCCATTGTACATGCCTGCTTGTAATGGACCTTGAAGAATTGAGCGTCAAACTTGCCCATTCCGTTCACTTTGCCCAGATGCTTCGGGACTTCTGGATGGTTGAACTTCCAACGAAGGTCGTCGGATGACACCATATCCACCTAAGTGGAATAAAGAAATCAATAAAGGTCTTGGAAATATTACAAAAACAGAAATTCGATTAAACTATAAGATATGTACGGGTACGTTAAGAATCTATTTTACAAACTAAATGTTATGGTTCAATCACTGCTAAAAGTAACCTAATTAGTAGCCATAAACTAATGTTGACTTCAATGGGAAATACATTCGCAACAAATAAATGCGGTTTACACAAAAAACATTGATGCCCAAATCTAAGCTAAGCTTCATCCTTCATCAGGAGAGCAAAAAAGTATTAACTTAAATATACCTGATTAAAAAGATTATTCTTAAACTCCAACATACTGTCGGAACTTGGGAAGATTCCAGACAAGCCACTGATGACTACTTCTTCACCAGTCAGAGGTCTTGAACGAGCATCCTGGGCTTCAGACACGACCTCAGAACCCATCATGGTGTCTTGGGCTGTTAAGGTCTCTTGAGGAGTTGGAGTCATATTGGTTAAATAAATTGTTCGAGAAGGGCCGAGTGCCGGATTATCAAAAATCCGTTTGATGAGTGCCCAAAGTAAAGAAAGGTCTCTATTTATATAAAATGTGCGTTAATGAAAAACAGGAAACCAGTTGAATTTATGTTAAAGAAACTTGAAGGGTCCCGTAGGCTAGAAATAGTTATATCTAGCCTCAAAAAAGAATTACTAATTGTACTCAGTTGGGTACAATTAGTAATTCTTGATTTTGTTTGTTTCACTCCTACATAAACAAATAATATTATTAACTTTTTTCCTCAGAAGATGTTTACCGATGGTACTAGACATTATCCCAACGAACTATACCACATTTTACTTGGTATTGGATAGATTGGAATGATATTTTGAACATTTAAAATTACGAGAATTGGCCTTCTGGGCTATTGAAATTGAACTCGAGATCTCTATCTTGATAGTCCAATCCACACCCTACTAGGCTACTGCCGCTTCATTTCCTTGGTGTTCGAATCAAAAAATATCCCCATCACGGTACCCTAAAAATAGAGGGAACAATGTGAATATATTGAAAATAAATTAACTTTTTGGTTTAATTATTCGGTCACTACCCGGTCATTGTTCTTCTACAGGCATTTTTTACAATTTTAATTATTTGATACCGTTATTGAAAACAGCTTAGGCCCGTATTCACAAACAACACATAATTAAGATTTTTCACTTACCATCAGGTGACCCACTTGCTTGTTTGCCGGCCTATACCATAAAAAAGTGTATATGATTGGTCCGTTTTGATTTAGCGCCAAAACTAACCAATGATGTTTAGAGAAATCGTCACTATTCGTTCGCGCTCACTGTGAGGTATCGTAGTAACGTTTATGAATACGAGGGTAAGTCTATCATTCACAAGTCGTAGAGCCACGCTGAAGCCAGTTTTGTCTACACTATGACTTATCCTTATAGCAGTGATAGCTCAGCGGGGAGTGGTATGGACTGTCAAGACGAAAGTCGCAGGTTCCAAACCAGCCCCGAGAGCATACACCTCTGACTTTTAAAAGTTACGTGTGTATTAATTGTTTTACTTGATTTAACGGTGAAGGAAACATCGTGAGGAAACCTGCATACCTGAAAAGTTCCATAAGAATTTCGAAGGAATGTGTAGTCTACCAATCCGCATTAGGCCAGCGTGGTGGACGTGCCGATCGGATCCTAACCCCTCTCATTTAGTAGAGGAGGCCCGTGCCCAGCAGTGGGACGTATATAATACAGGGCTAGTACTATTATTATTAATAATACTAACTTTGTCTTACAGAAGCAACATGAAGTAGCAGCTATTGTGTTTCGTACAGTTTGTGAGATATCTGGAGGTCCAAATGCCCCTCCCCTTCCCAATCCCTTAATTATGCCTTCTCTTAAGGTCGGCAACGCATCTATGATTCAAGTACTGTGAATGTTCAGGGAGATCAGTGGAGATCACTTACCATCAGGTGACCCACTTGCTCGTTTGTCAAAGTTTTGTAAAAACTTATTTTGTTATATAATTTTTGTGGTAGTTACAGAAATAGCAAGTAAATTCCAATACAATAACACAATCGCGACGAGTGTACTGTTGTCCGTTGAGGAGTTTCATTTTTTTACTCCGTACTTCGTTATCAGATCTTAAACAAATTTGTATGGGACCACACCGCCGCTATACTCTATCGAATAATTTTTTTTCAATAAATTCAGTCCACAATTGGTGGAGAAACCGATGTACATACATTAAAAAGCAAAAAAAACACGCCGAATTGAGAACCTCCTTTTTTGAAGTCGGTTAACCCTAAAGCATCACATATAAATGTTAGGCCAAGTGAGAGCTACACCATATGTACTAGCACCCTCGACATTGTTATCCTTTCATACCAAAGTGACAGTTCTGCACCTGTACCCCTTTTTTCTCGGGGGTTGTATATATGGTATGGAGGTTTGCGAGACGCACATACGGGTGAGAAGTCCCCATTGGTGGAACTATTTTACCCTTCTCGGGAGTTAAAATATTTATAATCAAAATATCAGTCAATAGTTTTTATAGCATAGGCCGGCAAACGAGAAAATGGGTCACCTAATGGTAAGTGATCTTCACCGTCCGTGTACGCCCACAATACCAAATGAATCATAGAGGATTTGGGCCTCCGTATATCTCATTCACCGTACGAAACAGCAAGCTGCTACATTACGCCGGTTTTCTGTGAGATAGTGGTAACGACCCAGACAAGCCGGCACATTCATGCTGTAGAAACTACAGCATGAATGTGCCGCCTACTGTCTAATTAATAAACGAATAACAATAGAGCGGTACTCAGCGCATTTAATTAACATAGCAATAAGTTTACTTTTATAGTCAACGATAATTACACCGAACAACAACATTTAGAGTCCAATAAACTTTGTGGATTCCTTCTATCAGTAGGCCAATTCTCGTAATTTAAAATGTTCAAAACATCATTCCGACCTTTTTTTTTTTTATAGTATACGCCGGCAAACGAGCAAGTGGGCCACCTGATGGTAAGCGATCTCCACCGCCCATGTACGCCCACAATACAAAAGAATTATGGGCGCGTTGCCGACCTTAAAGGAAAGAGATAATAAGGGATTGGGAAGGGGAGGGGGATTTGGGCCTCCGGATATCTCACTCACCGTACGAAACGCAGCAGCAAGCTGCTACTTTACGCCGGTTTTCTGTGAGACAGTGGTTACGACCCGGACGAGCCGGCCCATTCATGCTGTAGACAAAATTGTCTACAGCGTGGCTCTACCACTCGTAAAATCATGTGAACATAGATCGTAATGAGATTGAATGTAGAATAAAAGTTGACTGAAGCCAAAACGGTATAATGCTACTGCTAATGCTAGGTGGTTACGAGAATTGGCCTACAGGTAACTTACCTACTCGATTTCATTTAAGTTATAATAAATCAGATCAGCCTTGAAGTCTATGAAGTCTGCATGACACTGTACTCGTCACCCTGAGACATAAGGTTCGAAGTCTCATAAAGACCCAGTAATTTCACTGGTATCAATGGCCTTCAAACTGGAACACAACAATGTTTAAACACTGTTGCTTGGCGGCAGAAATAGACAAAGCAGTGCGCCGCGCCCTTTATTTCTTTTCTATGTTTTATGATGTCTAAAGAAGTAATCAGCTATAATACACAGAAATCATTGAAGAAATTGCTTGGGAGTTGCTGTGGTCGTTACAGGTACAGAGATACTCCGAGAGTGGTATTTTACTGCAATTTTATGGGATGGCATACACGTGACTGGCTGTTTTTAGATGATTCTACTAATCTTCCTTATACCTGGAATATACTTTCTTCGTAAATAAAAATCAACTTAAAATAAGGGCAAGAAACTCCATGCGTCTCCACGTGTAACATTTCGTCGCACCGAGAAGCGTACCTATGGAAAACATACGAGTACGTTACGGTAGTGTCTTGACGTAATTTAAACAATGTATACAATTTTATGGCTTCAATAAATATTGGAGAAGGACAATAATGAGATATCACGATCACCTAGTTGGCCAAAGAACAGAGCAAGGCTACCTGATAACTTTTTAATAGGTTGTGTACACCAGGATCTATGTACTCTGAGTATAAAGGACCTATGGACCATTTGACACGAGGCCAATTATTGAGACAATCCGTTAACCCAAGACATTGAACCCGTCATTGATATTGGTACATTCACAATCCACTGGATTGTGTCTATTCGCACAATGTCAGTAATGAATTGGCGTAATGGATTGTCTTAATCATATTGACCTCGTACAAATGGTCTTTAAGCATTGGTCTCTTGTGATTTTCGATCTTTTTTTTTATTTTGGAATATAATAGGTCTTAGATAAAGATTATTTTAGCTATAGGATTAAGTATATTATTTTCAAGTTTCTGATATTCAGATTTTCTGAGACGGTACGAAATGCCTTTGAAGAGTTTGTTGCTTGTCGTCCAGACCATTTCTTCAAACAGGATATCGATAAACTGCCACTGCGCTGTCAAATATGCATCGATAACATGCGTGATTACTTTAATTAATAGAAATAAAACCTATGAAAAAAGTTGAAACTTTAACTTTTATCGTACAGAACGGCAATTTCATAGACCTATTATATTGATACCGCAATACAAATTTCGCTGAGTGACTAGAGGGAATCCTTGGTTTTAGGCTCCTTTTAAATAATGCTCACACACTCTTGTACTGCGAATTTAAACTGCGAGGAGCCTGGCCAAAGCTTGTCAATCTTCATTGACGGCACTCAACGATTTAGCTCACAAGTAGATGGGTATCAATCACCACGAATAATAGTCGGTATTTTTAACGCAATATGAGAGCTGGTTCATCTAGTTTTCGATCTGAAATAAAATCTGACCTTTGTACCTTTCGTTATAATATTTTATTTCAGACAACATAATTTGTTTCGCAGTTAGTATGGATTTTAATTCATGAGGGCCATGTTAGCTCAATCGGGAAGGCGGAATAGATTGCTTTGTCTATTTCTACCACCCATTAGCAGTGTGTAAGCACTATTGTGTTCCGGTTTCAAGGACATGGAATCCAGTGACATTACTGAGCACTATGAACCATTAATGGTATTAACCTTATGTCTCTGGATGCCGAGCGCAATCAAATGACATACAGTATTCCATCATTCGAAGATCAAATACTTGGTGCTTCAGTTTCTGGCCAGGCGTGACGCTAACCAACAGGCGAGCATCCTGCTCGTTTCATGATTAATAAAATAATAATAATACTAGCCCTGTATTATACACGTCCCACTACTGGGCACGGGCCTCCACTACTGAATGAGAGGGGTTAGGCATTAGTGCACCACGCTGGCCTAATGCGGGTTGGCAGACTTCAAATACCTTCGAAATTCTAATGAAGAACTTCTCAGAAGGAAACCTGCATGTTTCCTCACGATGTTACCTTCACCGTTAAAGCAAGCGGTAATTAACAATTAATACACACATAACTTATAAAAGTCAGAGGTGTATGCTCTTGAGGCTGGTTTCGAACCTGCGACTTTAGTTTCGACAGTTCGTACCACTCGCCACTGAGCTATCACTGCTTTTTTATGTTTTTTGAAAAGAAGAAACAAGAATAAATATTTTAGTATCTTCAGCTCAACAGCAAAACTGACAACTGTTATGATGACATCATAACACAGTAATCTTTGTCTAATAGTTCGCCTCTATAAATCTAGGAGACATAAACTGCAGGTTAATTAGCTAGATCCGGAGTCCGAACACTACAAGTACAGGCATTATATTTATCATAGACTAAACAATGTTAGCAATAAATAAATAAAATAAATAAATAAATACACCTTACAGTCACACACATATTCCTGACCCCACACTAGGTTAACCTGTATCGTGGGTATCAGGAACTACGAGGGACTTGCGGTCCCACAACACCCAGACCCGAGACAAATATTAGTGGATCACACAAACATTTGTCTCGGTGCGGGAATCGAACCCACGGCCTCTCGCTTCGCAGCCGGCTACTCGCCCGCTGCGCCACGGAGGCTGTCAATGTATTATGATATACGTACAAACATATCTTCATTATCATTTATTTATGTGGATCTTATATCATTCAAATCTATAGATATCGACAGCCTGGTTACCCGACCCATTGACCGGGATGGTACCTTTTTGTTTTTTATAGCATAGGCTGGAAAACGAGCAAGACTGGAACACAACAGTGCTTACACACTGCTGCTTTGTCAGTAGACAAAGCGGTGGTAACAACTCAGACGGCCTCGCATACGAGGGACCTACCAACTTTACTTTAGCTAATTAGACTCCCATTGAAAATTCCATCAATTTTATTCTGCTAAACTTTACACTCATATTTCTCAACTTCAGCACATTCTCTGAGAGTCTTACCACGTTTAGGCATAATTCACTTACCATTTCCCAGTGTATGCGGCGAGCGCAAATCCCCGAGGACGGTGGCAGCAGTAATTTTGCGGTGAGTGGGTGTCTACAGGTCGAGATTAGGTACCTTTATTGTTATGCTAATTTATTATTTATTACCTAGTACAAAGGATGCAGATTTATGTGCGAGTGTAATTATTGTGGGAATTGTCTTTACAGGTATGTGGAATCTTGATATGCGCATGCTATTTAATAATATGATTAGTATTATACATACGCACTCATGCCAGTAATCCCCGAAGGAGTAGGCAGCGGTGTAACTAGTACACCTACATTACGCCGAGCTTATTTTCGTCCCATGTAGTGACGAGCCTATCACCATACCGAGCGTAATTCCAGACTTCGGGCGGATACTGAGCATTTCGTAATTGCAATAGAGGAACCTAATATCATTTTACCTGACCCAGGGATCAAACCCGAGACCTCAGCTTCAGCTTCAGTCGTAACGCGCATTACAACTGCGCCATCGAGGCAGTCAAAACTCAAAAACTTTCAAAACCAACTTTATTTTATAAAAGTTAATATCTAAATATAAAATTTTATAAATCGAGATACGACGTTCTGCCCCGCGCAAAAAAATAGACATATTAAGTGTCAACTAGAGATCATTAATCAATTTTAGTGAATTGATGAATTAACAAGCTGCACAGACTTATAGTCCCCCCCCTCCCCCTTACACAGAACTTTGGTGAGGTAATTTTTTTGCTTGAGTTTCGTTTCTTGTCATCTTATTTCGATGGAATAAAAGGCTTATTAATATATATGCATATTAATATATCAGCCTGGAGTCTGGAATTTGTGCCCGGTATGGCGATTTTTATGTATTTAAAAATACAGGTTGCACAGACGGGTGATCGGCTCACGTTAATGGGACCATTTCACCATATCACATAAGGGACGGAGATACGTTTGGCAAAATGTGGGTGTAATGGTTACACCTCTGCCAACCCCTTCGGGGATTACAGGCGTGAGTGCGTATAATATATGCATCTCGATAAATGCATGGGCTAAAAGTTGCCTAAAATCAAAACTGTGCTGTCAGTCCATGGTTTTTTCTTTTTATCTTGTGTGACGTCCGTTTCGCTCGTGGCTCATGGCTCAGACATGCAGTCTCATAACGTTATTTATAATAATTGACTTATCCATGCTATATTTTTGACAGCCTCCGTGGCGCAGCGGGCGAGTAGCCGGTTGCGAAGCGTGAGGCCGTGGGTTCGATTCCCGCACCTTGACAAATGTTTGTGTGATCCACAAATATTTGTCTCGGGTCTGGGTGTTGTGGGACCGCAAGTCCCTCGTGGTTCCTGATACCCACGATACAGGTTTACCTAGTGTGGGGTCAGGACTATGTGTGTGACTGTTGGGTGTATTTATTTATTTATTTTTTCAAGACTTTATGGCTGTTAATATTCAAGTTAATTAGGCGGCAGCTAACGTAATAGACAGCCAAAAATATATCCGATATGGTATTTAATATGTTCGCCATCACATGATGGGTCGGAAATAAGCTCGTCGAACCGTGTGTGCACTATTTTGACCTCTGCTTATTCGCTTCAGTTATACATCCGGGAGTTTGATATTTATGTACTTAAAACCGTTGCACATCTGTCTACTCCTCTAAAAATGAGTGACGGTATATTATCTTTCATAAAATTGAAATAGAAGGTTGACTACACAAAACATTTTTAAGATATTCAGTTTTGTTTTAAAACATCAGTGCTTACATTACTACAACTAGCGCCATCTATTATGTTTAGGGTAAATCACGTGAAAGTACTGTCTTGAATCGCGAAGCAGTCTAAGTTTTTAATTGTAGGGATGGTGTTTTACTTCAATAATGTAATGTAATTAATTATTAAAAAAAACATGGTGGTTTTGTTAAGTTTTTGTCGCGTATTTTTTTCTGACAAGATATTTAAAATAAAGTACGCTCTGTCCTCTTAGCACGTTATTGTGAATAATGGATCAAAAATGACATTAAATGTAAGCTTACAAGACAAAGTAACTGAATAACTAGGATATGTATTGCCATTCACGAGTTTTAGGCCGATCGTAAAAACTACAAGCCAAATATTTCTGTAATAGGTGGAAGAAGATAAATCTACGTTTTGTATGACCCAGTTATACCTCCATCAAATAAATAAATAATAATAAATACACCCAACAGTCACACACATAGCCCTGACCCCACACTAGGTAAACCTGTGTCGTGGGTATCAGGAACTACGAGGGACTTGCGGTCCCACAACACCCAGACCCGAGACCAATATTTGTGGTTCACACAAACATTTGTCTCAGTGTGGGAATCGAACCCACGGCCTCTCGCTTCGCAGCCGGCTACTCGCCCGCTGCGCCACGGAGGCTGTCATATAGTTATACAAAGAAAACTTAGTGAATTTAATGACACCCTCCAATCACGATTTCCACGAAAAAATCAACAGCATAATGGGAAATCATTACGCTATCGTGCAAATTAAAATGGTTCACTCGCACGTTTCTATAGAGCGTAACGATCCAACTGGTAGCTATAATTATTCACGCCATTATCATGAACACTCCACGACTTTTTAATTTTGCTGGGAAATGAGAGGACTTTACCAAGTGTGTATTCAATTAATATTCTAGTATTATGCATTGATATAGGTTACTCCAGTAAGCGTAATAATGTAGACGATTCGAATGATATATTGTTTTAATTTTTTTATTAATAGTTGCTCGCATTTATGCCCGGGTTATTCTCATTTTTTTTTAAACAGTCACACACATAGTCCTTTACTCTTATTATTTGTGTTTTTTTTATGGCATAGGCCGGCAAACGAGCAAGTGGATCACCTGATGGTAAGTTATCTCCACCGCCCATGTACGCCCACAATACCAAGAGTCATGGGTGCGTTGCCGACCTTAAAGGAAAGGGATAATTAAGGAATTGGGAACGGGAGGGAGTTTTTTTGCTTCCAGATATCTCACTCACCGTACGAAACGCAGCTGCTACTTTACGCCGGTTTTCTGTGAGGCAGTGGTAATGATCCGGACGAGCCGGCCCAAACATGCTGTAGCCAAAAGTGTCTACAGCGTGGCTCTGTCACTCATGAATGAATGTTTGTTATAGTACGCTTGTTATTTGGCGGTAGAAATAGATAAATCGTTGGTACATAGACATATCCCAATAAACCCTAGCATAGTAGCATCGAAATAAGATGACAAGAAACGTAACTCCAGCAAAAAATTACCTTATTCCGATGCATAGTAGACACCTACCACCTAATACTAACACTTCTGCATACTTGTTTCCACATAAAAACTCAATTAAACCCAATACCATCGGAAATACACTGCACCTACATTTTAATACATATGCAATCACGCTTGTTTTCCCCGAAGAGTTATGCAGAGGTGTAGTACACCCACATTTCGCCGAATTTATTTCCGTCCCATGATGTGACAGGGGGCGAGTCTATCGCCACAAGCACAATTCGTGACCCCGGGCTGATACTAACAGTTTATGATAGAGAAACCCAATCACTTTACACGACCTACCACAAACCCGAGACCTCAGGACATCAATCGTACCGCGTTACAACTGCGCCACCGAGGCGGTCACATTTTAATCAGCAAACACATTCTGGCATACGAAGTAAAGTCAACCAAATGTCCATTAACTAATGAAATCCACACACTGGTAACTTACATTTCTTCAGTCAACTGTCAGGACATACATGTAATTCATATTTGAACTGAACTCCAAAATGAGAGTAGTTGAGGTAAATTAATTAATTCTCAGGCTCGTTTGGGCTTATAATATACTAGCTTTTGCTCGCGGCTCCGCCCGCGTGAATAGACTATTCCGAAATAAAACGTAGCCTATAACCGTCTCCAGAGTGCCATGTATCTCTACATCAAAATTCATCAAAATCGGTTCAGTGATTTAGGCGCGAAAGTGTAACAAACAAATAGTGTTTTTCATAAAAGTATCCTATGTTAATTCTTATACCTCCAAGAATATGTGTACAAAGTTTCATGTTGATCGGTTAAGTAGTTTTCGCGTGAAAGCGTAACAAACAAACTTTTATTCACATTTATAATATTAGTATGATATTGAGTTCTGTTTGTAGGGCATTGAGTACCGGTATCTATAGGTATTGTTATATTTATACAGCCTTGGTGGCGCAGTAGTAATGCGTACGCGTTACGACTGAGGCTGACGCTGAGGTCTCGGGTGCAATCCCCGGATCGGTAAATAGTGATATTGAGTTGTTCTATTACAAAATGTTCAGTATCAGCCCGCAGTCTGAAATTGTGCTCGGTATAGCGATAGGCTCGCCCCCTATCACATCTTGGGGTGGAAATCAATTTGGTGAAATGTGGGTGTACTACACCTCTGCCTATCCCTTCGGGGATTACAGGCGTGAGTGCGTATGTAAGTTATATTTATAATGTCCGATCCCAATATTTAGTCTTCCTTTATTGTTAAGGTAGACAGACAAGCGTGCGGCTCGGCTGATGGTAAGCGGAACTGCCACCCATGGACTTTAGGAATGATAGGGCACAGCCAAGCCACTGCTTACCGTAAACCGAGTCTGTATCGTGTCAATCGATAGATTTGCTTACTGGTAGTAAGATTTTGACACATTTTGTATGGAAGATCTGTCAAAATACTATCGATAGTAAGCAAATCTATCTTTAAATATAATATAGGGTAAAGTGGCCAATCTTGATTATAAACCTAACCCTAAAAACTCCCGACGTCAATTAGAAAATCATCTGTAACTTTTATATGGCTGAGCCATAACTGAGCAGATTTTTTTAAAACATAATAATACAATCCTAACTAAACCAGCTTTCAACAAAAAAAAACGCATTGACACAGGTTCATGAATACACACACACACTCATAAACGAATGAAAGAGAGAGAAAAGTATATGTTATAACATCCCTTTTTGGTAAAGGTTTAAAACGTCCATTCATATTTATTTATTTTCTACACCCAACTTTACCATACATAGTCCTGAGCCCTCACTAGGTAAAACTGTATCGCGGGTATCAGGAACTACGAGGGACTTGCGGTCCCACACCACCCAGACCCGAGACAAATATTTGTGGATCAGACAAACATTTGTTTAGGTGCGGGAATCGAAGCCACGGCCTCACGCTTCGGAACCGGCTACTCGCCCACTGCGCCATGGAGGCTGTCAATTTGTTGTTCTTACTCTTTTTATAGCATAGGCCAGCAAACAAGTAGATGGGTCACCTGAAGTTTAGTGATCTCCACCGCCCATGAACGCCCAAAATACCAGAAGAATCATGGACACGTTGCCGACTTTATAGGAAAAGGATTAAATTATTGGGAAAGGGTGGGGATTTGGGCCTCCGTATATATCACTCGTCGTACTATACGTCGGTTTTCTGTGAGAGTGGTAACATTCCGGTCGAGCCGACTCGTAAAGACTCGGTAAGGAAACGTCACATGCGAAAGGTTCCGGAAATATTCTAAGAGTATGATGAGCAAACTATGACGTTAATAAGATAAAATCTCATTTGAAGATGAAAATGTTCATCCGAGCAAAGTTATTACAAAATAGGGGCTTTATTTTTAATGACTGACGTTAATTAATTCGGCCAGTTCAACTTGCTGTTAAGAATGTTTTATTTGAGTTAAACATTGAGAATTTCAAGGTGGTAGGTCCCTCGTGCGAGAGGCCGTCTGGGTTGGTACCATCGCTTTGTCTATTTCTGCCGCCAAGTAGCAGTGAGTGGTAGAGCCACGCTGTAGACACCTTTATCTACAGTATTAATAGGCCGGCTCGTCCGGATCGTTACCACTGTCTCACAGAAAACCGACGTAAAGTAGCAGCTTGCTGCTGCGCTTCGTACGGTGAATGAGATATCCGGTGGCCCAACTCCTCCTCCCCGTCCCAATCCCTTAAATTTCCCTTTCCTTTGAGGTCGGCAACACGCCCATGACTCTTTTGGTATTGTGGGCGTACATGGGCGGTGGAGATTACTTACCATCAGGTGACCAACTTCCTCGTGTAGCGGTCTATGCAATAAAAAACCCATGCATGGGTCTGACGGATGTGCCTACCTGGGGCCTCCTGAACCATGATACAGAGAAGTGACCGACCCGGCACACGACGCCGCCGTGTGCAACACCTTATGTCTCAGGATGACGAGCGCAGTTCAGTGTCTATTACTCTTCAAGATGGGCCTTTAAAAGTGTGACTGATGGATGGAGACAGTCTTAATAATACGCTTCTATTAGCACCCTCTGAGTACGGAACCCTAAAAAGCAATACTCATCCCAACAATACTTTGTTACAAAAATGATTTCTCACTTCCGAAGTATTTCCTTAACTTGTTTTAATTAACGTAGTTAAGCGTAACGTGTTATTTGTTATTAATGCTGCAAGTTTGTTCGGAAACCTGGCATCGTCACGTATCAGCTTAGGATAGTTTTTAGGATTGCTTAGAGATAGTTTTGTTTTGTATACTCGTAAATGAGGATAAGTGTCACACTGAACTATGAAACTGAACCCCTATGCTATATTCTGCAACAAGGCACAGATGCACACATCGAGCATTGTCTATTTCTGCCGCCGAGCAGCAGTATGTAATCACTGCTGTGTTCCGGTTTAAAGGGCATTTAAGGCAGTGAAATTACTGGGCATTATGAGACTTGTTTATTGCATAGGCCGGACAACGAGCAAGTGTGTCACCTGATGGTAAGTGATCTCCACCGCCCATGTAAGCCCATAATACCAAAAGAGTCATGGGCGCGTTGCCGACCTTAAAGGAAAGGAATAATTAAGGGATCGGGAAGGGGAGGGGATTTGGGCTTCGGGATATCTCACTTACCGTATGAAGCGCAGCAGTAAGCTACGACTTTACGTCGGTTTTCTGTGAGACAGTAGGAACGACCCGGAAGAGCCGGCCTATTCATGCTGTAGACAAAACTGTCAACAGCGTGTCTCTACCACTCGTAGATAACTGAACATCTTATGTCTCGGGGTGACGAGCGCAGTCCAATGCCATGGATCGCGTTGTAATTCGAAGTTCTGTATGGTCTTGTTTCTGTTTATGGGCAGGCGGGGCGCTTACCATCAAGTGAGCGACCTGAGGGCCAATTCTGCTATTTTAACTGACACTGCGAATGAATTTTAACCGAACTGAGATTACATTTTGAATTAATTAAAAATATGGCATTCTGCTCCTTTAAAAATTCGATATCATCTCAGTTAAATTGCATATAAACTGTCAATTCGATCAACTTTCAATGTCTTTCTTTTGTTGAAAATATGGCTTCGCATTATTATGCATTTCGCCAATGACAAGTATTTTACCGAATTTTACGTATCAGCTGCCATAGACTAAATTCTAGAAATTACCTAAGCGACAAAATCAATGTTACCAACTCACAATAAAATACCCACAATATGACTAATTTCAGTGATTAAAAAATTACGTAACTGGAGGTTATGATTTTTTAATTAATTGATTTGACTAATTCCATGTATTTTATTTATTTCATTAATTTATCTATTCCATGGCATAACTGAAGGAAAACGGCACAACAGCACCACTCAGGCAGTCCTTTCCGGAAATAACCACAATCGCGATTATTTTATTGAAATTTGAAATTCTACCGAATTGCGGTTTTTTTATTTTGCAACACTGCTGAGGACATATCTATACTAAATAAAAATTGTGCGAGAGTTTTGGCGGGAATTTTGACAGTGCGATTGCTCTCATAATTTAATCTACACTAATATTCTAGAGAGGAAAGATATTTTTGTATGTAACAAATAAACTTAAAAACTACTGGGCCGATTTCAAAAATAATTTGGCCGTTAGAAAGCTACATTATGCTGAGTAACATAGGCTGTAAACTCATTTCTAATACTTTACTGGAATAACGAGCACACAAAGTCGCACAATTTTGACTACTTTTAGTTGCTTGCAGTAAAAGAGAATAAAGTTAACTGAATTTGTCTGCAGTTAACTCACAGTCACTTCACCTCAGTGTTGCCAAGTCAGATTTTTGAAAATACCGTGTTGTCCACATTAAAATACGGCATTTGCGTCAAAAATACAGTGCTTGATGGGAAAAAATACAGTGTATTTTACAGTGCAATAAAATGTCATACAAAAAAGGAAATAATTAAATTATTAAATAAAATATAAATTTATTTTAAACTTTATATCCTAAACTAACTTAACATTTTATTTGTATATATCGATCGCTGCAGACATGGATGGCTGCGATGATGATGATATCGGTTTATTTTTTTTAATGTGTTTAATCAAAGAGTTTTAATGTATACTACTAGACAAGCTGCGCGGTACATAGAAATAGTAGTATAATAAATTGTAGTATAGTAAATTAGTTGTATTACTAAGTTGCAGTCAATTGACCGTAACTCAATATTATCATCTCGCTTACTCTCAACTAGAACCCCTATTGCGCTCCCTGTTTGTGAACTGTCAAACTCCCGCGTTATGTGACGCAGTTTTACTTCTAAATAACCTGTCTAGTAGTATACAATAATAATACGAAATTTTTACTGTAAAACAATACTGTGTCTCCATATAAGGTATTTATAAAAATACCGTGTCCAGTAGATGGCATGAAAATACGGCAGATCTGCTGTAATTACAGTGCACTTGGCAACACTGCTTCACCTTCAGTCACATTTCGTTCTCAATATTTTGACGTTTGTCTGTAGACGAAATGCATTTTATATAGTTAAGTGTCTCACAATGGACACTGGCGAAATCACCGATCTACGGTGGAGCCAAACACAATTAAAAGAAGAAGAAGATAGTTAAGTGTCAAAATTGTTACCAGAATGCCGTTTTGGTTCAGTCAACTTGTATTCTACTTTCGATATCATTGCGTTTTAAGTTCTTGAATATTGGTTTAGCAGAATACCATTTGCAACTTTCTTGTCGCTGAGATTAGATCGGAATGATATTTTGAACAATTAAAATTACGAGAATTGGCCCTCTGCTCGTTTCGTCACTAAAGCTAATAAAATAAAGAGCTTACCTAGGTATAGAATAGCCATTACAATAATGATGATATATTTTAATAGAAAATACCACTATTATAGATGGACAAGATCGTGCGCGACCGTCCTGCGGGGTACAAGACGTTGGGGGGGACGAGGTTCTCTAGATGTTAGCGGGGGCGGTTGCATTTGTTTCCCTTCCCCGCTGCACAAACCGAATGAATCCGTAAGTAAAAGTGTATATGAATAGTGATTATTAATTTTTGTAATTTATTGTTGTTTTTTTTATATAACTTAGGCCGGCAAACGAGTAAATGGGTCACCAATGGGTGACCCATTCACTTACCAATGGGTAAGTGATCTCCACCACCCATGAATGCCCACAATACCAGAAGTAGCATGCACGTGTTGCCGATCTTAAAAGAAGGGGATAATTAAAGGATTGAGAGAGAGAGAGAGAGAGAGAGGGAGGATTGATGTATTTTGTAAGTAATTTGGTGATTTTTTGGCGGGAAAAATCAATACCCGTGAGGCATGCGATGAATGGAATGCGATGACAAAGATGCAACGACAGCATGGGTTACTTTGACTAATAGATATAAAAAAGATTCTGGAAGATACCATATAACGGACATTCTGAAATAGGCCCCAATCTATCTCTATTTATTAAATCAGCCAGTATCCACATTTCGCCGAGCGTATCTCCGTCCCATGATGTGATAGGAGGCGAGCCTATCGTCATACCTGCGCCACCGAGGCAGTCAATATTCAGTGGTGGATAAATGTCATCTTTATTTCATACTAGTTTTCCGGTCCGGAAAATGTTTATTAATTTGTTATTGATTTATTATGGGCAACGTAAAAAACGTCAATCTTTAATTATATCACAACGCGCGGAAATGAATTTCCAATTTTTCAACAAAGTTTACAATAAGCAAACTGCCAGCGGGTCACTTATTCTATCAATTTAATTTTTGATCGAACACGGCCGTTTCATGGTTGAGCGAGATTTAAAAATTCATTCGCGTAGCCCTGAGGTTATGATAATTTATTTACAGTACAGCCCTGATTAGTGTTATTTAAGTTGGAAGAAAATGGATGCCTTTTGAGTTTAAATCGATGGAGTTTAAAGTATTTTATTACACTGCTGGAGGGAGGGGGTAGGTGAGTGCGGCAGCCGTGACAGCCTTGGAGTCCGTGACGTGGCTAACAAACTTCAGGAATGTCGCTTAAGGTGGTTAGCCGGCTAACGAGCAAGTGGGTCACCTGATGGTAAGTGCTCTCCACCGCCACCATACCAAAAGAATACTGGGCGCGTTACGCCCTTAAAGGAAAGGGATAATTAAAGGAATGGGAAGGGGAGGGGATTTGGGCCTCCGGATATCTCACTCACCGTACAAAACGTTGCAGCAAGCTGCTACTTTACGTCAGTTTTCTGTGAGACAGTGGTAACGACGCGGACGAGCGGGCCATTCATGTTGTAGACAAAAGTGTCTACAGTTTGGCTCTACCACGGTTTAGTCACGTTTTGAGGAAACCGCAGGAGTACATCCGTCACAGATACCTGAGCCAGATCGAAATAAGGTTACGATCCCACGGACGGCCCAAAAACCGTATTGACGTATGAGAGCCAATGTTCTCATTATGGACGATGCTCAGGATCTCGCGAAGTGGAAGCATTTAAGTAGGAAAGCGGACCCTGACAATCAGCCGGGATAACGCCAGGCAAAAATATAAAGAAAAGCTGAAGGAAGAGTAGGTACCTGTAACATATACTCGACTGGAAGGTGACTCCATGTACATGGTGAAAAACCCGTCAAAGGTTCCCGGGCGAGTCGCATATCCAGTAACTTCAGACTGGAATAATTCTTGCGTAGGGACGCAATGTCTCATGATAGTTGATATTATATTTGGATTGTACTGTTCTTATCACCAGATGCAGTGTAGTCATTTTTCATTTTTCATTGTCACGACAAAAAACATTTAAAAGGATATTCCCTCAGCGACAATTAAGTACGTAAAATTTTCTCCACAGGAGTTGACGTCAGGCAGTAAAAACTACCAAGCCAAATCTATTTGTAATATGTATAAAAAGTATGTTGCGCCGACCCCACTGCGAGTGGGATAAGGGCAGGTGGAAATAGAAGGTAAGGTAAGTAAAATATAAAACACAAAGCAACTTCTTTAAGTTACAAAATATTTCACTTAATCAAACCGAGGCTTAGCGGACAAAATCTCCCTTACTTTAAAAGAACAAAAATTAAAAAAGTATTTTCTTTTTAAAGAACGAAAATTTAAATCCCAAAGTGACACTGGTGTGGTAGAATTAAGAAAAAAAAAACTTGTAATGTACAGTCATCCAGATAAATCCGTACCCCGTAGATAACTGACCGAACTCAATTGCCCAGTTTCAAACGGTATCATTGAAACGATCTCGTAAATTTTTCCCAATCTCTGTAGCTGTTCCGCCGCTCTTTTACTAAGGTGGAGTGCTAACAAAATGCCAAATTGAAAATTCTCGGCGGTTGTGGCTATTTATGTTTGGAAATATATTATCGCTATTGGTGTTTGAGGATTTAGAACATAGAATGTTGCTCGGTACATAGTTATTTATTGTGTGTAGATTTCAGACACGATTTCTCCAGGTTTGGATTCCAAAGGCAGACGTCAGTCAGGTTAAATATACATAAAATTCTTTGTCATGCGTAAGAAGCATGTTATACCGACGGCGCGTTGGAGTTGAATAAAATCAGGAGGGTGTTAACTTGATTTCAGCTTGGAGATGAAATGCAGGTTCTTATTGTTACTTTGTTAGACAACGCACAAAATGAAGAAGAATCTAAATTATATGCGCATATTTTATACGCTTCTTTTTTTGTATTTTCCTACGCATAACTTTCTGCAATTTTCATAATTATTTTTTAAATTTATATTGGTTTGGGTATTGTTCGATGCGGGCATGCCCTTTTAAATGTGAAGAAAAAAATATTTATTAGGGTGAAATTAGTGATTTCTTAGGTTTACGCGAATATTACACATTGAAATAAAACTAGTTTATACGGATTTTATCGCGGTTTAATTTTTATTTTAGTCCCGACGTTTCGAAAGCTTTTCAGCCTTCGTGGTCACGGGAGAGACTGAGGTGTAGGTCGTCTCGAAAAGTTAATGTTACAATGGCTACCTTCATTTTAAAATTAAACATTTATTTTTAATTATTTAAAAAAAGTTAGTTGACACTAGTTCGATCTACGCAGAAAGAGCTCACGGTATCTTGAGGTCTGGCAGTTGGTCTTTTGGGTTCCGATTTAATTAAATGTATAATTGGATCGCAGGCTTGTGCAAGCTTCCAACCATCTTCTCTATTGAAATTTGGGTGTTTCTTAATTTCAATAGCCTCGCGAATCATCCTAGGTAGGAATCGGTGTTCTTTGGCAAGGATTTGTGGTTTGTCAAATCTAAAAAAATAAATGTGAAAGTTTGGATATTTGTGTTTGTCAATTTGATGGTTGGTTAGCTCATCACGCCTTAACGGCTGTATGGTTTTGTATGAAAATTGGCACACAAGTAGACCATGACCTGGATTAGAACATAGGCTACTTTTTATCCCGAAAAAGGCCGTTTACGTGGGCAGAGCCGCGAGCAAAAGCAAGTTGTAAAATAAACTAGAAACAAAAAACAGAAAAAAAATATTAGATTAGAGTACCAAGTAATTTTATATTTTGCTTTTTAGTTTTTTGCGTCAGTTTTATATAACAAGTTCTTTTTCGTTCCACTTGACTTCGGCCCCACTATTTTTTTATACGCTTAACCGCCAGGTCACCTGGCCAGTTATGATTTATAAGCTACTTGAAACCAACAATGTTGCAACTAAAAATAACTAAGTTGAAGCGCCGCAAGAAAAATTGGTGTTAAAAATATTTTCGCATTTAGATATTTTTATCACAAAAATTGTGAAGAAACTTTGACTGCAGATTTTATTTCATTTACATTACTGAAAATGCAATGTTGAGTTGCGAAGCTGGAGTATGAAAAATGTAGTGATTTTATTTGCCCATTTTATAGGCTAATTTTATTATGCGTGAAATTTTTTACTTTAAGATTATTCTAGTTTTACTGAGTGCTGACAAATTGATAAGGATAACCCTTATTAGATAACCCAAAGAGATTGAAAGATATGAACATCGACAAGAGACACCAGCTCAGTAATTGTGATACTACAATTAGGTGGTACGTATCTCGTATGTGAGAGTCCGTCTGGGTAGGTTCCACTGCTTTGTCTATTTCTACCGCCAAGCAGCAGGATCTAAACATCGTTGTGATCTGGTTTGAAGGACATTGAAGCCAGTAAATTACTGGGCATTATGAGAATTAGCACCTTATGTCTCAAGGTGACAAGCGCAGTTCAGATTCATACAGTACTACATAATTCGAAGTTCTGATTGGTTAATTCTGTTTATGGGCAGGCATAGTGCTTACCATCAGGCCAGAGGCTTGCTCGTGTCATCATTTAAGCTAATGATAAAATACGATAATTTCAGCGAATTTCCCATTATTAATTAGCACGGCGGTTGCTTCAGTTAGATGCATGATTCCATTAATTTGATTGACTATATGTTGCTACTAGTGCCAAAGCTAAAGACTGATTTATTAGCGTTCAGCATTGGTTTAAAATTTACTGTTGTAAATTGTATATAACTAACTACTGCACTCAACGAAATCAATTAACTTTAATTGTGATTAAGTCGTTTCTTAGAATTCAAATATTTTCACACTCTAAGCCAGTTGCTATATGATGCGTTACTGAATACATAAATAAGAATTGACATTTCTGAGAAATCATTAAATTGTAGTAATGACTAATGAATATTTAAAAAACTTAGATGACGTGTCTGAATACGGCAGTTACGTCCGAATGCGAAAACGGTACTCAATGGCCGACTATTTAACGGCTATTTATTTTCTTACAGTTTTGACAGATAAAAGCGTCTTAACATGTTTAAGATGATATTAAATGCTTGAGTTGCGTTTCAGAATTCGGGTCTTAGAGCCTTAGTCAGCTAAGTCTCAGGACTTTGTTTACCATGGATGCGCAGAATCTTATCCAATTATAACCTGATTCACAATTTACAAGTTACAGAAAAGCTTTAGTTTAACCCTGATATTCTCGTCACGTAAACCTGGTTAGAAGTTTTCGCAAAGAAATCTCGGGTCAGCGATACACGTGTACAAATTAAAAATCCCGCAAAATATCCAATTAGACGTCACCTCAGTACGGGTGATACAAACAATACAATAATTGTGTTCACTACAAACAAAACAAATAATTCGGCTGCTATTACATACAACGCGACTGGCGATTGGGAGACAATTGACGATTAGTACCTAATATTATGGTGATGAGTAATTACCATTGCTGGCTAGGTTGCCTTCTCTTTACCCGAATCTGAACTGACAACTTCAACTGGGTTTACAAACAAGAGGTCGTGGGTGCGATTCTGAGATATAATTTTTTTACATACGCACTCACGCCTGTACTACACTAGTACATCCAGATTTCGCCAAGCTTATTTCCGCCCCATGATGTGATAGGTTTATCGCCATATCTAGCACAATTCCAGACTCCGGGTTGATATTAAGCATTTCATGATAGAAAAACCCAATATCACCCAATATAACCCGATACCTCAGTACAGCAATCGTACCACATACGCATTACAACTACGTCACCGAGGCAGTCTAAAAAGCTTTTATGGGAGTTTTTCTTTATGTTGGCACACTGACTATTTTGACATAAGTATAACATCAGACATAATTACAACAACACACATTACATCCGTCAATGGTTGGCCTGTAGTTCCTGGATATACACTGCCTGACTCCGGAACGTGACTCGCCTGAATGAGCAACTATGTGGAATTTTCACCATATTGTACAGTGGTCGCTATACAGTCGTTCAAAATTAAATCGACATAGTATTAGTTGCCAATTGCCTGTCACATAATACCCCTCCTAGAGACAAAGTAGAAAAAAAACACGTACACGTCGAAAGTCTGAGCTTCGTGCAAGTTAGCTGTTGCTGATTCAATTTTCATGTTAATACGTTACCCGGTATAAAGTCCGTTCCTTTGTAACACACGAGTTTCATCGCGTTGAAGTTTTTTTTTGGTTCGTTGTGCACGCGCCAAGCGCTGCGGGGCTTACAATGTGTTTTAGACTTTAGAGTTTGTGTTTAACATAAATGTAATAGCTTTTTTTTATGGCATAGGCCGGCCAACTAGCAAGTGGGTCACCTGATGGTAAGTGATCTCCACCGCCCATGTACGCCCACAATACTAAAATAATCATGGGTGCGTTGCCGACCTAAGGAAAGGGATAATTAAGGAATTGGGAAGGGGAGGGGGTTTGGGCCTCCGGATATCTCACTCACCGTACGAAACACAGTAGCAAGCTGCTACTTTACGCCGGTTTTCTGTGAGACTGTGGTATTGACCCGGACGAGCCGGCCTATACATGCTGTAAACAAAAGTATCTACAGCGTGGCTCTACCACTCATCTTACGATTCATAGAAGAGTAGTAGAACTTAGTTTACAAAATTATCTGCTCAATATCCTGCCATTACCGTGCCTCGGTACCGTACGCGTTACAACTGAGGCTGCCGCTGAGGTCTCTAGATCCCCGGGTCGGGAATATTAGATTGTGCTATGACTAAATGCTTAGTATCAGCCCGGAGTCTGGAATTCTTCCGGGTATGGCGTTAGGCTTGCCCCCTATACTGCTTTCAGAGGGAGTTTCAAGTACGCAGCGACACGCTGCTGGAATGATCTGCCTCCACCAATTCGGAACATGAAGTCAAAATATAGTTTCATTACCAATCTCAAAAAATACTATTTAGAATTGCAGAAAACTCGGTAAAACTTGTAATTTGTTACCTTTGGTTTCACGGCATAAACTGGACACATTTAAATTTAATTATTTTATTTTATTTTAAATATAATCACATGTATTTTTCTTAAACATGATTTGTCACTGTATTGTCTTTTAATTACATATATGAACATTGTAAGCAACTCGCGGCAGCTAGTGTATTATTGTTATATTTGTTATAAGTTTGTTTTCCATGACGGCACTGTACTGAGGCGGGCACCGAAAATCAGCGCTGTTGACGTTGCTTCTAGGCAACGATGCAGCATTAAGCTGAGTGTCAGCCAATTTCCACACATTAATTTAGAAATATTATTGTCGATTCTTGTATTTGTGTCCTTTGTTGTAAGTGTGGAAATAAATGCATTTTCTTTCTTTCTTTTTTTTTCTTTCTATAAATCATAAGTTCACCACGCTGGCTTAATGTGGTTTGGTAAAAATAAACAAAACATGTGAAAAATTAAGACAATGTAAAATGTATTTTAGAGTTCATTGAACACTTAACCTTTTCTCGGGACAATATTCCAGTAACACCGCAAACAATTTCAATGATATTATACACGTTGACCGCTGAATATGGGAAGTTAACTGAAACCATTTACAAAGTTGGTACAAAAACATTAGCCATCGATTGGCGAGCGTCGAACCCTGCCAAAGTTTCATTAAAGGTAAGGTGACTGTGCGGTTGGGGCTAACGAGCTTGCTTTGTGCGAATAAAGCACATACATACATAGTGTAGTCGATACAATTAGTTACACAATTTTTATCCTACCTCGGTGGCGTGCTTCTCATGCGTAAGGGGTATGACTATGGTATGGTACTGAAGTCTCGGGATTACGAAATACTTAGTACCAGTCCGGAATCTGGATGGCCCGGTATGGCGATAGGTTCGTCACCTAATAAACATCATTGGACGAAAATAAACTCGGCGAAATGTGGGTGTAGGTACTGGTTACATCTCTTCCTACCCCTTTGGGGATTACAGGCGTGAATGCGTATGTATGTAACAAATGAGGCAATTTAATTATCTACAGAAGCTAACAGATAAACATTTCTTTAATAACACAAGCTCGTTTACCGAGTAGGTACAATCATGGGTCCGGTATCTACCTTTAAGATAAATAATGTAAATTTTCAGCATTGTTGAGCCTCCAAAATCTTCACTTACTGCACCGCACAAAAATAATACGTTATGAGATCCCTATGTTTATGAGTGGTAGAGCCACGCTGTATTTACAGCATGAATGGGCCGGCTCGTCCGGGTCGTTACCACTGTCTCATAGAAAACCGACGTAAAGTAGCAGCTCACTGCTGGGTTTCGTACGGTGAGTGAGATATCCGGAGGCCCAAATCCCCTCCCTTTTCCCTTTCCTTTAAGGTCGGCAACGCGCCCATAATTATTTTGATATTGTGGGCGTACATAGACGGTGGAGATCACATACCATCAGGTGACCCACTTGCATGTTTGCCGGCCTATACAATTATTATCGTCACTACAACCGGTCATAGGTGTACAGGAGCAATTAAGCACAGTGTGAGACGTGCTTTACACACTGCTATTCAGTGTAACTGTTATTCAGGTGGTAGATCCCTCGTATGCGAGAGGCCGGCTGGGTCGGTACCACCGCTTTGTCTATTTCTGCCGCCAAACAACAGTGTTTAAGCACAGTTGTGTTTCGGTGTGAAGGACATTGAAGCCAGTATAATTACTGGGCATTATGAGACTTAAAACCTTATGTCTCGGGGTGACGAACGCAGTCCAGTGTCATGCAGTGCTTTGTTATTTAAAGTTCTGTGTGACGTTACTTTTGTTTATGAGCAGGCGTGGAGCTTACCATCAGGCGAGCGACCTGATCGTCTCGTTATTCAATCCAATAAAAAAAAATTGCATTGATTGGACGCAAACGGAGTAATAGAACACCTACCAAGTCATTGTAAACAACACTAATACCATTAGAAAAACACTCAACATGTAATTCGATTCGCAATAAGAGCACAATGAGAAAGTAGCGAAGGAAAAATGTTCGTAGTCAGTTTGAAGAAATGGATCTGCAATATTTTTGTTTTCATTTCTGTAGTATTCTATCACTGTGACAAATGTCGTGAGGACACGGCGCAACTGGAAGAGTGCCCAGCCTGAGATAAAGAGCGCAGGGCTCTCAGAACAGTTGGTAGGGACCTCTATTTGCCAGCCGCGGTAGTTTCCATGGTTGACAGATGGAGGCTGTGGCGAGCAGTGACCATTTTTTGCGTTTGCGTCTTATCCTAGAAGTAGAGCGCCGAACGGCATCACGAACGAACCGATCCCACCTGCCGCCATAGGAGGAGGTAATGAATATACACATAAGTTAGAAATGTCAAAGATGCATGCTCTTGGGGCTAGTTTTGAACCTGCGACTATCGTCTTGATAGTCCGTACC
Organism: Mimas tiliae; assembly: GCA_905332985.1. NCBI lineage: Eukaryota > Metazoa > Arthropoda > Insecta > Lepidoptera > Sphingidae > Mimas > Mimas tiliae. The sequence continues at coordinate 14,453,219 of HG995253.1, read as the reverse complement.
ATTCCCCGCCGAGCTATTGGTCTATTCTTCTTGAGAAGTTCTCCATAAAAATTTCCAAAGTATGTGAAGTCGGCCAATCCGCATTAGGCCAGCGAGGTGGACTGAAGCCTAACTCTTCTCGTTCAATATTTGTTACCATATCAAATAAACATTACATTGATACATTCTGTGAAATAAATTTGAACTTTATAGGCTTAGTAATAAAGTTCCATTAGCCCCTTTGGGTACCATAAAAATGTATTACCAAACCAACCCATAATAAATAAAAATAATGAATGTTGTGTTTATCCGTAATTGGCGCATGTATTGGAATTTGGCTTTTGCAGTGGCAAAGCATGAGTGTTGTATACATTGTGCTGTGGATATACTTTAAATAAATAAATACACAATAACAACGCGCCCATAATTCTTTTGTATTGTGGGCGTACATGGGCGGTGGAGATCGCTTACCATCAGGTGACCCACTTGCTCGTTCGCCGGCCTATACTATAAAAAAAAAAAAACTTCAACTCGAGGCTGATAATTTTATTTATTTATGAACATTACTGCTAACAGATATACATCCAAGCGCAATAAGTATAACATTGATGTTTAAACACAGAAAAATTATTTATTTTAATCCTACTTACGGTAATTTGTGCCTAATTCAGCTGGTTATGCTGCTGGCAATGTTCAAATTCTCCAGATAACGCCCAGCTATTTTGGTGAACTAAAGGCCAATTCTCGTAATTTTAAACGTTCAAAATATCATTCCGATCTAATCTCAGCGTCAAGAAAGTTGCAAATGGTATTCTCTTAAACCAATAATCAACGTCAAATGTGAACATAAATCGTAATGAGATTGAATTTAGAATAAAAGTTAACTGAAGCCAAAACGGTATAATGCTACTACTAATGCTAGGTGCATTTGACGTTGATTATTGGTTTAAGAGAATACCATTTGCAACTTTCTTGACGCTGAGATTAGATCGGAATGATATTTTGAACGTTTAAAATTACGAGAATTGGCCTTCTGATTACATACTTGTTACATTCTTGCAGTAGACCTAGAAACATAATATGAAACAGACATTCAAATCACTGGGTCAAACGTGACCGCTTTGATATCAAAGTTGGGAGAACAGAAATTACATCTCAATATCTCGATTTAGAAGTCGAGTTAGAGTCTGGGGAAATTTATTTTGTACGCTCAAGCGTGGCTCGGGCGGTTAAACGCTATCAGTGTCCTAATAGGTTCAATGCAAAGAACGCTCGTAGTTACTGTTTAGAAGTTTAATACGTGTTGATATTGTACCTACAGAGATTAGTAGTTTAAAACTAACATGATGTATAGCTTAAATAGTGGATACTATCAGTTTTACTTTGTCATTTTCCTCGGTATTATTCTTAACATGTACGCATTACAACTGTGCCACTAACGTAGTCTTATTAAAATGTACTATCATTTTTTTTCTTTTTTTTATGGCATAGGTCAGCAAACGAGCAAGAGATGTAATGTAATGTAGATGGTCACCTGATGGTATGTGATCTCCATCCGTTGCCGACCTTAAAGGAAAGGGATATAAGGGATTGGGAAGGGGAGGGGGATTTGGGCGTCCGGATATCTCACTCACCGTACGAAACGCAGCAGCAAACTGCTACGTTACGTCGGTTTTCTTTGAGATAGTGGTAACGACCCGGACGAGCCGGCCTATTCATGCTGTAGACAAAAGTGATACCACTCAATAGAAAGTATATTTTAATATAAACTTTTTTGAAATGAACTTTGAAATGAATTTTATTTGATCATTCTTCTTTGTCAAACAGTTTAAGAGTGAATATAAAGAAGACTGCCTCGGTGGCGCAGTTGTAATGCGTATGCGTTACGATTAAGCTAACGCTGAGGTCTCTGGTTCTCGCCCCGGGTCGGGTAAGGTGGTATTGGGTTTTTCTATTACAAAATGCTCAGTATCAACCCGGAATCTGGAATTTACGCCCGGTATGGCGATAGACTATCACCCCCTATCACATCGTGAGACAGAGACACGCTCGGCGAAATGTGGGTGTACTAGTTACCTCGGCCTACCCCTTCTGGGAATACAGGCGTGAGTGCGTATGTATGTCTAAAATATATGCCTTTAAATACGTCAGTCACAGTTGCAAGGAGAGTCTAAGTGTATTATACGATGTCCACGCTGCAAGTCAGTTCCCAAACTTAATTCAATAACCACATATATGATACAAAGGGTAACGGAAGGGCATATTATGTGTATCTGATTCGATTATTATCCTTTGTGGCTATATATTGTGTAAGTTTCTGGATTGCCGCAGTGGCGCAGTTGTAATGCATACGCGTTACGATTGCTGTGCTGAGGTCTCGGGTTCGATCCCCGGGTCGGGTAAAAGTGATATTTGGTTTTCTATTCGAATTGATCAGTATCAACCCGGAATCTGGAATTGTGCTCGGTGTGGAGATAGGCTCGCCCCCTATCAAATCATGGGACGGTGATATGCTCGGCGAAATATGGGTGAACTGGTTACCTGCGTATGTACCTACGCTTCTGGATCCAAAGATAGATTGAAGGTAATTTTGTTGTCACAAACCAATCTTAACTAAAATATACTTTACTACTATCTAATAAAAGATATCAACTAAAACGATAGCATCTATCTAATTTTACTGTCAATTTTAATGAAATTCAAAAAAAATTTAAAATAAAATAACAATCTAGTCCAGAGTCGTCTTTGAAATAAAACGAAATATTGAGGTATCGAATTAACTAGAAGAGCAACGCTTAGGACACTCCTGTCTACAGCATGGATGGACTCGCACAACTGTGGTGTTACCATTATCGTACAGAAAACTGATGTGAAATGGCAGATCTCTTTTGTATTTTGTATACTGAGTAAAATGATCAGATGCCCAAATCCCCCCACCCCTTTCCCTGCTCCCCTTCCCAGTCCACATTATTATCCTTTAATGTCGGCAACACATCTATGACTTCTGATATTGTGAGTGTACACGGTTGGTGAAGATTACTTAACATCAGGTAACTGTGCCTGCCTGCAACCTGCGCGTTCCCTGACTTCCGCTTTTAAAAAAATGTATCGATTGGTTCCACAACCATGATAAAAACGTCAACCAATTTAACATATTACCAGCAGGTGTCACTGATATAATAGAATGTAGCGTGCGACTTGCCAAAGGTTATAAATCTCAAACCCTTTTCATTGAAGATGGAACCTTTTCGTAGTACGTGTCCCGCATCATAATTTAAGTATAGATACGAGAGCGAGTTTAGAAAGAGCCGTGTTATTTGACATTTGTGATCGAGGTTATTGGGATTCTGTATATCAATATGCGGAAAAGTTTCGGTTCTAGACAATTAATTGGTAGAGCCACGCTGTAGGCAGTATTGTCTACAGAACGAATGGGCCGGCTCGTTACCACTGTCTCACAGTAAAGTAGCGGCTTGCTGCTGCATTTCGTACGGTGACTGTGATATCTGGAGGCCCAAATCGTCTTCCCTTTCCCAGTCCCTTAATTATCCCTTCATTTAAGGTCGCCAACGCGCCCATGATTCTTCTGGTATTATGGGTGTATATGGGCGGTGGAGATCACTTACCATCAGGTGACCCACTTGCTCGCTTTCCGGCCTTTGCTTTAAACAAAAACCACCAGGCGATTGACTTGCTTATCTCGTCTTCAGGCAATAAAAAACAATATTATACAAAAGTCTTGCTGAATATATCGCTTTTGAGCAGTATTGGATAAAAAAGTGCTAATTATCCTCTAATTAGATAACATACACCATACCACAAACTCCCGAATTCTACTTGCCGAAACAGTAATGTGAAAAGCAAGCAAAACACAAACTAATTCACTTATTGGACTAATTTCCTAGTTGCAAAGCAATATTTCGTCGGTCAGTCCAAATTGCAGGAAAAACTAAAGTTTAGTTACGAAATGAAAACAATTAACTTCGTGTAGTGGCTGGGGAGAATTTGTTGATATCACATATTGTGGAGTTGGAGCATTCAAATTTCAATTTATGGATCAGTTGTCTTTCCACCAGTTATATTTAATTTTGTAATAAAAATATCTTCTTCTTCCACCTGCCTCGGTGGCGCAGTTGTAATGCGTACGCGTTACGACTGAGGCTGACGCTGTGGTCTCGGGTTCGATCCCCGGGTCGGGTAAAGTGGTATTAGGTTTTTCTATTACGAAATGCTCAGTATCAGCTCAGAGTCTGGAATTTGTGCCCGGTATGGCGATAGGCTCGCCCCCTATCACATAAGGGACGGAGATACGATCGGCGAAATGTGGGTGTACTGGTTACACCTCTGCCTACCCCTTCGGGGATTACAGGCGTGAGTGCGTATGTATAATTAATTTTGTAATAAAAATATCATCTTCGTCTTCTTCCACCTGTCTTTATCCCGCGCGCAGTGGGGTCGGCGCATCATGCTTTTTAACACATATTACAGAAAGACTTGGCTCGTACTTTTAACGACCGACCTCTCTTGGTCTCTCTCTATCTCTGTCGTAAAAATAATAAAAATAGAAGTTCGTAAAATTATAATGGTACTTTAACACAATCTAGTGATAGCTTGTTTGTGAACGTAAATAAATTATATCAAATGTAGTGTAAATAATTCGAAAGACTGCAAACTTTTCGTATTTTGTTGTAGATAATAGTTTATCTTTTATAAACATAATATTTATTCAAAGTTATCGACAACGTCTGTATTTTCAATGAGTTAAACTTGAGTTCAAATTAAATGTCTCCTCTTTTGTGTGGACTGGTCTGCTCAAACTGTTATTTATTGTTATAGTTTTTTACTTTGTGGTCCTAATTTATTCATCGTGGTCATGGGACTCATGGTCAATAATCATTATTTTGTTATAATGTTTCTCTTGACATAAACTGAGCTGCTTTAACTCAAATAAATTGTAATGTACATGGTATCAATATTGTAAATCAGTTTTGAAAAGAGCAACGTTAGAGTTTCTTGTCTGTTCTTCTCTGGCGAAACAGCATTCCGAACTGGCGGTAGAGTTAAAATTTGAGTCAATAATGAATTTGAATTTGAATCTGAATCTGAATCTGAATCTGAATCTGAATCTGAATTTGAATTTGAATTTGAATTTATCGAAGTTTGAAGCATCTTTAAAACATTCGTCAATTAAAATTCAAGTATCAGACCGGTACAAGATGCTAGTATAGATTTACCTGTTTATACCTGGCTATCCGAGAGTTGTGACCGGAAAAGAATAGGCAACTTAACGTTTGCATATTCTATGGGCTTCATACTTTCGATTGCTATAGATTTTTTGTCTAATAATCAAACCGGTGAAATGTTTTTTTTTAATTATGAATTAATCATATCCTGGACTGAAATTTGTTAGGGATCCCATATGCAATATATTTACTGACATATTAAATTAAATATAAAATACGTTTCATCAAATAAACATCTCGGTGAAGGTCGTTGTATAACGGGATCTTAGACTATGAAGAAGTATTAAATTTTGCATTGTTGCCGAAATATTATTGATCAGAATTCAGCAAACGACCAATTGGGTCATCTGATGGGAAGTGATCTCCACCGATAATGAACATCGACAATACCAAAAGAATAATTGAAAATAAGAATAAAATAGAAAAGAATTACACGTCTTTAGCGTTTGATTAAAAATAACTTAAATTCATTATAAATAGCAGCGATAGCTCAGTGGGGAGTGGCACGGACTGTCGAGACGAAAGTCGGGAGGTTCAAAACCAACCCAAAGAGCACACACCTCTGACTTTTCTAAGTATGTGTGTATTAATTGTTAATTATCACTTGCGTTAACGGTGATGGAAACATCGTGAGGAAACCTGCATACCTGAGAAGTTCTTCATACGAGTTTCGAAGGTATGTGAAGTCTGCCAACCCGCATTAGGCCAGTGTGGTGGACTAAGGCCTGACTCCTCTCATTCAGTAGAGGAGGCCCGTGCCCAGCAGTGGGACATATATAATACAGGGCTAGTATATAAATATATATACATCATGAAAAGCTATCATCATCATAATTTCCCTTCAAAATATTATCCTTTTCTTTTTTATAACCTGGCGTTTGCCTGGCTTAGTGCTAATGGGCGCCTTTTTACATAAACGCTTCCATTTCGCCCGGTCTTGAGCACTGTAGTGATACTATTGGCTCTCGTGTCTCCTTCTAATATGTCAAACCATCGCTTAATTATTATACTAAAAGAATAATGGATGCGTCGTTGACCTCAAAGGAAAGGGATAATTAAGGAATTGGGAAGGGGAGGGGGTTTCGGCCTCCGGGTATCACATTCACCGTACGAAACGCAACGGCAAGCTGCTACTTTACGTCGGTTTTCTGTGAGACAGTGATGACGACCCGGACGAGCCGGCCCATTCATGCTGTAGACAAAAGTGTCTACAACGTGGCTCTACCACTGAAAAACTTCCATTTTTGAAGTCTGTTAAAAACAATTGGGCTTACGAAGATAACTTTAGGAAAGGTCTCCGTACCAGTTCCTCGGGGCTCTGTCCTCACTAGCTTACAGGAGCTATAACTCATAACTGGCCAGAAGCGCTTACTGGATTGGCGGTAATCCATAAGAGCGCGGCCGCGTTCATATTGCGATGTATGATTGTGTAGAATTGTCACTTATCCCATGCTCGGCGAATGGTTTTAGAGTTCCTTGTTGATAGATTTTTTTTTTTTTGCAGAGGCTAGCAAACATGGAATGAACAAACTTAACATGGTGGTCGGTCCTCGTATGCGAGAGGCCGTCTGGGTTGGTACAGTCAACGCCAAAAGTTAATAACATGGACAAAACTCCACAAATCGTGTACTCCATAAGCATCAAAAGTAGCTGATCAACTACTGCAACATAACGCGGTGTGCAACTTAAAGTTACAAATATCAGTGGACGCCATAGTAACGAATTTGCTGAACATAATGTTGTAATGTGTAACGTTAGCTTAAATGTGGTTTACTGTCCTGATTGACTGATTCATCAACGCAGAGCTTAAGCCGCTGGGTCTAGAAGCATGGAAACTTGCATTTGCAATTTGTTCTTTTAATGACGTAAGTGAGAACTAAGAACGGATTTTTTAAAATCCATTCCCTAGAGGGGTAAAATGGGGGACGTATCTCTCTATTCTAAAAAAAAGTAAATGACGCCGCCACCGCCGCTGCCAAAAGCTTGTCACGCTATCTCCTCCGAAACCGCTGGGGGTATGGGGTCGAGATCGATACCAATCGATGCAGAATAATGTGGGGAAGAAAGTAAGATATTTCTAATAATATTCGTCGGACTTAAAGTTTTTTTTTTGTTTTATATTTTGTGGAAAAACATGGGCAACGCCCCTAGTGTATGAAGAAAAAATTCTAAATGACATTTCGACTAGAAACTTTGTAGAACTCCTAGCAACAAATAGTAAGTAAGTTAATAGTATTAAGCGATATCTCAAAAAATTTTGTTTCAGATCCACCGTGATTAAAAACAAATCATGTAATTCACATTTAGTTTTGATACATACATACGCACTCACGCCTGTAATCCCCGAAGGGGTAGGCAGAGGTGTAACCAGTATACCCACATTTCGCCGAGCGTATTTCCGTCCCTTATGTGATAGGGGGCGAGCCTATGGCCATACCGGGCACAAATTCCAAACTCCGGGCTGATACAGAGCATTTCGTAATAGAAAAACCCAATACCACTTTACCCGACCCGGGGATCGAAACCGAGACCTCAGCGTTGGCCTCAATCGTAACGCGTACGCATTACAACTGCGCCACCGAGGCAGTGAGTTAGTTTTGATCAAAGATAATTAAGGCCGTGATTGATGATTTGCGATAAGATACGTACAATACGTACGTATACGTAGAAGATACAAGCTGGGGCAGAAACGGATTCTACACACAAATAATTCAACAATAAAATAAACACAGCGCGGCGCGGCTCCTTGTCAACTATTCAGCATGAAATTGTCTTCAACCTACATAATTGCTTTTACATTCCAATTAGGCAAATAATATGCTTAGTGTCTATGGTAGTTAGCTCTATTGAGTCTTTTTGATATTATTCCGCCATTTTTTTTGCAAATAAATATTTGAAAATTAAAAAACCCCCAAGAACTCTGGTCAGCGCCCATTGACTGACGACATTTGAATTATCCAACTAGGTAATAGTTTTTTCTCCGACAAAACTTGTTTCAAAACTACAATTCGCGCTTGACCAATTTACTTGTGACTTCGAGGATCATGCGATCGGGACCTTAAGTGGTACAATTTCAAAAGAGACTTTCTTGTATTTATACTAGGTTTTACTTTTAATAGATCCGTCTGTCGTAATAGAAATTTTATTTAGCTTCTTCGATACAATAAACTTTTTGCTTGACTTAGATTAATAATACATTATTATAGATGTATTGACTGCATTTTTTTATTTTTTATTTGCGTGAATGACGAGACGAGCAGGCAACGCGCCTGATGTTAAACGTCACGCCTGCCCATAAACAGAAGCAATGTCACATTGAGCTCTGGATTACAGAACACTGCACGGCATTGAACCGTGCTCGTCATCCCGAGACATAAGGTTTTAAGTCTCATAATTCCCAGTAATTTCACTGGCCTCAATGTCCTTCAAACCGAAACACAACAGTGCTTACACACTGTTGCTTGGCGGCAGAAATAGACAAAGTAGTGGTATCAACCCAAACGGTCTATCGCATACGATGGGCCTACCACCTTGTAAAAAGGATTTTATGGATTGTATGTAAACCAAATAAACTCTTTGACAAAGAAGCATCCGTCCCTAGAAAAACTACTTACAGAAAGTAGATATCCAAAAAACGCATAGGTACTCACAATCGTAAACTGAAAATTTGCTAAATGTGTGTGACGTTGCAAGTAAACAAACGCAAACGAAATGTCAGCTAAAATGTATTTTCCTAAAAATTTGTTTCAAAGCAAAATGTGTTTCATACATTGGTTTGAAGTGAGGATCATAAACATATATGGTGAGTAGTTATTAGTTAATAATTGAACGGCTTAAATTTCGTGCGTGTACTTAGTTTCTATTGGTAGCTATTCTAAGCTTGTTATAATATAGATTAATGTAAATAATAATAAATAAATATACCCAACAGTTACACACATAGTCCTGACCTCAAGAGATACGAGTTTTATATCATGGGTATCAGGAACTACGAGAGGACTTTCGGTCTCACAACAACCAGACTTGAAACAAATATTTGTGGACCACACAAACATGTGTCCTGGTGCGGCAATCAAACCCGTGGTCTCCCATTTCACAGCCGACTACTAGCCCGCTGCGCCACGTAGGCAGTCAAACAGATTAGATTTAATTTCCCGGCATGTATGTGTCTTCATCACCTTCACCGCTAAAGCCGGTAGTTTCTTTAGCATGTTATTTTTTATTTTATTTTTATACCCAACGGTCACACACATAGTCCCGACCCCACACTAGGTTAACCTGTATCGTGGGTATCGGGAACTACGAGGGACTTGCGGTCCCACAACACCCAGACCCGAAACAAATATTTGCGGATTAGACAAACATTTGTCACAGTGTGGGAATCGAACCCACGGCCTCACGCTTCGCAGCCGGCTACTCGCCCACTGCGCCACGGAGGCTGTCATGTTATTATTAGATTGAATGACGGGTTGAGCAGATGGCTCGCCTGATGCGCCACCCCTACCCATAACCAGAAGCAACACCATACAGAACTTTGAAAGAAAGATAAGTTGTTAAATCTCATAAGTTTACAAATTTTACTGGCTACCATGTCTTGCAAATTGAAACAAAACATTGCTTACACACTGCTGCTGGGCAGTAAATATGGACATAGCGGTGGTACAAATCCAGACGGCCTCACATCTTGTGTCTTCAGGGTGACGAGCGCACTCCAATACCAGACAATACTTTGTAATTCAAAGTTGTCTGGTGTTGCCTCTGTTTATGGGCTGGCGTCGCGCTTACCATCAGACGAGCGACTTGCTCGTTTCTTTAATCAAACTGATAAAAAAACGATAGAGATAAGAGTGTGCAAATATTAGTTTACATTTTTGGAACAAATATGGTAATAAGTGCCGCACTCAGAGACGTTACTAAACTTTAATTGCTATTAAGTCATTTCTCAGCATTCGATCATTTCTCAGAGATGTTAATTAAGATTAGTATTCATAAATAATGTTCTGTATCTAGTAACGGAACATAAATCATTAACTGACTGTAGCTGTGGAAATAATCGAAAGCTAAGAAATAGCTTAATTATATATAATTAAAATTTATTGACGTGAATGTGGCAGTAAGACCTTACATTCTCCCTTGCCGATGTCAATCACGCATCCTATAAAATATCTATCTAAGCTAGATTGCAGCGTTTAAGATCATTTATTTATTTATTTATTTTTGAGGGGAACATACAGTGAAACAGAAAACAAATCTGAACAAAAAGAACTAAACACTAATTACATGTTTCCACAGATAGGTAAAAAGAGAAATAAATAGAGCGGCTTAACGTAAAAGGCGCATATACACATATACACACACATACATATACATATACTTACACACATACATACACACACATTCACACATACACATGTAAACACATATACAATAAGAATATGTTATAAGGTACAAGCACAATACAAAAAACTATATTATACTATAGCCTAAGAGTTGGAGAACCAAGATTCAGCCATTTTTTTTTAAACATATATGAGCTGAAGCTATCAAGATAAGTAGCTTCTCAATACCATTAGGTATAGCTTGCCGTAGTATCAAGGATGAGTGATCACATTTAGTACCCACAGCCGCATCAGTGTCCCAATTAATTATTCGCTTTGTGGATTATCTAAATGGATTGTTAACTGGTTCATGTGGATTACTGTTTTACTGTTTGATAGATTTTACTAGTAAATTTATCTTTAATTACAGATCTTCTTATTTTGGAGTATTAAGATCAATAGCGGCAATTTTAGGTATATTTTAAATGACTGCATCAGCAATTTTATGTCAACAAAATTGAGATCAATTAAATATTTTTAGATCGAAAATATACATTATGCTGAGTGTTGCAGAAAAATATATAATAATTATTGATGAAGTCGAAAAATAAATTGAACTTATTAATAAATAAATAACACCCAACAGCCACACACATAGTCCCGACCCCACTCTAGGTTAACCTGTATCGTGGGTATCAGGAACCACGAGGGACTTGCGGTCCCACAACACCCAGACCCGAAACAAATATTTGTAGACCACACAAACATTTGTCTCGGTGTGGGAATCGAACCCACGGCCTCTCGCTTCGCAGCCGGCTACTCGCCCACTGCGCCACGGAGGCTGTCAAGTTCAAAAATATTCAAAAACTCAACAATTCAAAAAATAGTATTAATGTTTATATTATTTTTTGAATTGTTAAAATTGAAAATTATTTAGGTAATTGTGTGTTGAGGTGGTTCTTAGCTATGTTTGAAGAAAATCTCGAAAAAAAGAAGATTTTCTAATTGAAACTTGAGTTTTATAAATTTTAACGTATTTTTAACAGACTTAAAAATGGGTGGAGGTTCTCAATTTTGCGTTTTATATATTTTTTGCTTTTTTGTATGTAAATCGATATATCCGCCAATTGTTGACCGATTGTTTTTAAAAACAAACGATCGACTTTAGCTGCGATGTGGTCCCATATAAATTTGGTTCACATGTGATTAAGAAATACGAAGTAAAAAATATACCATGTTTGTAAAAAATTGTAACTACAAAGAACTCCTGGACCCCTTCATACTTTACCTGATGCGAGAATCGAACCAGTGCCGGGGCTACTCGCTCGGTGCGCGTTATTTCAACAGCAGACTCAGTATTACCAGAAGCATCGAAATAAGATGACAAGAAACGTAACTCAAACAAAAAAATGACCCCACCAAAACTCTGTGCAAGAGGGCGGGGCTATAAAAAGTCTGTGCAGCTCGTTCGTTCATCAATTCATACAAATTTATTCATGATCTCTAGTTAACACTTAATACGTAAATTGTTTTACGCGGTGCAGAAAGTCGCATTTCGATTTAGAAATTTAAGATTTAGACATTAACTTTTTTCATATAAAGTTGATTTTGAACGTTCATTCATTTTTGTTGCGTGTATGAGTGTTACGTGTGATTTTACCTTTGCATGTATTTATAGCCGTATTTATAGCAGATTCTTAAGAGAGTTATCTTTCTAGTTATCTTATTTCGATGGCTAGAAGTTTGAAACTATTGAAATGTTGTTTCAAATTTAAACTGAATAAAGGTGAGGTTAGATGAAAAGTGCTTCAAGCGATAACGATGTTTTGCAAATCCATACACAACTAGATAAAAACTTCCAAAACGACTTCAAAAATTTGAACTTGTATGAAAAAAATCATTTCAAATGCATACCATAAGCACAGAATATGAATGTTTAGTACACGTCTGTATCTCCGAAGGGGTAGGCAGAGGTGTAACAAGTGTACCAAGTATTGCCCGAGCTTATTTCCGTCCCATGATGGTGATGATCAAATTTACAGAATAAAAGATTTGATTTGATCCTGAATGCCGCTAGCAAAGTTATAATCTACCTGTGTGTCAAGTATCATCCAAAATAATTCAGTCGGTAAGTCGTGATTGATTAACAAACATCCAAACTCACATTTATAATAGTAGTAACATATATCTTATTCTATTCCTGTTAAAGGAGTGGTAGAACACGCTGTAGACACTTTTGTCTACAGCATGTATGGGCCGGCTCGTCCGGGTCATTACCACTGTCTCACAGAAAACCGGCGTAAAGTAGCAGCTTGCTGCCGAGTTTCGTATGGTGAGTGAAATCCAAATTCCCCTCCCCTTCCCAATACCTTACTTATCCCTTTCCTTTAAGGTCGGCAACGCGCCCATGATTATTTTAGTGTTGTGGGCGTACAGGGGCGGTGGAGATCACTTACCATCAGGTGACCCACTTGCTCGTTTGCCGGCCTATACTAAAAAAAAACCACAAAACATGAAATGCTCAGTATCAGCCCGGAGTCTGAAATTTGTGCCCGGTATGGCGATAGGCTCGCCCCCTATCACATTGTGGGACGGAGATACGCTAGGCGAAATGTGGGTGTACTGGTTACACCTCTGCCTACCCCTTCGGGGACGAACCTGCGACTTTCGTCTCGACAGTCCATACCACTCCCCGCTGAGCTATCACTGCTTCCTAACCTAAATATATTTTTATCAAAATGAAGCTTTGCTCAAAATCCTGAAATATCATAAGGACATTATTATTATTGTCTAAAGATTTTTATTCCATACATGCCATGCGTACACTGGACTGAACATTTATTTCCTCAATAACAATAGAGGTAGAAACCCATGCGGGGTGCGTAGTCCATTTGGACGCGATCCTTTGTTACGGAGGCCTAAACAAAATTTGTTTCCTGCGAGCTCGCGTCACGTCCTCACTAACTGCCTATAGTTACTGTATCTACTATCTACTATGCTGCGTACCGATAATTTTCCAGATTTCATACGTATATAAAATACTTATGGCGCTGAGGTCTCGAGTTTGATCCCCGTGTTGGGTAAAGTAATATTGGGTTTTTCTTTTACGCATTGCTAAGTATCAGCCCAGAGTCTGGAATTTGTGCCCGGTATGGCGATGGGCTTGCCTATCGCCATACCGGGCCGCCCTATCACATCATGGGATGGAGATACGCTCGGCTAAATGTGGGTGTACTGGTTACACCTCTGCCTACCCCTACGGGGATTACAGGCGTGAGTGCGTATGTATAAAATACTTCTGATCCATAACGTAATCTGCATAAACCGAGTGACACTGTGACAATATTAGTGGATAACACTAACATTTGTCTCAGGGCGGGAATCAAATCCGCGGCTTCTCTTTTCACAGCCGGATATTCACACGCTGCGCCACAGAGGCTGTCTATCATATATATTTAAAGTCTATTAAATGATCAATACATACCACTATGATCATAAATTTGACAGCCTCCGTGGCGCAGCGGGCGAGTAGCCGGCAGTGAAGCGAGAGGCCGTGGGTTCGATTCCCACACTGAGACAAATGTTTGTGTGAACCACAAATATTGGTCTCGGGTCTGGGTGTTGTGGGACCGCAAGTCCCTCGTAGTTCCTGATACCCACGATACAGGTTTACCTAGTGTGGGGTCAGGACTATGTGTGTGACTGTTGGGTGTATTTATTTTAATTAAAATTCTGAGTAGGGTATATAGAATATGTGGTAATTTAAGACCCCGAGTCCTCAGATCGTATCACTATCACCTATAGGAGCTGCACTCAACCAGGAAACATTCCCAATGGTACAAATAAAGACTGTAAAGTGACAAATAGAGGCTATAAATTACTATGAACTACAGAATCCTTTTAAAATACACACTATTTATGATACCGAACGTACTTTACAATGAAATCGACGTTACAGGTACAGTCTTTTGAAAATAGGGACGTTTGTCTGTTTATCAGTATTTATTTCATCACTTCAACAATTTAATCTGATATAGGGTAACGGGTAAAAGCAAATTGACATTATTTTCAATTTACCTATCTATGATAAATTTACGTCATCTTAAACTGTCTAAGTATCTGCTATATATTAATATGTGAAGAGAAAGCTTCGGACCCCTTTTTAAGTATATTATGTAATATTAGTCTCTCAGAAAACCGTCGTAAAGTATCGCTTGCTGATACGTTTCGTACGATGAGTGAGATATCCGGAGGCCCAAATGCCCCATTCCCAATCCCATAATTTTATTATCCCTTTCCTTTGAGGTCGGCAACGCACCAATATTTTTTTATTGTGGGCGTACATGGGCGGTGGAGATCACTTACCATCAATGACCCATTTGCTCGTTTGCCGGCCTATGCTATTAAAATAAAGTTCAGAGGAACTGGCGTAGGCTTGCCTTCAGTACAAAGTAAAATATTAGTTTGGCTTCATTACGGTTGGATTAAAGTCACGTGTATGAATTGTTTAATTAAGTTCTGTATTTGACATGTATGTATAACTGTATTGTATGTAAAACTAATTAATTCTGATGATTCTTTCACTAAAATAATCTACATGCTCTGTGGAATATATACTAAAATATAAAATATTAATTTACTAGCATCTTGCGGGTAAGCATTTGATAGATTTCACATATCTTCGAAATCTTTATGAAGAACTTCATAAATATGGATCACCTACCTACGATGTTTCCGATACCGTTATTTCAAGTGATAATTAACAATGAGTACACACGTAACATAGAAAAGACAAAGGTGTATGCTTTTGGGGGTGTTTTCGTCTCGGCAGTCTTGAATGACGAGATGAGCAGGTCGCTCGCCTGATGGTAAGCGCCACGCCTGCTCATAAACAGAAGCAACGCCACACAGAACTTTAAATAAAGCACTGCATGACACTGGACTGCGCTCGTCACCCCGAGACATAAGGTGTTAAGTCTCATAATGCCCAGTAATTACACTGGCTTCAATGTCCTTCACACCGGAACACAACAGTGCTTACACACTGTTGCTTGGCGGCAGAAATAGACAAAGCGGTGGTACCAACCCAGCCGGTCTCTCGCAAACGAGGG
Organism: Mimas tiliae; assembly: GCA_905332985.1. Lineage (NCBI taxonomy): Eukaryota > Metazoa > Arthropoda > Insecta > Lepidoptera > Sphingidae > Mimas > Mimas tiliae. Next base: position 14,437,568 of record HG995253.1, on the reverse strand, counting down.
ACCTACCACCTTGTACAAATGAATGATTTATATATGTATTCCATCAGGATAATTAATTCATAAATTATAGCGGATTATACAATAAACAAATATAAGAAGCTATTATATAGAACCGTTAGCATCCAACCACAATTTATAAATTAAATCTAATAATGCTAAACGATTATATACATGAAACAAAGTGAAAAAATCTTTCAAATTTCAATTTGCCTTGTATAAAATATACGACGTCCCCGAGCAATAATTTAAGCGCGAACGTCTTGAAATTGGCCATAAATTATTGTGAGCGAGCATTTGAGAGCCTTTTAAAAGGCATTCTCTAAAAATATTTACCGAAATATTAAATATTGAAATATGATCGCCGTTGTTGCCAAATACAAAGCGTGTAAAATAAGATGTTATTTATTTTTCAGGTAAGGTATTGCCGTCATCGTTTAGTGTCGCATAAAGATTTTCTAACACCTGTGGTATTGTATTAAATCGCTCACAAATTATAATCTCGGACAATTCATGTATGAAATTTTTCAAATCGGTAAACACACATTGCGACTGCCCGACCTGAGATTCAAATATCCGACAAGGAATGTTTCTGACTTAAAACCCAACTCAATCAAGCTCGTGGCTTCGCCTGCATGAAGTACATTTTGACATGAATATATTGTTTCCCATACAAACTTTGCAATCCCCATTCTCCTCCTTAGGGTTGAATTTCGTTTATTCATATAGTAGGGGTTAGAAAACGAGCTAGTGGATTACCTTTTTTAAAGCATAAGCCGGCAAACGAACAAGCGGGTCACCTGATGGTAAGTGATCTCCACCGCCTATGTACGCCCATAATACCAAGAGAATTAATGGGCGTGTTGCCGACCTTAAGGGAAAGGGATAATTAAGGAATTGGGAAGGGGAGAGGGATTTGGGCCTTCGGATAACTCACTCACCGTACGAAACGCAGCAGCAAGCTGCTACTTTACGTCGGTTTTCTGTGAGACAGTGGTAATGACCCGGGCGAGCCGGCCCATTCATGCTGTAGACAAAAGTGTCTACAGCGTGGCTCTACCACTCAAAAATTTGCCCTTTCAGTTTTATAACTCAGTACCTGATACTACATGATTCTATATTATTCTTGTAACAACATACATTACTTTACAAGCTAATTTATACTGCAAAAGGTGTGTAATTCCGTTTAACGTTACGAAGGATATCGTTTGTCATATTATTACGCCAGAGTAACCTTGTTAGTTAGGGGTGAAGCGATAAAAAGTATGGAAGTGGCTAGGACATATCGTTCTTAGCTTACCTCCATTGATATACAGTTTGTAAAAAAGACCCTGTTAGCCCTTTCTAGGTTAATAAAAATAGCTAAATAAAAAAATTATAAACATAAGCGAGATATTGTCATAAGATACCTTAGAAAATGAACATATTTAAAAAAAAAAACATCTGTAAAGTGATGAACAGCTGACTGATGTGACGTATTGACGAAGGCGGGCGCGCACGCGGCGCCTTTGATGCACGTAGACGCCGCAATTTGCTATCTTGCTCTGGCTTCCAGTCATCATTCTTGCAGAGGTTATCAATCGAAATGCGGTTTACAAACAAAAAAAATATTATAAAAATATTAGGTTCCAAGAAAAGCCTCAGAAATATTGTGTAATAAGAACGAAGTTTTCATTATGTAATAAGAGCGCTCAACTTATATTACAACAACAACTTACTAGGTGGCGGGTCCCTCGTATGCGAGAGGCCGTCTGGGTAGGTACCACCGCTTGCCGCCAAACAACAGTGCTCAAGCACTATTGTGTTTTGGTTGAACTTATGTCTCGGGGCGACGAACGCAGTCCAGGGCCATGCAGTACTTTGTTCTAATTCAAAGTTGTATAAGTTTATGTGCAGGCGTAGGGCGTTTACCATTGGGTAGGTGACCTGCTTGTATTGTCGCTCAGAATAGTAAAAATAAAAAATCAAGGGAGAACTAAAATGCAAAGACTATTATTAGTCAGTGATAAAATTTTATCCATGAGCAAGATTGACCATTTATCATTAGGGAAGCTATCACATGCTTTAGGCGAAATGGTAGCGAAGTTGCCATTGTAGGCCATTTTAATGCTTGCATACTCGGCGTACGCGCTTCCAATATTTACTTTGCTTTTTATTTTAAAAAAAACTTACGCTTTTACAAAAAAAAATCCATGGAAGTATTTTAATGTTTGTTGGGAGTAGATTTTTGGAGATGATGAATATGGAGATTGGGAGACATTTTTTTTTTGTAAAAATATCTTCGATAGTATTGAATGAAATTAATTCAATCCTTCGACGGGACCGTAAAAATGGGTGTTTTTTTAGGAAAGTTTACGATTTTTTTCTATCGAGTCAAATATCATTAATCGTGTATCGGCGAACATATCCGACTAAAGAATTTTGTGAACAATTATTATACATAAAAAAATAATGTTAATTAAGCCTTTTCAAAGGTCTAGTTTTGAATATTTGTGAGGACTAATCGTCCAATTTGAGGCATATTTCGCCTTAAATAAAAATTGTATGACGGTTCTAGTATAACGCGTTCTATGGAACACTCATAAAACTTTGCTGTTTAGTTCACGTTAGTACGAGTCGAGGAAATATTTTTAACATGGTGCAAATTAATTAAGCCGGTATTTTTTGTTAAATTTATTCCACAGGCTCCCAGGCACTACAATGTTAGTAAATTTTAATTCTGCAACGCTAAAGTGAATTGTTAGCATATTAAATTATATGTTTGTTATTTTTTTGTATTTTAAATCAGTTTTTGTGTAGATTACAAGCTATTACAATACTATAGTCTTCTTCTTGGTCGTATTTTTCATTACTGAAGGTCGTGTCTTTGGTCACTCTCACTGCTAGATCGGTCGCAAAAGTGTAGTCAGAGTATTATTTAAAATATTTAGGTACTTTACAATTAACACAAAAATATCTTTTTACAAAAAATAGATCAATTTTTTTTCATGGTTTATAAGACACACCATGAGTCTCTTTGATCTATTAACAGTGCATTTTCGCTAAAATCTATCAGGTTCTGGATTCAGTTCCCTGGCGGGACCATTGTTACAAGTTATTGTATAAAAAAATTAAATATGTACATTCGCTTATGCACTCATGCCTGTATTTCCGAAGGAGTAGACAGAAGTGTAGCCAGTAGGTAGACTCACATTTCAATGAGCTTATTTTCGTCCTATGATAGGGGGCGAGCACAATTCCATCCGGGTTGATACTAAGCATTTCATGATAGAAAAACGCAATATCACATCCCGACCCGGGGATCGAAACCGAGGCCTCAGTACAGCAGTCGTACCACGTACGCATTACAACTACGCCACAGAGGCAGTCAAGTAAAACATCATAAACTCATTAATAGTAAAATAAGGGCAAATTAAAAATACTAGCATTAACCTTATTGTCACTTACATCTTTAATGGATTGAATTAATTGCGTTCCAGTGTGTACTCGTTGAATTATCCGTGCATATTGTTATGTTATCGATTATGTGTTCTTTCTATATCGACATAAGAGTAATTTTGCTATGGCAAAGATAGGCTATCAAGTAGAATTGTGTTTTAAGGGTCAGAAAACATTTTGTCATTTTAAATCCCATTTTAAATTAACTCGGATAAGAAAGAAAAAGCATCAACCATTTTAACTACCCGTGATAACCCGTGATAGTTTTTACTAAGCGCCTAAAATCACGCCATCACGCCTGTTTCCCATAGGAGCAGACAGAGACAACGGATTTCGTGATAGAAAAACTCAATATCACTTTTACCCGACCTGGGATCGAACCCAAGACCTCAGCGTCAGCCTCAGTCGTAACGCGTGCGCATTACAACTCGCCACTGAGACAGTCAAATGTATCATTTACTAAGCTATTTTTAATTATTTCCTTTACATTTATGAATAGTTGTTTTACTAAGCCATTAAAATCGCATATGCCTATTAGTCCAGGAAAATTAGGGGTTTCACCTCGGAATGAGAGATAGTCAGCTATAAACTTGTATAAATCTTTATTTTGGCACCCTAAAATTTGTCTCGAAACCTACTTATCATAGGATGTCCGCGACTAAAGAAATAATCAATTTTGGAATTTGACCTTGGAATATAAACCGTTTGAGACAAGTTTTAGAGTGCCAAAATAAAGGTTTATACAAGTTTATAGCTGACTATCTCTCATTCCGAGATACTTGCCATTATTTGACGAATTTCCCTGGACTATATCGCCTTCTCTGCCTTAACAATCCGACAATCGTACGCCACCGCACACAATGCGACGTAATTGCGTTCGATCTCCTTTGACAGAGGTTCGTTTTTTTTCAATGTCCCTACGGAAGAGTGCAATGAAATATTCTTTCTTCGCTGAGATTGGTTCCTTCCGATTTTTATTTTAAATTTAATTAAAGTCATTTGACCTCGGGCTGTAGGGACTATCCCACCTACACACTCGCTAGAGTGGATAGTGGCACCCATTTTGTTGACATTGAGCAGTGAAGCTCGGCGAATCTTTGGGAACGCTAAGTTGTCTTTGTCCCGCAATTAACCAAATAGGGGAAAGGGAGGAGTTTTAAATATAAATTATAACTTCTCTCCGAAGCAAAGCAGCGGAAAAATAAATTAATTCATAATATGTTTCCTACTAATAATATTTACCCTACTTCATTGGTATAATTATTTTAAATAATTGTTATTTTTTACGCCCATCTAACGTCAATTCTATGCAAAATGCGAGCCGAGATTCCGACTCTCGACTCCACGGCACACGGCCTGTATAAGCTACCACTAGACCAAGAAGGCGATTACCAATAACTCTGACACATACTATTCTATCACAATTATCATAAACTTCGATGTGGACCATTAACTGGTACATATACATACGCACTCATGCCTGTAATCCCCGAAGGGGTAGGCAGAAGTGTAACCAGTACACCCAAATTTCGCCGAGCGTATCTCCGTCCCTTATGCGATAGGGGGCGAGCCTATCGCCATACCGGGCACAAATTCCAGACTCCAGGCTGATACTAAGCATTTCGTAATAGAAAAACCCAATACTACTTTACCCGACCCGGGGATCGAACCTGAGGCCTCAGTGTTGGCCTCAATCGTAACGCGTATGCATTACAACTGCGCCACCAGTCATTAACTGGTAATCGTCCCAAAAATATATGCTAAGCTTTAAGAGCAAAGCCACATTCAAAAGCTAGTGCTTAATAAAACCGTCCGTGGCAACATCAGATACGGTGACAATATGCATAATGTAGCTCGCACGTGGCGCACGCTTATTTTGACTTATGACTCTATTACGGTAGGATAGCCAGTAATGTGAGGCCTAATACGGGATAAATTCCAGGTATTTGTATATGAATAGATTTCATATGACTGCCTTGGTGGCGCAGTTGTAATACGTAGGCGTTACGATTAAGCTAACGCTGAGGTCTCGGGTTCGATCCCCGGGTCGGGTAAAAGTGATATTGGGATTTTCTATTAAGAAATGCCCAGTATCAGCCCGGAGTCTGGAATTTGTGCCCGGTATGGCGATAGGCTCGCCCCCTATCACATCATGGGACGGAGATACGCTCGGCGAAATGTGGGTGTACTGGTTACACCTCTGCCTACCTCTTCGGGGATTACAGGCGTGAGTGCGTATGTAGATTTCATATATAAAATATCACTCATTTGTCACGAAATCTCAAGAACTTTATAGAGTACAAGCTTGACATTTAGCGGGTAGATTTTGATGATTTTACGAAAATCTACCCCTGTATAGTCACCGGGATTTGCACGTTGTCAGTGCTGTAATAAAAATCTTGTATTTTATATTGTATGTTATAAAAAAAAATGTGCTCACGTATTTCCAAGTACTGTAATAAATTAACTCTAGAAATTATAAATAAAACAAAATAAAATACTAAATCCTACTTCTACTACTATTACAGAAAGTTTAGATGTTTCTGAGACTGATGTTGTTGGCTTCCTTCGTGTCGCAGTCGGCAAGCAGTCGGTTGCGAAACAAGAGGCCGTGGGTTCGATTCCCACACCAAAACAAATGTTTGTATGATCCACAAATATTTGTTTCGGGTCTGGGTGCTGTGGGACCGCAAGTCCCTCGTAGTTCCTAATACCCAAGATACAGGTTATCCTAGTGCGGGGTCAGGACTATGTGTGTGTGACTGTTGGGTGTATTATTATTATTATAGATATTTGTTAGTCAATCACGCCCTAATAGGTGAACGGTTTTGGGTGAAGTTTGGCACACAGATCATGACCTGGATTAGGACATAGGCTATTTTTATTCTAAAAAGGCCATTCACGCGGATGGAGCCTCGAACAAAAGCTTGTAAGCTTTCGAAATGAAGCTTTTCACATAGCCATTAAACTAAGTCAGCGCAGCTTAAAACTTTGATAGATTCGGGAGTTTAAGTACAACTATTTTGATACAATATACTTTGTGTGTTTAGATGCTTAAATATTTATCGAAAAGCCGATTTCAATCGGTTCAGTGATTTTTACATACATCATCTTTGGAAATGTAGTGTTGTATGTGTAGTCATGGTGGGATGATGGATTGTTGTTTCTTATACGTCCAAGTTCTTCAAGGCTTCTCCAGTTGTAAGTGTCCTTGTGCTGGAGGCTGCGAACTCCTTAGTTAATTATTTTATCTCCCTATAGAGGGAAGTTGACAATTATTATTTCCAACTACTCCCTAACCTTCTATTTGGTCTGTTTGTCTTGACGGTGCGCGTACGGCTGTGCCGAATATTATATATAGTTATATAATAAATTATTTAATTAAAGACGTTTTTGTCATTTTTTCACAGAAAATTGACACATTTCAGTAGTTTTCTTCAAAATTATCAGAGGTTTTGTTGATTTTCCTGCGTCGTTACATCCCCCCCGCCGGCCCCGCCGCTTCGGTGTGGTTTTTGCCGCATCTGAAACATAAAAAACACATATTTTATATTAAATTACCTAATTTTTACCATATTTTCGCAAATATTTTCAAAATTTACCGTCCCTAAAATCCAAATACCATTTATTTGTGACCCCCTCTGGGCCCCCGACCCGATTCGTGCGAAAGCGCGCCCAAAAAACGCCGGAAAAGTCAAAAAATTATTTTTAAAATTTCTAAATTTAGGTCTTATTTGGATAAATTTTGATCCGACAGATCGTATCGTCATAAATAAAAATAAATTCATATATTGAGACAACTTTTGATGAAAAAAGATTAAATTTAAAATTTATTTGGACTTTTACATTGTAAAATTTTATACAAATTATATTTTATAGTTTTTATCATAATATTACTGACTGACTGACACGTAAGCCATATACACTTACAAACTTAAATTCATTGACGCGTACCCCCAATTAAAATGTTCCGAACACCTGCGAAGAGAGGCGCAGCCAAACCCTTGTCACCGGAGTCCAGTCCCGAGGAACCGGCAAGAGCAACCGTCGCGCAGGCTCGGCGCAGTATCGAATCGAAGCTAGATAGCTCAGACCCTAGACCCGCCGAGCAGGCGCGACAGATGCCCAAGCCGAAAGGCACGTACAAGGACCGGATAACGGAAGCCTCTGCCCGTCTAAATAGAATAAGGATGTCCATCAATATGAGCCGTAATACAAAGACCGAAATTAAAAACGAAATCATAGAATCGGCATTACGCATGATGCAGCTGGTTAAGGATGCGGAGGAAGGAAGAAAATATAAGAGATCGGAAGACACAAAGGAGACACAGACGGAGCAAGAAAAGATAGAAGTAAAGGAAACAACAGGGAGCAGGGGAACAGAAGAGTTAAAAAGGGAATTGACTGGAAAGCTGGAGGAACACCTAAGGGCTATGAAGGAGACAAAAGAGGCCATGGAGAGAATGAGTGAGGAAATGAGTAGGCACCGTGACGATCTGGCCAGCCAAAGAACGTATGCGAGTGCAGTTGCCGGTTCCCCCAAAGTCAAAACGACTGAGGTGGCTACGGCGCTGCACTCGATCGTGGTGACCTCCAATGATGACTTAGAAACAGGAGAGATAGTGATGGAGAAGATAAGGAAGGCCGTAAAAGCAAAAGAGGAAGGGATAAAAGTGGACAGAATAAGGAAAGGAAAAGACAGAAAAGTAATACTAGGGTGCCAAGACAAAGAAGAACTAATAAAGATTAAGCGCAACATAAACATGAACGAGAAGAGTCTAAAAATCGAGGACATTAAAAATAAGGACCCTCTTATTATACTGAAACACGTTATGAATAGCCATTCTGATGAAGAAATAGTGCAAGCGATAAAGAAGCAGAACATGCATTTACTGGATAGGATAGGAAAGGAGAAGGAGAGATTAGAGGTCACCTATAGACGAAGAACCCGAAACCCACTGATGGCCCACATTATCCTGCGAGTGTCGCCCGAAATCTGGAGGACATTCACAGATACCGGCGCAGTGTTTGTGGACGTCCAGAGAGTCAAGGTAGAGGACCAGTCCCCCCTTGTCCAGTGCTCAAAGTGTTTGGGCTATGGACACGGGAGGCGATTCTGCCATGCCTCTCTGGAGGCCTGCAGTCACTGCGGCGGACCGCACAAAAAGGCCGAGTGTGCGGATTGGCTTGCAGCAGAACCAGCTGCATGCTGCAATTGCCAAAGGGCGAAACTCGCGGACGTGGGTCATAATGCCTATAGTGAAGATTGTCCGGTAAGGAAAAAATGGGACACGTTGGCCAGATCGTGCATCGCCTATAGTTAAAATGGAGCCAGTTAAACCAGATGGCACGGAAAGGGAACGACTTGGCCTAGGAAGTGCAAAGATAAAAATAAAAGGAACGCTACATAAGAAATCAGCCTCAAAAGGAAACGGCAAAGTGGCTTTGGCGCTACCTTTTGCAGAGAAGATCAAATAGCGGAAAATAATAGATAGGACAGATAAGAACATTGAGGAAATAAAAGGAAAAGACACATATATAAAAGGTGAATAAAAAGAACTAATATATATAACATAATGTTATACTATATTTAGTACTAAGATAAAATGGACAGATAAACTTAAAAAGATAACACAAAAAATAGAAAATTACAGTAAAGCTGAGGAAAGAAAGTCGTAGCGAGTTAAAATGGAATAGGCAATGTAAAGTTGAACTTGGAAGGCCAGTAGGAGAAAGTAGAAACGGAAAATGGAACAGGACTAAAGAACATGGCAGGAGAAAAGAAACTAAAAACTCAAAGAAAATAAATAAATTATTGACAAGAATTTAAATAAAGCAAATAGAAAATAAAGTAATTCAAAACACAAAAGTAGTAAGCAGACAACAAAAAACGATTAATTAAAAAAGAATATTTAGAAAGAGGAGACAGAAGAAGAAAATAAACATAACTATCGAACGAATAATTTACGTTATAAAAAGACCCTAAAAATAAATTGGGGGTACTAGAGTGGGGACATAAAAAGCCCCGCAAAAAAAAAAAAAAAAAACCTTCTATTTTATTAATTGCGTTGTGGAATAAAGACACATTTGCATTTCCAGAGACTCGCCGAGCTTCATTGCTTGGTGTCGAAATATGCGTGCCACTGTCGATGTTACAGTGGCGGGTGTATGGGCGGGATAGTCTTGTCCAAATCTGGGATATAAAAAAAAATACAGCTTTTAATAAATTGAGATAATAAATAATTTCTTCATAGTTACTATATTAATTTTAATCCCATTTGGTGTACTTTATCCGTGAAAATACATCATATGGTGGCAGTACACGGGCTCGTTACCTCGCCAGCTAGACACGTTCAGTGTCGTTTAAATCATGTTGCAATTTTAACGTTATATGATTTTTTTATACCTTTAGATAGCACCTAGAGTCTTGCAACGTGAAATTAAGATGTATTAGGAACTTGAGAATCTAGCCTCATAATTATTTGCGGAAATACAATATATTAATTACCTCCAAACAGTTTTTAGAGTCAATACAAAACTCGGGGAGAAATATCAATGACCAAGTGAAAAGCGAACTTATTGCTAAAATTGTTCGGAACTTTGATAGAAATATATAAATACTAGCTTTTGCTCGCAGCTCCGCCAGCGTGAATAGACTTTTCCGAAATAAAACGTAGCCTATAACCGTCTCCTGGGTCCCATCTATCTCTATATCAAAATCGGTTCAGTGATTTAGGCGTGAAAGCGTAACAAACAAACTTACATTCACATTTATAATATTAGTATATACAAACTGATATATAAAGCTGTCCCATTTTGAACCACCTGCATATTATTGCTCCTGCGTACAAAGTTTAACTACCGTGGCATTAAAATTATATGCCACACCATGAAGCTCTTCGAAAGCGTCTTCCAATCTAGTTTCCAAGAGAGTATTGCCTCCGAGTGTCAAAGATTAAATTGGCTGCTCGTCAACTTGTCAGCATATTCACGCTATGTAAGGAATTTGGGTTTTGTCACTCTGTTGGCATTGTTGTTTTGCTATGGCCTAGTTGGTTAAAGCACCTGTCTAATAAACAGGAGATCGATTGGAATCGATCTAAATACTCACATATTATCGGAATAGGAAGGGAAACAAAGTAGTCTGACAATTTAAAATATATATTATAATTTCACTGTTTTTCGAGTGCCTCGGTGGCGCAGTTGTAATGCGTACGCGTTACGATTGAGGTCAACGCTGAGGTCTCGGGTTCGATCTCCGGGTCGGGTAAAGTGATATTGGGTTTTTCTATTACGAAATGCTCAGTATCAGCCCGGAGTCTGAAATTTGTGCCTGGTATAGCGATAGGCTCGCCCCCTATAACATAAGTGACGGAAATATGCTCGGCGAAATGTGGATGTACTGGTTACACCTCTGCCTACCCCTTCAGGGATTACAGGCGTGAGTGCGTATGTATGTACTTTCAAATATATATATTTCCTCATTGGTTTAGTGGCGGTCTGCATAGGCTGAAAAACCGTGAGGTCTTGGATTCAAATCCCAAGTAGGGCAATCACACATTTGTGTGTAAGTTTTCGATTCGAAAGATAATACATGAGATGCTCGGAATTGGAATTATCCCTGGTATGGCGATGGATCGCCCCATATTACATCATGGAGTGGTAATATAATCATAATAAATAATATAATAATACTAGCCCTGTATTATATACGTCCCACTGCTAGGCACGGGCCTCCTCTACTGAATGAGAGGGGTTAGGCGTTAGTTATTATAATAAATAATAAAATTTATTTTCCAAGAACAGTATTTACACAATATTGTACGACAAAACACTCCACACTAGGCTAGGCCTGTCTCGTGGAGGGTTTTTTACAGGAGTCGCTTGGTCAGGAGTACGGTGCTAAATTACAACAAAAGTAACAAGGAGAAATAAACAAAAGAAATAAACAATTGAAAAATATATGAGTAATCTAAATCTTAGTCTAAGTACAAAATATTAGTCATTTGACGATTCTTAGAAAGTCTTCTGGGAATTGATATGACCAGTTCAGTAACACAGACGTTAATTTACTTTTGACTTCCAGATAGTTAAGGTTGAGAATTGTATGGTTTTTATTTAGCGTATTATATAAAAAAGGTTTCATATAGAAACTAGAGCGCTGGGCAAAGCTTGTTTTGACTGATGGGACCGGAATCAACAATGAACGCTTCTCAGCCGTTCGATCGAAATTACGAATGGCTGGTATTTCTCTGTGACACTCCAAAACCGCTCTAAGAATGAATATTTTTCTAACACTTAGGACATTAAATTCTTTAAACAGAGTATCAGTAGGATATCGATAGTGTTTCTTCATTATTGTTTTTATGACTGCCCTTTGAGCTCTTTCCAAGGTGACGAGGTGAGAGGTTACTACACCACCCCAGGAAAGAATGCAGTATCACAAAATAGATTGGCACAATGAGAAGTAAATGCATTTCAGTAGATTTAAGTTAGCTACTGATTTAAGAAGAGTAAAGGTGTAAATTAGTTTCCTTACCCTAGCTGTAGTGGCCGATATATGTTCGACAAACTAGTTGCATCTCTGACTACCCCTTCAGGGATATAGGACTGTGCTTTTTTAAAAAGAGTGCGGTGCTGAGTACGTCTGGAATACTCTTGGCTATTTCCAAGGTCAATCCAGGAATCTCACGTACATTACACTAGCATAATTCTGTTAAACAATGTCTGGATATTAAAAGAGGCCAAAACCCATGAGTTTGTTTTGGCATGTCTTCTCATGACTAGCCCCGAAATGCCGTCGTAAATGTAATGTAGAAAAATTTTCCTTAGTTATGAACATATATGTAGAGCCACTCCACTATTTTATAAAATAAACCCAATTTTTTATAACTCCATTATACCTTTGTGTAGCGGTTCATAAAATACACCTACGATCCAAATTTCATCCATATAGTGCTAATAGTCTCCGAGTAAAATGGCTGACATTCGAATGGATAGATAGACATGACGAAATTATAAGGGTTCCGATTTTGCCTTTTGGCTACGGAGCCCTAAAAACGAATCTGACATTACAATTTGAAGGTAAAGTGGTGATATCATTTTAACAGAAAGGGAATTGCAAGCAAAAAATCTGATTGGTAGAAACATATTTTTTATTTTACGAGGAGGCTTATGATAATACACGTCCCAAGGTAAAAATACAATAAATGTTTCTCGCAAGAAACCAGTTTAATAATATTTTAGAACACAATTTTACAAAGAAACTCATACATACTCTCATACATGTATAAGAAGGGGTAGGCACAGGTGCAACTTGTGTAGCTGTGCCTACCCCTCGTTCGTTCGTCGAACTTATTTCCGTCCCAAGATGTGATAGGGAGCGAGATTATCGCAGTACCGATCACAAATTCCAATAACTGGCGACTCATGTGTGAATCGAAAACTGAAACACAAATTTTGATTTGAACTGCTCTGGGATTTCAACCCAGGAACCCACAGTTTCTCAGCCTAAGCACGCTGCCACTATACCAATGAGAGAGTTATAGTCAGGTAGCATTATATGTGAAATGTTACCATCAATGCTGCGCCTCAATTATTGCCTAGTTAGAGCGTTTATTGTAAAAAGTTGTCGGTAAGGCCATTGCATCTAATCCCAAACTGCAGGAGCAACTTAAAAGTAATAAATTGCTCTTCAGTGTACCACGATTTTGCACTTCGGTGGTTTAAATGCTTTGAATTAAGAAAATGAGCGTGATTTGAGATGTGGCACTTTATTTCTTTCTACCTGGCGTTATCCCGGCTAGTGTCGGTCCGCCTTCCTACTAAAACGCCTCCACTTCGTCCGATCTTGAGCATCCTCCGTAGAGAGGATATTGACCCTCATGTCTCCCTCTAATACGTCAAGTTAGCGTTTGGGCCGTCCGTGGGATCTTACTCCTGACACGATCTGGCGAAGGGATTTGCGACCAACGTACTCCTGTGGTTCGACCGACATACTCCTGTGGTTCGACTGACTTACTTCTGTAGTAAATTACGAGTGTTACCATAAAAAAAATTGTAGTTATATCAAAAACTAGAATTCTGTAAAAAAAAAACAGTTTCTTTTGCACTCAATTATTATTTATTACATTCCCTTCTTGTATAAGAACAAATTACCATTTTACTTCCCAGAGCTACTACAAAAGCTTGCCATATCCAATTCACTATTTAGTTCTTACTTCATCAGCGCCACAATGAGTTGCAACAAAGTTTCAGAATCGACTACGTAGGTCCAGTTAAACCGCTTAATTGTTTTCGTTTGCAGCACCGATTTTTTGCCAGCAACCAATCAGTGCTTTTAATGTTCTTGATTGATTCCAATAATAGCTGTAAATATTCTTTAATATTATTATTATTCAATTCGAATAATATACGTTTTGTTAAATTGCAAATTATACTATATTAAGTTTACTACAGTCAGTTCATTTCAACACAAGGTGGGTCAAGATGGTAGGTCTCTCGTATGCGGGAGGTTGTTTGTGTTGATATGGCCGCCTTGTATATTTCTGCCGCCAAGTTACCGTGTTTAAGCATTGTTGTGCTTCGTTTTGAATGACATCAACGGTGAAATTTCTGGACAATATAAGATCTAACATCTTATGTCTCACGGTGACGAGCGTAATCCCAATGCCTTGTTAGTTGCTTCTGCTTATGGGCAGAGATGGGGTTTGCTACACGGTCGATATGCTCGTTTTATCATGGAGGCTAATAAAAACAACCATTTATGTTACGAATTTTTAAAACTTCGTTCATTGGGAGGTGCTTTTATCGATTATCACAATCTAATAATGGAAAATTCTAAATATTTCTCTAAAATAAGGTACTTTCTATGCTGTTGCGGTTTCTTGCGCTAGAGAATTTCATTGAGTGAATTTGGATAATTCTAGGAAAGTATGCTCTGCTCAATAGGATTGATGTGGATCATTGACGCTTCTGGGCTTTACTCCATAGTTACAACCTTAAGTTTTTTTTATTTTTTAATCTTATTTAATTTAGGGACTTTTATATGAATACATACATGAACCTTAAGATGGATCACAGCGCTATTTGCACCTGAAAATGTCCCCTAGACAAGATGTAGGGAGCACATTTATTAAGTAAAGGTGCAGCTGTATGGCCTTATAACACTACTAATGTTATAAATGTGAAAATTTGGATGTTTGGATGGATGGAACGGTTCTGAGTGTTGTGGGACCGTAGAGTCCCCGTAGTTCCCGATACCCACGACACAGGTTAACTTAGTCTGAAGTCAGGACTTCGTGTGACTATTGGGTGTATTTTTTTATGAGTTTGGATGCTTGTGAGTATCTGAATATGGGTGTATTTTTGTCTAACCATTCATGGCTGCTGAATGAATTTAGATGTTTGGCGCACACGTGGACTATGAACTGGATAAATCCATAGGGTACTTTTAATCCCGGAAAAAGATTGATGCGGGCGGAGTCGCGACCACATGCCAATATTTAGATAAACGGTTATACATTCTAAAGTGTTTTTTTTTCTTATTTTAACTGCCTAATCGACCAAGTAGGTAAATACCATACCATCAAAGTGAAATGCATCCGTAACTTCTAGAAGTTTGCTGTTCACTCATTTACCAACGCGTAGTTCATGCTGAGAATAACTTGTTCCTGATGACTATTACTCGACATCGTGTTAACAAACTACGGTAGTTTCAAACTTCAGCCCAAAGTTCGTCCTCTCTGGCTACTTTGTGAAAACTTTCGTATTTATAATATTCGGATGAGTGCATCTGTGATGTGTTGATTTCGGAGCACTATTTGTATTGAGCACTATTTGACTGCCTCGGTGGCGCAGTTGTAATGCGTACGCGTTACGACTGAGACTGACGCTGAGGTCTCAGGTTCGATCCCCGGGACTGGTAAAAGTTATATTGGGGTTTTCTATTACGAGATGCTCGGTATCAGCCCAGAGTCTGGAATTATGCCTGGATAGGCTCGCCCCCTATCACATCATGGCATGGAGATACGCTCGGCGAAATGTGGGTGTACTGGTTACAGCTCTGCCTACCGTTTCGGGGATTACAGGCGTGGGTGCGTATGTATAATGTTCATTTACGTAACAATATGATGTTATATCATAAGTTTGTCTATTATTAAGTTTATTGAGTCCTTAATCAAATGGCGGTTGAGAAAAGCCTATTTGTACTATACGGAATGTAATAAAGCCTGTAACTTTAATTATTTAAACAAGTTTGGAGAATTTTGGCTGGCAATTTAATTATAGCATATGTTAGTCTGTTGAATTTGTCAATATTTGTTGTTTATTTATAATTTGTATAATATAAATATAGCCTATTTAAACTTGTTAGTAATTTATTGCATAATGAATGTCGAGTTAAATATAACTTAAATTATAACATTTGAAGTTTATATCTCGATATTTGTTCTAATCGTCTTATTCTAATTCGGCTAGGTAGTTTACTCTGCAAATTGATTACATACTTATTTCTTATTATATCATTCTTCTTCTTAGCATAGGCCGGCAAAAGAGCAAGTGGGTCACCTGATGGTAAGTGATCTCCACCACCCATGTACGCCAAATGTTTCAAATTTTGCCCATTTGGTGGAAATATAGCGTTAAATACCCAAATTTTAAAAATCCTGGTTTCCTGAAGTTGGTGGATAATTTAAAACATAATATCATAAAGCTAACTACGACTACTAACTAAACACCACTTGTTAACCACAAGTTCACTAATTGCTAGACTTATTCAAAAAGATACTTTGAATTAAATACCTCCGTGGCGCAGCGGGCGAGTAGCCGGCTGCGAAGCGAGAGGCCGTGGGTTCGATTCCCGCACTGAGACAAATGTTTGTGTGATCCACAAAAATTAGTTTCGAGTCTAGGTGTTGTGGGACCGCAAGTCCCTCGTAGTTCCTGATACCCACGATACAGGTTTACCTAGTGTGGGGGGGTCAGGACTATGTGTGTGACTGTTGGGTGTATTATTATTATTATTATTATATTAATTTTAAAAGGCCCTCCCGAGTCCCGAATCGCAAATTCTAAGGTTAACTACACGTTACATTTAAACTGCTAGAGGTCCATTAAGGCTTACCATTCAGTGGGTTTACGGAATTATATGAGCATTTATTATGCAATGAATGGACTGCGCCCTTTGAGATTAAACCTGCATAACTTTTTTTGTTTCTTTTATTACCTAGATAGACAGACGAGCAGGCGGCCCGCCTGATGGTAAGTGGTTACCGCCGTCCATGGACAGCAATTTCAGAGTACAGACAAGTCGCTGGTTTAAAAAAAACACGTATAATGTAGTTTGTCAATCCACTATTACGGTAGGCAGCGGCTTTGCTGTGCCCTGGCATTGCAGAAGTCTATGGTCGGCGGTGACTACTTACCATCAGGTGGCCCGTTTGCTCGTCTGCCTATCCAGGCAGTAAAAAAAAAACTATAAATTACTGCAATAATTCATGCAAGTATATAAGTATTCCCAAATATATTCATGATTGTTTATAGTATGATCACGTTTTTCGTGCAAATTGGAGTGTGTAAATTAATTGGCTTGTGTCATTAATATTTTCAACGTAATTGTTGGTAGATGAGTCATTTATGATCGGTTAATTCATTTATTTATTTATTCATTCTGCTATAATACATAAGCAGAAAGCCGATGCGTAAGTCCGTCTGGGGTTAGTACCACCATATGTCTATTTCTGCCGCCAAACAATAGTTTGTAAGCACTGTTGTGTTGCGGTTTGAGAACATTGATGTCAGTGAAATTACTGAGCATTATGAGACTTGTCTCGAGGTGACAATCCAGTGATATGCAGTATGCATTGTAAATCATAGTTCTGTGTGGGATTGCTTATGATTATGAGCAGGCGTGGCGCTTACCATTAAAGGAGCGACCTGCTCGTCTTGTTTAACAATCTTATGAAAAATGAAATTTTTGTATAAGTACCTGACACTAATAAATATTAAACAGTCCAATAATAAATATTAAACAAGCATTGTTATACATTTTCAAGATCGTGCTGCCATTTAGGACACGTAAGTCAATTACCTTGGATACTTCTTTGTCCTGGACGAGTACAGGCTGATTATTGTATGGTGAATGAAAAAACCTATCTTATTTTCGGTGAGTATGAGTAATTACTTTATGATCACTTTATGGCAAAAATCAAGGGCTACTAGCCCTTGATTCTGTGGTTATATGACGTCTTATGAAACGCGTCTTGTTGAGGATTGTTTTAGTTATTCTATTTGCTTTTTTTTATAGCAGAGGCTGGCAAAAGAACAAGTTGGTTACCTGGTTGTATTTCTGCCGCCTGCGAACACCTATACAACCACAACAATTATGGGTCTACTGCTTAAAGAGAAGGGATTTGGCTACCAAAAATCTCACTCACTGTATGAAACGAAACAGTAAGCTGCCACTTCACTGTTTTCTGAGATAGTTGTACATTCCCAGTCAAAGGCTCATTCATGCTACCAAAATTGTATGCAGCTTGGTTTTATCACTTACAAAAACGAAGGCACATGAACACAAACACGAGCATTTAATAATAATAATAATACTAGCCCTGTATTAGATACGTCCCACTGCTGGGCACGGGCCTCCTCTACTGAATGAGAGGGGTTAGACCTTAGTCCACCACACTGGCCTACTGCAGGTTGGAAGACTTCACATACCTTCGAAATTCTTATGCAGAACTTCTCAGGTATGCAGGTTTCCTCACGATGTTTCCTTCACCCTTAAAGCAAGTGATAATTAACAATTAATACACACGTAACTTAGAAAAGTCAGAGGTGTATGCTCTCGGAGCTGGTTTCGAACCTGCGACTTTCGTCTCGACAGTCCCTACAACTCCTCACTGAGCTATCACTGCTTATACTGAACTATTTAGTCACGATCAAACCTCAAAAAGGAAACTTATTACCAAACAAGGAGTTCAGTAAGCGTCAAAATACTGCAGCCTTTGTGAAGTTTGAGGATGTAAGTTAACTACCATGTGATGAAGTGTCGCAGGTATAGTTTAGACAGAGGCTGTGCAAATTGCTACACCACGAACTGTGCTGCATTGCGAAACATCGTAAATTTAGCTAGATAGTCTTCAAGGCGTAATGGAGCTCTGAAATGTAATCTAGGCTTATAAATGCATGCGCGATGATGGCGAGTTTTAACGACATGATCTGAAGATTGTATCACCGGTTATGAATTCTAATCGCCTGTGACTAAGGGAAGCTGTGCAGTGTATTCAGCTTGATAGTGTGGTACTTATATAATAGGTCTATACCTATAAAATTGCCTTTCGGTACGAAAAAAGTTAAAGTAATATTTTCTATCTTTTTTATTTATATTAATCAAAGTAATCATCTATGCTATCGATAAATTCTTGCCAGCGCAGTGACATTTTATCGCTGCCTTTCTTGAAGAAATCGGCTGGACGGGAGTCGATAAACTCATCAGAGGCATTTTTTACTTCCTCTCGGAAATTTAATTTATTTACCCGCCATAAAGTTGTCAAAATACTACAAAATTAGAAGTCTGTAGGCGCAAGGTCTGGTGAGTACGGCGGATAACGGAGAGCTTGCAACCCTTGCGCTTGTAGCTTGGTGATCATCTGAAGTGCAGTATGGAGTCGTGCAGGAGCAGCGGGGATGAGCGATTGACCAAAGTTGTTGTCTGTTACTGCAGATGTGCGGGTTTCTCAATCAGAAAACTATCAATAGCCGCTAAAAAACTCATTCACTTTTTTGTATCAGAACGGCAATTTTATAGCTTATACAACGTGTTACAGAAGGGTGTGACTAAATTTAATTAAGGCATAGTATACGATATAAGTATATCACCCTCCTTAGAACCAAATCCGATTGCAATGTTAGGACATAAATAAAGTATTTTCTTTTTCATCGAATGAGTAACATGTCGCATTCGATTTGCAAATTTGGACAACACTAAATGATAAACAGTTGAACTTTTGTCTCACTCCAGCATTGTTATTCGCTGACGCACTTCACTAAAAATATAATGATGTGATCGACCGTAATAAACGAGTGATTAAAATACGTGTGAAATTTTAGGGTGTCTAGATTTTGATAAGATCTGGTACATAAATACATATAACCTTACCTATTAAACGCTACTTAAGAATTTATTAGCTAAATACCTTCTTGACTTTATCTGTCAACGTGATTTCTAAAGTAGCTAGAAACAGACGAAAACACCTGCTTGGTTCATTATTTTGTGCCACTGTCGATCCTGGCTTACAGGAGTTACAGTGGGGGGTGTGTGGGCGGGATAGTCTCGTAATCAGACGAAAACAGTGTTTTAACTAGTCAGTGCTTAAAAAGATTATAAATAAGGGCTTCGCTATCAGGTGTATGAAACGACCCTTAAATATGATCACACCTTTTTGTAGTACATTGTATAATGTTATACATATCTACATACAAGTAAAGATAAGACCCCCCCTTGTATATTTTTTTCTCTATTTTGTACCAGTTTTTCTTATTGTTTTCTGTAATAATGTGCACAATAAAGTCTTTTGTATTGTATCGAGAATCATACTCTAGAAATGATTTTGAGTTTAATTCGGTGCAGGCGCCATGTCGTATCTCTCTACAATTAACACAATGTTAATAGGGCAGGTGCAGCCCTTACCATCAGGCGAGCAGCCTGCTCATCTCGTCATTCAAGCTAATAAAAAAACATATATCATTTATATATTCGAATATAAAACGCACTTATCAAGACAAATTAGTCTTAGTTTAAAAAAAAACTCATTGTAATTCCAAACTTTAAACAAGTTTTACAAAGTATTTACTTAGACAAACCATTTAATTTTCTTCAAACCCAATTATTTTATTAGACAACGAACTAATTGAGTTAACTTTTTGACAGCGCAAGAAAAAAAAAACAATTTGCTTAGGGGACTCAGAAAAATAACAATAAAAACCCCGCAGAAATGAAGCGGCAAAATAAAATTGTAATATAACTGAAAACGCCTTCAGCAATTAGTAAAGTTTTGTATGGATATAGAGATGTATAGAAATGCCACATTTTTTTAACGGTTTACTAATCTTCATGCTGTGAAAAGTATCTACAGCGTGGGTCTACCACGAAAAAAATGGCATTTAGTAAGAATGTCTGATATGGTGATACGTTTATAAATAATGAAACCTCTGTAACCGGGGTACCTCTGTAACTGCTCACCGGGGTGAGCAGTTGTAATGCGTACGTGGTATGACTGCTGAGCTGAGGTCTCGAGTTCGATCCCCGGGTCAGGTTATATTGGATTTTTTTATCACGAAATGCTCAGTAACATCCTGGAATTGTGCCCGGTATGGCGATAGGCTCGCTCTGTATTACATTGTGGCACGGTAATAAGCTCGGCGAAATGTGGGTAATGTACTAGTTACACCTCTGCCTACCCCTTCAAGGATTACAGGCATGAGTGTGTATATATGTAAATTGAATCGATATCTAAACCTATCTAAACCATTTTCATATTTATACTGAAGAATTGTTTGACCTTATTCCTTCCTCACCTTTCCTTAACAGAACCACGCGTGCTGGCTTGCGAAACCATAGCTTCGTGGTCTCTTCCATCTCGGCTCGGACCAAGAGGTTCGCAAAATCATATTTCTGTCGGACCATAAAGCTGTGGAATAGCTTGCCGGCGCACGTGTTTCCTCCTTCCTATAACTTGGGATCCTTTAAACGGAGTGTGAAGAAGCAACTAAGCAGGCCGGCATAATTCTGCCGATCTGCGATAGATTCAGTGTCTATCGTTGGTCGACAGTATTCATGGATTGCGCTATACTTCCCATCAGGTGTAGCGTAGTCACTTTGCCGAGCCAGGATAAAAAAAATAAAAAAAAAAATACAATTGTTATAGCGTGTGGTTTGTGGTTTCGACTATTGGTTAAGTATCATGAAATGAATGATGTTATGTACGTATTATTCATACATATATACTCACGCCTGTAATCCCCGAAGGGATTGGCAAAGGTGTAACCAGTACTACCACATTTCGCTGAGCGTATCTCCATCCCATGATGTGATAGGGGGCGAGCCTATCGCCATACCGGGCAGAATTCCAGACTCCGGGCTGATACTGAACAAACCCATAATCACTTTTACCTGACCTGGGATTTAACCCGAGACCTCAGCGTCAGCCTCAGTCGTAACGCGTATGCATTACAACTGCGCCACCGAGATAGTCATATTGACAGCTCCGTGGCGCAGCGGGCGAGTAGACGGCTGCGAAGCGAGAAGCCGTGGGTTCGATTCCCACACCGGGACAAATGTTTGTGTGAACCACAAATATTGGTCTCGGGTCTGGGTGTTGTGGGACCGGAAGTCCCTCGTAGTTCCTGATACCCGCGATACAGGTTTACCTAGTGTGGGGTCAGGACTATGTGTGTGACTGTTGGGTGTATTTATTTATTTATTATTTATTATTCATGATACGAAAATAATTTTTAGAGTTATACTGACTTCGAGATGAAAGTTATTATTAATTTATTATTTTGTGTATGCTGTGGTGGTGGTCCCTCGGATGCGGTAGGCCGTCTGGGTTGGTACCACTGCTTTGTCTATTTCTGCCGCCAAGTAGCAGTGTGTAGGCACTGTTGTATTCCAGTTTGAAGGACATTGAAGCCAGTGAAATTACTTGGCATTATGAGACTTAACATATTATGTCTCTGGGTGACGAGCGTAGTCCAATGCTATGCAGTGCTTTGTAATTCAAAGTTCTGTGTGGTGTTGCTTCTAATAGGGTAGTTGCCTAGTTTTTTTATTTATTTATTTATTTTATTATTAAAATCAAATAGGTTCGTTACTCTAAATCTATTGCAGAAAGAATTTTATAAATCGGACCAAAAATAAATAAGTTAGAAGCTATTCAAATCCTGTAGAAGCGGTAATTATCAAATGACAGACGACGCAAACTTTGACGTCACTGTGTAAAATGTTCATTATGGTGCACGCGTGCAAGCGAGGTAGTAAGATATCCCTACTACGCACCCACTTTTTCTCATAGCAACATTTAAAGTCATAACTGCGGGCACATTTCTGAACCAATTACGATTGTGTTTTAAAAAAAGGGTTTCTTTTGAGTATCATTTTCTGTTGCTTATAAAATAATGTATAAAATTCAATATAGGAAACTACCCTATTATCGGCAGGCGTGGCGCTTACCATCAGGCGAGTGACTTGCTCGTTTCTTGACTCAAGATAATTATTTAAAAAAATGGTGTTTGAAATACTTCACAAGTCCTTCGTAGTTTCTGATACCCATAATACAGGTTAACCTAGTGTGGGGTCAGGACTATGCGTGTGGGTCTTAAGTGTATTTATTATTTCATGTTAGAAGGCGAAACTGGCTACAGTGCAGATCGAGTAATAACAAAATATATTTATGAGTGGTAAAGCCACGCTATAAACACTTTTTGTCTACAGCATGAATGGGCCGGCTCGTCCGGGTCGTTACCACTGTCTCACAGAAAACCGGCGTAAAGTAGCAGCTTGCTGCTACGTTTCGTACGGTGAATGAGATATCCGGAGGCCCAAAACCTCCCCTTCCCAATCCCTTAATTATCCTTTTGCTTTAAGGTCAGCAACGCACCCATAATTCTTTTGGTATTTCGGGTGTACATGGGCAATGGAGATCACTTACCATCAGGTGACCCACTGCTTAAAAAAATGTGAAAGTGAAAATTAAATGTGAAGTCTACCAACCCGCATTAGACCAGCGTCTTGGACTAAGGCGTAACACCTTTCATTAGTAGAGACTCGTGTTCAGCAATGCAATAGTTTTTTCACTCCTAAAAACTACAAGCCAAATCTTTCTGTAACATGTGTTAAAAAGTATGTTGCGCCGACCCCACTCAGAGTGGGATAAGGGCATGTGGAAGAAGAGAAGATTATTTCATATTAAAACGCGAAACAAGCTACATTGCAGATCAATCAATAACAAAATACTACGTTCTAGACACTTCTAGTTTTAAGAAACGCTTTGGTGAAACACCCTGGTGCCTTATAATTAGGCAACGTTAATTTAACGCATTATTTGCCCACCTCGAGCTCCTGAGACCGTTTATTATTGCAACAGTTTATACCTCGACTTTTTTTTACTTACTTACTTACAGATTCAATTTGTGAACAAGTTAATTGGTGTGATGAAAAATTGCTTGGCTCTGGTCTAGCCATGATAAATATGTATTTAATGAGTATTTACAGGCATTTCCGTGGCTAAGTGGGTGAGTGGCTGTGAAGGGAGAGGCCACGGGTTTGTTTCCTGACTGGGCTTTCTCAAAAATATCTCCATCTTGATCTATGAATCCTCGCCGAGGCCTTCCTCTCCCAACTGTATCACACACACATATACACACACACACTCAAAAAAGCTATACAATGGCTTATAATTGGATAAAAAATATATTAAACAGTACGTCAAGCAGTGTCCTATTTATATTGACCAATGACCCCTGGCGAGCCAAAATATCGATACAATGACGTCACGCTGACAATATTTACCGTTACGTCATTATTGACAAATTAATCTCGCTTCAAAAGCCTTTTTGTTCGACTTTAATAAAAATTGAAGCGTTGAACCTCGTTTAATAATAAAAATGCATATACATACTTACTCATGCCTGTAATTCCCAAAGGGATAGGCAGAGCTGTAGCTGGTGCACGTCTGGCCAAGCTAATTTCCGTCTTATGGTGATCACACCATACCGGGCATAATTCCAGACTCCGGGCTGATACTGAGCATCTTGTGATAGAAAAACTAAATAACACGTTGACCCGACCCGGGATTAAACCCGAGACCTCAACACAGCAGCCGTACCGAATACGTATTAAAAGTGCGTCACCGAGAGGCATTTAATAAAAATATCCCTCTATTATTTGAAATAATCTCATATTTCGCCTCAATGGTGCAATGGTTTAATGGTAGCTTACTAAGGCTGAGAAACCGTTATCGGTCTCATTCTTCCATCTGTCCTTATCACACTGGCAGTGGGATCGGCGCAACGTGCTTTTTTAATACATGTTACTACCCTGTTGACGTCAACCCCTCTGTGGAGAAACCGTTTTTTTTGTGTGTACTCTTGCTGATAGTCTCTCGAGAGTCGGCTTTAGTCAGCGTCACCGGACTTTCGGGTGAGTGCTTTAGGCACTCTCAACCCTTAAATATTAAGTGACCACGCTGAGGGCACCCCCCTGATGGGGGTACTGACTTCGGCTCAGGACGGCTACTGGTGGTGGGCATGACATTTGACATGAGGGAAAGACATTTGCCATTAGGTTTTATGGGGAGTTTAGAAATTACTTATCGAATATTTATTCATTCGACACGCGGGCCGGTACTAGGGGGTGCTTTGGGGAGCGCGGCGAGGTTCTCGGCGGCAAGGACGATATATCGGTTTTGTGGAATGGGAGAAACCGGTATCGGTACTGGACTTAAATCCCTGGTAAGGCATTCACAAATAGTCAAGGGTGCACAAGTATGTTGGCTTTGTCCGTAGCTCTGTTCGCGCTATCATGGACAAGTTGGATGTCTTCAAGTCGCAAGTGAATCAATTTTTGCTAGGCAAGTGTGCTCATCTTAGGCCGCATTATCGCTCACCATCAAGCAAGATGGTGGCCAAGCGCAAGCCTATTATGAAGCAAAATCTTTTAACTAGATCATAAAGCGTGAAATTAAAAAAATGATGTAATCAATTGTACAGCGCTCATTTATTCTAATGAACAAAGTCTCTTTGATGAGCCTAAGTGATGAGTTTTGTTTTGAAAAAATATTTTAATGTGACTCAAGGATACAGGTCAAGTGCAGAGGTCTAACTTTTTATTCGTTTGAATGGCAAGACGAGTCAGTCGCTCTTTTAATGGTAAGCGTCACGCCTGTCTATAAACAGAAGCAACACCAGTTGTTATAAAATATTTTGTTGTTATAAATAAATTTTAGAACTGACCATTGAATTTGGCACCCATTTAGATCTTTCTTCTTTTGTCGTTGAAGTCAACAACCAAGGTATAATATCAAACTTGGCTCTCATTTGACATTTATGTTTTTGATGGGATGTCATTACTTTTTGTATTAAAAATTATTAGTAGGTACTTAATCATAATAAAATTAATACCAAATGGTTTTTGTTAATCTACTGTATTTTCCTACGTTTACGGGGTATAATTGTCTTTATTGTGTTATTAAAAAAAAACATAGGTAGCAAATCAGAAAGCTTTAAATTGATTAAGGTTATAACTGTGTTACATTGCCTCGGTGGCGCAGTTGTAATGCGTACGCGTTACGATTGAGGCCAACGCTGAGGTCTCGGGTTCGATCCCAGGGTCGGGTAAAGTGGTATTAGGTTTTTCTATTACGAAAATATGCTCAGTATCAGCCCGGAGTCTGGAATTTGTGCCCGGTATAGCGATAGGCTCGCCCCCTATCACATAAGGGACGGAGATACGCTCGGCGAAATGTGGGTGTACTGGTTACACCTCTGCCTACCCCTTCGGGGATTACAGACGTGAGTGCGTATGTATGTGTTACATTTAACCATTAAAATGCAGTGCATAATTAAACGTTATGTGTGGTGTACCAACAAGCAAGTGACCTGCCCGCTTCGTCATCCAGGCTAATAAAATAAACATATATTATTCTATTGACGTACAATGTAGGTCTATTCAATGCAAATGATTTGGTACAAAAAGGTGATACGATATTCATAATGTTGCAAAACACAGTAATTGTATTCACCTTCGTAAAGTCATT
The DNA here is from genome assembly GCA_905332985.1 of Mimas tiliae. NCBI lineage: Eukaryota > Metazoa > Arthropoda > Insecta > Lepidoptera > Sphingidae > Mimas > Mimas tiliae. The sequence goes on along the minus strand of HG995253.1, from coordinate 14,411,319 downwards.
TTCTGATGTTAATTTTTTGTTCACGGTCACATTACTGGAGGTCGCATAAGTTGCGGTTCATCAAGTTAATTGAAAAAGTTATATGAAATGTGACAAACTTTGTTCTAAACGCTATGTAAGTATAATTGATGCGCCGGCCGTATTTAAACTTCTTTCAACTGTAATGGTTCAGTTTATTGAATTGTTTTTTTATCCCTCGGCCAAAAAGAGGTTTTTATACCATAGACCGGGAAACTTATCGTGATTCAACATTATTAGTATCACAGGTCACGTATTAAACTTAAAGGCAATTTACGACAGGTACAGCAATCCTGTAACATATCTCTCTCAGGAAAGTGGTAGCCGGTAACCACTGCATTGTGGGGTTTAGACAATGAAAATGAAAAAAACAAGGAGTAATACGTAACATATGTTATCATATGAGTGGTAGAGCCACGCATGTATGGGCCGGCTCGTCCGGTTTATTACCACTGTCTCACAGAAAACCGGCGTAAAGTAGCAACTTGCTGCTGCGTTTCGTACGGTGAGCGAGATATCCGGAGGCCCAAACACCCTCCCCTTCCCAATCCCTTAAATATCCCTTTCCTTTAAGGTCGGCAACGCACCCATGATTTTTATGGTATTATGGGCGTACATGGGCGGCGGAGATCACTTACAATCAGGTGATCCACTGGCTCGTTTACCGGCCTATGCATTAAAAAAAAAATAGCTTTTGTTCGCGGCTCAAAAATATTAAAGATAAAAAGTAGCCAATGTCGTGGATCTAGGTCATGTTCTACCTGCGTGCCTTATTACATCTAAATTAGTTGATAAACAAACATCCAAATTCACAAACTCACAAACACACAAACGTTCACATTTATAATATTAGTAGGAAGAAGAATAATAATACTAGCCCTGTATTATACATGTCCCACTGCTGGGCACGGGCCTCCTCTACTGAATGAGAGGGGTCAGGCCGTAGTCCACCACGCTGGCCTAATGCGGATTGGTAGGAAGGAAGAAGAATAAGCAGTTTAAATTGCCATCATACACATAAGCTCACGCTTTTGTCTCCGAGAGGGTAGACAGTGGTGCAACTAGTGTTGCACGTCTCGTCGAGCTTATTAAGCTTTGTAGACAAAACTGTCTACAGTGTGGCTCTACCTTTCAAAGGTAAAGTTCAAAGTTTTAATCCCTGTCTGGCTGTATATGTATTTTTTTATTAACCTGAATGATACAAACAGGTCGCTCGCTTGATAGTAAGCGCCACGCATGCCCATTAACAGAAGAAGCACCACACATTACTTTCATTTACAAAGCACTGCATGGCATTGGACTGCTCTCGTCACCCCGAGACATAAGATGTTAAGTCTCATAATGTACAGTAATTTCACTGGCTTCAATTTCCTTCAAACCGGAACACAACAGTGCTTGCACGCTACTCCTTGGCCGCAGAAATAGACGGCGCAGTGGTACCAACCTAGACGGCTTCTCGCATACGAGGGACCTACCACCTTGTAAATATTTGACGTAGATGGCATACTTATTATTGTCTACCTCCACTATACGTGATAATATCGTTGTATGTTTGTACACTCAACAGCTGTACACCACAGGCACCAAGTTTCACTATTGCCTCGTCCGTTCATCAGCAGAGTGTACCAAGTGCAGGTGAAGTTGGCCTGAGATGTTGGTGGCCCACTTGCGCTCGTCCCTTACTTAGCTGTTTAAAACAATTGCCACTTACCAATTCAAATGGTCATTCTTTGTGGGACAAGGTTGTGGGGTCAATAAAATTAACACATGTACAAAATCACTTAATGATTCAATGACGCAGTGAATAACTTAATCATATTGTTGGGTCATAACACTCGTAACTGCTGTAAAGTCAAATAAAGTTACTTGATACCAAATAATAATTAATTAATCTATAGATTCTTCGATTAAACAGCATTAAAAAGCAGCTCACAGGAGAGTGGTACGGACTGTCGAGTGTTTTTTTGAGTGGTAGAGTCACGCTGTAGACACTTTTGTCTACAGCATGTATGGGCTGGCTCGTCCGGGTCATTGCCACTGTCTCACATAAAACCAGCGTAAAGTAGCAGCATGCTGCTGCGTTTCGTACGGTGAGTGAGATATACGGAGGCCCAAACACCCTCCCCTTCCCAATTCCTCAATTAAGGTTCCTTTAAGGTCGGCAACGCACCCATGACTCTTTTGGTATTGTGGGCGTACATGGGCGGTTGAGATCACTTACCATCAGGTGACCCACTTGCTCGTTTGCCGGCCTATGCCATAAAAAAAGGTTCGAAACCAGTGTCAAGAGCATGTGGTGTATCTTAGTGATGTGCCCACGGTTAGCGGAGCTTATTTCCGTCTTATGATGTTATAGGGGCGTGCCTTGGAGTATTCCAATCCTTACCAACTTTTTTTCAACGTGGTAGAGTCACACTGTAGATAATTTTGTCTACAGCATGAATGAGCCGACTTGACCCGGTTATTACCACTGTCTCACAGAAAACCAACGTGAAGTAGCAGACTTATCCGGACGCCAAAATCCCCCTCCCCATACCCAATCCCTTAATCATCACTTTCCTTTAAGGTCGGCAACGCGTCTATGATTCTTTTGGTATTGTGGGCAGTGGAGATCACTTACTCGGTGACCCACTTACTCGTTCGCAGGTCTATTGCATTAAGTTTGACGATATTTACCGCGATTTTGTTCAGGCATTTTATAATATACCAACCTTTGCTTGCGGCGCCGCGCGTGGAACGGCAGTATCAATCATACAGCAATATATTTAACCGACGCAAAAAATGAAGAGGTATCAATTCGTCAGTGTATATAATTGTTTAATGTATGTTTACGTATTATATATATATATATATATATATATATATATATATATATATATATATATATATATATATATATATATATATATATATATATATATATAAAATCTTAGGTGGAATAATCTTATTTTGTTTGAATTTTCGTTATGAGTTTGTCTGTGATTGAAATTTGTTTTCGGCGATATTCTCCCACGCCATCACATTATGAGACGGAGATAATGGTTCGCCAAATTGCAGATGCACTAGTTGAACCTCTGCCTACCTATTCGAGGATATAGCCGTGATCTCATTTATATGTATTTATAACGGTTGCATATAAATTTCATAAGCGTCGGTACTTATTTTCATTTAAAAATATATTTAACAAGACTTAGAAACCGACTTCAATATATAAAGACTGTAAGTCGGTTTGTAAGTTTTGTTACATTTTTTTTCATTTGTTAGTAACAACTACAGCAATAGCATGTGCATTCAAATACAATAACACAATCGCGACGAGTGTACTGCTGTCCGTTGAGGAGTTTTATTTTTTTTACTCCGTCATCAGATCTTAACCAAATTTATATGGGACTACATCGCAGCTAAACCCTATCCAGTGAAATTTTTACAATAAAATCTGTCATCAATTAGCGGAGATATTGATGTGCATACATAAAAAAAGGAAAAAAAACCGCACTGAATTGACAACCTCTTCCTTTTTTGAAGAAGTTTAAAAATGTACAGTCAATGGTCAGTATCAGTTTGTGGGTTTCGTTTAACATAAAGAAGAACTCCAACAAATTAGAATTTTAAATGATGCATATAAATAGTTAATTGAAAATGCAATTGTAATAATTGTTCAGCAGTTTATATTGAGTTTTATTCAAGAACACAAGGATTTTATATTAATAAATATTTGTTTATTAAATTGGTACTGGTAATATATATATATATTTTTAGTACATATAAATAAAGTTATTCCAGTATTATTGAAATAAGTTTCAATAATTAGGATTCGAATATATTGTTGAAGAATATTTTAAAGAGTAAAATAAATTTGTTTTAAGTTTTGAAATTATGGCGGCAAATAAAGATCCTAAAGTTGAAGAAGATACTAAATTGAATGATGAAATCGTGATCAGTGGTATGTCTGGACTGTTTCCGAGTTCAAACAATGTCAATGAGTTCATGCACAATCTATACAATAAGGTGAGTCAATAATTGCAAATCTCTCGTAGTTAATGATACAGGGTAACCTGGTGCGAGGTCAGGACTATGCGTGTATTTTTTTGTTTAGCTTGAATGACGAGACGAGCAGGTCGCTCGCCTGATGGTAAGCGCTACGCCTGCTCATAAACAGAAGCAACGCCACACAGAACTTTAAATAACAAAGCACTTTATGACACTGGACTGCGCTCGTCACCCCGAGACATAAGGTGTTAAGTGTCATAATGCCCAGTAATTTCACTGGCTTCAATGTCCTTCGAACCGTAATACAACAGTGCTTACACACTGTTGCTTGACGGCAGAAATAGACAAAACGGTGGTACCAACCCAGACGGCCTATCGCATACGAGGGACCAACACCTTATGCCTTGTGTGTTGATGTTTACGAATTTCAATATTTGTTAATCAATCACGCTTTATTTTCTGAACAAATTTGGTGATATTTGGCGCACGCGTGAATTTCACCACTACCTCGCTGAGCTATCGCTGCTCAATTCAAAAGATTATACTTACTACTGCCAGAACTGAGGATAATTTCATCAATAGGAGTCTATATTATCCCAAAGTGCTATAGATAATGTTTCCACAAATTAACTAAAAGTAATAAATATAATAACGTAACCGTTTACAACTTGTATATGCTGGCTAAGGCTCGGGAAAAGGGACAGGCGACATAACCATATGCCGATGTACCGGGGACTCTCGTGGCGTTATAGTCTTTGAGTATATCGCGAATATAAGAGATGATCTCTAACTTCCACAAGATGCTGAGCATCCAGAATTTGAACGTACTTCTTCCTGAGATGCCCTCAAGGCAAGAACTAGGTGCCCTAACTAGGCTAGTGCCTGATGAGGGCCTCAAAATTCTTCGTCGCATGAAAAACTGGAAAGCGATGGGGCCTGATAACATCCCTATCGAGGCGTAGATGATGATGGGCTTATGTGGAGCTTCTCGCTATCTTTTTCAACCGCATCTTGACACCAAAGAAATACTTAACCCTTGACGGATGAGTTTTATACATATATTATATGAGTTTTGTACTGGAGTACACGAGAGTAAGGGTATTTTTAAGATTGTGGGAACTATTTAATTTTTAATTAAGCTAATATGTCACACCATGAACATCTCCGAGTGCGTTCTCGGATTCAGGCTCCGTAAAGAGTTCACATGCGAAAGTAGATTCGTCGAAGTCCTTTTGTTTAAGCGCTAGGATGCTACAAACATATACATAGACAAAGAGACGGTCAGATAGACAAAAGAGTAAAACTTATAAAACCACTATTTTATGTTGGAGATAGAAAAGTCTAACTCGGACGCGGACTAAATTCAGCGCCACTTATCGAAAATAATAGTAAACTATTATTATTTTTAGGTGGATATGGTGACTACTGATAATCCAAGATGGAATCTGAAGGATCCAAGTATACCCAAGCATATAGGCAAGGTTGAAGGGTTTGAAAAATTTGACGCGCAGTTCTTCAGGGTCACCTCTCAATTGGCTACCGTTCTGGAACCAATGGGAATGAAACTACTCGAGCAAGCTTATGGAGCTATTTTTGATTCAGGTTAGTGTACCTAAGATTTCGCAATAATAGTCTTTATGAACACGCCAGGCTCTAAGGCAAAGAAGTCTGAAGTCAACAACATTTTTAGCAACCTAAGAAGGACCATTTTCTAGCAACGTGAAGCAGCAGCTTGCTATTGCGTTGAGTTAACGGTGAGTTAGATTTCCATAGGCGCAATTCCCACGCCTTTTTTTCAATCCTCATTTATTTTCTTTAAGTTCGGCAATATGTTCACTGCTTTATGGAGACTGATGAATATTTTATTTATTTTTTATTTTATTGCATAGGCCGACAAACGATCAAGTGGGTCACCTGGTGGTAAGTGATCACCACCGCCCATGTACGCTTACAATACCAAAAGAATTATGGGCGCGTTGACGACCTTAAAGGAAAGGGGTAATTAAGGGATTGGGAAGGGATTTGGGCCTCCGGATATCTCACTCACCGTACGAAATGCAGCAGCAAGCTGCTACTTTACGCCGGTTTATTGTGAGACAGTGGTAACGACCCGGACGAGCCGGCCCATTCATGCTGTAGACAAAAGTGTCTACAGCGTGGCTCTACCACTCATAAATTCAAACATATATCAGGGCTAATGTAATTTGTTATTCAAGCTTACAAACATAGTAAAAGATAACATTATGCACAGTTTCTTAATTATATTCTCATGTTTCTTAGGCACGAGTCTGGCGTCACTTAAAGGGAAGAAAATTGGTGTATTCATCGGCTCATCCTTCACTGATTCCAGTTCTATGATCTTGTTTCAAATTCCCATATTCAGCAATTCTATTATTAACGGGTAAGATAGTAGGTGATCTTTATTATTTTATTGCCTACGCAAACGTCAGGGTTGGTGATGCTTCAATGTAAGGGCAACCAAGTAGCTTACTACTAAATTTCAGACCTTAGGTATATTAAAACTCTCGTATCTATGTATTAAAATTCTTGTTAAGGAACAAGCTGGGTAATTATTAATGTGTATGCTTATTTGTATATATCATCTGCTACTAGAGTAAAAGCAACATTGTTTGATAATAACCTATGCTGGTGCATAAATAATAAAACTACATGTAATTAACATATTTCGTATTATCATTGAATATGAGGTGTTAATTACTATGCTGAAACTAAAAGTCATTATAATAAACTATGAAAGGGCTTGAAACTTTGGCTTGAAACTACTATGAAAAATTGGCTTTATTCCACCACGCTGGTCTAATGCAGGTTGGTGGACTTATAAATTGTAATAAAAAAGTCTCAGGTATGCAGGTATATTCACAGTGGTTTCTTCCACCTTTATTTTCTTCTTCTTTTTCCATCTGCCCTAATCCTTATCATAATGGGGTCAGCGCATTATGCATTTCAATATATTATATCACAGAAAGGTTTAGTTGGTAGTTTTTACGACCAGCCTGCCTAATGCCAACTCCTCTGGGGAATTATTATTATTTTTATTTACCCCTACTGAGAGATAATCAACAAGTATTATACACGTAATTACGAAAAGTCAGATGTGAATGCTCTGACGTGGGGGTTGGTTTTAGACCCGCTACCTTCATTTTTTTATACTGGTTCGGCAAAGTGACTACGCTACACCTGATGTTAAGTGCAGCGCAATCCAAGAATACTGTCGACCAACGACAGACGATGTGTCTATCGTAGGTCGGCAAAATTATACCGGCCTGCCAAATGCCGGAATGCCATCCAGGCATTCCCCGCTAGAGTATTGCTGCTTCCTTGCATTATAGTATCGCTTGTATGTAACTAATGTCTGTATCTTGTAACTTTTAAGTTTGCCAACTCAAAATTAAATATAGATTATTAAAATATTTATCTCACGAATTAGAGCCAGCAAAGCAATGTTCGCGAATCGTATTTCATACTGGCTCGACGGCAAAGGCCCATCATACGGCCTGGACTATTCCTGCGCCAGCTCCACCGCCTGCCTCGAGATCGCCTACAGTAGAATGAAGGCCGGAGACTGCGATGCAGCTTTAGTCGGTGGCTGTAACTTTTGTCTCTATCCTAATCTTCTAAGGAATATGAGATGGTGAGTTTCTTTTCGATTAATTAGGAAATTTTAATTATTCTTCTTTATAAATCAGTAAATAATGAATTAATATCAATGGATATAAAAGTTTACTGTTTCCGAAATAGAATCTATTTATATTATTAAGGACTCTAGTGGATCTATAGATAGTTAGAAATAAAATCTCATACATTTTCGAAATACGGGTTTATTATCCGCCTACGTAAACTGGTCTAAATCCCAGGGCAAATAACTCACAATTTGTGTTTAAATATTATTATTTCGAATCAACTCGGGAATGGAATATGTAGCCTATATTATAACGGTAGGGTCACCCCTATCGCACCATAGGGTGGAAATAAACTTGACGAACCGTAACTACAGTAGTTGTACCTCTGCCTACTTCTTCGAAGATGCACACGTGCGCTTGTGTGTTCAACATTTTTCAGCTGCACAGTGGATGAGTAGACGGCTGTAAAATGAGAGGCCGCGGGTTCAATTCCCGCACCGCGAACTTGTTTAAATAACAAGAACCATTGCTTGTTACAATAATTATAACTTTAACCACCTGTTGGTGAAATTCAAACTTAGAAACAAATGTCACGTTATAAAATCGATTTGTCGTTTACCATGTGTAACAAATTTGGTTTATTTTCAGTGCGGGCCTTTTATGCTTGGATGGAAAGACAAAATGCTTCGATAAAAACGCTGATGGTTATGTTAGATCTGATGCTGTCAGTTTGCTGTTTTTGCAAAAAGCAAAGGATGCAAAAAGGTACGACCATTGTTTACCCTCGAACGTAAAAAGATAGGTGTATAGAAAGATAGAAGAAATAAAAGAAAAGAGAGCAAAATAGAGAAAAAGAGAGGTAGTTTGAAGTCTTTGTCCCTTCAAAGCATTTTTTTATTTAAAACCTAATTTAATCGAGATGGTTCGTAGCTAATTGATTTGAATTAAATCTGGTTAGCATTTAGAAAGTCCAGATCTTTTTCAGGGTACGAATTTATAACCATAGTTGAACTGATCTATAGTCCAAACATTGACAATATAGTAGATGTGACATATATCTTCTTAGATATTATAAAAATCAATTACTGTTGGTTTATATCGTTAAAACTTAAAAACAGCGACCTATTTTGATGACTGCCTCGGTGGCACAGTTGTAATGCGTACGCGTTACGATTGAGGCTAACGCTGAGGTTTCGGGTTCGATCCCCGGGTCGGGTAAAGTTGTATTGGGTTTTTCTATTACGAAATGCTCAGTATCAGCCCGGAATTTGTGCCCGGTATGGCGATAGGCTCGCCCCCTATCACATCGTGGGACGGAGATACGCTCGGCGAAATGTGGGTGTACAGGTTACACCTCTGCCTACCCCTTTAAGGATTACAGGCATGAGTGCGTATGTATGTATTTATTTCAATGATTTTTTTGTGTGTATTTGATTGGGTCTCTGGATGGTTTATATTCTCAATTAGACCCGGTAGGTGGCGCTGAAATCAATAGTGATGTTGCGGATGAAATCGCGCGGTACAGCTAGTACTATTAAAACATTTATCATCTCTCCGTACTACTATTATATTATTGAAACATTACAAAAAAACATTCACGTAAATCCCCATGGGTTTTCCTGTTTTTACAAGTACGTCAATATTCATCAATCGTCGTTCATACTCCTTTGATTCCTTTTTGTCGAAATATTGCTTGATTACTTTGTAAAAATAACATTCTTACGCAATTGCTACTCCTGAATATTATCAACTTCCTTATATGTTAATATTCTCTGAATTTCCGGAAACAACCATCATCGATTCATTCTTTGATCATGTTTTTACAAAAAAATACGTTCAATAACTACATTTCCTCATTCTGTCCGTTCAAAATGTTAAGGAATCAAAATGTATCAATCTAACGATAGAAAATTCCAAAAAATAAATAGCCTGACTTTGATATCTGCATGTCACACCACGTATAAAAGTGATGAAAATAGACCCGGCACACCGTGGGTAATCTAGTTGTAACTCTGCCTACTCCTTTAGGGATACACGTGTGAGCTCTTTGTGTCTTAATAATAATATTTTCAGAATATACGCAGAAGTCGTTCATGTCGAAGGCGAACATAAAATAAGACCTGATGCTGGTTTTTTGCCGATACGAAAACCTGATGACTTACAGCATTTCTTAACTAAGTTTTACACTGAAGCAAATGTTGACCCAGGATTTGTGGAGTATGTGGAAGCTCATGCAGCTGGTAGGTATTTTTATCAGACTACACGAAGAGAAAAGGTAGTTAGTCCTTTTTAAAAAAATGGACTAAAATAGATTATGTTAGTGATTTCTTAGGTTTACGCGAATATTACACATTGAAATAAAACTAATTTATACGGATTTTATCGCGGTTTAATTTTTTATTTTATTTTAGTCCTGCCGTTTCGAAAGCTTTTCTTTCTGCGTAGATCGAACTAGTGTCAACTAACTTTTTAAATAAATACAAAATAAATGTATAATTTTAAAATGAAGGTAGCCATTGTAACATTAACTTTTCGAGACGACCTACACCTCAGTCTCTCCCGTGACCACGAAGGCTGAAAAGCTTTCGAAACGTCGGGACTAAAATAAAAATTAAACCGCGATAAAATCTGTATAAACTAGTTTTTTTTCAATAGATTCTGTTAAATAAGTAGCTCGCTATGTCAGTAAATTAACATTTCGTATGAAATCATGTCGACACCTAAATATATGTAGTTATAACTATAAACTTGGGTTTATGGTGGATAATTGAGTTTACATAACAGCAAACTTCATGTAAGTAGGTACTATATTAAGTAAATATAGAGATAAATGATTAAATGTAATCACGCAAATATTGTATTAAACATAATGTTTTTGAATATAAAACCCTTTATTTTTTCCAGCGATTGCACAAGCAGATCGCAATGAAATGGAAGCAATTAGTAACATTTTCGCTAAAGATAAAATAATTAAAATTGGTAGTGTAAAATCCAATATGGGAAATAGTGAACCTGCTTCAGGGGTGACTGCGCTCACCAAGGTATTTAAATACATGATTATTTTTATATTTTATTCAAATTAAATATACAGAAGGGACAAATATACATTTTATAATTAGGTAAAAATATTATTAGTGTTTATAGAAAATCGGTAGGATATTCATGAATATAAAAGCATTTTTCGATTTATGTAAAACAATGAATTTCATGAATTAGCTTGCTTGGAATCCTATAAATGAAAAAAAAACTCTTCAGTTAGTTTGGCTATACAGGATTTTGTATGAAATTTACTTTCCTTCAATATTTTGTCTTACTTTTGTATTGTATATTTACTGCTGATTTCTTTGCGTACTTGGATATATTTAAAGTTAAAATGCAATTCTAGCTGTGCCTCGCTTACAATCAAGGAAAAATACCAGCCAACTTACACTACACGGAGCCCCAAGATATACCAGCAGTACGGGATAACAGGATCCAGGTGGTGACAGAGAATGAAGAGTTTAGTAGAGGATATACAGCGTTGAACAATTTCTCGTTTACTGGCGCTAATTATCATGTTCTTTTGAAAGGACATTACAAAAAGAAGGTACCAACATACTATATAACACCAAGTTAGTATTTACCATTAGCTATTTACAAGATGGTAGGCCTCTCCTATGCGAGAGTCCGTCTTGGTTGGTACCACCTCTTTGTCTATTTTTACCTCCAAGCAGCAGCAGTGTAAGCACTGTTGTGTTTCGGTTTGAAAGACATTGAAGCCAGTGAAATTACTGGGCATATAAGACTTAACAACTTATGTCTCGGGGTGACATACGCAGTCCAGTGCCATGCAGTGCTTTTGTAATTCAAAATCCTGTGTGATGCTGTATCTATTTATGGGCAGGCGTGGCGCTCACCATCGAGCGACCTGCTCGTTTCGTCATTTATGGTAAAAAAATATTAAAAAGCAAATTAAATCTCCATATTCCCGCATCAAATGGCATTCAGACTTTGAACTCTGTTCTGTCTCATAAACATGTGTTTAGTATAACTGTCTCGTTTCAGGATCCCAAAAAGTATCAAAGTGCAATCCCACAATTGGTCCTGGCATCTGGAAGGCAAGAAGACTGTGCAGGCAAAGTCTTCAATATATTAAAAAGTCAACCTATGGACTTAGAACAAATCGCACTGCTCCGTAGTACTTTTGCAGATGACATATTCGGACATACTGCGAGAGGATACGCAATACTTGGTAAATAAGTTAAGTTATAATAGGAAAAAATATATGTTACTGTCTCGCTTGAATTCATTAGCCTAACCAATTTTTAACCGACTTCAAAAAAGGAAGTTTTCAATTCGGTAGTTTTTTTATTATGTTATTGTTTTTTTGCTTTTATATGTATGTGTGGACCGATTTTATTGAAAAAAAATCATTCGATGGAGTTTAGCTGCGATGTGGTCCCATATCAATTTGACTAAGGTCTAAGAACGGAGTACGGAGTAAAAAAAAAATCCTCAACAGATAACAGTATACTCATCGAGTGTGTTATTATTTTGGAATTTACATTCCATAGCTATACCTACCACATTAAATAGAAAAATTAAAATAAGTTTTAATAAAACTTAACATCGACGGCCAAAAAATAATACTTTTTTTTTTTATCCTGGCTTGGCAAAGTGACTACGCTACACCTGATGGTAAGTATAGCGCAATCCATGAATACTGTCGACCAACGATAGACACTGAATCTATCGCAGATCGGCAGAATTATGCCGGCTTGCTTAGTTGCTTCTTCACACTTCTACTTAAAAGCCAACAATAACAATTTCTATAGGTCTCTTTGGAGTCGGTGCAATTTTATTTGATCGGCAGCAACATAGGCACCGATTCTAAACAGACCTATGGAAAGTGTTACTTTTGACTTTACAGTGTTCTTTTTTTCCGTTAAGTCGGTTTAATTTTTTTAGCTCGAAGATTTGCCCGTGAGAAGTTAATTTTATAAAAAAATCCTATTTTACTTTGCAATCCTATTTGTTTCCTTTTTTTATGGCAAAGGCCGGCAAACGTGCCGGTGGGTCACCTGATGGTAAGTGATCTCCACCGCCCATATACGCCCTCAATACCAAAAGAATCATGGGTGCGTTGCCTACCTTAAAGGAAAGAGATAATTCCTTAATTATATGGAATTAGGATCAGGAAGGGGAGGAAGTTTGGGCCTCCGGATATCTCATTCACCGTACGAACGCAGCAGCAAGATGCTACTTTACGCCGGTTTTCTGTGAGACAGTGGTAATGACCCGGACGAGCGGGCCCATACATGCTCTATCACTCATAAAAAGTTGGAGTTGGTAACTAAGTTCCTTAGGAGTTGAATTAATGCGTACAATATAAAATCAACAGCCTCCTAAATTACGAATTTCTAGCCTTGAATGTTTGTAATGGGCTGTCCTGATTAACTTATCATAGTCACATTGCCTTTTATAGATATAGATGGATAGTTCAGCTAGTCTGATCTAAAACGAAGCGCTAACAAATCCTCGCATAAATCAATTGTGTATTCAGTAATATTCAAATTAAATGGCAGCGTAGACTATTTTTAACGAACTATATAGATGATGATAGCAGTGATAGCTCAGTCGGGAGTGGTATGGACTGTTGAGACGAAAGTCGCAGGTTCGAAACCAGCCCCAAGTGCATACACCTCTGACTTTTCTAAGTTATGTGTGTATTAATTGTTAATTATCACTTGCTTTAACGGTGAAGGAAACATCGTGAGGAAACCTGCATACCTAAGAATTTCGAAGGTATGTGAAGTCTACCAAGCCGCATTAGGCCAGCGTGGTGGACTAAGGCCTAACCCCTCTCATTCAGTAGAGGAGGCCCGTGCCCAGCAGTGGGACGTATATAAAACAGGGCTAGTATTATTATTATTATATAGATGAAACGACCCCTTTATAAATTGAGGGCCTTACTAATACGCATTATATATGAATAGTCTCCGTGGCGCAGTCGGCGAGTATCGGACGTGAAGCGCAAAGCCGCGGGTTCGATTCCCGCAGCATGTTTGTGTGATCCACAAATATTTGTTTCGCGTCTTGGTTTTCTCCCCAGAGGGGTCGATATCATGCAGGCGGCCGGTCGTAAAACTACAAGCTGAATCATTGTGTAGCATGTGTTAAAAATGGTTGAGCCGACCCCACTGCGAGTGGGATAAAGGCAGGTGGAGGAAGATAACTAATAAGCATTACATAATTCTTTAACAGTAATTTAGCACCATAACAATAAAACACTACCACTTTTTTTATAAGGATTATCAAAAGACTATTCATAATATTAAATTTCTTTCAGACACAAACGAGAATAAAGAAACGGTATGCTTATCTGAGAGTGTGGCGTACTATCCAGATGTTAAACAACCTGTATGGTTCGTATACAGTGGCATGGGATCCCAGTGGGCAGGGATGGGAGCCGATTTGATGCGCATACCGATATTTGCAGAAGCTATTAGAAAGTAAGTTAATAAATCTGTGGATACTAAACAAAAGTTCAAACAATTTGTATGTACGTTTTTTTATTCACCGAAATGAGCAGGTCAGTCGCCTGATGGTAGGCGCCACGCCTGTCCATAAACAGAAGGAACACAACTCAGAAACTGGAATAACAAAAAAACATGGCATTAGAGTGCGATCCTCACCCCGACAAAGGATGTTAAGTCTCATTATGCCCAGTAATTTTACTAGCTTCAATGTCCTTCAAATCGAAACACAACAGCGCTTACAAACTGCTGCTTGGTAGCAGAAATAGATAAAGCAGTAGTACCAAACCAGACGGCCTCACGCATACGAGGGACCTGCCATCTAGTTTAACGCACGTACAAATACCACGTTCCAATATTATTGAAGAGTCTCAAAAAGCCATTTGGTTTAAAATTAAATTAGCAAGTTTAATGGTAAGTGTATGCCCATGTTCACGCACAATATCAGAAGAATCATGGACGTTTACAGAGGTCATTTCTCCCACGCAATTTCAGACTCTGGAATGAACTTCCCTCCGCAGTGTTTCCTCAGCGCTATGACATGGCCTTCTTCAAACAAGGCTTAAAAAAGTATTACTATACTTAAAGGAAATACTTTGTACTGTAATACCCCTGGCATTGCCAATGTCTATGGGCGACGGTGACCACTTACTATCAGGTGGGCCGTCAGTTCGTTTGCCATCGAAAGCCAAAAAAAAAAACGTGTTGCCGACAATAAAGAGATAATCAAGGAATTGAGAAGGGGTGACAGGATTTAGGCGTCCGGATATCTCACTCATCGTTCAAATATACCAGCAAACTGTTATTTCACGTTGGTTTTCTATGAGACAGGTAATAACCCTGTCGGGCCGGACCATTCATGCTGTAGACATAACTGTCTACGTGGCTCTTCCACCTATAGCTCCATTTAGTTTTAAATGTTTTACGACTTTTAATGTCTGCCTGCAATGTTTTTACATATTTATAATTCATAAAGAAAAGTTGCACGAACAATGAAAAGCAGGTCTTAAATTTTTGTGTAAGAAGTTTTTCGTATTTTTTTATCTTCGATAAGCACCTTATAGTTTTCGCTACATTAACTCTATTTATGTTAGTCTAGGTTTTATGATACGAATGTTTACGCTATAAGTGAATATTTTTCTTACTTCAGTATTCCTAGAGCTACGAGTTCTTTTGAATTTACATACATGCGCACTCAAGCCTGTAATACTGTAATAGGCAGAGGTGTAACCAGTATACCCACATTTCGCCGAGCGTATCTCCGTCCCATGATGTGATAGGGGGCGAGCTTATCACATCATTTCGTAATAGAAAAACCCAATATCACTTTTACCCGACCCTGGGATCGAACCCGAGGCATCAGCGTCAGCCTCAGTCGTAACGCGTATGCATCAAGACTGCGCTACCGAGGGAGTCATTCTTTTGGATCTGTAGTGTTATTATTTTATGGCAGACCACCAGCTCGATGGTCCGATGACGTGGATACGTTGGTGGTCACTGGATAATGCTAAGGGTTAAATAAACGCCGTGAAATAGAACAGGTATATAGCAAGAGTGGATTTGGGCTGATTGGTATATAGACCTTGAAGTTTGTTATTAGATATACGAAATGATATATTCATATGAATCTAATAACTGTGCTAATAGTATAAAAGTAAAGTAAGGTTATAAATGCATATTGCAGATACATATTACCTTTTACAAGCGTTCCGCATATTTCCTCGTAAGCGAGAGGCCGGCTGGGTTGGTACCACCGCTTTGTATTTCTACCGCAGTTTCTGCAACAGTGTGTTTGTGTTCCGGTTTGAAGGACATTGAAGCCAGTGAAATCACTTGGCATTATGAGTCTTAACACCTTATGTCTCGGGGTGACGAGCGCAGTCTAGTGTCATGCAGTGCTTTGTTATTTAAAGTACTATGTGACGTTGCTTCTGTTTATGAGCAGGCGTGGCGCTTACCGCGCGAGCGACCTGCTCGGCTCGTCATTCA
The DNA here is from genome assembly GCA_905332985.1 of Mimas tiliae. Taxonomy (NCBI): domain Eukaryota; kingdom Metazoa; phylum Arthropoda; class Insecta; order Lepidoptera; family Sphingidae; genus Mimas; species Mimas tiliae. Next base: position 14,395,166 of record HG995253.1, on the reverse strand, counting down.
AGCTAATAAAAAATATTATTTAATCTCATGTGAAAACTAATGTGTTTTTTTAAAATAATTAAACATATAGAAATTATACGAGAGTAAAAGCATCATCAAAATAAATTGGATACTATCAAATTACTTCAAAGGTTCAAGTGATTAATTTATATTAAGTTATAATTACTTTATATTTCTAACGGGGCTTTACGATTTATACCTTGGTAACAAAGTTAAATTTTTGTGCTGTGACAAGTAACTCGAAATTTTAAGTATTTAACGCCATATCACTCCAGTGAAGTGGAAATGCAACTTTTTTATACTGTAATTATAATAATAAAAATAATATTGTATTATAAATGTCCCACTGCTGGGCACGGGCCTCCTCTACTGAATGAGAGGGGTTAGGCCTTAGTCCACCACGCTAGCCTAATACGGGTTGGCAGACTTCACATACCTTCGACTTATGAAGAACTTCTCAGGTATGCAGGTTTCCTCACGATGTTGCCTTCACCGTTAAAGCAAGTGACAATTAACAATTAATACACACATAACTTAGAAAAGTCAGAGGTGTATGCATTTGGGGCTGGTTTCGGACCTGCGACTTTCGTCTCGACAGTCCATACCACTCCCCGCTGAGCTATCACTGCTTAATTAAATTATAGTACCTTCAACCGACGAAAATGTATGAGAAGATGTATGAATGTGGAAGAGGCGAAAGATGTGTCAGGATCGTAGCTTGTGGTACTCAATAGTCTCTGCCTACCCCCATGGGACATAGGCGTGAGTGGGTATGTATGTATGTAATTATAGTGAGTACAGTATTAGGAGTCCAAATATATATTGGTAGTGGAAAGACGTTGCGTCCCTTGATGGTCACCAGAATTATACCGGCTTGAAATATTCACATATCTGCTATTTACTAAGATTCTTCTTCTTCAGGTAAAATAAATAATAAATACGCTGTAGACACTTTTGTCTTCAGCATGTATGGGCCGGCTCGTCCGGGTCATTACCACTGTCTCACAGAAAACCGGCGTAAAATAGCAGCTTGCTGCTGCATTTCGTTCGGTGAGTGAGATATCCACTATATGCCATAAAAAAATGTAGAGTAGATGAGTAGAAAAATTGTTATCAATTAACATATTTTAGTACAGAGGTAAGCTATACTGAAGTGTTCTACACTCGAATGAGATTGCAGCGTCTGTTGCCATAAGTGACGTACACACTAAGAATAACTACGTCAAATATCTGACGGACCTCAAAACGGAGGTAAGAAACGTAGTTAATTAATTATTTAAATGATATAAAATCTTCTACAGGTGTAGTAAAGCCCTGGAGCCCAAAGGCATAGATCTTATAAAGGTAGTGACTGAACCCGACAATTCATTGTTCGATAACATAGTGAATTCATTCGTTGGCATTGGAGCCGTCCAAATTGGACTTACAGACGTATTGAAGGCTATTGGAATCGTCCCTGATTATATTATTGGTAAGCCAGACTATTATAATGTCTTTGTGGTGATCATATAATGTTCAGACATCAGAAGGCCAATTCTCGTAATTTTAAATGTTCAAAATATCATTCCGATCTAGTCTCAGCGTCAAGAAAGTTGCAAATGGCATTCTCATAAATTCATAATCAACGTCAAATGTGAACATAAATCGTAATGAGATTGAATGTAGAATAAAAGTTGACTAAAGCCAAAACGGTATAATGCTACTGCTAGTGCTAGGTGCATTTGACGTTGATTATTGGTTTAAGAGAATGCCATTTGCAACTTTCTTGACGCTGAGAATTAGATCGGAATGATATTTTAAACGTTTAAAATTACGAGAATTGGCCTTCAGTTTTCTAGTGGTAGTTATTACATGGTGACTGACTGAAATTTTATTTACCTTGGTATGCCTTTCGAGTACCTAGTGAGGTAAAAACTGAAGATCTCAAGCTTGATTGTGGATATTTTGTGTGGTTTTCAAATATTTCACAGTTACCGTGGCGATATCGGCGAGTAGGCGGCTGTGAAACTAAGGGTCATAGGTTCTATCCCCGACACAAGTGATTTTTACAAGGTCCCTCGTATGCGACAGGCCACCTGGGTTGGTACCACCGCTTGGTCTATTTCTTCCGCCAAACAGCAGTCCAATGCCATGCAGTACAGTAATTCAAAGTTCTGTATGGTGTTGCTTCTGTTTACGGGCAGGCGTGACGCTTACCATCAGGCGAGCGACCTGCTCGTTTTGTCACTCAAGCTGATAAAAAAAAGTGAAATCCACAAATATTTTATTAGTTTTAGGACCTTTACACTCGTAGTTTCTGATACAACAATATTCTATCTTAATTTGAGTTCGGTATAGGGTGTATATAGTGTTAGGGACTCGGCCCAGCGGTCGCCTGGATGTTTACCATCTCTCTCGGGCGGCTTAACGTGGGGTCGTAAGGCCGGTGAACCCAACATAACCGTTCGCTTCCCCCCGGGGCGGGGTAGTAGCAATAAGACGCTTTTCCCCGCGACAACAAAGCAACATGGAGTCAGGCAGTACAATATTTACAGTACAATACACAGTAGAATATCTAATACTACTGTATTTAGTTATTTGCTAGGTTCAAGTTTAGATCCCAAAAATACTTCAAAGTTTTCAGTACAGTCTTATAATATCATAGAATCTTAATCAAATTATTATTCTAGGTCATAGTTTAGGAGAGACAGCATGTGCCTACCACGATGAAACATTCACGGCCGAAGAAATTATGTTATGTACATACTGTCGTGGTGAAGTATCCAAGGAAACTCCTATTATAAAGGGAGCCATGGCTGCAGTTGGTATTGGGTACAAATCGGTAAGTATAGAGTGGTAGAGCCACGCTGTAGACACTTGTGTCTACAGCACGAATGGGCCGGCTCGTCCGGGTCGTTACCACTGTCTCACAGAAAACCGGCGTAAAGTAGTAGCTTGCTGCTGCGTTTCGTACGGTGAGTGAGATATCCGGAGGCCCAAACCCTTAATTATCCCTTTCCTTTTAGGTCGGCAACGCACCCATAATTCTTTTAGTATTGTGGGTGTACATGGGCGGTGGAGATCACTTACCATCAGGTGACCCACTTGCTCAATTGCCGGCCTTTGCTATAAAAAAAGTAGTTTTAACCGATTTCAAAAAAGGAGGTTCTCAATTCGGCGCGCTTTTATATATGTACATCGATTTCCCCGCCAATTGTAGACCGATTTTGTTGATAAAAAAATTCATTAGATAAGTTTAGCTGCGATGTGGTCCCTTATTTTGGTTAAGATTTGATGACGGAGTACGGAGTAAAGAAATTAAACTCCTCAACTGACAACAGTACTCTCGTCGCGATTGTGTTATTGTATTGAAATTTACATGCTATTGCTGTTACTACCACTAAAAATTGATAAATAAAATTAGATTTAACAAAACTTAAAATACCGACTTTGTGCCTGTATCACTACCGGTGAAATAAAATTGCACCGACTCCAAAGAGATCTGTAGAAATTGTTATTTTGGACTTTTCAGTGTTTTTATTTTGAACTCGGTTTTTAAGTTTTGTTATTTCTATACTATGAAATGGCTGTTCATACTTTTAATTTATTTAATGTTAGCCCATACTAACACTATACATGAATTAACAGCTAATGTGATGTAGTTTTCACAGTTTTTTAAGGCTCTATTTGAATTGTCCTATTCCAGTGTGGCTATCAATACTATCTTTGACTTGCTTGTTAACACTATACAGTATGTAACAAAAACCCTGTTGGCCCTTTTTGGGTTCTGAAGATAGACATATAGAAAGATGAATAAAAATAGTTAAATAAAAAAAAAACAGGAGCGAGATCTTTCTATCTAGAGATTATCCTTTCCCAGGTAACTTAGAAAATAAACATATTTAATAAATGTTATTCACATCTGAACTTCGGTGTGTATTGACGAAGCCAGGGGCGCGGCTCGTTTGATGTATGGGGACGCCGCAACATGCTGTCTTGCTCTGGCTCCAAGTCGTGGCTCTTGCAGAGGTAATCAATCGAAATACGGTTAACGAACAATAAATTAATTCAAGTATAAAAAATAAATATGCTTATTTTTATAGTCCAATTTCCGTATGCAAGTTTTTTCATTACGTTTTAATATCGATTCTGGTATCACAGTTAATCGCCCAACAGGATTTTTGGTGCATATTGTATAGTGCGATATAACATGGATATTATTAATCCAGTCCAATTTTTTTTTTACGTGAAATGCCTGACTTCTAAGAAATTATAACTGCACCTTAGCAAGGCCCTTACTGGCTTATTTGATACAATATAAAATGTAATTATTAATTACCATCAGATAGTGAACCAATGTCCGCCAGATATTGACATAGCTTGCCACAATAGCTCTGAATCAACCACTATATCAGGACCTGCTGAATCCATTAAGAAGTTTATCAGCGATCTGACAGCCCGTGGTATATTTGCTAGAGATGTGCCTTGTGGTAACTTACCCTACCATTCGAGATATATTGCAGAAGCAGGTACTGTTATTAACTTAACTTTAGGTTTTCTCAGTGGTTTCCCCGCCAACAGTTTTGTCTACAGCACAACTGGGTGGGCTCGACCGGATCATTAATACTGTCTTACAGGAAACCGACCTAAAGTAGCGGTATGACGCTGCGTGTTGTATGAGTGAGATATCCTGACGTCCCAATTCCACCCCCCCTTCCTAATCGCATAATTATCCCTTTCCTTTAAGGTCGGCAATGCGCCCATGAACTTAAGTCACCATTGTACATGATTCTTCTGGTATTGTACATGGCCGGTGGAGATCACCTATCACCAAGTGACCTACTTACTCGTTTGCCGACCTATGCTATATAAAAAGTGAATAAGTCCAATCAACTTCTTTCGGACCCCCAGTCAAGCTCTTCAGTTACCCTAATCGATAAAACATGAGGCATTAATGACCTTCCGCATTCCGCATGTAGTGGGATTATGGTCTCAACCTCTAGAGCTCTTAGCGCAGAAATAGGGCTGCGAAGTTAATTAAAAATTATCTTCCTTGACACCGGATTATTTTACGTGTACGTGTATTTTTAGTGTTTCAAGTTTTTTTTCAAAAAAATATTGGATTTATTTTTCCGTAAAGTTGTTAAAAGTATAGGTGGCGGTATTTACTAGGTGGTGCGTCTCTTGTATGCGAGAGGTCGTCTCAGTTGATACCACCATTTTGTCTATTCCTACCACCAAACAGTAATGTATAGGCACATGTTTCGGTTGAAAGGACATTGAAGCCAGGGAAATTACTGTGCATTAAGAGACTTAAAATTTATGTCCCTGGGTGGCGTGCGCCGTCGCATCCCATGCAGTGCTTTGTAATTTATGATTCTGTGTGCTGTTGCTTTTGCTTATAGGAATGCCTGATGCTAACTAGGTATCAGGCGAGTGACGGCTTCTCATTCAGATTAATAAAAAAATATGTCTTGCAGGTAGAACACTGCTTAAAAAATTGACGAATATAATAAAAGATCCCAAACCTCGCAGTAAAAGATGGTTATCAACATCCATACCACAATCTCGATGGAACGAGCCCATAGCAAAATACTCTTCTGCGGAATATCATACAAATAACTTGGTGGTAAGTGTTATTAATTTTATTTACAAAAACTAATTGCTAAAATCTCTCAACAATAAATATTGGCTAAATGGCTAAACTTATTAATTTCGACTTAGCAAAGAATACCCTCGATTGAATCAACTTTAAAAAAAATGCATACACATTTATCCATTCGTTTAAGCGCTACAGTGCCATAGACAGATTCACTCAGAAACTCACACACAATATTATCAATACATACTACATAAACAGACAATAATGAATACACCCAATAGCTACTATACACAGTCATAGCCCCACATTAAGATACAAGATGTCGCGGTTTTCAACAACTACAGGATACTTTCAGTCTTCTGACTTCTTTTCAGACTGCCTCGGTGGCGCAGTTGTAATGCGTACGCGTTACGATTAAGCTAACGCTGAGGTCTCGGGTTCGATCCCCGGGTCGGGTAAAGTGGTATTGGGTTTTTCTATTTCGAAATGCTCAGTATCAGCCCGGAGTCTGAAATTTGTGCCCGGTATGGCGATAGGCTCGCCCCCTATCACATAAGGGACGGAGATAGATACGCTCGGCGAAATGTGGGTGTACTGGTTACACCTCTGCCTACCCCTTCGGGGATTACAGGCGTGATTGCGTATGCGTGAGTGCGTATACTTTCAGTCTTACAGCTTCCAGACTCGAAGCAAATATTTTTTTTATCACACAAACATTTGTCTCGGTACAAGAATGGAACAACTTCTCGTTTTACAAATAGTTACACGCCCGCTGCGTTCGGAGGCTGTCTGTAATTTTAATTTATTTATTATTATTTATTTATTTATCAGGCATGCAGTTGCTCTGCAACTGATATTGCCAGTATCCTGCATTTCACTATTTGCAATTTTTTGCATCTATAGGTATAAGGTGATTGTCAAGTCGATTCGATTCTATTCTTAATACATTTATTTATTCAGAGTCCAGTACTCTTCGAGGAGACGACAAAGTTTATTCCAAACAATGCAATCGTAATCGAAATAGCCCCACATGGATTATTGCAAGCGATATTGAAAAGGTCCCACAAAGACTGCACGCACATCCCTTTGACCAAGCGAGGCGTGAAGGATGGTGTTAAGTTTTTGTTGGAGGCTATTGGAAAGTAAGAATTAGAATGGTTTTAATATTCAATTATTGAAATTGTAGTTGGACATCCTTAGTCTTCTTCTAAGAAAGAAACATTTTCATAAGTCACATTAAGTATTTCGATGACAAATGAAAACGACATATTATTGTATTGCTCTCATATAAAACTTAATTATTTACAAATATTAAAGGTGTGATTCCTTTGAAGTGGAGTACAGCGGGGTAGAGATGATATGCCTGAGAAGGAAGAGGCAGATTGGTCTATTCAATTGGTCAAAAGTGTTGCTCATAGTGACAGAAATAGGCAAAGCAAATATAACTACCGCGAAAGATTCTTCACGTATATCTACAAAAACGCATCCTTAGGGTGGAAATCAAACTACGCAAACTTTTTAGATATCTCTTTTGAATGGAGCTCAGCTCATGTTATGTGAATCTACAAAACTTACATATTTAACATGTTCTGAAATAGTGATTCTTTAAATATGATTTAAAACTATTTTCCCTGATATAACTAATATCAACGTCATTTTCCAGAATGTATCAAGCTGGCCTCAATCCAAAAGTGGATGCATTGTATCCTAAAATTGAATATCCCGTGTCGACCGAAACGCCTCTGCTTTCACACTTTGTTGATTGGGAACATAGTGAAGATTGGTAAGGCTCAAAATGTTATTTTAAAATACTAATTAAGTTTTTCGATTACACCATTACGCTCACCATTATTCTCAGAGAGACTCAGAAGAAACCTGCATATGGTAAACAAATAAACACACCCAACAGTCACACACATAGTCCTGACCCCACACTAGGTAAACCTGTGTCGTGGGTATTAGGAACTACGATGGACTTGCGGTCCCACAACGCCCAGACCCAAAACATTTTTTTGTGGATCACACAAACATTTATCTCAGTGCGGGAATAGAACCCACGGCCTCTCGCTTCGCAGCCGACTACTCGCCCGCTGCGTCACGGAAGCTGTCAAAGGTTTCTTTATAATGTATTATTTTACCAACATAGAGAAAAACAACCTGAATTGATATATAAATCGAAGACTCGAAGACTCGGAGGTACGCTCTGCTAGTATCGATACCACTACCTTCGTCCAGCAGTCCGTTCCACCTAGCCTATTGATACGTTATTAAGAATTGCAAAGATATGTAACGTATTCCAACCCGTAATGAAGCAGCGTGCTCCACTTAGAACTAACCCTTCTCATTAATAAAGGAGGACTATCCAGCAGTAGCGCTGGTATTATCGTTTATTTTTGTTATTTTTTTATGTCAAGCCCGCAACGGAGCAAGTTCATCACCTGATGGTAAGTGATCTCCACCGCCCATTTATGCCCATAATACCAAAAGAATTATGGGCGCGTTGCCGATCTTAAAGGAAAGGCATTGGGGTAGGGGAGAGGGATTAGGGCCTCCGGATATCTCACTCACCGTAGAAAACTCAGCAGCAAGCTGCTACTTTACGTCGGTTTCCTGTGAGACAGTGGTAATGACCCGGGCGAGCCGGCCCATTCATGCTGTAGACAAAAGTGTCTACAGTGTGTCTCTATCACTCTAACATTCTTAGAATTTATTTTAACCTCTCTTATAGGCCATTAAGTACCATGAATAAAATAGAAAAGAAAACTGCAAGCTCTCGGAAATTTATAATGTCAATTTTCGATGATGATTATCGCTACCTCGAAGGACATGTCAGAGAAGGTAAGCAGATCAACAGTAACTCTCATTACATAATTATATTCTATACTTCTTCATGTAATAAAAATTTTAGAAACTGATAAAATTATGACTCATAATCAAAACATAACTAATTGTTATTTCTTCATCCAGTCGGGTCAAACGTTATTAAAAGAGCTGAGGGGCGAGAACGAACAACTTAATAGAAATAATAATAATACTAGCCCTGTATTATATACGTCCCACTGCTGGGCACGGGCCTCCTCTACTGAATGAGAGGGGTTAGGCATTAGTCCACCACGCTGACCTAATGCGGGTTGGCAGACTTCACGTACTAATAAGTATTTGAATCAAGAACGCTAGCTAGCATTTGTATGAAGTTTCAAATAATTTTTGGACATTTCGATACGAATACGTTCTCGCAAGTTATTCGTACTAGCCCCTCAGAGGTAGTGGTTTAAATGCATTAATATGTTTATCTAAAAAGGCACGTTTTGAGGTACGCGACACGCATACGTCTGCTTTGTGTGTGATTGTATTGTTTGGATATAAAATGTATCTCATTTTGAGGTATGCACCCGAGACCAGGAGTGACTGTTTCCATACATACATACATACATACATACGCATCTTCGTTTGTGATCTCCGAAAGGTTAGGCAGAGGTGTAACCAGTACACACACAGTGATTTCTTAGGTTTACGCGAATATTACAATATTGAAATAAAACTAGTTTATACGGATTTTATCACGGTTTAATTTTTATTTTAGTCCCGACATTTCGAAAGCTTTTCAGCCTTTGTGGTCACGGGAGAGACTGGACCTAGTTTTATTTCAATCAGTACACACACATTTAGCCGATCTTATTTCCGTCCCATAATGTGACAGGGGGCGACCCTATCCTGGACACAGTTCCAGACACGGGCTGATTCCGAGCATTTCGTAATATAAAAACCCAATATCACTTTTACCCGGCCCGGGGATCGAACCCGAGATCTCAGTACAGCAGTCGTACCTCGTACGCCTTACAACAGCGTTACCGAAGCAGTTTCCATTTTTTTTCTTTCTCCTGTCTCGGTTGCGTATTCGAAACGTACATTTAAGACACTAACTTCCAATGACATTTTACAAGCTAGGTTCGTCGTGTGTGAAAGGCCGCCTGGGTTGATACCACCGCTTTGTCTAGTTCCGCCGCCAAGCAGCAGTGCGTAAGGAAGAAGGACATTCAAGCCAGTGAAATTACTCGGCATTGAGACTTAACATAACTTAACATCTCATGTCTCGGGGTGTTCTCTTATCATCAGGCGAGCTACCTGCTCTTTTCGTCACTCAAGCTATTAAAAAAAACTTTTTATGTCGTATTGTTTTGCTTATTATTAGGGAACGTTTAAGAATGCCCACAGCAGTGGCCACAAACTTATTTTCGCCCCCGGAAGCCATCAATCATAAGTTTTATCACAAACTGGCAAGTATGTTAACGACGTCAAATGCTGTTTATTCGCCTAATTTCAATGACTTGCAACATACTTTTTTCAGCCGACTTTAAAAAGGAGGAGATTTTTCATTCGTCTGTTTTTTTATGTAATTTATGGGAAATTTCCGCCGAATAACATTAATAAAAATAATTTTGAATAGAATTTTTTAAATAATATTAAATAATACTACTTCTACTCCAGTATTACACATATTATCCCATTGCTGAACACGGGCCTCCTCTACTAAATGAAAGGGGTTAAGCCTTAGTCCACCACGCTGGCCTAATGCGGATTGGGAGACTTCACATTGAAATTCTTATAGAAAACTTCTCAGGTATGCAGGTTTCGTCACGATGTTCCTTCAGCTTTATAGCAAGCGATAATTAATACACACGTTTGTGCATGCTCTTGGGGCTGGTTTCGAACCTGCGATTTTTGTCTTGACAGTCCGTACCACTCCCCTCTGAGCTATCGCAGCTTTTTCAAATTAAATATATATCTTGAAATAATCACTAAACTCAATAATTATATTAAACTATCTTCTACTTGAAAACTATTAAGGCATCAACAATTTAATGTTGTTAGATGTTACGAAGTTAACATACTATTTAAACAACTAACTGTGGGTTAGACCAACCGTCGTTAAAGTTATTGTTATTGTAACAAGCAATGGTTGACGATATCTATAGGTTTTTACATTTTGGTAGTCTTTCCTTCTTTCTGCGTGGCGCTCTTTTCTTCCACCTGCCCTTATCCCACTAGCAGTGGGGTTCGGCGATACAGGCTTTTCTTTTGCACGTTTTACAGAAGAACATGGCTTGTAGTCTCATTTACCGGCCGCCTGACGTCAACATTTTATCTCAATGCGGGAATCGAACCCGTGGCCTAGAGGCCAAGCTAGAGCTTCACAGCCGGCTACTTGCCTACTTACTGCCGACGCTATCCCCGCTTAATACCGTCGGACCACCACAATCCGCAACGGGGACCATATTTCGCCTTCGCCTCGTCCGTTAATCAGCAGAGTGTACCACGTGCAAGTGAGGTTGGCCTTGGACCTAAGATGTTGGTGGCACCGAAAACAAATGATATTATATTTGAATAATATCCATTGCTTGTTACAATTGATTTAGCATTAAACGATGGTTGGTGCAATCCACACTTATTCTGCTTCAGTTAAGTTTAGTCTCAATATAAATCTAATTAAGTTCTAATGAGTACTTATATAAGTTCTCTTTAAACTTAACTAAATATGCTCTTAATTACTTATTTAGAGGGCAACCCACCGTTTATCGTTTATGAATATTAGTACATTAATTGCATTACACCCGTAATTACCAACAATACTTAAACATAGATAACATAAGCTCATGCCTTTATTCCCTTAGGGGTAGGCAGAGGTGCAACTAGTGCACACGTGTTTCGCCAAGCTTATTTCCTTACTATGATGTGATACGGGGCAAGCCCATCACCATACCGGGCACAAATTCCAGACTCCGGGCTGATACTGAGCTTTTCATAATAGAAAAACCCAATATCACTTTTACCCGACCTGGGGATCGAACCCGAGACCTCAGTGTCAGCCTCAGTCGTAACGCGCACGCATTACAACTGCGTCACCGAGGCTTCAGAAAGCTGTCACATCACAACAGTTTACTGTGAAACAGTGGTACTTCCCCAGTCGAAAAAACTATTTACTTCGGCTCTACGACTTGCTAAATTCAAATTCAGTTGTAGATCATACCTTTCTGATTTTTAGGCGCTAACGTGTTTCCTGAATCAGCAATTTTGGTACTTGTTTGGGAGACACTCGCTATGTTCAGAGATATGGATTACAGAAATCTGTCTGTTATATTCAAAAATATACATTTTCTAAGCGAAGTGATCATACGTCGAGACAGATCTTTTAAATTATCTATAATGATAAATAAAGGAGACAGTAAGTTTGAGGTGAGTCTAATGTACAAAAATAATTTCTAGAATAAAAATATTACGTTCTACGAGTATTAGAAACGGATGACAATTAATGGATGTAATGTTGTTGTATTAAATTATTAAAACATTTATTTAATAGTCCTATTTTTTAACCGACTTCCAAAAAGGAGGTGGTTCTCAATCTGGCACGTTTTTTTATTTATTTTTTGCTTTTTTATATATGTAAATCGATTTCTCCGCCAATTGTGGACCGATTTTGTTGAAAAAAATTCACTTGATAGAGTTTAGCTGCGATGTGGTCCCATATAAATTTGGTTAAAATCTGATGACGGAGTACGGAGAAAAAAATATCAACTCAACGGACAACAGTACACTCGTCGCGATTGTGTTATTGTATTGGGATTTACATGCTATTGCTTGAAGTCGGTTTGTAAGTTTTGTTAAACGTTATATTTAAATAAAACTAGTTTATACAGATTTTGTCGAGGTTTAATTTTTATTTTAGTCCCGACGTTTCGAAAGCTTTTCAGCCTTCGTGGTCACAGGAAAGACTGAAACTCAGTCAGTCTCTAAAAATTAAACCGCGATAAAATCCGTATAAACTAGTTTTATTTCAATGTGTAACATTCGCGTAAACCTAAGAAATCACCAAACGTTATATTATTATTACTAATATCTTCTCGCTCTACCTACATGTAGAGCTGGATCACGTTCATACAATCCTTCAAGATTAATCCCCGTTTTTTTCCTCTAAGCAGAATTCTACAGCCTATAAAAATTTACCACATTTTGTGGAAGTCAGCTTTATACTTATATTAGTATTTAGATGTTAAGTGTGGTATTTAGCTGGATTTATTGGGATTTTAGGTTTGTCATGACGATACAATAATAGCCACTGGTATTGTTAGTGGTGTTAAAGTAATCAATTTTCACCAAGAATTTAAAGAACAACAAACAGAAGATGAGATTATTTTGAACTCTGATGATATCTACAAAGTATTGCAGTCACGAGGATTTTCTTATGGGTAAGGCGTTAGAAGCATCTTTATGGGTTTTTTTACCGAAACAATTTTTTTTCATATTGGAATAAAGTTCTTAGGTAAGCTAGACAAATAATAATTCAAGCTGGTCTATAATATTAATTAGAGTTGTATACAATCATTTATGGAAGGCCATAAAAAATTATGAATTCTTCTGCATTTGAATGATCATTAATTTTGTAAACTAAGTATTACTTGGTTGAGACGCTTATACTTTTAAACTTTTAATTTTTATACACATGTATCTTGGTTGATATTAAACTTACGGAACCCTTCTAAAGCTATATAAAATATCTACCACAGAGGCCAATTCAAATCGATCTACTCGTCAAACATCGAATGCAACAAAGCACGTGTTAAGTGGGCAAATGAATGGGTGACGTTTCTGGACTCTCTCATACAATTGAACACTTTGGCGAGAGACTGTGATGGGGTATCTGTACCTAAATACATCAGAAAATTGAGCATCAGTATGTTAGAACAAGAAATTGCTAGAGAGAATTTAGAGGACGGTGTTTACTGTAACGCGTATTTGAATCAAGTTAGAGGAATAACAAGGTATGTGTCAACAAGGTGTATATAGTTACTTATACAATTCGATAAAGCTTTTATTTATTAGCTTAAATGATAAGACGAGTAGGTCGTCCCCCTGGTATGAATGGTAAGCGCCACGCCTGCCTATAAACAGAAGCAACGCGACACATAACTTTGAATTACGAAGCACTATATGGCACTGGACTGCGCTCATCTCCCCGAGACATAATTTGTTATGTCATATAATGCCCAGTAATTTCACTGGCTTCAATTTCCTTCAAACCGGAACCACAACAGTGTTTCCACGCTGTTGCTTAGCGGCAGAAATAGACAAAGCGGTGGTACCAACCCAGATAGCCTCTCGCATAAGAAAGACCTACCACTTTCTAAATGCATGGTTTAGTATTTATAGATGAAATAATCGATTACAATTTGCTTGATGTTGTTACTCAGTAAAAATATTAAAGGTAATAAAAATAGATATTCTGGAAGGTTTATTCGAAATAATGAAATCACATCGTTACATATTGTTTTTTATCCTGATACAGCAAAGTGACTATATTCATTTGTAACATTACATGTACATTCATTTAACTTGCTGTTAAGTATAATGCAGTCCAGTTTTTTTATAGTATAGGCCGCCAAACGAGCAAGTGAGTCACCTGATGGTAAGTGATTTCCATTGCCCATGTACGCCCTCAATACTAAAATAATCATGGGCGCATTGCCGATCTTAAAGGAAAGGGATAAGTAAGGGATTGGGAAGGGGAGGGGAATTTGGGCCTCCGGCTATTTCACTCACCGTACGAAACGCAGCAAGCTGCTACGTTACGCCGGTTTTCTGTGAGACAGTGGTAACGACCCGGACGAGCCGGACAAAATTGTCTACAGCGTGGCTCTACGACTCAGTAAGTAAAATGATGACCGTGAAGAACGTTGTGTCTCTCTAAAATCGGCACTATTATGCTGGCCTGCAAATACTAGTATATACTGGCTGATAATGGAACGCGAATCTCCTGCACTATAGCGAGATATTCACCATTTTCGTGGTCAATCAGGTCCAAAAATATGTAAGTAATTAGAAAGATAAATTCTATTTCTTTTTTTAGATGTGGTGGCGTGGAGATCGACACGATTACTTTTAGTGATAAGCCAGTATTCGAAAAAGAGTGCGATGTTTTGGAAACCCGATCTTTCTTCCCCTATTATTCCATGGATAAAGTTGATGTAAGTACAACACTCTCGTGTTTTGGGCTGATGGATAGTACGTATTAATGATCTAGCAACATGATACTTCATTATAATTCAAATAATTTTTCAATAGATTCATAGTATACTAGATTTGTAATTATGTCGTATTAAATAATTTATTTTCAGCTAAAAACATCTTTGCATATACTTTTGCAAATAGTAGCTGAAAATGCAGACACAAATGGAGTCAGTATTGTAGAAGTAGGCCCTTTATCAAAAGTCGGAATTACTAACATTATAAAAGAAATAGCAAATAAAATGCCAACTGAGTTTGAAGTAGAAACAGATGCAATAGCTATTGAACAGCCAAATGAAATTATCGCTAAATGTAAGGACACTAAAAAGACTTACCTGTTTGTCATTGAAAATTTATTTGGAAATGAACAGGTAAGAATAAGTTATCTATAATCCCAAAAACAGTATATAATATATCAATTTAAATAGAATGGATAAAAACTATCACAATATTATTACAGAAATTAAACACAATCAAGAATATATCGAAAGAAACCTTCATATTAGCGTTAGAACAAAGCGTTCCAAACATCCAACAAAATTTAAGGGAACATTTCACAATAATCACGTCTTTGTCAGATGGAAAGCAAATACTAATTTTGTTAAAGAGGGTTCATTTGAAACAGGATACTGTGTACATTAGGATCGGTTCCGATAATAAATTCTCTTGGGTGCCACGTGTGTTCGGCGAACTGAAGACGACGAAACGTGTGGTTTTAATCTCCGAGCGACAGCCTTATTGTGGCGCCTTAGGTAATTGAAACCTGAAGCTAAGTGTTCCTCCAAAGTAATGTGAACAATCAGGCATTTTATTGCGGAAATTATCGTTATTTAGAAGTTTATAAGTATTATCTTTTTTCCACTCGTTGCGACAACGAGTGGAAAATGTTGAAGGAGGCCTACACCAAACAGGTCGAAAAAGGCTAAAAAAGAAGAAAGAAGAAGTATTATCTTGTTATGTTAATTTCATCTTTAGTGGATAGTAATTATAAACTAACTAATACTAATACTAGCCCTGTATTATACATGTCCCACTGCTGGGCACGGGCCTCCTCTACTGAATGAGAGGGGTCAGGCCATAGTCCACCACGCTGGCCTAATGCGGGTTGGTAGACTTCACATATCTTCGAAATTCTTATGGAGAACTTCTTAGGTATGTAGGTTTCCTCACGATGTTTCCTTCAGCGTTAAAGCAAGTGATAATTAACAATTAATATACACGTAACTTAGAAAAGTCAGAGGTGTATGCTCTTGGGGCTGGTTTCGAACCTGCGGCTTTCGTCTCGACAGTCCATACCACTCCCACCTGCTATCACTGCATTTACTTTAATTATAAACTATAGTACTTAATATATATTAATAGTCCAACTTGATATTATTATAATATGTGACCATATGATTATAATGACGAACAAAATATATTCTCTAAATGCTTTCGTAACTCAATCCAACTAGATTCTAACTTGGGTTATATTTTTTATAAATTTGTAATTGTCAGCGATATATCGTGATGGAATCAAAGCTGGAATTTATTTTCTTAATATGCTATTCCTACTGTTAAGGTATACTCCCGAAGTTTGAATCAAGTGTTATACACTAACTTAAGTGACGCTCTCAATTATCGCACTTTACTAAATTTTAGTTTGACATCCAGCTGGATCGCGTAACTACGTCGTGCATTATTGAGGCTACCGTCGAATGGCCTCTCATAGATTTAAATAGTAATAGCATCAATATTAACATGCAATCATAGTGTCAGAATCATTGGAGATCTGTTTTTAAGTTTATCATTAATCTAGTATTATTCCAGTAGTATTAACACTAGACTAAACTAGTTCATGAGCAGTTTATGCATGTATTTTAAAGTCATAAGCATCATAGAGCTTATATTTGCGGCAAAGATAAACACTATGACAGAGTTTCCGCGCTCAACCAATCCTATTCATATCATAAATACGAAAGTTCAGACATTTAAATCCTGGTTGCTCAGTGATGCACAATATTTGGATGGCTTGAATATTAATTTTACAGGGCTTGTTCAAAAATTAAGAAGAGATGGCGCGAAAAAATTATCAGCTGTTATCATAGAAGATTTTCATGCTCCTTGTTTCAATATGGAAAATAATATTTATAAAGAACAAGTCGAAAAGAATTTAGCAATAAATATTCTGAAAAAGGTATGAAGTTAGGCTGTAATTTATACATTTATTGAATGTTATAATTTACAATTATTATATACGACCAAAACAGAGAAAAAATTCACATCTAAAATTCCTAATTTGCAGGCGATATACATTGCCACTAGAAACTTGAAGCCGTTTGATTCGTAACGAGTAATCCTTACGAATCAAATGGCTTCGAGGTTCAACCACCGGGTGTAAACTCGAGTTACCAGTTTTGAATATGGTATTAAAACACAATGCATCTGTTATCATCAGATGGTTTGATTTATATTTAGATATCGAAGTGACATGGTTTTTTAGGGTCAATGGGGCTCATACTATTATACTCCAAGTACGAAATGTGTTAATCTTCGAAATTTCATCTTAATAAAAACTGCACCAAGTATCGAGGATGGATTGACTTGGGTTGAAGGTCCTCCAATATCCGCTACAAACAACTTAGTACAGGTAAATATGAGTATAATCCAAATTTAAATTTAATTTTTGTAAATTCATACTCTTTCTGCCCCTTATGTATGTAACATTACATATTTATTAACACATTTAGATATGTAAATATAAGTTTTTCTTTAGTAGAAAAAGCAAAGAAACAAGGGTAGTACTTCTACTTGGTAAGTGATAATGACAGGTCATGAACATCAACTACATCAGTATTCTGCGCTTCTTGTAACAGTTACTGGCAGGAGGGTACCTGATACATAGTGAAAAACCCGCCATAATGGTTCGTTTAATCAAGTCCCGTTCCGGAATCAGCCAGTGTATATCCAGTAATTTCAGGTTAATATCATTCTGGCGACGACGATATTATATTTGGACTGTACTATTATATACACACCATCTGGTATAGTGTAGTCACCTGTTCTTTGTATCTTGCCACGGCACTTTGTCGTGCCAGGCTAAAAAGTTAATTATTATAATCCAGCAAATATCTAGTATTTTTCACGCCTGAATAAAAATCAAACCTTCGATATGTAACTAATTCTCGAAATCTATTTCTAGAAAGATTCATATTATTGGAAGATAATGTTTAGTGAATAATACGAGACATTATTTTGCGTAGGTTTCTTTTGCTGGTCTATCGCTGAGAGATTCTGAGAAAGCTGTAAGCACCGTAAATATTGAAGACACGACCTTTGGAATAGATTTCAGTGGAATTGATATTAGGTAAGATATCTTTGATTTCCATTATTGAGTCCTTTATTAGTTCGAACATAATATTATTCTTTGCCTCATTGGTCTAGTGACATCGTACATAGGCTATAAACTGGTGAAGTCCTGAATTGGATTTTAAGGTCGAACTTTTAAAATTTGTGTTGTTCCGTACGCGAAAGATATTAACTAATAAGATACTAACTGATATAACTTATTATTAGTAAAAGTTGGTAACCTTTACCTACGCTGTCCGTCTGTTTGACTGTTTGTCCTTCAAAGGACTTTGAACCGTAATAGGATCCCGGCTAAAAATTTCAAATGTGTTATAATGGCAGATATCCATTTTTTTTGCCTGGCGTTATCACGGGTTAATGTCTTATTAATTAATATTAATGTACCTATTAATTTGACGGTATTTGGTATTATATGGGGCAACCTGCCGCCTGACCTCCAGAACCTGCAACGAGAATCGAGTTTCTCCATTACCTCGTCTGTTAATCAGCAGAATGTACCACGTGCAGGTGAGGTTGGCTTTGGGCATATTTGTTGATAGCCCACTTACATTTCAATGGCTAATAATAAAAAAAAACTCTTTATCTAGGAATAAAATCTGTTCCTATTCGAAATACATCACCACCAAACCTACAAATTAAATATCTCTTTTCTACCAGCGGTGACAGAGTGATGGGTGTCGTGAGAGGATCAGTGAGTAGTTCTGTACAGGCGGATGTTGACTTACTTTGGCCTGTACCTGAACAATGGAGTTTGGAAGAAGCCGCCACAGTACCGCTGCCTTACATGCATGCTTATTATTGTCTTGTAAGTTACGTATATTGAAAATAATTGCATTATGTTTGTCTCTTTCTACGGCTGATTTCTATGATATGGAAATATTATTATCTACCAACGAGAAATCCAATTTTAAGTTTATTTAGAACTTCCTACATCAAAGTGGTAGTTGGTACTAATATAATGATATATACGCATTCACGCCTGTAATCCCCGAAGGGGTAGGCAGAGGTGTAACCAGTACACCCACATTTCGCCGAGCGATTTTGTATACCCAATACCACGTTACCCGACCCGGGGATCGAACCCAAGACCTCAGCGTTGGGCTCAATCGTAACGCGTACGCATTCCAACTGCGCCACAGCCCTCTGTGGCGCATTTTTACATTTACATCATTATAGGATGACTGCCTGTCATCCTATAATGATGTGAATATAAAAAAGGGTATTATTTGTTAACCGAAATATTAAATAATTAAAAAATGTGGGTTCGGCATTAGGCTTGCTTGCCATAACATTTAAAATCATTCGTCTTAGTGTATGTTTGCGAGTTTTTGATAACTGCTGTCAAGACATACATAGTTACGAAAATATATTGATCACAACAGCGCCCCTAGGGGATTGTAGTGGAAATATATAAATTTCTTAAAAAAACTCTCGTGGACGGATGACGTGACAACCATTGAACAACTTGCAATATCTCGCACGACGGCACTTTTAATTCTCATTTATTGAGTATGGTAGTTTAAATGAGATTCTCATATAGAAGAGAGCAGGCCTCCCAAGACAACTTGGAGTAATCTGAAAACGGATTACCCCCTGTAAATAGTCTTAATGTTAGTTTGCTAGTATCAATCATGTTTATTTTACTTTTTTTGCAGACCATGAAAGGTCAATTATTCAGAGGCCAAACCATACTAGTGACAGGAGGCGCAGGGGCACTTGGCCAAGCGGTTATAAGACTAAGTTTAAAAATGGAATGTACCGTCTTCACCACAGTCAGTACAATGGAGAAGAAGAAATTTTTATTGAAGTTATTCCCTGAATTGAATGGTAATTATAATTATATTTTTAATTATTTAATATTTATTACTGAATTGTGATTTATGATGCACCAGGAAGATATCTGGTTGCCCAAATCCTCCCCCCCCCCTCTTTCCAATCCCTTAATTCCCCCCTTTTCCTTTAAAGTCGGCAAAATGTCCATGATTTTCATCAGGGAACTCAAGTTGCACATTTGCCGAACGTTTGATTGGAATGTGTGCCCGGTAAGGCGATAGGCTCACCCCCTCTCACATTATGGACCAGATATAAACTTGGCGAAACGTAGGTGCAAGACTAGTTGCAACTCTGTCTATCCTCTTGGGGACAAGGGCGTGAACTTATGTATGATGCAAATGAACTAAATTCATTTTAATTTTGTTTTTAACTAAATTAAATAAAATTTTATTAAATTGAACATACCCTGGATTTGGACTTTTTATCTCGGTAAAGACGTCGGTAGTTGCGTAACGTAATACTCCTTATTCAAAGCAAAATATACTCGAACTAGACTGCATTTTTTATTGATACATTGTCGTAACAACCCACAATGCAGTAGTTACCGGTTACCGCGTTCCTGAGGGAGATCTGTTACAGGATTGCTATACCTGTTGTAAATTACGTTTAAGTTTAATACGTGACCTGTGATACTAACAATGTTGAATCATGATAAGATTTTAAATTTCAGTCATAAAAATAAAATTTATTTATAAATTTAATTTAGTACCTCTAAAATACTACCTTTAAAATACTACCTAAAAAGAAGGTAACCGAGCGACGACTGCCAAGAATTAAGTGGTGGTTGCTGAATGGTCCCAGACGACTTGACTTCCACGAAGCCGCAGTTACACAATTTGCGAATGTAAAGGCTGGCTCCGTGGAGGAACAGTGGAAAGGGACACAGACAGCAATGATCGCTCTTGGTAAGTCGAAGCTCGGCGTCACTAAGAGAGGCCGCGTCCTAGATAGGGAGACGTGGTGGTGGGGCGAAATGGTTCAGGGTGCGACTCGCGAGAAAAAGGCGCGGTTCAAAGCGTGGCAAACGACTAACTCTCCTGAAGATCGCGCTGCATACCGAACGGCCAAAAACGTAGCTAAGCGAGCTGTGGCTAAGGCCCGATCCGATCATCTGGCGCCTCTATATGGGAAGCTAGAGACCGCAGAGGGCCAAAAGCTCATATATCGGCTCGCTAAGACCCGGGAGAAAGCGACACTCGACATTACCAAGTGCCGATGTGTCAGAGACTCCAGGGGTGTTTTGGTCTGTGAGGATAGCGCGGTGAAGGAGAGGTGGCGTTCTTACTTCCACAAGCTGCTGAACACCCAGCATTTGGACGTGTCTCTCCCTGAGATGCCCCCGAACCAAGGACTAGTTGCCCCGATCTCACCTGACGAGGTGCTTAAAAGTCTTCGTCGCATGAAGAATCGGAAAGCGGTGGGGCCTGATAACATCCCTATCGAGGCGTGGAAGGCGATGGGCTCCTATGGTGTGGAGCTTCTTGCCGACTTCTTCAATCGCATCCTGAATACCAAACAAATGCCCGACCCTTGGCGGATGAGTTTTATAACTCCCGTATACAAGGGTAAGGGTAGTGTTCAGGATTGCGAGAACTACCGCGGCATTAAGCTCATGTGTCACACCATGAAGCTCTTCGAACGCATACTCGAATCCAGGCTCCGCCAAGAGTGTACTGTCTCAGAGTGTCAATATCGTTTCACACCTGGAAGTAGCACCACGGACCCGGTGTTCGCGATCAGGTCGCTGGTCGAGGCATACAGGACGAAAAAGAAGCCTCTGCATATTGCCTTTTTAGATTTGCAGAAGGCTTTCGACTGTGTGCCCCGGCGGGCGATCTGGTGGGCGCTAAGGGTTAAAGGTGTGCCAGAAGCCTATGTTGACATCATCAGGGACATGTACCTCCGATCCGAGTCTCTAGTAAAGACTGCTGTTGGCGATACCAAACCCTTTCCTATTACCGTAGGTGTCCACCAAGGCTCGGCGCTGAGTCCTTTTCTATTTAGTGTTGTGTTGGATGTCACGACGGCACATATACAGGAGCAGCCACCATGGGTGCTTATGTATGCCGATGACATAGCACTGGTAGATGAGGACAAACAGCGCCTAGAGCAAAGGGTGAACCTGTGGAAGGGGACGCTTGAAAACAGCGGTCTGAAATTAAATGTGGCGAAGACAGAGTACATGGCCTGCTGGAGTACAGACCCGGATAGTATCCGGATAGGGAATGAACTGGCCGTGAAAACGGACCAGTTTAAATACCTAGGGTCTGTACTGCATGAGTCCGGTGATATCGATCTCGACGTCAAGGCCCGTATTGGCGCCGCTTGGGCCAAGTGGCGGGAGGTTACAGGAGTCACTTGCGACCGAAAGATGCCGATGAGACTTAAAGGTCTCATATACAAGACCATCATTCGGCCTGTACTCTTGTACGGGTGTGAGACGTGGCCTACACTTAAGCGCCATGTTAAAGAGATCCACGTTGCGGAAATGAAGATGCTGCGGTGGATGTGCAACGTTACACGATTAGATCGTATACGTAACGAGTACATCCGCGGCAGCCTGGGTGTCCGCGACGTGGCTGATAAACTCCAGGAAAGTCGCTTAAGGTGGTTTGGTCACGTTTTGAGGAAACCACAGGAGTACGTCGGTCGCAAGTGCCTGTGCCAGAACGTACCAGGAGTACGATCCCGCGGGCGGCCCAAAAAACGCTGGCTTGACGTATTAGAGGCAGATATGAGAGCCAATGGTCTTACTACAGAGGATGCTCAAGATCGGGCGAAGTGGAGGCGTCTTAGTGGGAAGGCGGACCCTGGCAATGGCCGGGATAACGCCAGGTAGAAAGAAAGAATTTAGTACCTCTAAATTAATTAGCATGCTATTGAAGGGTATATAAATGACTATATTCATTTTTCAAATAAAAGCTTAAATTAATTGATAAATATTCTATATAGAATAATGTAATAGATAAATTTAGACATAGGCCCACTTTCACGACGATCTTTAACCGAGTTTAACCCACTAAACCAGTTTAAGAAACGTCAAATCATATCATGTCAATCATAATCATCAAAGTTAATGAGTTTAGTGGTAAATCTCCATTTAGGATCCTCGTGCAAGTCAGCCTTAGTAAAGGTCTCGAAAAATTACTAAGGTATTTTAAAAAGTCTTTGTTGTTTCTAAAGACAGCCTCCGTGGCGCAGCGGGCGAGTAGCCGGTTGCGAAGCGTGAGGCCGTGGGTTCGATTCCCGCACCTGACAAATGTTTGTCTGATCCACAAATATTTGTCTCGGGTCTGGGTGTTGTGGGACCGCAAGTCCCTCGTAGTTCTTGATACCCACGATACAGGTTTAACCTAGTGTGGGGTCAGGACTATGTGTGTGACTGTTGGGTGTATTTATTATTTATTTATTTAAAGTTATAATCCGAAGATATCGTAGATAAAGGCTACAGTTGTTTTAAAACCTTAAAATGTTAAACTTATTTACAGAACATCACATTGGTTATTCCGGAGATGACACGTTTCATAGTATGGTCGCCGCTTACACAAAGAACAAATGCTGTGAATTCGTCATAAATTGTTCCACTGGCTCTTTACGAGAGGTATAATAACCATAGTACAGGCATTGCGCCGATAGCTTACCGGGAAGTAGAATAGACGGCCTAGAAACAGGGCCCTTGTACTATAAAACAGTCCGACGAATTTCGGAAACATAGACCATAGACTTAACATAGAATATTCATCACAATTATATTTGTTATATAAATTAGTAAGATTAAATTGTAAGCGTGAGTACAAGCGTGTATAAAAAGGAGATTCGCTTTGTTACAAACTCTTTGTTGCCAACTATTTACAACGGAAGTAACTAAGACTAATAACTAGTGCTAAACCTATGGAAGACAATGGGCGCTCTTATTGCTAAAAGCAATTTTAACGTAAATATTCTAGGAACTAACGATAAATAGGAAAAAACAATAATTTACCTTTAAACTTTTACCTTTTTTTTTCTAGAAAGAGGTGGCGACGGAGCAAGCAACCTGCAAATTTATATTAGTTGTACTAATTTAAATTAAAAAATATTATTATTGTGATGGCTATTCTATACCTATTTTACTTTATGTACGTTCCGAACTTCGTTGCGGATTAATAGCATAGGGGCTTAGGTCAGCGATTACATCTCAACCCCCAAGACACATCAAAAGTAAAACATTTCGAAGTCACGTTTGCATTCATTTTAAATATACTTGCATATTCCTAGCAGCTCAAAACGTATTCGAGATGCATATGTGTACCGGATATTTGCCCCTAAAGCATGCAGATCTAACGCCGGGGATCGTGCCCCTTTATACCGTATTATGAAATCGTATCTTATCGCTACGGTGACTGCCTCGGTGGCGCAGTTGTAATGCGTAGGCGTTACGAGGTCTCGGGTTCGATCCCCGGGTCGGGTAAAGTGGTATTGGAGTTTTCTATTACGAAATGCTCAGTATCAGCCCGGAGTCTGGAATTTGTGCCCAGTATGGCGATAGGCTCGCCCCCTATCACATACGGGACGGGGAGATACGCTCGGCGAAATGTGGGTGTACTGGTTATACCTCTCGTTATATGTATGTATGTATGTATGTATGTATGTATGTTTATGCATAAAGCTTGCTTCATAAGGATCATACACCCACCCCATGTATTTTACACTAAACTAAAATGTAAATTATGAAATGACTATTAAAATTAATTCATGTCATTCAAACCGCGAAAAAATTCATTGCATACGGGTCGAATACAGAAGTATGCAATCAGGTTGCAAAACAGCCCTTTTTTAAGTTGGTTAATATCACCATTCAAATAAAATCTAAAAAGTACGAGCAAATGCTGGTATTACTATATTTCTTATTTATTTCCTTTGCAATATAATGTAGATACATCGTCACTACAATAAAATATCTGAACTTCATTAAAAGGACATCATTTTAGGTCATTACACTTTGTCTTTGTGATTTGATTAATTTTTCAGGCTGCCATGAAATGTGTAGCCAATTTTGGATTATTCCTGGACTTAAGTAAATATGATATGAATGATAATAAAGATATCGGCATGGATTATTTTTCAAACGACAGAAACTACAGGGCTGTGGACCTCAGCAGTATATTTAGGCCTGAAAATGAAATAGACCGAAAGGTAATGTTTAGCGCTTGTTTCTTATTGTACAAATAAACTTGTTTTAACCTATACTATTCTACAGCAGGTTCTTCCACCTCTCTTTCCAGTTATGTCGATGTAATGCCACTGGTCTGTACCATTGCGGCTTAAATACATGCAAATCTTCACGCCATCTTTTTCTCGGATTATCATATACCCATTGAGTTTCTAGTTTTTCCCAGCTGTTTTTCATCTCACATCTGCTATGCATGTTTAGCGGGTTGGCGTATTTCGGACTTGTCACTAAATTTTATGACTAAACAAATATTTACTAATCGTACAAACATATTTAGTCCCAGTGTATCGAACACGCAGCCTCTTATTTCACGACTGGCTACTAACTCGTTGCGCCATGTCTGTCGACTATTAACATTACTGATGTATTTGTTTCTTAGCGATTACAAAGTATGGTAAGTGAAGGAATTGCGAATGGGACTGTGAAACCACTTACTCGGGTGGTATATTCTCCTAACGACGTCTCCAGGGCCTTCCGATTGTTATCTGCAAGTAAACATAAAGGCAGAGTTCTCATTCGAATGAGAGACCCAATAACAACGAATCAAGGAATTCCTGTTGCACCAAGGTATGGTTACTTACTAATATCTTTCATTAAATGGTCCTAAAGACATTAAATACGGAGATTAAAATTCGCTATAGATTTCTATTTTGATTATATTGAATAATATCCGCAATTACTACAACGCTGTAACGTATTTAAATAATAGTATAACTTAATTAACAACACCTAACAGTGACATATAGTTTCGACCTTATAGTAATAAAATTATTATCTTATATTATGCCTATCAAAAACTACGAGACTCTTTGTATGATAGTACTCAGACTTGAAACAAATATTTGCTGATCATACAAATATTTTTCTTGGCCCGTGTTCGTACGCATAGTTTCTCTTCTACTGCCCCAAACCTTATATCTCTATAGATACACATGCTTCATTATTCCCAGTTGTCTTTGCTGCTGTTTATGGACAGGAGTGATGCTTAGTATCAGACAAGCGACCTGTTCATGTCATCATTCATGCGAATAAGATTATACTTTATTTCAGACTGATATACTCAGAAAAAGGTGTATATATAATAGTAAATGATGAAACAAATTTAGGAATTGATCTAGTAGACAGACTCGTCAAACGTGGAGCCAGAAAAATTATCATACACACGAGATCTAGACCAGTGTCTGGATATATTCAAACTAAATTTTTGTAAGTTCACTTAATATTATACTAAATGTAGCATCACCTTTGACAAATTAATTGCTAATTATAACATTTCCGTTGACAGCTTAAGCGCTAATTAGTTTAATGTCGGCTAAGAGCTAGTAATTGAAATTAAATATTAAATGAACACCCGTGACCTCCATGGTAGTTTCAATATTATTGTGGAAAGTAACTTGGTTAATAAATTATTTTTTGTGTACTAATCAGTAAGTAATCTAAATTAAAATATGATATTTGGGAAATGGATTCGAATAAAAATAAACTCTTTAATATAAATTGAAAATTTCAAAAAACAGCTTCAAAACTCGAACTGCGGTGCATTTTCCGTTGAACTGTTTCTCAATTTTACTAATACTCCGTCATTGGATCTTAATAAAATGTATATTATGGGGCCATCTTCGGAGTGAACTCTATCGAACACAAAAATGATTAATTATTTAAATCAAGATAGAGTTATCGCATAACATACATAGAATAAATATAGAGAAGTTAAGCACCACCTTCCCTTTTTGAAGTCGGTTGAAATGTACATTCCCCTGAAGTTAATATAACTAAGGAATTCCAGATCGTGGCTAAAACATGACGTGACGATAAAATTGAATTCAGAAAACCTACAAACAGAACAAGGATGTATGAGAATGATAAAAGATGTTGCTAAAATTGGACAAGTTAAAGGAGTATTTATTGTCCAAAATAGTGAAGTTGTCAGAAAAGTTAATGAAGATAATAGAAGCAGTGAAGAATTCTCACACAAATTCCGTAAATTGGCAATAGTTGTGTCCAATTTGGATGTTGTTACTAGAAACCTATGCGGTGATTTAAGGTAGATTAGGATGTTAAGTACATTTTTTTTCGTATAGAATGAAAGTATTTTTAGTCTTCAATTCATCATGCAATCACAATTTGTGTTTGAATTTTCAATTTGAAAATTAAAGCGTGTATGTAGCACTTACCCCTTCGGAGATGAAGGCGTGGGCTTATGTTATGTTACCAGTACAAAACCTATTTCAGTACGTCAAATGTAGTAAAATATTGTCTTCCTGTTCCAGCCACTTTGTGGTACTATCGCGCTATTCACAAAACGATAGCAACGAGTACGCTATATCCATCGCCGAAAGAATATGTCGAGCGAGGAATGACATCGGCTACCCGGCTTTGGTTTTACGTTACAACGTTTTGCAAGATGTAAGGAAGCGTGTTGCGCATTTTATTTTCTTCTATGTAGGTTGTATTTGTTGGATTTATATGAGCAAATGACTATTTTAAAACAAAGACATTTTCTTAAACTTTACATTCACCACTTTTTTGTATCAACATATGAAAGAGGAAGTAATTACAATTAGAAAACAACGCGACAGAATATTCCTGTTAATTTTATTCATCATTTTAGATTACGACTGTTGCTAAATACATTTCCATTTATTGGTATTCTAGAAATCAATTAAAATTGTTGTGCCCTACGTCATCTGTGTTAGTCAGTAAAGTATGTAAAAATATCTATAAAAGAGCCCGTAATAGATATTTAGCTAAAAAATGTTTTAATTAGTAATCGCGTGGACTGTCAATTAATGCTGAATTTTCGGAGATTAGTAAAATGGAAACTGCTCATATAATGAAAATAACAGCCCTGTATTATATATATCCCATTGCTGAGCACAGGTTTCTCCACGAAGATTTTTTTTAACAAGAAGAAGGTACAAAATTGAATAGATTGACGCGTCGCTATTCGTGTTTCGATAAATAACATTTATTTTACAGACAGAGAACAAATTCATCGAATCACATGACAAATTTCTGCCCGTGCCGGGACCCGCGCTTTACGATGCAATGGAAAAGAGTTTGAAGCTAAAACACAAATACGTTCGCACGTTCTATTTGAAGAATACTAAACGTTTGGATTTTATGCAGAAAATTTGTAACATACTAGGTGAGTTCTTTGGCAATGTAATTGTGGATATACTAATTACAAAATTAAAACAACCATTGAAGTCTTGGTGTATGAATGGATGAAAAAGAAGCCTCTGAGTGAAAAATGTACATATTGTTTAAAATAAGGAGAATAAAAATATGAAATGTAAGACGTCAACACCACGTCCAAGAATCTAGAATACTGATTGAAATAAAAAAAAGGAAAAGTTTAGTTGAGGTTGATGCCTATTTGTCGCCTCTTGGTAGAGTTTAGATTATATTATACTTCTTTTATGTAATTTAGGTATTAAAACTATTGAAGATGCAAACCATAAGAAGACTTTGGAAAAGTTTAATTTAAATAAAATAAATATGGAAGAAATAAAAACAATTATACGAGAAATGTGCCATGTAGATTATCATCTTGAGAAAA
Organism: Mimas tiliae; assembly: GCA_905332985.1. Lineage (NCBI taxonomy): Eukaryota > Metazoa > Arthropoda > Insecta > Lepidoptera > Sphingidae > Mimas > Mimas tiliae. The sequence continues at coordinate 14,366,570 of HG995253.1, read as the reverse complement.
TTCAACACATGACCATTGGAACGTAAGACTTTTTGTATTTATTTTGCAATCTATAGGTATCTATAGCTTTAATAAGAATATCTAAGCAAAAAAGAAACAACTAAATTCAGTCCCAAGATACTCAGATTTAGACGAATATGTTTGGATTTGAAAAATTGTATTGGTTCGGGGATAAATGAATGTGTGATCAATAGTAATTCATAAACTAATCTTTCGCTACGCCACAATTATTATTTAGACTATGAGCTATTATGTGGATGTAAAGTAAATTCTAGATGTAAAATTCTAGCCTCAAGAACCTTGTTATAGACGATGTAAATGAAAATATGGAAATAACTAGTGGACCAGGAGTATTTTACACCCACATAGAATCTGAAGAAGACCACCTTTTGGAATCACTGCCCGTTGTACCGATGCTTACATTGTTAAATGATCGAACTGAGGTGCGATATCAAACAGTAAACTATTATTTGTTAATACCATCGTTAATAGTTATAATAATATCAGCCCTAAATTATAAATTGATTTTCCACTGCTGGCAACGTGGCTTGCCGACTACGAAGAGGAGTTATGCTTTTAAACACTGGCCTGATGTGGTTCGGTAAATTTCACATACCTTTGAAATTATGCGCGTATCTTCATGGTGCTTTCCTTCACTATTAAGGGTTGCTATAGTTAATGACTACACAGGTAATTTTGAAAAATAATAGTTGCATGCCCTAGGAGACAGTATCAGTCGTGAATTCCGTCTTCACAGTCCATTTTAGACCTCGTAAGGGTATAGTTACTTAATAGTTTAAAGTTTATGTATTTTAATAAATCCACACAAATCATTACTGCCAAGAATTATCCTGTTTACTTTCCTAAATATCTACAGGACGTTACTAAAATTATGTGCTTGGTCAATTTTCCTTTTTTAATCATCGAATACAAATAAGCAAGCGTCGCACGGCTTTCTGTACCTCATTAGGTACTTATGAGAAAAATAAGGACATAATAAAATATTTCAACTGCTCTATAGTGTATCTTTATCACGGTCTTTCGTATTTTACAAGAGAAATGTACTTTTCGAAGGCCTAAGTCGTACTACTGTATTTCTTTTTTAGCACGATCTAGATCCAGAAGGAATGTACCTTACAATGATACCAGGCTTTGAAGGCAGACCAGAAGTGTTCACTTCAATAGCTGAAAGACTTAAAATACAAGCTGTTACAGTCCCATTAGGACCAGATATGCCCCATGATAATATAACAAAAATGGCTGCTGAAGTTAGAAAGGTAGTATTTTTAATTTTAATTGGTGAATTAAAAGAAGTGATATAATTTAATGCAAACTATATACATTGATACTTAAGTAAGTAATGATGATATGGTATTTGCAAAAATACGTAAAACCAAAAACACACACATAAAACAATTACCATAATAATTGTTCTACCATAGGTGTCTGTTTATCTGTTAATGGAAGTTGATACTTTAATCCACGTAAATTATTGTGGTTAACTGGTTTGAACTCGGCAACAAATAGATATTTTAGGTCGAACTTTGTGCATACATACATACATACGCACGCACGCCTATAATCCCCGAAGGGGTAGGCAGAGGTGTTATAATAATGTGCATAACTTTTCAATTACGGTACTATCACGGTACTCTGTACAGCCTGTCTGTGATGGCCTCTGAGGCGCAGTAGGTGAGTAGCCGGTTGTGAAGCGAGAGGTCGCGGGTTCGATTCCCGCACTGAGACAAATGTCCACAAATGTTATTTTTCGGGTCTGGATGTTTTCTCTCAAAAAGAGTTGACGTTAAGCAGGCGGCCGTCAAGTCTAAACTACAAGTCAAATCTTTCTGTAACATGTGTTGAAAAACATGTTGCGCCGACGCCACTGCGAATGGTATAAAGGGCAGCTGGAAGAAGAAAAATATCACGGTACTCTGCAATAAATTTAATTAGGCAATACCTAATACTTTAAAATAATATCATCACTTGGTTCGGGAACACCAATGGTCTCAAAGGGATGCTCAAGACCGGGCAAAGTGAAAGCGTCTAAGTAAAAAGGTGGACCTAAGTCCTAGGAATATAAAATTGTAAAAAAATAATAAACGTACTTTAAATCCACACATAATACAATTTTTTTATTTCCAGGCTATGAAAACCAAATTCGAGACCAAATCTAAGTTTTACCTTTTAGGATATTCGTTTGGAGTTAACGTTGCGTTGGAACTTGCAGCATTACTAGAAAAAGAGGGTAACATATAGAAATTAATAATCGTAGCTATTACAAAACTGTGTTTGTTTGGTCAAGCAACACTCCAAATTTAATAGACTGATTTTAATGAAATTATGTTATAGATCCAGACCATGACCTGTTTTTAATGTAGGGTTCTTTTATCTCAGTGGCGGGTGCAATTCTCGCGCCATGGAACGTTTTTATTTGGCGGTAAATGTTGGGGTACCGTAAACTTCACGACTAAAGCGAAGCCGCGAAAAAATGCTAATTAAAATTAACCAAAAAAAAAAACTTTTTTGTTGCGCCAAATGCATAAAAAGATAAAGTGGGATAAAACTTATGAGCCATAATACAGTGGTTTTAAAACTGATAGCTGTACTTACGTTAACTGATCAACTGGCAAAATAAACAATGTAGCCGATGTAATGCCTGAAATAAAAGAGGCTAGTTTTAAGCTACTTTACTGGCTGGTAGGTCTCTCCTATGCAAAGATGCCATCTGGGTTTGTACCACCGTTTCGTCTATTTCTGCCGCCAAGCATCTGTGTGAAACCACTATTGTGTTTCGGTTTGAAAGACATTGAAGTCAGTGAAATTACTGGGCGTTATGAGATTTACCAACTTATGTCTCGGGGTTACGAACGCAGTCCAGTAACATGAATTGTTAAGTAATTCAATGTTCTGTATGGTGTTGCTTCTGTTTATCCTGCCCATGTGGCGCTTATCATCAAGCGAGTGACCTGCCTGTTTCATCATTCAAGTAAATTAAAAAGCTAACATGGAAAGCTAGTGGTTATTAGGTAGCACGCCTATAATGGCGATGGCAAATATTCAACATTATAATAACCTCACCCCCTAATTTCCTATAACTGAACATAACCAACCATCATAAACTAAATTTTCAGGTCACGAGGGCGTTGTGTACTGTTTGGACAGCAGCCCAGATGCATTACGGCACCAAATTAATTTTTATTTAGGCAATATAACGCAAGCGCAACTGCAAAATACAGTCATAGAACACGCATTTTATCTAATGAATGGACTGGAGTCCATTGATTTAAAACATGCATTGGATAATGCTATAACCTGGTCGGAGAAGGTAGAATGCTGTTTAAGCAAGCTAAAAGGGTTGGTAAACTACTCAAATCAATATAAGAAGATAATATTAGAGTCGATGTACCAGAGATTTAAGCTAGCTCAAGAGTACAAACCAGAATTCAAGTTGAGGTCACAGTTGGTACTTATAAAAGGCATTCAGACACCAGGAGTGCAGCTTGAAGACGATTATGGGCTAAGCGAATATAGTGAAAAGAAGGTGTGCGTGTACTGCGTAAAGAGTAAACATACGTCAATACCACATGATTGCAGGGTCTCCAATATTGTGAATAAATTCCTAGATCCTGCTTTGCTTCAAGAGTTTAGACAGAAGAATCTATGTGATACGTATTTTGTTGAAGAATGATTGGGTTATTGGTATAATAATGGTTTTTAATAAATAATTCTTTATATCTTTTATTTTCTTCTTCCTTTTTAGTATCCTCTGTATCTGAATCTTGGGTTCGATCCCTAAAGCACTTAGGATATCACATGCGCTAACCTACGTTACTGTATTATAGTCTTAAGGCTTTAATGATCTCTAAAATTGCGACTACATTTATGACATTTAAATGCACCGAGACTTTATGATCGTGTCAAATATGCGTCACTTCGTTGTAACACCTTGTTGAAACCAAATAGTTCTACTGTCAATTTAGTGTCTAAATACCATCGGTTGAAACTTTAGTTGAAACTAACGAATATTTTGCCGTGTCATGTCAAAAAACTTAATAAGTACGTGAAACATACAAAGACCAACGGCGCACCCACATATCATAAATGTAGACGCACAATAAATGGCGGCAGTTTTGTAAAGACGTCTGAGCGAGGTATTAAAATTGAGCACTGTGTTCGATAAATAGGTTGTCCACCTTTACCTATATTGCTAATCAATTTAATACCTAAAGTTCTATGTGGTGTTGCTTCTACTTATGAGCAACCCCGGAACCACCCCACTAGCACCGAAGGAGGCAACCGCGGGGTTTTTAGTCTGTATACTAGCGTAGGAATAGGTTAGGGTCCCGATCCAGCAGGCACTCAGCTATGAACTAGGTCGGAAGGCTGGTGAGCCCGACATGACACATCCCTCCACCCCCGGGATGGGAGGGTATCCGTAAGATGGATTTCCCCCGCGACAAAATAAAAGGCGTGACGCTTACCATCAGGCGAGCGACCTGCTCGTTTCGTCACTCAAGCTAAAACGGTACGGTAGGCAGCGGCCTGGCTGTGCTCTGGCATTGCTGGGGTCCATGAGCGGTGGTAACCACTTACCATCAGGTGGGCCGCCCACTCGTCTATCTATCTAGGGCAATAAAAAAATATAAAAAAAATGAAAGAATACATGATATTTTACTAAGACCCTCATATGCGACAGGCCGTCTAAGTTGGTACCACTGCTTTGTTTCTTTTTGACAATCAGCAGTATGTAAGCACTTGTATTTCGTTTTGAAGAACATTGAAGCGAGAAAAATAACTGGGAATTACGAGACAACATCATAGGTATGTCTTGGGGTAAAGAGCGCAGTTCACTGATTTGTAATTCAAAGCTATATGAAAAATTCGATTGTAAGTACTTAAGTTATGTGGTATGATTCATGTTCGGACGAGTGTTTAATCGGTATAACAATTATACCTTTTGAATAATTATTCTACTACTATTATAAATGTGAAAGTTTGGATGTTTGTGAGTTTGGATGTTTGTTACTAAATCAATTCCCAAAATCGACTACTTTTATATGAAATAACTGAATAATAGATTTTACACAACCGCACGGAATGAATAACAGTTATGCATAGCGCAGTTGTTAAAATTACAACATAAGCAACCTCAAAGGTTTCCATTTTTCGACTGAAAAATATTCAAATCAGTGGAGCCATTTTCAAGTTTTTGCGAGACTAACAAATAATGGATGAATCAAATATATTGTTATATTTATTATTTTATGAGTGGTAGACCCACGCTGTAGACACTTTTGTCTACAGCATGTATGGGCCGGCTCGTCCGAGTTGTTACCACTGTCTCACAGAAAACCGAAGTAAAGTAGCAGCTTGCTGCTGCGTCCCCCTCCCTTTCCCAATACCATAATTATCCCTTTCCTTTAAATTCGCCAACGCGCCAATAATGTTTGTATTGTGGGCGTACATGGGCCGTGGAGATCACTTACCATCAGGTGACCCACTTGCTCGTTTACCGGCCTATGCTATAAAAAAATATTCTTTAGAATTAACACACAATGACAGTCTGAGCAGACCAGTTCACACAAACAACACCGGTTCACATGTATGACGCATGTGCCAGCCATCGGCCTCCTTAATCATGTTACAAAAAAGTTATTATTTTTAAACTGATCGACAGGCTTGCCCTCTATCGCCTCTATCCCATCATGGCATGGAATTGTGTTTGACAAACTGTGGGTGCAATTTGCTCGCCCTGTTGTTTTTTATTCTTGCACCCAATGCATTGTGCCTTGTGGTAAGTTCTGTACAGTCCTAACATAATATCTACCAACGAATGACCATATATGGACAGTAACCAGAATAATTCCGGCCAAGAGTAGCTGGATATACAGTGGCCAACCCCGGAACGCGGCAGGCGCTGATGATACTTTTCGCTTTTCACTAAGGATATGGTGGTCGCTGTTCAGTAGAATACAAATATGAATCAGATACCCTTCTTCTTCTTCGTCGGTCCCTCGGTGCTGAGGATCGTGACCACATATGTGTCTCCAAGCTAAGCGGTCACTAGATATCTAGACCGATTGGTATATGCTGCCACCAACAGCCCCTTTCACGGCATCTGACCATCTAGATGGCGCTATTTCCCAGGGGTGGTTCCCTTCCATTTAGCAGAATATTAAAAGTTTTAATGAGAGTGAATGAGACCAAAGAGGTATGCAAGGAACGTAGCAAGTGGAAATCCGTTGTCTCTGCCTACCGCTATGGGAAACAGGCGTAAGTCTCTGTATGTATATATGTATGTAGGTATTAAAAGTTTTGCCAGGTTATGGGTGGGAGACTATGTCTGAAAAAACTAAGGGCTCTTTCCTGACACCCTTACACCAGCATATAGAGGTGACCGGTACTATTTATAAAGATCGTGAAATTAACATTACTAGTAAAATCAATTTAAAATAACCTTGTCATTACCTACTTGACACATTCAGTGAACTCAAAAATTACTTGAAAACTAATCTATTTAAAACTATGTTTATTTTTTTTATTTATTCACTTGAACATTGGCAGTCACAATACGCAAATATGGCCCAAAATGAAAACATTAATTACAGTTCAGAAATCAATTCTGGTGAAGAAATCGTGATTAGTGGGATTTCTGGGACATTTCCCAGTTCTGAAAGTGTTTATGAGTTTAAAGAGAATCTATATGCTAAGGTGAGAATCATCAATTTATTATTAACTAGCTTTTGCTCGTGGCTTACGTAAGCACTGTTATATTTCGGTTTGAGGATATTGAAGCCAGTTAAATTATTGGGTATTATGAAACCTCGGGATGACGAGTACAGTGCAATACTAAGCAGTACTTTTGTAATTCAAAATTTAGGTGATGTTTAATGTTTATAGGCAGCGTGGCACTTACAATAGACGTGCCACTTGCTCGTCTGGTCATTCAACTAAATAAAAAAGGAAGTGTTTGTATCACATATCTTATTTTTGTTTAGATCAACATGGTCCAAAGAGAAACTTCATGGGACTCTCTAAAACATCCTGAAATACCCAAATATATGGGCACTATTAACGGAATGGAGAAGTTTGATGCACAATTCTTTAAAGTGCATAATAAGCAAGCCGCTGTCATGGAGCCCATGTGTAGAAAGCTGTTAGAACATGCGTACTCAGCTATTTATGATGCAGGTAAGGGTAATTGAAAAATGGTAGAGTAATAGATTTCGTACGGTGAGTGGGATATCCGGAGGCCCAAATCCCCCTCCCCTTCCCCAATCCCTTAATTATCACTTTCCTTTAGGGTCGGCAACGCTCCCATAATTCTTTTGGTATTGTGGGCGTACATGAGCGGTGGAGATCACTTACCATTAGGTCACCCAATTGCTCGTTTGCCGAACTATGATATAAAAAATAAATAAAAAAAAGAATTGAATTTATTCTTTGCTTTCTTTCATTATGACCAACTGACTTGGTGGTAGGTCTCTCGTATGCGAGAGGCCGTCTGGGTAGACCACCGCTTTGTCTATCTCTGCCGCAAAGCAGCAGTCTAAACATTTTTGTTTCGGCTTTAGAACATTGAAGTCAGTGAAATTATGAAACTTAACACCTTATGTATCAGGGTGACGAGCGCAGTTCAGTGTCATGCAGTACTTCATAATTCGGAGTTGTGGTTGGTGTTGATACTGTTTATGGGCAGGCGTGACGCTTACCATCAGGCGAGCGACCTGCTCGTCTCGTCAACTTAAGCTTATAAAAAATATTATTGTATTCCATCTCTCCCGGGCGGCTTAATTTTGGGTCGTAAGCCCGGTTGAGCCCAACATAACCATCTCGCCTCCCCCGGGCATAGCGGTAGTAACAATCGCTACGATGATCGATTTTCCTCGCGACAACAAAAAAGGGGTCAACTAAAGTCATAGTTAAGGTGTATTTACTATTTTACCCCTAATATTATGATACATATACTTTCAAATATATATGACATTGTAGTAAGTGACACAATAAAAAATTATAGGTATCAACCCAATAACATTAAAGAAGAAGAAAATAGGAGTATTTATCGCGACCATGTTTTGCGACACAGAAAATATAATAATGTATGAGACGAAAAGACACAACAGTCTTGCTTTATCTGGGTAAGTACATCGATACATAGACTCACGCCAGTTTCCCATAGGGGTAGGCAGAGACAACGGATTTCCACTTGCTACGATCCTTGCATACCTCTTTAGCCTCCTTCACTCTCATTAAAACTTTTAATATTCTGCTAAATGGAAGGGAACCACCCCTGGGAAATAGCGCCATCTAGATGGTCAGATGCCGTGAAAAGGGCTGTTGGTGGCAGCATATACCAATCGGTCTAGATATCTAGTGACCGCTTAGCTTGGAGACACATATGCACGTTGCTTTAGGGTAGGGGAGACCGAGGAGGGTTGTGACAATTTTTACTATAATTGGCATATCTCAATACAAAAATGTCCTACGTCTATGAGCTCTTCAACTCAATACAGCTAGTCTATACACCATGTGAACCAGATATAAAAAATGAATAAAAGTAATGAGGATCCATGACAAAACTGATGAAAACTGAAACAATCCCCTTGTCACAACTCTCCTCTCTACCGAGGTAAGTTGTGACAGACATCGAGGTAAGTTGTGACAACAACCGTTTTTGTTGATTTTGATGAAATATATATAATATAGATATTTAAATGTAATAATACAAATAGTAAGTCCCTGCCTACAATCAAATTGATTACCAAAAATAAACATAACTCAAGTTCTAGCATAATAAACACATAGTAGTCAAATATGACAAACACAACAATAGTTTACCCTTTTTTAATTACCCTGTAGTACTTATTTGGATAATTATTACTTTAAATAACTATTATATCAATTGTCCAAATAAATAGGTATAACATTTATGTGAGATCTATTAAAATAGAATGAAATTCAGGATCCTTGGCTACAAAATTTAATCCTACAAGCAATTATAACAAATATATCGTAGTTATCCTCCAGTACAAGCTTCGTGAGACCCATCCCTTTTATTCAATGCACTAAACCCACTTCTTTTGATTTGCTATTGGCCATCATTTTTCATATTTTTCTCGTTTTCGTCATCAATTTCATACATTTTTTAGATTTTTTTGGTTTCTATTCATTCTTTCATTTGGATTTCTTCTTCCGTTTGTCAATAATAGGCTTAATTAAACTTTTTATCTTGCTACTGCTTTCTTAAAATATAATAATAATACCAGCCCTGTATTACATACGTCCCACTGCTGGGCACGGGCTTCCTCTGCTGAATGAGAGGGGTTAGGCCTTAGTCCACTATGCTGGCCTAATGCGGGTTGGCAGACTTCACAGTCCTTCGAAATTCTTATGAAGAACTTCTCAGGTATGCAGGTTTCCTCACGATGTTTCCTTCACCGGTAAAGCAAGTGATAATTAACTATTAATTTCTATTAAGAGACATAACTTAGAAAAGTCAGAGGTGTATGTACTTGGGGCTGGTTTCCAACCTGCGATTTTCGTCTCGACAGTCCATACCACTCCCCGCTGAGCTATCACTACTTTCTGATTTCTTACTGCCTTCTTACACATTTTCAAATTCTGAAACAACAAAATCAATAAGTATATTGTCACATTTCTTAAAAAATAGAAACTAGGAGAGTTGTGACATGCTGTCAAAATTCACCTAGGTGTAAAAAATTCGGGTTTGGACACAATAACGACTCATTACCTCCAAACGAGAGGCGAATCAAATAATAAAATACCATGAAATGAAACTAGAAGATCCAATGAGTATCATAAAAAATAACACAAGACCCCTAGAATATTATACGTATAAAAAAAATATTTTAAAAAAGTGGTAGAAAACTTACTTTTGGAATATTTTTCGACGCGAACCTTGTTTAAACACAACCACTTCTTGCAAGCCGCTGGTCAAAATACATCAAAATGGTGGGTGAAAAACAATAAAAACACGGGTGTTGCTAACTCGCTAACGGTCATACCTACCTAGAAATTTACACTGTCACAACTCTCCTATGTCACAACCCTCCTCGGTCTCCCCTACTCCTGACCTGGCCTTTCTCAAGAATATCTCCAACTTTATCTATGAAAGTTCGCCGAGGCCTTCTCCTCCCAACTGTACCATTCACACTCGCCATGTATATTTGTTTCATCAATCTTCTTTCATCCATCCTCTCTACATGCCCAAACCATCTTAGTATTCCTTTCTCAATCTTCATCACTACATCCACTCTCACATCACACCTTTCTCTCATCTCACTATTTCTTACTCTATCTCTCATAGTTACACCAGACATACCTCAGATTTATAAGACTTTCATTCTTCTTCTGCCACAGCCAGGTTTCACTTCCATACATTAAGGTAAGTATTCGTAATAAGCCTAATTTCACATTAACTCTTATGTAAATCTGCTTCATTTATCATAATTAATGAACCAGCTCGATGGGGATGGTATCATTGTCTCGCACAAAACCAGAAACGAAGGTATAGTTTGCAAATAATTTTATACTGCTTAATCGCTCTTGCTGCGAGCAAGCTTCACAGCGATGTTCTGTGAGGCAGTGACACTCTGGTAGTCACGCTATAGATAGTTTTGTCTACAGCATGAATGGGCCGGCTCGTCCGGGTCGTTGCCACTGTCTCACAGAAAACCGACGTAAAGTAGTTTCGTACGATGAATGAGATATCCGGAGGCTCAAATTCCACTTCCTTTCCCAATCCCTTAAATATCCCTTTCTTTTAAGGTTGGCAACGCGCCCTCATGGCGATTTTGATATTGTGGGCGGGCGTACATGCGCGTTGGAGATTAGTTACCATCACGTGACCCACTTGCTCGTTTGCCAGCGTATGCTATAAAAAAAACCTATTCATATCGTCTTCAGCGTGGCTTTATCATTTGATTTTATTCAAGAACCTCTGTAGTACTGCGGGCTACTCATTGGCTCACTTTTCGCAGCCGGCTAGCTGGGAAAAGAAACGCCACGGGTTCAATCCCCGCACCAAGACAAATGTATCCTAAGTACTATCCCACTACTTATAATTGTGAAAGTTTGGATGACTTTATAAATTTTGATATTTGTTAGTTAATCACATCTTGACTGAACGGATTTATATGAAATTTGGCACACAGGTAGACCATGATCTGAATTAGGACATAAGCTACATTTTATCTTAGAAAAGGCCGTTCTCGCAGGTGGAGCCGCAAGCAAAAACTAGTGTTCCATAAACATTTGTCTCGTGTCTGACACCTACGATATAGATTAACCTAGTATGAGGTCAGGACTATATGTGCCACTGTTATGTGTTTCTATTCTTCTTCCAGGTTCGTCAAGTCTATGTTTTCAAACCGTATATCATTCTGGTTGGACAGCATGGGTCCATCTTATACATTGGATGCGGATTTTGCTGGCTCTGCAGTCTGCTTGCAACATGCTTATAGAAGTATTCAGATGGGAGACTGTGAGGCAGCTTTAATAGGTGCCAGCAATTTTCATACTAATCCTGGCCCTTTTATTAACTATACAAGGTAAGAATACTTCGAATAGTATTTACTAATCTGCACAACTATAGGAGGGTTACATTTTTCGATGTATGAGACCCAATTCTTTTGGTGCTCCCTATAGCATAAATGGGCTAAAACTAAGCCTGTGTTACTGGTTAAAAGTGCGAATAGACACGTACGTACGGTAAACAAGTACAGTCCCTGTCGAAGGGGAAACGGTTAATTTAAAAGAAACTCTTACGCATAGTGATTCGTTATATTCTAGATCGCGCGGTAGTTTTACTGTAGGTTAATGAAACTTATCAGTATTGATCACCAGATGAATTAAATAACCCTTTACTGTGTATGTTATCCGTTACGGAGGTTCCCATTTTCCCCTCGTATTTTATCATCAGATCTAAGAGACTACCCTCGAGTTATGGCCGTTCCCAATATTCTGTCTATCGACAGATTTGCTTACCGGCAGTAAAATTTTGACACATTTTGTATGGAAGATCTGTCAAAACACTATTGACAATAAGCAAATCTGTCGATAGATAGAATATAGGGAACGGCCATTATTCTTTATTAGTTAACACTTATCAAAATCGAACGTAATTTACTGGAGATAACATATATAAAAATGGGTATCTTCAGAGGGGTTGTTCTCCCGAAAGAGTTTGACGCAAGTGGCCGGTCGAACCGATAGGACCGGTAGAAGAAGAGGTCGTAACATATACTAAAAATGTACAATTAAATTAAAATTCACCTGTTGTTTTTTTTTTATAGTATAGGCTGGCAAAACAGCAAGTGGGTCACCTGATGGTAAGCGATCTCCACAGCGCATGTACGCCCACAATACAAAAGAGTTATGGGCGCGTTGCCGACCTTAAAGGAAAGGGATAATAAGGGATTGGGAAGGGGAGGGGGATTTGGGCCTCCGGATAACTCACTCACCGTACGAAACGCAGCAGCAAGCTGCTACTTTACGCCGGTTTTCTGTGAGACAGTGGTAACGACCCGGACGAGCCGGCCCATTCATGCTGTAGACAAAATTGTCTACAGCGTGGCTCTACCACTCGTATTAAAAAAGTTATCGTTTTGCGAAAATAGTGTTTTAACATGATTTTTAATGTATTAAAAAGTACTTTGTAATAAGTGCCCGTATTTCACTCCCACTGCGAGTGGGAGGTGTAAGAAGAGTGTTTCTCTATAAAGTGAAATGTTTTTTTAACGAAACTAACTTTCAGGGCTGGTTTAGTGGGTTTGGATGCCAAGACGAAATCTTTTTCGGTAAACGCCGAAGCACCGGCGAGGTCAGACGCTATCAACGTACTCTTTTTGCAAAAAGCCAAAGACGCAAAGAGGTAAGCCGAAAAAAGTAATTGAGAATGCGCGACGCAAAAATAGGATTATACGAATATATTTTTTGGTGCGACGCTAGTTAAATATGGCTCAATGCACTTGTAACTCTTTAATTTGTTTATAGTAATTAACCATGTAATTATATCTGCATTATATATTTTTTATTAGCTTGAATGACGAGACGATCTGGTCGATCGCCTGACGGTAAGCGCCACGCCTGTCCATTTATTCAATATTATAAAGTAATGTATTTAAAGTGTCTAAAAAAGATTTCTCCATTTCGTGTAGTTTGTATGAGTAGCCCCTTTTTTGTACTGAGTCAGTACAAGGTACTACTTCTTATGGGATGAGGCGTCTTGAAGCTCACTCGCTCGTTCTCACTCTTTCTTGGATGCAGCCAGCGTCATGGGAATAACAAAAGAGTAACGCTACATACAATATGAAGCAGTACATGTAAAAAAAAATGAGCCGCTCTAACATTATTACGTCATGTATGGAAAAAATGTACTGCCTGTAGAATGTTCTACTCAACACTACACTGCTCTCTTGCGCAGCGGTTTTATAGAAACAATTAGAGTGTTCGGCTGCACTGGGCTATATTCGTCAATGCGCATGCGCCGTGTAAGAACAAAATACAACAACCGACGACGCGACGGTTTTCATAGCGATTCATAGTGGTTTTAGTTAACAATGCTTCATATGGAAATATCCTTATAGAATAGCAGAATAGTTTATAGTGATAGAGTTAATTTGGTTTACAGCATGATTGGCTCAAGTTTATCATTGTCTCATAGAAAACTAAAAATAATGCATTTGGGCTGTTGTCGCATGATCAATGGGATTGCTGGATTCCTCACAAATGCTTAACTCCCTAATCACAATTACTTTTGTCAAAAGCCGTGTCAATTAATTTTGACAGCTCTGTGGCGCAGTGGGCGAGTAGCCGGTTGAGAAGCGAGAGGCTGTAGGTTCGATTCCCACACCGAGACAAATGTTTGTGTGATCCACAAATATTGGTCTCGGGTCTGGGTGTTGTGGCATCGCAAGTCCATCGTAGTTTCTAATATCCACGGTACAGGTTAACCTAGTGTGGGTTCAGGACTATGTGTGTGACTGTTGGGTGTATTTATTTATTAAAAAAAAGAGACGGTAAGGCAGGTGATCACATACCATCAGGTCAGCCTGAAGTTGCTGTCCACTGTTAGACGTAAGCCTCCCCAAGTGAGCCCCAACCATCCCGGCCATATTTTGTTTGTTCAACAAGAAAATAAATTGCTAATTTTTATACAAACACCTAGTTAATATTGATTTTTAGGATATACTGCGAAGTGTATCATATCAAAGGAGAATATAAGATGTCAGTCGACGCAAAATTTTTGCCTTTAAGAGAAACAGAATATATGAAACGCTTTTTTGAGAAATTTTATTCAGAAATAGATGTGAAGCCTCATCAAGTGGAATTCGTGGAAGGATTTGGTGTAGGTTAGTAACTACATTTTTTTTTTAGTCTAGTGGTAACGTAATTCGGCTGCAAGAATAATAAGATAATGCCCCAAATAAGCCAATCAAAATGTGTGAATCTTTCAATTTAAAAAACTCATTTTGGTTGCCGCGGATGGCAATACATAAGATGTGCATCCCTGGTGCGCAGAGTACGTGGCAGCGCCAACAGGATCCTTAGCATGATCGCCAGTCGGCTGGACTGTACTTACATCAATCACTGCTGCGCCATTTCTCATGGAATGACGCAGTAGTGAGTGATGAATTTGTTTATGTTTATGTTTTAGTTGTGAGAAGTTTATACATATTACTAATACTAGTCTGTAAGAACATTGTTACTAACAAAATGGACACCTTGGTCTGAAATAAAGTCTTTATTATTATTATTAATACTCGCTTGATATGACGATTAGCTAATCCTCTGTTACATCATGTGGTTAAAATACCGTTGGCAATGACAGCGCTAGATGTACCTCGATCTGTCTCCTGGAGGTTAAAGGTGTTAACTTATATTACGTATTCTTCATCTTCTTTGTAGTACTTTCGCATGTCATCTTCACAACACGCACCAAGTAAAAACGTTAAAAAAGCAAAGTGATAAAATTATAATATTATTTTCCATATATTATTTTCTCTGAGAAACCAGTGGATTATGGGTTCAAATCCCAAGTTGAGGCAATCACAATTCGTGTTTGAGGTTTTAAACTTGGATAATTACACAGGGTTTGCCCGGGTTTGCAAGGGTTATGACAATAGGCTCACTCCCTATCACATCATGGGACGAAAATAAGTTCGGCGAACTGCGGGTGTACTTATTTTATCTCTGCCTTACCTCATATTTCCTTCAGATATACAGGTGTAAGTTAATATGTTTAATACTGCCCTACAACTTGGAATGAGCTTCCTTTTTTAATGGGATAGGTTAGGCATTTCATCCACCGCGCTGGCTTGATGCGGCTTGCCTAATTGACTACATAGACTCACGCCTCTTTTCTATAGGAGTAGGCGGAGACAATGGATTTCTAATTGCTACGACCCTTGCACAACTCTTTAGCGTCCTTCACTCTCATTACATTCTTCATATATGCACATCGGACCTAGTCTTTCTCAGGAATATCTCCATTGATCTAAGAAAGTTCACCAAGTGATTCCCTTCCTAACTGTACCATTCATATATGACTTATACATCATCACTGTACCTTACTAGCTTGAATGACGAAACGAGCAGGTCACTGATAGTAAGCATAACGAGCAGGTCACTGATAGTAAGCATAACGAGCAGGTCACTGATAGTAAGCATAACGAGCAGGTCACTGATAGTAAGCATAACGAGCAGGTCACTGATAGTAAGCATAACGAGCAGGTCACTGATAGTAAGCATAACGAGCAGGTCACTGATAGTAAGCATAACGAGCAGGTCACTGATAGTAAGCATAACGAGCAGGTCACTGATAGCAAGCATAACGAGCAGGTCACTGATAGTAAGCATAACGAGCAGGTCACTGATAGTAAGCATAACGAGCAGGTCACTGATAGTAAGCCTAACGCCTGCCCATAAACAGAAACAACACCCGATAGAACTTTGAGTAACAAAGCACTGGATGGCACTGAACTGCGCTCGTCACCCACAGACGCAAGAATATTAAGTCTCATAATGCCTAGTCATTGCACTGGCTTCAGTGTCCTTCAAACCTTAACACAACAATGCTTACATACAGCTGCTTGGTGGCAGAAATAGACAAAGCGTTGGTACCTACCCAGACAGCCTCTCGCATACGAGAGACCTACCACCTAGTAAATATTCACTCAGTCGGCTAATTTTCAAATTAATTTATTTGTTAAGGTATAGAAGAAGCGGATACTAAAGAGTTAGAAGCAATTGGCCAAGTTTTTGGTAACAAACATGTTGCCAAAGTTGGCAGTGTTCAATCCAATATAGGAAATAGTGGTGCCGTTACTGGAATGTGCTCTATAACAAAGGTAACATTTTTATATATCGTAGATAGCTCTCTCGGAACAGTAATAAAGTTGATGAAATAGATTTATAGAGTTATGAACTCGTAAAAATGTCACCAAAAGGAATAAAGTATATGTGTGCTTTTTATGTTTATTCCAAATGAATTTTATGAGTGGCAGAGCCACGCTGTAGACACTTGTCTACAGCATGTATGGGCCGGCTCGTCCGGGTCATTACCACTATCTCACAGAAAACCGGCGTAAAGTAGCAGCTTGCTGCTGCGTTTCGTACGGTGAGTGAGATATCCGGAGGCCCAACCCCCTCCCCTTCCCAATCCCTTAATTATCCCTTTCCTTTAAGGTCGGCAACGCACCCATGATTGTTTTGGTATTGGGGGCGTACATGAGCGGTGGAGATCACTTACCATCAGGTGACCCACCTGCTCGTTTGCCGGCCTATACCAAAAAAAAGAAAATATTTTGGTCAACAGTTTTAAACAATTTACAGCAATTTAGTTTTATATGACTTAAACAATATTGTTGACAATTAGCATCACATAAGGAGAGGTCTCGAGTTTTCATCGCGTAGTCCCATAAATATAATTTTTTAAAAATAAAATTTTAAAAATACAAAACGATGGTAATCACTTCAATTCATGGTTTATTGGTCACTTTTACAATAAGAATGCTTTACAGACCACAATCCTATGTCAGGATGCACTAGAGATTACATTCTTATGAATTATAAATAAGACTGAACTAGGACTGAATAGTAAACCAGCGGACCTACCGCGTATTGAACTCTTAGACTGTCGACTGAGCCCTTATCACTAGATCGCATATAACTGCGGGAACTTTCCATAGAGAGGCGCTCTTTTAAAATGGGCCTGTCATCCACGCCACTTTCTAGTATTTCGGGTGTTTAAGGGCGGTGACACATGGCATTCATCTCCAAGTGCTCGTTTGCCAGCCTATGTTATAAAAAAGACAATAGAAGAATAGCGAAGGAGAAACTCCATGCTTCTGTAATTTTCTCTAAGTACACATTTGGCAACTTAGAACTATTAAAGTGTTAACATTGTAAATTACTACCTATATTTTATTACAAAATTACAGCTATGTCTTGCGTATCAAAGAGGTGAGATTCCAGCAAACCTTCATTATACTGGACCTAACCACATCTCACCAGTGCAAGAGGGAAAAGTTCAAGTCATGACAGAGCACACCCCTTTTAACAGAGGCTTTACTGCATTGAATAATATTTCATTTCTTGGATCCAATTATCACGCCCTATTCAAAGGCCATTATAAAGAAAAGGTTAGCAATATATTAAAATAAAAAAAAATAAAAAAAACTTAAGTTCCTATTTTAACATAGTCTAGATATAATTATAACTACCTCGGTGGCGCAGTTGTAATGCGTAAGCGTTACGATTGAGGCTAAAGCTGAGGTCTCGGGTTCGATCCCCGGGTCGGGTAAAGTGGTATTGGGTTTTTCTATTATGAAATGCTCAGTATCAGCCCGGACGCTGGAGTTTGTACCCGGTATGGTGATAGGCTCGCCCTCTATCACATCGTGGGACGGAGATACGCTCGGCGAAATGTGGGTGTACTGGTTACACCTCTGCCTACCCCTTTGGGGATTACAGGCGTGAGTGCGTTTGTATAATTATAAGCTCAGAAGCGAGATAAGTGATGAAGAGGAAGGGAGGCTTTTGCCATACATTGCGATAATAGGGCTGATAAAAAAAGTATAAGAGGTCCATACAATCGATAAAGAACTAGCATATAAAGCAACATTTGGCGTGGTCTGTCTTTGGATGGGTGACCGCTTAGTGCCATTTCGAACGAGCGTCTCCGTGTTTCGAAGGGCATGTTAAAAGTCGGTTCAGACTATTATCAACTGACAGCAGTTATTAAGCCAAGTCGAAGGTATTCGGGCGGAATGAAAATATTGATATTAGCTTGGCCACTAAACATTCGATATACTTAGAATGGAATATAGTACAGTACAGTCCAAATATAATATTGCCCTAAAAGTGATGTTGCATCTCTCGACGGTTATTGGCCTGAAATATTTATCTTCACTTTCTTTAGATGGAGATTAGGATTCTTTAGATCTTTCTGAGATTAAGGGTGAAATGGTTCCATTAACGTGAGCTGATTTTTCCGGGTTTAGAATTGTGCCGATTTAGCTTTGTTCTTCTTCTGTCACTCATTGTACCTACTCTTTGATGATACAGACCGGACGTTATATATATTTTTTAGATGCATCAGATGATAAGTGATCTCCACCCATAACCCATAAACCCATAACCGACCCTCAAGGAAAAGACTGGGGATTGCAAAGGGATGCGGGATTAGGGCTCCGAACATTTACCAACTTATGATATTGCAGAATCTGTCTCAATATAAGAATGATGTACTGTACTTAGTACTGGGATCAGGGAGACAAAAAAGTAACGTCGATAAAATGTTTCGGCTGCTGGCAAGTGAACCCGTGGATCCAGAATGTATTGGACTGTTACATAGTATACACGGATCTGATATCACTGGGCACGTCTACAGGGGTTATGCTGTACTTGGTAAAGTATAAAATAGATTTTTATTGACCTGATTGATGAGGTAAACAAGTTGTTCGCCCGGTGGTAAGCATCACACCTACCTTTGGTCTTGATCTTGATTGTAGGCTCCTTTTCTTCACACTTAGCCCGTCATCAAGTCTACCCATTAGTTGCTACCCTAAATTTGGATTATAAAGTGCTGTATGGCTGAAGTTTATGATGTTACATCTCATAATGCCTATTTTTATCTGCTTCAATATTCTTCAAACAAACTTTATATGAAGTCTTGCATACGCGAGACCTTTAAAAAAGTATGGTTAAAAGTGTATGGTTGAATGCTTATAATCTTCTTCTCCTTTCACCTGCCCTTAACCTACTCGCAAAGAGTCGGCGCAACATAATTTTTAACACATGTTACAGAAAGATTTGGTTTATACTTTTTACGACTGGCTGCCTGCCTGTCTTCAACCCTTCTGGTGAATGAATTATAACAAAGACTTCAATGTATACCACTAGACAAGCCGTGCGGTACAAAGAAATTGCGCACTTAGTTACGGTCAATTGACCGCAACTCATTTAGTCGCCCGTGAGAGGGCGACAAGAGCAGTTGTTGTTGTTTGAATAGCTGCGAACGTTAAATTCGATAAACTAACACGAAATTGTTTATTGTGACCCATAAAACATTGTCATTATTTACGTGCATATTATTATTCAATCAATTTGAAGTTATTTCACGGAAGTAACTATATTATATCTTGATTTTGATCGAAAAAGTCATTTATTGTGAATGAAAACTAATACCAAACAAAACAGCAGTCCCAATATTGCCATCTCGCTTACTCTCACCTCCTCTCGCTCCCACACCTTAGACGTCATTCCCACCTCGCCAGCCGCGTATGTAACACAATTTTACTTCTGAACAACCCGTCTATGGTATTAAAGTCTTTGGCTTATAATATCGTGGCATAATCATTTACAAGGTGGTAGGTCCCTCGTTTGCGAGAGACCGGCTGGGTTGGTACCACCGCTTTGTCTATTTCTGCCGCCAAGCAACAATGTGTAAGCACTGTTGTGTTCTGGTGTGAAGGACATTGAAGCCAGTGTAATTACTGGGCATTATGAGACTTAACACCTTATGTCTCGGGGTGACGAGCGCAGTCCAGTGTCATGCAGTGCTTTATTTAAAGTTCTGTGTGGCGTTGCTTCTGTTTATGGGCAGGCGTGGCGCTTACCATCAGGCGAGCGACCTGCTCGTCTTGTCATTCAATGTAATAAAAAAAAAAAAAAAAAAAAATAATCACAAAATATTGTTTTAGATCCTACCGCCGATCGTAACACAAAAACTATCTCGCAAAGTGTACAACACTACAATGGTGAAATCCGACCAGTAGTATTCCTTTACAGCGGTGTAGGGTCACAGTGGAGTGGTATGGGAAGAGACTTAATGCGCCTACCACTGTTTGCTGCATCTATTGAAAAGTAAGTACTTGTATATTATAACAAAAAATTACGTATATTTTTACCATACCGGTTGAATCTGCAGTTTTATGCAGTAAATATTTTGTATATAATATAATATATGTTTACAGAATGATTCTAAAACTTTAAAATACATACACTAGCATTTGTTCGCGAATGTCTTTCCAGAATCTAGTCTAGCCTATGTCCTCCAGGTCATGGTCTACCTGTATGCCAAACAAATAACAAACATTTATAATAAGAAGATATGAAATATAATTGAAGTCCTTCGGTAAATCATTTACCGAAGGATTTTGGACTACCACATTATATATGCGGCTTCGTGGTATAAGTTCTATTACAATTAATTTAAAGTCTAATGTAACTTCTTTACTAAAGCTTATCAATCACCTATAGCCAAGTGGTTAAGCAAGGTCTTTGGCTATATTTTTTATGTAATTTCTACGAATACAACCGATATTATGTCTACTCTTTTCTAGACATAATACTCATTATATAAAATACCAGTATTATATAAGGAATCGTCATTTCAGTATATTTGTGCAAATATCATTAATTAATTGAATTAGTTGTTCAACACGACAAAATAAATTAGTTTTAAAATACTTGTCTTTCAACAAGCCAAGGACTCGCAAGAAATACAATTAGTCATGCTATAGTTAGCTTGTTTTAGCAAGCATAGATTAATCCCCGGTTAAAAATCTACTTAAAAGCCTCAAAGGTTCGAAAATTACCATTATTAATATCTTGAAGCTACGTTAGCTCATTGGAGATGAGCTGCCAAGAAAAAAGTCGTAGGGTTGAACACAGATTAAAGGGGCATGCGCGGAGGTGCATAAAAGCCAGAGGATTTTTTATACTTTTCATACTTACTCGTACATGTGCATCTAAATAAGATAACTAGAACGATAACTCTCATATGAATCTGCCAAAAATACGGCTACACTTAAAGAAAGAAGGAAAGAAAGAAAACATTTACTGGCAGGCGTTAGGTGGTATATGTACAATTGATGCAGAAACAATATTTTTATAAGTAGTAGGTGGGGGGGGGGGGGTACCTAGACACCCACCCCCTATAGACGGTATATCTCCCACCACGCCCGTGCCAAAAGAATCCAAATCAGCATATGTCAAACATTAAGTGCTTGGCGCTGGTTTTCATTTGGACACTAGATGTTGTTGTGTTGACACTTACGAGTACTTACACATGCAAAGGTAAAATCACACGTAACACTCACTGGCCTAACCCCTTTGTGCAAGGAAGTCTGCGCCTAGGAATAGGAGAGCATAATACCTAATACAGGACCGATAACAAAAAACATTGGCCTGAAATTCCTTTTTCATATTGTTATATTGACTAAAGGTATGGTAATTTCTTTCAGATGTCGTAATATTCTAAAAGATAAAGATATCGATATAATCGAAATGTTATTTAGTCATGATAAAGATATTTATGAAGACCCACTTAGCTGTTTCGTCGGAATCATTACGATGCAAATAGCACTTACGGATGTACTACACGAAATGGGAATAGTGTCTGAGTGCCTTATTGGTAAGATGAAATTTTATGTTTGTTTGGTTGAAAGCGCTAATCTCAGGAACTACTGGTCCGATTTGAAAAAATATTTCAGTGTTACATAGCCCATTTATTGAGGTAGGCTATAAGCTATATAAAATCACGCTAGGACCAATACGAGCGGAGCACTAATGAACGCAGACGAAGTCGCGGGCAAAAGCTAGTTTGATATAAATCTGCAAATTACATTCTATGATGTATTTGATGTTACTTCATATAAATAAAAATATTATGGAGATTACAACTTCGTTTGTCATATAAATACATTATTAAAAAAAACTTAATTACGATCAATGCTTCGGCTAAAAACAGTAAATAGTGTGTAATTTTATTTATAATGTGTATTATGATATTACATAAAAAAAAAACCAAATATACTGGCTGCTGTTATAAATTAAATACATTCTATCAGAAATGTGTTTTTTGTTGTTTTTTTTTATCCCTGCTCTGCAAAGTGACTACGCTACACCTGATGGTAAGTATAGCGCAATCCATGAATACTGAATGAATACATGAATATAATAATCAATTTAATGAAGCAATAAAAGATATCATGAATCAGTTATTTCTTGGTCATAACTGTCTTAACGCAAATATTATAACCAATTATCAGCCTCCATGACGCAGCGGGCGAGAAGCCGGTTGCGAAGCCTGAGGTCGTGGGTTCGATTCCCGCACCTAGACAAATGTTTGTCTGATTCACAAATATTTGTCTCGGGTCTGGGTGTTGTGGGACCGCATGCCCCTCGTAGTTCCCGATACTCACGATACAGGTTAACCTAGTGTGGGGTCAGGATTATTTGTGTGACTGTTGGGTGTATTTATTTATTTATTTAATGTAGTTTTTTTTTTTATAACAGGGCATAGCATGGGTGAACTTGGTTGCGCCTATGCTGATGGATCTTTTACTGCTGAGCAAGCATTACTATCGGCTTATGAACGTGGTTCTGTATCAAAATTGAACCAGATAAAAGGTGCCATGATTTCGGTTGGACTAGGATATCATGATGTGAGTATAGTATTTTTCAGCAGACATGTAATGGACAATATTTCTGCCGCCAAGCAACAGTGTGTAAGCACTGTTGTGTTCCGGTGTGAAGGACATTGAAGCCAGTGTAATTACTGGGCATTATGAGACTTAACACCTTATATCTCGGGGTGACGAGCGCAGTCCAGTGTCATGCAGTGCTTTATTTAAAGTTCTGTGTGGCGTTGCTTCTGTTTATGAGCAGGCGTGGCGCTTACCATCCGGCGAGCGACCTGCTCGCCTCGCCATTCAATTTAATAAAATAAAAAAAATAAAAAAACAATGTAAACAACTTTTTTCATTAAATGCCAAGACGAGCAGGTTGCTCTCCTGATGATAACTTGCCTATAAACAGTAGCAAATAACACCCAGAGTTTTGAATTGCATGCCACTGCACTGTGGTCGTCACCGATAGAAACTTAACTTAACTTTAGGGCTTCATATTTCTGCCGACCGTCGAAGGACAGAATATCTCTACGAAATTATATTCAGACTGACCTGTACTGATCATCAGGTGCAGTGTAGTCACTTTACTGCAAGAGGATAAAAATAAACAAAATATAAATTCCATAATTACTTACACACTGCCTCTTGTAGAAATAGACGAAGGGTTTTTTTTTTTTTTTATAGTATAGGCTGGCAAACGAGCAAGTGGGTCACCTGATGGTAAGCGATCTCCACCGCCCATGTACGCCCACAATACAAAAGAATTATGGGCGCGTTGCCGACCTTAAAGGAAAGGGATAATAAGGGATTGGGAAGGGGAGGGGGATTTGGGCCTCCGGATATCTCACTCACCGTACGAAACGCAGCAGCAAGCTGCTACTTTACGTCGGTTTTCTGTGAGACAGTGGTAACGACCCGGACGAGCCGGCCCATTCATGCTGTAGACAAAATTGTCTACAGCGTTGCTCTACCACTCTTAAATATGTAGGTAGGATGATATGTCCTCTCGCATGCTAAAGACCTACTTATTAGCAATGATCTGATAGGTATTTTTCTTATTTGCGATATTCATCATTATAGCTTAAAACAACTATTTCTGAAAATTTAGTTATCCATTATCATTTTTTCGTTAATATTATTTATCCAGTTGTGGATGTTTTTAAAGGCGAGTTTTTTAAAAGGTTTTTTTAAAAGCGAATTTATAGTCTGATTAACGCCCGACTGCTGAAACGCTATTTAAGCATTTAAGATCGTTTTAAACATGTTGAGGCCCTCTTGGATGTCAAAATTGTATGAAAATAAGTAGCCGTCGGCTGTCAGATATTTTTTTTTAATAGAATAGGCCGGTAAACGAGTAAGTGGCACACCTGACAGTTAAGTACCGTTTCAGTATTCGGCGTAAGTGTCATTTGTATTTTAGGTGAAACATCTATGCCCACCTGGAATAGAAGTAGCCTGTCACAATAGTCCACAGTCTTCTACACTATCAGGACCTGCTGATTCCATCAGACAATTTGGAGAAAAACTAAAAAATCTAGGCATATTTGTAAGAGATATTCCCTGTGCCAATATGGCTTCTCATTCCAGTTATGTTGCTCATAATGGTGAGTAGAGTAATAATTGAAGTATCATTTTCCTAGCAGAAGCCGGTAAGTCGTCACCTGGTAGTAAGCAATCTCCACCGCCCATGAACTCCCACCAATATCAAAAGAATCATGTACTCGTTGCCTACAAGAGATTATGGGACTAAAAAGGGAGCGAGGATTTGGACCTCTTGATATCTCACTCGCCAATATAAAACCTGCCTGATACAGGAACCTGCTACTTTTATTTTTTTTATACCATAGGCCGGTAAACGAGCAAGTGGGTCACCTGCTAGGAAGCGATCTCCACCGCCCATGAATACCCACCAATATCAAAAGAATCATCTACGCGTTGCCGACAAGAGATTATTATGGGACTGAGAAGGGTAGAGGATTTGGGTCTCCGAATATCTTCAATATGCAGCAACCTGCTGCATATAGGAACTTGCTACTTTACGCCAGTTTTCTATAAGACAGTGGTAATAACATGGTTACAACATGTGAAACTGTCTACAGCGTGGTTCTACTATTTAGATACACGTGTACCAAATGCATCGTGACCGGAGAGGCATACGTCATCGATGAAAGTTCAAGATGAAAGCATACTAGTACGGATATGAAGACTCCCTCGGTCGCGCAGTTGTATTGCGTACGCGTTACCATTGCTGTGCTGAGGTCTCGGGTACAAACCTCAGGTCGGGTAAAAGTGATATTATGTTTTTCTATTACGAAATGCTCAGTATCAGCCCGGAGTCTTGAATTGTGCCTGGTATGGCGATAAGCTCGCCCCTTATCACATCATGGGACGAAAATAACCTCGGTGATATGTGGGTGTACTAGTTACACCTCTGCCTATCCCTTAGGGAATTATAGACGTGAGTGCGTATGTATGTATGTAGGCTGTCTAGACAGCGTTAGCATTGTCCTCAATAAGTACATAGGGCAATTTACTAACTTCAAAAGTAAGGTTCGTGACTTCTAATCAGATTTAAACTTATCTTACCATCTAACAAGGCAAATGATATGATTTATATTTGTTAGAGAATGTGGACTGTAAGCTAGAGTCTAAATTATAACTGTACACAAAAAGCATACCATTTGCCAAGAGAGGCAGCTGACAGCTTTTTGAGTGGTAGAACCACGCTGTAGGCAGTCTTGTCTACAACATGAATTGATCGGCTCGTCCGGGTTCTACCCACTGTCTCACAGAAAACTGGCGTAAAGTAGCAGCTTGCCGTTGCGTTTCATACGGTGAGTGAGATATCCGGAGGCCCAAATCCCCTCCTCTTCCCGATCTCTTAATTACCCCTTTCCTTTAAGGTTGGCAACGTGCCCATGATTCTTTTGGTATTGTGGGCGTACATGGGCGGTGGAGATCACTTACCATCAGGTGATCCACTGACTCGTTTGCTGTCCTATGCTATAAAGAAATAAAAAGTATAGAAAATCAATAGCCACAGTTACTTGGTTACTTTACAACAAATTATATCAAAAATAAATTTCAGAGCCAATTCTTCTGGATCTGATGCGTAAGTTTATAAAAGACCCCAAACCGCGTGGTTCCAAATGGCTTTCAACATCATTTCCTGAACAATTGTGGAACACCGAAGCGGCGAAATATTGTTCAGCTGAATATCATGTCCAGAATATATTGGTAAGAGATACCAGTTTAAGGTCGTATGTCAACACTAGCCGGCGAAATTCAATTTGATTTTGGTTTTCTGAAAATGTAAATGATTTTGCGCATATAATCACAATTGATATACGGAATGACATATCAATGAAAACTATGAATATTGCTTCTAATGTCCAAAATGACTAATCTGAGAAAAAAATAAGAGTTTCGACATTTAAATATTATAAAAGCTTTGTTTATAATTACTATGGTTATTATTCAGTAGATAAACAGTGGCAGTTTTCGCAAGATATATTACCTATATAAAAAATTGCGGTCTAATGCTGGCATAGCACAGCTTCCACGCCGTGTGCTAGCTTGAGCTGTTATAAAAAAATTCAAATGGTTCGGCGGCAGTGCCGTCCATACACGTCCATTATACAGCATACTACGGTTCCGACGACGCGACGCCTTCATCTTTGGAGTAATATATTGGCTAGAATTGACGTCATTATATAAACAAGAGTCCAACTTGAATCCTATATTTTTAACCATCGAGAAGAAAGAGTTATAATAAATTAAACCCCTTTGTCTTTCTGTGCTATTGGAGCACTTAAATGAATGGACCGATTTAGTTGCGTTTTTTATTTGAAAGCTAATCTAATTATGAGTGTTATTAGTTATGTAAACTTCACCTGATTTGCAACAAGCAAGTCATCTTCTGCCAAGCCAAGGAGCTTCAAACTCCGTGATTATTTAACAGCAGATATGGCGTGTTCGGGCTCATAGATCATCATAATACACCCAACAGTCACACACATAATCCTGACCCCACATTAAAATACGAGTCTTGTGTCGTGGGTATTAGGAACTACGAGGGATTTTTTGTCTCATAACATCCAGACCCGAATCAAATATCACAGATCAGATCAGATCACAGAAACATTTCTCTCGGTGCGGGATTCGAACCCGTGGCCTCTCGTAACATACCAGGCTATATATATCATATCTATGAGTATTTGACTCGAGAGAATGCCTCGGTGACGCAGTTGTAACACGTACGCGTTATTATTGAGTCTGACGCTGAGGTCTCGGGTTCGATCCCCGGATCGGGTAAAAGTGATATTGGGTTTTTTCATTAAAAATTGTTCAGTATCAGCCCGCAGTCTGGAATTGTGCCCGGTATGGCGATAGGCTCGCCGTCTATCACGTCATGGGACGGAGATACGCTCAGCGAAATGTGGGTGTACTGGTTACACCTCTGCCTACCCCTTCGGGGATTACAGGCGTCAGTGGGTATGTATCTATGAGTAGTTTGTTTACAGGTGGTGATTACGGTATGATAATAGAGTAGGAAGGTGGCCGTTGGAATAAGCTTTATCTTAATTAATGTGGGCGGTTTTTTAACATTTACTTTTCATTACATATTTCATACCATAAATTATACTTAGTATTGAAATAATGTTTTAAGAATCCTGTATATTTCGAAGAAGCCACAAAACATCTTCCAAGAAATGCAATTCTTATTGAAGTGGCTCCTCATACATTATTTCAAGGAATAATGAGGCAGTGCAGGAACGATTGCACATACGTAGGTCTTACCAGGCGAGGTCATAAAGATTCTTTGATTCTCCTTTTGGAATCCATTGGAAAGTAAGTATGACCTGATCTGTGTTATTTATAGGTAGATCGTGTCAAGATTTAATTTAAAAAATATAATTTTTGTTATTGTTTGATGTTGTTTACTTTGTTTAAATATTTCCTAAAAGATTGTTAAAATTACGATGTGCTAATTATTATAAGACTGCCTCGGTGGCGCAGTTGTAATGCTATGCGCTACGACTGAGGCTGAAGTTGAGGTCTCTGGTTCGATCCCGGGGTCGGGAAAAAGTGATATTAGGTTTTCTGTTGCGAAATGCTCAGTATCAAGCCCCTATCACATCATGGAACGGAGGTACGCTTGGCGAAATGTGGGTGTACTGGTTACACCTCTGCCTACCTCTTCAAGGATTACAGGCGTGAGAGCGTTAGTGCTTAAATTTTTATAAGTACGCTATACTGCTGACTTATGTAGGATTTCTGTTCACTGAAGTTAAAAAAGTCAAAATTAAAGCACTCTAGTGGTTTGAGCGTAGACAAATACCATTTTATTCAATCCAAAAGTAGATTTAAAATTTATTTTCTTCAATTCCTGGAATCCTAACTATATCTATAATGATTTTAGATTATACGAAGTCGGTCTGAATCCTAAAGTGGAAGTATTATATCCGAAAATCGAGTTTCCAGTGTCCACTAATACAGGCCTATTATCGCACTACGTTGGATGGGAACATAGTGAAGATTGGTAATGTATAATTTACATGTTTTATAGGAGAATATATACAAACGGATAGAGGGGTCAACTGATAAGTGATCGACACCACCCATGTACGCCGAAAATGTCAAATGAATTGATGAATTGGTAAGCACCACGCTTGCCCATAAACAGAAGCAACACCACACAGAACTTTGAATTACAAAACACTGCATGCATATTGAGATGGTATCTCTTTCATATCTATGTAGGGCATCCAGCAATCTCACTGGCAAGCCCACAATAGTAACCGTTGCCACCACAAAAAAATATGTTACTGGTCTTTTTTAATTAATGTCGGAGGCTAGGTTACCTTTGATACAGTTATGCCCCCTTTATGTGGCAAGAGGAAATGTTTGGGGCATACTATTAACAAAACTGGCTAGAGCATGGCTCAACTACATACGTTAAATTATTTTTCTTTCTGGCTGGCGTTATCCCAGCATAACGCCAGGGTCCACCTTCCTCATAGACTTGACAGAATTTGGAATTTTATGGGGCGACCCGCCGTCTGATCCCAACATACCGCAATGGGAATCAAGTTTCGCCATTTCCTCTTCCATTAATCAGTTGAGTGTACTACGTGCAGGTGAGGTTAGCTTTTGTTCTAAGATGTTGTTATGAGGGGTGTGGGTCACACACTCCACATAATTTAAATTAATTTGAATGCTATGATTTTTAGGCCAGTCTTTAATTATATTCCTAAACAGAAAGTGGTATCAAAGTCCCGCACAGTTGTTATATCTACTCACGATGATGAGTATAAATATTTGCGTGGTCATATAAGAGAAGGTAAGGATTTTAAACCTATTTTAATAAAATATGTTAAATAACATCCAGTATTTTTTTAATTACTGTAATTTTTACGTCTCTGTATATTATTGTACATAGTATTCATTGATGAACCCAAAAGTAATTTTAAATTTATTTATAACTCGTATTCTGATTTGCCGCTGTAACTGTTTCTTAGCTGTGTTACTCGTATCTGTTATTCATTTTGATTTATATGAGGGTGAAATACTTAGGCATATTTAATGTGAAACCGATGACTACGTTTCACATACTTTTTGAAAGGTATTTTATATTTAAGTGTTGTATTTCTAGGTTCCAACGTATTCCCTGCAGCAGCTTTTCTGGTCCTTGTATGGGAAACATTAGCAATGTATCATGATTTTGACTACAGAAATATGTCAGTTGGATTTCTTAAAATAGAATTTCATAATGAATTAGTGTTAAGTACTGAAGAATCATTAAAACTAAATATTATGATTAGTAAATCAAGAAACGATACATTTGAGGTAAGTGGAAGATTTTAATGAAACAATAAACTGAATAGATTTGAGCTAAAGTAAGGACAAATAATTTTACAGATTAGTTGCGAGAATCGACTTGTTGTAAGTGGTATTGTTAAAGTGAGAGAAATAAAAAGCAGTAATTCCAATCTCAAGAAACTGAACATTAGTAACAATAATACAGACGATGGAGTACTGAGAAGTAATGACCTATATAACATTTTATATCATAAAGGATATTGTTACAGGTAAAAATGATATGTTCAAATTATGTTACGGTATTTATAAATAAATAAATTGTAATATTTATTGCTCTAATTTTTAGAGATAAGTTTCTATCAATAAAATCAGCAAATGAATCCATAACTAAAGCAGATATAAATGGGACAGGTGATATGGTGATATTACTCGACGCTCTTATACAATTAAATATACTTGCAATAGATTATGAAGGAGTATCCGTCCCAAAATATATTGACAAACTTGAAATATCTATTGATAAATATTCAAAAACCAAAATTATAAAAGAAAATGGTGTTGATTGCTACATTGCAGAGCGATGTGAAGTTTTAGGAGTAACAAGGTAATATTATTGGCCACTTTTCTATTAGTATTTAGAAAAACATTAGGTCGTAGTCCACAATGGTGTAATATTTTGTACCATTAATTATGCAAAAATATGTTGAAATCGGTGCGATGTATTGCAACGTAAAAATAAACCATTAAGGTATGCCTTGATGCACTGTAAGCGTTAGCGTTCAACTAAAACAAAATTTTGGTGTATTATTTATATAATGTGTTTTTACTTTTTACTTTGGTTATAGTTTCTAGCAGCGTTTTGGGTAATTTTGAACATAGCCCCTTTATATTATAATAACTTAACTTAGAGACCGAAACCTGACCGAAATTCTGTTACGAAATTTCTGCACTATTATTTTGACAACCAAGCGTCCAGTTGCTATATTAATCCTATCTGTCTTATTTAGATGTGCCGGAATTGAACTCCGAAATATAAAATTTGTAAATAAACCTATATTCGCCGAAGAAAAGTTTGTATTGAAAGTAAAGACATTGCTCTTTAGTGAAGTATCAAGAAATAATGTAAGTAACATATCTTTAGGACTCAATCCGTAACTATTGTGGTCACTATTATTATTGGGAATAATACAAATATTTTTCTGATTTATTTATTTTATAGGATAATTGCATAGATTTAAACAATATTAAACTTATAAGGAGTCTCTCTAAAAATCATGAAAACTATATTTGGACTGAAGTTCCTCCACCAAAAACATGTAACACAGTAAAGGTAATACTCAAATGATATACAGTCATTAATAATACTCATGTTAATCGCAAACTATTATGGGGTGTAATATATAATGTAATGATAACTAATGTTTTCTTTTAGGTCTCACGCGCAGGCCTTTCATTCAGAGACACCAAGAATCCTAAGTATATCAATGATCAATATAACAAATATTTAGGCATGGACTTCAGCGGCGTTGACGCCAAGTACGTTTATATTATTATTTATATTACCCTTGAGAACTATAACAGTAAATGGATCTGGATCATTCCTGTAGCTCCTATTATTTACAATATTTTTTGCTAATGTAGAAATTCAATAATAATTGCTCATCGTGGGTATAAAATCAAAGAGGATGAGTCCTTTATAGCAGATTTATTCTGCTATACTAAAGTATTCATATCAGCTATAATAGTCATGGGCAGAGAAGCACCGGTACGGAATTATCAATTCACACCGAGAACTGTTTAGAACTCGCGGTCTTGTAGTACAAGTTGCGCGTTTCCGTTACCCTCAGTGCAAGATTGCGATTGATAGCTGTAAAAGATGTGCAGATACGAATAGTACGCCTAGCTGATTGTATTAGAAACAGCAGTAGCATACAATATATTTCTCATATACGAATGGCGTGATAGCTATCGATATAATGGCACTAGGGTTACTGATCGCTAGATATTAATATATTAATTGATATGTACGCTTTTTACATGATAGTAGGACTTTCGTATATGAAAGGTCGTCTGGGTTAGTACCAACGCTTTGTCTTTTCCACCGCCAAGCAGCAGTGTGTAAGCACTGTTATGTTTCGGTTTCAAAGAGATTGAATCCTGTGAAATCACTGGGTGTTACAAGACTTTACATCTTATGTCTTAGTGTGACGAGCGCAGTCCAATGCCATGCAGTGCTGTGTAATTCCAGATTTTCCAGCAAATGCTTTCCTACGAGTACAACTAAAATAGTTCCAATTTTAGTTCTAAACACAGCGCAGTCTCTGATACAGCAATACTTTGATTTATAGTGGCAGGCGAGTAATGGGTGTTGTAAGGGAAGGCGCAGTGAGTAATACAGTGGAATTTGACCCAGATCTGCTGTGGCCTGTGC
Organism: Mimas tiliae; assembly: GCA_905332985.1. Lineage (NCBI taxonomy): Eukaryota > Metazoa > Arthropoda > Insecta > Lepidoptera > Sphingidae > Mimas > Mimas tiliae. Next base: position 14,334,377 of record HG995253.1, on the reverse strand, counting down.
CTGAATATTGGAGTCTGGAAGAAGCTGCAACAGTACCGCTGCCTTATCTGCATGCGTATTACTGTTTGGTAAGCATACTTAGACATAAATAACTACGCAGAAATGGTTCAACCCGCAGCAAGTTCAAATTGAGATGTTTATTTTATCTATATTCATTATAAATAAATTCAAGTCCTGTATTATACACATCCTACTGCTGGCCACGGGCCTCCTCTACTGAATAAGAGGCGTTAGGCCTTAGCCTACCACACTGGCCTAATGAATTATTTCACTTAAAAATAACAAAGTACTGACTACGGTACTATATATAATATTCAAATTAAACTATTAATATGATTGCCACTACTCAATATTTTTCAGTTTTATTTTATCTTTATTTGTTTAGAGTTTGTTATATTTTTTGATGTAAAGTTTTTATTTTACTATTTTTTTATATCCTAGTCAATTGTAATTAATGAAGATAACATTTTTTTTTATATCTTTGCAGACTACAAAATACAGCCTCCATAGAGGAAAAACAATATTGATCACGGGCGGAGTAGGGGGCTTTGGACAGGCTGTCATTGCTTTAGCTCTTGCTTTGAACTGCACAGTTTTTACAACAGTCAGTAATGAGGCCAAAAAGCGATATTTACTCAAATTATTTCCTCAGCTGAACGGTAATTGTAGATGGGAACATTCTAAATTCCACTATCTCCTCATTAGTTTGAACGAATCCATGAGGTTCTAGGTTCAAAACCTAAGCCAGTAAATATTTATTTATGAAATTTGTATTGCTTGTTAAATTATACATAATAAGAGACTAGAATTTTTACCCGATATGGCGATGGGGTAAATCGTATGTGTTCTATATACATCTCTGCGTACTCCTATAAATACATTGTCTTATATGGAAACAAGTTATTGAATTTTAAATATCATAAAAAAATTTAAGACATTTGCGTAAAGGCTACTTACTTATCTACACTAATATTATAAAGAGGAAATATTTGTATTTTTATATGTAACGAATAAACTTAAAAACTACTGGGCCAATTTCAAAAAATCTTATACCGTTAGAAATCTACATTATCACTGAGTAACATAGACTACTTTTTATCCCGGAAAAGACCTTTAACGCGGGTGGAGCAGCGAGCAAAGGCTAGTGTTAAATATGCTATTAGTACTCTTTAATCGTCTTCTTTTCTATCTACCGATATCCCGGCTTAATGTCAGGCCTTCGCCTTCTCGTACCATAGATTTAACGGTATTATATTTGGTATTACGAGTATATGGGGCGACCCACCATCTTACTCCCACGACCGGCAACGGGAACTAAATTTCGCCATGGCCTCGTCCTTTAAACAGTAGAGTGTAACACGTTCAGACGAGATTGACTTTGGGTCTAACATATTGATGGCCCACAAAATCTCCACAGGACTCTATTAAATATTTCAAATATATATTATTTATTCTTTAAGGTTGGCATCGCGCCTATGATACTTTATGTAGTGTGGATGTTCAGGTCATGGTGGTGGAGATCACTTACTTACTACTATTATAAAACAAAATACCCATGCCACTGGCTTAAAAATATACATACATAAGTACTCACGCCTGTAATCCCCGAAGCGGTAGGCAGAGGCGTAACCAGTACACCCACATTTCGCCGAGCGTATCTCCGTCCCACGTTGTGATAGGGGGCGAGCCCATCGCCATACCGGGCACAAATTCCAGACTCTGGGCTGATACTAAGCATTTCGTAAGAAACACCCAATACTACTTACCCGACCCGGGGATCGAACCAGAGACCTCAGCGTTCGACTCAATCGTAACGCGTACGCATTACAAATGCGCCACCGAGGCAGTCTTAAAAACAAATTAAAAATTATTAAGAAAAAGTTTAAATACGTAACATCACCGTCTAATACTTTCATACGTCGTAGTGTGATGTGAGCCTTATATTTATGAAATAATACGCTCTAATGAAAATACGCTTTGCTACAGGCGATAACTTAGCGTTAAGTTAAATTAAATTTACTTAGGTTCGAATAAGTTAGGCCGGATTATATTAGCTTACAGTGAAGTTAGTATTCTTATGTCAAACGAAGTTCAACCATTTAACTGGAGATTAATTACGTCTATTAATTTATAGGATAAAGAACGAATACTTTGCCACATTACTAGTGAATTAGTGTAATTATAATTTGAAGACGGTCGCATTACCACCATTTGAAACGTAATTATAAGTTAAAACTGACTTCAACACCTCATATTTTTTTAATTATTTAAACATTTATTTCAGATTGGGTAATCCATAGATAGGTTAGTAATAATATGACTTAAAAAACTAGACTTAGAAACTATAGTACAGGCTTAAAAAAGAGGTTTCCAATGTCTCTCCACACCCAGAAATTTTGAATAGGACAGTCACAACTAAACACTGGTTGATTTAAGAAACAGCTATCTACAGAACTTGTTACCTGTTTAGATTTCAACTCTTTTATCGACGACGTGACGTCGATGCAAGAACTTTGAATGTCGTTTGTACCAAACTTGGCCCCCTATACATATTCATTTTTTTGTGAGATGTCATACTCCGCAGACTGCCTCGGTGGCGCAGTTGTAATGCGTACGCGGTACGACTGCTGTGCTGAGATCTCGGGTTCGATCCCCGGGTCGGGTAAAGTTATATTGGGTTTATCGAAATCCAAATCCCCACTCTCAATCTTAATATGTTTTATAAGTTAGGCTATAAAGCTTTCATGATTTTTCTTATATTCTGGATGTTCATAGGCGGCAGGGATTACTTACTATCAGGTGACCCACTTGCTCGTTTGCTGAGTTCTTACTATATAAAAAGACAGATGTGCAATTAGTACACCCACCGTTCGCCGAGCTTATTTCTGACTAACAATGTTTTGTAATCAGGAATAATTCCAATTCCCGGCAACTCAAGTGCGATTTTTAAACCAAAAACTCAAAGTAGTGGTAGAGCCACGCTGTAGACACTTATCTATAGCATGAATGGGCTGGCTCGTCCGGGTCGTTACCACTATCTCACAGAAAACCGGCGTAAAGTAGTAGCTTGCTGCTGCATTTCGTACGGTGAGTGAGATATCCGGAAGTCCGAACCCCCTCCCCTTCCCAATCTCTCAATTGTCCCCTTCCTTTAAGGTCGACAAGCACCCATGATTCTTTTGTTATTGTGGGCGTGCATGGGCGGTGGAGATTACTTGCCATAAGGTGACCCACTTGCTCGTTTGCTGACCTATGCCATAAAAAAATCGTGGCCCTTGGGACGGTAATAAACTCGGTGAACTGTGGGTGCACCGGTTGCACTTTTTGCCTATTCCTTTGGGAATACAGGCGTTATTTGTTTATGTTTTTAACAGAAAACAACATTGGATTTTCCGAAGAAGATGCTTATTACATGGTTCGACAAAACACGAAAAATCAGCGATGTCATGTAGTAATTAATAACAATGGTGCAAGGTTTATTGAGGTAAGTTATTTTATATTCTTAACTAGCTGTCCCGCACCCGCAGCATACAATTGCAGCGCCACCTACCGTGTCCAATTGTGAATCTAAACCATCCAGGGCGCCACCCAAACGCATACAAAAAAAAATCATTCAAACCGGTCCAGCCGTTTAGGAGGAGTTCAGTGACATACACACGTACAGTAGAATTATATATATAAAAGATATTACAATAAATTTCCCCGGGTTTGATAGTGATGCAGTGGCCGAGTAGCCGGCTGTGAAGCGAGAGGCAGCGGGTTTGATTCCCGCACTGAAACATAATGCGTGTGATCCACAAATATTTGTTTTGAGTCTGGGTGTTTTCTCCCAGGGGGTTTGACGTCACTGGAACTTGACTTGTCCGAACGGTGGTTGGTATCTAGTTAGGTACAAATATTTTTATGGTACTCTTCCACCACAGGTTACATTGTAAAGATCGATAAAATTTCTGACCATGGTTTAGCACCATAAATAAAAAATAAAAAAAAACAAATTAAATAAAAATAAATTAGTTTAACATCAACATCTGCAGCTATCTCATGATGACTGCAGTAGTAGTATTTCTTTTTTTCTGTTTTTATCCAGTATGGACATGCCAACCCCATCGTACCTTATTACAATTTTACAATAAATACATTTTCTTTTTTATGAAAGAGGTGGCAACGGAGCAAGCGGGTCACCTGATGGTAAGTGATCACCGCCGCCCATGGACACCATGACATTTTTAACATTGAAATATGATTTGATGAATCACTGGTGAACAACTGTTACTAACCGACATATTTTTTTTGCTATTTCCGATTTTGGCTTTGATAAAATCCCCTGAATCAGACCTACATCCACCCTATTTAATTTCAATTCGTTCAACAGCAAGTTCAACATCTTATAGGGATGATGAGTGTAGTAGTAGTATTTCTTAATTCAAAGTTATGCTGTTTATGGGCAGACTTGGGGCCTACCATCAGGTGAGCGACCTGCATGTCTCATCATTTAGTTGTTTAAAAACAGAATATAAATTTTTCAGGTAGCTATGCAATGTCTCGGTGAAGGTGGATTCTACATGGATGTAAATGGAACTGATATTAATGAGAAGATGGATTTACAAACATGTTATTTGGATAAAAACATGAACCATGCGTTTGTGGATTTGTCCAGCTTGCTGTTATCAAATAAATCTGAAGAGAAGAAGGTACGTGTACTTTTTTTTTTATCCTGGCTCAGCAAAGTGACTACGCTACATTTCATGGTAAGTATAGCGCATTCCATGAATACTGTCGACCAACGATAGACACTGAATCTATCGCAGATCGGCAGAATTATACTGGCCTCCTTAGTTGCTTCTTCACACTCCGTTTAAAGGATCCTATGTTATAGGAACTTTCAATTTATAAAGAAAAAAGAAATAAAGTGGTAGAGCCACGCTGTAGACAGATTTATCTACAACATGAATGGGCGGGCGCGATCGAGTTGTAACCATTGTCTCACAGAATACCGAGGAAAAGTAACATCTTTTTGTTGCGTTCCGTACGGTGGGTGAGATATCCGAAGACTTAAACCTCTATTCCCTTCTTAATACGTTAATTATCCGTTTTCTTTAAGACTGGCATCGGGTTCATGATTCTTTAGTTATTGGCGATGTTTATGATGTAACCAGTACATTTACATTCGCCGAGCCTATTTCCATGATATGATAGGAGCAATTATTATTATTATTTAATCATTAATTTACAGATTCTTCGCAACTTAATGGCAGAAGGAATTGCAAAAGGCATAGTGAGACCTCTTAGTAGAGTTATGTATTCTATTGTCGATGTGTCAAAGGCATCAAATCTTCTGTCTTCTAGAAGAAATGTTGGAAGAGTTCTGATAAATATGGAACAGTACGATAAATGTAAAAGCGATTTAAGCAACGTACCCAGGTAAGTAGTGTGCAATCCTACTACCATTATAAATATAAAAGTTTGGATGTTTGTTAATCAATCACGCTTTAACGGCTAAACGGGTTTGAATGAAATTTGCCACATAGGTAGACCATGGTTTAGGGCATAAGTTACTTTTTATCCCGGAAAAGGCCGCTAGCAAAATCTAGTAAGATAATAATAATCAAAAACATGTGAAATTTGCGACGGCTTGAAAAGGGCTATCATATATTTGCATTATATATGAATACTGGTATGAATAATATTGTGGTAGGTCTCAAGTGCACGGCAGGCAATGTGAGTATCTACCACTGCTTGGTTTATTTCTGGCGCCAAATAGTAGTGTGTAGACAATGTTGTGTTCCAGTTTGAAGGACATTGAAGCCATTGAAATTACTGGGTGTTATGAAACTTAGCATGTGTCAGGATGACAAGCACAGTCTAATTTTATGGAGTACTTTCTAAACAACTCAGTGTTGCGTCTATTTATAGGTATATATGGCCCTTAACAATTGGCGAGCGACCTGCACGTCTCGTCATTCCGATCAATTAAAAAGATTATTAAATTTTATTTTCTTCACTTTAATATGAAATTTACTAAATCTTCCCAATTCATCGAAATTAATCAAAATAGAAGCAACATTCTTTGCAAATAATTTTAAGACGTTTATTATGATTGAATAATGAATGCCTAATTAAGTCAAGATCTTTTCAACCTTCTACATTGAAATCACCATTATATTATTCGTAGTTATTTTGAGGTACTAATTAAAATTACATTACATCATTATTTTACAGAATTAATTTAAAATCTGAATCGACCTATATCGTTGTATGCGATGAAACTGAAATAGGGATAGAACTGGCAAATCGACTGGTAAACCGCGGTGCTCGTAACCTGATTATTCATACTAAATTCAATACAGGATACTATCAAATGAAACAAAGGTACATACACTGGTCAGAATAAAATAGAATCTAAGCATGTCAATGATGTATTACACTGCCCCTATGCTAAGCACGAGGTTCCGCTAATGAGAGCGGTAAGGCCTTAGTCTACCACGCTGGCTTAATGCGGATTGATAAAAACTACACATACCTTCAAAATTCTTATATAGAATTCTCAGGCATGCTGATTTAAATACAAAAAGGAGAAAAATGAAGATTGTAAAAGAAGGAAGGGGCTTTATTTTGGGACGGCCAGAATTGTCATGAACCAAAATCGCAACAGCAAGTTGCTACTTTACGTTAATATTCTGTGAGACAGTGGTAACATCGCAGTCGAGTTGGTCTATTTATGTCGTAGACAAAACTATCTATAGCACAACTATGACTATATCGTGGGTGCTTGTGACAGATTGAAGGTCAAAGTAACATATTAGTGCTAAAATGCGCTGCGTCCTTTACGCGTCAGTACACAAACGCCGAGCCGTTGTCTGCTGTAACATGTCAGTTTAACACGTGAAATATGGCACGTGTTCATCTTTATATGTAGGTTTTTTTTTTATATAGTTAAGGCCGGCAAACGAGCAAGTGGGTCACCTGATGGTAAGCAATCTCCACCGCCCATGTACGCCCACAATACAAAAGAATTATGGGTGCGTTGCCGACCTTAAAGGAAAGGGATAATAAGGAATTGGGAAGGGGAGGGGGATTTGGGCCTCCGGATATCTCATTCACCGTACGAAACGCAGCAGCAAGCTGCTACTTTACGCCGGTTTTCTGTGAGACAGTGGTAACGACCCGGACGAGCCGGCCCATTCATGCTGTAGACAAAATTGTCTACAGCGTGGCTCTACTACTCGTAAATACAGAATTATTTTTCGCAGAATACAGCTGCTCAAATTGGCTAAAAGAATTGTCTGAGAATGGTTGTTGACAGTATTGTAATCGTATTAATCAAAGATCTTTTAAATGACTTTTTGTTTTGTAATCGTTACGTAGAGTTCATAGCTTTAACCAATACAAAATATTATATATCTCTGTGATTCATTTTTGGAACCATCACTAACTCTAAAAATATATATATATTTTAAATACAGGTCGTGGAAGAAACTAAATGTCAGGTCAAGGTTGAGCATCGAAAATCTCGAGACAAAAACGGGATGTGAAAATTTACTCGGAGTAAATGCAGAAATGGGGCATGTGGAGGGAATTTTTACCGTAATTAATTCTGTATTTGAAAATAATGAAATGAATACAAATCTTGGAGTGAACTGTGTTAATATGATAGAAAATTTGGATGAAGTTTCCAGAAGAATCCACGAACTACGGTAAAAATTGTTTTTTTTATATTTTTTTTAATAATCTGCACTCTTTGATGCAGAGAAAATTGAATAAGATAAACCTTAGCAAACATTTATAGCGCGATTTTAATTAATTTCAGGTTTTTTGTAGTTCTTGCACATTCTTCGGGAAATTATGAAACACCAAGCAAAGTGGTCCAATGTAACCGAATCTGTCAAGAAAGAAATTGGAATGGAAAACCCGCATTATTTTTGAAAGTTGGAATGGTTGACACGGTATTTATTTATACGAAAACCATAATATTTTTACGAAAGTAATCTTTAACATCAGATAAATAATAGTAGATTAAAATTAGTAGCGAAAGTCCATCTTGGTAGTTATCACCGCTTAATCAGTCTCTCCAGTCAAGAATCAGTATGAAATACATTTTTAAATCAATTAACATTATACCCAGTACAATGTAAAAAATTAATTAACTATAACAGAGCAACACATGTTATTGATCAAATCTTTGTATAGTTTAAAGCTAGTGTTGAACAATTTATGTTTTCAAACAACCAACAATGCCGGACCGAATGCCAATTGTTGTATTTTTTAGCACAAAGAACACAACAATGCCCAATCAAATACAATATTGCAAAAAATTTCGACCATTCTCAATGCACTCGAAACAAGCATTCGACACAAATATACCGACGTTTGTTGCAATTCCAAAAGCGCAAGAGATGATGAACTCAAAAGTGATGCGAACAAAGTTGGAAATAGTGTTGCTGCAAAAGGTTTAGGATTTTTCTACAAAAGGATAGAAGAAAATGAAATTAACACCCCGGAAGTTTTTGTTAATTTAACAAACAAGATTAGCATTGCCTCTGAGGTATATTTTATTATTATTCCCTTTATTATTTTAATAAGGAAATGTAGTTGTAAGAGATAAATGCAAACTGCTTTTATAGTTGCTAGCTTTAATATCTAGAAGGCTAGTGGCATAATTGTTAATAATCAGATAGTAGTGCGTTACTTTATCTAATGTAACGTTAACTTGGTTTCATAGTGTAAGCTAGCCTGCGAGTTGGCCTCACAATGATTGGCATATTTCAGAAATCACATCTGATTAATGATATTTTATGTTTTATTTTTTGTATCAGAGGCCGGCAAATGAGTGACAGCCTTCGTGCCGCAGTGGGCGAGTACCCGGCTGTAAAGCAAGAGGCAGCAGGTTCGATTCCCGCACAGAGACACATATTTATGTGATCCACAAATATTTATTTCGGATCTGGGTGTTTTTTCTGTTAAAAAGGTTGACAGAAGGCAGACCGCGGTCGTAAAAACTACAAGCCAAATATCATCTAAAATGTGTTACACGCTTGTTGCACCGACCCCACGGCGAGTGGGATAAGTGCAGGTGAAAGAAGAATACCGACAAACGAGTAAGTTGGTCACCTGGTGGTAAGAGACCTCCACCGTCTATGAATATCCAAATATCTGAAGACCGTGGATGCGTGGCTGACCTTAAAGGAAAGGGACAATTAAGGAATTGAGACGGGGTATGGGCCTCCGGACATATTACTCATACGAAACGTGACAGCAAGCTGCTACTTCACGTCTATTTTCTATGAAACAGTGGTAGCATCCCGGTCGAGCCCAGAGCCCATGCTGTAGACAAAACTGGCTACAGCCTGGATCTACCATTTACAAAATTTTACTACGTCAGTAGATTGCAAACTGTGTCAGTTCAGTATATTGTACCTACTCAGTAACTAAGCCATTGCGGACGGCAGTTTTAAGAGCACGAGTGTTGAGAGCTAATATATTGGAATAAATTGTTTTTTTCTAGATTGAAGGTATTGCCGACCCAGAAGGAGCTTTTCTGCTGATGATACCAGGGTTTGACAGTAACTGCAGTGTATTTGAATCAATATGCGAAAGGCTCAAAATTCAAGCAGTTGCTGTACAGTTAGATTCTAATTTGAGCAATAGCAGTATTGAGGAAATGGCCAGTGACATTATGAAGGTAAATTTATAACATTAGTATAATAGTATTGACTGCCTCGGCGGCGCAGTTATAATGCGTACAACTGAGGCTTACGCTGAGGTCTCGGGTTTGATCCCCGGGTTGGGATAACATGTTTTATTATATTTTTCTTTTACGAATGCTCAACCCGGAGTCTGGAATTGTGCCCAGTATGGCGATGGACCTACTGGACATTATCAGACTTATGAACATCTTATGTCTCGGGATGACCAGCGCAGTTCAGTGCCGTACAGTGCTCTGTAATGTTTCTGTTAATGGGCACGCGTTTTGTTAAAATTAGGCGAGCGACCTGCTCGTCTTGTTATTCAAGCAAAAAAACAGATTTCACGATGTTTTCCTTTATTAATAAATCGAGCAATGACTTATCATAAGCGCTATTTTAATTGCTTACATGATTAATAAACTATTTCATTTTATTTGTTTTCAATGATGAGTACGTACGTAACTTCGAAAACTCAAAGGCCCTCCTCCCAAGTACCCTGGGATCGAAACCCAGAGCTTCATATCGGTCGGGTGTTCCACTCCCGGTATATAACCTTTTTTTAAGGCAAATAAAATTAATCCCCAGACACAGTTTGTTTCCATTAGAGTCGGTGGAAATTGTCATACGAAAAGGGTATCCATTAAGACTATCCATATTTCTGTAGTTATATTATTGTTGTACCTTGTGGGTGTTTTGTGGAATGCAAATTATACAAATTTGAATAAGCAATGAAGGATATAATGATAAAACTTTAATGAGTAGACTGATATAGCTAAGGGACATTTGAATTGAATTTTATTTTGATCAAAGAATGACGGTACATACTTATATGAAGAGGATTGGCAATAGCCAGGGATATCCAATCAATCCTGTTGGATATCCCACGTAATTCAAAAAGAGCTATTGTCTTTATCCTTACCTATCAACTCATCATTGAAAACATACTTGGTGGTAGGTAGGTGAAAACATACTAGGTACACTGCTTTGCGTATTTTTGCCACTAAGCAGCAGTCTGTAAGCATCGGGAAATTACTGTGCACAGTCCAATGCCTTTCAGCTTTCAGTGCTTTATAATTCGAAGTTCTAATTGATGTTGCTTCTGTTTATGGACAGGCGTGAAACTTACCATTAGGTGTCATTAACGCTAATAAAAAAACATGATTTTTACCTCCCGACAAAAAGAGGAGTGTTATAAGTTTGACCCCTTTGACTATCTATGTGTGTCTACTATTTAGAAATTCATATATATATGCCAACCTTCGTTCATATATGCTGCCAGCTGCCAGTTGCATCAAGAAAGTGGTAAATAAAAAAAATACATGGAAACCTTTGCCCTGTAGTGAGTTAGCAAATAAATCATAAGATAGCCTCCGTGGGGCAGCGGGCAATTAGCCGACTGTGATATATAAAGAACAAATATCATTAATGACACACATGCGCTCATTCATGATAAATCAAAGAAAACAAATTACATTTGATCCAACCGGCTCCATTAAAAAGTTTTAACGAGATCTGTGTCTGCTGTTTACTTCATGAAACATTATTTACTCTCATTTGTTTGGCGTCTGATTGTTTTTGCTTATGTTGTACAGAAAATTCGAGAACGCACAAAAGTTACTTTATTTGTTATTAATTTACACACTTTACAGTTCGTGAAGCAACGTTTCCGACTGAAGTCCAAGTTTCACTTTTTTGGGTACTCCTTTGGGGTCAACGTCGCTTTGGAGCTGGCTTACAGGTTTGAAAGGGAGGGTAAGTTTTCAAATCGATACCTTTAAAGTTGAAATCAACTTATCAATTATAAACCTTCAAGAAAAGAGCCTACTCTTTCCTCAAAGGCCGGCAACGCACCGACAATTCGTCTGGTATTGACGGTGTCCACGGGCGGCGGTGATCACTCACCATCAGGTGACCCGCCAGCTCCGTTGCCCCCACTTTCATAAAAAAAAACATATTTATGAGGTAGCGTCCTTGGGTTATTCTAGCTTAATACAATTCTTGAATGTTTATTGAATTATAATTTCTTATATAAACATTTATAAAAATAGTGCTCAGAACTAACTAGAAGTCGTTCTTAGAAATTGTTTGCACTCGTAAAATTGTGGTCACAGCAAACAATTTCATATTGACCAATGATGAACTTGCCAAAACTTTCCAAAGAGAAAAATCTATTACCGTTGTGCAATACATGCAGAATAGAGAATGTGGTTCCAGCGGTTACCTAAATTAGCCAAAACATTTTCAGGTCACGTTGGTCTCGTGTACTGCTTGGATAGCAGCCCAGACATTTTGCGAGTTCAACTACAAGCTAACATAGGCAATTTATCACGTATACAGCTGGAGGACTCTGTTATATGCCATATGTACCAACTTATCGCTAGGAGAGAGGACAAAGAACTTCTAAACACCTTGAAGAATCTCGATTGGATGGCAAAGGTTGATATTTGTATTAAAGAATTGAAAACAGTGGTGCATTACTCGCATGAGTATATGAGATTCTTGATCGAGACTGCGTTTAAGAGGATTATACAAGTTGAAGAGTATAACCCGAAGTTTAAACTGCAGTCAAAGTTGGTACTCATAAAGAGCCCAGCATCAGGATCGTTGGCAGAAGATTACAACCTTTCCGAATATAGTGAGCAGTCAGTGCAAGTGTTTAATATAGAGCTTGACCACGAGACAGCTCCACGAGATTGCATGGTCGCAAACATCGTCAATAGTCTCCTCGACCCTGAAATTTTGGATCAGTTCAATACCTGTGATACATATTTTTATGACCCGTATAATTTAGAATAATACAAGTAATATAGCGTAAATAAATTACTTGTATTATTATAGTTTACGCATAACATCGTCATCGGGAGTTGTACTTATAAAATAGCTTTGTATCCTATAAGTGGGCAAGTGGTCAATAAAATATATTTTGTTTCATGAGTTCTTCATTCTTTTATATTTTAGTGCACAGTCAATTTACCTAAAAAACCTATTGCAAAACGATACGAGAACAATAATAATAATTCTAGCTCTGTATTGTAAACGTCCCACTGCTGGGCACGGGCCTCCTCTACTCAATGAGAGACCAGGTCCACCATGCTGGCCTAATGCAGGTTGGCAGACTTCCTTATTACATATACATACCTTCGAAATTCTTATGTAGAACTTATCTTATCCTCAGACATGCCGGTTTCCTCACGATGTTTCTTTCACCGTTAAAGCAATAATCAATAAGTAATACATACATACGCACTCACACCTGTAATCCCCAAAGGGGTAGGCAGAGGTGTAACCAGTACACCCACATTTCACCGAGCGTACCTCCGTCCCTTGTGATAGGGAGCGAGCCTATCGCCATACCGGGCAAAAATTCTAGACTCCGGGCCGAAACTAAGCATTCATTCTATTTCGTAATAGAAAAACGGACCAGAGTAGACATAGTTACTTAGACGAGTGCGGTGGGATATTGGTTCGAATCCATTCAAGCGAAGAGAGACTTTTGACCTGTGTTATCAGGCTTATGTCGATATATTTCCCGATTTATTTACAGTGATGTTTCCTGAGATCCACAAAAAGTATTTTGACGTGTAGATACACCTATACAAATAAGGATAAAGGATTTTTGTCACATCTCAAAATATGAAATGCTGCTGTTCGATTGATTACTCGTAGCGGTAGTTTTTGGTCTCTAGTCACGTACGGTATCGATCCGGTGAAATCACACAATCGTACTCTGTCGAGATAGGTATGCTTTTAACACTAATGCTTTATGATATGTAGCGCAGTGGGCGAGTAGCCGGCTGCGAAGCGTGACGCCGTGAGTTCGATTCCGAGACAAATGTTGGTGTTATCAATAAATAATTATTTCGAGTCTGGGTGTTGTGGGACCGCAAGACCCTCGTACTTCCTGATACACACGATACAGGTTAACCTAGTGTGGGGTCAAGACTGTGTAAGTGACTGTATTTATTTTTTACGACAAAAGGATGATAGAAGAAATGTATATTCATAACGAAGTGTCTGATGTCTGGCTTATTGATTAAAATGTTTTAAGTTATATTAAGCATAACATTTTAATATGATGTATTTTCGAACACAGTCTAAAAAAAATCGATTCTGCAGCCAAAACGGCTGCATTGTATCAAAATGCAATTTAATTCATACGGCAGTGGTAGGTCTCTCGTATGCAAGAGTCTATCAGTTAGTAAAATTACTAGGCATTATGAGACTTAACATCGTTTGTTTCTGGGTAACGAGCACAGTGCAGTACCACACAGAACTTTGTAATTCTTAGGTCTGAGTAGTGTTGCTTCTATTAGTTGGTAGGTTTGACGATTACCGTCAGGGAGGCTACCTGCTAGTCTTGTCATTGGGGCAAAAAAAAATACAGCTATTATTTTTACCAGACAATCCGGATTATGAATCTATTTGCTCACGCACGTTAAATCTAAACATACGCGCCAATCCATCAGGAGAATTAGAAAACTCTTTAAAGTAATTACATAACATTTGCGCTTCGTTTCAAAATGAAATGAAATTAAGTTTCATATCCTGAAAGCTTTTAGTGTGATTCAAAAGTTTCCGTAGCGGCCATACGAGTTTGTTTATAGGTAAACTATAGTTATGGTTTTTACCCGTGTCAACGACGATTGTAGCTCGTTACGCCCATATGAAATATTCCTTTTTGGGTCACTTAAAGGTAAGTGAACTCTACCGACCAGGAACACCCACAATATCTGATACCGGAATCTAATACCTTCAAAACAGAACACAAAAGCGCTTACACATTGTTGCTTGGCGGCAGAAATAGGCAAAGCAGTGGTACCAACCCAGACCACTTCACGCATACGAGGTAACTACCACCTTGTAATATTATGCCGATAATGATACCAGACTGCCTCGGTGGTGGTGGTGTAGACACTTTTGTCTATAGCGTGAATGGGCCGGCTCGTCCAGATCATTACCACTGTCTAACAGAAAACCGACGTAAAGTAGCAGCATGCTCTGCGTTTCGTACGGTGAGTTAGATATGCGGAGGCCCAAACCTCTAATTATTCCTTTCCTTCAAGGTTGGCAACGCGCCCATGATTCTTTTGCTATTGTGAGCGTACATGGGCGGTGGAGATCACTTACAAACAGGTGTGTCAGTAGCTCGTTTTTGACATAAGCCATAAAAATAATTGTTCCTCGATACGGCGTAAAAGAAGTAAAATGTTAGTTTATCAAATATCAAGCACAATCAAAATAAAGCCCTACAAGTATATTTTCTACTTTTATTATGTTGAAGTTATTAAACCATTAAGCGTCTGTTTCAAACAAAACCAAATAAATTAAGACACGTTCAACTACAAAAATCACACTCCGAAATGTATACTTCCAAAAATAGCTGTCTTATTTATTTATTTAATACATGGAAAACTTACAGATAATAGAATTAAAAATAGTAATAATATAGCTGACAGAAAGCCAATAACAGGAATTGTTTTTTTTTATTAGCATGAATGACGAGACGAGCATGTTGTTCGCCTGATGGTAAGTGCCACGCCTGCTCATAAACAGAAGCAACGCCACACAGAACTTTAAATAACAAAGCAATGCATGACACTGGACTGCGCTCGTCACCCCGAGACATAAGGTGTTAAGTCTCATAATGCCCAGTAAGTAAACTGGCTTCAATGTCCTTCACCGGAACACAACAATGCCTACACACTGTTGCTTGGCGGCAGAAATAGACAAAGCGGTGGTACCAACCCAGCCGGCCTCTCGCATACGAGGGACCTACCACCTTGGTAGTTAAATCTTAATCGAATATTGTGGAAAGCTGCTATATGTGCATGATTGCGTTGATACCTATCACCATTTTAGGTATTTTTGTGCAGAATATTATCTGTGCTTTATTCTCGTTACTTTTCATCTTCATACAGGCTTGATGTTAAAGAGAAGTAAGACCAGGTTGTGCTTAGTACCTGAAAATAATAAAATATGTCCTTCATCTTTTAATGTCTTGGGTGGATTGTTCCACTTAAATAACCTAGGCTAAACTCGTAGAATGTAGTTTTGAATTGTGTAACAGTGATTGGTCATTCGTCACCTTATATCATAATTTTTGAGTGGTAGAGCCACGATGTAGACAGTTTTGTCTACAGCATGAATGGGCCGGCTCATCCGGGTCGTTGCCACTGCCTCACATAAAACCTGCGTAAAGTAGCAGCTTGCTGCTCTGTTTCGTACGGTGAGTGAGATATCCGGAAGAATCCCTTATATCCCTTTCCTTTAAGGTCGGCAACGCGCCTATGATTTTTCTGGTATTGTGGGCGTACATGGGTGGTGGAGATCACTTACTATCAGGTGACTCAATTGCTAGTTTACAGGCCTATGATAAAAAAAAAAATGTCATTAGTGACAGACACGTACAGTCATTAACTCTATAAAACCCAAAGCAAACGTGCAACTATCTATAGTAATATTATTATGTTGAAATAAAAATAAACTCCACAATAGTAAATATCAAAATCTCTTATCTAATCTCGCTCAGCTCTGTCATAATTATTAGTATTGTAGTACGTTCTGTTTACCCGAGACTACAGCGTTCTAATCTTCAAAGCCGAACGGAATCCTTGAGCGACGTCTCTAAATCCGAGAAAGGATTTAGATCCTTAGATATTTTAGTTGAATGGAAATTAATCAGGGATTATTAAAATGTCGATTAAGTTGGTCCAGTTTTGGGGTTTAAAATAAATTTGTTATTAGCGTATGGTGCAATTAAACGAAGGATTACAGCGCAAGCTAAGCCACTGAATGCCAGTGAGCCCGGCACAAACATTCCTTCTCCCTTGGGGTAAGGATGGTGTCCGTAAACGGGATTTACCCCGTGGGAAAAAAGGGGAAGCCACATATTACGCTCCAAGATATTTTATTTATTATTTTTATTTTATTTTATTGTATTTGGGGGGCTTACAGCTATTTTGACAGTATGGTTACATAATTAAATACAAAAAGCCATTTACAAGCCTCCACAGATAGCTAAATACTAATATAATAATACTAAGCTAATATTACATACATTGTTTTTATAGTATACAACTAGCTGTTGCCCGCGGCTCCGCCCGCGTGAATGCCTATTTCCAGGGTTAAAGTAGCCTAGTGGGCGCCCCTGGTGAGAAACGCGCTTAAAATAAATACTAAAATGACTATTAAAAATAAGGGTTGATGGTAGAAGGGTGAAAATTTAGGATTGTATGTATTTTTTAATGCTGAATCATAAAAAAAATAAAAAAAAATAAATATGTCTAAAAAATAAAAAAAAAAATTTAGGGGTGGACCACCCTTAACCTTTAGGGGGATGGAAAATAGATAGTAGCCGATTCTCATACCTACTGAATATGCATATAAAATTTCATAAAAATCGGTCGAGCCGTTTCGGAGGAGTATGGGAACGAACATTGTGACACGAGAATTTTATATATTAGAAGATTATAACTAGTTGAACTCATTGCTACAAAGAACAGATGAAATATTGAATATAATGAAATTAGTTGTGGCTACGTGTTTGTGATATAAGAAAATACTTTACGAGGACTCCAGTCGCCGAGGCCAGGCTACAAGTGAAAATGTCGCAGACAGAGTGATCACACTTCATGATGTCATTGAACATTTTACAGACGCGTACAAAGAATGAGTTTTCGCGATAAACGGTGGGTGAAAATGGCGTATGGAATATATTCCTAATCCGACGATGATGGAGCGGGACGCTTAAAATTAGCTTAGATGTAAGTTGAGGGCAATCAATTTTTGATTGCGCCAACTTCAATAGAAAACGTATGTCCGAGACATTCCTTCGAATTTTGAGTTGAAGTAGGTGGAAACGAAAGCAGCGATTGTCGTAGTTTAGGCGTGGGGTTTTAAATTTATAACCTAAGAATCTAGTGAATTTCTTCTGCACTCTCTCTAACCTGGTTATATGAATATCGAAATTGGGATTCCATATTTGACTAGCATATTCTAGGTGGCTGCGGACATAGGAACAATAAAGTATTTTCAGTGTTTTCATGTTCGAAAACGAACTGGAATTACGGATGATAAATCCCAGAGATGTGAAATCTATATGAGAGCTTACTGTCGAGCAGTACACCAAGATCTTTAACGACATCAGTACGTGCCAACACCTGCTTTTCAATAGTGTAATCAAATAGGACTAATTGTTTTTTCCTAGAAAAAGTGATAGCGACACATTTTGATATGTTTAGTTCTAAGTTGTTAAGTTTGCAGTAATAACTAAGGCGAAGTAAATCCTCTTGCAAAAGTACAGCGTCTGAGTAATGTTTAATTGATCTGTAGATCTTCATATCATCGGCGAAAAGTTGGTATTTGGAGTATTTGAAACAGGTGCCAATGTCGTTAATGAATGCTACAAAGAGGAGTAGTCCTAGCAAGGATCCTTGAGGGACTCCAGATGGAATCGTCACCTAGGATGATGTGTAGCCGCTAAGAACAACTGCTTGGGTTCTATTTAAAACGTATGATATATCAAAGATATTATACGGATCATGTAAAATTGCATCGATGACAGTTAGTCCGGGCTATTGTTTTTTTGTTATCCTGGCACGATAAAATGTCCTGGATTCTGAAAGGCTGATCAATGTAAAATTAACTAATCAAATGTCAAAACTTATGTCAAGTCGAAATTCATCATCATTTGACACACATGTTAGTTAACATAACTTTCTAATTAATATGAAAAATCGTATGTCAAACACTATTAAAGAGACATCAAATAGTTTTTTCCACAGAATAACGTTGCAGCAACTCGAATTGATTTGACAGCGGTGTTCTGTTAATATTGACGTTCTGTTAGTTGAATGTTGATTTGATCAGCCCTTCATATACCGGGTGTTAATGTTAAGTACAGTGTGGTGCAAATATAATGTCGACCGTCAAGTGACATTGCGTCCACAATGACAGAATTAATGCGGACTGAAGTTACTGGTTATATACTAGCTGGTCCTAGAATGCTACTCGTCTGAATGAGCCATTATGGCGGATATTTCACCTTGTATACGGTGGTGGTGTGTGTAGAGGACGTCCACCTGCAAGATGGACCGACGACCTGACAAGGGTTGCAGGAAGCCGATGGATGCAGGCCGCTTCCAACAGGTCGGCCTGGAAGGCATTAGGGGCGGCCTATGTTCAGCAGTGGACGTCTTGTGGCTGATGATGATGATGATGATGATGTAAGGTGATTGCTATTCAGTCTGGTACAAAAATTATCAGATCTCTCCCACCGTGTATTAAAAAAAGTTGTGACAAATGACGCAGCTGGTTGAAGTGACTTTTGATACTGTGCCGTCAAATGTTAGCGTATTCTCTTTTTATTGGTGTATTGAGGGTGTGAGAAAGCAACGTTGGATACATTGATATAATAATGGTGCGATATAGATGTGGGAAGGTAGATGGGGTATAAAAGAGGTTGTCTCCATAACTGGAGGTCTTTTGCCCGCAGTCAGTCAGTCAGTTTCCAGTTCAGTAAGATTGGTGCTCAGTCAACAGTCTAAGAGTTGATTACGCGGTAGCTATGTTTGTTTACTATTCGGTCCTAGTTGTCTTAGTTATAATTAGAGAACGGTCTCTAGAGAATCCTGACATGGAGTTGTGGTCTGTTTATCAGTAACATTGTAAAAGTAACCATTAAACTATGAGTTAAAGTGATTACTGTCGTTTGGTATTAATAAAATAATATTCGTCTCACGTAACTTCTAACACAAACCATCGAAATAAGATGACAAGAAACGTAACTCGATCAAAAAAATGACCCCGCCACAACTCTGTGCAAGGGGGCGGGGCTATAAAAATATGTGCATAATAATCGCTAGTTGACACTTGATACGTTATTCGTCTCACGTAACTTCTAACACAAACCATCGAAATAAGATGACAGGAAACGTAACTCGAGCCACAAAATGATCCCACTAAAAACTCTGTGCAAGGGGGCGGGGCTATAAAAGTCTTTGCATAATAATCGCTAGTTGACACTTGATACGTCTAGTTTTTTGCACGATGCAGAACGTCGTATCTCGTAGAAATTTAATATTTAGACATTAACTTTTATGAAATAAAGTAGATTTTGAAGTGTAGCCGTATTTTTTGGCAAATTCATATGTGAGTTATCGTTCTAGTTATCTTATTTCGATGCGCCAAACGAACAAAATGTTTATATGTAGGAACTATTGTACCGATCAGTTTCTATTGTAGAGAAATTTTCAGGCTATTGGCCATTAATATAACTGTTTATTTCTTTACTTACTAATACCTTCGATAAGTTGTAAATAAAGCGTATTTAAGTTTTACAAGTATATTACTTGAAGAAATTCTCTTGAGTTCGCAATGAGTTATATCCACAAAATCTTTACATTTTATGAACTTCGGTATCTCATCAATGAATGAATCAATATTGTTCTTTGCTAACTCAGTCAATACAATATTTCATATTGAGCACATCAAAACAATCTAACTTTTCATTTTGATTAAACAGTAATCAAATTTTAATTAAATTTATCAAGAAAATTACAAGTCGTCGATGTATTTTGATATCGTTGTTGTTTGGCATCTTTGATTAGAAAGTTACACGGCAGTATGTCAGTCAGTTTTGGAAAAGAAATGGGCAGCGCAGCAGTTTGTAATATTACACTACTTATATTACTTCTCTCCATAACTCAAAAACTATTAAACCTACGCCCGGTTTTTGAAAGGCTGATCAATGTTAAATTAACTAATCAAATGTCAAATCTTATGTCAAGTCGAAATTGAGTTGCTAGAAGCGTGGTCAACACCTTCGATTTGACACACATGTTAGCTACGAGTAACATAACTTTCAAATTAATATGAAAAATCGTATGTCAAACGGTACTAAAGAGAGATCAAATATTATTATTTTTTCACTTAATAACGTTTTAGCAACTCAAATTAGTTCTGTTAGTTGAATGTTGATTCGATCAGCCTTTCAGAAACCGGGCGCTATACTTGCAATATTGCATATTTTATTTTTTTATTTTACACACTTTATACATGATACATGTACAGGCGGACTTAATGCCAGAGGCATTCTCTACCAGTCAACCTTTGGGGGTGCAGAGAATAAACAAGGCAGGTGTAAACAAGAGAATGAGAAGAGAAATATTGAACATAATAGAATTATTATACATACTTAAATACATACATATAAAATATGGTAATAAATAAATATATAAAATAAACATACTATATACATACATACACATATACCGACAAAACTACCAAACTAACGTGAAGACTCCGCTACTCCGTCACACAACAGTTGCCGAACTCGGGCTTTGAAAGCTAGGCGGGTAGTTGCCGACCTAATCTCGAGAGGGAGTGCATTCCAGAGGAGGATCGATTGGATAGCGAAAGAAGAATGGGTAAAGTCAGAGCTATGAGGAGGACATCTGAGTAGGAGATTGCTGGAGGAGCGAAGGTTTCTGTCATGGTTACTACCTAGATACTGAAACTGGGAAGATAAATAGGAAGGCGAGGCAGGAGACATAATTATTGAGTAGAGTGTGGTAAGTGCGCGCAGAGAGCGGCGCTGACGGATGGGTAACCATTTCAGTTGCAGCCGATGAAATGACACATGGTCATATTTGCGAAGATTAAAGATGAATCGAATGCAGTTGTTAAGAAGTCGGTCGAATTTGTTGAGCAGGTCTGCATTCAGGTCAAAATAGCACACATCACCATAGTCGATAAGGGGGAATATTAAGGTTTGCACCAGCATTGTCTTAGTCCTAGAGGGCAGGAAATTCTTCAGGCGATATAAGGCACGAAGGGTACCGGTGACTCTCTGGCACACAGAGGTTACCTGGGTCCGCCAGTTCAGAGTGGCGTCGATATGTAGTCCTAGGTCCTTGACACTGTTACACCACGGTATAACAGTGTCATTAAATACAACGTTCGGGATGGTTGTGAGGTTAAGTCTGGACATTAATCTTGAGCTACCTACAATAATGGCCTGGCATTTGGTCGGATTTACCATCAAACCAAAACTGTCAGACCAGCACTTCAGGTATGCCAAGTCCCTGTTTACACTGTCTATTGCTGCCGAGACATCATCGACACCAGCCTGAGAATACAACTGCAAGTCATCAGCATACAGATGATACGCACATTGAAGATTTTGGGTTAAAAGATTAATAAATATAGAAAATAATAAAGGGGAGAGAATACCGCCTTGAGGGACACCAGAGTCGATATCGCGCCAATTTGATGATGAATTATCAAGGCGCACCGACTGCTGACGTCCTCGAAGATAAGAAGAGAACCATTCCAGCGCTTCTGGAGAGATCATAAGATGGGAAAGGATAGATAGGAGAATGTCGTGACTGACGGTGTTGAAGGCGTTCGAGAAGTCGACCAGAGCCAACACGGTGACTTTGGTGTCCTCCATGCCCACCCTCACATCGCCAGTCACTTTCAGAAGGGCAGAAGTGGTGCTATGACCTGGTCTGAAGCCAGACTGGTAAGGGCTTAATAAGTTATTTAGGTACACAAACCGCGAAAGCTGTTTGTGTACACAGGCCTCAAGCACCTTGGACAGAAAAGGAAGGATAGAGATAGGGCGAAAATGGTTGGCGAGGGTAGGATTAGTGACTTTAGGGAGAGGAATTACAAAGGCTTTCCGCCATAAAGACGGAAAAATACCAGTGCTAAGGGAATGATTGATAATATGGGAAATAGCAGGGAGAAGGTAGTCCAATATTGGAATTACCATGCGACGGCTGATGTTGTCGCAGCCGTTGGCATTGGACTTAATGGATAGGATAATCATTTTGATCTCACCAGGAGAAACCGGAGAAAAATTAAAGGGATTAATATTGGGATAAGGAAGGCCGACAAGGAAATCAATAGTGCGACTCCTGGTTTGGTGATCTATCAGCGAAGAAGTAGTGAAATGACAATTGAGGTCATCCAAACCAACAGTCGCCCTTTGCATGTCAAGGGGTTTCCTACTGCCAATACCTAGAGTTCCAAGGAATTTCCAAATATTAGCAGGGGAGGATGAGGTGATGTTGCTGAGAATATGGCGGCGTTTAGCGTTACGTATCATCTGGTTACAACGATTCCTTGCAGTCTTAAACAAGGCCCAGTTGGCTTCTGAGCGCTCCCTCTTGTACTTACGAAAGGCCCGGTCCCTACGCCTCATTGCCATCCGAACTCCACGTGACATCCATGGTGCCGGAGGACGTTTCAACTTAATTTTCTTAATGGGCGCATGAACATCGTATAGTGCGGTGACATTTTTATTAAAAATATTTACCATTTCGTCAATGGAAGTGGCTACGGAAAGATGGTCCCAATTTAGTTCTGCAGCGTCCTTGCAAAGTGTATCAGTATCCATACGTCCAAAACAACGCAAGTGCAATACCTTAGGTATAGGTTTAGGAGGTTTTAGGGCGTAGGATAAGAAAATGAGGTCGTGGTGAGAGAAGCCAGGAGCAGGATATTGACCGTGGTGGATAATAAGGGAAGGATTAGAGGTAATGATGAGATCAAGCCATGTGTCGTTACCATCGATGTTGTGGTGAGTTGGTTGTAGCGGTAAGACATGCAGGCTAGCAGACTCAACGATATCAAGGAGTTTAGTGGAACGAGGAGAGCAACAGGAGACGAGATCGGTGTTAAAATCGCCCATAATGATGTGATGTGCATAATCCGACCCTAAAGATTCCAGAATCGATTCGAGACTGGAGAAATAGTCAACAGAAGGAGGACAATAGACAACTCCAAGAATGGTTTTGGCTCCCTTGACCCAAACCTCAAGGAAGAGATATTCTGCAGATGCAGAATGAAGAGACGAAGAAGAAGAAGCAACTAAGTTGTAGGAAAAATCGCTGCGAAGGTAAATAGCGACGCCACCCCCTCTCCTATCGATTCTATCATTCCGTATCAGAATAAAGCCAGGAAGAGGGTATGTGGCTGAAGGAAGATGAGGTTTGAACCAGGTCTCGGAAATTAGGACGGCGTGAACATTCGCATGAACGAACGTGTCATAAAGATCGCTATAGTGGCTTGGTATACTCTGTGCATTAATATGGCACACATTGAAGGAGTACGAAGTATTATTCTGAATAAAGGTTCGAGATACCAAGTCACCAAGCCCATCGATCGCGGAACAAAAACTGTCGTCATTGCTCGATAAGGAGGCAGAGTCATCAGCTGAATGAAAAGATTCATTTCCAGCAGAAGACATCAAATTAAGTGTGTGGTAATATATATGTATAAATATAATAAATACTATATAATATAAATAAAACGTAAGATAAATATATTATTAATAATGAGCGTACCTGAGTATGTATACACGCTCTGCACCACCCGCCAGCCGACCTACACACTAGCAATGACATTTAACAGAAAAGTAAATTAAAAAATAAATTATAACAATTATATGACACATAATTGCAACTCAAAAAAAAAAAAAAAGAACTAAATAATATTGCAGAGCCAAAAATGATAATCCTTTTTTTAAAAAATAATTGTGTCTGATTTCCGAACGATTTATTCAATTTTACTTTTGGAAACATCAATGTCAGTTTGACAGATAAACAATTACACAATACGCATCGGAAACAGCAAAATAAATATTTGTGGGTACATAAATAAGTTTAAGATGGTGTAAAGCAATCAGGACAACATGAATGGCACGGCACAGAAAAAGCGAATAATGTCAAAATACATACATTTAAAAAGTTAGCTCAATTAATTGACTCGACACGCGATAACTACTTAGTTCTTACGCGGCTTGAGGTTGAGAGCCGAAGTTGTCGCAGCTCTGCTACCGCTACTAGCTACGGAAGTTGAAGTGTCTACCGCTTTGGGATGTTTAGCCACTAACAGATTTAGCTCGTCCAAAGAAGTAATTTTATGACGGCTACCATCGGGAGATTTCACAGCGACTATGCCATCTTGGGTCCAACATTCTCGCATGCCGAAGTGCTGCCGGGCCTTGGCGAATACCAGCTGCCGTGGTCTTGTGAGGAACTCCTTAACGGATATGGACGAACCCTTCAGCTTTGTTTTAGCTCTCCAGACTACAGATCGGTTGCATATCTATCTACCGAACTTTGAAAAGTATTTCATTTCACTCATTCATTTCTTAGGATTCCATTATTTTCTCACTCTGAGCCAATTAATACTTCGTGCTCCTTTACTGAGTACAGAACAAGCTTTATACCAAGTTACCGAGTACCGAATTAACCATAATTAACATCTCTAAGAAATAATAGAATTCTAAGAAATTACTAATGAATAATTACATTTAATTGACATTTCTGAGTAAGGCTTAGTAAGTTTTATAATAATAATAATAATAATACACCCAACAGTCACACACATAGTCCTGACCCCACACTAGGTAAACCTGTGTCGTGGGTATCAGGAACTACGAGGGACTTGCGGTCCCACAACACCCAGACCCGAGAACAAACATTTGTCTCGGTGTGGGAATCGAACCCACGGCCTCTCGCTTCGCAGCCAACTACTCGCCCGCTGCGCCACGGAGCTGTTTTATACATATAATATGATTTTAGTTTTGTATGATCCTGTAAGTTTCTATTTTAAGAAACTTATAATACTTACCGTAGTAAAACTATGCAGAGCAATCGGATTGTATTTCATTGAAGTGAGGCAGCACGGCTTTTGAGACCTACAAAATAATACATGATACATAGTATGTGACGCACTCTTCTATCACCGGATACCATACATTTGACCGTTTTTTGCCAGTTGGGCCGCTTTTCCACTATCATAATTTCATCATAGATATATGACGTCATATATGATCCTATCACAGCATGCTGTGAAATAGGACCATAGAAATATGATCATAGAAAGTATGAAGTTTATGTTGCTATTACACTGTCATACATTTCTCATATATCTATGAGCTATAGAAGTAGGATCATTTTTATATGATAGTGGAATAGCGGCCTAACCGATTGTTATCCGTCAATAGACAAATTCTCGTCATAAATAAAAAATGGGATAACGAAATAGGTTATGGTATTGTTGTGGAATACATTCAAAATTCGAAGACAACGTTTCGAATAGACCGTTCCTGAATTCTGACCATACGCATACGGCATTTGTTTTCTTCTATGGCAATGTGCGTGTTTTCACCAAGAGTTCTGAGTGAGATAAGTTAAACTCTTAGCATAAAAATGTATCAAAGCGACTGAGTACAGTGCTTATCAACTTAAATAGGCTTTTTCTCCGAGTTCTTTGTTTACTTACTAACAGGGTATTTTGAAGGTTTTATTGATTAATAATTAATATACGAATTTACGGATAGGGATGATACTAAGCAATATGGCACCACTGTCTAAGTTGCTGAGTATTTTGTAAGGCGAAGCAGATGAAAACTAAGCTAGATATTCTGAGTCTAACTTAGTTTATGACAGAACGAGACGAGTCGGATCGCTTTCAACAAGAAACTTCAATTAACAAAACCTGTACAGTTGTTGTTGCTCAATTTGATTGAAAGTCTATTCAGACGGTTCAAATCGCATATGATTTAACAGTTGATCAACTAAAATCGGAGCCACTATTATCAAAACTTTATTCGCAAACACGCACAATGTGAACAACCAATTTTGTCATCTAACGATTTTTAAATTTTTTCGTTCACTTGATTCTTCTTGATCGAATCATTTGCACTGTCTGAGCAGACTTTCAATCGAATTGATCAACAAAACTAAATCGTGTGACCCCACTGTCGAGGCGATGTCCGATCTCATGCAGATTTAAGGCTGATTTGTCTGTGCTAGCCTACTTTCAAGCATATGTATAACCTTATTTTACTTCTCCATAAAAATCTGAACTAGTCAACGAGAGTTGGATTCAAGGTTGGATTTTTATCGGACCAATTTTTTTTATTATTTATTTTTATAAATATTTATATTTAATTATTTATTTTTATTAAGATAAAGACTAAGGCTTTTTACAAAGTCGGTTTACCATTGGTGGAGAAATCGATGTATATACATTAAAAAACGCGAACCTCGTCCTTTATTGAAATCGTTTAAAAATACATACTAAGGTCCCCTTTGTCGTGAAGAAGTTAAGTAGGATTTAGCTTGCAGCCAGACTTGGGACAAATATTTGCGGATCATACCAACCTTGGCAATAATGAAAAAAATCGGACTTGCGAGTCAATAATTTCACATTTCATTAAATATAGTAGTTGAAAATGTTATAACGTTAAACTACTGTTTTAATTTTTTAACACAATCTGGTTAGCTACATAAAATTACATGTGTTTTTCTACTGACTAAATAGATTTTCTTAAAAAATAAGAGTTTCTGGTCTGGGTGTTGTAAACTACTAGTTCCTCGTAGTTCCTGATACCCACGATTCAGGTTAACCTAGTGTGAGGTCAGGACTATGTGTGTGACTATTGGTTGTATTTTTTTAAATATAGAACTGGTTAATTTGGGCCTACGGATATCTTACTCACTATGTAATCTACTATGGTTACTTTACGTCGCGTCGGTTTTCTGAGACACAGTGGTGAACAGTGGTAACAGCCTAGTCGAGCCGTCCCATTTAGCTGTAAACAAAACTGTCTCCAGTTCGGCTCTACCACTCTGAATATACCAGTAGGAGTTATATACAGTAGGAGGTGACTAGCATTGGTGCACGGGCGATAAAAGTACCTACCTCCTTATAATTAACCATATAGACTTCTGATACTCTTTGTTATCCAAATACCATAAGTTCTGGTATGCTGACGTCGCTATACCGGTACTCTGTAATAAGAAGATTCGATTTAATATTTCAGGATTAAGGCTTACTTGCACGACGATCCTTAATCAAGTTTAACCAACTAAACCAGTTTAAGAAACGACAAATCGTACGAAAATTTTACATAAAGTAAGTTTAGTAGTAAAATTCGATTTAGGATCATCGTGGAAGTGGGCCTTAGAATGTTGAATTTAGTAATTAATTTATCATAACCCTTTCTGTTTATGGTCAGACGTGGCGCTTACCATCAGGCGAGCGACGTGCTCGTTTCGTCACTCAAGCTAATAATAATAATACTAGCCCTGTATTATATACGTCCCTCTGCTGGGCACGGACCTCCTCTACTGAATGAGAGGGGTTAGGCCTAAGTCCACCACGCTGGCCTAATGCGGGTTGGCAGAATTCACATACCTTTGAAATTCTTATGAAGAACTTCTCAGATATGCAGGTTTCCTCACGATGTTTCCTTCACCGTTAAAACAAGTGATAATTTACAATTAATACACACATAACTTAGAAAAGTCAGAGGTGTATGCACTTGGGGCTGGTTTCGAACCTGCGACTTTCGTCTCGACAGTCCATACCACTCCTCTTTGAGCTATCACTGCTATCACTCAAGCTGATAAAAAAATCTAATCTGATGCAATAAAATGTATTACCGAATCAATTAGCAGCTGTGCATAATAGCATAGGTTAAAAATTGGCAATATTAGAGCCACCACAGCCATGAAATTGTTGGCCATGTCCAAAGGGCCTCGAGCTACCTGGAAATGCAAAACGTGTATTTACACCCGGTTACTAAAAGGCTGATTAAATTGTTAGCCATGTCCAAAGGGCCTCGAGCTACCTAGAAATGCAAAACGTGTATTTACACCCGGTTACTGAAACGCTGATTAAATTGTTGGCCATGTCCAAAGGGCCTCGAGCTACCTGGAAATGCAAAACGTGTATTTACACCCGGTTACTGAAAGGCTGATTAAATTAACGATCAACTAACACAAACTTGATTTACACACCGCTGCCAAAAAAAGTAGTGAAAAAAATAAATATATTTGATGTCTCTTTAGTAGCGTTTGACATACGATTTTAAATAATAATTTGAGAGTTATGTTAACTAACATGTATGTCAAATCATGTTGAATATCGCGCTTTGTATGGTTAATTTATATGTTTGTGTAAATTTATTTAATACGCGGCAAAAACAATTTATCCAATGACAATAATATCACATGGCCAATTTTTTAGTTACGCGGTATTGTTAGCTAAGTGACGTTATGCCAAAACACTCTTGATAGCAATGATGAGATGATGTTCCCAGAAAGGATGACATCAGGCAGGCAGCCAGTCCTAAAAACCCAAATCTTTCTATAACATATTTTACAAAGCATGTTGGGCCGACCTCACTGCGATTGGAATAAGGGCAGGTGAAAACACCCAAAATCCAAACATTTGTCAATATGCGGGAATCGAATTCGCAGCCTCTCGATTTACAGCTGGCTACTTGCCCACCGCACCACGGAGGCTGTCCTGATAACTGTGCATATTACATGCGATAAGTATAGTCACATAGTTCACCAGGAGGAGTCATCTACATCAACGCGAAGTTGCGTTTCTTACTAGGAGGGAGGGATTTCTGGAGGCCTAAATAACCTTCTCATTCCCCGATAATTTTCTTTAAAGTCGGCTACACATCCATGTTTTTCTGGTGTTGTAGGTGTTCATGCGCGCTGGAGATCATCTGGAGGCCAATTCTCGTAATTTAAAATGTTTAAAATATCATTCCGATCTAATCTCAGCGTCAAGAAAGTTGCAAATAAACCAATAATCAACGTCAAATGAGAACATAGATCGTAATAAGTTTGAATATAGAATAAAAGTTGACTGAAGCCAAAACGGTATAATGCTACTGCTAATGCTAGGTGCATTTGACGTTATTTATTGGTTTAAGAGAATGCCATTTGCAACTTTCTTGACGCTGAGACTAGATCGGAATGATATTTTGAACAATTAAAATTACGAGAATTGGCCTTCAGGTGACCCACTTGCTCGTTTGTCGACCTAAGGTATAAAAAAGCATCACTTACCTTAGCAGCGAATGAGAAGAAGCAAACGGTAATTGTCACTAAGGATATATTGACGAATATCATTTTGTTGAATATTCCATCAAGTTGTTCTGAGAATCTGTACATACAAAAATTAAATAAGTTATATAATTAGTCTAATTTGTCACAAAGATTTACATAACTTTATTATTCAAAATGATGGATAAATTGTCGTTTCTAAGAAAATACTTTTATTACTTTAAATAGGTTTCTAGAAATTTCTAAATAGATGCCTCTACCTTTTGCTCGCGGCTTGACCCGCGTGAATGTTTTTTTACCGGGACAAAAAGTAGCCTACGTGTTAATCCAGATCTGGGTCTATTTGTGTGGCAAATTTCATGCAAAACCATTCAGCCATTAGCCGAGTTTTAAAAATGTCAGCTCAAGCTTTCGACATATATCGATGTAAATAATATTTGCGCAAACAATCACCATATTAATTGTTATCAAAAAAGCTTTTATAAACTATAATTGTCATAAACTAATTTTATTCTCAAATTAGTCCTTTTGGGGATTGATTAACTCAGAGCAATATTTATAGTTTACATTGTGACTATTTGCACTATGATTTTTATCGATATAATGCCGAAGGATTGAGCTGCAATTATCAAACATCCAAACTTCACATTTATAATATATAACACCCGGTTTCTGAAAGGCTAATCAAATCAACATTCAACTAACAGAACTTTGATTTTGACACCGCTGTCAAATCAATTCGAGTTGCTGAAACGATATTTAGAGAAAAATATTTGATGTCTCTTTAGTATCATTTGTCATAAGATTTTTTATATTAATTTGAAAGTTATGTTAACTAACATGTGTGTCAAATCAAAGGTGCTGACAACGCTTTTAGCAACTCAATTATGACTTGACATGAGAATTGATTGAGAGTTGATTAGTTAATTTAACATTGATCGGCCTTTCAGAAACCGGGCGTAAGTAGACAGAAGAATCTTGTAATACATCAGTTTAGGAAAATTTCAGAAATGAATATGTTTGGATTACACAAACATTTGTTTAGAACTTAACAGAACATTAGTTTGGCATTGAAGCCGCGACCTCACGTTTTACAGTTGGGGGGAGTCCCCATGTGCCACGGAGGCTGTCGATGATATAAAATCGATGGTATAAACGAATTTCGATACGTAATAGAATATATATACGGAACGTTCACGGAGTAAACAGATCTTATAACAATAATTCAATTTGCCAGGTCTATATTGCATTGGCGAGATCAAAGGAGCCTCGCACGCCATTTCCTTCCGTTCCAATCGTATGTAAATATAGGCATTGAGTTTCTCGGCGTGTAAATCTTTTTTTATATATTCTAATTTGGAATATTATTTATTATGAGCTTGTTTTTAGTCACTAGGTGGTAGGTCCCTCGTATGCGAGAGGTCGTCTGGGTTGGTACCACCGCTTTGTCTATTTCTGTCCTCACGCAGCAGCGTGTAAGCACTGTTGTGTTTCGGTTTAAAGGAAATTGAAGTCAGTGAAATTACTGGGCATTAAGTATCTTAGCATAAGTTCAACGCCATGCAGTGCTTTGTAATGAAAGGTTCTGTGTGGTGTTGCGCCTGTTTATGGGCAGGCGTGGCGCTTACCATCAGGCGAGCGACCTGCTTGTTTCATCATGTAGGCAATATATAAAACTGTACTATAGTTACTAAATCACATGTGAATGGATTGTATTTCTTAATAGTTATTGGTTGAGAGTCATTACAAGAGAGGTAAAAGTGCTGTGTAAGTATAATATCTCGCTTCTATTTTTTTTATTTAACTGGAATCAGAAGAATCAGAATCAGAACCTCCTCTGGTTTCGTCAGTTGAAAAGTCAACATTTTGTGATAGTGTTAATTTTTTGTTGTAGGCATCTTAAAAGTTTTTTTTTCGAAATTCACAGCCTAATGGGAAGTTTTTGCAAAGTATGTATGGGAAATATTTTTATCAAATTTACTTCGCGCGGGCGAATCAGCAAGCAGAAGCTAGTTTGACAAATACGAAAATCTTTAAAGAATCCAAGCGTGCCAATTTTTACTATGTAGGTAGACGGATGTCGCGGTACGCATATATTGTATAGTGCACATTGGTGTGTTGCGCTAAATTTTACGCTCAATCGCGACAAGCAAAAGATGTACACATACGAATTCTACATTTGAAGCGGTATCCAAAATATATTATAGCGCCATCTCATGACAATAGCCAGAATTATGGCTCTATGCTAAGACCAACCAGAGATTGTAAACTTACTTGATCAATTTTTGATGTTCAATTACAATATGACGGAGTTCCATTTTACAATGTTTGTGTATTTTTCCAAAAGTTTTGAGGTGAAGCAAATCTTCACTTAAAAGAGAAAATTCAGTGCTGATATGTGAACACAATGTTATCATTAGAAACTCAGTACCTAAGTAAGAGTAGACGATACGGAACACTGAAATGTAGATGGAAAACGGTTAATAGTGTCTATACCTACACTTTTAATAAGCACGATGAATATTTGATTCATATCGCTCGCTTTGTAGAAATATTGAATCATAATACTATCAGCCAGCCTGACTAAAGCTATGATGAATAAAATACGCGATCATTAGTTGATGATTCAATATTTTAATGAGGTATGATTAAATATCAAAATGTGTATGCTTTTATGTATCACATATACTCCATTAAGAATTTATTCGTTGGAATATTTAAAAGAAATCGGTTTAAAACTTTATTCGAAAACATTGACTTTAGGTAACTTTGGTAATATCTATAAGAGTATCCAAACTTTAAAAATATTATTTAAGATGATATTTATCTGTAGTATCACTATGAATATATATTAGGTTTATTTACAAGTATTCAATATAAACCTCACGACCAAGCTTAATAATAATACTAGCCCTGTATTATATACGTCCCACTGCTGGGCACGGGCCTCCTCTACTGAATGAGAGGGGTTAGACCTCCACCATGCTGGCCTAATGCGGGTTGGTAAACTTCACCTATATTCGAAATTCTTATGAAGTACTTTCTCAGATATGCAGATTTCCTCGAGATGTTTCCTTCACCGTTAAAGCAAGTGATAATTAACAATTAATACTCACGTAACTTAAAAAAGTCAGAGGTGTATGCACTTGGGGCTGGTTTTGAACCTGCGACTTTCGTCTTGACAGACCATGCCGCTCCCCGCTGAGTTATCACTGCAACCTTCAAGCTTACTATATAATAATTTGAAATAAACAATAACTTACTGCTATAAGTTTCAAAAAGGTAGACAGCTATGTAAGTCGGCCAGTTTGCAGAAGGGTTGAATGGGAATGAGCAGGCAAAAGGCAGAAGGAGCCCGGATTCCTGACCCAGTATGTACCTTCGGAATAATGTTTCAAACAACGGAGCAAGGATGTACTGCCAGGAGCCTACCATGTTCATCCAGTAGAATGCTGAAAATATTATAAAGCACACCTAACATTCACACAATACTGTCTTGATACTTCTTTTCTGGAAATATTTTCGTCGTTGTCCTTTACCCTTCTCCGTACACCCTTTGCTGTGTTAGTTCTTGCACGAAAATAGTTATTATAAAAAATATATAGAATATGGCCTGATGCAAGTATAACTTTTATCTGCACTTCAGTATGACGATCTGCACTGATAACTATTTTTACTTACAATATTTTATTTATAGGCTCTGTGTAATGTCTAAGCCTAAATCTTTCTGCCTAGCGTTATCCCGGCTTATTCCAGGGTCCGCCTTCCATCTTGTTTTATGGGTGGATTTGGTATTATGTAGGAAGACCGCCGTCCGACCCCCACAACCCGCAACGGGAACCAAAATGATAAACAAATATTCTCGATTACAAAATTATACAAACATTACTCATCATACATGAAAAACTTTATCTAACAACTACATTACGACTGTCTTAAACAACTATATTAGTATTCACTTGACGTTGCAAACATCTACGTACCCCCGTAGCAAAAGTTTAACTTCTTCAACAGTAAATTCTTTTTGTTCAACTGTTTCTCAGTTAAGTTGTCCGTCCTTCACGTATTCCCGAGTTGTAGTACAAGCGATCTTACATCTGCCTTGTGGGACATCACTATGATCGCTTTTAATATTGCTGAAAGTAACATATTACTGAATTTTTTCATAGTATACGAGAGAAACGAGCAAGTCTGTCTTATCAGTGTACCTAGAGTTGACTAAACAATGTGAGGAATATATTAAATTCAGAAAGAATTTGGATCCGATGACTCAATTTCCCTATAGCCTCCGTGGCACAGTGGGTGAGTAGTCCACTGTGAAGCGAGAGACCGCGGACTCGATTCCAGGCAACGAGGTAAAATGTTTGTGTGATCCACAAATATTTATTTCGGGTCTGGATGTTTAATAACTACAAGCTAAATCTTTCTGTTACATGTGTTATACAGCATGTTGCGCCGACCCCACTGCGAGTGGGATAAGGGCAGGTGAAAGGAAAAAGAAAGACTCAATTTCGCTACAGAAAGAGATTACAAAGAGTAGTATCGTTTACAACACCAACTTTGAAAGCATCTAAATTTCTAAAATATAAGGAAATAATGAAGTTATCTGTGTACATCTCCATTATTATTGCTACTGGTACAAGTTTAATCTACTTACAATTGACAAGGTCGGGCTTCTATTTAAAACCAATTTACATAAACTAGAATGTATTATCGATGTCGTATTAGTTCTGCACGTACACCTTGCAAGAAATACTTATTTATAAATACACTGCTTCACGCAGTTGTAATGCGTACGCGTTACGACTGAGGCTAATGCTGAGGGTCTCGGGTTCGATCCCCAGGTCGGTTAAAAGTGATATTAGGTTTTTCTATTACGAAATGCTCAGTATCAGCCCAGAGTTTGAAATTGTGCTAGGTATGGCGATAAGCTCGCCCCTATCACAACATGGGACGGAGATACGCTCGGCGAAATGAGGGTGTACTGGTTACCATATAGTACAGAATTCACGGCTTATGAATACTGCCAGTAGAACAATGAGACCATGCTAGAGCAATGAGGTCCTGGGTTTGATCCGCTGGTCAAGTAATCGAACTTTGTACCTATGAGTTTTCGATCCTATGAAGTATATTTAACCAACTCAAATATTTGTACTTATTTTTCTAAATACTTAACATAAGCCTGTATCCACCAATGAAGAGGTAGCGGTACAACTAATGTACCCATGTTTCGACAGTCTTATTTCAGTACCATAATGTGATAGGAGTGAGCCTGTCGCTACCTACACCAGGCACAATTTCAATCAAAATATTTTGAAAACTCGAACACAAAAACAATTTATCATTGCCCAGTTCGGTATTCGAACCCAGGACCTAACAGTTTTATAGCAGTACGCTGCCACTAGACCGATAAAGTCTACTAGTTACACGAAATAAATGAGTTACACGTGTTCCTAATTCAGCAATTTTTTCCTTCGACAAAGCATATTAAGCGAGATTTGTTCCTTATTCCGGAACGCGGTTGGTTTCGGAGCCCGTTTGTGCGTACGGTGGAAGCAAATACCTCTTCTTGGTATTTCGAGTAAATATTTTGCCGTATGAAAAAGCCTTAATGCTTCTCGAGGAGCGATTATTTTCTGGTATTTTGATAAATACACGGAGTGATACGTTAACGATGTGGATTTATACATTTTGATGGGTACTTCAAAGTGGTATGACGTTTTTTTATAGCATAGGCCGGCAAACGAGCAAGTGGATCACCTGATGGTAAGTGATCTCCACCGCCCATGTACGCCCACAATACAAAAAGTATTATGGGCGCGTCGCCGACCTTAAACGAAAGGGATAATTAAGGGAATGGGAAAGAGAGTGTATTTGGGCCTCCGGATTATCTCACTCTAAGGTGTTACTTTACGTCGGTTTTCTGTGAGACAGTGGTAACGACCCGGACGAGCCGGCCCATTCATGCAGTAGACAAAAGTATCTACAGCGTGGCTCTACAACTCAAAAAACTTATTTCCGTGGTAGAAAACATAAATGAAGTATTATGTTATTATATAATGGAAGAATCTCACTGTAGACAACTTTTTCTACAGCATGAATAGGCTGGGTCATCCGCGTTGTTACCACTGTCTCACATACCGACGTAAAGTAGTAGCCTGTTGCTGCGTTTCTTACGGTGAGTGAAATATCCGGAGGCCCAAATTTCACTCCCTTCCAAATAATTATAAAAAATCTTGCTAAAAAACTATAAATTAGAACAAAATATTACCCTGAGTACAGACAATGTAAACTGGTAAAACATAAGCCAATTCAAACAACTCCATTTGACCTTTGAATATCTTCAAGGCATACGCAGTTAGTGATAAGTAGTAAGCGATCACACTTGTAATCACGTAAGAATAGCGCCAATATTTCTTTAAGAACGAGTTGTTCTCGTCGAAGAACGCCATGTTGCATCTTTGTAGGAGATCAAAGCACGGAAGTAGAGGTTTTAGGTAATCTTGCGGTAGGCCTGATATTTCCATTTTCTTACAAATTAGTTATTCATTAAGTTGATTTATTAATTCATAGACGAACTATTACAGTTTACGACGAGCTGTTCAGTGATTCATAAAGGAGTTAATCCATATGTTTTCTTCTTGAACAAACTTTTGTCTAAATATGTAACTGGTCGCTCTATAATTTAATGTACAAGACCCGGAAAATTTCTAATTTCAGACTCAACTGTCCGTATGAGTGCTTGAACCAAATGTGTACGTATGAATGACAAAATTCTTTTTATTTCGTTGCATAAAAGAGAATATATAATGATAGTAAAATATACACCAGACAAACACAACATTATGTGTTTTATTATTAGGTACGTGACAAATAATACAGAATATTCTAGATGGACCATAATTGTTTCATACCCCTCTTTCGTAACAAAATTATAGAAAATGTAATGTCATACTGAATAAGTAACTTGCATTCTCTCCTTTGATGTAGGAAAAGAGCGTTGGTACTGTTATTTGATGAATTTTAAATTTTCTTTAGAGGATTTTTACTACCGGTTTAAAATTATCCACGC
This sequence comes from Mimas tiliae, assembly GCA_905332985.1. Classification (NCBI taxonomy): domain Eukaryota; kingdom Metazoa; phylum Arthropoda; class Insecta; order Lepidoptera; family Sphingidae; genus Mimas; species Mimas tiliae. The sequence goes on along the minus strand of HG995253.1, from coordinate 14,297,736 downwards.
TATACGATATTCTGTTCTAAAATAACTTATTATGTGAAGTGACAGACAATTCGAGTGTGTTCTATGGACTCTAAATGGATAATTAAAGTTGTAATTGCAATAACATATATTAAAAAATCAGATGCCTATATTTTTTTATTCGCTTGTGTGACGAAACGAGCAGGTCGCTCGCCTGATGGTAAGCCCCACACCTGCCCAGTCGGGAATGGAAAATAAATTATATTTGTTCAAAAGGATATAATATACGTCTTTACATTTTATTGCGAAAATACGTCGTGATTAAATAACCAGAAATATATATATATATATTTCGTCATTGCCTCGTCCGTTAATTAGCAGAGTAATAGAGCATAGTACGTGAGGGTGAGGATGAGGTTAGCCTGGGCCTAAGATGTTGCTGGCCCACTTACGCTGGCGTACCATCTACCAATAATTTAGTTAAAATATCACCGTTCCTAACTATAAACATTCAACACCAAACGTAAGCACAAAAAAACACTTTCCACAACCGTACAAAGACAATAAACCTCAATAATGTATTTTGCGTCATAAAACAATAACTGTTACCATCATCATATGAATGGTTGAAGCATCCGCGATCGTGGTACATAACACCACCAGTTTAAGCTGACACCTCATTATAGAAAGAAATAAATAACATCTCCTTGATATTTGCATCGTGTAGTGGCAATCAGGGGGGTTCAGTTACGCTGGATGTCATGGTAATATTGCAGCAAGGAAATAAAAACAAAGGGGGCGATTATTTGGTATAAGGTGTTGGAATTTGCGATTTGTATTCTTAAGTTCTTACCTTTTATTAGCAGAGGCTGGCAGACGAGCAAGTGGGTCACCTGATGGTAAGTTACTATTTATGGATAGGAATAGCGCTAACCATCAGGCGAGCGCTTTGCTCGTCTTTTAATAAATTAAAAGACGAGCATTGCATGAAAAAGAAGACAAAATTCCAAATTTCTTACTTTCTAAACATTTTAAATATCCGTATTAGAAAGTAACCCGCTGGTTACTTACTACTGCGACAGGTTAGCGGGGAGTGGTGCGGCCTAAGATGAAAATCGTAGGTTCAAAACCAACTCCAAGCACACCTCTTACCTTTCAAGATTAAATGTTAATTATCAATTACACACAGAAATCTGATGTTAAGTGGCGACTTATTGTTGCATTTCATTCGGTGACTGAGATTACTGGAGAGCCCCAACACTTCCAACTTTCTTCCAAATTCTCATTTCTTTCCTGAGAGATACAAGGTGGTAGGTCCCTCGTATGCGAGAGGCCGTCTGGGTTGGTACCACCGCTTTGTCTATTTCTTCCGCCAAGCAACAGTGTGTAAGCACTGTTGTGTTTCGGTTTGAATGACATTAACGCCATTGAAATTACTGGACATTATGAGACTTAACATCTCATGTCTCGGGATGACGAACGCAGTTCAATGCCGTGCAGTGTTCTGTATCCAGAGCTCTGTGTGACATTGCTTCTGTTTATGGGCAGGCGTGACGTTTAACATCAGACGAGCGACCTGCTCGTCTCGTCATTCACGCAAATAAAAAAAAAAATAGAACTCATAATATTTCTAGTATTGAGTGTTCAGTGCGCTGATGATCACTTACCATCAGCCTTCTAGCTCGTTGACCAGCCGTCTGCTATAAACTTCTAAACACATTTCTGCTTGTTACTTCTAATTACCTATACTAGTATACATATTCGAGGAATATAACGTCAAGTCAAAACAATAACTTAATTAATTATCTCGTAGAAAGTACGACGTTCGACATAGCCACCTCTTCAAAATGTTATTAAAACATCTGTGCCACATCATATAAGCTCTCGCCTGTATCTTTAATAAGGTAGGTAGTGGTGCTACTAGTACATCGCAATGCTTAATTAATACTAAGTCGTCCAATCATAATAGTTTGTGATTCGATCATTCATACATTTTTATTTGGTTGAATGACGAGACGAGCTTGCTCGCCTGATGTCAAACATCACGCATGTCCATAAACAGAACCAACACTGGCACTGAACTGCGCTCCTCATCCCGAGACATAAAATGCTCATAATACCCAGTAATTTCACTGGCTTCTAAGTCCTTCAAACCGAAATACAATAGTGCTAACTCACTGCTGCTTGGCGGGAAAAAAAGACAAAGCGGTGGTACCAGCCCAGATGGTATTTTGCATGCGAGGAACCTACCAACTTGTAGCTGCTCGGGATTGGAATTTGTGTCCGGTATGGCAATAGACCCGCCCTTACTACTTCATTGAACGGGAAGAAGTTCGACGGCTTATGTATGTATGAGAATAGAACCCAGTACCGGGATAAAAATACCCTATATCCTGCAGGTCATGATCTACGTCCTGTGGACTAAATTTCATCCAAATTTGTTCAGTTGCTAAAGCGTTTTTGAATAACAAACATTTTCATATTCATATACCCACAAATATCCGAGACGTAAATGACGTTCTCTTCTATCAACGCCCTGCTGAAATGCCAGTCACGCATTTGTTAGTGATGCTAGAATGATTTTCCATAGTTTTATTTTATTTCGAAGAACGCAGTACAACGCACAGACGCCACAGCCTTCACATGACATGATGATTGAAAGCTTTACCCACTTGCTCGTTTGAGTAATCGACCATAGGATATTGAAAGAGAAAATCGCCAATTCCTTTAATTTGCACACCATCAAACACCGTTGTTTCAATGTATTCAGATAAAATCCGCGAACTCGACAGCTTTCAAATGGTTATCATTAAATCTGGCGCAGGAACACAACTTGGGCATCAAAATATTCACGTTCTCGCCCGTAAAATGGAAGGGAGTTATTCTTTATTAAGGTTTCTTAGAGTTAGTCAACCAGGCTTACTCCGACAGATGTAGGTGGAAGTGCAACTGCGGTGGTATTATTATTATTTTTTAATTAACTTTAGACGACTAGACGAGTAGGTCGCTCGCCTCATGGTATGTGTTACGCCTGCCCATAAACATAATCAACACCTTGAAATAAAACTAGTTTATACGGATTTTATTGCGGTTTAATTAATTAATTTAAAATTAACGTAGGCAATGTAACACTAACTTTTCGAGATGACTTACACCTGAGTCTCTACCGTGACCGCAAAGGCTGAAAAGTTTTCGAAACGTCGGGACTAAAATAAAAATTAAACCGCGATAAAATCCTAGTTAGATAATATCTTATTTTTATATGTATGTATGAATGTATGCTTATATGTATAGTATTGTATTAAGTAAATTTATGTAGTTTTGTGTCTTGTCTACTTCTTTCTATCACTTTTCTTTTACGCCCACATCATCTCGTCTCTGCCTCACTCAAAGGTAGCCTGGTAGATAATGCCTAATGGCATTAAGTTCGCCTTTATACAAGTTATGTATATAAAGTTTTAAATAAATAAATAAATAAAATCCGTAAAAACTAGTTTTATTTCAATGTGTAATATTCGCGTAAACATAAGAAATCAACAATCATTAATATTTTCATTAAGATTGTCATCAAGATAAACGTATTCCATCATAAAGCTGAACAAACATAGAATCGGATTAATAATAATAATAATAATACACCCAACAGTCACACACATAGTCCTGACCCCACACTAGGTAAACCTGTGTCGTGGGTATCAGGAACTACGAGGGACTTGCGGTCCCACAACACCCAGACCCGAGACCAATATTTGTGGTTCACACAAACATTTGTCTCGGTGTGGGAATCGAACCCACGGCCTCTCGCTTCGCAGCCGACTACTCGCCCGCTGCGCCACGGAGCTGTCTGAATTATATCTCAAAACTAACGGAGGTTTCATGTTTAAAATGTTCTTTTTACTGTTGTCAAATATTTGCTTAGTACTCAGCAAAGGTATATTTACATTTAAACCTTCACCTCCTTTAACTGGACGAATTACGCGATTAGAATGTAGAATGATTTAACATTCACTTTGACAAAGGAATTGTTTACTATTTTGATTTAGAGAATTTTTTATTAGCTTTAACAAGGAAACGAGCATTTCGCTCGCCTGATACTACGCCACGCCTGCTCATAAACACCCACACCACACTGAACCTTGAATTGCAAAGCACTGGGCTGTAATCGTTACCACTGCCTTACAGAAAACCGACGTAAAGTAGCAGCTTGCTGCTGCGTTTCGTACGGTGAGTGAGATATCCGAAGGCCCAAATCCCCCTCCCCTTCCCAATCCCTTAATTCTCCCTTTCCTTTATGGTTGGCAACGTGGCTATGATTCTTCTGGTATTTTGGGCGTACATGGCCGGTGGAGATCACTTACCATCCGGTGCCCCACTTTACGTTTACCGGCCGATGCTATAAAAACGTGCTTTTAGGGTGTAGTAGTTTTAGGTTCTTATGAAATCTCAAAGTCCTTGTTAGGCCTCCGTGGCGCAGCGGGCGAGTAGCCGGCTGCGAAGCGAGAGGCAGTGGGTTCTATTCCCGCACCGAGACAAATGTTTGTGTGATCCACAAATATTTGATTCGGGTCTAGGTGTTGTGGGACAGCAAGTCCCTCGTAGTTCCTGATTCCCACGATACAGGTTACCCTAGTGTGGAGTCAGGACTATGTGTGTGACTGTTGGGTGTATTTATTTAAGTATTTTATTCTACTAGTGTTTATGCAATTTTTGTATATATTTATCTATGGTAGTTAAATCACCTTATAGTCTGTATGAAACATTATTGCTGATGTATTATTATTGCTATATTTCAAACCAATATTTTATTTTGTCTCTCATCGATACATTAGCCTTTACTTAGCAAACTTGTACTAAAATACTTCAACAAATCAGGAGATGAATGTCAATAGATACAAAATGTATAAATGTGGGAATGTAAATACATTTGCGAAGTCAAAACACCGCATGAAAGGCATCCCACATGAAAAGGACGCTAAACAAAAATACGAACGTATTGGTAAAATGTTTTGGAGTCAGGACCTTCAATGACACCAATTTACTATATTAGATTAGAAATATTTGCAAGCAAAAGTGTCCACAGAAATTTATGTAGACATTGATAGTATACAGATATATATAGACATGTATAGACAGCCTCCGTGGCGCAGTGGGCGAGTAGGCGGCTGCGAAGCGAGAGGTCGTGGGTTCGATTCCCACACCGAGACAAAATTAAATGTTTGTCTAATCCACAAATATTTGTTTCTGGTCTGAGTGTTGTGGGACCGCAAGTCCCTCGTAGTTCCTGATACCCACGATACAGGTTTACCTCGTGTGGGATTAGGACTTTGTGTGTGACTGTTGGGTGTATTTTATGTATTTCTTCGCTTTATGATTTAATATTGTATATCAACAGAAAATCTATAAATCAGTTAGTTAAATTACGCTTTAGACCTTTGAAAATAACTAAAGGTGCTCATTTCCACGTATCGAGAGTTTGTGACTGGCTTACATACTTACAGTACATGAGAGGTGTGAAGGCAAAGTTTTCGTAAGTTTCGAGGAAGTGTCAGATTTGATCACTTCGTTACATTAGGTCGTGATATTTGACATCCGTTCATACTTGAGTCATTGTCAACTCTATTTTAAAGTGCATACCAAGACAAAAGATTGCAATAAACGACGATAGCGACACGTGTGTTTGTGTGCAATTATATAGTAAGTTTTGAGGTATGCGGCATCGAAATAAGATAACTAGAACGATATCTCACATATGAATCTGCCATAAATACGGCTCCACTTAAACATACTTACACAAAGGTAAAATCACACGTAACACTCATACATGCAATAAAAATGATTGAACGTTCAAAATCAACTTTATTTCATAAACTACTAAATCGAGATACGACGTTCTGCACTGCGGAAAAATGACGTATTAAGTGTAAACTAGAGACCATGAATAAATTTTTATCATCTTATTTCGACGGTATGCGGCCGTCACAGCGCACCGCAACGCTTGATATTTTCCATAGAATTTTATTCAAAGTAGAATTGTCACTATCGCTTGTCTTGTGATACGCGTTTCAGTCTTCCCGTCTCGTTCGCTTTCCTCAAAACCGACCTATTATTATACGCGCCGCAGTCTCCCCGTCTCGTTCGCGTTCCTCAAAGCCGACCTCTACGCGTATCAGTCACGACCATGTTTTTTTTTATTTTTTATAGTATAGGCCGGCAAACGAGCAAGTGGGTCACCTGATGGTAAGTGATCTCCACCACCCATGTACGTCCACAACACTAAAATAATCATGGGCGCGTTGCCAACCTTAAAGGAAAGGGATAAGTAAGGGATTGGGAAGGGGAGGGGTAATTGGGCCTCCGGATATCTCACTCACCGTACGAAACGCAGCAGCAAGCTGCTACTTTACGCCGGTTTTCTGTGAGACAGTGGTAACGACCCGGACGAGCCGGCCCATTCATGCTGTAGACAAAATTGTCTACAGCGTGGCTCTACCACTGGTATGTAGTCTCAGTGGGTCAAATGTCACAAATGTAGACACACTTCATGCTACCAATAAGGATATTTCTTATCTCAATAACTATCGCTAAACTATAACCAAAATGGACTACTATACTAGCTGACCTATAACTTTAATAACTTGTGGCAAAATTAATTAACAGCATAAAACGCCCTGTTTTTGTTCACAAAAGCGTCACAACTGAATACAATTAGAACACAGTATCCTTTTAAAAAACACGAGAAAAACAAAGGGGAAGTTCACCGGCCAACTCCGTCGGTGTTAAGACGAAAACAGCATTAAATTGGGAAATGGAAAAAAAATATAATATTTCACTTATTTGGTTGTCACAGAGAACGGAATTAATAAATCACTTTTGTTTCAAGCCTCTCGGAATGAAAGTTGTAAGGGAGACGAGACAAAGAGGGGCTATTTCCGATGATCTATCAAAACACTTGGGCAATGTACATTCGACTGAGAAAATGTTGAATATAAATAATACTTTTTTGCTCATAATTTTGACTGCTTTGATTTTAATCGTAATTTAATTTCGTAATAGGGTAGTTGACTAGATTTTTTTAGAAATCAATAAGTTACGATACTCATAATCTATTGCAGAAAGAATTTGATAAATCAGACCAAAACTAAAAATTTTGAAACGATGGGTCGCGTATTCGATTCCCGCTTGGAGACAAAACGAGTGGACATATTAACTCTCAATCTAGGGTTTATCGTTTGACCCCTCAAAGGGGTTCTTATTTTCTAATTCTCTCGGTGTCGTTGTGCGGATTCGAACTATATTCTATGGCTGTAAAGTGTATATATACTTAACTATTTCTATGATTGTTGCAAGTATTTATTACAAAAACTTGTTGAAGGCTTTACTGTAGAGTTAATAAAATGCCATTTTACAAGTACCTTATTATTACTAGCCTACACCCTGAGTTGCCAAAGCGTTTAAGTTCCTTTATAATTTCCACGGGTACGTAGTTGGGTGGAGTGCACTGTGAGTCGGTACAAGCTGTTGAAGAGAATGTTAGAATAAAACAGATCTGGACTATTAGGTATTTCCACCTACTGGTGTGTAAGTGGTTGAAAGATATAATTGTAATTTATTAATTAGTTTTTTTTTTATTGCATAGGCCGGCAAACGAGCCAGTGGTTCACCTGATGGTAAGTGATCTCCACAGCCCATGTACGCCCATAATACCAAAAGATCATGGGTGCGTTGCCGACCTTAAAGGAAAGGGATAATTAAGGGAGTGGGGAAGGCGAGGGGGTTTGGCCCTCCGGATATCTCACTCACAGTACGAAACGCAGCAAGCTGCTACTTTACGCTGGTTTTCTGTGAAACAGTGGTAACGACTTGGACGAGCTGACCCATACATGCTGTAGACAAAAGTATCTACAGCGTGGCTCTACCACTCATAAAACACTTATTAAACAACTAAATAAACAATGTATTTAAATACGACTGCCTCGGTGGCGCAGATCACAGTTGTAATGCGTACGCAATACGACTGCTGTGCTGAGATCTCGGGTTCGATTCTCGTGTCGGATAACACTGATATTGGGTTTTTGTGAAAATACTTATTATCAGCTCGAAGTCTAGAATTGTGCCCGGAATTGTCTATCGCCATAGACTCGCCTCCTATCACATCATGGGACGGAAATTATCTCGGCGAAATATGAATGTACTATTTACCACCTCTACCTACCCTTTCGGGGAGGCGTGAGTGTATGTAGGTAAAATACGACAGTGTCCCATAAAACAGCATAAATAATATGATTGCAAGTTCAGAAAAAAAAGAAAAATATTACACTATGCGAATGCATAATGCAGTGGCAATTTGGAATGTTAAACTCGTATTTTATTGATAGATCATCAAATAGTAGTTCAATTTAATACAAATTTAAATATACTTTACAAGCGGAATTTGAAGCGCAACAGGTGTGAAGCTGTTAGGCGATATTAATGTAGAGTGACATTAAATTGAATGAACTGGCAGAGTCCACAGAGCTTTTTGATAAAAGTAAAACCTGACTATATTTTATAAAACTTATACAGCAGGTTTTGAAGAGGAATTTAGGGTATCTAAATAGGTTTACTAATAGTTTAAACAACTGATTAGCCTAGTGCCAGCGTATTTAGGTTGACAGACAGTTGTATGTATTTAATGATTTTAGTACATAAAATGGTTCCCCCCTCTTATACTAAATAAAAATATATAATATACTAGCTGTCCCGCGCGGTTTCTCCTGCAACTACAGCAACACCACCTACCGGGTCCAATTGTGAATCTAAACCATCCAGGGCGTCACTCAAACGCATACAAAAAAAATCATTCAAATCGGTCCAACCGTTTAGGATGAGTTCAGTGACATACACATGTACAGTAGAATTACATATATAAAGAAGATAGAATAATATGTAATGACACATGCAGTATACAGTCAGACACAACGAACTTTACATAGTATTATAATATAAATGACATTTACAAGGTGGCAGGTCTCTCGTATGCCGAGAGGCCGTCTGGGTTGGAGCCACCGCCTTATCTATTTCTGCCGTCAAGAACCCCTTTTACAGTGTTGTGTTCCGGTTTGAAGGACATTGAAGCCAGTGAAATAACTGGGCATTATGAGACTTAACAATTTATATCTCGGGATGGCGAGTGCAGTCCAGTGCCATGCAGTAATTTTAATGATTGGTTTTGTTTCTGTTTATGGGCAGACGTGACTCTTACCCTCAGGTGAGCGTCTTGCTCATTTCAGTATGGCAAAAAAAAATGTTACTTCGCAAATTGGGTGTATGAAACTTAGATATTGAGGGACAGATATTTAATAATGCTGTAATAGCTTTTTTTTATTTGAGTTTGATCTAAAGCACGTTAAACTCCAGACATATTGATCGATTATAAAAACCACTTCTGCCATCGCCAGTACACACCTATCTATCAGAGTGAGTGAGGCATCTAATAATGGCCCTTCCATTTTTTGCGACGATGTATCGACAGCCGCCGGACCGGCAATGTAATTAAAAGCGATGATTTTATTAAAGTATTCATCAATTTCATTACGGACGATGTCCATTTAAGGATTAATTTTGTTTAACTTTATAATCGTACAGGACACTACGTGCTACATTTTCTCATATTAGGATATCTAAGGTGGTAGGTCTCTCGTATGCGAAAGGCCGTTTGGGTTAGTACCACCGCTTTGTCTATTTCTGCCGCCAAACAGAATGTGTAATCACTGATATGTTTCGGTTTGAAGAAAATTGAAGCCAGTGAAATTACTGGGCATAATGAGGCTTAATATCTTATGACTTTGGGTCACGAGCGCAGTCCAATGCCATTAGTATTGTCATAAACTAACAATCAGCGTCAAATGTGAACATAGATCGTAATGAGTTCGAAAGTAGAATAAAAGTTGACTGAAACCAAAATGGTATTCAGTTAACATTTTTAAATGACACATGTCCTTAAATAAACGTCAAAATTGTGACTGAATTGTGATTGCAATGTCTATGAGATGAGATTATATTGATACCGGACTGAACTTAAAGAGGAGCAGAATACTACTTTATAGGCAAATCTAAATCTAATCAATTTTGAGTGGTAGAGCCACGCTGTAGACATATTTGTCTACAGCACTAATGGGCCGGCTCGACCGGGTCGTTACCACTGTCCCACAGAAAACCGACCTAAAGTAACAGCTTGCTACTGTGTTTCATACGGTGAGCGAGATATCCGGAGACCCAAATCCCCCTCCCCTTCCCAATCTCTTAATTATACCTTTCCTTTAAGGTCGGCAACGGCCCATAATTCTTTTGGTATTGTGGGCGTACATGGGTGGTAGAGATCACTTACCATCAGGTGACCCACTTGCTCGTTTGCCGGCCTATGCTATAAAAAAGTAACCTCAGTTCGGTTAAAATTCATTCGCAATGTCAGTTAAACACGAGAATTGGGCAGCAGATGTTTAAAACCTTACTTCTTAATTGGAACTGATATTTAATAGCAAACGGGCAAAGCCCAGTCAACTGTAATAGCAAAACTACATTTCAAAAAACGTTTTAACCGGTTCGTATTCCATTGTACAACGGTGTTTGTGATCGGCAATCATTAGGACGTCAAAGGCTTGCCCGGCACTGGCATCCAAATTGTAGAGATAGCTAGAGTCGGTAGAGTGCGGTCATCACCTAGATGTCATGACCTCAGGAGGCCAATTCTCGTAATTTTAAATGTTCAAAATATCATTCCGATCTAGTCTCAGCGTCAAGAAAGTTGCAAATGGCATTCTCTTAAACCAATAATCAACGTCAAATGTGAACATAGATCGTAATGAGATTGAATGTAGAATACAAGTTGACTGAAGCCAAAACGGTATAATGCTACTGCTAATGCTAGGTGCATTTGACGTTGATTATTGGTTTAAGAGAATGCCATTAGCAACTTTCTTGACGCTGAGACTAGATCGGAATGATATTTTGAACATCTAAAATTACGAGAATTGGCCTCCTGGTTGGTTTGTACAGTGGAATGAAATTTACAGATTCATCGTGAACAGATACAAATATATGTAGATAAACGAACAAGATCAATAAATAAATACATCCAACTGCCACACACATAGTCCTGGCCCCACACTAGGTAAACCTACATCGTGGATATCAGGAACTACGAGGAACTTGCGGTCTCACAATACCCGGACCCAAAACAATCGGACTCTGAATTGATTCGGGAATCGAACCCACGGCTTCTTGCTTCGCAGCTGGCTACTCGGCCACTGCGCCACGGAGGCTGTCAAAAATCCAACTTTATTATAAAAAAGCAGATTATCACGGAGCGGTAAAACCCACAAACTTGAAACTTTCTAGCATGTACACATGCTGCAAACAAGTTTAGGCTTAGGTTTACAAAACTCTACCCTTAAAAGGTCAAATTAGGGCCTGGAATTTTGTATCATAGTCACACCTTTTACTTTTTATCACGGAAAAGGCCGTTCACGCGGGCGGAGCCGCGAGCAAAGGCTAGTACCTAATAATTCTTAATTAGAATGTCAAAGGTATATTATTTCTAAGCATATGTATCTACCAATACGAGTACGCATCTCCTGATGCGTATTGGTAGATACTACCAATACAGCGTACTGAACTTAGGCCTAACCCCTCTCATCATCATCAACTTCAGGGACAATATGTAGTACAGCATTGATATAAAATAAATGTCGGGGATATCTTACTATAAGGTGACCTACTTGCTCGTTTGCTATAAAATATGTGCTCTACATTTTCATACAAGTCATGTCAATTTCGAGTAAAAGTAAAACTAATCCTATCTCTCAAAGTTGGAAAGTTCTTTCTAGACATACATTGCAAAGCTTCGCGAACTTTTATGAAAAATACATTACGTTAATCAAAACTTTTCAGAACCAGAATGTGAGTTTTAATGTAGTATGCAATTTTAACAAATACAAGATGATAGATTTGATAACAATAGCTATCCATTCTGATTAATTCATCCCTGACTGATTAAAAATAATATGAGCATGAAATCAGCAGAAAACATTCATTGTTAAATACGCTCGAGAACTTATTTTATGCCTTTACATAGAATATAAAAAATACTGCGAAAAGAAAATAAAGCTTATTTGAAAAAATACAAGTATTCGTCAATAAATCTTTATTTTAATCTTATCTTGTTTTACACAAATAAATTTCAATATGCAATGAATGCCAATAAGATGGAAATTAGAATTTCGATAAAAAAATTAAAATCAACAAAAACTTGCCATCGTGTAATTAAATAATAATATACACGTTTATCATAATTTATGAGTGTTGTAGTGAAGCTACGGCGTAGTGGTGCTACGGGCACGGGCTACGAGCTACGGGCATGATTCAGAGACTGCGCGTCGCCCAGTGCTACGCGGACTGTTAGCGAGTGAACACGTGTTTGAGTGTACATGACTGATAAGTCAACGCGCGCGACTCAATCCGCCGCCTATCCTTAAAACTTATAAACAAAAATCCCTATAAAGTTTCCTGCAAATGTGATTTATAATAAAACGGTGAGTGTGGTGCATTTTTATTAAGTGTATGGAGTGTTTTTATATGCTTTGTCAAACATTTCCTATATTATATTTTGAGAGAAAACAGTTGAATATTTTCGTTGGACGGAGACTTTTGGACGTGAATTTTGCGATATTACCACGAGAGTTGGTGAGATTTAGTTTTTAGTTATTTTAAAATTAATACAGGTTGTTAAATATGTAAGTGAATATTAATAATGATTGTTATTTAATGCATAAACATATTTTTACATCGTTCATCCGTGACAGGACTGCGTTCGACGCACAAAATGGTTATTGCTGCGGGCATTCATGTGTACAAAATTCCAATGACCCATGAAATTTTCTTTCCCTACGGAATGCCCATAAATAAATAAAGAAACTACCTGTATAGAAACCTTTATTATATGCGTGTAGCATACAACATTGGAGACTTTTGGGCGGAATATCTTATTTTTGAAGTCCGCATGTCCCGTATGGAGTAAATATTCTCTGTCGACTCAAGGATTCCGATACAATATGTTTTTGGGTGCAACAAAGATTACCTACTTTTTATAGCATAGACCGGCAAACGAGCAAGTGGGTCACCTGATGGTAAGTGATCTCCACTGCACATGTACGCCTACAATACTAGAAGAATCATGAGCGCGTTGCCGACCTTAAAGGAAAGGGATAATTAAGGGATTGAGAAAGAGAAGGGATTTGGGCCTCCGTATATCCCACTCACCGTATGAATCGCAACAGCAAGCCGCTACTTTATGTCGGTTCTCTGTGAGATGTAACAACCCGGTCAACCTGGTCCCTTCGTGCTGTAGACAAAACTGTCTATACGCTTAAGGTCGTAAGGTCCATGATTCTACTGGTATTGTAGGTACATGGGCTATGGAGATCACCTATTGTAACGCACTTGCCGGCTATTGCAATAAAAAAATCGACATCAATTATCAAAACTATCGTGATATCATGATTTATTTCGGTACAATATTTTTAGTAAAACAACTATTTTCGATGACATAGCAATGATATTCATCTGAAATGAAATCCTCCGTCCAGTGCGACGTGAGCGATCATAAATTTCAATACTACCCACACGGACCTATTGGGATGATTCGGTCCCATATATTTGAAGATATTGATTTATTGAAGCCGTTCCTATATACCAATAGGGCTCATCGGTGTGATTTTGACATCTATTTTTTTCAATCAAACTTTGGATTCTTTTATTATTTTAGTCTGAAAATGGCACCTCTATTATGTAGCTAGTCACTAGTTAAATAAATAAATACACCCAATAGTCACACACATAGTCCTGACCCCACACTAGGTTAAACCCGTATCGTGGGTATCAAGAACTAGAGGGACTTGCGGTCCCACAACACCCAGACCCAAGACAAATATTTGTGGATCAGACAAACATTTGTCAAGGTGCGGGAATCGAACCCACGGCCTCACACTTCGCAACCGGCTACTCGCCCGCTGCGCCACGGCGGCTGTCACTAGTTGACTACAGCTTATAGGATATAAGTATTTCTGTGTTGTAATATGCTTCCACCTGCCCGTATTCCACTCGCAGTGGGGTCGGCGCAACATGCTCCAGAAAGATTTGGCTTGTAGTTTTTACAAGCGACCGCTATCTGACGTCAACCTATCTCGGGATAAAACACCCAGACCTGGAAGTAATGGATCACTCGAACATTTGTCTCGGTGCAGGAATCAATCCCGGAGCCTCTCGCTTCACAGCCGGCCCCTCGCTGACTGCGCCACGCAGGTTGGCTGTTTTGTCTGGAGTTCTGTGTAATTGTAATATTAGGTATTACTTGATTAGTTAGGAACATTAAAAGAAAAAAGCCTCCGTGCCCAATTTTAATTTAAAAGCATCATGTTTTTTTTTATTATTTTGAGTGATGAAACAAGCAGGTTGTTCGCCTATTGTTTTGTTAAACGTTATTTTATTTATTTTTATACACTGACTTTTTCATAAGCGCTATTTTAATTGCCATGTAATCAATATACGATTTAATATATATTTTCTCTAACATTCTATTCCAACGATATAATTTTATAAACTAATTTGAACATTGATCATGAAAATGAATTGTTTAGTCTTGTTAAACAAATGAATGCATCAAATGTCGACCTTCATGTGGATTAAAGGTTAGGGAGCTTTTGAGCTTGAACATTTTAGTAACGTACCAATGTGCATTAAAAGATTGAAGCAAGCTATTAATTATTCCAAAAGACGTGACATTAATACATTACTTCTTTTATCAGATAAACTAGCCTTTTCTCATGGCTTAACACACATAGCATGGTCCAGCAAACGAGCAATTGGTCACCCGATGGCAAGTGATATCTAGCGATCATGGACGCTCACAATACCTGAAAAATAGTGGAAGCGTTGCTGCCTTTAAAAACAAGGGATATTAAAGGATTGAGAATTGAGGATTGGGCCTCCGGATATCTCACTCACCATACGAAACACAGCAGTAAGCTACTTTACGCCGGTTTTCTGTGAGACAATGCCAACAACCCGGTCGAACCGCCCATTGATGCTGTAGACAAAACTGTCTATCGCATGGCTTTATTTCTCAAGTCTACATGAATCAATCAGAGAAAACATAATTATTAAAATCGCTTTTAGCGGAGTGTGTTTATACATACAAAAATTATATTTATATGTATACATGTAAAACTGAGAACCTCTCGTGTATTTTATCATTGGTTAAAAATAAAATTGTTTGAATTTGAGTTTTTTGAATAAATTGTGTCTGCCCCTAAAATTGTACACCGCTATTGAAACTATCGTCATTGAATTTATAATTCCATTATTATTTTCTGTGACCACTATAAAACCAGTGAAACTGTGGAGTCTGGCGCCGTATGCTGCGATACTGATTTCTCCAGATTGACAGTAACATGCATAGGTATTATTTCTTTGGCACATTTATTTAACCTATTTTCTAGGTGAATCTAAAATGTTTGTCAATAAACTTTATTTTTACTTTTAAATTGTAAAATCACATAATTTTAATGAAGTACGAGTGGTTTGTCTACAGCATGAATGGGCCGGCTCGTCCGGGTCGTTACCACTGTCTCACAGAAAACCGGCGTAAAGTAGCAGCTTGCTGCTGCGTTTCGTACGGTGAGTGAGATATCCGGAGGCCCAAATCCCCCTCCCCTTCCCAATCCCTTATTATCCCTTTCCGTTAAGGTTGGCAACGCGCCCATAATTCTTTTGTATTGTGGGCGTACATGGGCGGTGGAGATCGCTTACCATCAGGTGACTCATTTGCTCGTTTGCCGGCCTATACTATAAAAAAAAAGTACATACGCACTCACGCCTGTAATCCCCGACTGGGTAGGCAAAGGTGTAACCAGTACTGGTACTGTACATTTCGCCAACCATATCTCCGTCCCATAATGTGATAGGGGGCGAGCCTATCGCCATACCGGGCACAAATGCCAGACTCCGGGCTGATACTGAGCATTTCGGAAATAGAAAATACCAACATCACTTTTACCCGACCCGGTGATCGAACCCGAGACCTTAGCGTAAGCCTCAGTCGTAACGCGTACGCATTATAACTGCGCCACCGAGGCAGTTAATTAAGTACTAGATTATTTTATTGGGAAATGCTTTTTATTTTCTTGCTTTTGATTCTGATACGCATAAATAATATTATGCATTCTGTTCTAATATAAAATTTAAAATAAACCATTAAATTTTACAAGGTATAATAATATGATAATTTTACACCAACAAATATTTTTACAAAAACATTATCGTAGGTAATATTTTTCGCAAATTGCTCCATATATCACATTTTTAAATTACTTTTTTATAGTCATATATGTTTTTATTATATGGCGGCATCGAAATCATGGCGGGCGTGTTTTTGTGTTGATAAAGTCTTGGAGCCTAAAGGGTGGGTTCAATACTTCATTACAAATATTTTCTATGTGAGAGTCCGTTTGGTTAGGTACCTACCACTTTATGTATTTTTTCCGCCAAGCAATAGTACATAAATACTAATGTGTTCTGGTTTTAAGGCCATTTTCTGAGTGGTAGAGCTACGCTGTAGACGGTTCTGTCTACAGCATGAATGGGCCGGCTCGTCCGGGTCGTTACCACTGTCTCACAGGAAACTGGCGTAAAGTAGCTTGCTGCTGCGTTTCGTACGGTGAGTGAGATATCCGGAGGCCCAAATTCCCCTCCCCTTGCCAATCCTTTACTTATTCCTTTCCTTTAAGGATGGCAACGCGCCCATGATTATCTTAGTATTGTGGGCGTACATGGGCAGTGGAGATCACTTACCATCAGGTGACCCACTCGCTCGATCTCCGTTGTCTTTGCCTACACCTATGGGAAATAGGCGTAAGTCTATGTATGTATGTATATCTCGAGTGCAGTACCATGCAGTTTTTTTTATTAAATGTTCTGAGTAGTGTTTATGGAAAGCCATAGCACTTACTATCAGGTAAGTGATCTGCTAGTCTCATCATTCAGTTGTATAAAAAATCCAAGAGATACTTCAGTATTCAATCGCGTCGCGGATTTCTTTCGATAAGTGTTCCGTCTTATCATTTCGATCGTTCAAATGATCGATCTGTCTTCGTTACCTTTGATTTTATTTGATAAATGAACCGCTTTTACTTCTTCGTAAGACGGGATACTGATTAGAAATAAATAATAGAAATAATTACAGAAAATTATTTTCCTGAGTACAATTTCTTAATGGAATTAGTCATTATCATCCTTTATCCACCCAGTACAGGGTATCCGCCTCTTCTTTGGCATGCTATGTCAAATGATCCTGTGCCCATAAATGTCCATGCATGTTTTTCAGGCAAACTTTCGAGGAACGCAATATCTCTTAACGGTTGACTATACTTTGACTGTACTCTACTTAACATCAGATCTAGTGTGGTCCAGTGTAGTCCCTTTGCTGTACCAGGATAAAGAAACAAAATGGCATGATCTTATTTTAAAGCATAAATAATGAATCTTAAATAAATAAAATATTTATTCACGCCAAACAATCGAAAGAATTTAAATGGACGCTTGCATGTGAATTTCACGCAGAACTATTTGGACAGAAATACCGTTCGACAGTTATTTCGATATGTCTCTTAAATAAAATGTTTACAATGAGTGAATAATACGCATTTAATACCGAGTAGAGTTTCAGTCACGTTTAACTAAACAAAACATTGAATTTAAACTTATTTGTTTTGAAAAAAAATATATATGTACCTGTCTGTACCTAGGAATATTTTTTTCTAAAAATCAAATAATTCCAGAAGTAATTTTTACATAATATATAATGTAGGTGTTAATACTCGAAATTTAGCCAAAATGAAGGTTGTATTGTGTGGTGTAGCTTAAAGCACCTTGAACGCATACATTAAAAATATACATCCAAATTCTAAAATTAATTTTGTACATCGTTTAGGATCAATGTCCATTAGGCTTATATAAGCACAGACTGACACAGACACATTAAACCACTATATATGTCAATGGAAACGTGACCGCACAAATCGCAAAAAACATTAAGGAATTATTGAGGCATCAGTGAGCTTTTTCAGAGGCCACCTGACGTTGACTGATGTAGACTGGTAGAGACGAATTTTGGCTTAACGCCACACGATGTTACTAGCCTAACTCTTTTTTGCCGGACTGCCCATTTATTCTCACTATGGCTAACACTGACTACTGCTCTACAAATTGCTGTTTGATAGCGCGAGATGAAATTTACGTTGACTGTTATTGTGTACTTTATATCTTGATTGGACAGAAGCGGGTCAATGTGTATTGAGTTTATGCTTAGGAAATGTAAAGTAAGGATAAAAATCAGGCAGATTATGAGTCTGTATCGCATACTGAGGTTTTCGTATCACGTAGGTTCATATTTGTTACTAAATCCGCCTGTGAAAATTTCCAGCTGGGTACCTCTTATAGATATAAAATGGAGGCTTGTAAAAGTAATACAAACTGACAAAGAGACATATGGCGTAAGTTTAGTAATAGGATTAGTAGTAGGGTTCCGTTGGCGCCCTTTGGGTATAGGACCCTAAAAATAAGGCATAAACGCTCTCATTAGCCGGGTCTCCACCGGGCGCACGCGCTCGCGCGGCAGCCTCGCGAGCCAAATGCTCGGTCTGTGTGGACGTGCCTTGGGGGCCGGACGGGCGCACGTTGCCTCGGCCGAGCGTGCCTCGGGCCCCCGAGGCACGTCCACACAGACCGAGCATTTGGCTCGCGAGGCTGCCGCGCGAGCGCGTGCGCCCGGTGGAGACCCGGCTATTAACATAGGAGGTCCGTGCCCAGCAATATCACAGAATATATTTTGACAGCCTTCGTAGCGCAGTATCGGTTTTGGGTACTCACGAGTATCAGAAAGTACTGTATCGTGATATAGATTAACCTAGTGTGGGGTCAGGACTATGTGTGTAGCTATTGGGTGTTGTGTGTATATTGCGAAAATGATAATAACTAGAAATATTGTTGTAATTTGTTGTTTTTATGCTGGTTATACGTACTTACTATTAGATAACATATTAAAATTCACAACTTGATAATTTAAAATGTCTTTATGTATTGTACTGTATTGTATTGGACAAGGAAATATTAGAGTGGAGACCCAGAACCAACACTAGAGGATGCGGTAAACCACCACGACGCTGGGTAGATGACATCAGATGACACGGAGGCCAGGACTGGATGAGTAGGGCGCAAGAACGCCGGGAATGGAAAGAGAGAGAAGAAGCCTACGTCCAAGAATGGACCACAAATAGGCCATGATGATGATGGTGATGATGATGATGATGATGATGGTGATAATGATGATGATGATGATGATATGTATTAAATGGATTTAAGCAACTAAGCACATATTAACAGCCGCATACCTCAACATGAATTCTACCTTTGAACGTTTAATGAACCCAGCTCAAGGATTCTTAGTTCAAGGACACCGAGCGAGCAGAACATACATACCAGACTAATACTAAGTAAACACAGGCCTACAAATAGAAAAAAAACACTAGATAAAGCTGACCCAGTTGAAGTACTGTGAAGTAATTAAGCAAATGTTTTTTCATTCGTATCCATGAATCCACTGGCATTTGCTCACCCTTAGTTCTAAGCGTAGGTAGAGAGTTCTCTAGTCTTTTGCAAAATATTATTTTCTAATTTCCACCGCGCGCACTTATAATACATTTTTTTGGTAAATTTGGAAATGCAATAGCTCTGTTTTTGGTAAAAGGATTCAGATTTTAATAACGAATATGGGTCGTGATTATGATTTTTCAGTACTATAGTTGAGTAACGAGGTTGCAAGTTCAATATTTGCATAAATACTCATTATTTGTACATTTAGTAAATGTATTTATTGAGAAGGGTATACTATATTTGGAGTTATCTAATATTAATGACAAAATGTAAACGAAATAGAATGAATTATTAAATATTTATATTATTTTTATTACGGATCCATAATATCGCTGGTGGAAATATATAAATCATAAACTCGAACATTTTTTTAAACTGATTAAACCAATCATTAAAATTAAATAATACCCAGAAGTCACACAAACTAAGATATACGTCTTGTAGGTATCAGGAACTAAAAAAGTATCCATAACAACCAGAGCCGAAAGTTATGTTTGTCGCACAAACAATACAAACATTTATCTGGGTGTGGGGATCGAACCCGCAGCATCTCACTTCTCAGTCGGTTGCCCACTGCGCTATGATAACACTTCCTTTTATGCATCTATATGGGTGTGTATTTATTTGTTAATTCTTTGCTATTGAATAAATTTCAAAGCAATCTTGCTCATTTTTTCGCGAATCTAATAATAACCAACCTCGTTTCTTGGCTTATTGACATCAAAGACACAAGACAAGGAAAACCATTTCATAAAGGCTATAAATTATAGGTAGGAACAACATTTCATATTAACAAACCAAAATATTTCATTTAAACTCCATTTATAAGGAAACGGGCACACAAAAATGAATACCGAAGGAAGCTTGGCAATTTTTCTGTTTTATTTTTATTGTGTCCTACGAGAATATTCCGGTATAAAACGTAGCCTAGATTTAAGCCACCTTAAGACAGCCGGATTAGTATAAGAAACAATGGAGTCTTAAGACTTGAAACGTACTAGTAGGTATTAAAAATGAATAATGTTAAAATCCAGAAACAAATACTGTAAGGATCTGATGATATTAGATGAAATTTATCGTTTTAGAGGACATTTTATTACGTTTAAGAGTAAGTGGTGTATTTTTTCTTCTTTTTTAACCGACTTCATTATTAATTTGAATTGCTATTCAGATGAGACAAAACGAGCAGGTCGCTTGTCTGATTATAAACGGCACGCCTGCTCATAAACAGAAATAACATTATTCATAACATTAAAGTATAAAGTACTGCATGGAAATAAAAATATTTTAACGATAATAAAACCGACTTGAAAAATGAAAAATTTAGATATTGCAATGTAACAAAGTACAAACATAAAACAATAGTAGAAAGGTAGTAAGTAGAAAGCAACGACTCAAAATTATATATTCTTTTATTTTCAAAAGATGTTTCATTCACTATTTTTAAATAAATAATTATGAAAATCGTTAGGTATTTTAAGGGTAAGCAGCCGCTTGGCTGTGCTCTGGCATTGCTGAGGTCCATGGGCGGCGGTAACCACTCACAATCAGGTGGGCCGTCTGTTCGTCTGACTTTAAGAAATAAAAAAAAAACGAAGATTGTATTGGAATTTTAATTGTTGTCGTCATCCTGATACATGAGATTTAAATTCTCCTAACTCATCCTATTCCATCATTCTCCTAATCCAGTGCCTTGTATGCCATGCCTTTGCAATGCCTTCAAGCGGGATCATAATAATGCTTCCAAATTGCTGCTTCGTAGCAGAAATAGATAAGGTGGTGAAACCTATATACCCAGACTCGCCTACCAGAGACACAAGCGCCTAGTCACTATCACTTCGTTGATTTTCTATTTGAGTCGATTATTTTAATTGTTTTATACAATAAAAAAAAAGTTACGTTCCCCAAAATCTATTATCGGAAGAATTATATAAATGAAGTCAACAATATACGAGTATAAGTTAAAGCCTGGAAGTTAAATTTACTGAAAGGGGTGGTTGTCAATTGACGAAAAAAGGATGCACGACAAGACATGTTACGTCACATGCCTGAACACACAATTACAGTGCTCGCGTGCGAGGGAGATAGTGAGAATTCCCCATTATGCGCCGATCTATGCTCACACCAATACTAAAAATATGAACTGTGGTCTAATTTTTTACTCAATTTCAATTCTTTTTTCGCAAAACATTTTCTATTTTGTATTATTGTTGGTTGCATATAAAATAATATATAAAATTAAACATAGTCAAATACCTTTTATGATCAGCATCAGCCTATTTTTATTAATTACTAGCCACATAAATTTTTTAAAGGGGATAATTCTAAACCCTAGGCTAGTTTAGTTTTCAATAGCTAATGCCAGGTCGTCGCTCCGTGTCTAGACATTTCATACTTAATTTACCGATGCATTCTGTAGAACTCATTTTCTCCAACGGTTATCGTTCCTTCGACAGATTTGTTAAAAGGCTCCCAAATGTCAATACATATTAACGTATTCTGATCCCAATTTCTATTCTGATAAAGAATTTTATATATTTTTTTGCAAGCTAGGTCCCTCGTATGCGAGAGGCCGTCTGGGTTGGTACCACCGATTTGTATATTTCTGCCAGCAACTATTTGTAAGCACTATTTGAAGGAAATCGAAGCTAGTGAAATTACTGGGCATTATGAGACTTAATAACTTGTGTCTCGGGGTGATGTGCGCATTCCAGTCCACGCAGTGTTTTGTAATTCAGTGTTCTGTGTTTCGTTGCTTCTGATTATGGGCAGGCGTGGTGCTTAACATCAAGCGAGCGACTTGCTCGTCTAGTCATTTAAGCTAATAAAATTAAAATAAACCTTTGGTTTTAACAGTCTGCTTACCGTATTAATTTTAAATAGGTATTATAAATTCACGCCTCTATCCCCGAAGGGCTAGGCAGAGGTTCATATTTGTTCTTGGATTCGAAAAATCACTTATTTGATTGCTCAACTCGAGGATTGAACATTGAACTTCACTGTTTCCACAACCTTAGTACGCAACAACTAGAACAAAGAGGCGTTTTTATAGCATAGGCCGGCAAACGAGCAAGTGGGTCACTTGATGGTAAGTGATCTCCATCGCCCATGTACGCCTACAATACACAAATCATTGGCGAGTTGCCGAACTTACAAGGAAAGGGATAATTATGGGATTGGGAAAGGGAGGGGGATTTGGGCCTCCGGATATCTCAATCACCGTAC
This sequence comes from Mimas tiliae, assembly GCA_905332985.1. NCBI lineage: Eukaryota > Metazoa > Arthropoda > Insecta > Lepidoptera > Sphingidae > Mimas > Mimas tiliae. Next base: position 14,274,810 of record HG995253.1, on the reverse strand, counting down.
GAAACGCAACAGCAAGCTGCTACTTTACTTTGTGAGCCAGCGGTAACGACCCGTACGAGCCGGCCCATTCATGCTTTAGACAAAAGTGTCTACGGCGTGGCTCTACCACTCATAAAAATATTCTTTCTACTATTTTAAATAGAAGATAAAAGTCGACATCATTCCCATATTAGACTTTTAATAACTACTTTGAATACAGTAGTTCATGTTCTCAAACTTATATAATTAAAATGGAGTTTGCAAGTGGACTCATTTTTATAGCTAGTTAAATTTTATATATCTGCATTTATGATTCTTAATGTTAACATTCGATTGTCTTAGACTAAAACGAGAGAGTTTTAAAGAGAATACAAAGTTTAAGTTTTATACTTCCTGAACCCTTAAATACCACTAGCCATAAAATACCCAAGCCTTAAAGAAACGTTTAACAAAATCTTTTAACCGAAAAATAAAACCGACAAATAAATATAAAGCTAACTTAAAACTAAACAACAGTTTTGAGTTGATGCAAAATTAAAGGGTAAGTAAATCGTTTGCTGGCCTTTGCTATAAAAAAAAACTTTTCGACAATTTTAGTCGGTGCTATTGAAGTGCAAAAGTCAATAATTAATACCACTGACTAAAATAATTGTTGTTTAGTTTTATATATAGCTTGTTACATAGATTTTATTTTTTGTTAAAAGTTTTTATTTTACTATTTCTTATTAAAAAAATCTCAAATTTATTCCCCTTCATTTCACTACACCCTTGTGTACGCGCTTCATAAAATAACCCTACCATCCAAATTTCATCCATATGATGCTTATAATATCCGAGTAAAATGGTTCTGACACATGGACGGATAGACGGCCATGACGAAATTATAAGTACACGTAAGTAGTTTCGAAGCTAACTAGCAAAAACGGAACCATAAAACTTGTAAAATTTAAGGGAGTAAGACGGAACTCTCGATGCCTGCGTATAACTCGCTCATCTCCGATTTCTATAATCCCTAACCACAATGTTTCGATATTGGAAATATATTTGAAAATGAAATAAGCGTTCACAGTTATTATGCTTGAAAGTTTTGTTGAAAATAAAGCTGTTGGCTGAGCAGATTACAGCGCGGCTTGGCCGTGTCCGTAATGTATTATAAGCCGGTGCCGACGGTGTTTGGTTTAATTAAAGCGACACATCCGCTGAATGTGTATGGGCACAAGTTAATTCTTTTACACCTGTCCTATAAGTATTGACTTTCTGGGCAGTATATTTGTTGTAATAATACTAGCCGTTATACATTCACAAGGTGGTAGATCTCTCGTATGCGAAAGGTCGTCTGGGTTAGTAATACTGCTTTGTCTATTTCTGCCACCAAGCAACAGGGAGTAAATACAGTTCTATTCCGGTCGAAGGACACTGTGGCCAGTGAAATTACTAGGCATTATGAGACTTAACAACTTATGTCTCGGAGTGACGAGCGCAGTCCAGTGCCATGCAATGCTTTGTAATTCAAAGTTCTTTGTGGCGTTGCTTCTTTTTATGGGTGGGCGTAGTGCTAACCATCAAGCGAGCGACCTGCTTGTTTCATCATTAAAGCTTAAAAAAACAACTGCACTGGCCTTCTCTAATGAATGAGAGGGGTTAGGCCTTAATCCACCACGCTGGGCTAGTGCGGTTTAGCCAACTTCATATACCTTCTAATTATGGAATAAATCTGGTACATGCAGATTCTTTCCTTCATAGCTAATGCAAACTATAATTAACAACTAATACACATGTAACATAATAAATGCTTTTTGGTTGGTTTCGAACCTGTGACTTTCATCTCGGCAGCCCGTATCAGTCCTCGCTGAGCTGTATCCTAGTTATAAAATAATTCATAAAGTCTATAACAAGTACGCTATCGCTCATTAATTGAAACTATATAAAACAAAATTTCTAGACAAGGTATCTCATATTATAAAGATGAAAACACAAAAATGAAATTGAAAAGTTAATAGAATTTAATTAACGTTGGAAGGAAGGAACGCCGTCTGCCCGAACAACGCTGTGAAGTTTTAAACATTCGAAAATCGAAAAATATTATTTTACTGTTATGAATCATCATTACAGCCTCCGTGGCGCTGTGGGCGAGTAGCCGGCTGCGAAGCGAGAGGCCGTGGGTTCGATTCCCGAACTGAGACAAATGTTTGTGTGATCCACAAAAATTTGTTTCGGGTCTGGGTGTTGTGGGACCGCAAGTCCCTCGTAGTTCCTGATACCCACGATACAGGTTTACCTAGTGTGGGGTCAGGACTATGTGTGTGACTGTTGGGTGGGTGTATTATTCTCCTGACCTGGTCCCAATTCTATTTGGGGTCGGCGCAGCATGTCTTCCATACATGTCTATCAGCCGCCGTATCGTCATTCACCCCTATTTCATTCATGTCCTTCCTCACACACTCCATCCACCTTTTCTTTGGCCTTCCTCTACCTTTCCATCCATCAACATTCATATTCATCACTTTCTTACCCACATATGTTTCTTCTCTTCTCATAACATGCCCATACCAAGATAGGCGGTTCCTTTTCATCTAATCCACCATAGGTGCCACTTTCAAACTCCCTCTAACGTGCTCATTCCTGACTCTGTCTATCCTTGTTACTCCACACTTCCATCTCAACATTATCATTTCATGTATGCAATTGTTTCTCATCTATCTTCTTAGTAGCCCAGCACTCCGATCCATACAAAACGACAGGTCATATGATGCACTTATAAATTCTGCCCTTCAATTTTACTGTTATGAATATTTGTAATATAATCTTAGGCCAAACAGAAATGGTGGTTCATATATGAAGGTAAATAATAGGCTTACAATACCAAATAGGCAAAATCAGATTTCATTACAAAATGTCTCACAAACACCATTTAATTTAACATGCGAACATGTTCCTATACAGCTGAAGACCACGATTCCCTTTTGTCTGATTGACGTGTTTAATATAAAACGCCTTGACAGCACTAAAGAAAAATAGTGGTGCTAACAATATTACGTACGCACTCACGCCTGTAATCCCCGAAAGGGTAGGCAGATGTGTAACCAGTACACCCAGATTTCGCCGAGCGTATCTCCGGCCCATGATGTGATAGGGGGCGAGCCTATCGCCATACCGGGCACAAATTCCAGGCTCCGGGCTTATACTGAGCATTTCGTAATAGAAAAACCCAATACCACTTTACCCGACCCGGGGATCGAACCTGAGACCTCAGCGTCAGCCTCGGTCACAACGCATACGCATTACAACTGCGCCACCGAGGCAGTTTATATACAGCATGTAACAAAAACCCTGTTGGTCCTTTCTAGGTCGTGAAGATAGACATATAGACAGCTTAATAAAAATAGTTAAATTAAAATAATAATAAACAGAAGCGAGATATTATCCTTACACAGGTAGCTTAGAAAAATGAACATAATTAAAAAATGTTATTTTCATCTGAAAACTTAGAATATCTGACTGATGTTACGTATTGACGAAACCGGGTGCACACGCGGCGCGGCGCGTTTGAGGCACGTAGACGCCGCAACTTGCTACGTCGCTCTGATCAGAGGTAATCAATCGACATACGAACGATTCACAAACAATAAAATAATTAAAGTTTAAAAATTAAATATGTTTATTTTAGCAGTGATAGCTCAGTGGGGAGTGGTATGGACTGTTGAGACGAAAGTCGCAGGTTCGAAACCAGCCCCAAGTGCATACACCTCTGACTTTTCTAAGTTATGTGTGTATTAATTGTTAATTATCACTTGCTTTAACGGTGAAGGAAACATCGTGAGGAAACCTGCATACCTGAGAATTTCTTCATAAGAATTTCGAAGGTATGTGAAGTCTACCAAGCCGCATTAGGCCAGCGTGGTGGACTAAGGCCTAACCCCTCTCATTCAGTAGAGGAGGCCCGTGCCCAGCAGTGGGACGTATATAATACAGGACTAGTATTATTATTATTATTATTATTATTTTTATAGTCCCATTTCCGTATGCGAGTTATTTCATTACGTGTGAATATCGATTCTGATATCACAGTTAAAATGCCCAACAGGGTTTTTGTTACATATTGTACATATTATGCGTGTGTATTCAAATAACAATATCTGAAACCGTAAAGCCACATCGCGACTTAAACGTTCCACATTCAGCAAAACAGATACAGTTTAAGTTCTATTCAGTGTTCTAATTTGTCAAATTATACAGATTAGTTCTAGACTGCTGCTGGTGTAGCTAACGACCTATTGTTGGTTTCAACTGGTGTGCATTAAACCGTAAAGTACAGATTACGTTAATTCAGTACATTAGTTTTGTTCGGGCGTATTGTTTTTCTTTCCTTGGATTTAAGGGGACGTACTAGACGGTGATATGTACTGCTCGGTTAACTATTTCGAATATCATAGTGTGGATGTCAGACGCTGGAATCTTAAATTATCTGTATTTCAAGGTAGGTACCTTACTGGGTATTTTGAGACTTAACATCTTATGTCTCGGGGTGACGAACGCAGTCCAATGCCATGCAGTGCATTATAATTCAAAGTTCTGTGTGGTGTTGCTTCTGTTTATGGACAGTTTCGTCATTCAAGCTAATATTTTTTTTTTAAAAAGCCCTAATCGCCCTAAGTCTTACCAATAGCCATTTTTTCACTATAGGTCGGTTGCGTGCTTGCTTGATTCTTTTGGTATTGTGCATTTATGGGCGGTTGAGATCATTTAATTTTACCATCAGATGGACCACTTACTCGTTTGCCGGCATCTGCTATAAAAAATATCAATTCACATTGATATTTAGCAGCTTATGAGTGGTAAAGCCACGCTTTAGACACTTGTCTACAACATGTATGGGCCGGCTCATCCGGGTCATTACCACTGTCTCAAAGAAAACCGGCGTAAAGTAGCAGCTTGCTGCTGCGTTTCGTACGGTGAGTGAGATATCCGGAGGCCCAAACCCCCTCCCCTTCCCAATCCCTTAATTATCCCTTTCCTTTAAGGTCGGCAATGCACCCATGATTCTTTTGGTATTGTGGGCGTACATGGGCGGTGGAGATCACTTACCATTAGGTGACCCACTTGCTCGTTTGCCGGACTATACCATAAAAAAACTTACATTCAAGGTAACATTGTATGTGTAACAGCTAAGCATTCAACTGTTGTTACTTTATAATACTTTGCAGAATTTTATTCGTTCTTTGAAATTCTTACTTTGCTTTACACCCCAGTAAAGAATGTAAGCAGTAAAGCAACGTCACATAACTTTAGCGCTGTGGCTTTAGCGTGGCATTGATCACGGGTTCCGTAGCGTCTCCCAAGGGAAATCTATTGGTATAGTTGTGAAACAAGTTCCGATATTATTCATGTAATTTATAGTATACACTGGATCTGTGGTCAACAGTTACATTGTGAGTGGCAAGTCAAAGTGTGCCATAAAAATGTGTTTTAAAACGTCACAAGGTCTATTTAATTTTTGGATCAATGAACTTGAACTATTTTTTATATTAGCACTAATTAGCTCATTATAATTAATCATTAATTAAGGCGTATCTTCAATTTATACTCATACATATATTTTTAAAACTACTCAGTATAGCATATTCGGAGCATAGCAGATCTCATAACTTATTTTTTTTTTTTTTTATAGTATAGGCTGGCAAACGAGCAAGTGGGTCACCTGATGGTAAGCGATCTCCACCGCCCATGTACGCCCACAATACAAAAGAATTATGGGCGTGTTGCCGACCTTAAAGGAAAGGGATAATAAGGGATTGGGAAGGGGAGTGGGATTTGGGCCTCCGGATATCTCACTCACCGTATGAAACGCAGCAGCAAGCTGCTACTTTACGCCGGTTTTCTGTGAGACAGTGGTAGCGACCCGGACGAGCCGGCCCATTCATGCTGTAGACAAAATTGTCTACAGCGTGGCTCTACCACTCGTTAAATTAATATATTCTTCTTCAACGTGCCCGTATGCCAATTAAAATAATATATAAGCTTATTTATTTTATTGACCTTTATTAGACTAGTGCTTTGAACTAATTATTCAGACTAAAACTAACGTTTAGTGCTCATCAGCTTCTGAATTAGTGTTCTTTCAAATCTTGATATCTTTGATAAACACGAAATCACAACTACATTTTTATATTTTATTACAAATGCACTATATCACATTTTAGAACGTTAGATATATTGTCAATGCAGACAAAGATAAATCGTCCCAAAGGATATCCTAGGTGGATTGTTCCTAAGTTACTGTCTCTTCTCCAACTATGTGTAACTTAAGCGTTATATTGTACATTGGTACACTTCGGGAAATGTATGGAGTATGGAGTGTATTTAAGACCTTTAAGCAGCATTGTAGTCTTAGTACCTCGGTGGCGCAGTTGTAATGCGTGTTGAGCTGAGGTCTCGGGTTTGATCCTCCGGTAGGGTAATAGGATATAGGGGTTTTCTATCACGGAATGCTTAGTATCAGCCCGGAGTCTGAGTTTGTGCCCAATATGGCGATACGCTCGCCCACTATCACATCATGGGATGGAAATGTCTGGGTTGGTGCTTTGTCTATTTCTGCCGTCAAACAGCAGTCTGTAAGTATATCTGTTTCGGTTTGAAGGACATTGAAGACAGTGAAATTTCTGGCGCTGAAAACGAGCGCAGTCCAATACCATGCAGTCCGTTGTAATACAAAGCTCTGTGTGGTGTTTTTATTTATGTGCAAGCGTGGCCATCAAGCGAGCGACCTACTCGTTTCGTTACTCAAATTAAGAAAAAAAACTTTTAGTTTCGAAAGCATCTCAATATTCATCAATATATGGAAGAGATTTGAAGATTTTCAGAACAGTCTGATAAAATTTATTACCGTAAATATTTCATAATTAGAATCGGTTGCTAAGGATGTTTAAAGTTACCAGATTTAGATTAAAGCAAGAATCAAGAGGTTAATGTTCTTAGCGAGTACTTGAAGGGTCCGTAGAAATAATTCAAGATGATTTAAGTAAATATCTTGAGTTTGATAAAGAGATTTGAATCTTAGGGGTTATTGATTGACGTGATTCGTGGAACTACGACTTAAAGCACGTTTTGAGGTTCGCGAGATAAGACTATCTTATAAAATACTATTTATTTGCTATATTATACTATTATGATTGCCTCGGTGGCGCAGTTGTAATACGTACGCATTACGATTGAGGCTAACGCTGACGTCTCGGGTTCGATCCCCGGGTCGGATAAAGTGGTATTGGGATTTTCTATTACGAAATGCTCAGTATCAGCCCGGAGGCTGAAATTTGTGCCCGGTATGGCGATAGACTCGCCCCCTATCACATCGTGGGGCGCAGATACGCTCGGCGAAATGTGGGTGTACTGGTTACACCTCTGCCTACCCCTTTGGGGGTTACAGGCGTTAGTGCGTATGTACTATTTATTATTATTGTTAGTTGAGTGGTAGAGCCACGGTGTAGACAGTTTTGTCTACAGCATGTATGGGCCGGCTCGTCCGGATCGTTACCACTATCTTTCAGAAAACCGGCGTAAAGTAGCAGCTTGCTGCTGCGTTTCATACGGTGAGTGAGATATCCGGAGGCCCAAATCCCACTCCCCTTCCCAATCCTTTAATCCCTTTCCTTTAAGGTCGGCAACGCGCCCATAATTATTTTGGTATCGTGGGCGTACATGGGCAGTGGAGATCACTTAACATCAGGTGACTCACGTGCTCGTTTACCGGCCTATGCTATATAAAAAATAAATGAAAAAATACTAACTTTTGCTCGCAGCTCTAAACGCATGCACAGCCTTTTCCAGAATGAAAAGTAGCCTATGACCAAATCCTGATTATGGTCTACCTGTGTCCCAAATGGCATTCAAACCCGTTGGTTTTGAAACAAGCGATAAGTTCCCCGTATGCGAGAGGTCTGGGTTAGCACCACCGCTTTGTCTATTTCTGCCGCCAAGCAGCAGATGTTGTTGTGTTACGGTTTGAAAGGCATTGAAGCCAGTTAAATTACAGGGCATTATGAGGACTTGACATCTTATGTCTGGAGGTGATAAGCGAAGTCCAATGCAATCCAGTGCTTTGTAATACACAGTTCTGTGTTGTGTTGCTTTTGTTTATGGGTAGGCGTGACGCTTACAATCAGGCGAGCGACGTGCTCGTTTCGAAAAAAAAAGTTTGTCGAGACCATGGCTCTTGATGATTGACATTTTAATCTTACATTGCCGTGCCTGAATCAAAAACTTCGCTTTGACAAATTTACACTGTAAAGTTTTATTCGATTCGCAAATGTTGCTCTGTTTAAATTGAATCGTCGCAACAAGTTGTTTAAACTGCAACGTTTTGTATCTAAAAATATAACAACATGCTCCATTTATCGCACATACGAAGCTGGTTGTTGTGGGAACAAGTCCCTTGTAGTTCGTGATACCCACGATACAGGTTAACCTAGAGTGGGGTCAAGACAATGTGTGTGACTGTTGGGTGTATTTATTATTATTTATAGTATGTCAGAATCAAAAGATTAGATTTGAATAGTCGGTAGATTCTAAATTTGACGTGTAAAAGTGCCCTTGGCGGCCTAATTATTTGTTTGAGTAGAAGAGCCACGCTGTAGACACTTTTGTCTACAGCATGAATGGGCCGGCTCGTCCGTGTCATTACCACTGTCTCAAAGAAAACCGGCGTAAAGTAGCAGCTTACTGCTGCGTTTCGTATGGTGAGTGGGATATCTCCTCCAGATATCACCCAAACCCCCTCTCTTTTCCAATCCCTTAATGAATTAACTCCCTTTCCTTTAAGGTCGGCAACGCACCCATAATTCTTTTGGTATTGTGGGCGTACTTGCGGTGGAGATCACTTATCATCAGGTGAATCACTTGCTCGCTTGCCGGTCTATGCTATAAAAAAAAACTTAATAAAGTGGTGCAGTTAGTGATTAGCCGATTGCACGGCGTGAAGGTTCAATTCCCGCACTGAGACAAATGTTTGTGTGATCCATAAATGTTTGTTTCGGGTCTGGGTGTTGTGGGACCGCAAGTCCCTCGTAGTTCCTGATACCCATGATATGGGTCAACCTAGTTTGGAGTCAGGACTATTTGTGTCACTGTTAGGTGTATTTATTTAATATTATAAACGTATGTTTTGAAAACCTGCATAACTTTTGTTAAGAAAATAAAATAAAACGTATAAGTTTAATGTCATTCAACATTTATAACATGAACCGTCAAGTTCCTTGCTATTTTCCCTGTTTGCCGCAGTACTGAACACAAAAGTGAGCAATTATTTGCGAGGATTCTATGCACCGCTGGTCATAGTTTTAGCTTTATAAAACCTTTGTTTTTGTTTACTGTCGTGTAATATAAAGGTATAAACTATTAATGGGTTTAGTGTGAATTTCTTAGATCCTGAATAATATGACTGCCTCGGTGGCGTAGTTGTAATGTGTATGCGTCACAACTGAGGTTGACGCTGAGGTCTCGGGTTGGATCCCCGGGTCGGGTAAAAGTGAGATTGAGTTTTTTTGATTATGAATTGCTTAGTATCAACCCGGAGTCTGGAATTGTGCCCGGTATGAGGATAGGCTCCCCTCCTATCACATCATGGGATGGAGATACTCTCGACGAAACGTGAGTGTACCCCTCTGGGTTACCACTCTACCTACCCCTACGGGGATTACAGGCGTGAGCGCGTATTGTATTGAATAATACTGTCTCAGTTCAGGAATTGAACCCGACGCCTTTTGTTCCACACCCAACTACACATAGCCTCGACCCCATACTAGGTTAACCTGTGTCGTGGGTATCATGAACTACGAGGGACTTGCGGTCCCACAACACCCAGACCCGATACAAATATTTGTGGATCACACAAACATTTGTCTCGGTGCGGGAATCGAACCCACGGCTACTCGCCCGCTGCGCCACGGAGGCTGATAGATAGAGGCAAGATAGATGAATGGACTTTTTCATTAACATCGTATTATTTAATAGCAATAAAATCTAGAGCTAAATTATGTTCCACAATTATACTTTGGAAATACGAAAATTGCTGTGTCGCTTTCCGAGTACAGCTCGACGTAACTTTTGAATAGACTGAATTAAGTGAAATTCCAGGGTGCATGTGAGCTGTCTCCGTCGCTAACTTCAACGTAAGACTGTGCCAATGCATTTGTCTTTTCAATTTAAATTCTATTCTTTCCTTTTGATGGTCTGGGAGTCTGTTCTGCTGAGAATTTTGGACACCAACAAATTTACTTTATCACCGTTGATTTGCTTTTACTTGCAAACGATATAATAATATTAATAGTCCTTATAAACAGTTAAAAGGGTATGGTTTTTAACTTCTATTTTACTATATTATTAAAGAGTTTAGGCACATGACTAAGAAAATATGAAACTGTATATTCGCTTCTACCAAGCCGCTTTTAGTGATGCTTGTGTATCAACATTAAAAATAATATAATACCTACTACAAGCGTATGAGCTTTGAACGCTAACGATATTTTTATAGCATAGGCAGGGAAATGAGCAAGTGGGTCACCTGATGGTAAGTGATTTCCACCGCCCATGTACGCCCACAATATCAAAAGTATTATGGGTGCGTTGCCGACCTTAAAGGAAAGTTAATTAATTAAGGGATTGGAAAAGAGAGGGGGTTTGGGCCTCCAGATCAGACAGCAGCTGCTTCCGTGGCGCAGCGGGCGAGTAGCCGGTTGCGAAGCGTGAGGCCGTGGGTTCGATTCCCGCACCTTGACAAATGTTTGTCTGATCCACAAATATTTGTCTCGGGTCTGGGTGTTGTGGGACCGCAAGTCCCTCGTAGTTCTTGATACCCACGATACAGGTTTAACCTAGTGTGGGGTCAGGACTATGTGTGTGACTGTTGGGTGTATTTATTTATTTTATTATTTATTAGATATCCCACTCACCATACGAAACGCAGCAGAAAGCTGCTACTTTACGTCGGTTTTCTGTGAGACAGTGGTAACGACCCGGACGAGCCGAGACAAAAGTGTCTACAGCGTGGCTCTACCACTCAAAAAAATGCAATTAGATGCTCTTTTCTTATGCCATTAGATCCATAGCATAGAAACGCGTCTGACTCGCGACATGGTCGCGGTCTCTCTATCTCAGTTGCATACATTCATACATACATTTGCATACATCAAAATAAGTATTTAAGTAGCAGTTGACTGTTGCGCTTCAACACGTCCATGATTCCTCTGGTATTGCTGTTCTTAGGCGATGGAGAAGACGTACCAGTAACCCAGTTGCTTACGTGACGACACACATACATACATACGCACTCACGCCTGTAATCCCGAAGGGGTAGGCAGAGGTATAACCAGTACACCCACATTTCGCCGAGCGTATCTCCGTCCCTTATGTGATAGGGAGCGAGCCTATTGCCATTGCACTTGCCGACCTCTAGTATAATAAATACTTGGTAGCACTCAGACGGTAGCACACGCGATATCTACCTAGTATAGCATAACGTTTAACAAAACTTAGAAACCGACTTCAATCAATAGCATGTCAATTCCAATACAATAACACAATCGCGACGAGTGTACTGTTGTCCGTTGAGGAGTTTTTTTTTCTCCATACTCCGTCATCAGATCTTAACCAAATTTATATGGGACTACATCGCAGCTAAACTCTATCGAGCGATTTTTTTTCCAACAAAATCGGTCTACAATTGGCGGAGAAATAAAAAAAGCAAAGAAATAAATTTAAAAAAACGCGCCGAATTGAGAACCTCCTACTTTTTGAAGTCGGACAAAAAGACAGATCAACTACATAAAAATGTGACTCAATACCCTATATACTTAGTTGTTGGCAAACATTACACCGTTTACTTCCTCAACGTGTATTCAAAAGCCTTAAATTCCTTATTCGTCTTGGCTCAGCGCCTTAAGTACTTACTAAGACATATTTAAGACCGCGAGGAATTTTAGCATGTGTCCTAAATGTTCGAAATTAGGAAAATGTGCTCTGGAACGACGTAGACTTTATTAGATAAACATCTTTGTTTAAACAAGAAACTAGGCCGTTGTAAAGTAGCAGCTCATTGACTAAGCCACAATTTACTATAATTACTGAGTTGCAGTGGTAAAGAGCGAGGGTAATCCGACGGCTACTTCATATTAAACTAGGAATTATAAAATATCATAAGGAATACTTAATTAATTAAATTGAGATACGGAGACGCAATGGGCGAGTAGCCGGCTATGAAGCGAGAAGACGCGGGTTCGATTCCCGCAATGAGACAAAAATATTTGTGTGATCTACAAACATTTTTTTCGGTTCTGGGTGTTTTCTCCCCAAAGGGGTTGACGTCAGGCAGACAGCAGGTCGAAAAATTAGAGATTACATATTAGCATCTTTATGATTGTCATTTTAAGGTCAAGGTCACATTCAGTATGAGACGTTGTGCCACATACTTCCTATTTATATCAGCTTTTATTTTTACAGCTTTCAAACACAAAACATAGTACTAACAATCTCTCGTTCACGTTTTTTTTATTAGTCCAATGACGAGACGTGCTGTTCGCTCGTCCGATGGTAAGCGCCACGCCTTTCGCCATCATTTCGTAGTTAATCAGTGAGTGAATAGGTGGTGCGCTTTTATATAAATATATAGATTTTGGCATCAGTAATTCTAGCGATAGCTTATATTGTACCACAAACTTAATATTTGTTATTTGTGTGATCCACAAACACTTTCTTTGTAGGACTTTTTGTTACTCGTAGTTCCTGTTAATCATAACATAGGTCTTACATACTTAAGTGTTGTTTATGAATATGGGCCTCAGTGTAAGGTCCTAACTTAAGTAACTTGTGCTAAAATACACCACAAATTACTTCAAAACCCTTTCTTCTACATTCACAGAAAAGTCTTATAATTAAGTATTGAATGCATTCGTATCTTCATAAAAATATATAAACCATTCGGAATATCCGGGTGCGAAGGAAGACATCTTGACAACTCTAGCTTACCAGCTTACGAGTTAAGTCGAAATGTTAGAGGCCGAACCCACCGGCTTACAAGTTCATAGAACCCACAAGATTTTATATTATATAAGGTTTACTGAGTATATCAAAATATTTTTAGAAAGGTGTTGTGCAACTTTCATTTAAGTTTTTGTTTATAGCGTAGGCCGGCACACGAGCAAGTGGGTCACGTGATGGTAAGTGATCTACGCACTCACGCTCGTAATCACCCAAGCCGAGTTTCGCCGATCTTATTTCCTTCCTATGATGTGATAGGGCCGAGCCTGATACTGAGCATTTCGTAATAGAAAAACCTAATATCAGTTTTACCCGACCCAGGGAGCGAACCCGATATCTCAACGTCACCCTCAGTCGCAACGCGTACTGTACGAACTACAGCTGTTATTTCAAGTTTCAAATCAAAAACATTTAAATGCAGTAAGTAAATTCAATAGCGTAATATTTTAATAAAATTGGGTAATTTCAGTTTTGTCATATAAAACGAAATATTTGGTGTCGATTGCTAAAAAATTGAAAGAGCCGAGACGGTATAAAACGAAATAAGCCCTCGAATTGCATTTTTTGATGTCGTCTTTATGATTATATTATTGTTTGTGCGCATATGAAATTATATTCAATTTACGTATTCATGACGTGTTACGTGACTGTGTTGAGTTTTCGACATCAAAGTAATATTATTTTTAATATATTTTCAAATTCACGGCACGGTGATATAAAGGATTGGTCCGTAATGTGAAGAAAGCTAATGCATGTGATATTAACATTTTATATTAGTGAGAGGTCGTCTGAGCTTGAAATCTTGGTTGATTAGCATTCAACGCCCTGTATAAAACTGTTTCACAGCTGGGTACGTGCATCTTCTACTAATAGAAGGGGCTAGACCTTAGTCTACCATGCTTGCCTAATGCGGGTCGATAGAGTTCAAATACTTTCACTATTCTTTCGAAGAATTCTCAAGTGTGGCAAAGTTCTTCACGATATTTATTTCCAGCGTTAAAGCGAGCGATAATAACCAATACACATGTAAATTTCAAAAGTCAGAGGGTTATGCCCTGAAGATTGGGTTCAAACCTGCGATCTCTGGCTCAGAAATATGCTCCCCTCTCCGCTGGGCTATTACCACTTTCAATATATTATAAACTTTTATTTAAATCAATCTCATTTTTGAAAATAACGCCCGGTTTCCGAAAGGCTGGTCAATGTTAAATTAACTAATCAAATGTCAAATCTCATGTCAAGTGGAAATTGAGTTGCTAGAAGCGTGATCAACACCTTTGATTTGACACACATGTTAGCTAACATAACTTTCAAATTAATATGAAAAATCGTATGCCAAACGGTACTAAAGAGAGATCAATTATTATAATTTTTCTCACTAAATAACGTTTCAGCAACTCGAATTGATTTGACAGCGATGTCAACTCAAAGTTCTGTTAGTTGAATGTAGATTTGATCAGCCTTTCAGAAACCGGGGGTAACTGTTTTACTTAAAGGCACGTTTTGAGGTACGCGACTGAAACAAGGAGATCGCGATGCTTGCAGCGAGTCAGGCCATAGCAGCAAGACCATTTTGTATAAAACTACATGGAAACAGCATACCTCAAAACTTACTAATATAATTATACAAAGCACATGTACGAGTATCACTGTCGTCGTGTCTCGCTGTCTCCTGTCTCGGCCGTGTACCTCAAAATGTGCCGTAACCATGACTTATATTTAGTGTACTCAAGGAATGAAAGTAAAGAGAGTTCGCGCTTATTCAATTCTTATAACACAATATGCTAGAGTTGGCAATCGACCAAATAGTTCACCGTTGCATCACTTTAGAATATAAGATCTTTATTCTTGGTCGTTTTTTCCTAATGATCGTGTCTTTGAAAAGCTTTCATAGACCGTGGTATAAGCTAATTCTATTTCATCCTGGTAGGTAGGTTACCTGATGGTAAGCGATATCCGCCACCTCAGAACATCTCCAATACCTGAAAAATCATGGAAACGTTACCTGCTTTAAATGAAAGGTATGATTAAGGAGGGATTTAGGGTTTAATCCCCAATATGGGCAATCATTTGTGGAAGTTTCCAGATGTGTGCCATATATGTTGAGTTTACCTTATCACAATATAGGATGGAAACAGGCTCAGTAAACAACTAGTTCTCCTCTGCCTCCCCCATCGAAGCCACAGGTGTAAGTTTTAAAAACAAAAGAGAGGAAACCAGGTATCTTCTAGCTGATATTTCTCCAGAATTCTCGACTTTGACACTGACCTTAGCTATTAGTCTGACAATAAAATGTTGATTATCTAAGGCCTTAAAATTTATGACTCGGACAACTTGCGTCGTTTTATTAAATCTTTTGCTTTTTTACAAGACAATTAATGGCAGACTTTTATGTTCAGATTTTTATTGGCTCCAATATTGGATTTATATTTTGCTTGATATAATTTCTTGATCGTATATTTTATAGCGTAAAATGACGGCATAATGATACTAATTTCTTTGAATCTGCTCTGTTACAATTATCTAAGACGAAATACACTTTGATTACAACACAAACCATGTAAAAACTCCTTCCACTTGCTCCCAAGAGTCAGGATCAGAAGTTTAGGATACGATAATTAGCGTGACAATTTAAGAAGGCTCGCCACGGAATCATGGTGTACTCCACAGTCCAACTTCTATCTATCTACTCTGAGCATTCCTTATTTGTGTTTGGATTTGAACATCATTGCATCCAGTAAGATTTACTAGTTATGAGAATTGACATCTTATATCTCGGGGTGATGAGCGCAAACCAGTTCCATGCAGTATTTTATAATTCAACTAGCAATCCATCGCAGTTTCACCGCAAGCATGTTACTGCTCTGCTCCCATGAGACCTAGCGTGATATACATATAAACCTTTCCGAATAAATTCTTTAATGAAAGTGAACACGGTATTTAAATCCATTGCACAGTTTGGGAGAATTAAGCGGACAAATAGACAGAACTACGCAGATAATACATACATACATACATATGCACTCACGCCTGTAATCACCGAAGGTATAGGCAGAAGTGTAACCAGTACACCCACTTGTCGCCGAGCTTATCGCCGTCCCATGATATGATAGGGGGCGAGCCTATCGCCATACCGGGCACAAATTCCAGACTCCGGGCTGGTACTGAGCATTTCGTAATAGAAAACTCAATATCACTTTTACCCCACCCTGGGATCGAACCGGAGACTTCAGCGTCAGCATCATTCGTAACGCGTACATTACAACTGCGCCACCGAGGCAGATATTAACTTTATTTTATACTGTGTATTGAAGTTCTAAGCAGTTCTGAGTCATGTTGCCTTTGTTTATGGAGAAGCGTGTCACTGCGACTGCTCGTCTCGTCATTCAGCAGTATAAAAAACTGTACACTCCGATTATGTAATTCTCATCCCCCGTTGTCTGTATACCGTGTCCCTCTTCCCCATATCGCTGTATACCATAGAAGATGACTAGTGGTTGTGCGCGGGTTATAACTTATGTTTCTAACCTTCTGTTCATCTTCTTCGTCGACTATATAGAGCTAACCACTAGGTTCGATATACTTTTTGAAATAAAATAAAAATGTTTATTTATCTTATTTATATTAGCTCAACTTTAATTCCTTGACTGAGCTCCAAAGTAAATTTTTCTAAAAAAGAACGGGTGGAAAATGTAGTGTTATTATTAAAAAAACTATTAAATAGAGTATGTATAACAATAGGCCATTCCACTTAATTTGGAGCAATTCATTTCCAAACCTTTTTGTCTTTTAAATGTTCAAGCAATTTGTAATAGGCTTTGCTATAGCTTTAGGTGAGTAGGTACTTTAAATTTGCTGATAAGTATTTTTGTACATTGAAATGAAATGAATGAAATGAAATAGTTTTATTCATCATGTAGGCAATTAAAATAGCGCTTATGACAAGTCAGTACAAAATAAAGAAACTTATGTATAGAAATCATATCAACTAATGTATACATAACATAAATAGCATCGTCAAAATACACTAGGCAATTACACTAAATTGTTTATTTGTTGTCTTTTTATTTTACATTATTAACAATATTTGTAATATGGAAACGTCCATTTTTAATTATTAAATATTTTGTGTCGATATGGACCACTGCATTTACCGAAACGGCACGGGTTTTAAAACTACCACCGGATCCAAAACGACCCAGCTTGAGAAGACCCGGCGAAACACAACATTATTCAGGGATACAAAGATCCTCAAAAAGATTAATAATGCCAATGCATATAATGATTTGTCTACAATGTCCATTGAAATGTGACTATGAATAGTCAAAGATCACACACGTGATTTTTCAGATAAGATGGTCACTAATAAAGACACAATTCAATAACAGCGACCATAAAGAATTTTTACTATCGGTTAGGTTTCAAAACCCATATAGCAATAGCCCATTTATGATACTGACGAAGTTGTCTAGCGTGGTTCTACTAATAATCATCGCTCTCAGCCTACCCTAGTTACAAGTGGACACAGGTCTCTCCTAAATCATGTCATTGAACTCGATTTTCAGCTTTACTCATCCAACTACTACCACCTACTATGTTAAACTACACATCAAACTGAGTGACGTAATGAGCAGGTTGCTCGCCTGATGGTAAGCGTCACGGCTACCCATAAACAGAAGCAACTCCACACAGAACTTTGAATTACAAATCACTGCATGGCATAGGACTGTGCTCGTCACCCCGAGACATAAGATGTTAAGTCTCGTAATGTCCAGTAATTTCTCTGGCGTCAATGTCCTTCAAATCATAACACAACAGTGCATACACACTGTTCTTTGGCGGCAGAAATAGCCAAAGCGGTGGTATCAACCCAGACAGCCTCTCACATACGAGGGACCTACCACCTTGTAACAACTAGTATAGGCTCTTTAAACAGTCATATAATTTAGGTAGAGTACTCAAAATGCTCCGAACATCCGGTCAAGCTGTATGTCACCAGAGACCAAAGGATCTATTTGAAAAAATATACAGGATTACTAAGACAGTTTCTTATCAGAAAAGATTTAGTTTTAGCACTAAAACGTTGTTCCAATTCTAAAGCTACGTAAATCCGTCTAAGGAAATGTAAGGAACAAATGTAAAGGATTTACAAAAAATCCACCGCTACTTCCATTTGTATGTAAGAATCCAATTTTCCTAATTTTATTTCAATTCAGCGTGTAACATCTACGTACTATGTCAAAGACGTAAAGATGTATTGTATTGGAATATATTCTTCGTATTCATATTCTGTAGTTGAAGAATTTCCACCCAAAATGCCAGATTTACTGAGTTTTTTTTTATAAGCTTGAATGACGGACTGCCCATGGACAGAAGCAACGCCACACTAAAGTTTGAATTACAAAACACTGCGTGGCACTAAACTGCGCTCGTTACTCCGAGACATAAGTTGTTAAGTCTCATAATGTCCAGTAATTGCACTGGTTTTAATGTCCTTCAAACTGGAACACAACAGTACTTACACACTGTTGCTTGGCGGCACAAATAGACAAAGCGGTGGTACCAACCCAGACGGCCTGTCGCATACGAGGGACCTACCACCTAGGTACTTTTGTTGTTGCAAACGTCTACAATAGGCTACAGTAACCACTTACCATTAGGCAGGTCGTATGATTGATTGTCAATATAATGGTAAAAAATATATTTGAGAGCATGTATTTTTTTTTTATAGCATAGGTCGGCAAACGAGCAAGTGGGTGACCTGATGATAAGTGATCTCCACCGCCCGTGTACGCCCACAATACCTAAAGAATTATGGGCGCATTGCCAACCTTAAAGGACAGGGATAAGTAAGGGATTGGGAAGGGGGAGCGGATTTGGGCCTCCGGATATCTCACTCACCGTACGAAACGCAGCAGCAAGCTGCTACTTTACGTCGGTTTTCTGTGAGACAGTGGTAACGACCCGGCAAGCCGGCCCATTCATGCTGTAGACAAAAGTGCCTACAGCGTGGCTCTACCACGCACTAGGTAAATAAGTTAAGTAAGTAATAAAATTAATAAGCTAAGGATCCACCTACACGCTTTATATTTCTGAACAAAACCCACTCCTCCAAGCCTGCGCCTATCATTTATTTAAATGAAGCTAAAAATGCTTTTAGGTAGAAGTCTATTACGATAATCCTGTGTCATGGCCCATTCATACATCATCTTGGTTTCCTTTGTCAAAACTAGACTGGCCAAGGAAGAAACTAAGATAAACTACTGGCCAACTAATGAAGACGAAGCTTATTGAATCACTTTGATATACATACATACGCACTCACGCCTGTAATCCCCGAAGGAATAGGCAGAGGTATAACGAGTGCACCTTAATTTTGCCGAGCGTATCTCCATCCCATGATGTGATAGGGGGCGAGCCTATCGCCATACCGGGCATAAATTCCAGACTCCGGGCTGATACTGACCATTTCGTAATAGAAAAACCCAATATCACTCATACCCGATCCGGGGATCGAACCCTAGACCTCAGCTTCAGCCTCAGTTATACATGTACGCATTAAAACTGCGCTACCGCGGCAGTCGGCACCGATTTTACTTATACTTAAATATTACTTAAAGTCACTTTTAAGTATTACTTTTTCATAAAAAAAGAACAATATGAGCCCTCATTTAAAGTAAATCATGCTCCTCCACTAATGAAAGAGGTTAGGTTTGGACTATGGCTATGGCCAACATTGGTGGATACCATAAGACAAAGAAGAAGTAACCACTAGTTTCATAATACCCTACTCATTTACCACCAGGTGACCCTCTCTCTCGTCTTCCGGCCTATGTTATATATTAAAAAACACGCCGAATTAAGAACCTCCTCCTTTTTGAAATGGGTTAAGAAAACATGGGCTATTCCATCTCGACTCGAACTAAGCTCTTGGTAACGTCTTATTATTCACAATGTGGACAACCCGACACTGCAATCCGTCTAAGGCGTCAACTAAGAGTTTGGCAGAACCATCCCAAAGGTTCGAACACACCCAGCCGTGCCTGTTAAATATTTTTCTGCCTTCTTTCAAGTTTGAAAACGTCATTTGCACAAGGAACTTCCGAACCGACAAATCTTACTTCCGCTCAAGCTTTTCTACCACACTCGGACGAAGTTCCCTTACAAAAAGTTCCATCTTTGTACCTAAACATTCGTATTGTCACCCTCCGTCCTGTATAATACAGCGATGTAAATAATTTCGTGAAAAAATTATGGAAAATCATCAACCTCCCGGAGGAGTTGACGTCACAATATCTCTGTAATTTATGATAATGCCAACATCTCATGAGATGTGTGAATATATTTGACGTATATAATGCAAAAAAGTGACGATAACCTACAAAGGAGTGAAACGGAGTGCCGAGACTAAAGTCATAGGTTCGATCCCAACTTCCACTCTTTTTTTCTTGGCGCGTGAAAAATACATTTAACGGAATCCCACGAGAACACGATAGTGGAGGGAGGGTTATGTCGGACTCACCGTCCTTCTGACGATGAGCAATTCTAAGAATTCTCCATAAATAATTTCGAAGATATGTAAAGTCTACCAACCCGCATTAGGACAGCGTGGTGGATGGTGGAACTAACCCTTCTCGTAGATACACCAGCAGTAATAGTTTATTAAAATACAGAGTTAAAAAAACTTGACTTTTTACTTATTTAATTAAATAATTCTAATTTAAATATTTCTAAATTTTTCTATAAAAACCTCGACATTTGTGAAAATATGCAATTTTTTTTTTACTGCCTGGATAGGCAGACTTGCAGAAGTCTATTGTTAAAGTGGATGAAGAATCCGCCGAAGTAAATTTGCTCTTTTTTCGGTTTTGTGCCTTCATAAAAATTTTGAGTTGGGGGGAAGGGAAATGTGTTGGGGTAGTGAAATCAAGACGGCACCCAAAATATAATTTTGCGGAGTCAGGAGCCGGATGGTCACGCGAGTAATGTGAGGAGCTGGCGCGAGGTACGGAAGGGCCCCCGATGCCCCCCCGTGTACAGTCGCCGGGATCCACTCCAGTCTCCCAAGCTGGCACGACGACAGTACTACGGGATTTTCGCCGGTTGGCGGGACAGCTTCCCGGGGAGGGAGTTTTTATAAAGTGTATCCCCGGGTTCAGGTCCCTTACTGACCAGCAGGCGGCCGGCGGTGGCCGTTCCCATCGGGTCTCCCTGTATCCCACGCCAGCCCCTCACAGATGCTACCCACGCGGCGACCGAAACCAAACCCCCGCATATTACGAGTGCCGTCCAAATTTCACCACCAGGGTATGGAGAGGACAGAAGGAACGGCTATCTAGCCCTTCCACCGGAACGCATTACTACTTCGCGGTAGAAATAGGCTAGACGGTGGTACCAATCCGTTCGGGCCTAACTCCAAGTAAATGAAATCCTCCAAGAGTTAAGCCCTACCACCAGTGACGGGGCGGGAAGGCCTGGAGGGCCGAGGTCGCACTCCCGAACCATTCTATGTGACAACCGGACAGACTGACACAAGAATGGCCTCTGGCACACTCTGGCAATAAATTTCAGATAAGCGGTATTTTTTGTAAAATCTAGGCAAAAATGCCAGTCTGATAGTCAATTATAGCAAAATCTATAAAGACACTGAACTTTAAACAACGCTTTAAATTTTTGCCTATGTTTTATTGAAATAGGTTTTACGTGATAAAATAGAGATAATTTTTTATTTTATTAATATTTTTTTCGGATTATTAAAATATTGGAGGTGTTACTGTTGTGGGACCACAAGTCCTTCGTAGTTTCTGATATCCAGGATACAGGTTAACCTAGTGTTCAGGACTATGTCTGTGGCGGTTGGGTGTATTTATTTTATTTCTTTATAATACGCCTGTGATTTAACATTTGAGTATATCTATAATCAAATCGTGTGAATCCACTATTGCTTAGATAATTGATATTTCAAACGCTGTGTCTCTCTCTCTGCCTACCCTGCCTAATGCCTGTTGTATTTAATACTCAATAACACATTCAATAGCACACCTCGAAAAATTATGGAATTGATTGAAGACTCACATCAGTGTAGTAAATGCTCGGTTATAATCGGATATCTCGCACCAGCGGCTTTGCATATATGCAACACGAATTTTTTTATCATGAAAAAACAGTTTCCTCTGGTTATTTATGTATATCGAAGCTAATATGGTTGCATAGGATAATCGACTCTATGTAAAAGAATAAAAAAAAGTTAAAGTATAGAAAATAGTACTTTCAACCTCTCTGTGGTATTTTGTCTTCGAACCCTAACATGATGACGTAATTTTATCGAATGTTGACACTTTTGCCCGAGATATTGCCTATCGTCGATAGTTCTCTCTCACGCGCGAGATTTTTTTTAGCATAGGCCGGCAAGCGAGTAAATGGGTCACTAATGGTAAGTGATCTTCATCGCCCATGTACGCCCACAATACGAAAAGAATTATGGGTGCGTTGCCGCTTAAAGGAAAGGGATTATTAAGGGATTGGCAATAGGAGGGGGATTTGGGCCTCCGGATATCTCACTCACCGTACGAAACGCAGCAGCAAACTGCTACTTTACGCCGGTTTTCTGTGAGACAACGACCCGGACGAGCCGACCCATTCATGCTGTAGACAATAGTGTCTACAGCGTTGCTCTACCACTCCAAAAAGATATGTCGTGTTGCATATCCTAAGTCCGCAGAGCTAGTACGTTATGGTACAGTTAAACGAACAGTCAGCGCAAACTGCACCATTACTTCACTGCAATGGTCATTGTTCTATTGATTTCGCTTCAAACCACTAAAACACTTACTTAAACAAATTACCTTCAGTTTTAATGTCTTGAATACGTACTACTCGTAACTCCCGGGAGTTGGATAATAAAAGATCCCTGATTTAAGAGCGATACGTTTCACATAAGTTTCACATAAACTTCGTTTTATTAGTGTGCTATCCTAGAGATTTTTTAATTAATGTTTGTGCTGAAAACGCAGGAGTTAGCTGGGCTGATTTTACTGGGTATTATGAGACCTAACATCATATGCAGTGCTTTGTTAACTCAAAATTCTGTTGCCCTTAGCATCAGGCGAGTGACCTGCTTGTGTCGTCATTTAAACTAATAACAATGATTTATAATTTAAATAAATATTTTTTATGTTTAAAACATAAGCCCACGTCTGTAACCCGTAGTTACCGCAACAAAGGGGTAGGCAGAAGTGTAACTAGTAAATAAATATAATTTATTAATCGTAGTTTAAGTTCAAAGGTGCAACTGCCCTTTAAGGACCCTGCACCCGCACTTTGCATACCCTGATTGATTGCCCTTTGCTTTTGGAACGGCGTAGTAAGAAACAGATATTTTGATTTATTTATTTAAAAAAAATATTATTAAAAGTTTCAGAACTAAAGTTGTTCAGTATGATGTAAAGAGGACACCTGTAAGGGGCTATAAGTATTTTTTTTATTAAGTCCGTATAGCAGAGGTCAGAAATTGGGTACGTTTCCGATCTTAACGGAATGAAATGGAGATTGTGGAGGATGGATTTAGGCCTCCGGGAATTTCACTCATCATACGAAACAGTAAGTAGCAAATGAAAAAGCGAGCTCCCACTTTACGTTACTTTTCCGTGAGATAGAGGTAATAATCCGGTCGGGCCATTTATGTTGCAGACAAAAATATCTATAGCGTGGCTCTACCATTTTTGGTAAAATTTACTAATTATACTTAAAGTCTTTAAAACAGGGGTGTAAAACCGTTGCTCCACTTTTATGCTAGATAATGGTACAAAGTTTACATGTTACAATAAAGTGTTTTTTATTATAACACGTGTCGTATGTCATTTAGAAATTGTCGAGCAACCATTATATTTTTATTAATTTCCTGGCTCGGAAGAATTATGTGCTCTCTCCACGACACGGCGCCGAGTTTCCTGCTTACGTCATCGTCCTTGACATCACCCATAATATTTTAATAATTACATATTACATATACACAAACACGCGTCGCCTATTTTATGTTATTTATGAATAATTAGGATATAAATGCTTTGTTTCAGTAGAGATAGTATCATGCAAGCTCTAATTATGGACATGAAATTCTAATTCTAAATAGAGATAGAGCAATTGTGTATTAAGTATGTAGGTATGACTGCCTCGGTGGCGCAGTTGTAATGCGCACGAGTTACGATTGAGGCTAACGCTGAGGTCTCGGATTCGATCCCCGGGTCCGGTAAAGTGGTATTGGGTTTTTCTATTACGAAATGCTCAGAGCCCGGAGTCTGGAATTTGTGCTCGGTATGGCGATAGGTACGACCCGGCGAAATGTGGGTGTAGTGGTTACACCTCTACCTACCCCTTCGATGATTACAGGCGTGAGTGCGTATGTATGTATGTCACCCTGGCAGTTTATTAGTACATACATAAATATGTAAGGTTGCTTAAATTTGTCCATTGACGACTGGGTAGCACCCAACGTACATATGGTGAAAATACCGTCATAGTAGCTTGTTCAGGTGATTTGCATTCCGAGGTCAGAAGGCCAATTCTCGTATTTAACTGTCACTGCGAATTAATTCTGACCGAACTGATATTAAATTTTGATTTGACTAAATAATGGTATTCTGCTCCTCTTTAAGTTCACTCCGGTGTCAATATAATCTTATCTCGATGTCATTGCAATCTCAATTTAGTCACAATTTTGACGTTTAAATATGGACATGTGCCATTTAAAAATGTTAGTTGAATACAGTTTTGGCTTCAGTCAACTTTTATTCTACTTTCGATCTCATTACGATCTATGTTCACATTTGACGTTGATTACTGCTCAGAGAATACCATGGTTATGGTAAGAGAATACCATTTTCAAATTCCTTGATACTGAGACTAGATCCGAATGATATTTTGAACATTTTAAATTACGAGAATTGGTCTCCTGGTGGTATATCCAGTAACTCCATGCCGCCATAATTCCATCGAGCGTTGAGGGAAGTAATGACTCTTGACGGTCGACATTATATTTATACTGCACTGTACTTAAAGGTCCAGA
The DNA here is from genome assembly GCA_905332985.1 of Mimas tiliae. Classification (NCBI taxonomy): domain Eukaryota; kingdom Metazoa; phylum Arthropoda; class Insecta; order Lepidoptera; family Sphingidae; genus Mimas; species Mimas tiliae. The sequence continues at coordinate 14,249,741 of HG995253.1, read as the reverse complement.
TTAGTCACTTTGCCATTCCATGTAAAAAAAAAGAAAAACAGCATGTTTCACCGCACTGTACTTAAAGGTCCAGTATAGACACTTTGCCATACCAGGTTTAAGATAGAGAAACAGCAATCTTAAATGACTTCACGGTTTTCTGTGAGACAATATTGAGGTCGAGCTGGCCCATTTATGCTGTAGACAAAAGTGTCTACACCGTGGCTCTACTTAGGATGCTATCATACATTATTATCTAAAACATTACTTGTCAAATATAAAAATCGAACACTACGTTGTTATATTCCAAAACTTTTTAATACCATATTACTTTGCAACTAGCAGCAAAACTTTGCTCTAAAGAAACTAACAAAACTGGCCAAGTGTGAGTCAGGCTCGCGCACCGCGGTTTCTGTACACCATGCTGCGAAATCGTCTCACATTTGGCCGGTATTATTTTTTTTGTTATATTTTAGAATTGTCACTTAACACTCCAAGTTAAAAGCCTGGATGTGTAAGCCAAAACAACAATGAATTAAAAACATGTTTATTGTGGGAAAAGTCCTTAATTTTTCACTTTTTATTGCCTTTACTATTTTTTAGGATACCCTAAAGGTATTGACGTCAGCCAGGCGGCTGGTCGTAAAAACTACAAGCGAAATCTTTATGTGACATGTGTTAAAAAGCATGTTGCGCAGATCCCACTACGAGTGGGATAAAGGCAGGTGGCAGAATATTCTTTAGGACACTTACTTTAATAGCATATAGCCTATGAAAAGTTCAGCCAACTATATAGTGCAATTTAAAAAATAGGGGCCTTTATAGAGCTGTAAAATGAAGAGTCATTTTATAGTAGAGTAAAACAACCAGTTAAGTGCGACTGGAGCTTGCACATCAAGAGTTCCGTATCGACAATAAAATTATTGCTTTTTTGTTATTTTCATTACATGTTAGGGTATCCGCCATAGTAACACATATAACATACGTGTGGTAGAGCTACGCTGTAGATAATTTTGTCTACAGCATGAATGGGCCGGCTCGTCCGGGTCGTTACCACTGTCTCACAGAAAACCGACGTAAAGTAGCAGCTTGCTGCTGCTGCTTTTTGTACGGTGAGTGGGATATCCGGAGGCCTAAATGCCATCCCCTTACCCATCCCCTAATTATCCCTTTCCTTTAAGGTCGGCAACGCGCCCATGACTCTTTTGATATCGTGGGCGTACATGGGCGGTGCTATTCACTTACCAACAGCTGACCCACTTGCTCGTTTGTCGGCCTATACAATAAAAAAAGTGTAAATTTCAGCCAGCTATCTATAACAGTTCATAAGATAGAGCCCTTTAAAAGCAAGACAGATGTTGCACCGTCACGTGGCGTAGGTTTTATAATAAGGTCCCGTTAGAACCCTACGGGTACGGAACCCTAAAACATACACATCTCCCGTAACACGCCAACTTCATACACCAATTTGCTGTGCTGACATATTCAATAACTTCACAGGTCTTGTTCGTATCGAGTTGAAGCTGTTCACACATTAGCTTGACACGCTATACAGGAGCATTGAATTTTCGAGCTACAAATATAATGCTGTTTGAAAAGCTTGAACATTTTAAGCCGTGACGTGCGTTTGAAATTGAATACCCGAACGCGGAAAATGCATTTGCTGTTGTACATGATACGAATGTAGGTGTTAGTATTTGCTATTAAATGTTTTGAAATTGTTGAGTTTGTAACAACTTTTATGCAATATTTCACCATTCGCAGTAGTTTTTGTCCACAATATGAAATATGGGATATGCCCAAAAAGGTGGTCAAAGAATTACAACCGTAAGAGGTTACCATAGTGTTAATCCTGGCTCCATACCAGCACGTCCTTTTTATAAATAAATAAATACACCCAACAGTCACACACATAGTCCTAATCTCACACTAGATAAACATTTTTTTGTGAATTACACAAACATTTGTCTCAGTGCGGGAATTGAACACACGGCCTCTCGCTTCGCAGCCGACTACTCACCCGCTGCGCCACGGAGGCTATTGAACCTTTGGTTCAATTGAATAGCAATTATAGCAAGGATTAAACCTATGGTACAAAATACGCGGTTACCTCTTATCTAAAAGAGAAAAAGTGGGTATGCATAAGATTTCCGAGAATCTTCTTCATTAACGTATGGAGAAAAAACTTTGGACCCTTTTTAAGTAATATGCGTCGACGGAGGAGTGTCAGATTTGATATGATTTTACTTTGACATAGTTAAACTTTGAGTGCTAGCTATACATAGAATAAAAGATAACATTAATTCAGCAAGACATAGAAGAGAGAAGAACATAGACAAAGATAGATCGTACAAAGATACACAATATTATAAACTTACAGGGTAAAAAAATGGTATAAAGGGACGGACTGTGTGTCTTTTGATATGCTGTTGAAAGGGTTAGTTCAGCACAATGCCAGGCGCTGGTTTATTTGCGCCCCATACTTTATTAACATCCACCTTTGTACATGTATTGCATGTGAGAACTGTCCTGTGACTTGTTATGTACATACGCACTCACGCCTGTAATCCCCGAAGGGGTAGGCAGAGGTGTAACCAGTACACCCACATTTCGCCGATTTGCATTGAACTGTGACCTAGTAACATGAATGTTCTTTTAATATATCTAGACAAAGTGATTACACTGCAGCGTGAGATTTATTCCGCTTTATGACGGTTTTTATTTTAGTTTTAAATATAACACGTTACAGTGTTCACGTAAAAGCATCGCTATGACGGATTTTAGTAATTACTAGCTCATGCTTGCGGTTCCGCCCGTGTGAACAGCCTTTTCAAGCAAGTGGGTTACCTGGTAAGTGATCTCCACCGCCAAGAATCATGGGCGTGTCGCAGACCTTTAAGGATAGGGATAAATAATTAAGGGATTGGGAATCCCCGATTTGAAATCCCCTTCGATTTGGGCCTCTGGATATATCACTCACCGTACGAAATGCAGCAGCAAGCTGCTACTTTACGTCGATTTTCTGTGAGACAGTGGTAACTACCCGGTTCATTCATGCTGTAGACAAAACTGTCTTCAGAATGGCTCTACCATTCAAAAATATGTATGATCGAATGCTATTATATTATTCAATATATATAATATACTTTACTAATACTTACTTTCATATACAACTCTTTTTAGGTATCAGGAACTACAAAAGACTTATAATTCTACATAATTCAAAGTAGAAACAAATATTTATTTTCACAGTCCATGGATGGGTGACCGCTTATTGATATTTCAACTTAGCGTCTCCGTGCTTCGAAGGGCACGTAAAGAAGCCGGCCCCAGTTGTTGTCAACTGACATCAGTTGTTAACTGCCTCGATGGCGCAGTTGTAATGCTTACGTGTTACGACTGAGGCTGACGCTGAGGTCTCGGGTTTGATCCCCGGGTCGGGTTAAGTGATATTGGGCTTTTCTATTACGAAATGCTCAGTATCAGCCCGGAGTCTGGAATTTGTGCCTGGTATGGCGATAGACTCGCCTCCTATCACATCATGGGACGGAGATACGCTCGGCGAACTGTGGGTGTACCGGTTACACCTCTGCCTACCCCTTCGGGGATTACAGGCGTGAGTGCGTATGTATGTATCAGTTGTTAACCCTATTCGGAGGCCTTCGGTAACTAACCATTCGATACAGAATAGACTTATTTATGTATCTTGTTGAGGAGATTGAATACGTGGCCTCTCCATTCATTGGCCGCTACAAGCCCACGCTAAGAAACCTGTAGATAAATTAATTTTATGGAGGTACTCTGTGGTTTTAAGTTTTAATCAAAAACTTTATTGAGCAAAACATATAATTAAATTAGAAAAATATATTAATTTTCCGTTTATTTTAAAAGTAATTAAGATGAAATCTTCCACACATTTTCTTTATGTAATACAGCTGTTTCTCGGAAACACATTCATCGATTTAATTAAAACAGTTGTGGGTGTAGCTTAATCTCTAGGAAACGTTTTTACAAACAATGTGAATAAAATATAAATACATACGCACTCACGCCTGTAATCCCCGAAGGGATAGGTAGATGTATAACTAGTACACCCACATTTCGCCGAGCGTATCTCCGTCCCACGATGTGATAGGAGGCGAGCCTATCGCCATACCGGGCACAATTCCAGACTCCGAGCTGATACTGAGCATGTCGTAATAGAAAAACCCAATATCACTTTTACCCGACCCGGGGATCGAACCCGAGACTTCAGCGTTGGCCTCAATCGTAACGCGTACACATTACAACTGCGCCACCGAATCTACGAAGTAATTACTGAGCCTCTTGAAAGCTAGGATTAGCCCCACGGACAGTAGAACAAAAATATTATACACAATACCTGTTGCCATGACGTCACTAGCTATTATACATGTTCTGCCGACCCTATCTTTCCACTCTGTTATTCCCGAGGGATTTAAGTCATGAAGCGCGGGCATCTCTTATCTTGTCACGAGAAAAAACTTTCACCTTATTCCGACGAGAAAAGTTACGCATATTTTTTTGTAAAGTCATTCGAAAATATGAAATTACCAAGTTTATTTTATCTCCTAATAATGATAACAATACTAGCCCTGTATTATACACGTCCCACTGCTGGGCACGGGCCTCCTCTACTGAATGAGAGGGGTTAGGCTTTAGTCCACCACGCTGGCCTAATGCGGGTTGACAGACTTCACATACCTTCGAAATTCTTATGAAGAACTTCTCAGGTATGCAGGTTTCCTCACGAAGAAGGGGTAGGCAGAGGTGTAACCAGTATACCCACATTTCGCCGAGCGTATCTCCGTCCCTTATGTGATAGGGGGCGAGCCTATCGCCATACCGGGTATAAATTCCAGACTCCGGGATGATACTGAGCATTTCGTAATAGAAAAACCCAATACCACTTTACCCGACATGGGGATCAAACCCGAGACCTCAGTGTTGGCCTCAATCGTAGCGCGTACGCATTACAACTGCGCCACCGAGGCAGTCAGTCAATCAATGAATCTAAATGATGTATAACATTTTTAAGGATTCAAAAAATATTCAACGCGCGCTGAACGCCTATCGTGTGGACGGGGACTTAGGACTTTCTCTAAACAACATACAACGTCTAATTACTGTATTTATTTTACGTTGGTGACTCGTTTAAACGTAATTATTCCAAATCTCATTCCGAAACTAATTTCTATATTACATTCCATGCATTTTAGATAAGCTAGAGTCGTTCAAATGATTTCCACTATAGTAGTCATACATAACATAATAAATAAATAAATTAAATAAATACACCCAACAGTCACACACATAGTCCTGACCCCACACTAGGTAACCTGTATCGTGGGTATCAGGAACTACGAGGGACTTGCCAACCCACAACACCCAGACCCAAGACAAATATTAGTGAATCAGACAAACATTTGTCTAGGTGCGGGAATCGAACCCACGGCCTCACGCTTCGCAACCGGCTACTCGCCCGCTGCGCCACGGAGGCTGTCATTAATAATATTGTTTGTCTCAAAAGAAATTGTTTGTAATGTTTCAGGATAGTAGTTATGATATAGTTGCTTATAAATATAAAGCTATAACTATAGCATTTTTTATTTATCAAAAAAATCCAACAGCTTTCTTCTTATCAAATTAAAAAACAAAATTTTTTTAGAGCAATCGAATTCCCCTAAATTGTTTCATAAAAACTCAGTTTACACAGCGACGCAAAAAGACAAAGAATGCTCCAAGGCCTGTTATTTTAGGATTGTAATTTAATTAGCCAGTTAAACCGACCTCGCGGATAAGATCTGGATATTTTCGGTGTAGATTCCCCGGTGGAAATGTTCAAAACACGGTTTCCCTTTCAGGAACACCGAAGCCGCCTTCGCTGGCAAATGGAGCGTTAACTCTATAAAATAAGCAAACAAAGTATATTTACTTCAACGTCTGTAAACGTGAATGTTTTGTACAATAGGAAATTACAAGGCTTTTATTTTTCGTTCCTAGATTTAAGAGGTTCTTGAGTGATGTAGTGGCATTATTAAGTGTTAAGGGAGAAGTTGTGCCTTAGCATAATTGTCGAAATTGTTACGTTAAAATGTCGATTTCAACTACAAACAACGAACAAAAACTGAGAACGTTTTTTTATTTGCTTGAATGACGAAACGAGCCGGTCGCTCGCCTGCTGTTAAACGTTACGCCTACCCATAAACAGAAGCAACGTCACACATAACTCTGGATTACAGAAAATTGCATGGCACTGAACTGCGCTCATCATCCCGAGGCATAAGATGTTAAGTCTCATAATGCCCAGTAATTTCACTGGTTTCAATGTCCTTCAAACCGATACGCAACAATGCTTACACACTGCTGCTTGGCGGCAGAAACAGACAAAGTGGTGGTACCAACCCAGACGGCCTCTCGCATCCTACCACTTTGTAAACCTCTACCACTGCTACAGAGACATATCTTCTAATCTATAATAACATACATAAGCTCATGCTTTTATCCCCGAAGGGGTAAGTAGAGATGTCACTAGTACCTACTTTACCCACGATTCTGATTATTATTCTGTCTCATGGTGTAAGAAACCGATTCCGATCCCGGCGGATATATCGCATAACTCCTTCTTCCACCTCCCCTAGTCCCACTCGCAGTGGGGTTGGCGCAATATATTTTAACATATGTTACATACAGATTTGGCTTGTAGTTACGACCGCCCGCCTGCCTGACGTCAACACCTCTGAGGAGATCAACCCCTCTCTCAGACATACCGGTCGAACTAGCCCATTCATGCTTTAAACAAAACTATGGCTTTACTACTTTATATCTACTGATTGATACACTAGTGACATGATTTTATTTATAGCTTAGGCCGCCAAACGAGCAAGTGGGTCATCTAAAATGGTAAGTGAACATTACCAGAAAAATCATGGGCGCGTTGCCGACCTTAAACAAAAAGGGTATTGTGGAAAGGAGAGGGGGTTTGGGCTTCCGTGGGTTTTCTGTGTGGCAGTGGTAATAACTCGGTCAAGCCGGCCCATTCATACTGTAGACAAAACTATCTACAGCGTGGCTATCAATAGAATATTCTAAATCAAATATTCATTAAAACGCCTATAAGCTATTCAAAAAGCAATAACTCCAATCGTTAACTTTCCAGTCTTTTTATTTTTTAATCAGCGTTTTACGGCCGGTCGAGAGCCGACTACTAATTAGAGGCACCTTGTCACAATTTGTTAAGCAACTGTTTCATTATTCAAACGCGCGTTCGTCTAAAGTGACGAGCTTCCATGAATAATATCCTATTAATGTCATAGGATTTGATACAATATTAAATACGTCTTCAATATTGACTGCCTCGGTGGCGCAGTTGTAATGCGTACGCGTTGCGATTGAGGTCAACGCTGAGGTCTTGGGTTCGATCCCTGGGTCGGATAAAGTGGTATTGGGTGTTTCTTTTACGAAAAGCTCAGTCTCAGCCCGGATTCTGGAATTTATGCCCGGTATGGCGATAGGCTAGCCCTCTATCACATAAGGGACGGAAATACGCTCGGCGAACTGTGGGTGTACAGGTTACACCTCTGCCTACCCCTTCGGGGATTACAGGCGTAAGTGCGTATGTATGTATGTAAATACGTCCACAGGGCTGCCATCCGTGCCAATTTCTCCAGATTTGTACAAGCTTTTGTCAAGAAAGAAGAATCTTGAGTGGAAGAGCCACGCTGTAGACACTTTTGTCTACAGCATAAATGGGGCGGCTCATCCAGGTCGTTAACACTGTCTCACAGATAACCGATGTAAAGTAGCAGCTTGCTGCTGCGTTTCGTACCGTGAGTGAGATATCTGGAGGCCCAAACGCCCTCTCCTTCCCAATCCCTTAACTATCCCTATCCTTTAAAGTTGGCAACGCACCCATAATTATTTTGGTTTTATGGGCGTACATGGGTGGTGGAGATCACTTACTATCCCAGGTGACCCACTGGCTCGTTTGTCAAACTATGATATATAAAAAAGGATTTGATGCGATATAAAATACATTCACAGGGCTGCCACTCGTGCCAGTTTATACTAGTTTTCGTCAAGGAAGAATATTTATTCGCACAAAACGAATGGTTTTAACCGACTTCAACAAGGGAGATTTTGTTGTATTCCAGTTTGCAGGACATTGCAACCAGTGAAGTTATTTGGCATTATGAGACTTAACATATTATGTCTCGGGGTGACGAGCGTAGTCGAATGCCAGGCAGTGCTTAGTAATTCAAAGTCCTCTGTGGTGTTGCTTCTTGTTTATGGGCAGGCGTGACGCTTATCATCAGGCGAGCGACCTGCTCGTTACGTCATACAAGCTAATAAAAAAAACAACATGTTACTAAGACATTATCCTCCTTTCCCATAAAACATTATTCCACGCCAAAAAAATAACTGAAAAAAGCCCCTATCACGTACACATTTTTCCTTACAAAGAATAATATGCGAAACATCAAAAGCGTCTAAGCGAAGCATTGTGGCCTGCTATTAAATTGTGTTGCGATCCCGCGCTTCATTCGGAACTCGCATCTCGAGTGGCTTCTGTATACGCCTGAATAGCCCCTGTTTTTAAACAATGTATCTTATGAATTTATTTCCATAGAAATCGATGTATTTATATGTTTCAGTAGCGATTTTAGTAATGTATTTGAGCTCATCAATAGTACGACTGTGAATGTGAGACTGAAAATCTCTCGTAGCTAATACCCACGACACAAGATTCGTATCTTACTGTGAGGTCAGGACTATGTGTGTAACTGTTGGGTGTA